>OY728119.1:1847330543-1849830543 GCA_963277665.1 Viscum album | reverse complement strand
CAGGGGAACTAATCTATTTCCCAACATTTATTGGATCAAAGGACCCACTAAAGGAAGGATGATGTTACCTCACGAAATAATTAATGGTGTGTTTCTCATTCCTTTGGATATTTTAAATCTCAAAATAATTCATAGATTAAGAGAGTTTAATGAGCACAGAAACATGATGTTTTATTCCAAATCGCATTCCATTTGGTGTCTCGTGAGGACTATCATTTCTTTATCCTTTAAATTAAATGTAAAAATGATTCCTCCTAGTTATATCCATTGAATAAAACCAAAAATCAATGTTTGAGAATGAAACATTATTAATAAGTGTGTAAAATTATATAATCATAAAAAACATCCAAATTGTTTACTAAATAATGAAACCTTCTTATCAACCTATGACCCTTATTGTTTACCCTATCCCACATTCAATTTTTCCTAGTTTTCTTAGGTTTTATTCCAATATTCCATGTATAACAATATACAAAAATAAATAATCCCTTACTTGATACCAATTGAGTGAATCCTTTAATTACATACAAAAATATTACATGATTTAAGTTGAATAATAAATAAATCAAACAATAACTTATTCCCAGAAATGTATAGGTTTAGGTTTCATGGAGACTAGATAATCAATAAATTTATTAAAAATGTTCAGGGAATGGGATTAAAAAAATAGAGGCAACTATTTATCCTTAAAGTAATTGGGGAGACTGAACCTTGAGACCACCCGTGAGACCCCTCAAATGAAATAACCACAAGGTTATTCCCGTGGGGGTTCTGTATAGATAATAAATTTATTTTATAACAAGATCTTCAACATCACCGATAAATTTATTCTCACATAGCACCCTTGGATAAAAATAAGTTTCATAAATTAAATTTAAATTCATAATTCATAAATTTCAAAAATAATTATGTAATTATCCTCATACTATTCATTGATTTATTATTTTAACAGTGATAATTTCATTTTTTAATGTAATAATAATAAGGGTGAAATTTTTAAATAGATTAATTATTGATTTTAACGTGTTTTTATATATATTTGGTGTTAATTAACAAATATATATTATTTATGTGATTATTCAGTATGAATTTTTAAATTGGACATGGAATTGGAATTTTTATGGAAATTCCTGGTAATCCTTTTTAATTTCACTCTAATTTTTTGATAGAAAATAATCTATAAAGAAAAGTTTTTAAAATATTTTTTGAAAGAAATAAAAAATTATTTTGATAAATAATTTTTGGAATACCATTATGTGGATCCAAAATTTTCATGGAAATAGTGGGCAAATAATCCAAATATATTCTCGATTCATTAATTTGGAACTTACTTCAATGATACAACCATAATATTTTCATCCTTTCTAGAAATTGGATGAAATTTTGATAAAACATTGAATACATAAATAATAATATTAAATTTAACTCAATCTTCATGTATATTGGGTATACATATTGTAAACCATGTGGTAAAAAAATAGGGATATATTTTGAAATGATTTTTCAAATTTTTATTTTTTAATTTTTGACCCATGACTCTGCATGAATGTGAAAGAGATATACATTAGTAGGTATAAGGAAGATAAAAATAGAAGATATATATTTAATAATTTCATATTTAAGGGTGATTATAATTCTATGTAAAAGGAGGTTTTGAACTTGAAGCAAGGTTATAAAACCACAATTTCATTTACCAGGATCGGCTACTATGATTTTTATATAGGAAGTTATGTTAAATTTTTTCACTCCCTCATGGATAGAATCAATAGAGTATAATTAATTGTTCTAAAAATACCTTTAAAGGTTATTTTTCTATGGTTTTCTAGATTTCATATTAAATTCACAGTTGTATTTTTCATTTAATTCTCCTTCTTCCCTTTGTTCTTTATTTTTCATTACATGACTATTTTATGTTAATTATGGGGGTATTATATAAAAATAAAAATAGAACTAGGACATATCCATGAATATTGGGTGGGATAAAATTATATTTTTAAATATGGTTTAGGATAATTTTCTCATTATTCAAAAAATGTACATGACCAATAGAAATGGGGAGTTTATGAGAGGTTGAGTAATCACTCGGGATAATGGGATGAATTACACCCAATTATTACGATAAGAAGATTAATTATTTAAACATTAAAAAAAATTATATAATCCAAAAAGTCATATGATTCATAAACATTTTCTATTAACATATCATTCCCTCTCTAAAATCACATGCCACGTAGTTTAGTTTCCCTTCCAACATTCATTTATATTTAATTTCATTATTATTAAATTTCTTATATTCTATACATCATATACATCAGATCAGTCTCAAAATTATATGATCATATACTAATTGTTTGTCTATTTAGTTATTATTGGTTTATTATTAAAAAAATCAATTAATATCGACCTATAAGAACTAACCATAACATTAGGGAATATAGAGTTTTAGTATCATATTTTGTGACTAGGTTAAGAGATTACGTTAATTTGATAATTTATATAGAGTTTTTATTGTCTTTTTATTTATTAAGATTTTATTTTTTATTTAAATTTTCTTTTGTTCTCATATATATGTATGAGTTTTTTTTGGTTTTCTATGAATTTTAAAATTAAATATAAAGGTCCATATCAGTTTGGGGATTCAATTATTAAAATTGTCACAACAATTGATGCGATCAAGTGAAAATAAAGTCAATGGATTAGAGGGATAAATTCAATCATGGGTAATACTAACACGCCATATTTTAGACGATTAGTAACTATAAATAATAAATGAAGCATTCATGGATGGGTTGAAAACCTGGAAAGCATAGCTAATGATCTTGAGGATATAAAGGATAGAACCACTGAGGAAGCTCACTTTAATAAAGAAATAAAGGAAATATATGAATGAGATAAATCTAAACAATACTCTATGGTAACCCTTATTTCTTATTACAGAATTGAATATGAATCTTATTGGGGAAGTTTTATTGTATATACTATGGATAAAGAGAAATAAGAACAATAATCCAATGTTCATGAAAAATAAGAGGTAGAAGAGGATATTATTGTAGATTATATCATTTTACACATCCTTTAAGATAAAATAAAACCTAAAAATATGCATAAGGGTAGGATATTGATATTGAAGTGATTAAGGATGAAATTTAATATATGTAGCCAATAATTGAAGATAAATAGGTGTTTTAACCAATATAAATAGCCCATGAACATATTTTTAAATCCTTAGGTTGGTCAACTACATGAATCTATATATTAATAAGGATAAGAAACATTAGGATCATGATATTAGCTAAACTAGATGTGAAACAAAATCAATATGTAATCAATCCATAATGGTTAATTTATTATCACACTCTAATCACGTGTTCTAAGAAGTGGTATAGAAAAGTTTAACAATATTAATAAATGATATTCAATGAGGATAGCTGAATTTTTAATTTCATTATATTAGTTTAGTTTTTATTTCATTACTATGAATTTTTTTGTTTTATATTAGGAATTTAGCTTTAGATATACTTGTAAATTCCCCTAACTCTTTTATATTTAATGAATAGAACATGTGATTCAATGGGATTTTTTTCTTTTATTAGTCTATATTGAGTGAAATCAACAAAATGAGAATAGGTAAGAGCTTTATTAGATATGTGATTATAACATACAATTCTTATATTCATTTATCTTCCATACTTTTTGATTTTTTAGATTTAACTGGAAATTGTTCGCACCACATTTAACATGTGCTACTTTTGGATATAGGAGACAAAATTCAACTTTGATAACTATCATGAAATGTTTTAAAAATAATTATCAATTAATTAAAATAATTAATATTTTTATTTAATAATTAAATATAAACATGGGGAAGGTTTGATTTTACAATCCATAATACAGGGGAACTTGTTGATTTTTTCATATGATTCCATGATTTTACATGCTTTAAATTTATGAAATTTCTATTAATTGATTTTCATGTGTATGAATTTATATGACTAATTGTCTTAATATTATTTTTCTATTCTTATGAAGTTTCTATACTAATTTCATAATTCATTATTGAGATTATTTCATTTGAGATTCATGCATATTTCCTTATAGAAATTACACTGTATCTTATGGAAACTGTGATTGTATAAAGTCACTTTTAAAATTATGGGTAAATTTTTATTAATTTGAACTTATCCTTGATACCACCTTATACATTTATCCTTATTTTTTTGTATAGAAACCATGAATTTCCTTTTAGGGAATAACCATATCACAAGAAAAATTTTTCTTTTTTACCATACTATTGTATTTTTCATGACATTAAATTAAATAAGTTTGAAGGATGGGTTGTATATGGAAAATGGTATTATTCATATTAAGGAAGATTCTAGGTAATATCTAAATATGTTTTGGAAGATTTCATGATTTCTTCATTCATTTTATACTATTGTGAACCCCTCTGAAAAAATTGAAGAAAATAGTGGAAAATGGATTGTGTATTAGGTAGGTCAAAATAACCATTATTTAACCAAATATATTATTATAAATATGAAAAAATGTTTCATGAAGAAATAATATGGGTTTGGGTGATGGTTATTTAAAATTTTACCAAAAAAAACATTCCAAAAAATTAAATGAAAAAGAAAAAAATGGGAAAATGGAAAACAACCATAGGGTGCATCATTCATCATTTTCGTTACATTGTGTCTATGTTTGTGTTAAGGGATGTGAGGAGATATATTTATAATGGGTTTATCCTCATTTATCTAATTTTGATTATAATGAAAAATTACTAATATAATACCATTCTTCTATGATTTAAGGATTTTTAAATTCATTTTCTACCTTCCAGAAAGCATTAGAGTCATATGATCCCTATTGCTATGACCTGATGAATATTTTTTGATTTTTTTCTCTAAAGGAAGTATATTTTAGATTAATTTAAATAATATGGAATGGGACAAGATTTTTGGTATTTCAATAACTAAATATAAATTTTTTACCTAGATTGATGAGAAAAAATAAATGGAATTGAGGTCGATCATTAATGGAATTAAAATTAGTGATGGATTGATAAATATGAATAGTTGTTAATATTAGAAGTGTAAATTCAAAAGAGAGAAAGAAAAACACGTTTATAACATTTCTCCTTTGAAAAATTAAGAGTTGAATAATTTTTTTCAATGTGATGCCTTAATATTTAATTTTATATGAAAATCATTTAATTTGATTAGCTATGATATTTGAATGTCATTATGGTCAGAATATGTTGCGATGTAATGCATGGGGATATGAATGATTTTAATTTTTTGGCGATTTTTGTCTATAATTTTCATGGATAAGTTTTATATTAAAAAATAATATTTTTTATAAATTATTAAGTAATAATTATGTTATAATTTATTAATTCATTAATTTAAGGGTGATTGCAACATTTTTTATATTATTTAAAATATTTGGGTAAAATTAATTAATGGATTCATCGTTGGTTTCAAAGTATATATATATATATATATTTAATTGGTGAATCCATGTTTTTATATAATGCATTAATAAGAATTTATAAAATGAGCATGAATTTGGCAAATACATGGAAATTATTTCTTCCCTTTTAATTACACTATACTATTTTTTATAATATATTATATATATAGATTTTTTTTAAATTTTTTGTTATATTTATAAAAATATTTGATTACATATTTATTTGGATGACCTTGACTCAAATCCAATTTTTCGTAGAGATAGTAGGCCCAAAAGTTGATGTTGCACTCAATCTATCAATCCAGACATTACATTAATGATTAAACCATAACCTTTCCATCGTCGCCCAAAAATGGAATAAATTTTGACACAATATATAATAAAGTTATATAAATATTTTATTCACATGTAGATTGGACTATATGAGTCACATTAATTGGAAAAGATGTAAAAAATAGGGATATAATTGGTCTCAAGGTTTTAGACATTGTAATTTTTAATTTCTAACCCACAAATCCCCCATGAATGTAAATGAGATATACATTAGGAGAGATAAATGAGATTCAAGTGAAATATATATATGTAATATTTGGTGATTCTATGGGGGGAGACAATTGTTCCAAATAGGGGAACCTGACCTGAAGCAAGGTGTGACATCCACAATGTCCTCACTATGTTGAGTTGTTGAGAGAAATATTGATATGGGAATACAAAATATAGAGAAATATTATTAGAAATATTTTCACTTCACCCAGTTCATGCATCACCTACCTTATATATAATTATATTTCACATTTTTCCTCGCCATAGCTCAATCTCAACACCTAATATCTCCGAAGAAATCCATTTCATCCACTACCCCCGCTCAGGTTGGAGCCCTTATGCCTTTACTGAAGCTCAATTTCACCATGAAGCACTAATAGAGAATGAAATGAAACGATTGAGGTTGATTTCATGGCATGAATAATTATAGTAATCTAAACTTGGACACTGTAAAGGAAAAATGATGAAGAAGGTGAAATGCATAATGGAAATTACAATGGAAACAATTGGGTTGTATATGGAAGGTCAAAATAGAAACAATGATGGAAACACCTTGAAATATATGGTCACATATATGGGTAAATATTAATGGTTGAATAAAATTTAAAACATCAATTTTTTTCTTTTATATACTAAAAATATAAAAAAAATACTCTTTAAATGTTTTATAGGGGAAACAATTTCTTGATCTATGATTAGTTTTGTTGGTCTGTGGTGGGTAGAAAGTGGTTTCCCTTAAAGTTCCATCTTTGAAATTAAATCTAGGAAGGATCCTTCCTAAAAATTTCCTTCATTAACCTATTATCTTAGAAGGTGATGTTGGTAAAGATAGTTCCTCACAATTATTTCAAATATGGGGCTTTCCAATATAGAACCTTCCTTTAAAATTGAACGAAGAAGGTTCTTTATTAATCATGGCCTTTCACTCATCAAATAGTAAAACCAAAGTGGAAAAATATTCTCCCATTTAGTCTCCCATCACCCACTCCAGTAGTTACCTCCTTTATCCATGCTCCATTTTTTTTAAATCTTTTGTTGCACACAATGCTCAGTCATACTGAAAATTAATAATATAATATTATTTTAAAAGGTAGTTAATGCCAGACATTATAATGGAGGGAATGGAAAGAACTAACTAAAATATGATTATAGCAGTTTTTTAAATGGTTTTACATTTATCCCACGAAAGTTAGACGCTGAAAATGTGAATGAATCTAATTTTAAGCACAAATACTCTAATATTATTTAAAAGGTCGATTTATCACGTTTTGATGGAGAAACCTCTTTAAATATAGTTTTGGTCACTTTTATATGTTCTATTTGACAAAATAAAAATCTTCTTTATAATTGGCACATCAGAATTTACTTTGGGTATATTTTTTGGAATTTTTATGATAAAATTCATTTTTAATGAATAGTGAAAACACTATATTTTAATTAAAACCTGCCTTTGAATCTAATTTATTTATATGGATATATTATCTTTTTAAATTAGTTTTAATGTATAATTATATTATATTGTTACCATTTAATCCAATTTTGATCATTGGATGCAATTTCACTTGAAATTGGACATAAAAAGTGTCAATATTTTGATAGTTATTATTTCTAAAAAACACGCTTTTTGTTTTAACATCAGGAATTAATTTTAAATTAATTAATATAACTTCTATGTTTTTAATTTTGTAAAATAGACATCATTTTTTAATTCGGAATATCAAATATATTTCAAGCTTATGTTTTGGTATTTTTCTGAAAACCTTCAATTTTTGATGAATAGTGAAAATACTAAGTAGTAGTTAAAAACCCGAATTTTTCATTTAAATGAAAATTTACCGCTTCTGTGAGTTGAAATTAAAAAGTCAAAAATACATGGTTGTTTTCAGTAAGTATTAATGTGGTTCAATAAGATGACAATAATTTTTTGGGAGTAGTAACATTTGATTTTTATTTTCCATGGTTAAAGGTTAATAGGGCATTTCAAGGTAAAAATATAATAATAATAATATTAAATTACCCTAACATGTCCTACTAATCCTATTTTTTGATACCTGTCCAACCATTGGCATCCTCAAGTCGATTTTGGGACACCATTTAGCCACTAAGGAGTGATAATGACACTTTATATTAATTAATTAAAAGTAAGACAAAAACGACATAAACATGCCTCTTTTAGTAAATAAATTTTTACATGAGGATTTATAAGTTATTTGTTCGACTATAAATAATAATTTTAAATCTCAAAAGATTTCCTACATCATGATATCTGTTTTAAAATTTTTAGACATCATATAAATAAAATTATTTATGACACAATAAAGATGCAATGTTTACCACATTAATAAATGATTTAAATAAATAAGATTATAAACGTTAAATAAATATCCAAAATCTGTTCAATTCTTATTGGATGATATAATTTCTAACTATAGTTATATTCTCTTCAACTATAATTAGGTATGGACCTTTAGAAACCGAAAATCATCATATAATAAAATAATATTTTTAAACATTCTTAAAGAGCATCTCCTCCCCCTTATAAAAATCCATCACCTCTAACCCATTACTCACACCTATCAAGCCCCTTGTATGATATAAATTCTGATGGATTAAGCTCCCTTTATCCCAATATTCCTCCGAGAATCCTTACCCTAGGTATTAGGTAATTCATGTAAACTTTTTTGTTTCAAACCAAAGGGAGATACCCGATTTAAAGGTAACGTATTCTCTTAAGTTCTTTTATTTTATTTTACATCTACAACCCTATAAAATCTCTGTATTCAATTATTTTATAAAAATACTAGTATTTTCAATATATGATGTTGTTTTTATTATAATTATTAGAACTACACTTCAACACACCTCCATCTAATGGATACGAACATACTGTTTCTATGGACTACAAACTACTGCCTCACAAAAATGATGATTGCTCAAATATCTCCTTCCACCTCTTATGGTGGCCATTAAGATGGAACTGTGTTTATATGAGATATAGATTATATTTATATTTTCTCTATACTTCTTTATTTTCAATTTATATCATACTTTTATTCTTTCTATAATGGGTAAATTCGATAATTTCATTTGAGGAAGTACGGACTACCACCCCCTCAAAAAGATATGACTTGTTAATTCCATATACGAGATGTATAAAAGATGGTGTTAATGAACCTATATATGATATTATACTATAATTATAATATACCTATGTACCATTAACTATTCGTTCCATGAAAATACAAAATAGAAATGAATGTAGCATTCATGTGTACGTATGGCTTACCGTCTCTATGAATAATGCATTTCATTTCTCATCTCCAAATGTTATGTACTATTATAAATACATATATATACTGGATATATATGATATATATGATATCTAAATCAAACATATCATTCTAGAGATAATGAACTATTTACTGCATGATCAACTTGTAATTATAATAAGTTCACATTTAACTCAACTATCAAATATCGATAAAATGACAATTATTAAATTAAATGATTACATAATGTATATATCATGGTAATAAATTATATAAAAGGAATAATAAACATGTAAAAGGTTCTTAAGAAAGTATAAAAGAACTTTAGTTTATTAATAAGGAGATTAAGGAATGAACGGGTCAAGTCAGACATGAGGTAAGGGACTTCGTCTTAATCTCCTCTCATTGAGGAATATTTTGTTTTAACAAAAATTTATTTTATATGGTGTATAAAAACCTTTGGATTTTCATTTCATTCAAAGGCAATCTTTTTCTTTAAGGTTTTTTACTAAATGACAATAAAATAATGTTACTTTTTAACGTAAGTGGTGACAAATACATTTTCTTCCGCCATGAGTATTATTTGATCTTCGGCTTCCTTAACAAGCCGAAATGTTTTAAAAAGGAAAATAAATACCATATACTCTTTTAATTATTTTTGTTTTGAAAATGGGTTTTCTAATTGATTTTTTATGTCATTATATTTAGATGATATATTGTGATTGAAATGGTGAAATTTTATCTTACCTTTATATTTTTTATTTGTTATGAATACGTTATGGTTCTTGGGAATTGTTACGTATATGGTTGGTTCCATTATAAACATCGAGTGGGTGAGCCCAAGATATCTCTCTAATGCACTGGGTAATGTGATGGAGGTAAACATGAATGTTTCTCCTAAGAGATTTAGGGAATATATTGTGATGGGTATTCCAGATGTAATTCCCAATGTAGCTGTGAAAGCTACAATGTAAGTATGTTATAGATGCCACAAGTTAACATTATGATTTTTGATTACTGTGTGTTATTCATAAATCTTATGATTTTATGAGGTATGTTAAAGAGATTATGTTGTGTATGTATTGATGAAGTAATGTTTTCTTTCTTTTTGTTATAACTTTTACTAAAAATTTAATGCTCATGCAATGTTTTGAAATGTTTTTCACAGTACATAATGATGAATATGGTCAAGGATAGGATCATAGAAAAGTTATGCTATCTAAAAACTGGAAAAAGACATGACTCTTTTTTTCAAAAGTTTTTTTATGAAAAAATTTAAACTGAGTAGAAGTGTATAATTTATAATTTTTGGGATGTAATATAATAGTTATGGACTATTTCTCTAAAACTCTAAACCTGGAAAGATCCTCAATGTGAATTATTCATTGAATTCAAGATTATGTACTTTTTTAAGGCTGAGTCATTATAGTTGGTATCAGAGGTCGGTTTATGCAACTTTAGGAATTATAATATTGTTAAATTGATGTCCATAAATTACGTTAGGGTCAAATTTAAATGATATATTATTTACAGATTTCCATAATGCTTCATCTAAGACATTTCTAGGTTTAAAATGATTTTCTACAAAGGAAATATGGCAGATATGATGTGACCACCACTAAAAAAATGGCCAAGGGAAGTGCTGCCGCTTTATCAGCACTAAAAAGGGATGATAAAGTGGACCCCTTTATCAGCCCTTCTTTTAGTGGCACTGATAAAGGGGGGATTTATAATTTATTTTTCCTACAGCTGATAAATTTTATGTTTCAAAAACAAACCATGGAAAATAAAATATTATTTTATAAATATATATTATATTGATATAAATATAAAATATATTTTTTAAATATGTTTTATATATGTATAAATATACTATTACATTTAATATATAAGAAATTTAGGGGAAATGGATTTAAAATATTTTAAAAATATTATTAATTAATAATTTGCTAATTAGTATTGATTAAAAACCATTTAATAACAATTTGAAGACACAAAAAATAAAAAATAATAATAAAAGATCTAAAATAATTTTAAAATGTAACTCAAACTTCAAACGGCCATAAATTTTGATCCAGATGTATGTTTGAGATTTATAGAATATCAAATGAAAGCCTGCAATGAGCTCTATCCTCTAGTGATCGAAGCAATGATTCAGTCACATTTTTTGTGGCCCAAAAAGGCCCATAAGGCCTCCAAAACTGAGTTTTTAGTCAGGATACCCTAATTTGTTAACAATAAAATAGGTATAACTTCTAATCCAGATGTCTATTAGGCCCGTACCACATATCATATCGAATATTGTTTCATTTCCTTCAATTTGACTAGTTGTGGAGTTGAAACAGGTGTCTGGATTATAATTTATGGTCGTTTTAACATTCTATGGATTTTCAAATACACACATATATGTATTTATTCATATATATCTATATATGTGTGTGTGTGTGTTGTATATATGTATGTATGTATGCATTTATTTACATATAAAAACACATAAAAAACATATTTCATAAATGTATTTAATATTAATATTATAAAAATACATTAATATACAAATAAATATACAGATAAAAAATTATAACTAAATATATATAAATATATAAATTAATATAAACATATATTAATATACAAATGAATATATATATATACAAATATATTAATAAATATATTTATATTAATTTGAATCTATATTAATATACGAATAAATATAACTATATAACTATATAAATAAATAGATATATCACTAAATAGAGAAAAAAAAGAAAAGATGTAGTGGTAAAGGTGCAACTACGAATGGGGGGAGATTGTGGGTTCGGGTTTTGGTGGAAGCAAAGCGGTGCGCGCGTGTGGGGATGTGCGAGAAGGGCAGTGCATGGGATACTGTGAGGGGGTCTGCCTAGTGTTGATAAAGGGGGGATGGGTCAAGCGCTGCTAAAAGCTCCCCCCACATTATATATTTATTTTTTAATTTTTTTTTCTTTTATCAGTTCTTTTTAAAAGCACTGATAAAAGGGACTTTTATTATCGCTTTTCAGAGCACTGATAAAAGGGATTCCCCTTTATCCTCGCATCGATTAACAACAATTATTTTAGCACTGTTAATAGACTTTTCTAGCACTGATTAAGGCCATATTTTTAGTAATTAATGACATCAGGAGGAAGACAACCTTCCAAATCACCAACCTATGATGGTTAGAATCAGAACTGAACAGTTTCATGCAGTGATGGAATAGTTTAATCATGCTATAAATGGTGGTGGTATCCATGCATGAGATCATCCAAATCAACAACATAGGAACATGTTAGTAGTGGAGCATTTTGAGAGGCAACATCCCCCATCATTCACAGGATCATCTAACCATGTTCTTGTCGAAGGGTGGATTAAAGTATTCAAAAAGAGTTTTGATACCATGGGGTGTCCAGAACCTCAAAAGGATAGTCTAGTTGTTCACCATTTTGAAGGAGAAGCTGATCAATGATGGTCAATGGTGAAAAATATCAGGGATAGTGTGGAGATTGATGAACTTGATTAGGATGAATTCAAAGGTATGTTTCTTGAGAAATATTTTCCTAAGGTGGTTCATGTTAGGATGGAAAAATAATTCTTGGAATTGATATAGGAAGATGACTTAGTGTCTACTTATGAAGAAAAATTCACTCAACTTGAAAGGTATGTTTAAAATATTATACGAGATATTGATAGTAAAATCGGCCATTTTTACTTAGGATTAAAGCCAATGTATAGAAGGGATTTTGCTTCTCGTGAGTTAAAAATGTTATGAAAAACTTTTTCTATGTGTGGAGATGGTGGAAATGTATTTTTTTTTATTATCAAGTGTTCATTGAAAAGCAACAGAATAACAAGTCGAGGTGGCATACAAAAGGGAAGAACACATCAAAAATTTATAATGTTAAGAAACTTACGTTTACAGTTTGTGAAAATAGTGGTAAAAAGCATGCTGGGGAATGCATTTTGAATTCTAGTAAGTGCTACCAATGTGGTAAAATGGGAAATATGGCTCAAAATTACAGTAAAATGGATTCGGTCAATGGTATTACAAAATATGATTTATAGTCAGTAAAAATTTTCAAGTGTAATGAAATGGGTTATTATGAAAATGAGTGCCCAACGAAGTACCCAACTGAAGGAAAACAACCATACTACAAGCAGAATGGGGTGGTGAAATCCTTTGAAACTACTTCAGTAGATATTGGGCCATCAAATGAAGTAGTATCACGTATAGTATTTGTTTTTTCAGATTATGCTAGTGTTTTGTTTGATTCAAAGTCTACACGTTCGTTCATTTCTAAGAACATTTCAAGTAAATTGGGAATTCCATATCAATATATGAATCCTAAACATATGGTAAAAATAATAAGGGAAATGTTGAGACAAAAAGAAATTTTTAGAACCTTAATGTCCTTGTGTGTAGGAAGAATTTACCTACAAACCTTATAGTTTTTCCTCTAATAGAGTTTGATGTTTTTTTGGGTATGGATTGGATTTCTATTTACCATGAAAAGATTAACTATAGCACTAAAGAGGTTATATTTCAAGAATATTTTTAGTTTGTGTACAAGAATGAAACCTTACATTTGATAACATATCAGGAACCTAAGAATCTATTAAAAGAGAGAAATGAATGTTACCTTTCACATAATGTTGAAAACAAAGGAACTGTTCAAAATAATGATGTGCCAGAGGTAAATGAGTATCTTGATGTTTTTCCTGATGAGTTTCCTAGTATAATACCTAACCAGGAAGTTGAATTTACTATTGGCTTAGTTATAGATTCTAATCCAATTATAAAACCCCCTTATCGAATGTATAAAATAGATCTTCTAGAGTTTAAGAAGCAATTTCAGGAGTTATTAGATAAAGGTTTCATTTGACCTAGCACATCACCCTGGGGTGATCCTATCTTGTTTGTTAAAAATAAAGATTGTTCAATGTGACTTTGCATTGATTATTGAGTATAGAATAAAAGCATTATTAGGAATAAGTATCCTTTGCCTCATATCGATGATTTGTTAGATCAGCTCTAGGGAGATCATTATTTTTTGAAGATTCATTGGAGGTAGGGCTTCTATCAGTTGAAAGTAAAGGAAGTAGAAATTCTAAAGTCTGAGTTTCATACTAGATATGGCCATTAATGAATTTTTAGTTATGCCTTTTGGGTTAACCAATGCACCTGCTATATTAATGGATATTTTGATTAGAATTTTCCATGAGTTGTTGGATAAGATTTATGTTAATGTTCATTGATAATGTTTTAGTTTTTTATAAAAGTAAAGAGGACCACGAAATTCATTTAAGGGTTGTATTGAAAATCATAAAAGAAAATAAATTGTATGGGAAATTTAGAAAGTGTGAGTTCTGGTCACAAAAAATTTCATTCCTTGGTCACATTATTTCAAAAAATAGAATAATTGTTGATCCTACTAAAAATTTTTTGTTGAATAATGGAAAAGACCCCCAAATATAATGGAGATCCATAGTTTTCATGGTTTAGTAGGTTATTACTGGAGGTTTTTCTAAAAATTTTGGACAGTTATCTAGCTTATTGACTTAGTTAACCTGAAATGGTGTTATGTTCATCTGGAAAAAGAATTTGATGATGGTTTTCAAGAATTGAAATGAAGATTGGTGAATGCTCCAGTTTTGGAACTGCCATCCCGAAATGGTGAGTTTTTTATCTATAGTGCTACATCATTGAAAGGAATTGGTTGTTTCCTTTTGTAGAATGATCAGGTAATTTCTTATGCTTCAAGTCAGTTTAAACCTCATGAGTTAAATTACCCTACACATGATTTGGAATTGTTTATTTTTGTTTTTCCTTTAATAATTTGGAGGCATCATCTGTATGGAGTAAAATGTGAAATATATACCAACCATAAAAATTTTAATTATATATTTACTCAGTAATAATTGAACATGAGAAAGAGGAGGTAGCTAGAATTAATCAAGGATTATGATTTCACAATTCATTACTATCCTGGAAAGGCAATGAAAGTGGCTGATGCTTTGAGATGAAAAAGTAATTTTACATTAACCTTATTATGTTTGGAACAATATTATTTTATTAAAGACATGATGAAATTTTGAATAGAATTTGTTGGTGCATTATATTCTTATGTTTTGTTTTAGGTGTTAGTAAAATAATCTCTATCAGACAGAATTAAGCAAGCCTAGAAGGAAGAAAGTGAGTTGAAGAAAAAGTTAGAGTTCATTCAGAAGGGTAAGTTTCCTGATTTTAACATGGATAATGATTGTGTTTTGAGGTTTGAGAAGAGATTATTTGTGAATTTTGATTCAATGTTGAAGAATGAGTTGTTATGTGAAACTCATAGTTCTCTATTTCTAGATCATCCTGGTAGTAATAAGATGTAAAATGATCTTTGGGAGTATTACTGATGGAATTTAATGAAAATAGATATTACTGACATTACTGTGAAGTGTTTGACTTTTCAACAGGTAAAAGCAGAGCAGAAGTTACCAAAATGGATGCTTCAACCTGTACCAGTTCTAGAGTGGAAATGGGAAAGTATATCTATGGACATCGTTGTGGGATTGCGAAATATATCTTGAGGTAATAATGCAATCTGGGTTATTATTGATCGATTAACTAAATCTACTCATTTACTTCCTATTCGAGAAAGTTTTTCTCTAGATCATCTCTCTCGATTGTATGTAAAATAGATAGTAATGTTTCATGGAGTTCCTATCTCCATTGTATTTGATCAGGATCCCAGGTTTGCTTCTAACTTTTGTAAAGGCCTTCAGAAGTACTTGGGTATTGAATTAAATTTTAGTACAACTTTTCATCCTCAATCAGATGGGCAGTCAGAACGTACCATTATGACCTTGGAGGATATTCTATGTGATTGTTCACTGGATTACAAGGGACATTGGGACCATCATCTTTCATTGGTTAAATTTTCTTATAATAATAGTTTTCATTATAGTATACATATGGGACCATTGGAGTCATTATAAGGGAAGTGGTGTCGAACACTAGCTTTGTTGGGATGAAGTGGATGAAATAAAATTGATGGGACTAGAATTGGTAGAGGATATGGTAGAAAATATTTCATTTGTTTCAGAATCATATGAGAACATCTCAGAGCACACATAAAATTTATGCGAATAATAATAGGAAGAATCTTTCTTTTGAGGTAGGTGATCATGTCTTTCTCAAAGTATCTCTATGGAAGAGTGTGATGCATTTTGGAAAGAATGGAAAGTTGAGTCAATGGTTAATTTTATGCTATGAAATCCTAGAGAAAGTTGGATTAGTTTTATGTAGAGTGGATTTACCTTCATGTTTATCCCCATTATACAATTTTTTTTTCATATTTCAATGTTGAGAAAGTATTTTCTGGATCCATCACATGTTTTGAGCCCAGAGGTAGTTCGGTTGGAAGAGAATCTCTCTTATGAAGAATAATAAGTCTATATTCTTAACTAAAGAGAGTAAGTATTGAAGAATAAGGTAATTCATCAGGTAAAGGTTTTGGGGAAAAACTATATGGTTGAAGAGTAAATGTGGGGATCTGAAAATGCTATTAGGAAAAAATACCCCTTTTTTGATAAGTAAATGAAATTGCAAGGACGCAATTTCCAAAAGGGGGGAATGATGAAACATCACAAGTAAATAAATAAATATGATATTTTCATACATATTAGTATTTGTGAATTAAATAGTAATTTTACTTTGAAGGGGGTGCTATGTTCGATAGCATACCTGATACGAACAATGGGTTTCTTTGAAACCTTATGTTACACACATTGTGGAATCATACTGAAAAATAATAATATAACATTATTTTAGATGGTAGTTAACGCCTAGACATTGTAATGACAAGAATGAACAAAACAAACTACTATATCATTATACATTTTTGTTAAATTTTTTCTAATTTATCGAATAAATGTTAGAGTCCTAAAATGTGAATGAATCAAATTTTAATCATAAATACTCTTATATTTTTTTAAAGAATGATTTACTACCTATTAAGAGAGCATACTATTTAAATATATTTTGGGAAACTTTTATATGTTCAATTTTACAAAATAAAATTCTTATTTAGAATCGAGACATCTAAATTTACTTTGGGTAAATGTTTGATATTTTTCTGACAAAATTGATTTTTAATGAATAGTGAAATAATACTGTATTTTAATTCAAAACTGCCTATTAATATAATTTATTTATATGGTTATATGATCTTTTTAACTGGTTTTAAAGGGTAATTAGATTATATTTTTACCATTTAATTCAATTTTGGTCATTGGAAGTAATTTCACTTTGAAATTGGACATAAACATGTGTCAATCTTTTGATAGTTATTATTTCATAAAAACATGTTTTTTGTTTTTACAGTGGGAATTAATTTTAAATTAATTAATGCAACTTATATGTTTTGAATTTGGTAAAATGGAAATCATTTTTGAATTTGGAATATCAAATATATATTAGTTTTAATTTTAGGTTTTTCTTTCTGAAAACCATCAATTTTTTATGAATATTGGAAACACTGAGTAGAATTTAAAAACCCGAGTTTTTCATTTAAATGAAATTTTACCACTTATGTGAATTTAAATTCAGAAATACAACATACATGGTTTTTATCATTAATTAATACTTGGTTCAAAAAGATGAAAAGAATTTTTGGTGAATAGTAACTTTTTACTTTATTTACCACAGTTAAAGTTAAATTGGGTAATTCGAGGTAAAAATATTATTATAATAATATTAAATTACCCTTACATGTTTCACAATCCTATTTTCTGAAATATTTCAAACCATTGGCATCCTTAGGTCTATTTATGTACCCCATGGAGCCTCATAGAAGTGTTAATGACACTTTATATTAATTAATTTAATTTAAAGACAAAATGACATAAACATTTATCTTTTAGTAAATCGATTTTTTATGGGGTTATATAAGTTATCTCTTCAAATATAAATATTAATTTGAAAGATAAACATATTTCCTACATCATGGTATTTGTATTACAATTTTTAGACATCAAATAAATAAAATTATTTACGACATAATAATGATGTAGTGTTTACCTCATTAATGACTGATTTAATGAAATAAGATTATAAAAATTAAAACAATATCTAAAACTTGTCCAATTCTTATTTGATGATTTTATTTCGAAAAATTTTCATATTATCTACGAAATTAATGAGTTTTGGAACTTTAGAAACAAAAAATCATTATATAATAATATAATATTTTCAAACATTCCTAAAGAGCCCCTTCTCCCCCTTATAAAAGACATCACCTCTAACCCATTACTCACACCTCTCAAGCCCCTTGGCACATCCAACCTCTAAATAATTAATCTCCCTAAGTCCCACTCTTCCTCCTAGAAGCCTTTCTCTAGTTATAAGGAAATTCATGTAAATACTTTGGTTCAAACCAAAGGGAGATACCTGATTTAAAGATAAGGTATTCTCTTAAGTTATTTTCTTTTAATTTACCTATCCCACCCAATAAACATTATTTATTCTATTATTTTATAACAAAAAAAGTATCCTTAATATATGTGGTTGTTTTTATGATATGTATCAGAACTACACTTCAACACACTTCCATCTAAGGGATAAAAACATACTATTTCTTTAGACGACAGACTACTTCCTCATGAAATGACGATTGTTAAAATATATACTACCACCTCTTATGGTGGACATTAAGATAGAACATTATTTATATGAGATATATATTATATTTATATTATCTTTATACTTCTTTATTTTTCATTTATAGCATACATGTATGGTTTCCATAATGGGTAAATACTATAATTCAACTTGAGGAAGTGCGGAATACCACCCCCTTAAAGTGATATGACTCATTCAAGCCATACGTGGGATGTATAAGGGATGGAATTAACAAAATTATATATGATACTATACTGTAATTATAATATACCTATGTATCATTAATATTTCATTCCATTAAAACACGAAATAAAAATGAAAGTAGCGTTCATGAGTACGTAAGACTTACCGTCTCCAAAAACAGTGCATTTTATTTATTATCTCCAAATGTTATGTACTATTATAAGTACATATATATACCGTATATATATTATATATATGATATATAAAATTTTAATATCATTCTGGAGATAGTGGAATTTTGGCTACATGAACAACTTGGAATTGTAAGAAGTTCATTTTTAACTCAAGTACCAAATATCGACAAAATGACCATTATTAACTTAAATGATAAAATAATGTTTATAACATGGTAATAAGTGACATAAAATTATTAATAAACAAGAAAAAGTATCTTATAAAATTATAAATTAACTTCAGTTTATTATTAGGGAGATTAAAGATTGAATGGGTCAAGTCAGACACGAGGTAAGAGACTTCGTCTCAATCTCTTCATTGAGGCATATTTTGTTTTATACACAACATTCTTTTATACGGTGTATAAACACCATTGACTATTAATTTCATTCAAAGGGAATCAGTTTCTATGAGTTATTTTGAAAAATGACAAAAAAATAATGTTATATATATATGTAAGTAGTGACAACAATCTTTTTCACCATGGTGAGTATTATTTGATCTTTGGCTTCCTTAACAAACCGAAATGTTTTTAATGGGAAAATAAATACTATATACTCTTTTACATATTTTAGTATTGAAAATGGGTTTGATAATGGATTTTTTATTTTAATATATTTAAATGATATATTGTGATTGAAATGGGGAAAAGTAATCCTTCCTTTATATTTGTTTTATGTGCTATGAATATGTTATCATTTATGGGATTTGGTATGTATAAGGGTGGTTTCATGATAAACATAGGGTGGGTGATCCCGGGATAGCTCTCTAATGCATTGGGTAACGTGACATAGGTAAGTGTGAATGTTTCTCTTAATAGATTAAGATAATATACTGTGATGGGTATTCCAAATTTAACTTCCTTCGTAGCTATGAAAGCTACAACGTAAGAGTGCTATGGATGTCACCAATTACCTATATGATTTGTGATTACTATGTGTTATTTATAAATATTATGTTTTAATGAGGTATATTAACGAGATTATGCTATGTATGTATTGATGAACTAATGTTTTCTTTCTTTTTTTATAACCATTGATGGGATTTTTATGCTTATCCCATGTTTTTCAAATGTTTTTCACATAACTTAAAGATGAATTGGGTCAAGGATGGGATCATGGAAAATTCATGCTATCTAAAACATGGTGTAACACCCCAAGTAAATAAAGAATATGAAATTTTCATATTTATCCATATTTTTGAATAAAATATTAATATTACTTTAAAGGGAATTCTATGCTTGAGGGCGTACCCAATACCCAACAACGAGTTTCTTTGAAATCTTACATTGCACTCTAATAATAAAATAATATTATTTTAAAAGGTAGTTAAGACCTAGCTATTGTAAAGTAGTGAATGAACGGAACTAACTACAAAAAGATTATATATGTTTTTCAAATATTTTTACTTTTATCCAATAAATGTTGGAGGCTTAAAATGCAAATGAATCCAATTTTAAGCATAAATATTCTAATATTCTTTAAAAGGTCGATTAACCACCTTTTGATGGAGAACCCTTTTTAAATATACTTTTTAAAATTTTATATGTTGTATTTGAAAAAAAAATCCTTCTTTAAAATCTGGACATCAAAATTTACTTTGTGTAAAATTTTGTTATTTTTCTGATAAAGATCATTTTTATTGAAAATGTTGCATTTTACTTCAAAACCTCCTTTTAATCTGATTTATTTATATGGATAGATTATATTTTTAATTAAGATTAATGTTTATTTAGAATATATTTTTACCATTTAATCTAATGGTGGTCATTGGAATTAATTTCACTTTGAAATTGGACTTAAACTAGTGTCAATCTTTTAATAGATATTGTTTCTTAAAAATACGCTATTTGTTTTGACAGCGGGAATTAATTATTAAATTAATTAATGCAACATATATGTTTTGAATTTTTTATAATAGACATCATTTTTGAATTCGAAATATCAAATATAGCTTAGGGTGAATTTTTGGTATTTTTCTGAAAAACTTCAATTTTTGATGAATAGTGAAACCACTAAGTGGTAGTTTAAAAACTGATTTTTCATTTAAATGAAACTTTACCACTTCTGTGATTTGGATTTCAAAAATCCGACATACATGGTTGTCATTAGGATGTAAAATGTGGTTCAATGGGATTAAAATAATTTTTTGGTGAATAGTAACATTTAAGTTTTTAATCGCTATTAGAGGTAATTAGTGTAATTTAAGGTAAAAATATTGTTTTAATAATATGAAATGACCGAGACACATGTACTACCCTCATTGGATGAGTCATGTCCGACCAAGAAAATCCATGGGTCATCTTGGGGACCCCATGGATCCACTTTGGATGGAAAATGACATAAATAACGTTTTATTTAAAGTTAAAATAAAAATGTCACAAGCATGAGTTCTTTTACTAAAACAATATTTAAGTGGGGTTATACAACTCATATTTTTGACTATAAATATTAATTATAAAGATAAAAATATTTCCTACATCATGAAAGTCTTTTTATAATTTTTAGACATTAAATAAATTAAATTATTTATGACATCATGATGATGCAGCGATTGTCTCATTAATAAAGGATTTAAATAAAATGAAAAGATAATGTTAAAACTATAACATAAACTAGTAAAATACCTATTTAAGGAGTATATTTCGAACCCTTACCACCTTATCCTAGAAATACATCAATGTGGGACCTTTAAAATCTGAAAATCATTTGAAAATAAAGTAACATTTTGTAACTTTCCAAAAGTGCCCCTCCTCTCCTCTTATAAAAGGCCCCCACCTCTACCAACTTACCCACACCTCTCAAGCCTTTGGCTCGGCCAACCCCTGCCAATTTTGTCTCTCCACATCCTTCCCTTCATCATTGAAGCCTCACTTTATGCAGAATCGTTTCCAAGGAAACCTTTGAGCTCAAATCAAAGAGAGTTACCCGATTTAAAGGTAATGCCTTCCCTTGTGTTGTTTTGTTTTGTTTTGCTTCTCCAAACCCATAAACTCTTTTTATTACTTTTTTTTAACAACACCAGTATATTAAATATACTAGGATGTTGTTATAATAAGGATTCGAGCTACAATTTCACACACCTCCATCTAATGGTTAAAGAACATACTGTTTCTGTGGATGGCGAATTACTGCCTCACGAAACGATGATTGTTCAATATTCTTTTAACACATTCAAAGGTGGCCATTAAGATGTCACCATATTTATATATGATATATAATATTTTTATGTTTTCCTTAATCTTCTTAATTTTTCATTTATGTCATACTTTTATGGTTTCCATTATGGGTAAACGCTATATCTTTATTTTAGGAATTGCAGACTACCGCCCCCTCAAAGTGATTTGATTCGTTAATGCCATATGTGGGACGTATAAAGGATGGAATTAATGGTATTACATATGATATCCTACTGGAATTATAATATACCTTTATATAATTATTATTTAATTCCATTTAATACAAAAAAAAAAGAAATGAAAGTAGAGTTCATGCGTACGTACGACTTACCGTCTCCATGAACGGTACATTTCATTTCTTATCTCCAAATGTTATGTACTATTATAAGTACATATATATAATGGATATATATTTAATATATTACATATAAATTATGGATATCATTCTGTAATTATAATATATATATATATATCTCATTTTATTTTAATTCCATTAATATGACAAAAAATGAAAGTAGCATTCATGCATACGTATGGCCTACCGTCTCCATGAACGGTGATTTTAATTTTTTATCTCCAAATGCTAGGGAATAGTATAAAATGAATATATACTAGATATATATGATATTTAAAACATAAATACTATTCTGGATATTATGTACCTATAACTACATGGAAAATTCTCTTCCAACAAGTTCAATTTTTACTCATGTACCGAACATCGACAAAAACGTCTGATATGAAATCACTTTATTAACCAATTATTATAACATTATAATATGTGATATGAACTGAATAATAATATTTAAAGTAGTTCCTTAAGAAATTATAAATTTACTGAATTTTATTATTCAGGAGATTAAAGAACGATCGAGTCATGTCGGACACGAGGTAAGGGAACCTACCCCTCTCTTTCTTTTAAAGTACACTCTTTTTTGTCATTCCTTTTAAGCTTATCTTTCTTATGATTGGGATGTTATTTTATATTAATATTACTGTAATTTTTATGTTTATATGATGAGATACCCTATTTTATCTCATCAATCCATTTTGGATGTTTTGATTGGCGCCGTTATGCTGCCGAATTTTCGTAAGAGATCCAACCTCTCTCTTTCTTTTTAAGTAATCTCTTTTATGTCACTTCTTTTAAGATCCTATTTGTTAGGTTGGGGGATGTTATTTTATATTCATATTTCTTTAAATTTTATGTTAATATGGTGAGAGAACCTATTTGATCTCATCAATCCATTTTTGGATGTTTTAAGTGGCACCGTTAGGCTGCCGAGTTTTCGTAAGGGATTTTTCATCCCACTTGTATTCCCGTGAGATTTATGCAACATTTTCCACCATTTCCTTTGAGTGGTATATGTACATCACATTATACTACTCTTTGTGTAATATACTTTCATTTATGAGTATTTAAATCAATGTTTTATTGTCCTTCTTTCATGGGGTGTATATTTCGAAAGATACCTGAGTCGGTAAGGGAACTTTTCACCCTCCTCTTTTTAAAAGACTTCTTTTGTTGGGTCTTTTAATTTACATATTATAATGTTGAGATATGTTCTTATATATCCTTATTGTTCTAAATTTTATGTCCAAGTGATGAGATACCATTTTCTCTCTCATCAACTAATTTTATGAATTTTAATGTGACGTCGTTAGGCTGTCGAATTTTACCAAGGGAACTTTTAACCCAATTTCAATTTCTTTGGGTTCAACATGTAGTTATTGAATATTTCATCCTTTTAATATGTGTGAATGAACATTGATTGTTTTAAACTTAATATCCACTTATATTGGGTGTATTTATATTTGTCCCACATAATTTTAAGACTGATTTATCCTTAATTTAAGGATGCCTTCTTGATAAGGGATTTCATCTCATTTTACATTGAGACTTCATTGTTGTTATGCACCAATTCACTCTTATATGGTGTATATACTTCCCTTTTGAATATTATATCATGAATACATTTATTCTTATGATATTATAAAGTTCTGATTAAATGTTATTTCTCAATTATTGTATTCAAGTGTCTCTCATTTTGTTAAAATCCCTTTAACTAAAATATCGTTTTAAATGTTTTAATGATTTATTCTTATAAATATTTCTCATTAATATCCATGCTTTCAAAATGGTTTTAAGGATTTATTATATGGATATTAATGGTTTAAAAAGTTAAAAGCATCAAAGTGGTATGGGACACGTTGATTCAAAAATCACTTTATTAAATTTTTTAAATGGTTTTGAAAATGGTTTTTAGAATGGATTCATTATTTCAATATCTTAAAAGGTTATATTGTTATTGAAATGTGGGAATGTTATATTTCCTTTATGATTATGTTATGTGATGTGATTATGTTATTGTTCTTGGGCATTGTTTATGAAGACGGGTGGTTCTGTGATAAACTAAGGGCGGGTGAGCCCGATATAGCTCTCAAATGCATTGGGTAACGCGAAAGAGTTAAATGTTAAGGTTTCTCTGAAGATATTTAAGGAATATACTGTGATGGGTATTCCAAACGTAACTAAGAGGGTTACTCCCTACGTAAGAATGTTATGAATGCCTCAAGTTACCTTTATGCCTTATGATTTCTATGATTTATTCATGATTTGATGAGATATGTTAAAATGCTTATGTTTTATGAGTAAAGTATGATTTTATACATGGACTAATGTTTTCTTTTCATACTTTTAAATCCCTTACTGAGCTTTTTGTGCTAATCCCAAGTTTTTGAAATTTGTTTCATAGGTCAAGAAAAAGGTGCGTTATATGATGATAGTGTCAAGGAAGTTTCAAGAAAGAATCCATGTTTTATTTTAAATATGTTTCCGTTGATGGGAAAAAAGAATACTGTCTTTTATGTAACCACTTTGTTTAAATGTGGAATGTAATTCATGATTTATGATCTAATTCTCTAAAAATCTAAACCTGAAAAGATCCTCAACGTGAATTATTCATTTAATTTAATATTAAGTAAGGTTTAAGGACGGGGCCTTATAGTTTGTATCAGAGGTTAGTTTAGATAACTTTAGAGGTTAGTGTATTCTCTAGGCATAAGTAACATTACCATAATGGTTAGTATTTTAGAAAGAGTCCTGGTTTTAGATAAAGTGAATGGGTAAGTATATCTTAGTGTTTATCTTCCTCATTAGTACATGATGGTTTTGTTGATATACTCACACTGACATTTATGTTTTTAGTGAATGGATGGATCTGGCAGTCCCCAAAGTGACAAAAGGTTTGAAGGAAACTGTGGTGGTTTTCTGATTAAGAGACTGGATGAAATGGGGGATTCAATGAGGAAACTTGTGGTTGTTCTAAACCAACTATCAAGGAGTCATGATCAACCACTTGAACCTTGGTATGTTTTGTAATTCATCATGTACGAGATGACCAATCGATGTGGAAGTTAAGTTAATAATTATAAAGGTAACCATTAGGTTTTATATGATCCTTACATTTGAGGTAATTATGGGTAATTATATGTTATGATGGAAAATGAAAGGCATGAGATAAACTTGAGGTTAAAATATGTTGTGATTATTTTTGAAGATTTTATCTCATTTTGTGGAATTTTTTAAGAATTATATAGTTTTGAAAAAATGACAACACATAGACCGTGTGACAACCCGTCGCGCCGGACAAAGCTGCGGGAATCGAACCCAAAACCAAAGTGTGACTGGTATTTATCGCGTACCACCAGACTACGTGATGTCCCGAGTTAGTTTGAATAATTATTTTTAGTTAGATGATTGTTGTAATCAAGAGTAAGTTTATTTTTGGTTATCTATGGAAATGATTAACCTATCATGTAGGATATGTAATTAGGTCAATTGCTTTTCGATATGAGAATTTAAGAGCAACTGATGTTATTTGGAGATAAAAGTTAATTTGTACCTTGGAAGACTATGTGATTAAATATTTCAAATATTTGGGTTTCAATCATAGTTTGGTTTACATTGAAGAATTTTATGGACAATTTTTTATCGAATGGTCTTCGTTGAACTTTGGGTTTTTTTTGGACAAATTTCGGAGATTAAGAATAGATTTTCTTTTTTTAAAGGATTATACTTTTGTGGATTGTCTGATCTCATACTAACAATTTTGCTTTTGGTTTTTGTCTAAAGACATGGGAAATATATAATTCTATTTTATGGATCGGGTGATTCTCTATAAGTTGATTATAGCTCTCTTAATGTGAACAAGTCATCCTAAATACTCGTCTTTTGGAGAAAATATGAGTTCGTGTAAGAAGTATAGTAAACGTTGAAAGTAAACATGAAAATTAAGTATGCTTCCTTATGTTTTAGTTATGATCATAAATAAATTCCTCAATGAAAAGTAACTTAAAACAAAAATGTTATCTGTTAATTTTTCCTACCGGGGAATCAAATACCGTTTGACCCATCACAAGTTTGTGATTTTATTGTTGTTAACTTTCCCCTAGACATGTTTACTATCAATATCCATCAGAACATGAACCTTTTTTCCTCCATATCCATATTTTCATACTTGGAATACAAGTATGGGTTATCTCGGGTGACATTTGTACTTCTCTCCCATTCTTTTAAAGTGATAGTTTTACTGACTCTTGTTCCGATGTGGGATTTTCAATGAAGCTTCCAAGCCCAATTTTGAAATTGCGAGGACGCAATTCCAAAAAGGGGGGAAGGATGTAACACCCCACATAAATAAAGAATATGACATTTTCATATTTATCCATATTTTTGAATAAAATATTAATATTACTTTAAAGGGAATTCTATGCTTGAGGGCGTACCCAATACCCAACAACGAGTTTCTTTGAAATCTTACATTGCACTCTAATAATAAAATAATATTATTTTAAAAGGTAGTTAACACCTAGCTATTGTAAAGGAGTGAATGAACGGAACTAACTACAAAAAGATTATATATGTTTTTCAAATATTTTTACTTTTATCCAATAAATGTTGGAGGCTTAAAATGCAAATGAATCCAATTTTAAGCATAAATATTCTAATATTCTTTAAAAGGTCGATTAACCACCTTTTGATGGAGAACCCTTTTTAAATATACTTTTTAAAATTTTATATGTTGTATTTGAAAAAAAAATCCTTCTTTAAAATCTGGACATCAAAATTTACTTTGTGTAAAATTTTGTTATTTTTCCGATAAAGATCATTTTTATTGAAAATGTTGCATTTTAATTCAAAACCTCCTTTTAATATTATTTATTTATATGGATAGATTATATTTTTAATTTAGAATAAAGTTTATTTAGAATATATTTTTACCATTTAATCTAATGGTGGTCATTGGAATTAATTTCACTTTGAAATTGGACTTAAACTAGTGTCAATCTTATAATAGATATTGTTTATTAAAAACATGCTATTTGTTTTGACAGCGATAATTAATTATTAAATTAATTAATTCAACATATATGTTTTGAATTTTGTAAAAGAGACATCATTTTTGAATTCAGAATATCAAATATATCTTAGGGTGAATTTTTGGTATTTTTCTGAAAAACTTCAATTTTTGATGAATAATGAAACCACTAAGTGGTAGTTTAAAAACTGATTTTTCATTTAAATGAAACTTTACCACTTCTGTGATTTGAATTTCAAAAATCCGAAATACATGGGTGTCATTAAGATGTAAAATGTGGTTTAATGGGATTAAAATAATTTTTTTGGTGAATAGTAACTTTTAAGTTTTTAATCGCAATTAGAGGTATTTATTGTAATTTAAGGTAAAAATAATGTTCTAATAATATGAAATGACCGAGACACATCTCCTACCCTCATTGAATGTCTCGTGGCAGACCAAGAAAATACATGGGTCAACTTGGGGACCCCATGAAGCCACTTTGGTTGGAAAATGACATAAATAACTTTTTATTTAAAGTTAAAATAAAAATGTCACAAGCATGAGTTGTTTTACTAAAACAATTTTTAAATGGGGTTATACAAGTAATATTTTTGACTATAAATATTCATTATAAATATAAAAATATTTCCTACATCATGATATTTTTTTATAATTTTTAGACATTAAATAAAGTAAATTATTTATGACATCATGATGATGCAGCGATTATCTCATTAATAATGGATTTAAATAAAATGAAAAGAAAATGATAAAACTATAACTTAAAATTTTCAAAGACATATTTAATGAGAATATTTAGAACCCTTACCACTTTATCCTATAAATACATCAATGTGGGACCTTTAAAATCCGAAACTCATTTGAAAATAAAGTAACATTTTGTAACTTTCCAAGAGTGCCCCTCCTCTCCTCTTATAAAAGGCCCCCACCTCTACCACCTTACCCACACCTCTCAAGCCTTTTTCTCGGCCAACCCCTTCCCATTTTGTCTCTCCACATCCTTTCCTTCATAATTTAAGCCTCACATTGGGCAGAATTCTTTCCAAGGAAGCCTTTTAGCTCAAATCAAAGAGAGTTACCCGATTTAAAGGTAATGTCTTCCCTTGTGTTATTTTGTTTTATTTTGATTCTCCAAACCCATAAAATCTTTTTATTACTTTTTTTAACAACACAATTATATTAAATATACTAGGATGTTTTTATAAGAAGGATTCTAGCTACACTTTGACACACCTCCGTCTAATGGTTGAAGAACATACTGTTTCTGTGGATGGCGAATTACTGCCTCACGAAATGATGATTGTTCAATATTCTTTTAACACCTTCAAAGGTGGCCATTAAGATGTCACCATATTTATATATGATATATAATATGTTTATGTTTTCCTTAATCTTCTGTATTTTTAATTTATGGCATAATTTTATGGTTTCCATTATGGGTAAATGCGATATCTTCATTTTAGGAAGTGCGGACTACCGCCCCCTCAAACTGATTTGATTCGTTAATGCCATATGTGGGACGTATAAAGGATGGAATTAATGGTATTACATATGATATCCTAATGTAATTATAATATACCTTTATATAATTATTATTTCATTCCACTGAATACAAAAAAACAAAGACATGAAAGTAGCGTCCATGCGTATGTACGGCTTACCGTCTCCATGAACGATACATTTCATTTCTTATCTCCAAATGTTATGTACTATTATAAGTACATATATATAATGGATATATATGTAATATATTAAATCTAAATTATGGATATAATTCTGTAATTAAAATATATATATCTCTCATTTTATTTTAATTCCATTAATATGACAAAAAATGAAAGTAGCGTTCATGCGTACGTACGGCCTACCGTCTCCATGAACAGTGCTTTTAATTTTTTATCTCCAAATGATATGGAATAGTATAAAATGAATATATACTGGATATATATGATATTTAAAACATAAATACTATTCTGGATATGATGTACCTATAACTACTTGGAAAATTCTCTTCCAACAAGTTCAATTTTTACTCATGTACCGAACATCGACAAAAACGTCTGATATGAAATCAATTTATTAACCAATTATTATAAAATTATAATATGTGATATGAATAGAATAATAATATTTAAAGGAGGTCCTTAAGAAATTATAAATTGACCAAATTTTATTATTCCGGAGATTAATGAACGATCGAGTCATGTCGGACACGAGGTAAGAGAACCTACCCCTCTCTTTATTTTAAAGTACACTCTTTTATATCATTCATTTTAAGCTTATATTTCTTATGATTGGGATGTTATTTTATATTAATATTACTGTACTTTTTTATGTTCATATGATGAGAGACCCTATTTTCTCGAATTAATCCATTTTGGATGTTTTTATTGGCGTCGTTAGGCTGCCGAATTTTCGTAAGAGATCCAACCCCTCTCTTTATTTTTAAGTACTCTCCTTTATGTCACTTATTTTAAGCTCCTCTTTTTTATGTTGGGGGATGTTCTTTTATATTAATATTTCTGTAAATTTTATGTTAATATGGTGAGAGGCCCTATTTGATCTCATCAATCCATTTTTAGAAGTTTTAATTGGCGTCGTTAGGCTGCCGAGTTTTCGTAAGGGATTTTTCATCTCACTTTTATTCCCATGAGATTTATTCTACATTTGCCACCATTTCCATTGAGTGGTATATGTACTGCCCATTATTCTACTCTTTGTGTAATATAATTTCGTTTATGAGTATTTACATCAATTTTGTATTGTCCTTATTTCATGGGGTGTATATTTCAAAAGATACCCAAGTCGGTAAGGGAACTTTTCACCCTCCTCTTTTTAAAAGACTTCTTTTGTTGGTTATTTTAATTTACATATTGTAATGTTGAGATATGTTATTATATATCCTTATTGTTGTAAATTTTATGTCCAAGTGATGAGATACCATTTTCTCTCTCATCAACTAATTTTAGTGAATATTAAAGTAACGTCGTTAGGCTGTCGAATTTTACCAAGGGAACTGTTAACCCAATTTCGATTTCTTTGGGTTCAACATGTAGTTATTGAATATGTCATCCTATGAATATGTGTGAATGAAATTATATTGTTTTACACTTAATATCCACTTATATTGGGTGTATTTATATTTTTCCCACATAATTTTGAGAATGATTTATCCTTAATTTAAGGATACCTTCTTGATAAGGGATTTCATCTCATTTTACATTGAGACTTCATTGTTTTTATGCACCAATTCACTCTTATATGGTGTATATACTGCCCTTTGGAATATTATATCATGAATCCATTTATTCTCATGATATTATAAAGTTCTGATTAAATGTTATTCCACAATTATTGTCTTCAAGTGTCTCTCATTTTGTTAAAATCCCTTTAACTAAAATATCGTTTTAAATGTTTTAATGAATTATTCTTATAAATATTTCTCATTAATATCCATGTTTTCAAAATTGTTTTAAGGATTTATTATATGGATATTAATGTTTTAAAATGTTAAAATCATCAAAGTGGTATGTCACACTTTGATTCAAAAATCTCTTTATTAAATGTTTTAAATGGTTTTGAAAATGGTTTTTAGAATGGATTCATTATTTCAATATCTTAAAAGGTTATATTGGTATTGCAATGTAAGAATGTTATCTTTACTTTATGCTTAAGTTATGTGATGTGATTATGTTATGGTTCGTGGGCATTGTTTATGAAGACGGGTGGTTCCATGATAAACTAAGGCCGGGTAAGCCAGATATAGCTCTCTAATGCATTGGGTAACGCGAAGGAGTTAAACGTTAAGGTTTCTCGAAGACATTTAGGGAATATACTATGATGGGTATTCCAAACGTAACCAAGAGGGTTACTCCATACATAAGAATGTTATGAATTCCTCAAGTTACCTTTATGCCTTATGATTTATATGATTTTTTCATGATTTGATGAGGTATGTTAAAATGATTATGTTTTATGAGTAAAGTATGATTTCATACATGGACTAATGTTTTCTTTTCGTACTTTTAGATCCCTTACTGAGCTTTTTATGCTCATCCCAAGTTTTTGAAATGTTTACCACAGGTCAAGAATAAGGTGCATGATATGATGATAGTGTCATGGAAGTGTCAAGAAATAATCCATGTTTTATTTTAAATATGTTTCCGTTGATGGGAAAAAACGAATAGTGTCTTTTATGTAACCACTTTGTTTAAATGTGGAATGTAATTCATGATTTATGATCTAATTCTCTAAAACTCTAAACCTGAAAAGATCCTCAATGTGAATTATTCATTTAATTCAATATTAAGTAAGGTTTAAGGCCGGGGCCTTATACATGGAGCCTGACATGATTCTTTTTTTCATGAGTATTTATTTTATAAAAAAATGGACACTGAGTAGAAGTGGCTACTCTTTAATTTTTTGGATATAATGAAATATTTATGGCCTAGTTCTATAAAACTCTAAACCTGAAAATATCTTTAAAGTGAATCATTTATTTAATTCAATATTATGTAATGTTTTAAAGATGGGTCCTTTTAAATATATTATAGTATTGTAATTTAACGAGAAAAATAATCAAAAAATAATAATCGAATGATATATTATGAATATAATTATTTTTTTTAATTTGTAGAAAATATATTATTTGATAATTAATTGGTAATTTTTTTATAAATACATTATTACATTGATAAAAATATAAAATAATTAGTAAGTTAATGGTATGTTAATATTTTAAGTTAGCCAAATTAACATATTTTTTACTAATTTTAAATGATCAAAAAATTAGTTTAAATAATTCAATTTAATAATTGATATTATATTAAATATTTTTTATAAATAAAATTGAAATTGAAATTTAATTTTAATATAAATTAGTAATTTTTTACTTATAAGCATCTTCCATTTGTTACTTATTACATTGTGTGTGTGTGTGTTATTGCATTGTAAAATAGCACATATATATATATATATATATTAATATATAATTACATTATAAAAAAGATATTATTTATTTTAAATTTTTATATTAATATATCATTCCATATATTATTAATATATATATATATATATTATTTCATTATATAGAATATATTATTTGTCAATTTTTATGATTTTCTAGAATTAAAATATAATTGTATTATAAAGAATAAATATTAATTAGTATGTTAATAATAATTAAAATTTTATTCTATCTAAATAAACTATATTGTAATTATTTAAACATAATTAAATAATTAGATCGAATATTTCTATTTGAGTGTTGGTAATAAATTAACTATTTTGAAAATTAATATTGAAATTGAAATTTAATTTAAATATTAATTTATAACTTTTTTATTTTTAAGTAACATCAATTAGTAAATTATTTCATTCTATAGTATATTTATATATTACAAGATTATAAATAAATTACTTTTTTTAATTTATATATTAGTATTTTATTACATTGAAGTCAATATATTATTAATATACCATTTCATTATAATTAATATATTATTAATTTATATATATATATACACACACACATATATATATTATTAAATTGTATAGAATATATTATTTCTCAACTTATTAGTAATTTTAAAATTAAAATATTATTCTAAAAACATGATTTTTTAATTTAATTTAATATTTTATTTATTTTTCAAAATTAATATTTATTTTAATTTGGTTATATGTTTTTATAAATGTTATTTTATTTTTTATATTTTTTAGTTCAAAATAGTACAATATTTTATAGAAATGTATTTTTTATAGGTTATATTAGTGAAATTTGTTATTTTATAATTATTAGTTTTTTTTATATTTTTAATGGTATGGTTTGATTTTTTTGGAATATATATATTTTATTGGATCATATAAAATATATTATTTTTAAATTAATTGGTAGTTTTATAAATAATATATTATTTCATTGTTAAAAATGTTAAAAATTTTGTATGTTAATATGAAGTTAATATTTTAAGTTACCTAAATTAAATGTTTTCCAGTTAATTTCAATTGATAATAACTTTTGATAAAATTAATATACTATATATTTTTTAATTTAATATTGAATATTGAATATTGAATTTGAATAATAATTTGTAATTTTTTAATAGTTAAATAAAATTTAGTTCTCCATTATTGCATTGTAGTTTATATAAATATACAACATTATTATATAATATAAATGTATATATATATATATATTAATATATTATTAAGCTATAAATAAAATATTATTTATTTTTAATTGTTATATTAATATATCATTTGGATTAGAGGAATTATAATCGAGATAATAATATTTGATGCTTTATGGTTTTCTAATTGTTTAAAGAAATGTAGTTGTATAAATTTAACCTGAAATTTAATATCAATTTATAGTTTCAGAAATATGGTCAAATAGTTTTGTGCATTGGAGTATCACACATGTAAATAGTAGATAATGAGAAGGGGATATTTTATATTCGTGGTCCTATATGATTATAAATATTACATGATGTGATATAATAAATGTATTCAATAGTAAAATTAATGATCGATTGAAAATTTCTGGTAATCAATGTATATCATATGTTGTTTATAAATTCCCTCAAACTAAGGGTAATGTATATTAAATTCATCTTCATTTGGTCAATGATAATGTTTTATGGCTTGTTTATGATACATATCAAGAATATTGAAGGCTTATTTTTATTGAATTTTATATTGATGTTTGTACAGTTGAAGATACCACTCAAATAAAACAAAACATACCAGACATTGGTGGATTTTCTATGGGGTATTTTTTTACATATGATATATTTGTTCAAGGTGGATCATGTGTAGAAAAGACATGTATAGCATAGAAAATATTTTAGATGATAGTAGGCATATATGTTCCTATAATTTCTAATGTTGTAGTTGTTCCATATATGAGTGCAATCAATGATGCATATAATGATAATTTAGAGGTAGAGGAAGTATCTAATAGAGAAGATAAGAACATTCTTGTAAATGATCTAGAAATACAAAAAGCATGGCTGATACAGACATCACATGATTTTAAACTAGTGATTCCTAGAATTTATTGGGATGTAGTTACACCAATAACCGATTTCAAAGATTTTTTTACTAGAAAACAATGTTGGAATGATGGATGATGAATTAACTATTTGAAGCAAACGTGGCAGAAAAAATGCAATATAGTTATCTTGTAAATGAGTTTATGGGATCAAAATTTTCTATAAAATTCCAAAACATTTCATGATATGTTCAAGATTAGATTAAGAGCTACCCTTTAATGAAATTATACTTATAGACAATTATAAAAAAAATTTAGGACGATACACTTTTTTGAACCCAAGGCTGACTCAAGATCATAGAAAGCAAGACTCGACAACAATTTTGTGAATTATGAATTTTATGATCAGATTTAATGAGTTCGTTAATGTTTATTAAATAAAATAACAAAGGGAGAGTGAGTATAGATATAAAAACTCATGAAAAAAGTCATGGATTATAAAATGGAATGCTATTGTAAACTTTTATGGTGATTAGAAAACATCATATCAGGTGTTTCCTATTTTGGATTGAGTGATTAGTTCAAACTGGTCAGGCTATTTATCAAATTTTAATAGTGGAGCATGTGGTAAATAACCATGCCTGTGTAGAAAATGTCTAATTTTGTTACATATTATAGGAATTCCTTCCATGCATCATAGCATTCCTTCACTATAAAAAATCCATACAAGTGGATGCAATTTTTTATATAAGGAATGTATAATAGATACCTCTTGATTTATGCCACTCTGAATGGAAATAGATGTCTCATTCCATTGGAATTTTCTGCAATAGAGAATAAGAACATGGTGGTTCCCAATTTCAAAAATCAATCATGCTTGATTTGGAATATATATTGGAATAATTTGAGTGTTTTTTGTAATATGAAGAATGATAATATAGACTAATGGAGTTGGTTTCCAAATTTTCTATATGTTCATATCATATATATTCAATGGATATTCGTAATTTCATATAGTTATAAAACTATCAATAATGAATTGAATATCAAGGATGGTGGTTGGATACCACTATGCCTACCATTATTAGCGGGTGTGACATATTTCCATCAATTTATGAATAAAATTTCTTGATGAAAACATAAAAAATTAAATCACCAAATTAGGTGTTGTATTATATTTTCTACACATTTTGTATATGTGATTATTTTATATAAATTGGAAATTTTGGAAATGGTTATTATATTATTTTATAGTATATGATCCAATAAAACGTTTTTCCTTTCAAAGAATGGAAGATAAAATATAAATAAATGAGGATGTCTACAAGTAAATGATGCACATCACAAATCAGAATTAATCATTGGAATTTGATGAAGGGAAGAGATATGGTCTGATGACTACAAACACTGTTGAATGCATCAAAGGAATAATCAAGGGGTTTAGAAAATTAAAAATCATTGATATTTCTTCTCATAATTTTTATATATTCCTCAAATACATTTTTGTTAGATTTGAATATGTGGTGAAAGATCTACTATAGGGTCATCAATACTTGAATTTTTTTTGAAATGAGAATGAGGTTAATCGATCATATACCACATCATACCTTGCGAACCATTTTCATAGGATAGTAATTTGGGGTGAAGTTTAAGATGGTTATGATCTATTGGCTGGTGTTTCTAGTCAGGTGACAACCATTCTACATGAGAACTGCTCCCATGAATGTGGTTAATTATATGCTTAAAATATGACTTTCTCATGTGTACTTGTAGCATGTGATCATATTCTCCTCTCATAGGAGAGTTATATTGATCCAATGTATATAATCAAAACATTTCAAAATTTCTACAATGTAATGTGTAGCCCAATTGAAGATGTATCGATATTAAATTCCTATATGTATCATCTAATTGTTTTACTGAATCCATCATGGTCGAATAGAAAAGGATTTTCAATATCTAAATATGTGAGAAATGAAATAGACTGGCCTTAGAAGAAAGGGATTTGATGAAAATGTTATAGGTGTAGATAGTAGGGGCATAATCACAAATAATGGCCTCAAAACGATAACATTTATGGTTCATCATCACACCCTGCTTGATTTTTTAATATGATTTAATTATTGTAATTGTTTTCATTCTATATATAATGGGTTACCAGATAAATATTGTTGTTATCTTAATCTTTGTACCAATCAATATATATATGATTTAAAATTTTTATATGCTTACATTACCTTATCCATTTATATATAATGAATCCTCACAGCTACTTCATGACCCCAAGGATCCATATATTCTTTCCAGACAAAGTGAGAATCTATCACAAATTTTTTGTGACACTGGTGAAGAGGGGATACCAAAATTCCACAGGGCAAATCACATTCAACACAATAACCCACCAGAGCCAATCACCCCGTATTTTCATTAGTCTGGGTTATATGGATTGAGAATGTGTGGATTTGTACCAAACGAAAGTTTACTCATTTATTCTTTAGCTATGAAAAAAATACTAGAGATTCTAACATTTTATATGCATGGGGGAGAGATGAATATTACATTACACGATGTCTCTATATTATTGGATATTTCAATCAATGAGGATTTTGTTACAGGTCTGATGATATAGAAAAAAGATTAAATATTACACATATGTTTAGACATACCATAACCAGACACAGTAAGGACCCTTAGAGGTGCTAGGATAGAGATTCTTCAGATGGAAACCCATTCAGACCCACTGATCCTAATACAGATGATGTTACATTGCAAAGATATGCACGAGCAAAATATTTTTGATTGATGGGAGTTACATTATTTATAAATCACCCTAGATCAATTGTTCATCTCATGCACCAACCTATGCATTAATATTTTGACCGTGTCGGTAAGTATAGTGGGGGTTCGGAATGTCTTAGACATCTTTATAGATAGTTGTGTTGGGAATGACACATGGAGGTGAAGAATAATGGTGTATATTTTTTCACTACTTTTGTGGGAATGGATACAATTCCCAACCCTTTAACCTCAAGTTGTCACGGATTAACCAATTGATGCATTGCACATGGTTCATTTTTCTAGTAGGTACTTTAAAATAAAAATTAATGATTTTATTGCAGCATAATTTGATAATTATATAATTTCTTATTTTTTTACCTGAAATTTATATGTGGAGAGACATGAAGACTTATTTATATATCCAAAAAAATTCCATTTCATATTACCGTCTATTGTTTGATCTTGTTTCCACTATCAAGGTATAAACAAATAACTATTTATATAATTTTATGTTATTTATTTATTGAATGATAAATTTTATTTTTATATGTGTTTATTTGTTTGACACCATATATAGATGATCTTATGGAACATATTCTAAATTACTGTACAATGGGGTTGAATCATTCTACTACTATGGTGCCACTAATGCATTTTCATATTTTTTGGTGGCACTAACCTGATAGGGTTATGAGGTAGTTCAAATATCGATATCACATTATGGGTCCACCAAGATAGTTTGAATAGGTGAACCATATTATTCATACAGTAATATGGGATTGAGTTTTGAATATTATACATGAGACATACATATCTATATGGGATTCATATGAGTAGTATTATGTGACAGTATATGCTAGAGGATTTCTTCATTATAACACTTACACAGATTATATTCTTTGTTATATGCAAGTGACTAGATGATTTATCACTCATCTTGGATAATCATTTTATAAGATGGAAATTTAATTTTATCACGCTTCATGATATTCTATTTTGAATTTTTAACATATTACTTAATTTTTTCATTCAGGGTGATGGATCAATTGATTTCATGATATTTTTACTCATGACACAAAATATTCATTCAGTTTTAATGAGTTTGGTTCAGTTCTTCAGTCGAAGACAGTCGTGTTACATAGTGATGAGTGCATCTCTCTATAGTTAGAGCATGATCCTCATCATCAACCCATTCCACCTCAGACAATTATTCATTTATCATACATCTATGAGGAAAGGACATCATTCAAAAAAAAATTTGTCCTTCTACATCAAATATGGATCTAGATACCACTATACAACCACAAATTTCACCATCTTCATCATACATGGAAATATTCAGGACATTCCCCCACACACCATTCTTCGGAGTGGGGCACCACAACACAACCACCGACATGACCTTCCTCATCATACTTGGCATCATCCAAGACATGCCCCAAACACCCTTCTTCACAATGGGGTACTGGTTATGGATCATAGATTGATATTGTGTCCCTTATGCAATTTGATTCTCATGTAGCGCCACATTCCTTGAATTGGGGAACCTTTTAGGGGATTACACTCAGTGACTTTATTTACCTTGATCCAGCTAACTTCTAGTTTCTAGTATATCACTCGAGTGTTGGGAGACTAGTTCTAGTTCTACTAATTGACCCACTACTAAGGACATCACACCTGGACATGTAGTTAAGGACATAACACCAGGCCTTGTAATTGAGCACACTCAAATACCTATAGAACATAATAGTTGATACGAGCATACTATCATAGATCTGAGGTGTGGGATTGGAGGACACTAAAAACACATATACATCGATGATTTATAAGTTTTATATTTCATTGAATTCAAAATTTTAATTTTTTATAATAATATATATTATTTGGTAATATTTGGTGCTATTTATTATTTAAAAAAGAAATCTATTAACTATGGTTTTTTAAGAACTCTTTATTCAGTTAGTTTGAGAACATCCTTATTGGATTGACACACCATATTATAGAACACATCAAAAATAATTATATGATATATTCCATAAAATTATTCTTTAATTGGAGATCATTTTTTTGTTTTATCCATCAAGAACCCATTATACTATTTTAAATTATTAAAAATACATTTCTGGTCATCGTAGGAAAATGAAATGCCAGTTTTATGTAACATCTTTACATATATTAAAAAAATAAATATATAGTTATTTTCCTATGATTTTAAAATAATCCTTTCTCATATGGTTAGTTTTTACTCATTATCCAACGTTTTTAAATATCGTCATATTTTATAAACTTGTTGTTTAGTTAGTTTGAGCACATCACATGTCATATTGATGTGTCGTCTTCTCACACACATAAAAAAAATCCTAATACATATTTCATAAGTATTCACATAAATTGAAGATCATTTTATACGATCTGAACTATTAAATTCACATTTTATTATTTTAAATTACTAACAATGTTTTTTTGGTCATCTAATGAGTACACAACCTTGGTTTGATGCACCATTAGTTCCTATATTTAACAAATATATATGTGGTTTTTGTACTATGTTTTAATAGAAATTATAGGTCATTTGGATGGTTTTCACTCTATGGAAAACATTTTTAAAGGCCTTAATTTCTTATAAACTCATTATTTAGCCAGTTTGAGCACATCAGATGCCAGATATATATGATGTCTGGTCGCACATGTCAAAATTAATTCTAAACTAGCTATCATAATATCTCATATAAATTGGATATAATTATATATTGTTTAAACCTAAAATTCACTTATTATTTTTTAAAATTACATGAAATTATTATTCAGTCATCCCTAGAAAACGACACTTAAGTTTGACATGCTGTAATTTCCTATGTTTTAGAAGTCAATCTATGGTTTTTTCTTGCGGTTTCCTAGTAATCAGAGCTTGTTTGACCATTTATTGAATTTATGGCGCATGTTTTCAAAGACTGTAATTTTCTATAAACTCTTTATTTTGTTAGTTTGATCATATTTCATGTAGAATTGATGTACCATCTCCTCATACATATCTAAAATAATTAGAATAAATTTTTATAGTATTTCACTTCAATTAGAGAACCTTTTCAATGGTTTTAATGGTTAAAAAAACATTTTAGTTTTTTAAATTACTAATAAGGGATTTTCGGTCAGCTCAGGAAAATAAAACCTCCATTTCACTCACTATAATATCATATATTTTTTAAAATCAAAAAATGGTTGTTTTATAGTTATTTCACAATAATATGAGCATATCTGGCTAGTTTTCAATTTATGGTGCATGTATTTAAATACTATAATTTTATTTGAACACATTATTTAGTCTGTTCAAGCACACATCACTTCATATTGATTCCCTATCTACTTTCAGACATCAAAAATATTTCCATGTTAGCTATCATAGTATTTCATCTCAATTAAAGATTATGTTTGATGATTTTAACCATCTAATCGACGTTTCTATTTTTAAAATCACTCAAAATTATCTTTCAGTAATCTTGGAAAAATGATACCTTGATTTCACACACCTTCAATTACTATATATAAACAAATAATCCATGGTTTTATCCATTGATTCTATAGAAATTTGAACCTTTTTAGCCGATTTTCACTCTATGGAACAGGTTTGTAAAGAATGTGATTTTCTAAGAACTCATTATTTTTTCAGATCGATCACAACAACCATTGAATTGACGCACCATCATCAGTTTCAAATAAAAAATAATTCTATCTTAGATGGAATAATATTTCATGTTAATTTAATATTGTTTTCTATGATTTTAACCGTAAAACATATGTTTTGGTGTTTTAAATTATAAAAATGTTTTTTCGATCATCTTAGGGAAACAACACCTCATGTTGACACATTATTTGTTACTGTATTTCAATGATAGTATATTCTAGTCTTCCAATTATTTCACAACAATCTAACCCAATTTAGATTGTTTTCACTATGTATCACTTGTTTTTATAGACCTTCATTTTCTAAAAACACATTATTTAGCCAGTTTGACCATATCGCCTTTCGAATTGACACTTTGTCTGTTAATACATGTCAAAAATAATTCTAATATAACATTCCCAATATTTAACATAAATTGTAGATTTTTTATTTTTTGATCCATCAAATGAATGTTGTAGTGTTTTAAATTTTTAAAAATTCACCTTTGGTTGTTTTGGGAAAAGAAAACCATGGTTTGATGTGCCATAAGTTCCTATATTTCCAAAATAAATATATGACAATTGTATTGTGATTTTATATAAATATGCGTTCATTTAAATAATTTTCACTATGTGTCAGGTGTTCTAAAAGACTCCAATTTTGTAAGAACTGCTTGTTTAGTAATTTAGAGGACATCACATATCCAATTGACACATTTTTAACTCACATATATCTAATATAAATCTAATACAATGTTCATAAGATTTCACAAAAACTGGATATTTTATTATATGTTTTAAACTATAAAATATAGATTTTAGTGTTTTATAACACGAAAAATTCATTTTCAGCCATCTCAAGAAAACAAAAACCCTCTTTGATGCACTATTAGTTCATATATTTTAAAAATCTATCTATGATAGTTTTCATATGATTTCATAGTAATCTAGGATCATTTTCCTAGTTTTCACTCTTTTGTGCACATTTTTAAAGGTTTTTATCTTCCAATAACTCATTGTTTAGTCAGTTTCGTCACATTACAAGTCAGATTGACGAACCATCTCCTCACATACATCAAATATATATATATATATATATATATCAATGTTTGTGTGCCTGCGTATATATATTAACATTTATGAATATAATATATATATAATAATATAAACTTCATATATTAACATATAGATAATAATATATATTTATATATATTACAATGAAATATAGAATAATATATACATTATAATGCTAATATGAACATGTTTTAAAATTTTATGAAAACATTTCATTTTTAAACCACCAATTTCTTATTAAGGAGTTTTATTTAATATTATTATTTATTAATAGAATTTTAATAATTATGAAATTAATTATAATAAAATAATTTATATTGATTATAATTAATAGTATTAATAAATAAAAAATATTATTTTTTTATTTTTTTTATTTATTATTCTATTATTTTTTATATAATATTATTTATACTTCATATTTTATATTTATTATTTTTATGTTTTTTTTTATTTTCAGTACTTTATATGTTTTAACTGCATGTCATACATTTAATTTAAAACGTAATTATGATTTATATTTTATAAGATTTTTGAATTACTTACTTCATATAATGTCTAAATACTAAATTTTGGAACAACATTTTTTTATCAATTGTATTATTGTCTGTTTTATTATTTTTATAAAATTATATTTATCTTTTACTTTTTTTTATTTTTTACTCTATTTTTTAAATTTCATTTTAATTGTCTATAGAATTTATTTTTTATAATCTTTTAAAGTCACTCACTTTAAAGAATAAAGACCTATTTTGTTTTATGTAGGTATCTTTGGAAGCCTATAAAATATAAACTATGCATATAATAGAAAATAATCCTAAAAAATAGACTAAAAATATAAAAAATAGTTAAAAAGAAAAAATAATTTCATAAATATAATAAACCAAACGTAATTTACCTATCAAAAAATTTATTGATTAAAAACATAAAATTTACACTTCAAATAAATTATGAACATAAATTATGGAATAAAAATACCTTAATAAAATTTAAAAAATTGATTATAGAAATAAAAATTTATTTAAAATAAAAGGAATGTTAAAAAATAAAAATCAGACAAACATAATTTACAGAAAAAATGTCATCTGAAAAAAAGTATATGTACAAGTGGAATCCGTTGAATCGATAATATTTTGTATCTTTGAAATCATTTCTCATTAATTTTTTGTTTGAAAATATTTATATTTCCAATTATGTTTTATATGTTTAGACACTTTTTTCAATTATCATTTATATTTAGTTTGTAAATATTAATTTATACGCTTTCAAAGTCACATACTTGAAGCATTATTATATTTTCAATAGGTAAATTTTAATGCATATAAATTATAAAGTATAAATAGAATCTAAATGAAAAATTTTGCATTGACTAAAAATATAAAAAATTAATAGAAATGAAAAACAATTTCTTAATTATAATAAATAGAAACAAATTTTCATGGAAACAATTATTTTTTAGAAACATAACATTTTGACTTTATAAATTATATGGTCAAAATTATTATTAAGTATTATATTATTAATTACATTTTTATAAAGAATTATTAAAATTTATTATTATTATAGTTAACTTTTATGAAATAAATTATTATTAAATACTGAATATATTATAAAATATTAAAAATATTAAGAATAATAATTATGAATAACTATGGAAATAATTTAATTATTAGTGAAACTAATAATGTAGTTTATATTATCCATGGTTCTATCACAACGTTTTTTTAAATAAAATTGTTAATAATATAATTAAAAATAAATTTTATTTATAATAGTAATATAGAAATTATTATTACTATTATCATTATTATTATCAATTTATTATCAAATTATTAATCAGTAATTATTTATATGTGAAACATAACAAAAATAAAATTAATTTTTTTTAAAAAACTTATTAGGAAGGGTGATATACTAGAAAGAAAAATATATAAAAAAAGTGTAAAGAATGAAAAATTTTGGAGAGTGCCTTCTTGAATAAATTTATAAAGAATGCGCTTTCTGAAAAATCACCTTCCATATAAATTTCCCAAATAAGGGGATCTCTTACTATAAGGCCCCAGCCTTAAACCTTACTTAATATTGAATTAAATGAATAATTCACATTGAGGATCTTTTCATGTTTAGAGTTTTAGAGAATTAGGACATAACTATTACATCTCAAAAGATTACAAAGTAGAAACTTCTACTAAGTTTCCATAAAATAAAAACTCTTAAAAAGAAACATGTCAAGTTCCATGTTTTAGGTAGCATGACTTTCCCTTGATCCCATCCTTGACACTATTCCCCGTTTTGTCCTGTGAAAAACATTTCAAAAACTTGGGATGAGCATAAAAAGCTCAGTAAGGGATACACAAAGAATGAAAACTATTAGTTTTTCAAAACAACCAGTAAACTATGTATACTTTATCAGAGTAATACTTTTCACCTTTTCGAAGTAGTAAAAACTCTTCACTGAATAAAAGTTCATTACTTACCCTTCAGTAACCAAAATATTAACATAAAACCAATATAAAGATCACATAAAATATAAAGGTAACTTGGGATATAAACATACTTAAGTGGAATAACCATACGGTAGACTTCCACACATACTTAATGGAATACCCATACGGCCGACTTCCACACATACTTAATGGAATAGCCATACGGCCGAATTCCATACCCAATGCATTGGAGGTTATAACGTAACCACCCGTCCTGGTATTCACAGCACCACCCGTCATATGGTTTATCACATAACCACCAGTAAAATGTCCAAGTAGCATTATAAAATTATAACACATAAAACCAACATAGAGGAATGATAACATTTCCACATTTCAATCACAATATATCATTTAAATATATTGACATAATAGAATCCTTTATCAAAACAATTTTCAATACCAAAATACAAAAAAAAGTATATGGTATTTATTTTATTTTAAAAACATTACGGCTTATTTAGGAAGCCAAAGATCAAATAATACTCACGGCGGAGGAAAAGGTCTTTGTCACCGCGTACGTAAAAAGAAACATTCCTTTTTTTCGTTTAGTAAAACGCTTCGTAGATAAAATATTCCTTTTGAATAAACATAAAAGTCAAAGGGGTTTATACACCGTATAAAAAAGGTTGTGTATAAAACAAAATATGCCTCAATGAATGGAGATTGAGACGAAGTCCCTTATAAAGACGGTATCCATGGTTTAAGGATAAATCAATTACATACTTATGTGTGACAAACGAATACACCCAATATAAGTGGATATTAAGTGTAAAACAATCATAGGTTATTCAAACATATTCATAGAATGACATATTCAAGGAGTACAAGATTATCCCAAAGAATCAAATTTGGGTTAAGAAGTTCCCTTGCAAAAATATGACAGCCTAACGGCATCACCACAAAATTTAGAAAATGAGTTGATGAGAGATAAAAAGGGTATCTCATCACTTGGACATAAAATTTACATCAATAAGGATATATAAGAACATATCCTAACATAACCATATGTAAATTAAAAGACCCAACAAAAGAAGTCTTTTAAAAAGAGGAGGGTGAAAGCTTCCCTTAACGACATGGGTATCTTTCGAGACATACACCCCGTGAAAGAAGGACAATACAACATTGATGTAAATACTCATAAATGAGAGTATATTACACAATGAGTAAAATAATGGGCAGTACATACACCACTCAAAGGATATTGTGTCAAATGTATTATAAATCTCACGGGAATAAAAGTGAGATGAAAAATCCCTTACGAAAACACGGCAGCCTAATGGCGCCACAAAACTGGATTGATGAGATCAAATATGGTCTCTCGTCATATTAACATAATGTTTACAGAAAGAGGAATATAAAATAACATCCCCCAACATAACAAATAGAAGCTTAAAAGAAGTGACATAAAGGAGAGTACTTAAAAATAAAGAGAGAGGTTAGATCTCTTATGAAAATTCAGCAGCCTAACGGCGCCACTCAAAACATCCAAAATGGGTTGATGAGAGATAATAGGGTCTCTCATCATATGAACATAAAAATTACAGTAAGAGTAATATAAAATAACATCCCAATAACAAGAAATATGAGCTTTAGAAGGAATGACATAAAAGAGTGTACTTAAAAAGAAAGAGAGGAGTAAGATCTCTTACCTCGTGTCCGACTTGACTCGATCATTCTTTAATCTCCTGAATAATAAACTTGAGTTAATTTATACTTGATTAAGAACCTTTTTCAAGCTTATTATTCCTTTTATATGACTTATTTACATGTTATAAACATTATGTAATCATTAAGTTAATAATGTTTGTTTTGTCGATATTTGGTTCTTAAGTCGAAAGTGGACTTCTTACAATAATATGTTGTTCATGTGGTCAAAGGTTCTTTATATCCAGAATGACATTCCTGATTTGGATATCATATATATCCAGAATATACATGTATTTATAATATCACATAATCATTTATAGGAATGAAATGAAATTCACCATTCATGGAGACGGTAATCCGTACGTACGCATGAACGCTACTTTCATTTCTATGTCATATTAATGGAATTAAAACTATATGAGAGGTATGTATATTTTAATTACAGAATTATATTAATCATTTATATGTAACATACATCATATATATCCATTATATATATGTACTCATAATAATATATTACATTTGGGGATAAGAAATGAAATACACCGCTCATGGAGACGGTAAGTTGTATGTACGCATGAACGCTACTTTCATTTCTATGTAATACTTTAATGGAAAGAAAATAATAATGATATAGAGGTATATTATAATTCCATTATAACATCATATATAATAATTTTAAATCCATCCTTTATACATCCCACGTATGGCATTAACGAATCAAATCACTTTGAGGGGGCGGTAGTCTGCACTTCCTTAAATGAAGATATCGCGTTTAACCATAATGGAAACCATAAAGGTATGCCATAAATGAAAAATACAGAAGCTTAAGTAAAACATAAACATATTATATATCATATATAAATATAGTGTCATCTTAATGGCCACCTTTGAAGGTGTTAAAATATTGTTGAACAATCATCGTTTCGGGAGGCATAAATTCGCCATCCACGAAAACAGTATGTTCTTTAACCATTAGATGTAGGTGTGTGTAAGTGTAGCTCTAATACTTCTTTTAAAAAAATACTAGTATATTTAAGATACTTGATTTGTTAAAAAAGAAATGAATAAACAGAGTTTAGGGGGTTGGAGAAGCAAAATAAAACAAAAGGACTCAAGTGAAGACATTACCTTTAAATCGGGTAACTTCCTTTGATTTGAGCTCAAAGGATTCATTGGAAAGGATTATGGACAAAGTGAGGCTTCAAGGAGTTATAGAGGGATGTGGAGAGATGAAATGGTCTGGGGTTGGCCAAGACAAAGGCTTTGTAAGTGTGGGTATGGAGGTAGAGGTGGGGGCCTTTTATAAGAGGAGAGGAGGGGCACTCTTGGAAAGGTATAAAATATAACTTTATTTTCAAATGAGTTTCGGATTTTAGTGGTCCCACATTGATGTCTATCGAGGATAAGGTGATAAGGGTTAGACATCCACCCATCCAATAGGTTTTGTACATGTGTAGGGCTTAGATTTTACATTATCTTTCCATTTTATTTAAATCATTAAATAATGAGGTCATCGCTGCATCATCATGATGTCATAAATAATTTAATTTATTTAATGTCTAAAAATTATAAAAAAAGACTATGATGTATGAAATATTTTTATATTTCCAATGAATATTTATATTCCAAAAGATCATTTATGTAGACACAATTAAAAATATTTTACTTAGGTTATACATTCTTTGTTACATTTAACATTCTTTAAAAATAAAAAGATAAAAAGTCACTTTCTCACAAAAGTGATATCATGGGGCCCTCAAGTTTGGCACAAGGAATCCCATGGTCGGAAATGAGACAACCAGTAGCCTTAGGACACATTTTGTGGTCATTTATTATTATTATGATATTATCTTATTTTCTTTAACTACCCGATTACTCATTAATCAAGATAATTAAAGATAATTATCGTCGTTACTATTCATAATGTCCAAAAACAAGAGTCTTAATTACATAATTTTGACCTTATGATTCCAAATATGTAATTGATTTTACCAAATTACAAACAAATAACTTCTAATAATTAATTTAAAAAAACTTCCCGTTGTCAAAACAAATAGCAGGTTTTTTAGAAACAATATTTATGAAAAGTTTGGCACTTGTTTATGCCTAATTCCAAAGTGAAATTAATCCCAATGACCATCATTGAATTAAATGGTAAACATATATTCTAATTACACTTTAAAACAAATTAAAAATATAATATTACCATATAATTAAATTATATGAAAAAGCAGTTTTGATGTAAAATGCAGTATTTTTCAATATTCATTGAAAAATGAACATTGTCCGAAAAATACCAAAAATTAACCCAAGGTAAATTTCAATGTACCAATCATAAATAATATGTTTATTTTGAAAAATATAGCTTATAAAATTTTCAAAAAGTGGATTTAAAAGGGGTTCTCCATCAAAAGGCGGTTAATCGACCTTTTAAAAAATATTATAATGTTTATGCTTAAAAACTGGATTTATTTGCATTTTTAATCCTCTAACATTTATTGTAAAGAGTAAAAATATTTGACAAACATATATAGTCATTTTTTAGTTAGTTATGTTCATTCCCGCCATTACAACAGCTAGGCGTTAACTACCATTTAAAATAATATTATTTTATTATTAGAGTGCAACGTAAGATTCCCAAGAAACTCGTTATTGCGTATTGGGTACGACATCGAGCATAGCATCCACATTAAAGTAATATTAATATTTTATTCACAAATATGGATAAATATAAATACTTCATATTCTTTATTTACCTGGGGTGTCACACTTATAGAGGACATATTTCAATCATTTATTATAGAAGGAAATCTCTCATAGACTTCCTATCCTTCTACCAAAACACCCCACTTGTACATTGATGTTATGGGGACAATTTTCCCAAATTCATTGTTTTTGGAAAATGTTTTTTGATTTCCCTTATATGGGATGTTTTTCTGAAAAACATTATAAAAAGGTTATTTCATGCATGGATAGTTATGAACATGGAGACAAATACTACCATGTCATATGAGAAGACATTAATGGCCTATTTGGATTAGAAATTTTTAAAACCCTCATTGAAACATCATGTTCAGTCATGGTTTATTCTGTGGCCATGTTATTAGAAAGAATAAGTATAAAGATGAAAATTACATAGAAAACCCCAAATAGTACACTATAATGATGTGGTGATAGTGGTTTAGGTTCCAAATACTTCAATCCATTTTGATTTCCTATAGAAATTGAGTGGGTTTGAATGATATTCTTTAAGATTGAAAAAGATGAATTTAAAATGATATTATTTTGACAAAGAGTGGTTGAGATTGAGGCTTTTTGGAGATTATATTTAGAATATGTTTTTCAACTTAGAGGAAGGCTAAAAACAAAAATCCTATACTTTCACTATCTATGGAGTTATAATAATATGATGTTTCTTCTTCAGTAATACCTATAATTCTTTTTTATTTTCTACTTTCTAATGACTAACATGAGAGGTAATTTTTCCATGTATCAAGGGATGTTAATTAAGGGAACTATTTACTAGTTAATTTAACTATTATTTATGGACATTTTTTATAAATTAAAATTCTATTTTAATCACCTCTCTCTTTTATATGGAAATACCATTGTATACATGACTTTTGAAGTTCAATTAAAGAACCAACTAATAACCTTGAATAATTTATGTCAATTGCTTAATATAATGTAATTGTGTTCACATAAGGTATTGAGAATCCTAATTCTAAAATCACCCCAAGTATTTTATTATAATAATGGGAATTCATCAAGTTATAGATATATTATCCAGACCAAGGATTGTCTTAGTTGCAAATTCAATAAAAATCGTGGATAATCACTCCAATTCATTAATTCACTCGCATTGAAAACATAAAATTGAAAAACATTAAATTTATTCCTACCATGGTTTTCTAAAACCTTTATTTCGTCACTCTCAATAAATCACTTAATTTCTCAAAAACTACTTAAACCATCTCTTGGGTTAAACTCAGACATTATATTTTCTTTTGTATAAATTTAGTCAGTAGTGTTTTTTGAGTCATTATAAATTTATGATTTTGATTATCCTTATTGGAGTTAATTATTCCCTTTGGAAACATCACCCTTCTTAGATATACCCTACCTAACACCATTATTCATAATCGTGTAAAAATGAAAAATAATAAAGGGTGATATCTGATGCTCATTAAGGTAAACATGGGAGATATTGATCTATGATCACAAGTTAGAATTATATAATAACATGTGTATCAAAACATGACCCTAAAAATAAAAAACACCCATTGATTCCTAGATGATAAATCTTGATTCATGACATTCAACTTTATCATGAAAAAACAAAATGAGTCATAAGACTATGAATTCATTAATAATCAATCATGATCTATGATTGTATACCATAAGAATAAGAAATATGTTTTTGTAATACATATATACATTTTAAATTTTTTTATTATTTATGTCTCAATATTAAGAAAATTATTGTGAACCAAGTTATATAGTTGATTGGGTTTTCTCCATGTTCCCATCATTTCCTTACTCAAGTATCACTGCTAAGACAATCATTGTGGATATAGTCATTTTATTAAGTGAGTTCACTCACCATTTGATTTCAATTTTATCATGTTACTTAAATTATTAACCAACTCATTAGAGTGATATATAATTCTTTTCCAAACCATAATTTAATGAAAAAAAAACATATGTGAACCAAAAGATCATAAAAACATTCATAATTTAATTACAGCGTCATTAAACCTTGTTAAAGAAATGAGTTTCAAGAGATCATCCTTAAAACATCATAATCATAAGCCATCTAGAGAATAAAACTTTATTGAATCATAATACAATATTTGTATTAAATAATTATAATATATAAAGGATGTTGACATAGATGAAAGACTATTTTTATAAATATCCTTCAATGGCCTGAAGGCCTTCATTTTTAGTGATTTTTGATAATCTACCTTTCAAGGGGTGAGGTGGAACCCTTACAAGGCCCGTAGCCATAAGTATTACATGGCCCGTAGGCCTTAGAGTAATTCATTTCCCATAGGCTTCAAACATTACATACAACCAAGACTAACTACTTGGAAATGCTCCTCCCCAGCATCTTCATCGTGAAATCAACTCTCCACCTTTGAATGGTTGTTCGACTAGGCTTTCCCGTGCATGAATAGGATTTCCCAATGGCATGTGCCATACCCTCTCATTCATGCAATCCATTTAGATTCTGCTATGGTTAATTCTCCTTTCTCTTCCTCCTTCTAAATCTTGTTCAAGGTATGTTGTCTAGTTTGCATCTGCACTTAAAATGGAACCTTTTTGATGTTTTTTATAAAACCAATGAATTTTGTAATGAAAGAATCATGGTTAATGAATGAAATTGTGCTAGGAAAATCCATTCATGTCATATATGTTAAAAGTGGACATTATTTTCAACATTACTAAATAGTTAATAGTTAGTTGTATGGTTTTTTTAAAAATATTACATTTTATAATTTCTATAGAATTAAAATTTAGTTAAAATGAAAATTTTCATATATTTATTTTTCAGGTAATATTTTCTATAAATAAATTGTAATAACATGGATATAGAAGAAAAGACTCCCAGCTGAAAAGGGGAAGTAAGTTCAAGTTTTCTTAAAAATATTTTATAAATAATTTTAATTACTAAATAGAGGATAATTAAAGAGAAAAATTAAAAATATATAAATAATCATTGGGAAATAAAATATATGTGTTTAAAAAGTTAAGGATGATATTATTTCCCTTATTTGAAATTTTTCTTAGATAATCCTGAAAATATATTTAATTTTAAAAAACACTCTTACCTTAGTTACTAAATTTATTAGAAAACACTTTTAAGATAATTTATAATAAATTTATATTTATTAAAAATATATAATAAAACCATATAAATACATTTCAAAAGATATATCATTCCCTTATAATTTTAAACTTCCCATTTATTATCAATTATTCCATAAAAATATCATTCAGTGTTCTTATTATTCTATTTCCCATGCATGTTCTAGTTTGATGGTTTTGATCCTTTCACCATGGTCATGGAATCATAATAAACCTTACCAAATCCTTGTAATAAGTATCATATTTATTCATTAAATATAATTTCATAATAATTTACATAATACAATGATGAAGATGAATTATATCACTTTGGATAGATGGTAGTCTATACATATGCACATATGATATCTTAATTTTTATATGAATGGATGGAAATAAATGGTAATAAAAATATATATTTAGATATTAATAATAATATCATGAAAATTTAATATTTCCATATTTATATTCATGTTAATAATAAATGAAATACAAATCACAACACTTCTTGGATGTGGTGAACTACACATATGCATGCATGATGTTATCATTTTCCAATGGATTGGATTGTATGAATGTAGATAATATTTTATCCTTATAGAATCATAGTTATTTTATAAAAATAATATATATAAGTTAAATAACATTTCTGACCATATATTTTACATAGAGAAGAAAAACAAAACACATTTCATTGTGGAGGTAGTATTCCAAATGTACGCATGAGCAAAGCTATCATTTCCCACAGGAGGGTAATGAAGTAGAATATGGTTCTACCATTAAAATATTTTCTTAAAATATTATAAATATATTGAAATATTTTTGTGAAGGTTTTTGTGGAATATTTTTAGGAGGTTCAACAGTAATAAACATGAAATATATTGATAAAGGGAATTACATTTTCTTTGAGTATCTTACTTTGGATTACACCATTAGCATTCTTGAGTTGGAATTTTTGGGTGAGGAAAAATTTTATTTCATGAGGAGGATAGTTGTTATGATATTTGGGTATATGTTATCTGAAATAGTGTCCACAATTAGTGTGGAGAAGTTGGAATATGAGGAGCCCTTTTATACATGAGACGAATGACAGCCTTGAAAATATTAATAACATTAAAATATAATAATGTCACACTTACGATAATGTTTTTAAAAAATATAAAATATTTTAAGATCACCTAAATGATGTTAAAAAACATTAAACCAAAGAAATTTAAAAACTTTTTTTGAGGTATTTTAAACATTATATATTTGGTTAACCCCCATTTTATCCCTTTTTACCTTTACTATGTTTACAAGATTTTTACCTTTTGTCTAATAATTATAGATAAAAAATAATTAGACATTATTCCGTAATATTAATTATGTTGATTCTAAATAATGAATCCATTATAAAAGATTCAATTCAACAATTTGGTAAAAATTATTTTTAATATCATTGAATAAAACATGTAGAAAACATATTTTAGAGGAATTGTATTTTTAAGAATTTTTTTATTCTTATTCATTTACTAGTAACAACCATAATATGATTTTTATTTTATTTTTATTGAATATATTATATAAAAAATTCATTAAAATCATTCATTAATGGTTTTTAATTACTTTTTTAGATAAAAACACTCTGCATAGAAAAATAGTGTTAGGGAAAATATCACTTTTACATTGAAATGTATTTATCTTCATTTATAAACAATTAAAAACCATGTAAAATTTACTCGTAATTTGGTTACATAAATATGCAATATTTTTCATCACTAATGAGTTGTGATCAATATATTTCATTTATATAAAAATATTTGATGTTTATAAATTGTAATTTCTAAAAATTTAGGTCTTATATGATTTTATTGATATCATTAAAATTTGATTAAATATTTCCTAGACATTAGTAAATAAATTTTCATTTTGGAATATATATATATATATTTGATAATTCAATTAATCCTATTCATATATTCTAATATAATGGCTACACAATTTTAGACTTATTGAATAATAATATTCCATTAGTATATCATGGTTCATCATTTCTCGTTGTTGCATGTAAATAATTAGATCGAACACATACAATTTATTATAGTGAAATATATATATTATAATAGTTTGGGATATTATTATTATATGAGTTATTCCTCTACTTACATTTTCCCAGATCTAAATTCTAATATATATAATTTCTACAACCTCAACTTTCTCTCATCTGTCATGATATTTTAATGATTTAATACTCCCATTAAACTCAGAGAGCATAAACAAATTGAAACTCATGATTTTTGGAGCTCACTGACTGAGCTTCCCAATAGAACTCTAAACCAAGACCTAATACCACATATTTTATTGATTTTTTTATCATACAAATGAACCATTATATGAACCTCATGTGCAGAACATGGATACTAGACATTATGAAGGATAAAAATGATAATATAATATGTATTTAAAACAATGAGGAAATGAAAACCACTAAGAACCTCAACTATTCTCCTTCTGAAAATCTCAGACTCTCTAATCACACAATCAAAGAAAAACATGAAAATTAATAAATGTTGATAAATTAATTAAGGAACATAAGGAATTTCATGTTTCTAAAGAATTAATAATCTATAATAAAAAATAACTCTACTAGTAGAATAAAAAAGAACACTTTAGTGGAATTTAATTATAATGAATAATATAACATGGGCACCAATTTAATCAAATAACTGAGTAAAAATGACCTTAGACCAAAAATATGGAATATTTTTCCTAATAATTATATTTCCTTTTCAAATACAAATTTTTGGGATACATTCCATATAGGTCATACTATTTTGTGTATTAATCTATATAATCAATGGAAATTATCACATCATCCAGTCCAGGTAGTGAACAATGAATACTTTCAAAAAAATTCAGGAATTACTATTGAATTACCTTTTTAAGTCTCTCATGGAACAACATGACTGACTCACATGTAATCTATTTTCATCTTCACCAAATCAATGCCACCATCAATGAAGACATCTGAAACTCATCTTCTAGCTATGACACGTTCATCTTATAGATCTTTCATTACTGTTGCTATTTTCATTCATCTAGATTTGAGAGAGATATTGTTCTTCGAATCTAGTATAAGTAAAAATTAACTCATTATAAAAACCATCAATCCAGTAGTGTCAAATACCAAATAAAACCTAATATATATATATATATATTTATCCCCTTAAACATAAACTAGAAACCAAAATAAAATTGATCTGTACAAAATTTGGATGAAACTAATTTGTAATAAATTTTCATGAAAATAATGGATAACGGGATTTATATTCAAATAATATTTTTATTTCAATATGAGGCCTAACACCTATTCCATGCCAAACTCATTTACCTTCAAACCCCCATTGAGATCCTAGTTTAAATGAAATAATAGTTAATCCAGAAAAGGTCCATACTATCTGTGGATTAATGAAATTCTAGGATAGACCCTCCTCACCACTATAAAATTTATGATCTCAAAATTAATATCCATATAATCTACATGATTTTCTATGAATATATCTAGATGAGAAAACATAGAACATGGGGAGAATTTGATGTTCATCCAAATTTAAATAAAAACCTACATAATATAGAGTCGTAGCCTATCAGTGATGCAAGAGTTAAGAGATCTGATCACTTCTACCATAACATTCTATGATGAAATGAATACAATAGAATGTTTTCTAATCTAGAGTTGGATTTTCAGCCCATATTGTTGAGAGAGATATCTAAGGGGTCATTGATGTAGTGGCCCAAGAATATATAGTATGTTTGAAAATGGTGGTAACACAGTAATCCCTAGAGGATCTTTAATGATTTGGTTATTAACATGAATACTTCATTTTTAGTGCATGTTTATGAATAGTAGTTTGGAAAAGAGAAAATGTATAGAAGTAAATGTGATGAAAAATTTTCAATAATGGGAGGATGGAGAAGATAAAAATTTAGTAAATAAATAATACCCTAAACATGACATTTATTGAAAATAATTAGATTTTTTTTGATTGGTGATAAGAAAAATGAATCCAACCAATCAAATTATGAATTCTATGAAGAACACATCCATTTTGAGTCCATATTCATAATATGTTCCCCAATAATTCCCATGATAATCATTTAAATATTTTCCTATATCACTATTATGTTTATTAAATATTAAATGAATATAAACTAATTAAGATAATTTTTTTAAATTTGTTGATTAGTTTATATTATAATATAAAATTCAATGAAAATACATATTTTAGTGATTAACTGATAAATATAAAATTTGAAAATATTTAGAAATAAATTCAAATTTAAAAGGTATCATAGGATGCTAATGAAATTTTATTATTTATATGTTTCATTCATCATTATGTACACCATTTTTATTTAAAATAGTTTACATTTAAATGAATAAGTTTTCACAAAAATATTAATTAATTAAAAATAGTGAATAAATTTAATATATAAACCTTTTTTCCCAAAATAACATGTTTATATATATATATAAGTAACATTGAATTTTCCTAAAATTATATTTATTACAATTATAAAAATATTATTTACCGATATATAGAAAATATGTAATTTCATATAGACATCCATTGAGGAATGGAGTGTTTTTTTTCAAATCATGGTGGTATCCTCACAATTTATGAATATTTAGAAATTCATTATTCTACTATGTCAATTTATACTCTCAAAAATCAAGATGACCCGGTTTTTCCTCAAATGACTCGAAAAGGGATAAAAGGGCTCGATGAAATTTTACTACAACTGAAGAAAATTAAGAGTATATCACACAGGGTATCATTACATCTCAAATAGAGAAAATTATCCAAAAAAACATTCTATTAGTCATGATAACTCAAAAGATATAATACCTCAAAAAATGCACTCAAGAAGAACTAGGGAACATAAGAATGATTTAACTGAAAACACATCATGCAGAGGAATATATAAAAAAGAAAAACATGGGATTTTGTCTTGGCACTAGTATGGGAAACCTAGGACCGCTTCTATGAACACATCCCTCACATGAACCTAATAAAATGATAATTCACGAGCTATAACACAAACTTAGTATGGAGTAACACCAACCAACTCACCCAAAATACCCCCAATACATCCCACATATAACACCTTAGAAAGGGAATCATGTACCAAGGATGGATTTAAACAGAAATCATGTTCCATAACCATTACTAATGCACATGAATCATCAAATCACTACCTTCAATATGAATTGCCAAATGTGGATCCAAATAATACACCAACCCAAACTCCAAAATTTATTTCCACAAAGACAGTAGAGAGAAATAATATAAGGATTTGTATTATAGATTCAATCTCCAACTATAATCATGTTCTTTTGGGGGAATACCTAAAATAAAAATAGTATGAAATATCTTAATCAAGCTTCCCAGATCAGAAAAACGACACTGATTGAAACCACGAGACAAAAATAAAAGCATACATCCAAAAAAAATGAATTTCATGTCACTTTTATTTTTAAAAATTTCCAAAATTCAATAATGAAAATAAAAATTTCTATATAAAACAATTTTTCAGATAAGACATTAAAAAAACAAACCCCTTTTCATTGAAAATATTTAATTTAATTTTTTATTTATGCACCCCATTTATAATAACATTTTCCATTCCAAAATATCACACTTTACCTCAAAATTTCAGACATAAAAAACCAATTGTTGAACCCCAATTAAAATATTTCTAAATAAAATATTAAAACATAATTAAATACTCCTTTTTAAATATGAAATAACAGAAACATTATACTTAGAATTTTTAAATACTCAAAATTCAAAAAAATATTTTCATATAATCTTCTTATAAATATTTAAAAACATTTTATTCTATCTAGGAAATCATAAAATTAAAACCATTAATTAAAATTTCATAATTCACAACACCATTTTTAGTAAATTTTAAAACCACAATGAAAATTTTTTTTCAAAAAATATCATAAAACTCTCCCCATTCAAAACCTAGAAAAAATTGACTTTAAAAAAAACAGGTAATGAACCCACTATTTTCTAATATAAATTTTAATCCAAAATTCTCAACACATCAAAAGTCCCAAATTGACCTATTTTCCCATTACTGGGATGAAAGTTCCAATTTAAATATTTTCTAAAAAGAAAACTAAAGTTTGCATTTGAAATCATATTCTTAATCTAAATACAAATTTTATCAAAAAAATTGACAAATACCGTTAGGAATTTCAATGAAAATATAACATTAAAAACACATTTTAAATTTATAGCCAAAAACCTTATTTATTTATTTTTGAAACTAATGAAATGAAGGAAAAGAAAACTATTTCTACCGAACAATTCCAATAAAAATTTGTCTAAATTAAATAAATGTGAATGTTAACTTACAAATTAACTAGGATAATGAAACAAAAATAACAGTGTGGGTATAAAAAACAAATTATATCATCAATAATGTTGAAAACATTGGAATAGATCTGAGCACTAGGTTCTAAAGGAACTAGGCATCACACATTGAACACACTAACTATGTGACCTAAACAACCTAGGACTCTTAATGAAATGATGGTATCAATCCCTAGATAACACTATACCTAATGTTAGGGCAACAATCATCCACCAGAACTCCTACCCGTGGTCTCCCATTCTCCAACACAATAAAATGATCTAAAAATATAATTTATAATAAGGATCAATCTCACATACTTAGGAAATATAGTATATAAGTACCTCCTTAAAGATCCCCTTAGAAATTTATTTGACATTTTTCTAGAGTAAAAATACCATTTTAATTCCCTTTTGAAAAAAATAAAACATTTTAAGAAATAATGTTATAAAGAGACATTACAAGAAATTTCCATATATATACACATATACATAAATATTTAGGCATATTTATAAATATATATATATATACATATTCCATGTATATATATAAACATTTCTAACGAATAAAAAAGTTTCAAATGATGGGGTATAAGGACCAGTACTTATTGCATTACATATTCTTGAATTAAATGAATAATTAACATTAAGGGTCTTTTCAGGTTTAGAGTTTTAGAGAATTGGGATATAACTATTACATCTCAAAGATTACAAGGTAGACACATCTACTCAGTTTCCATTTTTTTCACAAAATATAAACTCTTGATCAAAAGTGTCAAGTCTAATTCCATGTTTTAGACATCATGAAATTTCCATGATCCCATTCTTGACCGTATTCAACTTTATGTCCTGTGGAAAACATTTTAAAAACTTGGGATGAGCATAAAAAGCTCAGTAAGGGTTATAAAAATATAGAAAGAAAACATTAGTCCATGTATACATACAAATCAATGAAATCATACTTTACTCATAAAACATAATCACTTTAACATACCTCATTAAATCATAATATTTTGGAATAACTCAATGAAATCATAAGACATAAAGGTTACTTGAGGCATTCATAACATTCTTACGTAGGGAGTAACCCTCATGGTTACGTTTGGAATACCCATCACAGTATATTCCCTAAAAATCTTTGGATAAACCTTAGAGTTTAACTCCTTCACGTTACCCAAGGCATTATAGAGCTATATCGGGCTCACCCGCCCTTAGTTTATCACGGATCCACCCGATTTCATAAACATTGCCCAAGAACCATAACATAATCATAACATTTAAACATGCATAAAAGAAACATAAAATTTCCACATTTCAATCACAAGAGGTCACATAATGATATTATCATAAATAAAAACATCTAATAAAATCATTAAAACTCTATGAGAGGAAAATCCTTTTATACTTTGAAAATATTAAAAGAATATATTTAAAAGATATTTTAGAATCAAAGTTTCCCATACCACTTCGAAAATTTTGAAAGGGTTTTAAAACATCCATGTCCATATAAATAAATCCTTAAAACCATTTTTAAAACATAGACATGGATGAAAAATATTTAAAAGAATAAATCTTTAAAACCATTTAAAACAATGTTTTAATAAAAGTGTACTTTTCCCATTTGAACATTTAAATTATAATCTACATGAAATTAGACCATTTTCAAAACATTTAAATAAATTTAGTATAAATACAATATGGATATGGAAATTCAAAGGGGCTTTATATACACTTTATAAAATAATAAAAGTTCATATCATTAAGAAATGTCTCAATGAGAAGAAATTGAGATTTAATCCCAATCAAGGATCATGCCATTAGAGGAAGGATAAAAAAATGACATAATTATGCGTGAAAAATATAAATACACCAAATATAAGTGGATACTCCGTGTAAAAAAATAATACATCATCCAAACATATTCATATCATGACATAATGAAGAAGTAGAGGTTTAACCCAAAGAATTGAAATTGGGTTAAGAAGTTCCCTTGCAAAAATTCGATAGCCTAACGGCATCACATCAAATTTTAGAAAAAGAGTTGATGAGAGAGATAAATGGTATCTCATCACTTGGACATAAAATTTAGAGTAAAAAAGATATATAATAACATATACCAACATAAGGAGATGTGATTTAAAAGACAAAACAAAATGATGTCTTTTAAAAATAAGAGGGTGAAAGGTTCCCTTACCGACTTTGGTAACTTTCAAAACGTACACCCCATGAAAGAAGTACTATAAAAAATGTATGTAAATACTTATAAAAAAAAATTTATTACAAAAAGAGTAGAATAATTGGTAGTACATACACCACTCAATGGAAATTGTGGAAAATGTAGCATAAATCTCACGGGAATAAAAGTGAGATGAAAAATCCCTTACGAAAACTCGGCAGCCCAACGACCCCACTTAAAACTTCCAAAAATGGATTTATGAGATCAAATAGGGTCTCTAATAATATAAACCTTAAAATTAAAGAATTATGAATATAAAATAACATCCCCAAACATAATAAAGATGATATAAAAGAGAGTACATAAAAAGAAAGATAGAGGTAGGATCCCTTACCTCAAGTCCGACTGGTCTTGTTCGTTTATTTATATTCCTGAATAATAAACTAGAGTTAATTAATACATTATTAATAACCTTTTTCATGTTCATTATTACTTTTATAACACTTATTACCATTTTATGAACTTTATTTAATTATTTAAGTTAGTAACGGTCATTTTGACGATCATTGGTACTTGAGTGAAAAATAAGCTTGTTATAATTACAAGTTGTTCATGTGGTAAAATATCCATTATATCCAAAATTATATTAATGATTTAGATGTCATATATATAATATTTATCCAGTATATACTTGAATTTATAATATTAAATAACATTTAAAGGTAAGAAATGAAATGCACCGTTCGTGGAGACAGTAAGCCGTACGTACGCATGAACGCTATGTTCATTTCTATTTCGTATTTAACGGAATTAAAACTAAATGAGATATATATATATATATATATATTAATTCCAATATAATATATATTTTATATAGGTCACATATGTTCATTAATTTCATTCTTTATACATTCCATGTACTGCATGAACGAGTCACATCACTTGAGGGGGCGGTAGTCCGCACTTCCTCAAATGAAATTATCACATTTGCACAACATGCAAAGCATAATGGTATGTTTTAAATGTAAAATACAGAAGCATAGAGAATATATAAATATAATATATATCATAAATAAATATATTTCCATTATAATAGCCACCATGAGAGGTGGTAGGAGAAGATAGAACAATCATCGTTTCGTGAGGTAGTAATTCGCCATCCACGGAAACGGTATGTTTTTTAACCATTATATGGAGGTGTGTGTAAGTGTATCTAGAATTTTTCTCATAAAAAAATACTATTATATTGAAGATACTGGTTTTGTTACAAAATAATGGAATAAAAATATTTTAGGGGGTTGGGGAAGCAAAATAAATCAAATGAACATAAGATAAGACTTTACCTTTAAATCGGGTAACTCCCCATGGTTTGAACCAAAAGGGTTTCTTGAAGAGATTTCTGCCTATGGTAAGGCTTTTATGATGAAGATGGGGATGTGGAGAGATAAAATGAGAAGAGTTTGTCCAAGCCATTGGCTTGAGAGGTGTGTTTAAGGAGGTAGTGTTGGGGGCCTTTTATAAGAGGGAGGAGGGGAACCCTTTGAAAGTCAAGAAATGTTACTTTATATTAAAATGCGTTTCAGATTTAAAAGGTCCAACATTGATATATTTATAGTATAAGGTGATAATGGTTCGAAATATACTCATCCAATAGGTTTTAGAGAAGTGTATTTATTATATTTTACATTAACTTTTCATTTTATTTAAATCGTTCATTAATGAGATAATCGCTGCATCATCATGGTGTCATAACTAAATTAATTTATCTAATGTGTAAAAATTATTAAAGAATAATATAATGTAGGAAATATTTTTAGCTTTACAATGACTATTTATAGTCCAATAGATCATTTACATAGACAAAATTAATTTTTTTTTACTTGGGTGATACATACTTTGGATATACTTTCCTTTTAAAAACATAAAATTAAAAAGTGTCACTATCACCCCAAAAGTGATTCCATGGGGTCCCAAAGTTTGGAACAAGGCGTCCCATGGTCGTCCATGCCACTACCTGTAGCATTAGGACACATTTTGGGGCCATTTTTTATTATTATGATATTATTTTATTACCCTTAACTACCAGATTACTAATTTATCATGATAATTAAAGATAATTACCATCGTTACTATTCATAATGTCCAAAAACAAAAGAGTCTTAATTACATAATTTGGAACTTATTATTCCAAATATGCAATCCATTTTATCAAATTTAAAACATATAAACTTTAGTAATTAATTTAAAAGTAAATCATGTTGTCAAAACAAAAGACAGGTTTTTAAGAAGTAAATTTTATTAATAGATTGACTTGTTTTTACATCCAATTGAAAAATGAAATTTCTTCCAATGAAAAAAATTTTATTAAGTGATAGAAACATAATTCAATTATACATTCAAAAAATTAAAATTTAAATCTAAATATATAAATAAATTGGATGAAAAGGCAGTTTTGAATTAAAAAAACTTTATTTTTCACTATTCATTAAAAAAAGACATTATCGGAGAAATACCAAAAATTAACACTAATATATATTTGATATTACAAATTCAGAAATTATGTACATTTTACCAAATCAAAACATATTAGTTCCATTAATAAATCATATAGTTAACTAACACTATCAAAACAAATAGCGGGTTTTTAAGAAACAATATCTATCAAAAGATTGTCACTTGTTTATGTCAATTTTCATAGTAAAATTAATTCAAATTACCACCATTTAATTAAATGGTAAAAATATATTCTAATTAGACTTTAAAACAATTAAAAAATATAATCTAACCATATAATTAAATTTGATGAAAAAACAGTTTTGATGTAAAATGCAGTATTTTTCACTATTTATTAAAAAGTGAACATTGTCAGAAAAAAACCAAAAAATTATTCAAAGTAGATTTCAATGTCCCAATTCTGAAGAATAAGTTTCTTTTGAAAAAAGAGCTTATAAAAGTGTCAAAAGTAATATTTTAAAAAGGTTCTCAATCAAAAGGCGGTAAAACAATCTTTTAAAAATAGTAGGGTATTTATTCATAAAATTGGATTCATTTTCATTTTAAGCCTCTAACATTTATTGGATAAATGTAAAAATATTTAACAAACATATGTAATAATTTTTTAGTTAGTTTTGTTCTTTCCCGTCATTACATCGACAAGGAGTTTACTACCATTTAAAATAATATTATTATGTTATTAGTGTGCATCATAAGATTTCAAAAAAACTCGTTGTTGCGTATTGGGTACGACATCGAACACAACATCTCCTTTAAACTAATATTAATATTCTATTCAAAAATATTTAAAATTATGAAAAAATAATATTATTTATTTAACTGGGGTGTTACATCCTTCACCCCTTTTGGGAATTGCATCCTTGCAATTTTAAAATTGGGCTTCGAAACTTCATAGAATGCCCCACATCAGAAAGGGAGTAAATTAAACTATCACTTTAAAAGAATTAAAGAGGAGTACAAAGGTCACCCAAGTTAACCCATACTATTATTCCTGGAAAACATGGATTTGGAGGAGAAAACAAAGGGTCATGTTCTGATGGATAGTGATAGAAAACATGATTAGGAGTAAGTTAACCCCAAGAAAATCACAAACTTATGATGGGTTAAACCGTATGTGATTCCCCAATAGGAAAAGTTAACAAACAACATTTCTGTGTTAAGTTACTTTTAAAAGAGGAATTTATTTATGAGTTTAACTAAAATAAAAAAGAAACATACTTACTTATCATGTTGACTTTAAACTTTTACTAGATTTATTACATATTTTCTCCAAAAGATGAGTAGTTAGGAAGACTTGTTCATATTAAGAGTGCTATAATCAACTTCTAGAGAATCACCTAATCCATAAAAGAGAACTATATATTTCTTATGTCTTTAGACCATAACCAAAACCAAAATTCTTAGTATGAGATCAGATAATACCTAAAAGGATAATTTTTAACAAAAAGAAAAACTACTCCTAATCACCAAAATTTGTCAAACTGTACCAAAAGTTCAAGAAGGACCATTCAATAAACAGCTATACATAAAATTATTCAAAGATAAAACAAACTATAATTGAAACCCACATATCTGAAGGATTTAATCACATAGTCTTCCAAGGTAAAAATTAATATTTATCTCAATGTAACATCAGTTTCTCTTAAAGTCTCATATTCAAAAGTAATTAACCTAATCACATATCCTCCATGATAGGTTAATAATTTCCAAAGATAACACAAAATCAACTTATTCTAGATTCATAAGATCATCTAACTAAAAATAATTAGTCAAACTAACCTGGGACATCACGTAGTCCAGTGGTTGGTGAAAAATACCAATCGCACTTTGGTTGTGGGTTCGATTCCCACAGCTTTGTCCGACACGACGGGTTGTCACACGGTCTCCATGTTGTCCTATTTCCAAAACTATATAATTCTTTAAACATTACCCAAAAAGAGATAAAATCATCAAAAATAACCATAATATAATTTAACCTCAAGTTTATCTTATGCCTTTTATTTTCCATTATAACATATTATAACCCATAATTACCCCAAAAGTAAGGATCATATAATCCCTAATGGTTACCTTTATAATTATTACATTAACATCCAAATAAAGTTGGTTCTCTCATACATGATGCCTTAGATAACTCACCAAGGTTCAAGTGTTTAATCATGACTCCTGATATTTGGTTAAGAAAAACCACAAGAGTTCTCATTGCATCTCCTATATCATTCAGTTGTTCTTTCAGAAAACCATCACAGTTTTCATCACATCCATTATCACCTTGGTTCCTACTAGATCCAGCCATTTACTAAAACAAAAGAAGTCAGTGTGAGTATATCATTAGAATCATCATATAATACTATAATATAATTATTCATTTTATCAGAAACTCATTCACTTTATCTAAAACTATGACTCTTTCTGAAATCCAAACAATTATGGTAATTCCACTTATTCTTAAAGAATACCCTAACACCCTAAAGTTATCTAACCCAAACTTTGATACCAACTATCAGGACCCAGCCTTATTGCATTACATATTCTTGAATTAAATTAATAGTTCACATTGAGGATCTTTTCAGGTTTAGAGTTTTGGAGAATGAGGACATAACTATTACATCTCAAAGATTACAAGGTAGACATATCTTCTCAGTTTCTATTTTTTCACAAAATATAAACTCTTGAACAAAAGAATCAAGTCTAGTTCCATGTTTTAGACATCATGACATTTCAATGATCCCATCCTTGATCGTATTCCTCTTTAAGTCCTATGGAAAAAATTTCAAAAACCTGGGATGAGCATAAAAAGCTCAGTAAGGGTTATAACAATATGGAAAGAAAACATTAGTCCATGTATACATACAAATCAATGAAATCATAATTTACTCATAAAACATAATCACTTTAACATACCTCATTAAATCATATGATTTAGGAATAACTAAAAGAAATCATAAGACATAAAGGTAACTTGAGGCATCATAACATTCTTACATTGGGAGAAACCCTCATGGTTACATTTGGAATACCCATCACAATATATTCCCTAAATATATTCATAGAAACCTTAGGCTTTAACTCCTTTGTGTTACCCAATGTATTGGAGAGCTATATCGGGCTCACCCGCCCTTAGTTTATCACAGAACCACTCGATTTAATAAACATTGCCCAAGAACCATAACAAAATAACAACACTTAAAACATGCATAAAAGAAACATAAAATTTCCACATTTCAATCACAAGAGATCACATAATGACATTATCATAAATAAAAACATCTAATAAAATCATTAATACTCTATTAGAGGAAAATACCTTTATACTTTGAAAATATTAAAAGAAGACATTTAAAAGATATTTTAGAATCAAAGTGTCCCATACCACTTCGAATCTTTTGAAAGGGTTTTAAAACAATCATTTCCAAATAAATAAATCCATAAAACCATTTTTAAAACATGGACATGGTTGATGAATGTTTAAAAGAATAAATATTTAAAAACATTTAAAACAATGTTTTAATAAAATAGTCCTTTTCCAATTTGAACATTTAAATTATAAGCCACATGAAAGTAGACCATTTTCAAAATATTTAAATGAATTAATAATAGACATAATATGGATATGAAAAGTCAAATGGGATGTATATACACTTTATAAAAGAATAAAAGTGCAAATTATTAAGAAATGTCTCAATGAGAAGAAAATGAGATGTAATCCCAATCAAGGATCATGCCATTAGAGCAAGGATATTGAAATGACATAATTATGTGTGAAAAATATAAATACACCAAATGTAAGTGGATAATCAGGGTAAAACAATCATATGTCATCCATACATATTCGTAGCAAGACATAATCAAGAAGTATATGTTTAACCCAACTAATTGAAATTGTCTTAAGAAGTTCCCTTGCAAAAATTTGATAGCCTAACGACGTCACATAATTTATTTGAAAAAGAGTTGATGAGAGAGATACATAATATCTCATCACTTGCACATAAAATTTACAGAAACAAGGATATATATGAACATATCCCAACATAAGAAGATGTAATTTAAAAGATAAAACAAAAAGAAGTCTTTTGAAAATAGGAGGGTGAAAGGTTCCCTTGCCGACTTGGGTAACTTTCAAAACATACACCCCATGAAAGAAGGACTATAAAAAATTGATGTAAATAATCATAAATGAATTTATATTACACAAAGAGTAGAATAATGGGAATCACATGCACCACTCAAAGGAAATGGTGGAAAAGTTGCATAATCTCACGAGATTAAAAGTGAGATGAAAAATCCCTTACGAAAACTCGGCAGCCTAACAGCGCCACTTAAGACTTCCAAAATATGGATCTATGAGATCAAATAGGGTATATCATAATACGAACATAAAAATTAAAGAATTAGGAATATAAAATAACATCCCCAAACATAAGAAAGATGAGATAAAAGAGAGTACTTAAAAAGAAAGAGAGAGGTATGATCCCTTACCTCAAGTCCGACTTGTCTTGTTCATTTTTTATATTCCTGAATAATAAACTATAGTTAATTTATACTATCTTAAGATACTTTTTGAAGTTAATTATTCCTTTAATATCACTTATTACCATGTTATGAACATTATGTAATTATTTAAGTTAATAACGGTCGTTTTCTCGATCATTGGTACTTGAGTCAAAAATAAACTTGTTATAATTACAAGTTGTTCATGTGGTATAATAACCATTATATACAAAATTATATTCATGATTTAGATATCATATATATCATATATATACAGTATATAATTTCATTTATAATATTATATAACATTTAAAGGTAAGAAATGAAATTCATTGTTCATGGAGACGGTAAGCCGTACGTACGCATGAACGCTAATTTCATTTCTATTTCGTATTTAATGGAATTAAAACTAAATTATATATGTATATATTATAATTAAAGTATCATATATAAGTTATATAGGTCCCATATGTTAATTAATTTCATTCTTTATACATTCCATGTATTGCATGAATGAGTCACATCACTTGAGCGGGCGGTAGTCCACACTTCCTCAAATGAAATTATCGCATTTTCAACACATGAAAAGCCTAAAGGTATGTTTTAAATGTAAAATAAAGAAGCATAAAGAGGAAATAAATATAATATATATCATAAATAAATATATTTCCATCATAATGGACACCATGAGAGGTGGTAGGAGAAGATAGAACAATCCTCGTTTCGTGAGGCAGTAATTCGCCATCCATGGAAACAGTATGTTCTTTAACCATTAGACGGAGGTGTGTGTAATTGTATCTTTAATATTTATCATAAAAAAATCCTAATATATTGAAGATACTGGTTTTGTTACAAAATAATGGAATAAAAATAGTTTACGGGTTTGGAGAAGAAAAATATAACAAATGAACATAAGAGAAGACTTTACCATTAAATCGGGTAACTCCATTTGGATTGAACCAAAAAGGTTTATGAAGGAGCTTTATGCCTAAGGTAAGGTTTATATGATGAAGATAAAGATGTGGAGAGATAAAATTATAAGAGTTTGGCTGATACAATGTCTTGAGATGTGTGTGTAAGGAGGTAGTTGTGGGGGACTTTTATAAGAGGGAGGAGGGGCACCCTTGGATAGTCAAGAAATGTTACTTTATATTAAATTGTGATTCGGATTTAAAAGGTCCCACATTGATATATTTCTAGGATAAGGTGATAACGGTTCTAAATATACTTATACAATAGGTTTTAGACAAGTGTAAGTCTTATATTTTACATTATCTTTTCATTTTATTTAAATCGTTCATTAATGAGATAATTGTTGCATCATCATGGTGTCATAAATAAATTAATTTATTTAATGTATAAAAATTATAAAAAGATACTATGATGTAGTAAATATTTTTATCTTTCCAATGACTATTTATAGTCCAAGATATCATTTAGACATACAAAACTAAAATTGTTTAACTTGGGTGATACATAATTTGGTTATGCTTTCCTTTTAAAAACATAAAATTAAAAAGTGTCATTATCACCCCAAAAGTGATTACATGGGGTCCCAAAGTTTGGAACAAGGAATCCCATGGTAGTCCATGACACAACCAGTAGCATTAGGACAAATTTTGTAATCATTTGTTATTATTATTATATTATTTTATTACCCTTAACTACCTGATTACTAATTAATCACAATAATTAATGATAATTACCGTCATTACTATTCATAATGTCCAAAAACAAAAGAGTATTAATTAAATTATTTTTAACATATGATTACAAATATGGAATCCATTTTATCAAATTCAAAACATAGAAATTGTAGTAATTAATTTAAAATTAAATCCCGTTGTCAAAGCAAAAGATGGATTTTTAAGAAGTAAAATTTATCAAAAGATTGACTTGTTTTTACATCCAATTGAAAAGTGAAATTACTTCCAATGAACAAAATTGTATTAAGTGATAAAAATAATTCAATTATACTTTAAAAACATTTAAAATTAGAATCTAAATAAATAAATAAATTGGATGAAAACATAGTTTAGAATTTAAAAAAACTGTATTTTTCCCTATTCATTAAAAAAAGAGATTATCAGATAAATACAAAAAATTAACCCTAAGCTATTTTTGATATTATAAATTCAGAAATGATGTTAATTTTACCAAATTCAAAACATATAAGTTTTATTAACAAATCATATAGTTAATTCCCACTGTCAAAACAAATAGCGTGTTTTTTAAAAACAATATCTATCAAAAGAATGACACTTGTTCATGTCCATTTTCAAAGAAAAATTAATTATAATGACCACCATTGAATTTAATGGTAAAAAAATATTCTAATTACACTTTAAAACAATTAAAAAAGATAATATAACCATATAATTAAATTAGATGAAAAAGCAGTTTTGATGTAAAATGCAGTATTTTTCACTATTCATTAAAAAATGAACATTGTCAGAAGATAAACCAAAAATTTATCCAAAGTAGATTTAAATGTCCAAATTCTAAATAATATGTTTTTTTTGACAAAAAGATCTTATAAAATTGTCAAAAGTTATATTTTAAAAAATTTCGCCATCAAAAGGCGGTAAAACAATCTTTTAAAAATATTAGAGTATTTTTTCTTAAAATTGGATTCATTTTCATTTTAAGCCTCTAAAATTTATTAGATAAATGTAAAAATATTTAACAAACATATTTAATCATTTTTTAGTTAGTTCTGTTCATTCCCGCCATTACATCGACTAGGAGTTTACTACCATTTAAAATAATATTATTATGTTATTAGTGTGCATCGTAAGATTTCAAAGAAACCCGTTGTTGTGTATTGGATACGCCATCGAACATAGCATCCCATTTAAAGTAAAATTAAAATTCTATCCACAAATATTAATAATTATAAAAAAATATTATTATTTATTTACCTAGGGTGTTACATCCTTTCCCCCTTTTGGGAATTGCATCCTCGCAATTTTAAAATTGGGCTTGGAAACTTCATTGAAAGCCCCACATCGGAAAAGGAGTAAATTAAACTATCACTTTAAAATAATTAAAGAGGAGTAAAAAGGTCACCCAAGTTAACCCATACTAGGATTTTATGAAAACATGGATATGGAGGACAAAACAAAGGGTCGTGTTCTGATGGAGAGTGATAGATAACATGATTAAGAAGATGTTAACCCCAAGAAAATCACAAACTTATGATGGGTTAAATGGTATGTGATTCCCCAGTATGAAAAGTTAACAAACAACATTTTTGTTTTATGTTACTTTTAAAAGAGGAATTTATTTATGAGTTCAACTGAAACATAACAAAACATACTTAATTGTCATGTTGACTTTCAACGTTTTCTAGATTTCTTACACAAAATCATATTTTCTCCAAAAGACTAGTAGTTAGGAAGACTTGTTCATATTAAGAGCACTATAATAAACTTCTAGAGAATCACCTAATCCATAACAGAGAACTATGTATTTCCCATGTCTTTAGACCTTAAGCAAAACCAAAATTGTTAGTACAAGATGAGATAATACCCAAAAAAGAAAATTTTTATCAAAAACAAAAACTACTCCTCATCTCCAAAATTTGTCAAACTATACCCAAAGTTCAACAAGTATCATTCAATAAACATTTATCCATAAAATTATTCAAAGATAAAACAAACTGTGATTGAAACCCAAATCCTTGAAGGATTTAATCACATAGTCTTCCAAGGTAAAAATTAACATTTATATCTAAGTAACATTCGTTGCACTTAAAGTCTCATATTGAAAAGTAATTAACCTAATCACATATCCTCCATGATAGGTTAATAATTTCCATATATTACCCAAAATCAACTTATTCTAGATTCATAAGGTCATCTAACTAAAAATAATTAGTCAAACTGACCAAGGACTTCACGTAGTCCAGTGGTAGGCGATAAATACCAGTTGTACTTTGGTTGTGGGTTCGATTCCCACAGCTTTGTCAGACGCGACAAGTTGTCACACAGTCTGCATGTTGTCCTTTTTCCAAAAATATATAATTCTTTAAACATTCCCCAAAAAGAGATAAAATCATCAAAAATAACCATAACATAATTTAACCTCATGTTTATCTCATGCATTTCATTTTCCATAATAACATATAGTAACCCATAATTACCCCAAATGTAAGGATCATATAAACCCTAATGGTTACAATTATAATTATTACCAGAACTTCCACATCGAGTTGGTTGTCTCGTATATGATGCATTAGAGAACTCACCAAGGTTCAAGTGGTTAATCATGACTCCAGATATTTGGTTAAGAAAAACCACAAGAGTTCTCATTGCAGCTCCCATATCATTCAGTTGTTCTTTCAGAAAACCATCACAGTTTTCTTCACATCCACTGTCACTTTGGTGCCTACTAGATCCAGACATTTAATAAAACAAAAAAGGTCAGCATGAGTATATCATTAGAATCATTATATAATACTATAATATAATTATTCATTTTATCAAGAACTCATTCACTTTATCTAAAACTATAACTATTTCTGAAATCCTAATCATTATGGTTATGTCACTTTTGCATAAAGAATACCCTAACCTATAAAGTTATCTAAACCGACCTTTGATACCAACTATAAGGACCCGACCATATTGCATTACATATTCTTTAAGTAAATGAATAATTCATAATGAGGATCTTTTCAAGTTTAGAGTTTTAGAGAATTAGGACATAACTAATACATCTCAAAGATTACAAGGTACACACATCTACTCAGTTTCCATTTTTTTCACAAAATATAAACCCGTGAACAAAAGATTCAAGTCTAGTTCCATGTTTTAGACATCATGAAATTTCCCTGATCCCATCCTCGACCGTATTCTACTTTAAGTCCTATGGAAAACATTTCAAAAACATGGGATGAGCATAAAATGCTCAGTAAGTGTTATAATAATATGGAAAGAAAACATTTGTCCATGTATACATACGAATCAATGAAATCATAATTTACTCATAAAACATAATCACTTTAACATACCTCATTATATCATATGATTTAGGAATAACTCAAAGAAATCATAAGACATAAAGGTAAATTGAGACATTCATAACATTCTTACGTAGGGTGTAACCCTCATGGTTACGTTTGGAATACCCATCACAGTATATTCCCTAAATCTCATCGGAGAAACCTTAGCATTTAACTCCTTCACGTTACCCAAGGCATTGGAAAGCTATATCGGGCTCACTCTCCCTTAGTTTATCATGGAACCACCCGATTTCATAAACATTCCCGAAGAACCATAACATAATCATAACGCTTAAAACATGAAAAAAAGAAACATAAAATTTCCACATTTCAATCACAAGAGATCACATCATGATATTATCATAAATAAAAACATCTAATAAAATCATTAAAAATCTATGAGAGGAAAATCCCTTTATACATTGAAAATATTAAAAGAAGACATTTAAAAAAGATTTTTGAATTAAAGTGTCCCATACCACTTCGAAACTTTTTAAAGGGTTTTAAAACATTCATGTCCATATAAATAAATCCTAAAACCATTTTTATAACATGGAAAATGATGATAAATGTTTAAAAGAATAAATCTTTAAAACCATTTAAAACAATGTTTTAATAAAAGAGTGCTTTTCCAATTTGACTATTTAAATTATAAGCCACATGAAAGTAGACCATTTTCAAAACATTAAAATGGCTTTAGTATTGACATAATATGGATATGGAAAGTCAAAGGGGCTGTATATACTCTTTATAAAAGAATAAAAGTGAGTGTCACTAAGAAATGTCTCAATGAGAAGAAATTGAGATGTAATCCCAATCGAGGATCATGCCATTAGAGCAAGGATAATGAAATCACATAATTATGTGTGACAAATATAAATACACCAAATAAAGTGGATACTCAGTGTAAATCAATAAGATGTCATCCACACATATTGATAGCACGACATAATCAATAAGTATAGGTGTAACACAATGAATTGAAATTGGGTTAAGAAGTTCCCATGAAAAAATTTGATAGCCTAACGGCGTCTCATCAAATTTTAGAAAAAGAGTTTATGAGAGAGATAAAGGGTATCTCATCACATGGACATAAAATTTACAGAAACAAGGATATGTAAGAACATATCCAAACATAATAAGATGTAATTTTAAAGACAAAGCAAAAAGAAGTTTTTTAAAAACGAAAAAGAAAGTATATTACACAAAGAGTAGAATAATGGGAATTACATACACCACTCAAAGGAAATGGTGTCAAATGTAGCATAAATCTCACGGGAATAAAAGTGAGATGAAAAATCCCTTACAAAAACTCGACAGCCTAACAACGCCACTTAAAACTTCCAAAAATTGATTTATGAGATCAAATAGGGTCTATCATAATATGAAAATAAAAATTATAGAATGAGTAATATAAAAGAACATCCCCAAACATAAGAAATATGACATAAAAGAGAGTACATAAAAAGAAATAGAGAGGTAGGATCCCTTACCTCAAGTCCGACTTTTCTTGTTTGTTTCTTTATATTCCTTAATAATAAACTAGAGTTAATTTCTACTTGATTAAAAATCTTTCTCAAGTTCATTATTCCTTTTATATCACTTATTACCATGTTATTAACATTATGTAATTATTTATGTTAATAAGGGTCGTTTTTTCGATCATTAGTACTTGAGTCAAAAATAAACTTGTTATAATTACAAGTTGTTCATGTGGTAACATATCCATTATATACAGAATTATATTCACGATTTAGATATAATATATATCATATATATCTAGTATATACTTTCATTTATAATATTACATAACATTTAAAGGTAGGAAATGAAATGCACCATTCACGGAGACCGTAAGTCGTATGTACGCATGAATGCTAATTTCATTTCTATTTTGTATTTGATGAAATTACAACTAATTGAGATATATATATATTATAATTCCAGTATAATATATATTTTATACTGGTCCATATGTTCATTAATTTCATTCTTTAAATATTCCATGTATTTCATGAACGAGTCACATCACTTGAGGGGGCGGTAGTCCACACTTCCTCAAATGAAATTATCGCATTTCCACAACATGAAAAACATAAAGGTATGTTTTAAATGTAAAATACAGAAGCATGGAGAGGAAAAAATATAATATATATCATAAATAAATATAGTTCCATCATAATGGCCACCATGAGAGGTGGTAGGAGAAGATAGAACAATAATCGTTTCGTGAGGGAGTAATTCGCCATCCACAGAAACAGTATGTTCTTTTACCATTAGACGGAGATGTGTGTAAGTGTATTTCGAATATTTCTCATAAAAAAATCCTAGTATATTGAATATACTGTTGTTTTTACAAAATAAAGAAATAAAAATAATTTAGGGGGTTGCAGAAGAAAAATAAAACAAATGAACATAAGAGATGAATTTACCTTTAAATCGGGTAACTCCCCTTGGTTTGAACCAAAAGGGTTTCTTGAGGAGATTTCTGCCTAAGGTAAGGCTTATATGATGAATAGTGGGATGTGGAGAGATAAAATTAGCAGAGTTTGGCTGATCCAATGGATTGATATGTGTGTGTAAGGAGGTAGTGGGGGGCCTTTTATAAGAGGGAGGAGGGGCACCCTTGGAAAGTCGAGAAATGTTACTTTATATTAAAATGAGTTTCGGATTTCAAAGGTCCCACATTGATATATTTCGAGGATAACGTGATAATTGTTCGAAATATACTAATACAATAGGTTTTATACAAGTGTAAGTCTTAGATTTTACATAATATTTTCATTTTATTTAAATCATTCATTAATGAGATAATCGCTGCATCATCATGGTGTCATAAATAAATTAATTTATTTAATGTCTTAAAATTATAAAAAAAAATATTATGATGTAGGAAATATTTTTAGATATCCAATTAATATTTATAGTGCAAGAGCTCATCTACACAGACAAAACTAAAATTGTTTTACTTGGGTGATAAATACTTTGGTTATACTTTCCTTTAAAAAACATAAAATTAAAAGGTGTCACTATCACCCAAAAGTGATTCCATGGGGTCCCAACGTTTGGAAAAAGGCATCCCATGGTCGGCCATGACACAACCAATAGCATTAGGATACATTTTTGGGTCATTTTTTATTATTATGATATTATTTTATTACCCTTAACAACATGATTACTAATTAATCATGATAATTAAAGATAATTACCGTCGTTACTATTCATAATGTCAAAAAACAAAAGATTCTTAATTACATAATTTGGACCTTCTGATTCCAAATATGGAATCCATTTTATAAAAATAAAAACACAGAAATTGTAGTAATTAATTTAAAAGTAAATCCCATTGTCAAACACTACTGGAAAAGTAGGATATACCAACGGTTTATAACCGTTGGTATAGGCTGGAAAACCGTTGGTATAGGGTATACCAATGGTTTTCCAAACCGTTGGTATAGGGTATACCAATGGTTTTCCAAACTGTTGGCCAGTTAGCCGTGAAGAAAGCCTTATACCAACAGTTTCATTTAAATCGTTGGTATAGGTGTTCGAGAATTCTGGGAAACTCTTTACCAACGGTTCAGAACCGTTGGTATAAGTTTTTCCAGAATTCTGGAAAAATCTTTACCAACGGTTCAGAACCGTTGGTAAAGCTTTTCCTAGAGCTGCTGCACAGCAGCCCCCAGAAGCCCTCCAGAAGCCCTACCATACACCTGCATAAAAAAACAGTGCACAACAGCCCTCCAGTATACCCTCCACTATACACCTGCATAAAAAATATCACAAAAGCCACATAAAGACTTCAAACAGTATAAAAAACACCTAAAATAGCCCAAAAAAACACATATGACAACAATAATCCGGTGGTAATTCACCTCACCCATCAAATTATAATAGGCAGAATAGTTTGATAAATATCTATTAGAGTTGAATAAGACATTCAAATTGACTCAAATCCCTTTTTTTGTGATACAAGGTTTGGGTATGTAATTATTTGTGATGAATTTTTCATTGAACATGTATGGTTTATAATATATGGTGAAAAGATATTTTCTTAGGAGTCTCGTCACTTCTGACCCCATGAGTGAAACTACCCAACTCATGAAAAAGAGTTTGCGACTATCGTTGTTGAGTGTAAATTTCAGTTGTATTCACTTAAAATGATTTCCTTTTGAAATAAAAGAGAGACTTTGAGTGGTGTCATCCACACCGCGCCTTGGATTGAGGATGAGTTGACTCTTACACGTCACAAATGACCAATGTATAAATGTCCTAAAGTATCAATAGTATCCGAATGCCTTTGGTCTATTTTCTGTATGTCAGTTGTTGTTTTCACTTAAACTGTTGTCCATTTCAAAGAAAAGTGACACACTTTGAGTGGTGCCGGCCACACCGTGCCTCGAATTGAGGCGGGGTTGACTCTTACACATCACAAATGACCCATGGATCATTTTCCTAAAGTTTCAATAGAATCTGAAAGCATTTGTTCGGTTTTCCGTATGTCGTTTTTTTACTTAAAAGCGCATACATTTTAAACAAAAGAAAGACACTTTGAGTGGTCCCGGCCACACCGGCCCTCAGATTGAGGCAAGTTTTACTCTTACACGTCACATATGACCCATGGATCGTTGTCCTAAAGTTTCAACAGAATCCGAATGCGTTGGGTCGGTTTTCAGTATGCCAGTTGTTGTTTTCACTTAAAATCATGTTCATTTCAACTAAAAGTTAGACACTTTGAGTGGTGTCGGCCACACCACGCCTCGGATTGAGGAGGGGTTGACTCGTACACATCACAAATGAACAATGGATACATGTCCTAAAGTATCAACAGTATCCGACTGCGTTTGGTCAGTTTTCCGTATGTGGTTTTTTTAATTAAAAGAGCATCCATTTTAAACAAAAGAAAGACACTTTGAGTGGTCTCGGCCACACCGGCCCTCGGATTGAGGCGGGGTTGACTTGTACACATCACATATGACCCATGGATACATTTCCTAAAGTATCAATAGTATCTGAATACCTTTGGTCCATTTTCCGTATGCCAGTTGTTTTAACATAAACCGTTGTCCATTTCAAAGAAAAGTGACAAACTTTGAGTGGTCCCGGCCACACCGACCCTCGGATTGAGGCGGGGTTGACTCATACACGTCACATATTACCCATGGATTGTTGTCATATAGTTTAAATAGAATCCGAATGCGTTTGGTCTATTTTCCGTATGCCAGTTGTTGTTTTCACTTAAAATCCTGTCCATTCCAAATAAAAGTTAGACACTTTGAGTGGTGCCGGCCACACCGCACCTTGGATTGAGGTGGGGTTGACTCATATACATCAAAAATGACCCATAAATCATTTTCCTAAAGTTTAAATAGAATCCGAAAGTGTTTGGTCGATTTTCCGTGTGTCGTTTTTTTACTTAAAAGCGCATCCATTTTAAACAAAAGAAAGACACTTTGAGTGGTACCGGCCACAACGGCCCTCGGATTGAGGCGGGATTGACTCATAAACGTCACATATGACCCATGGATCGTTTTACTATAGTTTCAACAGAATCTGAATGCGTTTGGTTGGTTTTACGTATGTCAGTTGTTGTTTTAACTTAAACTGTTGTCCATTTCAAAGAAAAGTTAGACACTTTGAGTGGTACCGGCCACACTGCGTCTTGAATTGAGGCGGGGTTGACTCGTACACGTCACATATGAACCATGGATCATTTTCCTACAGTTTCAACAGAATACGAATGCGTTTGGTCGGTTTTCCGTATGTCAGTTGTTATTTTAACTTAAATTGTTGTCCATTTCATAGAAAAGTTAGACACTTTGAGTGGTGTCGGCCACACCGGGCCTCGGATTGAGGCGGGGTTGACTCGTACACGTCACAAATGACCCATGGATACATGTCCTAAAGTATCAATAGTATCCTAGTGTGTTTGGTCAGTTTTCCATATGTGGTTTTTTTACTTAAAAGCGCATCCATTTTAAACAAAAGAAAGACACTTTGAGTGGTACTGGCCACACCGGCCTTCGGATTGAGGCGGGGTTGACCCGTACACATCACATATGACCCATGGATCGTTGTCCTATAGTTTCAATAGAATCCGAATGCGTTTGGTCGGTTTTCCGTATGTCAGTTGTTGTTTTAACTTAAACTGTTGTCCATTTCAAAGAAAAGTTAGACACTTTGAGTGGTACCGGCCACACCGAGCCTTGGATTGAGGCGTGGTTGACTCGTACACGTCACAAATGAACCATGGATACATATCCTAAAGTATCAATAGTATCTGAGTGTGTTTGGTCAGTTTTCCGTATGTGGTTTTTTTCACTTAAAAGCGCATCCATTTTAAACAAAAGAAAGACACTTTGAGTGGTCCCAGCCACACCGGCCCTCGGATTGAGGCGGGATTTACTCGTAAACATCACATATGACCCATGGATACATTTCCTAAAGTATCAACAGTATCCAAATGCCTTTGGTCGGTTTTCCGTATGCCAGTTGTTGTTTTCACTTAAAATCCTGTCCATTTGAAATAAAAGTTAGACACTTTGAGTGGTGCCGGCCACACCGCGCCTCGAATTGAGGCAGGGTTGACTCCTACACACCAAAAATGACCCATGGATACATGTCCTAAAGTATCAACAGTATCTGAATGCGTTTGGTCTATTTTCCGTATGTGGTTTTTTTACTTAAAAGCGCATCCATTTTAAACAAAAGAAAGACACTTTGAGTGGTCCTGGCCACACCGGCCCTCGGATTGAGGCGGGTTTGACTCGTACACATCACATATGACCCATGTATCGTTTTCCTATAGTTTAAATAGAATCCGAATGCGTTTGGTCTGTTTTCTGTATGCTAGTTGTTGTTTTCACTTAAAATCCTATCCATTTCAAATAAAAGTTAGACACTTTGAGTGGTGTCGGCCACACCGCGCCTCGGATTGAGGTGGGGTTGACTCGTACACGTCACATATGACCCATGGATACATGTCCTAAATTATCAACAGTATCCGAATGTGTTTGGTCCATTTTCCGTATGTGGTTTTTTTTCTTAAAAGCGCATCCATTTTAAACAAAAGAAGACACTTTGAGTGGTACCGGCCACACCGGCCCTCAGATTGAGGCGGGGTTGACACGTACACATCACATATGACCCATGGATTTCTGTCCTATAGTTTAAACAGAATCTGAATGCGTTTGGTCTATTTTCCGTATGTCAGTTGTTGTTTTCACTTAAAATCATGTCCATTTCAAATAAAAGTTAGACACTTTGAGTGGTGTCGGCCACACCGCACCTCAGATTAAGGCGGGGTTGACTCTTACACGTCACATATGACCCATGGATACATGTCCTAAAGTATCAACGGTATCCGAATGCGTTTGGTCCATTTTCCATATGTGGTTTTTTTAATTAAAAGCGCATCCATTTTAAACAAAAAAAAGACACTTTGAGTGGTACCAGCCACACCGGCCCTCATATTGAGGTGGGGTTGACTTGTACATGTCACATATGACCCATGGATCGTTGTCCTATAGTTTAAACAGAATCCGAATGCGTTTGGTCTTTTTTCCGTATGCCAGTTGTTTTCACTTAAAATCCTGTCCATTTGAAATAAAAGTTAGACACTTTGAGTGGTGCCGGCCACACCGTGCCTCGGATTGAGGTGGGGTTGACTCTTACATGTCACATATGACCCACGGATACATGTCCTAAAGTATCAACAATATCCAAATGCGTTTGGTCCATTTTCCGTATGTGGTTTTTTTTACTTAAAAGCGCATCCATTTTAAAAAAAAAAAGAAAGACATTTTGAGTGGTACCGGCCACACCGGCCCTCGAATTGAGGTGGGGTTGACTCTTACATGTCACATATGACCCATGGATCATTTTACTATAGTTTAAATACAATCCGAATGCGTTTGGTCTGTTTTTCGTATGCCAGTTGTTGTTTTCACTTAAAATTCTGTCCATTTCAAATAAAAGTTAGACACTTTGAGTGGTGTCGACCACTACTTCAAAGCACATTTTCCATATCATTTTCCACATGCATAAACATGAAATACATGGCTAACTAAGAAAGATAAGTAAAAAAAATAGAAAAATGAGTATCACAGTACCAAGGAATACTAAAGGTCTAGGTTGTAGACTAATCATACAATAATAATCAAGTGCAAAAAAAAAATTCTGAATGCAACATCCCTATGAAGCAGAGGAAACCCCCAAAGTGAAAAACCATGTTCAAAAATAAAGAGTTATACAGAATTCAAAAATGTAATGGATCAATCTGCCTCTGATCACCATCACCATCACCACTATCATCATCAGCCTCATCCTCGCCGCCATCTCTGTGCTCGTCGTCGTCCTCGTCATCGTCCCCATGCTCATCTTCGGCCTCATCCTCGTCCTCGGCATCATCCTCGCCCTCGGCCCCATCCTCGCCCTCGGCCCCATCCTCACCCTCGTCCACATCCTCATCCTCGCCCTCTTCCTCTTCAGCATCCTCGTCATCACCAGGAACGTCATCATATTGATCGCCATTAGAGCTGCCGCCTGGTGCATTGGATGATGCACTCATCGATGACATAAATGTCTGACAAGCCGCACTAGCCTCTGGTGGAAGTGATGAAGATAATGCTTTCATCAGTTTCATAAATTCTCTGTCTCTTGTTTGAACTTGTACTTCCAACTCTGTGACCATTTTATCAGACTGTCTTGCATGCTCCTTGACCTGTTCCAACTCGGTGGTAATAGAATGGATACCTGGAGATGACCAATACCTCGTCGGGACTATATTCTTACCAGGTCGGCAGCGTACTCGACCAGAGTGTTCATCTCCCAAAACCTGATATAAATGATCGTGTGGCCCAAAATTGTCAGGCTCCTGGGCATCAAGAGCCTCTAAAGCAGCCTGTAAAAAATATTAATAGATTATTAAATTTCAAATTAGATATTAAACTTTGAAATAAACAAATTAAAACTTACAATCTTCTCTTGGGTCGGTTCATTTACCGCAGTTCCATCTTTTTTTCTTCTACTCGAGCAAAACAATTTTTCTTGAGGGATACGTCCTTCAATATTCATTTTGTGCTTCTGTAGTGACATTGAAACAATATAAAGTGAAATTATAATCATATATTCATTATTCAATCAATCACATAATTTATGTAGGATCCACTAAAAAGGGAAAGTCCTAAAGAAAAATTATAAACAACTATATCGTATCTGCTGCCTCTCATCATCTTCCATAGTTGTGCGCCCCAAAGTGTGGAGGTATTGCTTTGAATCAATGTTTTTTTTTTGTTTTTTTCAGAAGATTCCTAAATAATGATTAATAATTAATAAGATTATATTAATGAAAAATATGAAAACTCTCATTTAAATAACTCAAATGAGATTAATACCTTAAATTTGGCAGTCGCCCAATGGGTAATCATTTGGCGATATTGCTCTATCAGGCAGTCATCCACGATAGGTAATGTCTCTAACTCCGTTCCCACTCTATCACACCAGCCAACATATAGCTCATGCTTATAAGCTCTCCACATCTCTCCTAGCTCTTTTAAACGCGCTGGTCGTGCACCTTCTCCATTAGGGAAGTTAAACCGAAGCTGAAACCAAATTGATTAGTTCATTTAAATACAAAAATATACTACATTAAATCCAATAGATTTTTTACCCATATTTGTGCCCACGCGTTATACTTGACTTCGGGTGGAAGATGTCTCCAAGAGAGAGGGCTGACCAGAATGATATCGGAGTATTTGGCTAGCATCGCCAAAAAACCCCGACATTGCTGCCTAGTTTTCTCAATCATTTGTCCATCAACATTGTATTCAACCATCAACTGTGTCTGGCGGTTCCATACCGCACGCAAGCGAGTACGCCCCTTCCCCCTCCTCCTATCTGTAGATGAATCTGTTATTAAAGAAAAATAATATCAATACAAGTTATAATAAAAATAAATTTTGGTATAAAAATTTGATAGAGTTATATAAATATACCTGTGGTAGTCAGATCAATGGGTGCAGAAGCTGAAGGAATATCCTGTACAGGTGGAGTGTCCCTCAGTGTATGCTCCTCAGTCACATACTGTGTCGCAGCAGGAGTCGAAGAAGGTGGAATATAATAGCCTAGAGATAATGAACTAGAAGCAAAAGATGATGGCATAGACGTTTGGCTAGCTGGTAGTGTAAACATCGGAGGTCTAATTATCTCATATGTCCCTGAAGACACGCCAGGATCAAAATAGGGCGTAGAAGATACGTCTGTGGTAGTGGGTCGTCTAACTATCACCCCATGAGCCCTCGTACCACCGGCCTCCGTACCGGGACCACTAGATGATCGTCCATCTCTGAAACCCCCCCCCCCCTCCTACCACCAACCTCTCTACTGGGAGAAATATCAGGCTCCTTGTCAGATATCTGTCATCTAGGGGGTAGATCCTGAAAAAAAGTTTGACAGAAAAGTAAACACATGATATTATAAGTTATTGAAATATTTATATTTGAAATAAAATACTCACAGCAGGGATGAGTGGAGGAACACCCATCTGTACCATGCGACGATTATTATTTGTCATCTTTTTCCGCCGCCTCTCTTCAATGGGTTTCATTTCCTGCAATGAAAACAAATATGGAAGTAATTAGAAATAGATAACTAATGTGTAACCCAAAAAAAATATAGAAAAACCATTATGATAAAAAGAACATAATGAAACAGAATATTTATGGTGTTATGAAGGTAAGTACTAGGATACACACTCTGAATGATGTAGGTGAAACATGTAGGTGAGAACACGATTGTATGATTCTATATATTTCCCACCACAATTTCGGGTTCACAATCAAGTATGACAATTGAGCTGTTGGGGTCATCATAAGTAATAAACGGATTGCTTCCAATTGCATTAGGGATAGTGTCAACTTCATAATCACCATCATCAAAAACATGTCTGGTATTTACATCAATAATTACACCGAATTTAGGATGACGATGATCTTTGACATAAAAAACTTGTTTCACCATTGATGTCAATACATATGGTTCATCGGTGGCAAGAGTGCGAGTCATGTCAATAACTTGAAATCCATAATCATCAATAAAGGTGCCTTGCCTCGTCATTGAATCAAACCATTGAAATTTCATCATCGTGACTCGACCATGCGAGTAATAATCCAAAATTATTATTTTCTCCACGACACCATAATAAGAAACATTTTCAGAATGAGGTCTAGTGTCCGATGAACTGGCATAACAGTCTGTTGTGAAAGTTAGCATAACACCATTATGTTTTGTTCTCATGTTTCTTGCTCGTTCAGTGATAATAAAGTTTTATCCATTGATCACAAGTGATTTACAAGCACGAACCATGGTATTAGAACCAAAAGCCAAAGCTATTATTTCCTCAGAAACAGTGTCTGTAGGCAAACTCGATACCTGAAATATAAACAAATAGTAAACTTAATTAAATATTATTTTTATTTAGTTATTAAAGAAATATTTTTACCTTCAATTTCAACCAAGCAGAAAACCCTTTGCTATGCAAAGTCTCCTTCTTTCTCAAAGATAAAGAACGATGCTTTCTATATATCAATTCTTTATGTTCCCTATAGATAAAAATAATAATAGTTTAACAAATATTTAAAATTAAAAGAGATAAGATAAGTGATACATGTACAATTAACTTACTTGATATACTCATCGAACAAATCACAATTGAACAACACTGTGCTATGTGCCATCTCTCACTCTTCAAGGCTTAATGTTGTCAGTGTATATGATCCCGGAATTCCTCTTGTCTGAGGAAGTGATGGAAAACTGGGCTCAATTTTCCCATACTATTCTTCTTCATTTCTCATTGGTCTGTTTATTCTGGTAGTATGATCAGACAAATACATTGAGAAGAAATCCATACATTCTTGAGCCAAGTAACCGTTCACAATAGAACCTTCGGGATAATTCCTGTTCCGAACATATGATTTCAATGTGCACATGTTTCTTTTAGTTGGATACATCCAACGGAAAGCAACGGGTCCTCCAAGAAGTATTTCGGTCGGAAGATGGACAGTCAGATGAAACATGCATGTAAAAAATGATGGAGGGAATATTTTCTCTAACTCACACAAAATTAATGGTGTCTCTACCAACAGTTTTTACACGAGGGATTTGGACAACCTCTTAGCACAAAGATCTCTAAACAAATAGAACAACCGAATAACTGAGACTCTAACATTATTGGACAAGAGATGACGGATTGCTATTGGAATCAACTCATGCAAAAGGACGTGATAATCATGAGTCTTCAAGGATTTCAACTTCAACTCTTTTCTGTTGACCCATTTTGATATATTGCTTGAATAGACATCAGGAACTTTAATAGTATCTAGAACTTCCAGAAATTGATTTTTTTCAGCAGGAGTCATCACATAAGAAGCACATGGAACTTTCCATTTATTTTCACTGATACAGACAGGATGAAATTCTGGTATGATCCCCCAATCTTCTAAGTCACACCGAGATCGTAAATCATCTTTTGTATTCCCCTTGACATTTAGAATAATCGAAAGCAAAATTTCACATATATTCTTTTCAATGTGCATTACGTCTAATAAATGACGTAACAAGTTGGTTGACCAATATGACAACTCAAAGAATATACTCTTCTTCTTCGAATTGTAACAGGTATCATTGGAAACATTTTTCCTATTTCTAGATTTCATTACACTCTTCCCAAATGAATAACTGAAATCTTTCAATTCATTAAGCACATCAGTTCCAGACATACGTTGAGGTGGATCGTCATTCTCCATGGTATTGTCAAATCTTCGACGATTGTTTCTGTATGGATGGTTCATTGGCAAGAATCGTCGATGTCCCATAAAACTAAAACTACGAAGATATTTCAGTCTTCTCGATCGAGTATTCTTCATACAAACAGGACATGAAAATTTTCCTTTTGTGCTCCATCCAGACATCATTGCATAAGAAGGAAAATCATTGTTAGTCCACATAAGTGCAACACGCATCTGAAATATGTCTTTCGAACATGCATCGTATGTGGGCACACCCACATGCCAAAGAAGTTTCAACTCTTTTATTAAAGGTTGCATGTATACATCTATATCATTGCCGAGATCAGAAGGGCCAGATATCAGTATACTCAAGAAAGTGTAAGGATTTTTCATACACAACCAAGGGGGAAGGTTATAAATGTGTATGAAAACCGGCCATGTGTTGTGCGAAGTAAGAATCTTCCCAAATGGATTAAAACCATCACATGAAAGACCTAGTCTCACATTACGCACGTCGGCTGGAAATTCAGGATATCGAGCATCAAATCTCTTCCATGCAAATCCATCTGCAGGGTGAACCAACTCTTCATTATTCTTTTTTCTCTCGGTGTCATGCCATCGCATTTTTAAGGATATTTCATCAGACATGAAAAGGTTCTGTAATATGGGGATCAATGGAAAGTGCCACATTACTTTTTGTGGCACACGAGATGGTGTTCCATCATCTTTTGGCTTCCATAGGGAGGTTCCGCATTTTATAAAATCATTTCTTTTAGCAGTTTCCTCCCAAAATAAGATGCAATCATTTGGGCAAGCATGAATTTTTTTTTTGAGAATCCAAGTTCATCAACCAGCTTCCATACCATATAGTGGTTTGAGGGAATATCTGCATCATCTGGAAGTAAGTCCTTCAAGAATTTAAGAATGTAATCAATTGCAGTATTTGAAATCCCATACATAGTTTTCCCATGAAACAATCGGATTAAAAATTCCAACTTTTTCATTTTATCACATTGCCGATATACTGGAGTCGTCGCAACATCATTCAATTTTTTCACCCTATCAACATCATCATTTTCATTGGACGCATCATGTGTGCTTGTATCAAAATCTTGTTGGTTGGACATCCTTTCCTTCTCATGATGTTGAATAAATGGAAACTGATCATATATCAAACTCTTCAATTCAGTCCTATCATTTGGATCATCAACATTTTGAGATTCCATTTTCTCTCCATTGTGATACCACACATAATAGTTTGTTTGGAAACCATATTTGGTTATATGATAGATAACTGCTTCACGGCCCAACCAAGGTCTTCTAACACAATTAAAACATGGGCAGTGTATGCGACCACTATCTGAAGCCTTGTCAAATGCAAAATCTAAAAAGATTTTCAAATTATTTTGAAAATCGGTTGAAATCCGATCAGTTTCGTACATCCAACTTCTATCCATTCTGTAAAAAAATCGCAATAAGTCATTTCAATGAAATTAAATAATATTAAAGTTTAATCAAAAAAATATTTACGTAAATGACAATTGTTTACTCTATATAAAATCATAAGTGACACATTACTCTATATGAGAATCATATTAAGAAATACAACAAAATACAGTGTATATAAGAAAATAAGATACAAAATTTCTAATGCCTATATTCAAGGATTGACCAGTAAGATATTGGAAGTTGATCAAGGAATACATAATCCTTAAGGGTCTTGTTGGGAGTATATGAGTTTTATACTTTAACTTCTTCAAGTAGATCAGGATGAGGAGTAGGATGAGGATCATGGGAGTGGAAGGACTGTCCATGGGGGGTGTGGCGTGTCCAAGGGGGGTGAGGGGTGTCTAGGGGGTGTTGGGGCCGTCCGGGTGGTCGGAGGTGTCCAGGGGGTGGGGGCTGTCTAGGGGGGTCGAGGTGTCTAGGTGGGCGGGCTGTCTGTGGGGGTGGTCAGGTTGTCCAAGGGGGTCGGGGTGTATAGGTATATTTATATGAAAAGAATACCCCCACAATAATCATGCAACCATTTCATTAGTATAAACCCCTAGAACACATAAAAGAAGCTAGTATGGACATTTACTAAAATATTTAACACCATACGAATGAAAATACACTCTAAATATAGTTTGAGAGGATATAATGGTGTGTGTGAAAAAAATGATATTAAATAAATTTAAATGAATATGGAACAAATGAGGGTTTTTAATACACTAAGAGTACCTCAAAAAATCCAAAACCACTATAGCACCACATATTCAACTTCATGAAACAGGACTTGGAAATCTTAACTACGTCTTTACTGATGACCACCTAATTGGAACACTCTATTGATCGTTCTTGAACACAAGGAACAAACAATGTTTGGTCTCTAACAACTCAATCACCCCCTTGTAGATCATAATCTCGTCTCCCCTTATACTAAAATGGTCTCACTGGAAGCTACTATTAATACCGGACCTAAACCATTCATTCTCCATAAAACAATGATCAAAGAACCATCAGAGGTATATCTCATATAACCACAACCATTTTTATCTATGATGTAACGAAATTCACTAGAATAACTTTTATTCAATAACCTTTTGGTATATAATGTGCATCAAAAATGGTTCAATTATATGGTTAATCACATTACAATTTATTAATCACCCATACATGATAAAAATTGAACATTGACTTTCATTTAATTACAACCATCATATTTCATTTAATTCTTAACAAGCATAAAAGCATGGAAATTGGAATCTAATAACTTTAATTAGTCCCCAAAACTTTTTAATAAATTTAACATTAAAAATAAAACACTTTGAAATCTAAATAATCACTATGAAGTAAAATGACCATGGAATTCTATTGCACAAGTAAAAACACTCAACGATGGAATATATGAAAAGAATATTAATATAAATTATTAAAACAAGACAATAAAGTAACAATGAATGTTAAAACTAAACATGTGATTGAATTTTATAACATATAATAAAAATTTATTGGTAATGAAACATGAAAGGCACATCAAAAAATTAGACAATTGTCTAATGCAATCTATATGGGCTGGAATATGCATGGAATGTAAATAAAGAACGGAAACATAAATTGGGCTGGAACAGAAATTCGGCTGGAATATGAAAATAGAAATTGGTCTCATCCCACATCAAAATCAAAACTAAAAACTAAGAAAATACCTCAGCCTTGGATGGGATGGAGGAAGAGAACCCGAAGCACCTCCAAAATCGCCTCCAAAATCGCCCAAGTGCTCCCGTTTAGGGCTCTGGATCGCAATTGGGGGAGAGGATCGGCTACTGCCAATTTGGGGGAAAGTTTTCCCAACAGTTTTTAATAACTGTTGGTATATAACTCCATCCCAAACCTATACCAACGGTTCAATGATAACCGTTGGTAATAGGTCACCGAAATCCCACTTTTCCCAACGGTTCTCATTGAACCGTTGGTAAAAACACCCCTATACCAACGGTTGTGATGAACCGTTGGTAAAAGCTTCCAAAAAACCATCTATACCAACGGTTATCAGAAAACATTGGTATAGATGTCTATTCCCAATGGTTTAGTAAACCGTTTGGATATATGTGTTGGGAAAACTCTGTTTTCCAGTAGTGAAAACAAAAGACGGGTTTTTAAGAAGTAAAATTTATCAAAAGATTGACTTGTTTTTACATCCAACTAAAAAGTGAAATTACTTCCAATTAACAAAATTATATTAAGTGATACAAACATAATTCAATTATACTTTAAAAACAATTAAAATGACTATCTAAATATATAAATAAATTGGATGAATATTTAGTTTTGAATAAAAAAACTATATTTTTCACTATTCATTAAAAAAGACATTATCAGAAAAATACCAAAAATTAACCCTAAGTTATATTTGATATTCAAAATTCAGAAATGATTTAAATTTTACCAAATTCAAAACATATAAGTTTCATTAATAAATCATATAGTTAATTCCTGCTGTCAAAACAAATAGCGTGTTTTTAAAAACAATATCTATCAAAAGATTGACACTTGTTAATGTCCATTTTCAAAGTAAAATTAATTATAATGACCAACTATGAATTAAATGGTAAATATATATTCTAATTACACTTTAAAACAATTAAAAATATAACCCTACAATATAATTAAATTAGATGAAAAAACGGTTTTGAATTAAAATGCAGTTTTTTTTACTATTCATTAAAAAAATGAACATTGTCAGAAAAAAAAACCAAATATTTATCCAAAGTAGATTTAAATGTACCAATTCTAAATAATAAGTTTATTTTGACAAAAATATATTATAAAATTGTGAAAAGTTATATTTTAAAAAGGTTCTCCATAAAAAGTTGGTAAAACAATCTTTTAAAAATATTAGAGTATTTATTCCTAAAATTGGATTCATTTGCATTTTAAGCATCTAAAATTTATTGTATAAATATAAAAATATTTAACAAACATAAGTAATCATTTTTTATTTAGATCTGTTCATTATCTCCATTACATCGACTAGGAGTTTACTACCATTTACAATAATATTATTATGTTATTAGTGTGCATCCTAAGATTTCAAAGAAACTCGTTGTTGCGTATTGGGTACACCATTGAACATAGAATACCCTTTAAAGTAATATTAATATTCTATTCATAAATATTAATAATTATGAAAAAGTAAAATTATTTATTTACCTGGGGTGTTACATGGGGTGATATTTAAATCAATTTTCTAGAACACTAGAATTTCCAAGTATAGTCACGAATCCAAAAAATGTGGTAAGTGATCAAATTATTAAATTATCATCCAAATAGAATAAAAATTTAAAACCAGTTAATAATATAAAATAAATTATTATACACACTTATATGTCTAGTATAGTATAAACCCCCAAATAAACCCTGTTAATTTTTATTATATATTTTTTTAAAAGTTGAATCAAACATATTAAATTCACAAAACCCTTAAGAAATATTATTAAACATTTAAATAAACACATATAATATTTATTTATTAAAAAAATTAATAACCCCAAGTGTAAATAGGGTTTCCAAGAAAATAGTGAAAACATGGAGTCACCTACCTCAATGACATGCATATGCGTAGAAATCCTCAAACAAAAATGAAAAGGTCAAAAAGAAACCTCTACACACCCAAGAAATTGTATTTAGATATATTAAAACCTAGACCCTCAACTAGGTTTTGGATTAGGGAAAATCATAAATAATGAGGGGGGAATGGGGAGAATATGGAAATTGAAGAAAAGAAACAATTACTTAAGAAAATCACCCCTAAAATCAGAAAAAACACAAGATAACATACAAGAGGATATAACGAGGGGGAATATATAAAGGGACTCTACCAAGGATAGTTGGGGGTTGTGGGGGTCTCTGTTATCGATGAATGAATATATGTGGGGTAAAAATTGGGGTTTCCTTCATGAAATGTAGGGTAAGAAATTTTTAAAATGAATTCCAGATGATTGGCATGGTTTACCAAACCATGCATCCCATGGGTAACCCACCCTAAACACCCCTGGACACCTCACATAATTTCTCCTGATACCCTATATAGTTTAACAAGTTGTTCTTAAACTGTGAAAATAATTATATAGTTTTAGAACCTAATAGAAAATTTTCGCAGGGCTAGTCAATCAATGATGGAAAACAGTGTAACCATCAAAAATCATAAAAATATAAAATTTATTTCCCCAAATCCCACAAAACATAGATGAATTTAAAATGATATAAAATATTATAAAAATAATTAATTATATGAAAAATAAGTGAGGTTATAATTTAACAAATTGGTATGTCTGGTCTTTTTTACCTAAAATATTTAGTATTTAAATGTTTATGTTGAAAAATAAATATATATTTATTCAATACCTTTAAAAAGTTGAATACATCCACATCTCCAGCCAAAATATAGGGTTTATGTATATATTTTTAAATTATAATTAAATTTTAAAAAATATATAGTTAGGTCTATTATTTGTAAAAAATTTAATGCTATGCCTAAATATTTTGTTTTACCTAGAGGTCAAAGGAGGAATGTGGGATTATTTATTTACCAGTGAAAATACCTTTTATAGTTTACACAAAAACATTTTCACCAAAAGTTAACATAATAGAAATAAAATATAAAGCTTAAATATGAAAGGAACATAATACAAATTAAACCTCAAAACATTATAATTATAAAAATGATAGAATATCCAAGGTAAATTTACGAAATTGTATCTAAGTGATAATGTAATGAAAATATTTATATTGAACAAACATGAATCTGAAAAGAGACAAACAGACAATGGGGGAATAATGAAATTAGTGAACTCAAAACATATAAGTATAAATAATTTAACATTGTTTTTTATATACCCTACATCCATAAAAAATTCAAAATAATTATGAAACTGTAGAGATTAAATCATCATATACAAGTGAAACCGCATATAACTAATCAAATAACTAATTAGAAGTTCATATTTATGACATCTCATGTACTGCCTAGTCATTTACAAGAGATATAATAAACAAAGAGCCAATACTCATTCACCATTTGGATCAAATATTCGCTAAATATTCTATCATCATTAGTCCTCGATACAAATGGTTTCACTGACTTACTTACTGATATTATGGAAATTTTAACTTCATCACCCAATTATGTCCATCCAATGAATGAATACTCCTTATCCATATAATAAAACTCCACTCTTTTATCTTTAAATTGGACAAATTTAAACATTAATGATTAATCAACCATTTTTCTTGATTTAGGGTGATATAGGTCTGTACAGATAGGTAATGGAATTTGTTGAATCATAGTAGACAGAGCTCTTCCAAGAACATTATGATGTCTGCCTATTATAGAGTTTATTTTTATCATTTAAACTAGATATTCAATGGGTTATATGTGATTAATATTTTAAGAACAATGGTAGCTCATTACATTATAGTTTTATTTAGCAATGTGTAACCTTGAATAGGAATTGGAATCAATAGAGAAATGTAATAGTGTTTATTGTTATACATCAACACAGACACTTTAATGCTTGTAGAATACAAAGAGAGGAATATTAATCTTTAGAGGGATTTGGTGTGATTTTAATAAATTATATGAATTTATTCCATCTAATGGATACTTCTTTTTATATTCATGGAGGTACCGATTTAGATAATCTATCTTATCCCTTGGTATTAGGTACACATATACTATAGAAAGTTATGATATTTTCCAAAAAATATACTTTTTCCTATATCACCATATAGAATAAGTGGACTAGACTACATTGACCCATCCATTAATTGTATCCATTATATTTCACCTAATCAAATTGTTGATAATGATTGTACCCATTCATTTAACGGGTTTCCCCCCCACTAAAATGTACCCATTTGGTTTTAGACATGACGTTCAACAACTAGGTAATCCATCTAAAAAAATAAGGAACATTTTATAACATTGATCCAATATAGTGTGTATAGTGTAAAGTAACAAATTTGGCAATAGAACACATAGGCATGCACATACATGGTTAGTGTGGGGCACCACCCTATCTAACTTTTCACTCTTACATTATCATTTAAAATAACAATATAAGGGTTTCAACTAATAATGAGTCCTCAACTCCATGAAACTTTTCAATGTGGAATTACAACTTTTCTTCCCCATTTAAAACAAAATATAAATTTTTTATATATTTTTAGAAAAATAAAAAATCTACCACTTTTGAGATCACTAATTTTTAACTTACTATTATCAAAATCATAGAAACTAGTTTCACACATCAATAATACACCACTTTTAAAATTCACCAAGACACTCAGATCATTCACCATGTGAACAAATATCCCTTAAAATTCATTTTCTGTAGTGATATTTGGATCTCCTTATATCATTTACGTCCCAATGATACCCAATGACAACCCAAAATTATAACTCTTGTTAACATATATTTCATATTTTCACTTATAATATTCTTCAATTATTCCAATACTCTTTTCATAAAACTCTTAATGAAGTGATATTTCACCTGAATGTTCTTAATCCTTGAATAAAACAAAATATTTTTTTATATTTCATTTAATTATGGCTATCAAAGAATAAAATTATGTTCCCCTTCTTATTTTTTATTTACTCTAATAGACCCTTCATCTATATCATCTCTCTCTTGACCTATTTTATTTTTACATACACTATTTTTGTGGTTAATTATAACAATTCTATTAGGTTTCTATGGGATATATGACATCATTAATGTAGTGTAAGAATAACACCAAAACAGAATTAAGACTAATGTATATCTATATGTTTATAATAAATATAAATAAATAACATTAACAATGTACCATACACCATTCAATTTTTCTTTTTAATGATTTTCAAAAGTGTTTGATCGTGATCACTGATATGTAGCAAAAATACTTCTTCCTCTGTAGGAACCAATAAATTATTGGAATTACATAATTCTCGGTTAGGACATCTCTTATATCGATAGTCTATAAGAACCATTAATTAATGGAGATATATAATCAAAAAATTGAGTTAGTTTTGACAGATTATTTTTTTTGATATAATCATAGACACTAATAAAAAAATATGATTGTTTCTATGTAGGTCATCCAAGGACCATCATTGGAATTGTATCATTGAACCTAATTAATGAAATGTTTCCTAAAAACTTGATTGGTTACAAATTCGTGTATCATACAACTCTTTAATCCCTAAATTTTTTAATTTTTTTAATATGTCAAAATTTCTAATAATCAACATCTTTTGTTGATTGTAACTCATTATGATAGATTAGCATATGATATTATCATTGGACCATTCACTATCACATGACATGATAATTTCATTTCAGAACATCGTGAAAAAGTAACCATCATTATATCCAGCTTAATAATAGAATAGGCCATGATGTAGTCTAAACCACTATTTCTCTATGATAATTTTAGTGTATAATTCCAATAATCTCCCACTTCCTCTAAAATCATAATATACACAGTCACATTCACTTTATCTCACATGATATGTAAAAAAATTGTGAAAAAAATTAAACTCTTCTTTCATCTATTCCAAAACTATTATTTATAAAATCTGCCATTTATGTTCACTATATGTTATAATATATAACTACTTGTCATAATAAATCATATCTTCTTCTATATATCCACTAAAACACATTTAGGGTATCTCTCAAAATCAAATAAACTTGATCCTCATTCACAAAACATAAAAACATGATTTCATGGTCCTTTACATCATTAAATAAAATATGAATTCATGAATTCATAAATATAAGAAATGGTAGAACACTAGGAAAGTGTCAATGCTACAAAATCTATAAAGGGTTCTAGTATGATCCTTATCAAACACATGTATTTCTATACATTCATATGCCTACTACAACATATGTAATTAAACTTTCTCACATGATCCCATTGTGCATTTCACCCATTATCCACAAGAAATAGAGTATGTCAATCCCATATAACTACTCCTACATTCTTTATTTTTGAGGTATATACTGACTTGGTCAATGAATACAAGACATGTTATCTATCTAAATAAGATGTTTACATCAAATTCCACTCACCCAAATAGATAATAACATCATATGTACTATCTAGGTACAATTATATGTATCTTTAGTCTATATCACCTGAGATTCTCAATGGAAAACTCATCATATGGTATGATAAATCCCAACATGATTAATCACTAACTGATGACATGACCAATAATAGACCCACCACCCCATAATTATATTTTCCTTATATATTTCTTAATAATTGATTCAAATGATATATATCTTCCCAACCTAAGATATAGGGAAATTCATAATAAAATATATAACCCCTAATATACAAAATACATATTGAATGGCACTTAGTGTGGCATATAGTGGGGGGGGTTATCCAGTGCTTAAAAACTTTTTCCCCACATGAGTACATTCTATATCCTAATATGAAATCCTACTCATATAAACCATAATATTTCCTCACAATCTACAATTATCCATTATGAACACAAGTTAGCGATAACTCAACATTTATGATGTAAATTATTTTTTCTCTTGATGAAATATATGTAGCCAATATAAATGAATTATAATAGGGATTTTGATTTTTGTATAACATAAATTCTATATTCATAAAAACTTTTATGAATATCTTACAAAACCATTGACCCTTTTTTATCATGTTTTTTGGTAAAATCTATTTAATTTCCCCACAAGGGTTTAATAGTAGTGGTGGTGACTAAGGACATCTCTAGGGAGAATTGTTCTTTTATAATTGTCATGATTTCAAAAGAAAATAAAAGAAAATGATTTCTATGACTATATAGTTATGAAACATGGATTATGAAATTCATATGAGAGAAAAGTGATTTTGATTAGATTTGGAATCCATTTTGTAATGATATCATGACCTTTATAGAATATATTCTTTAATATTTCTAATTTTATTAAATTAATGGTTCCATAATTTTCCTTATTTTTCCCTTAAATAAATTTGATGAACAATTAAAGTAATACCTACAGTTTCCTTGCTTCTAAAATCCTTTTTTAGGGTGTGAAAGCTACAATTATTATTTTTTGAAGGTCGTAAAAAATTAATAATCATTTATAGATATCTTCAAGTATCTATATTATATAACATTTTCTTTTTCATGTGTTTAGTAATCACTAGACACACTCCACTTGATTAAAAAACAATCAACTATTATGATTATAAATCAAATAGAGGGAGAATCAATTTATTTTACCAAGTAAATAATTAAAATTAGAAATAATCATTAAAAAAATATCATTCAAATTAATTTCTAAAGATATAAACTGAAAAAAATATAAAAATGAAAATAAATGTGTAATTTCCATAAATGTTCATAGACTTAAAAATTAAAATTTGGGTCACATCCATTTCACCCAACCAATAAATGATTTTACCCCTACATTAGAGAATAAGTAATGCAAGTAATAGGGGTATACCACATGGTAAAAATAGAATATAAATAATATAATTATAAAATAGTGTAAGTAGAAAAAGTATTGTTTTCTCAATCATAGATCCTATGATGTGTTTTTAGTAGTAAAAAAGATTGTATTTACAAAGGAGTAAATCCGTTATCTCTCTTTAATTAATATATCCTCAAAATCTTCATTTATATTAGGTAAAATTACTTATATATCTATTAATATATTTCCATATTAAATATACTTAATTATTAGGCATTTCTGAATTACATCATTGACTCATATTTCATAGTGATGGTGACACTAAGATATTTCTTTTCACTATGGTATATTTATATGTGCTATTGTTTTATATATACTACCATATCATGATTATAATATCATATACCATCACATATCTACCACCTGTCATACGATATCACCATCCACCATTCCTAAAAGGTAGATCATCACAGTCTTACATGAAATTATAATTTGTTATAAATTTGTATATCCTCCTATCTTGCATATTTATACCCTCTATGGTGAAATATGAACATGAACACTATTTTGTTAAAACCATATCAGATGGTATCCATATTTTATGGATATGGTGTATCCAATAGACAATAAAATAGATTCCAACTTTCTCTCAAACCCTCGTGACTGCAAAAATGGATACTCTATGGTACAACCCCTCCTATGCATAGAAATATCCTATATCAGTGAAAATAGTTATCTGATGTCATAATAAATGTTAGTAACTCCTTAAAAATGAATATATATATCCAACAGTAGAAGGTCCTAATGGTTACATGACCTAACGGTAGCATAACAAAAATAGATGTCCATTGTTAGTATGCCTAAATGGTAGCACAATGATGGTAGATACCCAAAGATAGGTGGTAATCATCATAGAAGCTTCACAGATATATTCAATATCTCATTTAGGGATGATTGTACATTTTCCATAGAGTATTACTTCTTCATGGTGGCACACTTATTCTTCATGGTGAAACCATGACATAGTTGTGGTGGTTTATGCAAAAGATACATACTTTAATCACTCCAGCCTTTGTATTTTCTAGATGGGAATCCTCTTCATCACGTATGGTGTGACTTTTTTTGAGCTTTAATATGGTTGTCTCATGCTCCATGCAGGATTTGTAATGATAAGTGGTCTTTGTATTGGCCATATGCATATAATCAAGATCAACCTATAGTAGAAGTGGTGTTTTCCCACTGTTATAGATGGAGGAGGTTAATGAAAAGGGTGGACAGTAGTAGAGATCAGTGGAGGGTTGTTTATGATGATGGTAAAGAACAAAAATAGTGGAATGGAGAGATTTTTATAAGTGGATGAATAGTTCCACATGAAATGTTTTCCCACATTAAAAATTTTGGGGTTTGATAAATTGTATTTATAATGAGGTGTGACAAAGAAGACTTAGAATCCTACACCAAGAATTGTCTTGTAGCACACCGCACACACAAATAATAGTCTTTGCCTCCTCCCACGGCTCACACAGGCCTTATCCCACACACGTCGCAGGCTCTTACCCATGTTATCTACACCCTCCCACCAGCTAAACATGCCATACATAAAATTCATTAGGCTTTTTATATAGTTTTTATAAAAATATAAGAGTATAAAATACCACCACACATAAACTATGATTTTCCTCAGGTATAAAATCTCAATCATTGAATTCAGAAGCGAACCAATGTACCCATTATTCAAATATCAAAGTAATAAAAGAGAATGATTATAATTGTAATAAAAAATTTAAAGTTTCACAAAAAAAACATAATTTAACATCTCATTTTTCAATGAAACATCCAATCATGGTTTTTTAATTTCTTCCCTAAAATTTGTGGAAATATTCTTTCCTTTAGGTGTATAATTTATTGTTATTATACATTTCATGTCATGATTTACATATGTTTTTCAATATTTTTACTCATCCATCATGATAAAAATTCAGGTAGAGTTATTCAAAAACATTGATTACATGTTCCTTTTCCATAAGATTTCATAAGAACGGCTTTATTCAATTGGTAATGTGGAAAGTCACGTGAAATTAATAGGGATTTGTCGTCATTGTTTTTATGATTATGAGGATAATGGTTGGTAGTAATTGACATGGAAAATAAGGTACGAAGGATGATTTCGATCTCCAAATTATAAATTATGATATCAAAAATTAAATTTTCATTGAAATTATCTCCTATAATGTAATAACTCCTACTTCTCAAACTCAAAGTAAGGCCATGAATAATTAAAGCATAATGAATGAATTTCTCATCCTTAAAATTTCTCTATTTTTTCATTGTTTCCAAACTAAATTTTCATTTTTTTTACTTTATTTAAAAATAATTAGGGAATAAACCTCACATATACACCAAACCACATATGATATAAACATCGATTTAGTAATAGTGAATTTTGATTTTCAAATTTCACAACCCATATATTTAATGTCATTATTTTTTTAATAGGGAAAATATTAATGTTTAAAGAATGGATCAATAAACTTTCTCAATACCAACATTAAGAACCCAAACACTTTTTTCCATATAATTTATTGAATCCTTTTATCGTGAATTCACTCACCCCCACACTTCACCTTTAAAATTCCATTAAAAATTGTACAACGAGTGTAGGAATGGATAAGAATGGGTGGAAATGTGGATAATCAAGAAATAGTTCATTATTGGTCTCTATGGGTTAGTCAAGGATAAATGTAATAGGTGAAAATATGGATATGGCCTTGTAAATTAAAATCCCTCAATCATTTTAAATTTAGTTTTGCATAGAAATATGTTTTATAAGTTCTAATTCTAGTTCTAAAAGGTGAAATTTTCCAAGGTCACTAATTGAATATGATCAATATATAATAGGAATAATTTGTTCAAGAAATACTCTCTGAATGTAAAATATTATTTCAAACTATCAATCATGGAATGATTAACAGTATAAATCAAGTCACATAAATTTAATAAATTCAAATAATATGAAATGATACAGACATTTAATTTACTTAAATAAATCAATTCCTTCAAGTCATTAGTCATCATTTTAATATCCATGATTCACTCCAATAATTAAACTCACCACCATAATTATTCAATCTTATTATCATTTAAATTTAAAACATTTAATTATAGGGTTCTTAATAAAGTCATGTCTTCTATATAAGTCAATTGAAGAAAGAATTATAATATGGGAATGGAATTTCTATTTAGCATAGGTGTTGTTATTTTGAGTTTGAAAAAAATTCTAAGAAAAATTCATGAATTCTGAAAGGCAAAGAAGATAAGAACAAAATACCTTTTATCATGTATCAATAGACATATTATATCCTTATTGGGGGATAACTAATGATTCTTTAATTATGGTTCTATAAACGAACTCATTCCATGGTAAGAATCATTCTATTAAAGATGAAATAGGTTAAGTGATACCATGAATTTATCCAAAAAATATATATATTAATAAAAAATAGATCTTGTGTTTCCAACCAAAATAGACTCTTTATAATGTCATTGGAACACCTAATATCATGTGAATACATTATTAGATGGGTTTGAAATGTTTTATCTCATCCACTAGTTCATGATATAGATTCCTAGGGAAAATTTTTAGCATTTACCCATTGATAGTTATTGGGTTTCATTATTATTATTTAATGATCTAAATATCACTAAAGGGGTATATATTAGTAACTATAAAAGGTCCTTATTAACATGATTTAATCTTTCTTAGCATTAACTTAAATATGAATTATAGATAAGAACTTGATCTCTTGGTTGAAATGTATTTTGTTGAATTAGTTTGACATGTCCCACTAATGTGCTCTATTTAAACTTTTAAGTGTTTTCAAAAACCTCTCTTATAACTTATTCTAGATCTTGTAACCAAAGGTTTTGTTCTATACCAACACTAATCTAATCCAAATTTATCATTTTTAAATATCAATATGCTTGGTTCTATAACTCCACCAATAGAAGATTACTTTTTACATAAATCAACAAGTAGAGTCTCATAACTATGTGTTTCTCATAGGCTTTCAACTTTAACCATAAGGTTTATGGAAGCCTTAACATACACTCCTTTCTATTGGGATTAACCGTTTTTTCTGAGATACCTTTAATCTATTAGTTAAACCCATCATCCTTGACATCTTTCTTAGAATGGTAGAGTGAAAATATCTTATGATTCTGCCTATATATTTTAATGATAGACTTTATATTTATATTGAATAAATGAGTCCCTTGGTTACTAATGATTCTACTTGTTTCTCCTATCTGATATAATATATTATCCATGAAAAAATAAAATAAAAATTTAACATCATCTGTCTTAGTAGCCTTAGTCTCCACCCATTTAGATAAATAATCAACAATACATAATATGTTAGATTTCCCAAAAGACATGGGTAAGTTTCCAATGAAATAAATAAACCATAAAAACATATTTTACAAAAATTATGGGGTTTTAATGTAATGTTATTTCATTTCAAAATATTTCTTGAATATTGAAAATTCTCATATTTCATACAACTCTCATGAGGATCATTAAATAAGTTTTTCCAATAAATTCAATCTTATAAGACTTTTCAATCCATTATTTGAGGTCCAATGTGGAATCCAAAATAATGTGTAACAAAACAAATTAAAATACATATTCTATTTATCATTGTGGTAAGAACCATCTTATAATGAGTTCAATATATATTTTAAACAAAAATATATCCTCCTATATATAGAATCAAGAATTAGACTTTTGTTTCTGATTTTTGTTAGAGTTAAAGTGAGATGATATATAGGATGTGGGTAGATAATTTAGTATATTATAATACCATGGTAATTCACCTTGAATTATGTAGAGTTTTTCAACAAAAATATAGCCATTAACTGGGCTTAATTCATCATTTTTTGTTTTAACAGTGATTTGAAGTCTGCTAAGGTGATCTGCCACCAGATTTTCATCTCCCTTCAGACTGTTGATATATAGTTTTGACTATTTAAATAGTATTTTATATCCTACCAACCCTGGATTTAAATCTTATTTCATCATTTATTACTGAATTTCTATGTGATTAAAAAATAAAACCAATTCAATTCCCAGAAAATAAGATCTTAATTTATCCAACAAAAATAAAACATCAAGGAATTATTATCTAGTAGTTTTGTAATATATCTGAGTGAAGTCCATGGTTTATGAGGTATATGTTATTCCTTGTGGTCTTCTTTCTATTTTTTGTTAAATTATTAATCCCACATATTGGTTAAATGAATCATAATGTAGTTCAAATGGATGCTCCCAATTTAGAGGTTACATAATTTGTGGGGTGATTATTTTCTGATTTAACTCGTCAAATGACATCCTAAAAATAACATATTAAGTGAAATTAAGGTTCTTTTAAATGAAATATATAAATATGAAGAGAAGTCTTACTAATTTCCTGGATAAACCTTTTAAAAAATCCTTCACTTCCCAAAAATGATAAAATATTTCTTTAGAAAAGTGCGATATGGAAACCAATTGATCATTTAAACCATAGATTTATCAACCTTATATACATTTATAAAATTTTATAACCTAGAACTACCTAATTTTCAACCATAATTTGACACATCTAAAATTTCATAACATGATTTTTCTCGATATATTTTTTAATACTTTTTATATATTTCTCAAGAAATGATCAAAAGAGTTTTCAAGAAAAGTGAACTCACCAAGAAATACCTCTAAGAAGATCTCAATATGATCTAAAAATATGTTTACCAAAAACATATTAAATGTCCCTGGAGAATTTCATACCCCTAAAGGAATCATATTTTTAGAAAAATTCCTGAAATTACAAGTGAATGTTGACTTATCTTGGTCATATAGTGTAATTGAAAAATAAAAATTACCAAAAAATATTCTTAGAATGAATAATTTATCCTTACTACTATCATTTCTAGAATTTGTTCAATGGATGTGATGGGAATGTGGTCATTTGGTGAAATTATACATATTTTTATAATAAATTCATACTCTTGAACCCTTCTAAACACTCATGGGTATTATATAATTATTCTAATTTTTCACAATTATCAAATTAGTTTTCTTTGAAACCACATTGTTAGGGAGGACACATTATGAGTAATAAATTGAGTATATTATGTCATCATTCAAAAAAATTTGTTTTTATTTTTAACTATATTGATAATGGTGGGGTTTATCATCCTTTAGGGATGCCTATATTTTCGCAAATCTCCGTATAAAAATATTCTATTGGAACATCCCTTGGGTTTAATTCCTAGTATGTCTCATAAACTCCACCATTTGGCTTGGATGTTTCTTTTCAAAAAATTAATAAATTCTTCTCAAGGTGTTTGTAAATGTTGTTAACTATTATTTCGAGAACATTTTCCCGTTCTATAAGATTCCCATATTTTAAATCATAGTAGCTTGGTTTTAATTCATGATTGTTAGTCCAGTGTAGAGATGATAATGAATAATATTATATACTTCAAAATCATGAATTTATTCTGTAAAAGGTGTCATGTTAAACTCCTCCAATAAATTTTCAAACAAATCAGAATTTATTTCTTCTTGAAATTAGATAATAGAGTTTCCAAATTTTTTATTATTTAAATATTCCTTGGTTTTTTCAGTAGTAAGGTGATCATATACAAATCTACATGAAAAAACAGTCTCCCCACTCCCACAGTCACATGCTCATACACTTGTATTGGAAAAAAGTGGATATATTTTCTAGTTGGACCACCACACTTATGGGATTCAATTATCTAATTTTATAATATGAAAAATGAGATTGTGACATCATAATAACGGAAGAACCAAAATCACATAAAGCATCGGACAATTTCAAAGAACCAATAATATAGGGAATTAAAAATTCCCATGTATATTTCAATTTTTGGGAAATGGTGATGTGTTCATTGATAAAACAATTTTCCCTGGTATGATCCTATAATTACAATAAATACATTTTCTTTTTACACAAATTTCCCAGAAAAAATTAGCATATTTGGGAATTTTATGATTATCATTCAAGAGAGGCATGCTAGTTTCAACCATTTGAAATGTATGTTTCATCTAGAATTGGATTTAATCATCCTAAATATTTGTAGATTTATTAAACCAATAATTTAGTGGAATGAGAATATTATTATTCCCCCTTTTCGGAATTTGCAATATAGTTTCATGTATTTCCTTCATAAATCATATCATGGGTTCTTCATTTGGAGGAGTGAGTTGTTATTTCATAATTTTTAGAAAAATTTCTATGCTTAATTTCTTCTAATATACTTAAGAATTCGTTGGAATTTTGTGGCTACATATCCATGCCACTCCTAGTGATTATCATATTCACACATTTCATTGGGATTGGGAATGTCTTAGTTGGAAGTTTTCTTAGGATTTTGGATAGCATGTTTATAAGATTCCCAAATCTATTTGATAAATCCTTCACTATATTTTTCCACTCCTCAATAACTATTCCTTATCATCATTCATCAATTGGTGTAATTGATGTAATTTTTCAATAGGATTTTTATTGAAAAAGATATGGTGGATCAGTTTTTTTTGTAAAGGTTCATGTATAGTTGTTATAAATAAGGAATATTCTATAATTTATACTAGAAAGTGAGATAAAAGGGAGGCCAATTTTATTTTTTTTACCTCCATTTAACTATTAGGATTACCCTAATATCCGTGGTTTATTTTGTGGAAAATTACTTGGATGGGATTTAGCTGCATATCTCTAAATACCATGTATCTTAGCTCATTGATCATTAATGTAAGGGGTGATGATAAAAAAATACATGCGGTGTGACATGTTGTTTATTAACCAGTTCCATACCCTTCTGTATCACAATTCTTGTTAATTATTCATATTTGGGTTTAATTAAATATGATGAGTTAGATGGTTTTACCTCATAAATAACTCTTGTACGTGAACATTGTGTTCCAAATTAATATGAATTCTATGTTATCTTCTCAATTATGATCTTAGCATCTATGAGAAACTTATTAATTAAAGATCCCTTGGATGATGCATCCAAGATGTTCTTCCTATTTTCTACCATTCCTTTGTATAGAAATACTTAGAATTTGTGATAATTAACATCTTGATGAGAATAAATTCCACTCATTTTTTGAATCATTCCCAATATTTTTAATTAATTTCTCAAATTTCTTATCAAATAACCCAGATCTCTATCCATATTACTATTCATGTATGTTTGTTCCTCTACTACTACTATTGTTTTGAATTATGATCTTATGAATATCAAATCTAGAATGTTCCAGTATGTATCTTCTCCTACAAGTCCATGAAATTTTGGAAGTACATGATTCATATTGTCACATAATTCAATATCATTTTGGTGAGCATGCATTGTTAAATGATATTTTTTGTATGAAAATTGCAGTTAAAACAAGTCCCATAATATATTTTTTGAATTTATTTCCATTATTATAGTCTTAGAGCGACCCCTTTATGTTTCACTTGAGTGATCTAAATTCATTTCATCAATATTGTTTTACACATTGAGAACCAAAATCCTAGTAAGCAATGTCCTTTCATTATTAGGAACAAAATAAAATAGTTCATTGTTGGAGGTCCAAGATATTAAATTATTGGTTATGATTGGTACCTAATTCCTAGAAATTAAAAAAAAAAATTGACAGTAACCTATCATATGGTGTGAAAAAATATATTAGCTTCCTCCCTAATAGAGTATTATTTATAGCGATGATGATCATATCTAGGGATAAGGATTATAATGTAGTTATCACAAGTGAAAATGTAAATAAAAGAACATGATTTATATTATTAAGAAGTGAATAAAAAAGGATTATAAAATTAAAATAATGAATATTTGATTAGTATTAGGTTTAGATTCCATTTTTTGAGGTTATCAATGTCTTTTTAAAATATTTTTTTTCAAATATTTATTTATTAAATGAATTGGTCCAAAACTTTTTCCAATTTTCACATTAGATTTAATTTTATAAAGAATAAAAATAATCATAAAAATTTCCATTACCTAAAAATCCCACAACTATTGGGTAAATGCCACAATGATTCTATTTTTAACTTCATAAGAAATACATAATTATGTATTGAGATTCCCATGTATCCAAATTAGATCATAGTGTCTTCCTAAAATGTTTATTAATCATTGAACACTCTCCTCTTGATTGGAAACAAATAAATTAAGATGATTCAAAATCAAATAGAGGGATAAATATTTATCTATCAAAGGACGTAATTAAAATTACAATTATTCATAAATTAAATCATATTCAAATTAATTTCGGATGTTAAATACTGATAATAGTTTAACAGAGAAAAGTGATCCATAATTTCAATAAAATCTCACAGTCCCAACCATTAAAATTTGGGTCACCTCTCCTTCACCCAACCACTCAAGGATTCTACCCAACCATTATAGAATAAGAAACGAGAGTAATAGAATAGCGCCTCATGTTAAAAATGGAAGATAAAAAATTAATTTTAAAAAGAGAAAGAAATAATAATGTTTCTTCCCATGATAGTGGATCATTAAATACCTTTTTAGTACTATAAAACCTTTTATTTATAGAGGGTGGATTCCCTTATATATCATTCATTTATATCATCCCTTATCTAGGTTCAAAGACTATATATATCTATTAAAATATTTTCCATATTAAATATAAATAATTATAAGGAAATATAAATCTTTTTGGTTGACACATTTTTCACAGTGTCGGTAGCACCATATACCATTAATTTTCACCATAGTATCACTCCATGTGCTAAAATTCTCTATATTCAACCATATCCTTATGGTAGAATCATCTACTATTTCATATCTACCTCTGGTATTATGGTAACACCCTCTAACATTCTTCAATGGTAGATCATCATGGTATTAATTGTGATAGTAGTATACTATAAGAAGGGTATAAACTTCTATCTTGAATATTTCTTCCCTCCATGGTGTTGTATGAACATGAACACCATGGTTCCACACCCAGCTCTGGTGGTATCCACATTTTGATGGATAATGTGTAGCCAAAATACAATGTTAAAGCTTTCATCTTCTAATAAAACCTTCACTATTTCAAAAAATGGAGTATCCATAGTACAACCTCTCCATATATAGAGAGCTCATGTCTTAGTGATGATAGATGGCCAACTATATCACAAATAGTAGAATCTTATTCTCTGTGATGGTACTATGTTCTAAAAGTATAACATCTGAGCAGTAGCACAATAATATAAAATACTTTAATTTAGGTGGTATGGGTGATGGTAGAATTACTGGTATCTCCGTTCTTTCTATTAGTGATGGTGGTAAATTATACTTGGAACAATACTTATTCTTGGAGGAACACTCATTATTCACATTGAAACAATGACACAATGGTAGTGATAGCGGTGTACGCTCCCTTGTCCAATCCTAATGAAATTTATATTGGGTGGATGGAAATCATCTTCATCATGTATGGTGAGGACTTCTTATATAGAGATTTTATTTGGGCATATCAGGATTCATAAGGGCATTATGATGGCAAGGGTTATTGGTAGTTTATATACACATATTCTTGAGCTCAACAGACTAAAAAATGTTGTTTTATATACATTTTTGATGGTATAGATAGAGGATGAATGGTTAGAGAGGTAGAGAGAGATGGAAGGTTGTGTATGAGCATAGAAAAGTGAATATACGGATAAATTAAGACCTTTTTATAAGTTGATGAACATTTCAACATCAAATGTTGTGCCGAATCTAAAATTTATGAGTTCAAGTTCTTGAATTTATAATAAGAAATGGTGAACATGGATCAGAATCCTTACCTGATGATATTCTCCTAGTACACCACACACAAAAATAATGGCATGTTCCTCCTTGGATGGCCCACATGGGCCTTTACCCACATGCGCAATGAGCTCCTCCCAAGGCGGCTTACACCATCCTTCTTCATAAGAAGGACATTATAATGATTTACTTAACAGGAATCCTCCTTCATAGACTGGTCTCTAGGGATTGTATCAATTATTTTAGCTCCATAAAATGGATGTTTGATTTTTAACATGAAAATAATAAACTATCAGAAATATTTCAAAACAAAATTTCTCATTTAAATTCAACATTCAAAATTACTTATTTTTTAATCCATTTAAATCTATTTTAATTCCATAGTTGAAAATACTATATTTAAATAATCAATTAATTTCATTGGAATATTCAATTAAATACATTGAATGTAATGACCCGACCCCAGTTACCTAGAGTTGGTGCATTATTATAGAAATTGGCATGATACAAAGAATCATGTCCCAAAAGACTGATAAATTTAGTAGCCTTATAAGTACTAGATACATTCCTATGTTTTACATTACATCATTAAATAAAAACATCAACAACATTTTTCCCCTATTGAACACACTTATATCCTTAGCCTATCCCTGTAGGTCAACAATAAAATACTTCTTCACATCCTGGGAAAATAAAACACAGAAAGGGGTGAGATCAGATGCTCAGTAAAGATAAAAATATAGCCGAAACATTCTTAAATAAGAATAAACCTTTAATGCAATGTATAAGACTAAAAAAATAATTTTAAACATAAACATCAGCATGATATGGAAAATATAAAATCAAATAATTACATTTACTTATTCACATGGATATTCTACTAGTCTAATAATCACATGCAATATCGATATCCACTTTCATAATGATGGAATGCATAATGCCAGACCTCATAACCACAAATTCAAGGTCATTTTCCAAGACTAAAAATAATATTTTGTCAAGGCCTTGTGCCAAGACACTATTTTGTCTCATGAGACCTACCGATTCATCGAGGAGCTATTACGAGCTCCACCAATCACTTACTTAGTCCAATGGATACCTCATATGAAAAGGTTTAAACATAACATAAACATTCATATTAAATATAGCATACAAAATGTCAATACTTTATCCATAAACCGTGAATGGTATAAGAATAAAAAATCCATAGTCCAAAATATCATAAAACCTTTAATAAAATATGGAAGATTTGTATGATAATAAATCAACTTCAACCAATCATAAAATCCGTCAAAACGATGTTGACAAAGATTAAATCTAAACATTTTTTTCGAGAAATATCTATTTCTATTTTGAAATCATTTGAATGTTATATAATTATAAAATAAAATTTATTTTGAAAACATTCTTGTAATATTGTAAGGTATGCTTTGATGATGTTATAACCTGGGAAAATAGCAGCACTCAGTGTTTAAGTTAAAAAAACATTCTTACCTTAATTTTTTCGAAAAGGTCATAGAGTACCTTGGGTGAAAAAAAAACAGAAATATTTTTTAAAAAACATATAAGGTAAAATAAGGGTATAAATGACTTTAAAACAATTTCTAGTAAATTGTAAAAATGTTTTAAAATAAATTTTTTATAAAAACACGGATGTGGATGATAAAGAGGTCCTAGTAGATACTTACATAAAAAAAATTCGGAAAACAAAGAGATTGTGATATTAACCCTTACCTTGTACTTTTTCTTGGTCTAGGGTACATTATCCTCCTATATAATAGTTAAATAAATGTTATTAAAAATTAAAAAAACTATATACATAAATATGATATCATATATGATCATCTAATATTTCTTTGTTAATAATATTTTAGTAATATCATCGTTTTGGGTGTTAACTGATATGTTTTACTTTATATGCTCAGTTAAATAAGCCATGTTTTTTATGGACATGATGCATTTTATTCCTATCCAGAATGATATTATGTTCTTATAAATTATTTTTAATAATAAAATGAAAATTATTCTTGAATGATTATGATGCGGAATGAATCTCATTGCATTCAAGGAGACTGTAATCCGTACGTACGCACGAGTGACGATATCATTATATTGATGGTGAAATCATATGTAATTGGATGGTATATCATATATAAAGAATAAATAACATGTTATATTTATTATTTACATCAGTTATACTCATTATTACACCCATACAAATAATGAAGTGTTTTAATAACAAACAACACCACAACATGGAGACGGTAAGACGTATATATGCACGTTTGGTGACTTTTTCATTCATATGATGGATATAATAATGAATATGGTTGTACCATTTTTATAATAACATCACAGTGTATATAATATACTAGAGTTAGTATTTTAGAATGGAAACAAAAAATAAATAGGAAGTGGAAGAAGAAAATAACTTCAAGGAGGTGATGAAATATTTACCTCTTCTTCAGGTTCTTTCTTTTGATTTGATCAAAGGGGCTCCTTAGGTTGGATTTATAACCAAAGGAAGGCCTCTATGGTGAATGGATTAAATTTGGGAGGATATTTGGGCTGGGTTTGGCTGATCAAAATGGATTTGGGGTGTGAAATTAAGAAAAGGGGAAGTACCCTTTTATAAGAGAGGTGAGGGTCTCTTTAGAAAAATCTTGAAATATTATTTTATAATAAAACCAGTTTCGGTTTATAATGGCTCAAAAATAATTTATTTAGAGGATAAGGTAGGGATGAATCAAAAAAATCTTAACCAACCGGTTTTGAAAAGTTATAGGTCACCATATTAACATTATCTTTTAGATTAACTCTTAGTTAAATAGTTTGACATTTACCATGTCTCTTTGTATTTCTATATTATATGGTTAATAAACATACTATAAAAATACAAGAGAACCCCAAGTGGTTAATTATTAATATATATAACATTATCTAAGTCTTTTTACTGAACCGTCGATTTTTGGGAAAATTATATCAATTAATAATATAGTATTTGTTTTAAAAACTCAATTATTTCAATTTTTACACTATTTAGTATTTGGTTTTTGTGAGAATTATAATAGTATGATTACATAAAAAAATTATTTAATCAACCTTAACATGTCATATTAACCTATAAAATTAGTTGAATTCCTCAAAAGTCTCAAATTACATTTATTTGGATATTTATAATATCAATTAATTTAATCTTTTATTAATAACGGAATTATTTCATACTCATTGTGTCATAAATAAATTAAATTATTTCATTTATAAAAATTATAAATTAAATACCATTATATAGGAAATATTATTATATTTATAATTAATATTTATAGTTGAATTTATCTTATGTAAAACCCTATATTAAAAATGGTTTAGTTATTAAACATTGAATTTAACTCTTTTAACTCTTCTTTAAATAAAATAATAATAAATGTTCTAATCTAATCCATGTGGATCAAAGAGGATCATATTTTATTCCTAATGTTTTTTTTGGTCGAATTATACTAATCCAATATAATTATGAAATTTTTAGGGTATTATGATATCATTTTTACCTTTAATTACCCTATTTACTTGTAACTATGTTAAATCAAAGTCAAAAATTACTATTCACCGAAAAAATTCATCTTATTGACCCACATTTTACATAATAATATTAACTGTGTCTCTTAGATTTTTTAAATTCAACTCACAGAAGCGTTAAAATTATTTTTTATGCAAATTTGCAAATGCTCCTATGAGGTGGGTAAAAGACGTTAAAAAGTTCAATAAAACTTTTATATATCTAAACTTATTATAAAATGACTCCAATGAATTACATTGAAATTATATAGGTATTTTGTATCTATTTTGAACTAAAATAAATTTAAATAAAATAAATAATTATTAAAATAAAAAGTCTGTTTTAACCAATAATGTAGTGTTTTCACTATTCATCAGAAATTGAATGTTTTCAGAAAAATACAAAAAAATCACCCTAAGATAATTTAGATATTCCAAATTCAAAAATGAATTCCATTATGAAAAATAAAATTTATAAATTTTCAAAATGTTTGTATTACCATTGATAACGGCTGGATTGATTGGTCATGGTGTGTTAGAATCTCAAAGGTGCGTATAATGCAAGCAATTGCATTATTCAAAGGGAAACCCACCATTGAATCTTGGGATGTTACATTCTTCCCTCCAAATAATTTAGTCCTAAACATTTATATAATTCTACCACACAAAAATATTCAGGTGGTTACTCATCATAAGTTCATCTAGTTCCCACGCTGCCTCTTATATACTATGGTTTCTCTATAGAACTTTTACCAGATGAGTCATCTTGTTTCTCAGCACTTACTCTCTTATATCAATAATTCTTGATTAACTCTTCACAATAAGAAAGATCAGGTTCTAGTTCAATTTTCTCATAGGTGAGTACATGTGTTGGGTCGGGCATGTATTTTCTCAACAGTGATATGTGGAACACATCATGCACTTTGGAGAGAATTTGAGGCATTTCTAAATGATAAACTATAACTACAATTTGTTCTCGAATATTGAATGGTCTGATGTACCTGAGACTCAATTTACCCTTATTACCAAAATGTATAACACCCTTCCATGGAGATACCTTGAAGAAAACATGATTTGCTACCTGAAATTTGAAATCCTTCGTTCGGTTATCAGCATAGCTCTTTTTCTTACTTTGAGCTTCTTTGATGTGGGTTTGGATAACCTTCACATTTTCCATCATTTCCTCAACATGTTCTGGGCCTATGGGTTCTCTTTCATCAAAATCATCCCAACAAGTTGGTGTACGAAATCTCTTTCCATATGACGCTTCATATCATGCCGTCTGAATACTTTAATGGAAGATATTGTTATAGGAAAATTCTACCAGAGGTAAATATGGATCCCAAATACCTTGAAAGTCATGTGAGAAAGATCTCAACATGTATCTTAATGTTTGAATATTCCATTCTGATTGTCCATCAGTTTGAGGGTGGTAGGAAGTTCTCAAACAAAGTTCAGTATCTAGGGCCTTCTAAAGAATTTTCCAAAATATTGTTGTAAAACAGGTATCATGATCAGAATCAATCGATATGGGTACTCAATAAAGTCTTACAACTTCATTAATAAATGGTATTTCCATACAGTCAAGTGGCCAATCTTCTCTTATAAAAATAAAAGGTGTTGACTTGGTAAGATGATCAACAATGACCCATATATCATCATTCCTTCTAGGATTATTTGGTAACCCCATGACAAATTCCATCATAATATTATCCCATTTCCACTCAGGTATGGAAAGAGGTTGCATGACTTTTCCAGGCTGTTTCCTTCTAGCATTCACTTGTTGACAAACCATACATCATGACACAAAATCAGAAATCTCCCGCTTCATGTTGTCCCACCAAAAATGTTCCATCAAATATCTATAAATCTTGGTTCCCCAAGGTGTATAAAAAAATTGGAGTTATGAGAGTCATCCAATAATTCCCTTTTTAGTCCAGGTTTGTTAAGAACATAAAGTCTCTTCCCAAATTTTAAAATTCCATCTTCATATACGAAGACACTCAATCTACCATCATTGATAGATTTAATATTCTTTTGAAACTCCTCATCATCAGTCTGAGAACACTTTATCCTTTCTAGTAAAGATGGTTTTCCAATCATTTGAAAAAGTATTTATGTTTCATCTTCCATAGTTATTACTATATCCATCTTTACTAGATCCATGAAAATATGATCTTTTTCAAATATCATCTTGTTCAAAACTCCATGGTACTTTCTACTCAAAGCATCTACCCCCTTATTTTCCATCCCTGGGTGGTAGTATATAGTGCAATCGTAATCCTTGAGTAGTTCAAGTCATCACCATTGCCTCATGTTGAGTTCTTTTTGTAAGAAAATATACTTTAAACTATTTTGATCTATATAAATCTCACATTTTTCACCATAGAGATAATGTATCCATATTTTCAAAGAAAAAATTATAGTTGCTAACTCAATATCATCAGTATGATAGATTTTCTCATGAATTTTAGCTATCGTGATGCATAGGCAATAACTCTATCATTCTGCATAAGGACACAACCAAGTCCTTTCTTTGAAGCATCACTATAAATAACAAACCCATCGTTCCCTGATGGTAGAGTCAAGATAAAAGCATTGACTAATCTTCTCTTCAGTTCTACAAAAAATTATTCACACTCTTTTGTCCAAAAAATCCAACCCATTTATGTGTGATCTTGGTTAATGGGTTAGCCAACCAAGAAAAATTTTGGATGAAATGTCGATAATAACCTACTAAACTAATAAAACTACATACCTCAGTTATTCTTGTTGATGCTTCCCATTCTTGGATTGTCGTCGTCTTTAGAGGATCAACAAGGAATACATCCTTAGAGAAAATATGGCCAATAAAATAAATATCCTAAATCTAGAATTCACACTTTCTAAACTTACTATATAATTCATTTCATATAAGAGTCTTTAGAATACTGCGCAAGTGATTTTCCTGATCTTCATTGACTTTGTAGTATACCAAGATAACATGATTAAATACCACTACAAATTCATCAAGAGATTCCTTGAAAACTCTTTTCATTAGATCCATGAATACATATGGTACATTAGTCAATCCAAAAGGCATTACTATAAACTCGTAATGCCAAAACCTAGTTTGAAATGTTGTTTTCAGAATGTCTTCCTTCTTCACACACAACTGATGATATCCAGTTCGAAGGTCAATCTTGGAAAATTATTGAGCTCCATGAAGTTGGTCGAATAAATCATCAATGAGAGGTAGGGGATACTTGTTCTTTATTGTTATAGCATTGATCACCTTGTAGTCAATGCACAACTACATAGATCCATCTATCTTCTAAATAAAAAGGATATGGGCTCCCCGTGGAGAAACACTAGGGTGAATAAATCCATTGTTACTATATTCCTATATTTGTTTCTTTTTTTTTACACTAATTCAACAGTGTCCATTATATAAGTGATCATCGATATGGGCCTTGAACAAGGTACTAAATCAATGGAAAACATTGTTTCTCGTTCTGGAGGATGTCCAGGTAAATCCTCTAGAATCACGTCAACATATTCTTGAACAATAGGTGCATCCACTATTAGAAAATTCTTTTCATCACCCATAGTTATTTCATTCTCTTCCTCCATAATAATTGAATTTAGTAGAGCTACTATAGGTGGATCTATATAATAATCTGGTGGTGGCGTTTCTGTCCTAAAGATAAGGTACTTCTTATCATCATAAAAAATTGTAGCCTCCTCCTTCTTATAATAAATTTTCACATCATGGTCCGAAAGCCAATCCATTCCAAGGATTATATGAAGTTCAATAATTTGTATGACAATGATATCAGTAGATAAATAACACCGATATGCCCAAATGGGAACTGATTCACAAAACATTATTGCGGCGAGACTTCCCTTAGGTGTTTTGACTAAAAACTCCCTTGTTAAGTCAAATTGAAAATATCTAATATTTTTAGAAAACTGGGAAGATATGAAACAATAAGATTGATCCAGAATCAAATAAATCATTTCCTAAACTTGAGGGAACCATTAAATTACCATCCACCATGTCTTTCGGAGCTTCAACCTCAATAGTAGTGATCTCATAAGCTTAGCCTTGCTCCCTTGGCCTTTTCTGAGGTAAGTTACCTTGGATCTTATGATATTAATTCTCATAATTCCACTTTTCTATATAATTTTAGCATTCAACATTAATATCCTCTTTATTTCCCTTGCAATCACTTGCTTGGTGTCCTTTTTTACCACACTTGTAACAGACTCCCATTCCCTTCAGGAAATTACAGGGGTGTTTCTTCCCACATTTACCATTGAATGGATATTCAACTTTTCCCTTATTCCCCTTATTTCCATTTCCATGGTGTTCAATAGATCTCTTTTTCTCTTGCTTTTCTTTAATGTCGTAAGACTTAAAGAAATCCTTTTCTATCTTGATAGAGTGTGAGACAATATCTTCGTATGATGAGAAGGATTGTGAGATAATTTCTCGATGGATAAAAGGTTTTAACCCATTGAATAATCGATCAATCTTACTCCTTGGGTTACATATATAATATGTTTCATGCCTTTCTAATTTTGTAAAGTTAGCCACTTATTTTGCGACATTCTCATCCTCCTTTTGCCTCAGACTCAGAAATTGTCTTTCCATATCTGATCAATGGTCATGAGGAAATTATTTTTCCATGAAAATATATTTAAACAACCTAAATTCATTGTTCGATACTTCTTAATCTTCCTTTTTGTTTTGAATTAATGACCACCATTGATCTGCATTTCCCATGAGGCAATAAACTATCATAAAAAATATTTTTCCCTTTCTCTACTCCCCAAATAATGAAATATTTTCCCTAAGGAATTTATCCATTTTTCATATAATAATGGATTTTTAATCCCATTGAATATTGGTGGTTGTTTCCTCATGAAGTGGTCTAACACCGATCCTCTACATTATGGATCAGGGTGCTCTATATGGGTAAGGTTATTATTCATAACTTCAGTGAGTTGTCCCAGTATAGTGATAAGATTATCAGCACCAGTTGCATCACTAGCTCCACTATAATTATCTTGAGTATGAGGGAAATCCCTATATGGATTATGTGGGTTCATAAGATTTCTATTCCTTCCACTAGGAGCCATTTCAAAATAATGGCATACACGAGATTAGTTTATGAATCGCAATACATAATTTCAAACTTGTAAAACAATTAACATAATTTGAATAGTTTATAGATATAATCCATAATCAAAAAATGTTTTCTTTGAGAAATTATATACTCATAAACCATTCATAATGGTTTTTAAAGAAGATGATAATTATCCTAAGCATATCCCCTAGGAGAGTCGTAACCAAGATAGTAGAAAGGCACGTTGTCGTGCACCTATTCCCGTTTGAGTCTTTCTCAAAGCAGTGTTTTGGGGGTTTACCCCTAGGCTCATCTGTGCTAGAGCCACCTCTACGTACTCATATACATACAAGGATGTATTTCTTGGAAAACTCACAAAATCTCTATAGCACAAAAATTCTAAAAAATCTTCTATACTAATCCTCAAAGTCTATCTTAGGGTAGTGTTCTCTAATAATAGTTTTTCTAAATGTAGTTTCAAGGATTGTATTAAACATCCTCTGATACCAATTGTAACGCCCTAAACCCAGTAACCCAGAGTTGGTGCATTATTTCGTTACATTAGAATGATACATTGAATCATGTCTTGGAAGACCGATCAGGTTTAGTAGCCTTGGAAGTACTAGATACGTTAAAAATTATTACATTACATCATGAAATAAAAACATCAACACCATTTTGTCCCGCTTTGAACACACTTATATCCTTATCCAATCCCTGTAGGTCAACTATAAAATACTTCATCACATGCTGTGAAAAATAAAACATAGAAATAGGTGAGATCAGATGCTCAGTAAGGATAAAAATATAGCAGAAACATTCATAAATATGCCTAAACATTTAATGCAATGCATAAGACTAAAACAAAATCCTTTTAAACATAAACATAGTCATGATATGGAAACGATAAAATCAATTAATTCCATTTAGTTATTCACATGGATATTCTAATAGTAGAATAATCACAAGCAATTTCAATAGACACTTTCATAATGATGGAATGCATAATGCCAAACTTCATAACCATATAATCAAGGCCTTGTCCAAGACTAAAAATAATATTTTTCCAAGGCCTTGTTCCATTCACTAGTTTCTCTCATGAGACCTACCAATGCATGAAGGTGATATAGCGGGCCCCACCCATCACTTACTAAGTTCAATTCATTCATCATATGAAAAGGTTTAAACATAACATAAACATTCATATTAAAACTAGCAAAGGAAATGTAAATACATTATCCATAAACCATGAATGGTACAGTAATAACACATAAATAGTCAAACATATCACCAAACCTTCAATACACTATGGAAGATTTGTATCATAATAAATCAATGTCCAACAATCTTAAAATCCATCAAAAGGATGTTGACATAAATTAAATCAAAACCATTTTTTAGAGAAATATCTTTTTCTATTTAGAAATCATTTAAAAGGCATATAATTATAAAAGAAAACATTTATTTTGAAAATATTCTTATAATATTTTAAGGGAAGATTCGATGATATTATAACAGCGAAAAATAGCCGCACTCTCCATATAAGTTAAAAACATTCTTACCTTAATTTTGTCGAAAAGGACATAAAGTACCTTGTTTGGAAAATGACGGAATGATTCCATTCCAAACATATAAGGTAAAATAAGGGTATAAATTACATTAAACCATTTTCTAGTAAATAGTAAAAAAAAATTGAAATACATTTTTTATGAAAACATGGATGTGGATGGTAAAGAGGTCCTAGTAGATACTTACGTAAAAACAAACTTGGATAATAAAGAGATTGTGAAATTAACTGTTACATTATACGTTTCCTTGGTCGAGGGTATGTTAACCTGATATATAATAGATAAATCATTGTTATTAAATTATAAAAAAACTATATACATAAATAATATATCATATATGATCCTTTAATATTGCTCTGTTAATAATATTTTAGTAATATCATCGTTTCAGGTGTTAACTGATCTATTTTCCTTTATATTCTCAGTTAAGAATGGCTTGTTTTTTATGGATAGGATGTATTTTATTCATATACAGAATTATATCAAGTTATTAATAATTATTTTTTATCATAAAATGGAAATTTTTCTTGAATGATTACAATGGGGAGTGAATCTCATCGTGTTCGTGGAGACGGTAATCCGTACGTACGCACGAGTGACAATATCATTATAGTAATGGTGAAATCATTTGTAATTGGATGTTATATCATATATATAGAATCAATAAAATTTTATATTTATTATTTACATCAGTTACACTCATTATTATTCCCATCCAACTAATGAGGTGTTTGAATAACAAACTACACCATGACATGGAGACTGTAAGACGTACGTACACACATATGGTGACTTTTTCATTCATATGATGGATAGAATAATGAATATGGTTGTAAATTTTTTAAAATACAATCACATTATATATAAGATACTAGATTTATTATTTTATAATGGAAACAACAATGAACGAGGAGGTGGAATAAGGAAGGAACTTGAAAGAGGTGAGGAAATATTTACCTCTTCTTCGGGTTCTTCCTTTTGATTTGATCCAATGTGCTCCTTATGTTGGAGTTATGACCAAATTAAGGCCTCTATGATGAATTTATTAATTTTTGAAGGATATTTGGGCAGGGTTTGGCCGATCCAAAAGGCTTTGGAGGTGTTAAATAAGGAAAAGGGGAATTACCAGTTTATAAGAGAGGTGAGGGTCACTTTAGGAAAAGTTTGAAATATTATTTTATAATAAAATCATTTTCGGTTTATAATGGCTCAAAAATGATTTATTTAGAGGATAATGAGGGTATGGGTCAAAAACCTTTCAAAAAATAAGTTTTATAGAGGTCTAGGTCACCATATTAACATTATCTTTTAGATTTAACTCTTAGTTGAATAGTTTGACATCTACCATGTCTCTTTATATTTTTATATAATAGGTTTAATAAACTTACTATAACAAGCCAATAGAACCCCAAGTTGTTCTTTATAAATATATATAATCTTATATAAGTCCTTTGGCCTAACCTTAGATATTTAGTAATATTATATCAATTAATAATATAGTATTTGTTTTAAAAACTCAACTATGCCAATTTTGACACTACATGGTATTTAGTTTTTGTGAAAATCATAACAGAATGATTACATGGAAAACAAATTATTTAATCAACCATAACATGTCATATTAACCTTTATAATTAGTGGAATTCATAAAAAGTTTCAAATTACATTTATTTGGATATTTATGATATCTATTATTTTGGTCTTTCATTAATAGGGAAATTACTACATCATCATTGTGTCATAAATAAATTAAATTATTTAATGTCTAAAAATTATAAATAAAATACCATTATATAGGAAATATTTTTAGAATTATAGTTAATATTTATAGTGGAATTTATATTATGTATAACCCTATATTAATTTTTTTTAGTTATTAAACTTTGAATTTAACACTTTTAACTCTTCTTTAAATAAAATAATTATAAATTTTCTAATCTAATCCAAGTAGACCAAATAGGATAATATTTTATTCCAAAGGTTTTTTATGGTCTAATTATACCTTTTCAATTGAATTATGTCATGTGTTAGGGTAATTGTGATTTAATTTTTATCCTTAATTACCCTATTTACTTTTAACCGTGGTAAATAAAAGTCAAAAGTTATTATTCACCCTAAATGATTTTCATCTTATTGAACCACATTTTACTTAATAATATTAACCACATATCTTGGATTTTTTAAATTCAACTAATAGATGTAGTAAAATTACGTTTTAGGCATTTTGAAAATGCTCATAGAAGGTTGATAAATGACGGTAAAAAGTTCAATAAATTTTTTATATATCTAAATATATTATAAAATGAATCCAATGAATTAGAATGAACATATATAGATATTATGTATCAATGTTGACATAAAATAAATTGAAATAAAATAATTAATTATTTAAATAAAAAGCTGGTTTTAACCAATAACGTAGTGTTTTTCACTATTCATCAAAAATTGAAAGTTTTTATAAAAATACCAAAACATCACCCTAAGCTAATTTTGATATTCCGAATTCAAAAATGAAGTCCATTTTGAAAAATAAAATTTCAAAAATTTCAAAAAGTTTTTACTACTATTCATAACGGCTAGTTTTATTGGTTGTGGTGTGTTTGAATCTTGAAGTTGCGTACAATGCAAGCTATTGCACTACTCAAAAGGAAACATAGCATGAAAGATTGGGGTGTTACATAAAAAACCATTATAAATTTATTATATATATTTCATGAAAATATTACTACATCATATATACATTAAAACCTCTCTAACCATATCTCATATGATCAAAAACTAGATCAACTTTTTGTTTTCTACAATTTAATCCTTTTATTAAACTCATTACATCTCCATTTAATTCCTTTATAATCTCTATGTGAAAAATAAATAAAACACTCACAGTAAACTATATCTATGAGAAACATCAACAATGAATGTGAGGTTGAGTAATGTTTAGTCTTAAAAATCATATTCCTATTTTTCAATTCCATGATAAAATATCGAGCCCCCTCTACTTCACAACAGAAAATTTACAATTTTCATAACTTTTATTTTATACTTATAACTCAATCAATTTAATCCATCATCATAATTATTGGAACCATCCCATACAAACTTATCTTGGAGATAATTTTGTTAAAAAAATATAACTCTTTACATTTTTAATTACCGATGGATCCTATTCCCCTTTAGAAAATAAATGGATATTCAATTTGTTATAATAAAATATAAATGTTAAAATTTTTATTTACCACCATACAATAAAATATTTTTTGACATAATTTAATAATTCTAATTGAAATTGGACTGGAATAATATTTTATATAATAATCATAAACATCTCTAAGTCCAAAACATGCTCCTCTTTGAGAAATAGAAACTATATTTTCTTCATAATAGCATTATAAGAAACAAAAAATTCTGTATGTATATGAAATAAAACTCATTTACTCTAGTGGGAATTTTATAAAATAAACTATTATATTCATATCATATATTTTATGCTATGTGTTTATTGAAATATTCTAAAAGGAATTCTTAATTCATTAAAATATTTTATTATTGGGTGGTGAGAAATCATTCCCTTACATTTTAATAGCTAAATTGTATAAGACATTTTATCCTAAATAATTTTTTTATACTTATCCTCCTTCCAAACTATGTTATATATATGATAAATCATAAATATTTTTTATTAAATTAATCATCCAAATAGTCTATAACAACTATTTGATAAAAACTAATATCCCTTATCATATAAAATAATGAGATGACAATACCATGTTTTTTTAATATATATATATATATATTATCTTTAATTATTCCTTTTCATATAAAAAATAATTACACAACCCTTAGAATCATTATTTAATTGAAAAAAATAATATTTTATTAATATTTTCCTTGATCTTGAAATCTTTTATACTCCTTAATTTTTTGAATTATTCATTTAGTATCATATACTATTCAAAATTTAAGAGTTTATTTAATAACATTGTAATTGAAATGGAATTTTAATTTATTTTCAAGTCATTCAGGTAATATCAAAAAATTATATAATATATAAACATTACCCCTCCTTCATGACACTCTTTTAAGGCTTCAAAAAACCTTCTTTATTTATTTTAAGAAACATTGTTTTAATTTACAACATTCTTTCTTCAGGTTTAAACATTAACTAACTTGTACTATCAAGATAGTTCTGAAATCTAAACATAAGATACCCGATTCCTCTATCCTCAACAATTTGATAAAAATAGGTAAAAAATTCATACCCTCATTCACATTGTAAATAAATTTCTGAAGGTGAACCTACAATGAATTCAGTAGCCTAAATAATCCATCTATAAAACATTTAGTCTTACCAAGTAATTAATATTTCCAATCAAATTGAGTATCTGAGGAAGGACTAAGGTTCCCATTTCCATTCCTATATCTAATGGCATTGAAAAAATAAATTAATACTTATATACTTCTCATAATCATCTAGATTCTATTATTATATAACTTCAATAGTATGTTACTTAGGAATTGTTCCCTCTAATACATAGTTTTATTTTTCCTTGTATAAGAATGATTTTTAATATTTTTACTAGTTGGAAATTTTTTCATATATTTAGCCTCTTCTATATATAAGATTGATTTCAGAGTTATGTTTGATGATTAGGATTATATTATATATAATAGAATATTTTTTAATATATGCTTCATGTTTCACATTCATTTAATAATGAATTTTAAAAATGTACTTCCATGATAATGATGACCAATTTATTTTTCTTCAAATATAATAGTGGACCAAGATACATATTTCACTAATAAAAGGAGATTAGGATAACATGAAACTCATTAATTATCTATTTTGGTAGGGAATCATCCCAATGAAAACATGTATACCTCTCATTTGGTTGAGAAATAAACACTTTATCCAATTTATCATATAGATTAACATAACAGTAATACTATGATATTTTAAAACATTGTATTTTATAGGTAACTGTAGGTTAATAAAAAAACGAGGCATCCACTATTAGGTTCATCATAATACATACATTTCATACCCAATATAATGAAGCGTCTCCCCTATTTCCATGAAACAATTTTTTTGGATGACTGATGTCTTGAAATGGGTACGATTTTGAAGAAATATAACACTTATTATTTTTAAAGGAGACACAATCTCACCATATAATCTCATGTATTCAATTTACATGTATAAATTATTTTAAATATTTTTTCAAACATCAAATTAATTACACTAAATTTATTTTTCCCAACCATATTAATGTACAAATACTTATAAAATCATAAATTGTATTTCCAACAAAATTTAAAATCAAATTACATTCATTTGTATCCAAATTTTTCCCATACATAAGTTAAATGAAATCATTTAATATAAATGATTATAATTTCATGAAAATAATATACTCCATAATAGTAATCCTTGATAAATAGTTAGTCAAACCCTACTTTTTGAGATAGGAAACAATCATCATGGATAACATGCAATCTGACCCAAAGTCCCTCTACCCTGGGATACATTACTCAAGGAGGATTGTTATTCCATAAAAAAGTTAATACCCAATATGTATAAAAATATAATCAACTTCACGATTTATGATCTTAACTTAATAATAATACAAATTCAAGGTAGAAAATAAGTAAATCATTTATCATACATAGCATGTAAATCCTTAAATAGATGTAATATTACTTCCAAATGATCATGTATGAATCATGGAAGGACTTATTATATATTATTTATAAGAAATTACATGATCAAGAAGATTATCTTCAAAGGTTTTTTGTTGTTCAATGAGAAGGAAAATATTGACTTCTAAATAGAAAGGAAATGAATCTTGTGGATGAGGCTACCCATGTGAGTAGGTCAAGGCATAACTCCGCTTATAGGTTCCAATAATCCTTTCTATTTGAATGAGGTTGAGGCTAGAAAAAGGGTGATATAGATGGGTTAATTATGATAAAGATAATAAAATCATTATAACACACAATGGATGTTGTTTATATTACTGATGATGGTTCAAGAAAATTTTTAAATCATAAAAGAATTCATAAGACAATTTTGATACATTTGTGATATCATTAGGAGTAGCCCATCCATAACAAGTATAACTACCCATTAGGGTATAACAGAAGATAATTAATCTAGTTTAATTTATCCTTATCGATAGTGGTGAGAGAACAACGAGGAAATACCATGAGACTGTTTTATTTTAAGTTTGATAAGTTTCATTACAATTTAGTTTTAAATTACTCAACTCTGGTGGAATAGGATAAAAGTGGTCACAAGGAATCATATTCATATAGAATGGACTTGTAAGTTGATAAAATTTTCCAAAAACCACAAGATCAGAGATAAAGTTCATGTTTTTATATCAAATAACTTTTAAATTTCAAATGAGTTTATTTGAATAAATTGAATGGGGACTGGGAGAGACTGTGGTCTTTGAAAGAAAAAATAATTTTCTATGTATTCTATTTTAGAGATCGTCTGTATTTTCATAGAGGTGCCAATTGAAACCTTGGACTATACAAAAAAATGGCGGGTCATAGATTTTATTTGAATTTAAAGTGTATTTTTTATAAATCCTCGGTATATTAGTTTTTATTAAACAATAATGGGAATAAGTAACCTTATAAATGAAATTATTTTCTTATTTTAATGGAAGAGGAAAATAAGTGGGTCTATTTGAAGTGCCCCAACACCAACACCTCAAATATAGTGTTTTCTTTGTAACATTTTCATAAGATACACATAATTTCATCCCATAGGACAAAATAATTTAATTGTATTAGTAAACTAGATAAATACTTTATATATGATTTATATTTGAAAAACAAATTACAACATATTTTTTTGAGATTAGAACTATTCCCTCTAGAATAATTTTATATATCATTCATAATATAAATCCTATATTCCCGATAAAGGAAAAAATATATCGATGAGCTCAAATGCTTTGTAAGGGTAAATTATAATGGAATATATAATTAATTAATAAGGAATAATCACAATGGAAAGGTAAATAACTGAAAACACAAACCATTTAAATATCCTGAAAATCATAATATGATAAGGCACAATAAATATTAGATGTTAAATAATTGAGCATGTATGCCATATTATCAATAAACTAATAAGGAAGTGCATCTAGAGATAAAATAAATATGGCGAGTATGTCACCCTTATCTCTCGGGATTTCTCTCCCGAGTGCGGTGCTCTTCACCTCCATTTAGGGTTTCATCCCCTGGTGGTAGCCCGTTCCCTTCCGACTTCCTTTTCTAATCTCCTTTCCGATGTTGATGTTTTTTTTCATATTTCTCATTCTTTTGCAGGCTTTTCCTTCTGTTCATGCTTCTCATTCTCGGATGGATGTTTCTCTTCTTCGGTGACCTTTTTATTTTACAGGGCCTCCCTCTTCATGCATTCCTTGAATTCTCTCCTCCGCTCTCTTTCCTCCCATCCCGGTCAGGTGTTTTATTATCTCCGTGACTGTGGCTTGCTGTCAGAATCAGGTTAGTCTCAATCACTGCTCTATCTCCAAGATCCATTTCATTAGACTCCATTTTGGTCTGATGTAGTGGGTCTCATGGGGGGTTTTGGATGTGTAGGCTGAGTGATTATTGATTTTCTAGGAGTTGGGGTTTGTGTTGTTTCTCTTATTCCTTAGGGTTTCATTATCCTTAATTGGATACATTTTGGACTTTTCTATTCTCTGGTGGGCTTTCGATTTTGGTGGAATTTTTTGGTCACGTTTGATGTTTGTCCTTTTATAGTTCTGGTTTTTGTTCATGGTTATCATCATCGATGTCGACAGTAATTTTTAGTGGCTGTGTTTTTGTACGTTAGTGTCCATTCCAACTCTACTCTTGCTCCAAGATTCAATCGCTCTTCCCACAGTTAGTTTTGAGTGGTGGATTTCAAGGTTTCATAGGAGGTGGGTTCGAGTGGTCGATGGTGTTTTAGGACCTTATAGTGCTCGGTGAAGTTGTTTTTGTTTGTAGATGATATTATGATGTTCTGTATGCTTGTTCAGGGGAGATTGTTCCAGTACCACTATCGAGAACGATGATATCAGGTTGCCCCTTCTCGGTTCGAAGGTTTTAAATTTTGGACAACAGCGATGTATGCTCCTCTGAAGGGTTCCAATCACCGGTGATGCTAACGAAGACGATATGATTTTCGTATCAGGGTTGTTTATCAGCGAGCTTGACTTGAGGCGGTTCTCAGCCTGAGGTGTTGACGTGTGTCTTGTTTTTGAATTTGAAATTTGAATATGAATTATTTTTTTCAGGGTTTTTTTGATACATGTATCCTATTTATATAGGTATTTGAAATTTGTTTTTTAGTATTATGAGGTTCCCACTCTCCCATAAAGTGGTTTATTCAGAAAATTGAAAAAATGTTTTGGAGGAGATAATATAAATAAGACAATATCATAGATAATGATCAATATGTAAAGGTGAAAAATAGAAAAAAAAACATTCCATTTGACACATAACATGAATATCATAACTGGATAAGTCATAATAAATATGCAAAGTAACTGAAAACACAGTCCATTTAATTAATAATTGATAATGGAATCCATCCAGCGAAAACATTATAGTGTAAATCTCATGGATAATAAAATTATTGAATTATCAATGAAGTAAATTCTTAATTATTGGATGTCATGAACATTGGATCATTATACCTCTAACTTCAAGACATTTCATAAGAAAATTTAAAACAATTGGGTATAAACTCATCTAGTTTGGCCAATTCATTTTATATTATCTTAATGATTCTCCTTATGCGACTATTGTTTCATTTATGGGATATCTATAACTAGACCCCACCTATGTCTGCATGTCAAAATCATTCCTCATATATCTAATAATCAATTTAATTCATGAACAACATGACTTTCCCTTAAATATCCACATTGAAGAAAGAATACAAACTATCAATATTTCCAATGTCAATCAAATAATTTTCAAATTAAAACACTTTATGTATAAATTAGATATGTTTTAAGAAATAATTATATCCAGGACAAAAATTATGGACATTTATGGGAAATTTAATCTCTAATGATCAAAGGAAAGTGAATACTTCATTTGAAAGTTAACAACTAAAAATGAAAACATTAAGTTAATGTCAATACTTTTCTTGGTTGAAGTGATTGTAAACATTCCATTTAAAGAACAATGATATTTTAAATCTAATATATAGCCATTTTAGTAAGAATAAATGGATTTTTCTAACATGGGTTGATATTAAAAATAAATCTTGAGGATAGATTTCTTTTGATTTTGATAATAAATTTTTAGAACTAAATGTATAAAAAATTGAAAATTGTTTTCTTTGTAAATAATTTCTAAATATTATATAATAATATTAAAAACATTTGAGTGGTCATTATGGATGAAAATTTTATACACGGTGAGTATACTAAAATAAATATTCCTTTAACAATTTTGATAAAATCCAAATGAGAATTATTTTAAAAATAACATGAAGATTCCATTAAAAACATCTGTTAAAATTTAAAAAAGGTAAATATTTATTTAATAAATCCTTTGAAAAAGGCAAAAAAAATTGTAAACATTTTTATAAAACATGGTTTTTTTAGAAAATGGATTTCCTACCAATGATAGAAATTAAGTTAGGTTTTATTAATAATATGAATCAATTATTTTAAGTACTAAATAGTGGTAAATGGTTAAATTTGATGAAAATATCCTGATAAAATAGTGGATAATAAAATTAAATGGGATTATTATTAAATTATCAAATAATTTCCATTAACTAAAATTTTATAATAAAAAATGCTGATAAGAATGGAATTGTGAAATAAACCCATAAAATAATTATAATGTTGATGTGAGAATTAATAAATGAATCAATTAATATTATAGAATTCAAATCCACATAAATGATGTGGATATAAAACATATTTTATTCAAAATTTAATATACTCATAACCATATAATATCAAAGATAAAAAATAATTATTGTCACCCAATGAAAAGAAATTGAGTTTTGAATTGTTTTTCTCCACTTGCTAAATAATAACTCAAATCCACGTGGATGAATTAATTCTGAAAAAAACACAATACACACTGAATTAATAATTAATCATGATATTATATGTTAATGGTGTGGTATATACACTATATAAAATAAATTAGGTTCATAAAATTAAAATATGCATCAATAAAGAGAAATTGTGTCGAAGTCCCTTACCGATTGTAAAATTTCATAAAAAAACCATTGGATGAAAAAGTTAAATTTGAAGCATAAAATAAATAGAATAATAAATGATTCATTATATTACATATAAAATGGTAGGTATGTACACCATATATAATAAATTATCTGGACAATAATAAAATGTTCTTGAATAGAGGGAGATCAAGATGAAGTCCCTTACGTTATGTTTCTTTTTAATTGAAATTTATTTAATGTCATGTATAATGTTTTAAAAAAATTATATTATATTATAAAATAAAAATATTAATATTAATAATATCATATATAATAATTATATCATATCTTATCACCCATTTTTTAACAATCATTTATTATTTTTATTGTTTCCAGTTTTAATTGCCTTATTTTCTCATGTGTGTTTCACTATGAAAGATCAGGGTATTTACAATATTATATATTTATATCATATATTGATTAATAATAATGAAATAATTATTATTTTTTACCAAAATTATAATTCTATAACAAATCATGTAATATTGTTAAATAAATGCACTATGTTGTAGTCATGGAGATGGTAGGCCATACATATGAATGGTTAAGGTTTCTACTTTTCAATGAACATTATGGGAAGGTGGTATGTAATATTAAAATTTAATATAATAATTATAATATCATGTATACCATATAATTTATTTAAATATATCTATATATATCATCAATTGGGTGTGATTATGAAAAGAGTGTCACATTACTTCATGAAGGTAGCAGTCCACACGTACCTAAAAGATGTTACCATTTTTTAGTGTAAAAGAAATAAAATGATATTTTATATTTTAAGAATGAAAATTTTATGTGAATATAATAATTATTTCATATAAATATAATATATTAATTAAATTTACTCTTATTACATTCCATTTGATGCATTAGTGAAAGGTGAATCACATCGTTTTACGAGGTAGTAGGTTGTCGTACATGTACTGATGTTATCGTATCCCCTACATAATGGTAATTTAAAAAATATATATATATTATTATTAATACATAGGTATAAATATTTTATAAATATCATATATATAATTTATATCCATTATTATACCCAACCATGTGAGGTCATAATGGAATACTAAATGACATTAGTTTGAGAGGATGTAATCAGCCGTACACATGAATGATGATTTCATAAACCATTTGATAGGAATGTAGATGTTTATAGGTAAATAACATAAAATAAAAACAAATTATATTATATTATATACTGGGTATATTATATCATAATGTTTTCATAATAATTTAATGAGTTAAAGGAAGAAATAAAATGTAAACGCTCATTAAAAATGTTACCTTTTCAACTGGTGACCTCCTTATGTTTGTACAAAATCCTTCCAATATTATATTTATGAAGGAAATAAAGATTTTAATATTAGGATAGTATTGTTTTAATTTATTTGGGTAGTTCTTTGTAGTAAAAAATAGTTTTATGGTGTGAATAAATGATTTGAGGTGGTGGCCTTTTATAAGTAAGGTCAGTGGCCAACTAGTATTCTTTTAAAAGAAAAAGGTGTACCTGCATTTTTCACAAAGAAAAGGGGTCTGCAATGGTGTGTTATAAATAATAATACATGATAGGGTCTATATATAACTATAAAATAGAATTTATTAAATTTTTTAGGCCTATATAACCCTTATATTTGATGTTTCACACCCTCGAGAAATCCATTTTACGTTAATCACTATAAATAATTTAACAGTTTTCACAAAAATTTTTTGTAAACAAATTAGTTAACATTATTAGATAATATAAATTATACTAATTTAAATTATAAAATATAATTTTAAAAAATCAATCGATTTTTTTTCAAATTTTATTTAAGAAATAATCCTGCAGACGTGATAAGAAAAACAGGTATTTAAGGAGAAAATGTCAAATGATTACAATGTTTTTATATAAAAATTAAAAATTAAATTATTCTAGTGATTTATATTTGAATAATATATATAACTTTAATAATTTTAATATAATCCAATTTAATATATAATTTAACTATATGAAATATTTAAATGAGAACTATGTTTTCAATTAAAATTAAGTATTTTTCACTATTCATCGAAAAATGAAATATTTCAGGAAAATTCAAAAAAAATCCTCATATGAAAATTTTGATGTTATTTTTTAAAAAATAATTTTATTTTATAAAATAAATTTTTTATATGTGTAGAAAATTAATTTTAAATTATGTTCTCAATGAGAGAATAAAACGTCTTTTATAAAAAATATTATTGTTACAAAAAAATTATTATTTTAAATGATTCTTATGTTATTTCCAATCAATATATAGACATAATTCTCATAATATAGTTTATAATATTCATAAAATCCAATTTAACTTCTAGTTTACATTTGTTTACTATATTATAGCCTATTTTGTCTCGTGGTTTCATGTGTTCTGTAAGATTTCAAAGTGATTGAATTTAAATAACTATATTTCAAGAGTTGTTTAATCTCGATGTTTCATGTCATGTATAATATCGAATAAAATATTATTGTTTTATAATTTTTAGGTGTTACATTCTCCCAAACATAAATAAATTTCATCCTCTCAATTTAAAATTGATCGTGATAATCAAGGGTTTTAATATTTGAAAATTGTTTTGTTGAAAACCAAATTCATAAAAAGAGATTATAAAACATCCTCTTAATAAGTGAAAAATGGAAAGTACAAAGGTAATATGGAAGAATAACTTAACTAGGTTTCTATATTGGATAACATATAATGGAAATGAAATCATAGACATATAATATAATACTAATGACCAAGGATTAATGTCGTGTGATAGAGTTCATTGATCACAAGAAAGATGGTTATCGAGAAAAGGTTAATAACTAAAAAACTATAAGCCAAAGAGGTGTAAAAACGTCATTTATATCCTAAAAAATTATGACAACATGAAAACACTTTTTTCAATATATTTTATTTAATTTTGATGAATTATTTTACTCTTTATGAATATAAAGAAATAAACCTACTTGATACTTTTATATTTCATAAGCATAATTTCACCATTTCGTTGTGATATGCTAAATTTTCAATTCAACCCTCTCTCCTAGGAATGAACATCTAAAAATGAATTTTTTTTTCATGAAACACTAAATTTCACTTATAATGGATTGTAATATCAATAAAATAGTGAAACTTTTTATGCCTATCTTTAACTATTTTCCAAAACCAATATAGTTAGAAAAAGTTACCCAATATAAAAATATAATCACTGAAATAAAAATGTAAATCCCCTATTTCATCATTAATATTTATTTTTTTAAATAGTTTAATTAAAAACAATGGTATATTAACCAAGACATCATGTAGGAAAGTGATAAGTGATAAACCCATATCATTCTTCGTTCATGGGTTCAAGCCCCATGGCCTTGCAGGATACAACAGGTTTTCACCAAACATATATATTGTCCTTTCTCTAAAATATATTAATATAATTCCTATAACATTCCCAAAAAAATATGATGTACATACATGAAATAAAATTAATAATAAAATAACAATTTTACTAAGGTTTTCAATACAACCTTTTTTAAAATGTCTAATACTATTATTTGACTATTATTACAACTTCATTAAGTATCATATTAACTCTAAAGGTTACCAATAACATTAAAATTATGTCGGTAAAATTTAAAGACCTTATTCCCTAAACAAATTTCAATTAAAACATATAAAATTTTGTAAATTACTCCAAAATATCGTTAATGTAGGTAGGCTCTCACCACATTATAATATAAAAGATGTGTTTATTAATTTGGTCTTATGATAAATCTTAAAATCCTTATTCAATGATGGTATCCATAGCTATTATGTTAGTCCCGAAATATATGATTCTAATATTTAATATAATCCTTAAATGTTTTATGATTCTTATAAAAAGATTCCATTTGTAAAATACTTCTATTATATAAATCTGGAATCCCAATTAATACTTCTACAATTATATTTAGGTATTGGTCTTTCCTTGGTGTAGTATTTAAACTCTAGAAGAATTAATTCACTAGGATAATTCCATGGTTCTCCATATTTAATACAAAGAACAAAAAATAGATCTCAATGATGAGATTTATTTATTTTAATCATACTCTTCATTTTTCCATGAAAATTATTTACATTATTTCGTTCTATTCCACACATAATATATTTTCCCATTTCACTGAGATATCTTGTTTTCAATATAGAGAACATTAGTTTTAACTGAGGTCATTAAATTTTATCATCTGTTCAAATTCTTAGTAACTGGTTTATAACAAAAATGTAAATAAACCAAAGAATATCCCTCGGTAGTGTTAATCTTGTTATGCAGTAAGTCCTGTCTTCATGCTTAAGGTGATGATATGGTGAATAACTATGTTCAATTTTTGGAGTTATTACCCCTAGGTACACCTATTATGAAACCATGCACACTTATTATTCAGATAGGGATGTATTTCCAAGAAATACCACATAATATTTATCCTAAAAAAATATAATTATGTTCTTCTACATTTATCCTAAAAGTCTATCCTTAGTTTATGATCCCTAATCTATGCTTTCTTAAATCTATTTACCAATGTTTATACTAAAAATCCATTGATACCATCTTTATAGACTTATACCCCAGTATCCAGGAGTCAATTTCTATATTTTTTTGTCGGAATAAGATACCATGAAGCATATCCAGAAAGATCAAATAGATTATGAGTCTTGGTAAAATAGATACATACTGATTTTTATATTACATTTTAAAACACATATTAAAACATTTTTATTGAGAATATCACTATTCTCACTAACTGTAACACCCCAGGTAAATAAAGAATATTACATTTTTATATTTATCCATATTTGTGAAAAAAATATTAATATTACTTTAAAGGGAACGCTATACTCGATGGTGTACCCAATACACAACAACGAGTTCCTTTGAAATCTTACGTTTCACTCTAATAATAAAATAATATTATTTTAAATGGTAGTTAACGCCTAGCCGTTGTAATGGCGAGAATGAAAAGAACTAACTAAAAAATGATTATATATGTTTGTCAAATATTTTTACTTTTTACAATAAATGTTAGAGGATTAAAAATGCGAATGAATCCAATTTTATGCGTAAACATTCTAATATTCTTTAAAAGGTCGATTAACTGCCTTTTGATGGAAAACCTCTTTTAAATACACTTTTTGACAATTTTATGTGTTGTATTTGACAAAATAAAATTCTTCTTTAGAACTGGGACATCAAAATTTACATTGTGTAAATTTTTGGTATTTTTCCGATGAAGTTTAATTTTTAATGAATAGTGAAAAATGTTGTATATTAATTCAAAACCTTTTTTTAATATAATTTATTTATATGATTAGATTATCTTTTTAATTGGTTTTAAATTGAAATTAGAATATATTTTTACCATTTATTACAATATTGTTAGTTGTAATTAATTTCACTTTGAAATCGGACTTAAACTAGCGTCAATCTTTTGATACATTTTGTTTCATAAAAACACGCTATTTGTTTTGACAATAGGAATTAATTATTAAATTAATTAATGAAAATTATATGTTTTTAATTTTGTAAAATAGACATCATTTTTGAATTTGGAATATCAAATATAGCTTAGGGTGAAGTTTTGGTATTTTTCTGAAAAACTTCAATTTTTGATGAATAGTGAAACCACTAAGTGGTACTTATAAAAACTGATTTTCCGTTTAAATGAAATTTTTCCATCATTGTGTGTTGAATTTCAAAAATCTTACATAAATGGTTTTCATTAAGAATTCAAATGTGGTTCAATGGGATTAAAATAATTTTTTGGTAAATAGTAACTTATTAAGATTTTAATCACGATTAGAGGTAATTAGTGTAGTTTAAGGTAAGAATAATGTTTTAATAAAATGAAATGAACTAGAAACATGTCCTACCCTCATTTTATGTGTCATGTTAGACCAAGATAATCCATGGGTCAACTTGGGGACCCCATGGAGCCACTTTGGTTGGAAAATGACATAAATACCTTTTTATTTAATGTTAAAGTAAAAATGACACACACATGAGATGTTTTACTAAAACAATTTTTACATGGGGTTATAAAAGTCATATTTTTCACTATAAATAGTCATTGGAAATATAAAAATATTTTCTAGACCATAGTATTTTTATATAATTTTTATACATTAAATAAATTAAATTATTTATGACATCATGATGATGCAGCGATGACCTCATTATTTAACGATTTAAATAAAATGGAAAGATAATGTAATATATAATACCTAAACATGTCCAAAACCTATTGGATGAGTGGATTTTGAACCCTTATCACCTTATCCTTGAAATAAATCAATGTGGGACCTTTAAAATCCGAAAATCTTTTGAAAATAAAGTAACATTTTTTAACTTTACAAGAGTGCCCCTCCTCTCCTCTTATAAAAGGCCCCCACCTCTACCTCCTTACCCACACTCCCAAAGCCTCTGGATCGGCCAACCCATGCCCATTTTGTCTCTCCACATCCCTCTATAACTCCTTGAGGCCTAAATTTGGGCATAAGTCTTCCCAAGGAAGCCTTTTATCTCAAACTAAAGGGAGTTACCTGATTTTAAGGTAATGTCTTCACTTGAGTCCTTTTGTTTTATTTTGCCCCTCCAACCCCCTAAACTCTTTTTATTAATTTATTTTGTAACAAATACAGTATCTTCAATATACTAGGATGTTGTTATAAGAAGGATTTTAGCTACACTTACACACACCTACATCTAATGGTAAAAGAACATATTGTTTCCGTGGATGGCGAATTTCTGCCTCACGAAACGATGATTGTTCAACACTCATATAACACCTTCAAAGGTGGCCATTAAGATGTCAATATATTTATATATGATATATAGTATGTTTATGTTTTCCTTAATCATCTGTATTATTCATTTTGAGCATACCTTTATGGCTTCCATTATGGGTAAACATGATAATTTCATTTTAGGAAGTGCGGACTACCGCCCCCTCAAAGTGATTTGATTCGTTAATGCCATATGTGGGACGTATAAAGGATGGATTTAAATTTATTATATATTATGTTATACTGGAATACCTATATATCATTATTATTTATTTCTATTAAAGTATAAGATAGAAATGAAAGTAGCGTTCATGTGTACGTACGGCTTACCGTCTCCATGAACGGTGCATTTCATTTCTTATCCCCAAATGTAATGTACTATTATAAGTACATGTATATAATGGATATATATGATGAATGATACATATAAATGATGAATATAATTCTGGAATTAAAATATACATACCTCTCATTTAGTTTTAATTCTATTAATATGACAAAGAAATGAAAGTAGCGTTCATGCGTACGTACGGCTTATCGTCTCCATGAATATAGTGAAAGTAGCGTTCATGTGTACGAGATGACCCGTCGCGTCGGACAAAGCTGCGGGAATCGAACCCACAACCAAAGTGCGACTGGTATTTATCGCCTACCACTGGATTACGTGATGTCCCTGGTTAGTTTGACTGATTCTTTTTAGTTAGATGATTTTAGGAATCAAGAGTATGTTTATTTTGGGTTATCTATGGAAATTTATTAACCTATCATGGAGGATATGTGATTAGGTTAATTACTTTTAAATATGAGACTTTAAGAGAAACTGATGTTGTTTCGAGATAAATGTTACGATTTAACTTGGAAGACTATGGGATAAAATCCTTAAAATATTTGGGTTTCAATCTTAGTTTGGTTTACTTTGAAGAATTTTATGGACCAATTGTTTATCGAATGGTCCTAGTTGAACTTTGGGTTTTGTTGGACAAATTTTGGAGATTAAGAATTGATTTTCGTTTTATAAAGGGTTATCCTTTTCTGGATTATCTGATCTTGTACTAACATTTTTGGTTTTGGTTAAGGTCTAAAGACATGGAAAGTATATAGTTCTCTTTTGTGGATTAGGTGATTCTCAAGAAGTTTATTATAGTACTCTTAATGCGAACAAGTCTTCCTAAAAACTCATCTTTTGGAGAAAATATGAGTTTGATTAAGGAATCTAGTAAACGTTGAAAGTATACGTGACAAGTAAGTTTTAGTATGATTTAGTTAATCTCAAAAAAATAAATTCCTCAATGAAGAGTAACTTAAAACAAAAATTTTGTCTGTTAACTTTTCCTACTGGGGAATCGAATACCGTTTAACCCATCACAAGTTTGTGATTTTCTTCTGGTTAACTTTCTCTTATACATGTTTACTATCACTCTCCATAAGAACATGACCCTTTTTTTTCTCCTCCATATCCATATTTTCATACTTGGAATCCTAGTATGGGTTAACTCGGGTGACATTTTTACTTCTCTCCCATTATTTTAAAGTGATTGTTTTTCCGACTCTTGTTCTGATGTGGGACTTTCAAGGATGTTTCCGAGCCTAAATTTAAAATTGTGAGGACGCAATTCCCAAATGGGGGGAAGGATGTAACACCCCAGGTAAATAAATAATATGACATTTTTATATTTATCCATATTTGTGAAAAAATATTAATATTACTTTAAAGGGAACGCTATACTCGATGGTGTACCCAATACACAACAACGAGTTCCTTTGAAATCTTATGTTGCACTCTAATAATAAAATAATATTATTTTAAATGGTAGTTAACGCCTAGCTGTTGTAATAGAGAGAATGAACAGAACTAACTAAAAAATGATTATATATGTTTGTCAAATATTTTTACTTTTTACAATAAATGTTAGAGGATTAAAAATGCGAATGAATCCAATTTTAAGCGTAAACATTCAAATATTCTTTAAAAGGTCGATTAACCGCCTTTTGATGGAGAACCTCTTTTAAATCCACTTTTTGACAATTTTATGTGTTATATTTGACAAAATAAAATTCTTCTTTAGAATCGGGACATCACAATTTACTTTGTGTAAATTTTTGGTATTTTTCCGATGAAGTTCAATTTTTAATGAAGAGTGAAAAATGTTGTATTTTAATTCAAAACATCTTTTTAATATAATTTATTTATATGATTAGATTATCTTTTTAATTTGTTTTAAAGTGAAATTAGAATATATTTTTACCATTTAATCTAATAGTGTTAATTGGAATTAATTTCACTTTGAAATCAGACTTAAACTAGCGTCAATCTTTTGATACATTTTGTTTCATAAAAACACGCTATTTGTTTTGACAGAGGAAATTAATAATTAAATTAATTAATGCAACTTATATGTTTTGAATTTTGTAAAATAGACATAATTTTTGAATTCGGAATATCAAATTTATCTTAGGGTGAAGTTTTGGTATTTTTCTGAAAAACTTCAATTTTTGATGAATAGTGAAACCACTAAGTGGTACTTATAAAAACTGATTTTCCGTTTAAATGAAATTTTGCCATCATTGTGTGTTGAAGTTAAAAAATCCTACATACATGGTTTTCATTAAGATGTCAAATGTGGTTCAATGGGATTAAAATAATTTTTTGGTGAATAGTAACTTATTTAGTTTTTAATCAAGATTAAAGGTAATTAGTGTAGTTTAAGGTAAGAATAATGTTTTAATAAAATTAAATGACCTAGAAACATGTCCTACCCTCATTTTATGTGTCATGGACGACCAAGAAAATCCATGGGTCAACTTGGGGACCCCATGGAGCCACATTGGTTGGAAAATGACATAAATACCTTTTTATTTAATGTTAAAGTAAAAATGACACACACATGAGATGTTTTACTAAAAAAAATTTTACATGAGGTTATAAAATTAATATTTTTCACTATAAATAGTCATTGGAAATCTAAAACGATTTCCTACACCATAGTATTTTTTTTATAATTTTTAGACATTAAATAAATTAAATTATTTATGACATCATGATGATGCAGCGATGACCTCATTATTTAACGATTTAAATAAAATGGAACGATAATGTAATATCTAAGACCTACACATGTCCAAAAACTATTGAATGAGTGTATTTCGAACCATTATCACCTTATCCTCTAAATACATCAATGTGGGACCTTTAAAATCCGTAACTCTTGAAAATAATGTAACATTTTGTAACTTTACAAGAGTGCCCCTCCTCTCCTCTTATAAAAGGCCCCCACCTCTACCTCCTTACCCACACTCCCAAAGCCTTTGGCTCGGCCAAACCCTGCCCATTTTGTCTCTCCACATCCCTCTATAACTCCTTGATGCCTCACGTTGGGCATAATTCTTCCCAAGGAAGACTTTTAGCTCAAACCAAAGGGAGTTACCTGATTTTAAGGTAATGTCTTCACTTGAGTCCTTTTGTTTTATTTTGCCTCTCCAACCCCCTAAACACTTTTTATTCATTTCTTTTGTAACAACTACAGTATCTTCAGTATAATATTATGTTGTTATAAGATGGATTTGAGCTACACTTACATACACCTACATCTAATGGTTAAATAACATACTGTTTCCGTGGATGGCGAATTTCTGCCTCACGAAACGATGATTGTTCAACACTCATATAACACCTTCAAAGGTGGACATTAAGATGTCACTATATTTATATATTATATATAATATGTTTATGTTCTCCTTAATCTTCTGTGTTATTCATTTTGAGCATACCTTTATGGCTTCCATTATGGGTAAACACGATAATTTCATTTTAGGAAGTGCGGACTACCGCCCCCTCAAAGTGATTTGATTCGTTAATGCCATATGTGGGACGTATAAAGGATGGATTTAAAGTTATTATATATGATTTTATACTGGAATACCTATATATCATTATTATTTATTTCGATTAAAGTATGAGAGAGAAATAAAAGTAGCGTTCATGCGTACGTACGGCTTACCGTCTCCATGAACGGTGCATTTCATTTCTTATCCCCAAATGTAATGTACTATTATAAGTACATGTATATAATGGATATTTATGATGAATGATACATCTAAATGATTAATATAATTCTGGAATTAAAATATACATACCTCTCATTTAGTTTTAATTCCATTAATATGACAAAGAAATGAAAGTAGCGTTCATGCGTACGTACGGCTTACCGTCTCCATGAACGGTGAATTTCATTTCTTACCTCTAAATGATTATGTAATATTATAAATACATGTATATGATGGATATATATGATATATATGATATCCAAATCATTAATATCATTCTGGATATAATGAACCATTGACCACACGAAGAACATGTAATTGTAAGAAGTTCACTTTCGACTTAAGAACCAAATATCGACAAAACAAACATTATTAACTTAAATGATTACATAATGTTTATAAAATGTAAATAAGTGATATAAAAGGAATAATGAACTTGAAAAATTTTATTAAGCAAATAGAAATTAACTCAAGTTTATTATTCAGGATGTTAAAGAATGATCGAGTCAAGTCGGACCCGAGGTAAGGGATCTTACTCCTCTCTTTCTTTTTAAGTACACTCTTTTATGTCATTCCTTTTAAAGCTCATCTTTCTTGTTATTAGGATGCTATTTTATATTACTATTACTGTAATTTTTATGTTCATGTGATGAGAGACCCTATTCTCTCTCATCAATCCATTTTGGAAGTTTTGAGTGGCGCTGTTAGGCTGCCGAATTTTCGTAAGAGATCTAACCTCTCTCTTTCTTTTTAAGTACTCTCCTTTATGTCACTTCTTTTAAGATCCTCTTTGTTATTATGGGGGATGTTCTTTTATATTCATCTTGCTTTAAATTTTATTGTAATATTATGAGAGACCCTATTTGATCTCATCAATCCATTTTTTGAAGTTTTAAGTGGCGCTGTTAGGCTGCCGAGTTTTCATAAGGGATTTTTCATCTCACTTTTATTCTCGTGAGATTTATGCTACATTTGCCACAATTTCCTTTGAGTGGTGTATTTACTATCAATTATTCTACTCTTTTTGTAAAATACTTTCGTTTATGAGTATTTACATCAATGTTGTATTGTCCTTCTTTCACGGGGCATATGTTTCGAAAGATACCCATGTCGGTAAGGGAACCATTCACCCTCCTCTTTTTAAAATACTTCTTTTGTTATGTCTTTTAATTCACATACTACTATGTTGGGATATGTTCTTCTATATCCTTATTGATTTAAATTTTATGTCCAAGTGATGAGATACCCTTTTTATCTCTCATCAACTCATTTTCTGAATTTTGAAGTGATGCCCTTAGGCTGTCGAATTTTACCAAGGGAACTTTTTAACCCAATTTCGATTTCTTTGGGTTCAACATGTAGTTATTGAATATGTACTCATTTGAATATGTGTGAATGACCTTTGAGTGTTTTACACTTAATATCCACTTATATTGGGTGTATTTATATTTGTCACACATAATTATGAGATTGATTTATCCTTAATTTAAGGGTACCTTCTTTACAGGGGATTTCATCTCATTCTACATTTCTATTGAGTCTTCATTGTTGTTATGCACCAATTCACTCTTATATGGTGTATATACTGTCCTTTGGAATATTATATCATGAATTCCTTTATTCTCATGATATTATAAAGTTCTGATTAAATGTTATTCCTCAATTTTTTTATTCAAGTGTCTCTCATTTTGTTAAAAACTATTTAACAAAAATATCGTTTTAAATGTTTTAAAGATTTATTATTCTAAATCATTATCGTTAATGTCCATGTTTTCAAAATGGGTTTAAGTATTTATTTATAAGCACAATAATGTTTTAAAATTATAATTCCATTAAAAGCTTCAAATTGGTATGGGACACTTTTATTCAAAAATCTCTTTTAAATGGTTTTTGAAAATGGATTGATTAATTAAATATCTGGGAATTACTTATTGTGATTGCAAATGAAATGTTGTTATTTAAATGTTTATATTTTCAATATTTTTTCTGTAATGATGGTACTTGGACATTTTACGGGTGGTTACGTGATAAACCATATGACGGGTGGTGTCGTGAATACCAGGACGTGTGGTTACGTTATAACCTCCAATGCATTGGGTATGGAAGTCGGTCGTATGGCTATTCCATTAAGTATGTATGGAATTTGGCCGAATGGCTATTCCATTAAGATTGAGTGGAAGTCGACCGTATGGTTATTCCATTTAAGTATGTTTATGTCCCAAGATACCTTTTTACATTATGTGTTCTTTATATGGTTTTTATGGTAATCTTTTGGTTACAAAAAGGGTAAGTAATGATATTTTATTCAGTGATGAGTTTTTACTACTTCATAAAGGTGAAATGTATTACTTTGGTAAAGTACTCATGGTTTACTTATTGTTTTGGAAAAACTAACAGTTTTCCTTCTTTGTGTATCCTTTACTGGGCTTTTTATGCTCATCCCATGTTTTTGAAATGTTTTCTACAGGACTTAAAGATGAATAGGGTCAAGGATGGGATCAAGGAAAGACATGCTATCTAAAACATGGAACTAGCCATGTTTCTTTTTAAGTTTTTTTATGTTATGGAAACTTAGTAGAAGTGTCTACTATGTAATCTTTTGAGATGTAATAGTTTGGACCTAATTCTCTAAAAATCTAAACATGAAAAGATCCTCAATGTGAATTATTCATTTAATTCAATAATTAAGTAATGTTTAAGGCTGGGGCCTTATACTAACATATCATTTCATATCATTTATAGTACACTTCTTTGATTCTTTGGAAAGTAAAAAAAATAAGGGTGATCTAAAATGCTCAGTAAAGGCTACGTATAGTGGAAGATATCATGAAACCATATATAATAATCAATATCAAAATGAAAATAACTTAACATACATTTCATTTTTTAAAAATTACATTCATGATAAGATAAGGCATAATAAATATGTCACGTTATATAATTGAACACACATTTCATGTAATCAATACATTGGGAAGGTTGTTCAACCATATATAATATCAATATTAAACTATCACTGATAGTAATCAATATGGAATGATAAATAACTGAAAATGCAATCCGTTTAATTAGTGACATGACTACCATCACTATACAAGGAATAATCAATATAGTGGGGGTATGTAACTAAGAACACAATTCATTTAATCAACAAATGAGAATGAAATTCATAAAAATATAATATCATAGAGAAATTGTCATCGATAATAACAATTACTTAATTTAAAATGAAGTAAATAATTAATTAATTGATGTCATTAATTCATTGTCCTGATATCTCCACAATCAATTCCTTTCACAAGTTAGTTTAAAAATACTAGGTATAATCACATCTAGTTTGGAAAATAACTTTATAATAGCTTACTGATTCACCACAAGATACTACTGATGCATTAATGGGATATATATAAACAGCCCCCCCCCCCCCCCACACATGTCTATATATCCATATCATTCCTCATATATTGATTACTCAATTTAATTAATGAAAAATATTCCTTACAATTAAATATACTATTGAAGAAAGAATATGGATTTAAAATATTTCCCATTTCAATAAAATAGTTTTCAATGTAAAACAACATACATATAAATGATATATTTTTTTAGGAAATAATCATAATGTTGATATTTAGGGTAAATGTAATTTATAATGATCACATAAATGTGAATATTTCATGGGAAGTTAATGGCTAAAAAATGAAATAAAAAATGAATTAAAATACTTTCCTCGGTCAAAATGATCATAATCCATCCATATAAATAATGATGATAATACCAATCTAATATATTCCCATTAGAGTAAGAATAAATAATTTTTTGTTCATGATAAGTAATTTTAAAAAAAACTATTGAGGAAAATATCCTGTTATTTTGAAAATCATCTTTTTAAACTAAATGTTATCAAAATATTTTGAAAAAAAATCATTGAAAAAATCATTTAAAACATATAAAATATTATTTAAAAAAATTTGTGGTCTTGGTGGTTGAAAATTCTATACATGGTGAGTATGAGGAAACAAATATTTCATTAACATTTTCAGTTAAAGAGAAATGCACTTTGTTTTGAAAAAATTGAAGATTATAATAGAGCTTTTTTGAAAATTTTTAAAATGGGAAAAAATGTATTCCTGAATTCATTTTTAAAAAGGGTAAAAACATTCTTTAAAATAATTTTATAAATCATGGTTTTAGTATAAAATAGATTTCTGACCAAAGAGAGAAATGTAGTTGGTTTTTTAAAAACATTTTATCCTAAATTTTATGTTAAAATATTATAATAACGGAAATATAAATTGAAATTTTTCTGAATAACATGTGGAAGATAAAATTAAATGGTTTAATTTTAATATGATCTAATATTTTCCATCAAATGAAATTCTCAAATAAAAATTTCAATTACAATGAGATTGTGAAATAAACTCATATAATGATCATAACGTTGAAGTGAGAATTAACCAATAAATAAATTGTGGGTATAAATTTAAATATAAATAAAAAAATGGATATAAAAAATAATTTATTGAAAATTTAATACAAACATTATCATAGAATATAAAAGATAATGAAAATGTAAAGTAACAGAATATAGGAAAATTGAGTTATAAAATTATTTACCACTTGGTAACTCTTAATTCAAATACCCATAGATGAAATAATTGAAATTGAAACATAAAATACAAGGAATTATTTAAAATTTAAGATATTATATTACAAAGGGGATGTATATACACCATATAAACGAAATTACGTGCATAACATCACAATATGCCTCAATTAAGGGAAATTTGGAGCAAGTCCCTTAACACTTGGTAAATTTCACATAAGACCCAATTGTATGAATGAATTAATATTGAAACATAAAATACCATGAATTATTAAGGACTCAAGATATTATATAAAAAATGGGAATTATTTATAGCATATATGAGAAATTAGGTGCATAACAAAAAAAATTAATCATTGAAGGGAGATTGAGTCAAAGTCCCTTAACTCGCACTTACTTTTGATCGACCACAATTTAACCTAATTTAAAGTGATTATAAAAATGTTATTATATTTTAAATATAATTATTAATATTTATAATTATGTATATGAATCTTTTATAACATTTTATCACCGTTTTGTAAATAATATTCATTATTTTCAATGTTTTGGGTATTAATTTTCAAGTTTTCTCATGTGTGTTTCATCACGGAATATCCATTTCTTGTGAATATTATATAGGTATATCATCTATAGGATCATAATATAGAAATAATTATAATATTTTTCCATCTAATATACTTTTAAAAACAATTATGAATGATGTTTTTAAAAATGGACAATGTCACAATCATGGAGATTGTAGGTCATACGTACACATTGGTAACCTTTCGAATTTGTAATGATCGTTATGGAAAGGGAATAAGTAATATTTTATAATTTAAAAATTATAATCAATGTATATATATCATACTATTTCTTTAAATATATTTATATATTTATTCCATGTGGTGTAGTGATGAAGAGAGAGCCACATTGCTTCATGATGGTGGTAATCCACCTATACATGAATAATGATATCATTTTGGTGGAAAAAATTAAAATGGTATAGTATATTTTCATAATGAAAATATATGATATTAATATAATAATTATGTTACTTATATTATATGTATTAATTATATTTATTCTTATGACATTTTATGTAAAGTGTTAATGAATGTTGAATCACATTGCTTTATGAGGAGGATGTCTACTGTACACACGAGTGACATTATCGTATCCCCTATGGAATGGAAAGTAAAAAAATGAATATATGTTACAATTAATCGATAATTATAATTATTTTTTAAAGATCATATATATATATATACACATTATATTCATTATTAAACCCAACCATGAGATGTCTTAATGGAAAAATGAATGACATTAGCTCATGAGGTAGTGATCCATAATTCCCATGAATGATGATTTCATAATCAATTTTATAAAAGTGGAGATGGTTTTATATCCTTAAAATATCATAAAAAAAATAGAATTTGTAATATACATATTTTGTTAAATCATAATGGTTTTATAATAATTTATGAAGGTTGAGTAAAAAATAAGATAAAAATATCGGTGGAAGAAGGTTACCTCTTCTTCGGGTAACCTCCTTAGGTTTTCACCAAATCCTTCCAATGATAGATTTACAACAAAAATAATTCTTATAATATTTTGGATGGGAATTTGGGACGTTATTAATAAATGTTTAATCTGAATGAAAATGGTTTGAATATTCAAATATAAGAGGATATGAGGTGGCCTTTTATAGGTGATCTTATTAGCACAATTAAATGTTTTTGAAATAAAATTATGTGCACGTCTTTTTTACATGAAACAAGGTTAAAAAATGGATTATTATTGGGAATTATACATTATATCATATAAATATTTCCATAAAATAAATTCTATATAAGTTATTATTTCTATCTAACCTTTATCATTCATTTTTAACCACAGGGTAAATCTATTTTTACCTTAACCCCGATAAAGAAATTTCACTATTTCACTATTCATTTTGGTAAAAAAAATTAATTTGAATTTATTAGATAGTATGAATTATTTTGATTCGAACAATTAATTTAATTTTTAAAAATTATGTTCACATAATCTAAAAAATTAATTTAAAATAAATCACATATATTGAATGAGAATGTGACATTTTAAAGAGAAAATGATCAATAATCTATATTGTTTTTATAACAAAATTCAGTATTAAAATGATTCCCTCAAACTAAATTAGATTAATATAAATATAATTTTACTAATTTCAATTTAAATACAATTTAATATACAATATATTTTTTTGAATAATTAAAAAAATTCCATTTTAAATTAAAATTTAAAATTTTTCGGTAATCATCAAAATAAATATTTCATAAAAATCCCTAAAAATTACTCTATGTGATTTTTTGGGTTCTTATTTAATAAATGATTATTATTTTTTCAAATAATGTTTCTAAATTTGGTGAAAATTAGTTTTAAATTTTATGAGCAATGATCCACTAAAATGTCTTTTAGAAAAACTGTAGTTTTTTTTAAAAACCACTTTTGTATTAATGAATTATTATTTTTTTCTGATAAATAGATAAACATAATTTTAATTATTTAGTTATCACTATTAATTCCCTAAAATTTAATGGTTATGTTAAAATGGTATACTATCTTTTGGTTCATTTATACTCGAGTTTGTGTTTTCTTCATGCTATTAAAGAGCTTAATTTTAAAGAAATATATTTTGACGGTTGTTTGACATTAGTGTTTTTTGTCAGATACACTATCTAATAAAATGAATTTATTTTAAAATTATTAGGTGTTGCAGTCTTTTACTATTAAGGGGAATTATCCCAATTATCATATTGATTAATCCTTTCTTCGAAAACCGATAGTGGGAAAGTCCATAGTGAAGACATCTAACTTTGAGGAGCCCAAGACTTTAGCCTCCAATGGGTATAATAAGGCTACTAGATTTAGGTTTCCTGGATGTATTTTTGGAAGGGAATCTAAATGTTTGGTTTATTCAAACCCATTTATTAGATAAAATAAATATTTCATGTGATAGTTTTGACAAGGCCTTGGAGAAGTAACTCACACGGGAAAATCCTTTTGGGGATGAGATATACTTATAAGTGTAAGAAAATTTTAAGGAGTTAGAGGTACCTCAGATCCTAGATGAAACCAGTGAACTTTGGATGCTCTCTTATCAAGATTCATAGTTTCAAGAGGAGGATAGTAATTCTTTTACATATGTTTATTTTTTTCTATCTTATAATTCTGAATCAGATCCATATAAGGTCTAATTTGAATCTATTTTACTTGTGATTTAAAATATATATTGTGGAAAAACTACTTTATCCTTGGAATGAGCACAATATAAGATACTAATGTATGTTTTTATCCTAGTGTTCTTGTTTTTATCAGTCTATTGGATTTTTTTGGGGGATTTGAGTTATTAGGTTGCTATTGTTTTTCATTTTGGACTATTGGTTTGGTTTTTGGGTTTAAATTAGTTTATTTCATGCGTGGTTTTGGTTATGAGAGTTCATACATTTAACATAAATGTGATTTTAGGATAATAAAATATCATAATCAAATATATACTTATTATATTTTAGGGTATTTTCAAATTTAACTAAATATTATATTAGTTTATAATAGTACAATTTTTCATTAAATAATATTTTTACTAAATGAAATAAATTAATGATTCACATATTTTAATAGGAGATAAACCATTTTAAATAATTCATTAATTACAATAATATTAACACTTTATTGTTTAGGCTTGTATAAACATAAATAATTCACTTTTATCCTCATAAACATGTCATAATATAATTTATATCTTATTAATGTAGAATCTTTCATATTTCACAGTATTATATGAATGAAGAGGAATCCAATCATAAATACATGATTAGTGTTTCTAAACATTTAAGTAACATCAGAGGATTCTGTGAAAATAAAGATAATGAGATCATTATAAAGTAACCCTTGAGGAATTTCATAAATAGGTTTGATCTTAAATTTTATTCACTCTATGGTATATAATATCATTCTCTTGATGAGTTATATAACATCTTCATTACCTAGGAAACAAGAATTACACCTCCATATAAAAAGAAATGTATAGATGTGATTGACTTTGATGCCATTAGAAAGTAAAAGCTGAATAAAATAGAATAAACCTTTCAGTGAATCGAATTATATTTATGAAATACATAAATATGGAATGAGTTTCATGTCTCATATCTCATATCTCATAAAATATATAGAATAGGCAATATCAAGTACAAGGGTAAACTACCCAAAAGATTCATCACCCATGTTGGTATTGGACAGTTTACTGTAAATTATCTAAAGAAAAAGTATATTTAATATGAGGCTGATGATAATGCCGAAAAGAATAAAAATTTCAAGTGTTGGAAGAACAACAAGTATGAGAATAAATCTTTCTATTTTAATAATAAGTTCTCAGAGAGGAGGGAAAAAAATTTAACATGAAATAAATAAGATGAATTCAATTCATCAAATAGTCAACCCAAGCATGTAGATTATGAAATATCCACTAACTTTATGAAACATATGGATAATTAAGAAACATCTTTATATAGTGAATATTAAGGTGGTAAATAAAAATAAAAGCACAGTTGATCAGATCTATGTTGGAATCCTTCCTTGAAAAAACACAAAGCATAAGAGGGAAGTTAAATCTCCAAATAATCTTGTAGGAAAAAAGGATGAATAAATTGAAGAGTTTGTAAATAAATAACATAAAATTATTTAGTAACTCAAGAAGCTAAAGTTATATTTTAATGAGAATGTATAATTATAAAATATCTTAATGTAAATTATGTTTTTATGGAATATGAACAAAGAATGCTGATGTCAAAAAATCTATCAAATGAATATGAGTTTAAAATATTCCAATAAGGCTTCAAGAAATTTATTGAAATTAATACTGAGACATGTATAAAAACAAAATTATAGAGCACATCATCTTTGGATAAATGAGTATATAAAACTTCACTAAAAATTGTATCTATCTTTCCCAACCAAATAGGCCAAAATTTAAATTCTATAATATGTTAGGAAATAATATTTAATGATAAGTACTCTATTATATATATATATATATATAAGAAAGAATAAAAAAAATAAAATAAATCCCTTTAAATGAAATTAAAAAAAAAGTGTATAACTAGAAAATAAAGGTAGAATTCTGAAATATAGATTTCATAATATGATTACAATTATAAGATGAGGTTCATATTTTTGGTGTTTCGGGATTTATGATTCAATACCTACATAAGATGGTATAATATGACTCTACATTAGATAAGAAAAGAAGAAATGTGAAGCAACTCTAAGATGAAAAATGTGAGTCCCCATTGAATAAATCAATGAACATGGTCACTTAAAATCTATCAACACAGATCATGTATTACGGTTTGAAATAAATATATGGAATATGTGATAAGAAAGAATATTTTGTTGAAGAACATATAAATTTTTTTACTAGAAATACATCTTACCTGGAAAAGGGAAAATGAGTTCAAAATAAAAAACAAGATGAAAAGTCATTCATTATAGAATTTTCCTAGAAGGAAAGCATGAACAGATGAACCTGGGTACATGATAGTGGGTACTATTCACATATGACTGGAATCACTAAAATCTTAAAATGAATTTGGAGAAATATATGAGAGAAATTTAATTTTATAAATTATTTCTCACTGGAGATCAATTGTATTGGAACTACAGATCTTGAGTCTAAATGAAACATGTACAAAGAAGTATTTCTTGTTAAATGGATAAAAATAAATTTCAATGTTTTAAAACTATGTGATAATGGAATAAAATATTAATTTAAAAATAAATAACATCTTAACACAAAATGATATTTATTGAATAATTATTACAAGAGACTGGAGATCAAATCGGGATTGAGACATATTTCTGGGTATTGTAGCAGTATTGTAGCAGGTGTTGTTCGGTACTGTAGCATCCAAAACTATTCATCCATCTGGAACTTCGGGCCACCGTTTTGGGCCTCGGGGCTGGTAAAGCCTTCGGGCCACCCAAGGCCTTCGATCCAGTTTTATCTCAAGGAATTCAAACCACCTTAAGTCCTCTGGGAAACCCCACGTCCTTCAATCCACCTGATTATGCAGACTTACCAGTGAGACTACAAGGGACAAGGCTCCAGATGAGGATTCAGGGAAGGCGCATTCAGTAGAGAAGAGCTAACCTAAATTGGAAGAATGATAGGGTTTGCCTTTTCCATCGGTACTAGGCCTGAGCATCATTGCATTGGACAGCTAGCCGACCAACCCTGTGAAGGTGGAATGCTGATCATCATGACATATGCTGGGGAGGAGCATTTCCATGTTATTTTGTCTGGGTGAATCCCTCTAAGACCTACGGGGCCTGAAATTGTCTCAGAGCCTTCAAGACTTGTAAGGGTTCCACCTCATCCCTTGAATGGTGTTTTATCAAAACAATAAAAAAATGAAGGCCTTTGGGCCATTTAGCAAAGAGGTGAATGAACACGTGTATTTCTTTGGATTGGTGACCCATCCAACTCATGCCACATGAGTTCCAATGTTGAAAAATAAATGATTTTATAGGATCCATGATCACCTAATATTAAGAAATATGAGCATGGTATATATGAAAGATATAGTTAGAGACCTTCTCAAACTGATGATAGAAATAGAGTTTGTTTGTGGGTCATGTCAAAAGATGAAGATAACTCAACATACAAACAAGAATATAGAAATTCAATCTATTAGACCTTTGGAATAGATATATTCTTATGTGTGTGGTACCATGAGGAATACATCAAAAAATATTGATATCTAATTCCTTATAATCATAGATGACTAGAAACATATAAAAAATTTCCCTTTCATGAAATAAAAGATAAAGTTACTCAAATATTCAATGTTTTCAAAAGTCAAGTGGAAAAAGATATTAGTGATTTAAAAAATGATAAGGTAAAATAATAAAAAACAAATATTACCCAAGTTGTATTTTTTAGATATACCAACAAAAAATGGGTTAAAAATCAATATAATAGAACATACACTCCTCAAAAAAATATGGTGGCTAAATTATCAATCATATGTATTTTGGAAATGAGAGAAACCATATTATCTAAGCATAATATTCTGAACATTTTTTGGAGAGAATCTATTTATACCACTCTTTATATCAATAATAGGTTTTTATTATTTCATAAAAATTAATACTCTATATGTGATTTTTCATAATCAAAAGGAAACTATTAGTTACTTCAAAGTATTTAGAATCCCCTATTACAAGAAGACTAAGAACCATGTTCTTGAGAAGTTTTTAGTAAAAGATAAAAAAGGAGACTTCCTGGGGTATCATTAAAATCAATCTATTTAAAAATATGGAAGAAACGATTGGAATAAGGTGGCTAAATTTTTGGATATTAAAATAATTGAAAATATTTATATAATATATGTTATTATTGAGGCAGATGATGATTCCTCTAGTTTCGGAAACAAATATATTTCTAAATTATAGATTGTTGAGAAGGATTAAAGATAACATATTGTGATTGATATTGATTTTAATGTTACTAGTGAAGAAGTGAGATCTGAGATTCTATGGGAGTGGCATAAAAGGTTGAGAAAACAAGTTGACTATGAGAATATTTTTGACCAGTCGGATGCACCTATCAAAACCGAAATAACGAAAATTATAGAAACCCAAACAACACTTATTTTCACATTGAGGCTAATACTATTGTTGAGGAAGTTAAACATGGTAAGTGTATTAGTAAAAATAGTATATATTTTGATCAAATAGATAAAAACTACACTTGGGAGTTGGTATCAATACATGATGAAAATAATGTCATTGGCACAAAGTAGGTTTAGCTAAAAAAGTTTAATAAGAGTGGTTAATTCAAAACAAATACAGAAAAAATGTTGTGTAATGGGGTCTCTTAAATAATAGGAGATGACTTCATAAAACCTTTTGAGATAATAAGAATTTATAAAAATAATTGAATGTTTTTTTAAGCGAAAAAACATAAAAGATGAATGATTTATAAAAGGGATATGAAATATACCTTTCAAAATGATGAATTAGAAGAGGAGGTGGTCATTGAACAAACTGATTGATTTTTCCTTGATAAATATGCGATCATGGTATGAAAGATCATGAAGGATTTAAAGGGGTTTATGTAAGCCCCATAATCTAGTTATGGTAGGATTTATGGATACATTAGAATCCTTGTGTTAGGAAAGATAAAAAGGATAGTAATATTAATGTAATTGATATTTCCACATGAACTCTTACTTTAATTTCATATATCAATTCCATCATTTTTGTTTCTGAAAAAAGATTCTATATATGAGGAATTTTTTTGAGATGAAAATACATTTTAAAATGTAAATTTTAGTGAATTTTATTACATTATAGTGCTAAAACTCATACAAGGAGCTGAGCATACTTTTCTATCTCAAGAAAAGTACTCTAAATAATAATTGAAGAAGTGTGGAATAAAATAATGTAAGGGGAATTATACTCACAATATAATTAATTGTTATCAAACATGTTTTGGGTTTTTGTTTCGATATATTTATAAATTATTCTAATTTAATAATCAAAACATTGTAATAAAACCATAATATGATGTGTGGTAGAAATAGTCACTATTATAAACCTAGATAATTTATCACTACTTATAGATGTCTCTATAAACCATCTGATTTGGGTCTTAATTCCACCACATTAATCTAGGACATCCATGGCCTCATGACCATGACCACCACCTTCATCCCTCCTCCTCCCAAGATGGGTAATGTTCACTTATGCTGGATTTTACTCATCCTTTCTTTCCTCTAATAGAACCATTATCTCATCATCCCTTCCCTATCACCAACCTTGATCCAAAAACTCCCTCCTTCGACCAGTGATTCCCCAAGCTACCGATAAATATTCGGGAGTTCATGAAGAAATCAGAGCTACAATATCCCTCCTAAGTGACACTTTTCTGTGAGAGTCTAACATCAATTGACACCTTCAATGGATTAATCTATAATTTATGGGGTTTTAAAAAATCATACTATAGTAGGGCTCCATGACCCCAAAAATTTCTCATTGGTTTTGAGAATGAGGGTGATCATGTATCTACCTAAACAAAAAACCAATGATCCTTGAATAATTTTTAGTTATTCCTTTCTATGTTATATCTAATTCAATATGAAATGGGATACATTGATATCACTAATCTGGGTAAGTTTTCTAGCTCATCTTCTATATTTTAGAAATCCATTAATTCTCTCGATTCATAGAAACTTGGTAGATATTTTTTTTTTGATAGTATATCTGGATCCCTTTAACATCCAATTTATCCATGAATCAATTTTTTAAAAAATATATCTAAACAACTATTATATTGGGTGTTTTTTGAGATTTAAAATTAAAACCAGGTCAAATGGGTGGTATGTTTTAAATTTTGGACTGATTTTTACTCCTATTTCCATCATCTAGATCACCTCTAATAGGTATGTAGGTGTAGTTCAGTCAAAAAGACTATGATCACCCTTCCCCATTTTTTGATGATGGGTTTATAGGTAACGACCTGATGAGGTATTATGTGGATGTGGTTTATTTACCCTCAAATGACAGACCAAGTTTGTCTGAAGCTGATAAATGTTGAAACAACATTTCTTCTTTAGATGGTGTGAATACAGATTCGAGGGTGGATTTAGGTCTTCAGATTCTTGGAATAGTCTCTGAATCACACTCAGACACTAGTGGATTATCTCATCTGGACCCAAGTCACAAAATAAAATACTCCCTCCAACTGGGAACTTGAATTTCCATCTATAGAAATCATTTTCCAGATTAGAAGAAGGAGTAACTGACATAGTGGACTAAGGGGTATGGACATGGGTTAGTCACAAGAAGGCTAAAAAGATGGCTCCAACCCTAGGGGAAAATTTTTAAAATATGAGAAATTTATTGATAAGGGACATTAATGAATTTTTAAGTATGATGAGGATAAGAAACCCACAATTTTATTTCAAAATAGTTTGATGAAAGGGAAGAAAAAGATTATTGATGTTGGTGTTAATTTAGGGAGGAATACTTAGGCATGGAAATATTATTGGTACATTCCAAAAACATTGATTACTTGATCAATATGAAAACATAATAAATTTAGAAAGTTAGACTATTTATCCTTTGAAAGAAATCAAATGATATTGTTCCCAATGTGGTAACCAAGAATGAAGACGCACAGTCCTCATAGGAGGATTCCATTCAAATCAAAAAAGGTGAATGAGAATCCCATTTAGGAGGAGGAACTTTTAAAATCAATTCTATAGGGGGATATAAATGGAAAAATCCGAATGAATGAAAGTATTTTTGGTAATCATGGGAGAGGTGAAGAATTTGGATAAGTAGAGTAACCAATGGCTGGAAAATTGAATGGGTAAATACGCTTTATGAGTTATATGGAGAATAGGATGGATTAGAACTTATTTATCAATGTTTTAAATGAGGATCAAACATGAATGAATGATATAACTATGGTAGTTATAACTAAGGAAAAACAGGATTGGATAAATTATTAAATCCATATTTTTCTCCAAGGCTTTAATGAAATGAAAATTAACATGGAAGAATTTCATAAAATATTGGTACAGATGAACCCTTCATTCAAGGAGATGATTCATAAGGAAAAAATGATCCCCATCATGTTTAAATACGTACTATTTTATGGGTCCCCACTTTTCCTCAAGGTGTATTATCTTAAAAATAAATAAAACATTAATTTTTAATATTCTGATTTATAAATGTTACATATTTATCTACAATTATAATTTTTTCTAAATTATTAATGTTTATAATAATGGATAAATTGTCAATATTTATAAAGATATCTATATTTTTATGGTCTATAAACATTTATAATTTACCAATCTACCATTTACCAATGGTTTATATAAAATAACAGTAAATGATTTATTAATTACCCATTTTCTTCATAAATATTGGTAATTATCTTTTTCAAATTTATTATTTTTTTCTCTAAAATTCATGATTTTATTAAAAAATTTCATAATGTTTTTTTTATTTTTTTCTATGTTTTTTAAATCACACATATATCAATATCTCACCTCCCACCTTCTAGTGCTTGTTTCAGAATCAGAAATACATCCCTACATCACCCTACCTCACACCAGCCTCGCATCGGTTGTCCACACTCTCAGGTGCTTCCCCGTACCTGTAGACATGAATTCTCACGATTCTTTGTCTATTATACTAATTTTAGTTTAAATGGGTGGAGAAACAAACTGCAGTAAATGGATATATCTACATATAAAATATATTTTTTTTACGGTGAAATATTCCCACATGTTTTTTTCATGACATTTCAATAATTTTTTAAACTTGATATTCAAGTAATTTATAATATTAGAGATAACAATTAAGGTACACACCTCTTTGATACCTATTTCTCATGAAATAAAATTGGATTTTGATGATTTATTATAGGATGCAGAGGGATATTTCTAAATGATATATTCATTATGGTTCATACTATAACTATAACTAACTACACTAGTATCATTAGTTCCCTTGTTGGAAGTTCAATTTTGTGTTTTTTGTGCCCTCATGATAGAGTTCTCTTATGGTGTTGAGTTCATTGGGAGAGTGAGTTGTATTCTTGTCTAGAGGAAGGTTCTATGATGAACAATATGTCTATTTCTAATCGATTAATGATTAAGATGCAACTTGATAAACTAATTTGGCATGATTCTAGTGAAAAACACTATGCTGGATAGTCTTGAGAATTTTTCATTTATATGTTTTCATTTTATTTTCGGGTGGTGAAAGCTCTTTGCACCTTATGTAATCGTTGGACCTCCCCTTTCCCTTTAATAAATTTTGGGGAATATGGGTCAGTTTACCCGCTCATGTTTCATGTCGTTTCTTCAATTAGTATATAATTATATGTATTAACTTACACACATACACATATTAATATATTAATATATGATATTATATATTTATATACAAATAAAAATATATTTTATTGTTATTATTTTAGTACAAATTAATATATATTTTATGAAATATTTATATATAAATTAAGGTATATGGTATTTATTAATAAAAAACTTATTTCATTATTATATATATTTATATATTAGTATATAAATTAACACACAAACATATATATTACCACAAATATACTTATGAATTTATATATTCATATATATATATATATCTTAATATAAAAATTAAAATATCTTTATATGTGTTTATATATATATGTATGTATATATATGTATATCTGTATATACAGAAATTATTTATTATTAATGATCGTTTAGTTATTAGTTATTATCTAGTATATCATAACTATGTTTTGAATCATAAATAATAAAAGTTAAATTTATTATATATATACATATTTTTTATTTTATGTAAATTTATTATATGTGTAATATCCAACCCAATATATATTTATATGTATTCATGAATATTATTATATATGTATGAATGTGTGTGTGTTAGTATATATATAATAAAATATAACATTATTATATAATATTAAAAATAATATATCTTTGTTTTATTCCAATATGTTATTTTTCATATTATATAATATTAGTATATATGTGTGTGGGTGTGCGCATGTACCCACACATGTGTATATATACATATGAATTAATATGTATATATTTATAAATTATATATATACATTAATATATTAATATATATATATATATATAATATGCTGATATATTTGTGTATGTATATATTAATACTTATAAGTTTATATATTTAATTATAAGGTACAATATTAATTTATATTTATACCTATATAGTATATATATATATATAACTAATATTTAAAAAAATGTATATATAAAAGAATATATATATATATATATGTATAAATTACTACGACTATAATTATAAGTTAATATATTAATACATATAAATGAATATATATATATATATATATTATATGTTAATTTATTCATGTATATATATATATAAATACAACTAATTTTATATGTTTATTTATATTTTAAAATATTTCTTACATATATATTTAAATATATTATTATATTATTCTATTTATAAATATGTCTAAATTTATATGACTATATTACTAAGTTAATATATATATATATTCTTTATATTGTATGTTAATATATTTGTGTGTGTGTGTTTAAATACATATAAGTTTGTATAATTTTTTTTATATTTGAATATTAATTTACACACAAATTCACACATATATATTAATATATATATATATATAACAATTAATATTAATAAATTAATATATTCTTTTACATAAATATTTAAATACATTTGTTTTTAATTTATACATATATATCATATGTTAATATATTTGTGTGCCCGTATATATAAATTATTATAAGTTTATATGTGTATTTATATATTAAAATTTTAATTTACAAAAACATACATAGCTATATGTATATATATAAATTAATATTATAATATATGTGGGGGATGATGATGTGGTTGGGGAGCTCCAACATAGGGGGATCGCCTGGTGACAAATTCTAGGGTTCAGTAACATGGATTTCCTAAGAGATGGAGACTTTAACTTAGATCTCTTTCTCACTGGTTTACTGCGGGACTTGCAGATGTGAAATACATTCATTGATTTGGAATGCCAATAGAAGATGACAGAGGATGAAGGGGAGACCCTCATTTCCCCTGGTGGGTATTTTTCTTCTTTCAATGACAAGGATTTGAAAAGTATTTCCATGTAAGGTAGCATTTCTTGTTATTCATTTAGTAATGAGGAAATCTATGCTCAACTTTATGTATATTTTTTTTTTGATTATCATCTAGATTTCTCTCTAAAAAGGGATTAATTTATGGAACCATTTTTATTAGTAAATTTTCATTCCCCAAATTAGGGAGTTTTAAATTAGAAGTATATTGTGCTTGACCACGGTTTGTTTCATATTCTATTTCCTTTATAGGAATTGAAAGGTAATACATGGGGTTTTAGCATGGTTAATCATAAACCTGGTGTGTTAAGGATTCAGTAATGGAACCTCAATTATAACGTAAATTATTATAAATATACTTGTTCATAGGTATGGTATAAAATCCATAGTTTGAATTAGGACATATATAATCTATGTATTCTACATTATATTTCCTCATGTACTTGGAATTCAATAAATATGGATAGTTCTATTGAATTTATCAATGTTGGTTATTTTTTTCGAGGGTTTTGATTGAGGTTCAACCCATATTCACTCTAAAAGATAATGTTAACCTCTCAAATCCTCATGATGAGGTTTCTATTAAGATAAAATATGATAAAATAACACAATTTTTTATCACTATTTAATTATTGGGAACTCAATTAAATATTGTATAACTAACATAGTCTTCTTGATGTTTCATCAAAATGGTCATCACTAAGAGAATTGTAGGAATAAATGAGGGGATGATACCTATACTCTTTCCTCTATTTAAAAGTATCATTATCCTAAGGGAATGGTTATATATATTACATGAAATTTCATAGTAGAGAGGAATATCTACAATAATGATGTAGGGAAGGTTAATGTACAACATCCTTCAATAGTAACCATCATATAGACCAATAGAGGGTCAAATGAAAGGGGACAATTCTTGGACCATTCTAAATGATATGTTTCAGTTTCACCACCCACTATCATTGATGCTACTCATATGTTCATTTTTTCTTATATTTTTAGAAAATATATATATGATGATCCTAGTATGTCAATTCATTTTGGTAATCTATACTGGGATTAAATTATTGATGAAGTGGAGGTCAAGGGGAAACTCTTCATAGGCACTTCCTTTAAGAAAAATATCTTCTTTGAAAACAAATTTGAATATGGTTTTTGGTCAATCTGTCCATGATCATTCTATACAAGATTAATTATACATGGAATTTTGGTGAATGAAAACATTAGTGACTTCCAAGGGAAAAAATCCAAAATTGTTGTGGCTTTATGATTGAAATCTACGACTTTCTCTACCCCTATATAGTTTTGTGAATTTTTGGGAATTGATAGTCCTAGTTTTCAATAAGGTTACTCATGTTTCTTCATAAAGGGTAAGAGTTTTGGGCCTATTGTGGAACATTATCACTTTGATTCTATAGATGCTTCTAGGATGTTTTCATTGAATGATTATGTCATGTATTCAATTCTATATGGGATTCATCTTGTTACTGTATCCATTGTTAATGTTTTTTTGTAGGGATATATAATTATTAAGGATGTAATTTTTTGTGTCCTAAATATTATAGATTATAATTCCAATCCTATTGATGTTGTGACTCTTTAGAATCATGGGGTCATAGTGGCTTCCAAATTTGATACACATTCACTGTTGGTTGGTTCATGGAATTCCCCTAAAGAAGTGTCAAATGTAGTTTCTATTGTCAAATATGAAAAAATAGGTAAGTGATCTATTTCACAGGTGAGTTGGGGGGGGGGGGGGTAAAAAACTCCTTAGATGTTTTTTCCTATTAAATCATTGAGGGGGAAGGGCACGAAGGTACTGAATATATGATGTTGAAAAACATAAGACTGATTTTTTTATGAGCTATCTAATGATCAAGGTAGGGATTAGATGATGGTAAATAATTGGATGAGGGATTGGATTCCCCAATGCAGGGGTTGATGAACCTATTACTATAAAAAGAAAACATTATCTCAAGCTGATAGAGTTTCTATGTATATTTTAAGAATATTTTTTCAATTCTACTACTCCTCTTTTTTCTTCGATATATTCTCTTTAATAAAGGAGGTATGACCCTCATCCTTTAGATAAAATAATTATTCATGTATATGTATCTATAATTAATTAAATATAAATATATATATATATAGAGCGATATATATTAATTTATTTATACACGTATATATGTATGTAGAATAAATATATATATATATATATATATAATTTAGTAATATTTTAATACTCATCTAATTTGGTGTTATTTTAGCATGCTTTTAATTTTTCCACTTTTAAAACCTATCTAATTTAGGGAGATTATAATGTGACTCTAATTAATAATTGTTATTATAAATTTATAATTATAGATGATCTAAAATGCAGTTAAATTTTCTATTTTTTAAAACATGTATAAATTAAAAAATAGATATGTTTTAAAATGATGCTAAATTAGCTAGTTTATAATTTATACATTTTTTTAGAAAATTTGGATAAATAAAAAAATTATCTATATTTTGGAAATTGAAGCAAAAAAACTTTTATCAATGAATATTTTCTTATAGTGGATCTTATGGTTGTTAGAACCAGAATGTCTAAGGGTGAGCTAAGAATAAGATTAATTTAGAGTGACTATAAAAAATTATTGAAAACCTTCTCTTTCTTACAAAATCTAAACCTGGTATTATGTTTATTGTGACTTTTTGTGGATGTTTTTTGTGTGATCCAAAAGATTCCCCTTTATAACTGGAAATATATCCTTAAATTCATTAATATTATCTTGAAGTTTGCCTTGTTGTATAATTCTACTTCATACATGATCTTGTAATGTTTTACTAATACTAATCGGACTTCTTACTCTATTGATTGGAAATACACATCTTTTGGATCATTTTTCTTTGGTGAGAGATCTATATCATGATATAGTAATAATAATAGTTCATTAAAATTAATCTTATATAATGTGGTTCACATTCTTCCATACCATCCTATAAACAGATTATTTGGATATAGGTTCACCTTTTGGATTGAGAATTGAAGTTAACAGATCACTTTGACTTTTATGTGAAAATAAAAGTGCTAAATATCTTTATATGAATATGGTTCATCACTAAAGATCTAGATAAATTTATATCATGTATAATTTTATCAATAGAAAGGTAGAATATTTTGATGTAAGGATAAAGTTTATTGGTACAATTGATCATGTTCCAGAAATATTTACGAAAACATTAAAAAAGGATTAAAATCATGAATCACAGATGAATCTTCAAGTTTTTCCTTCCCCTATCATATATGAGTATTTTACAGAACCCTCCCCACATGAATTTGGATTATGTATAAAATGGGGTAGAAATAATGACACAACTATTGGTCAATGGGAGTGAATGTTTTTTATTCGAAAGGGTGTGTGAATTGAGAATAGGGTGTGAATAACAGGGGTGTTAATTTAAGTCACTTTTATACACATAATTCTCACCAAATGATGAAATCATGTAAAAAATATTACCTTATATAGTAGTATAGTGAAATAAATATATCATTTGATAAAGGATATCACTTGATGATTCTGATAATAACTAGAAGAGTTCTGTGTGTGTTCAAATTCATCTGGAATTTTTAAAGACCATCATAAGCCTTTTTGGAATCACATGAATTTTGGATAAGGCATGAAAGAAGAAGTTTTTATTAGAAATATTACATTATCAGTGCAAAACATCAAATAATGTGTATTTCTTCTGAGATCCTCAGAAATCCTTTGAGTGCCTGTGTGAGTCTTTTAGGTGTTATCATAAGAATTGATCGAACATAATCGATTGATAATTATAAGACTTCATGTATGAGAAGATTCCATTTCCACCAAATGTAAGCCCTATAACCAGAATAATCCTTTCATCATAAGTATTCATAGAGATCAATCCTTTCCATTCCCATAATAAGGCTTCAACACATTGAAAATTTTTGTGTTTCTTTTGGAAAAAATCAAGGATTCTGGAAATTGAATATTGTCATTAAAATAAGCCATACATGGCTAAATTTATTCAGATATTATTAAAAAATCAAGATTTTTTATTATTAAAACAATATGACAATTCCACACAACCAACATGATGAAAAAGAATATATTTTATGATATCAAACAAAGGAATATGATCAAAGTTGAATATGATTCTGTTGGAAATGAATCTTTAGATATTAAATATGAAATTCCATTGATATGGTGTTGTGTTGTTATTAATATTATAAATCACTTTTTAATAAATAAGTGATGTAAAATAAGTTATTCATATGAGTATGAAATAAATATGATGAGTCACTATCATATCGTGAGATGATTGGAAAAAATGGAATATTGAGATTGAGCCAGTTCGGTCATTGAAATAACAAATGAAGAAGATGATTTTTTCTACTACTGTTTAGGTATCTTGAGTAGGACAATAAAAACGCCAAATTGGATGTATAAATGCCCAGGAATTTTTGTCATCCGAGTTAATGCATCGTGAAAATTGAATTCACATAGATTAATTTTTTGGGTTGTTCTAATAGAGTAGAGGGAAGAAAAAACATATAATTATATATTCATGCTTTTTTACTAACAATCATAAAGACTTACTTGTTTTCATTTTACAAAATTTATTTTTATGGGGTATTTTTAATGATATTAAAATTTATTCCAATTGAAATGATTGTTTTTTAGGTTGTGTGAGTGTAAATTAGAAATATTTTTTGTTATTAATGAAATTGAGGTGTGAGAAAAATATTGATAAAAAGAAGAAATCATGGTGAATGAAGTTCAAATCTGACCATATGAATTTTCTAGAGGCTTAGAATCCAGTGAATAATATTTTAGTTTTAAAATAGATAATAATATCTATATAATATATTGAAAAAAGTTTTAATGCTGTATTGAATATTATAAAGGATTATTTAGAATATATTTATCAATTATTAATGATACCGACATCTTCAAGTGACCTTTCACATTTTTCATATCTCACTGTAACAAGAAAGATGCCGAGTACGACCAATGGGATGTTATAAATTTGTTTTTTAAGGGTGATTCCCCCTACCCATTATAAGTTGGTGATTGAATTATAGTATAAAATCTACAGTAATAGCGATTATGGTATATAGAAATGTGTTGGATCACCCAATGTGTAATAAAAATATACAAAATATTGCATTAATTATTCCATTGATTTTCTACACTATCATTAAAGGATGAGAGAATAATATTATTTTATTAACTTCATTATTTAACCAAATGAATAGGTTTATGTTAAAAAATATAAGAGATATTAAAATTGAAAATATAAATTGATTTAACCCCCTTCTATCTACAGTCATATGAACCATTAGATATAACAGAATTATTTTATTGAGATCACTGAGAATAATTTGAAATATTTATTCTTCCTTATATATTAAAGTTATTTTGTAATCACCAAATTCAAATGATGGTGTATGGATTTCTATAAATATTAGTTAATGGATAAAAAAAATATTGAACAAGATATAGTTTCAATAAAGGAGTTTCTATAATAGAATAACACACAAGAATCAAAAACTATAACCCTTCTAATATAGGCCATATAACATCCCGCCTTATAATATTAGTGAAAAAAATTTCATGGGTCTTTAAAAATAAATTTAAAACCAAAAATTATTATATCATATTGTATATACCAATGGTTTTCCCCAAAGAGGTGTGAAAAATCAAGTCATCATAATTACTTCAAAGGGGGTTTATATTTGTTTTAATACATAAGAATTAATATTAATTTGAAAATAGTAATGTTTTTATAGAAATGGATTTAGTGATCTGTTCATGTGTATTACTTCCAATTTATATGACATTCTTGTTTTAAAATGATTAAACCCTATTCTTTTTACAATATATAAGAGAGAATCAACAATCTATTACCTCTTATAAAATTTTGATAGTGAATGTGATTTTAAAATCACTAATGATCACTACTAATTTATCCTCATTCTAATGTCTGTTTGAAGATCTTATATAATAACCTTAATATCTAAAAATATTTTTTCCTCAAATTACTCAAGTAACTCCAAATTAAGAATGTGTAATCTTAAATGAGATCTATAGATTTATAGACACATGTTTTAAATCATTAGATACTTCTCCACTTATAAATTTCATTTCCATTGTATATAAGAAATAACATGTGGAGTAATAAAATAATTTATAAACCCAAATAGAAAAAGTGTACAAAAATATAAACAAACACAATCACATCCAATTTAAAATCCCAATAGTGCAAAATGATATCAAATAATGTATCAATAATTTTTTTAATAATACTAAGACGTAATAATAAAGAAAATGTTATCCTCCTTTCTTTTTCAAAAACAATAAGGTATTTATCCCTCTATGAAAAAGTTTAATACTATATAATAAGGAAGAAAAATATAAAAAATAGAAAAACAAATCTAGTAATTGAACTCCATATCCTCACAACCACAAACTTCTTATATAGATTTTCATTCATTCGTACACGAGATTCCGGATGATTCTAAATGTTTTAGGATTCATGATATCACATATAGCACACCAACCTTAGTAAAAATGGATCTAGTGTATAAAATCATTCCATTAACATGATTATAAGAAAATACCTCTGGAAGGACCGACCATTATAATAGTGTTGGTAAACCAGATACATAAAAATGCATTACTAAAAAAATTAATACACTAATTAATACATATTTTTTTCTTTTGTGGATAAATTTATTCCCACTTATCGTATCCTTTTATATATGTCTTGGTACATTTCAGGGATACTTGTTTAATTGAATGAAAATAAGGATGAGATGATATTCTTGGTAAGAGTTAAGTATAATAGAAATAATAATGAATTAATGTGAATAATAAACATGTAAACATTCATAACATAACTTGAATTCCATGTAATCAATAAAATTTTGGGAGTTCATAAACAATATAAAAAGGTAAATAATTGAACTGACACACCATTTAAATTAACTGGATAAAGTATAATTAATATGGAAAGTTAAATAACTAAACACACATTCCATTAAATCAATAAAATGAGAATGAGAATGAATCTATAGATATTGTTAAAGAAAAAATATCACTGATAATAAAAATAAAAACATAATTCTCTTAAAAGAGAATATTAATTATTAGATTTCATGTTTCCCAGGCACATGATACCTTTACCCACAAGATCTATTCTCAAGAAAATTTAAATGTATGGGTAGAAACTAGTCTATTCATTAAAGAAATAACTCGAAGTGTTTTTCACCATCTGATTTTGTCTCCTAAGACTACAGATGCATCAAGGGGCTTATTTAAAAGGGTCCCCAACCCATGTAGTATACATCCAAGGCATTCATCATATATCCTAATATCGATTTTATTAATGAACAATGTGGCTTATCAAATATCTATATTGAATTAATAATATTAATTTATCTATACTTCCCCAAATAATCAAATAAATATTAAATTAATTACGATATGTAAAAATGGTATAAATTTAAGTAAATTAACATATCCATGATAAATGATATGGATATTCAGGGGAAATTTAATGTTTAATGATTGTAGGAAAGTGAATATTTCAAGGGGACTTAAAATGAATCTAGGATGTGAATGTTAATAAAAAACAAGTCCAAATAAATCCAAAACCATATAGAACAATAATAAATATTTTATAAAAACAAAATATACTATGTTGGGCAAACAATAAAGTTTTTTTTGTCATTGATGAAAGGAAATACTATAAAAATATATTTTAAAGACATTTTTGGTGAAAAGAACATTCTCATTTTGGGAAAGTTTAGAATATAAAATTTATTTGAAAATAACATTTAGAAATAATTTTATTTAAAAATTAACCTTTTAAACATTAATATTTATCTTCATTTAAATAGTGGTGGGTAATTCCCTACATGTTATACAAGATAAAAAAATATTCCTTTTTAGATGGTAAAAATTTTAGAAATGTACCATATTCAAGATTATAAAAGAAGATTCATTTGAAAGAATTTATTAAGGAGAAAAAGTTTAAAAAATTATTTAATAAATAATTTTTTAAATAATAATATTTGATAAATATTTTTTATAAGACATTTTTCTTAGCATAAAATAGGTTCCCTGACTAAAGAGAGAAATGATGATGGGTTTTCTTGAAAATATTTTCTGTAACATTTTGAGTACCAAATTGTGTAAAAATAGTACTATTACATTACAAGGTTATGAATAAACATATGAGAATAAAACTAATGGTTTTATTGATAAAATTACCATATAAATTACTTTATGTTAATTTCTATAATAATAATTCTCATTTAGAATGATATTTTGAAATAAATCATCGAAATGATTATATCATTGAAGTGATAATTGATCAATGGATTGATTTTTTATATCAAATTTAATTCCACATATAATTACTATGAATACATTAATATATATTCAAATTCATTACACACATAATTAAATAATATTAATGATAAATTGGACATAATATAACCCAATGAAAAAGGAATTGAGTTATGAAATATTATCACAACATGGTAATTTTATCTTCAAATAAACATAGATAAAATAATTTAAAATTGAAACTAAAATTACCATAAATAATTAATTATTCATTATATTATATTTTAAAGCATCATTATGTACACTATACATAATAAATTAGGTGCACAATGTTAAATTATGCCTCAAAGAATGGAAATTGAGACAAAGTCCCTTACCTTGTGTTTCATTTAGGATGAATGTACTTTAATATCCTATTTTAAAATTTGAATCATGTTAATGACTTATAAAATAACCATACTAATATTTATAATATAATATATTATTTAATTATAACATCGTATTACCTGTTTGATAATAATCGTTTAGTATTTTCACTAGTTCGGGTGTTAATTTCATAATTATTAGGTATTTGACATGTTATTTTTGTTTATCTTACATAGTTCATGATTTCAGAACCTCTAAAATTAAAACCATGATTTAATTATAATATCTATTCAGTATATATTTATTTATAACAATCCATAATCTTTGGATATGGTAAATGAAATGCATTGTTTATATAGACTATAGGTCGTATGTACGCATGAACACAACATCCATTTCCTTATGGTATTTAAAATAATGAAAAGTATATTATATTTATGTATATTATTGTTAAAGTAACAAATTTATTTCATATATGTCACATATATTTGTTAAAATTATTTTTTATATATTCCATTTATAGCGTTAATGAATCAAAATTCTTTGAGGAGGCATTAGTTTGCACATCCACAAACAATGTTATGATATTCCCACAAAGTGAAAAGCATGAAGGTATGTGTTATAAGTGAAATAAAGAAGCATAAATACATTATATATATTATATATATCATATATAAACTATAGCATAAATACATTATATATATTATATATATCATATATAAACTATAAATACAAATTTATTTCCATCCACTAAAGGTGGTAAATGGACGAACAGACAACATCAGTTCGTGAGGCTGTAGTCCTCCATACACACAAACGATGATTGTGTATCCCATTTTGTGGATATGTGTGAAAGTATAGGTCAAAATATTATAATAAAAACATCTATGTATATTAAATATACTAATTTTATTAAATAAATATGATATATAAAATAATTTATGTGGTGGATAAGTAAATGAAGCCAAATTTATTATCGAAGAAAATTACCTCTAATTTGAGTATATCATTTTTGTTTATACCAAAATTATTCCATGGTTTACCATATACCAAATTTGAGGAATATATAATGAGGCGACAGATTTTATGATATTATTATGGTTGAGTTTGGATGATCCAAATGACATTAGATGTTTTAATAAGTGGGAGTGTGACAACTGGGTCCCAGTGATAGCACAGCCACCCCGCCTTAACATGGTCGTCGGGTCCTGACCTACCAGGTACCACCAGTTGCCCCCGCAGACACGTGGGGCCCACCCCAGGGTCCACCCACATGCCTGAACGGGTCATTTGACTAATGATAGTCCCCACAGGCCAACACTTGTCCTTTCTAGTGTGCTTTGTCCTCACTCACACACACTCTGGGAATCTTCCCAGAAGGTCACCCATCATGATCACTACTCCAGGCCAAGCACGCTTAACTATGAAGTTCTAATCAGGTAGGCTCCCGAAAAGGAAGGTGCACCTTGTTGACATGAGTCATATCATTTAGTCATTTAACCCTTTATCATTCGGTGATGTAACAATCACCCCCCCTTTAGAGCACAATGCCCTCGTTGTGGGCCCTACATCTCAACCCAGGTAGTGCACCGCACTTAAGGCTGGGTTCCTCCTCTGATACCAAATGTGACAACTGGGTCCCGATGACAGCACAACCAAGGTCGTTGGGTCCTGGCCTACCAGGTACCCCCAGTTGCCCCTGCAGACACGTGGGGCCCACCCCAGGATCCACCCACGTGCCCGAACGGGTCATCTGACTAATGACAGTCCCCACAGGCCAACACTTTTCCTTTCTAGTGTGCTTTGTCCTCACTCACACACACCCTGGGAATCTTCCCAGAAGGTCACCCATCATGATCACTACTCTAGGCCAAGCACGCTTAACTGTTGAGTTCTAATCAGGTAGGCTCCCGAAAAGGAAGGTGCACCTTGTTGACATGAGTCATATCATTTAGTCTTTTAACCCTTTATCATTTGGGGATGTTACAGAGAGGGTTGAGTTCCTTTTAAAAGTGGGGGATGAGTGACGTTCCATTAAATTTTTGAAAGAGGGAATTTCACCCATACTTTTTATAGGTAATATGGACCAAATAATAAACATAGATAGATCCCAAGGAGAATATTGTAAAAATATTTCCATCCAATTAATTTTTTACATGTGTATAGAAAATTTTGGCCATTATGTTTTATTTGTAATCCATTGTTAAGATTAATAAAAAGCTAATAACTTTAATTAATTTTAAATAATTTCACCAATAATTTTGGTATAAAATTTGAACTTATTAGATATTATAAATTATATTGATTCCATATATGTAATAATTTTTTAGAAATTACAATCACATAAGTGGTATAAATTAATTTAAATTTTTTTTCACAGATAGGATGACAAAAGGAGTTTTAAAAATAAAAATATTAAAAAGATTGAAATGTTTTTATATCTAATTTCATTATGAAGTTGATTAAAATGACATAAATTGGGTTAATTTATTTATAATTGATATAATTTGAATTTAAAATTTATTAAAAATTTAATTAAATTACTAAAATATATTACATGAAGAAGTAGTTTTCAATTTAAATTTAGTATTTTTCAGTATTCATCAAAAAATAAAACTTCAAATAAAAATATCCAATATTATCCACAAGCTAATTTTAGTGTTTTGATTTTAAAAATTGTGTTTATTTAGACATATAAAATTTAATATATTTCAAAAAATCATACAATAAATATGTTCTGCCTTAAAGAGTGGTAAAACTTCCTTTAGAAAAATATTTGTTCTTATGAATAAAATTGTTTTTGTTTTAATCTTATGTCAATAAAATCTATTGTATGAGTATCAAAAACATGTTATTAAATATATAATATATATATATTTAGTTAATTTAATTCACAAAGAGTAACAAATATAATATACTAATATAAAATTACCTCAGAAGTAGGAAAATTGAATTTTTTATAGACAATTCATATATTTTCAATTGGTTTTGATATTCATTACTATGTAATTTCAAACCACTGAATTTGAAAATACATTTCTTCAATCTAGTTAATTGTATTCAAAACTTCTAATTTAATTGATAGGTTATATCATATTATATTAAATAAATATATTTTAATAATATATTATTTCCTTGTAAAACTAGTTATTACTTGTAAAATAAACCATTGAAGAAACTCATTGTTGTTTATAACATAATCTGACCTTAGTGTTCCATGTAGCGAAAGTGAATAACTATGATGTAAAAAAATTATTCATGTTTCATGTAGTGAATGATTAAATTTGTGTTGCTTATAAATCATGGTAACAACAAAATTAAATTTATTATAAAAATAAAATATTGAAATGTATGGGGGTGTTATATTCTCCCCACCTTAATTAAATTTCCATCATGCAATTAAAAATAAATATTCATAATATACGGTTTGATATTGGAAAATTAATTTTTAAAAATCCCTCATTGCAATATGAGTTAATAAAATATCTTCTTAATAAGATAGATTGATAAATATAAAGGTGTAACACACAAATATTTTACAGTATGTATCTTTTTATATCATTAAATTTATATGATATCTTATAGAATAAACGAATCATGATGTTCTATTAAATATTATCAAGACCTTTGGAATATAAATTTTATCATTAGGAGTATTAATGTGGTCATAAGATTAATAACCTCACCAACTAAAGTATAAATAAAATTTTGGTATCGCATAACTGAAAATATAATATATTTATCTTATGGGATAAGTAAATTAATGTTTTAAAAACGATAAATTATGTGTTGGTATTTTTGTAAAGTATAAATGAATATATAGAATTTTATAAATAATATGATGATTTTAAAAGTAATTTATATATTCCTTAATCAATATTTTATTGTATTATAATTATATGAAAATTTTATGAGACAATAATCAATTTTTCAATGTGTCGTAAATTTTTTTTTAACATTAAATTTGATATTTTTTAATTAAATTATAATTTTATTAATAAATTAATGTTCAAATATTTAGAAAATTATTTTCATAAAATGAAGTATAATTTTAAAATATACACGTTAAAAAATGGATAGGGTGAATTTTTTTGGATTTTCTAAAATAGTTAAATTGTTGGTGAATAGTAAAAAATACAATTTTTTTAAATACGGTATCTTTTGTGAAATAAAAAATATAAAATTATGAAATAAAAATTATTAAAAATATTTCATACTAAAGGATTATATTATAATACTAATATTTTACAAAAAATATTCATAATAATTACGTTATAATTTATTTCATGATAATTGTAAAAATCGTTGTGAGTGCCAGCAAAGTGCCTATCTTGCATTGGTAAAGTAAAATTTGTTTCTTAATAGATATTAATTGAGTTATAAAAATTATTTTCATGACATTTTTTATTAATTATGATGTTCAATGTATATTTTCAGTTGCTATTTTTAAATTTCAGAGTTCTACCACATGAATTTTATAAAAATTCTAGTGAAATGATTGTGCAAGGTAAGAAAAGAAAAAACAAAAAATTAAGGAAGACTTCTTGTCTGGAATGTGAGTAATTATTTTTAATGAATGAATCTAAATAATTATTTTGATTCTAATATACTTATTTTTATTATAGTAATTTATTAGAAATTTTTATATGAAATAATTAACTATAATGCTTACACATCACGGGTGCGATGCTTGTGAAAGAATAAGAAATATCAATAAAATAATTTTATTTTAAATTATCAGAACACTTAAATTATCTAAAAACATGGAAAAATATTTTTAATTTTTAATATAATAACCATGTTATTTTTTGAAGGTATAATTAATTATCATTCGGAGCAACATTAATATAATTAACAACCCATATAATATTTTATTTAAAATAATTAAAAGTTATCTACATTATAGTTTTTAATTAGTATAATATAATTCTATATGTTTTTCCACAAGTATTCTATGAATATAATTAGTCATTTGAATGGTAATAAATTTAACTTCTTCATGGAAATTTATTTTCAAAATTTCGCTAATAAAGATTTACTGTAATGGATTACATAAAGATGAATAAATACACATTTAATTAATAAATAATTCAAATAAATGGAGTTAAAAAAATAAAATAAATATAATTTGAAAATTTTAGTCTAATTAAATAGTTATATAGAAGAATATAATATTTCTGACATAAAATAAAAAACCATTTTTGAATTTGAATGTTTTTTATGTCTTTAAAGTCATAGTTATATATAGTGTTGAATTTGGAAAAAATTATGTTACACGAATATAATATTTAATTAGTTATTTAAAAATAAAAATTATCATAAACTTGGATAAAATGATAATATTATGTCTCCAATGTTATCTCTAACTATTTTAGGTCTTTTTAATCATTTAACCTTATATTAGACTTATTATATTTTAATATTTTATGTAACTCCAAACTTTTCCCTCACCTCAATTATAAAAGGAGCCTCATACCTTAAAAAATATTCTTCACCATGAGCCTTCTAGGTAGAATATTTTAGCACTTTTAATTTCAAGAAAATAACCCTTTATTAATTAATTTTATGCATGTAAATTATATTGGTGAATTTTGGGATAGTTGGGGGAACTTTTGGAGTGTTTTTTGGGATTTTCTAAGGGTAAAAGATATAGGAAAACCGGAAAAAACCTATAGTAATCTATGGACATTAAGACATGTGAAAGAGGGATGGGGAAAGTGCTATAGACAAGTTGTGAAAACTGTGTGACCTCCTGATAGAAACCATTCTTCTTGAGACAGTGGGATTTGGCATGGTTCGCAAATGGTTTGAAAACTGTACAAGGTTCCTCCTTGAGACAGAATATTTCACAAGGTAATAGCACAAATAGTTTAACCTTGAAACTAACAATACATGGGTTAAAAGTGAGATCTAGAAATTGTGGTTCTCCCACATTTTGATCTCTAAATCCATTTTTCCTCTGACGCCATCCTAAACTGATATTTTATCTTCTCAAAGTCTAACGAGACTTCTCCCCTTGATATGAAGGTTATTTGAAAGCTTATCTTGGTGCTTTAAAGTCATATTTTGGTGGTAATTTATTGTTCATTGGTGTTCTTGGTGGTTTTTCATAGATCTACTTTACTATATGTCACATTTTCTTTGATATATGTCCAATGTTAATAGATATAAGTTATTTTAGGCCAAATATGATTATATTTGGCCTTTTTGTTGACATTGGAAGAGATATAAAGAGAATATTTAGAGTTTCAACCCAGTTTTGTGGACATTTTTCATGCCATTCTTCATTTTCATCAAAAACTGAGGAAGGTGGCTTACTCTTGACTTCTATATTTGGAACCTGAAGTCTCAGTTTCAAGTTTATTGGATTTATTGAAATTAATTATAAAGGGGGGGGGTTTAAAAATCACGGTACAAACCATCCTTAGTTATTGTTGTTAAATTGTGTGAAATTTTAGAATTGTTGTGTGATATGCTTTCATAAATAATTTTAAAATATTTATTTCAAAATAATTTCTTAGTTTGATTTATGAAAATAAAATTCAGTAAAATGGTTGTTTTCTTGAAATGGTATTGGAATTGAAATGGTTTTGTCATGACTGTATTGGCATTGTTTTTGGGCAAACTTTTTGGTGGGGGATTATATTTTTTTTCTGAGGCTTGGATAAAATATGACCTTACAATCGGCGCCAAAGGTATAATGGAACCAAAGATTTAATTAACTTAAGATAAATTTGTAGATAGATAATAAACTGCTAATGAGTATGGAACAATCATAAAGAAGCATCCCTGTGTAGATGAATGTGTTGTGGATTGGAATTTTCTATGAAAAATAGAATTTATGAAATGGTTTGAGAACATTTTTTTGGTTTCTTTCATTCAGACTTGTTATTTCATTGAAAATTTTATTAATTATGGAACGTGTTTATATAGGATATAACTATTTTAGAAATTTTTTTATATAATTAGTTTTATATTAATGTGATATCTTGTTCTATCCTAATTTCAGTGGTAGGTAATTCATTAGGAAAAATCTAATGTGTTTTAGTTTTCACCACTGCTTTGGAACATTCATTATTTTTTAGATGATATTAATCAAAAAATAGGAAAAATAAAAGTATCACACATCTTTAGAAGTACATCAGGAGTCTTGGGGATCTTGTATAGATATATTGCATCGCGTATTCTAGATTTTGGTGTTTTTCTTGGAGAATTTAATTTTTTTAGTCTTCCTCTATGTACTTTGATGTTGTATTATTCTATTGTTGTACATGGTTTCAGATTGGTTTTGATAAACAAAATGTTGAGTTGATTTTCATTGATACCATACATCATATAGTGATTTGTTTGGTTACGTCTTGTCTGTTTAGTTATTATATTCTTCAACTGAAAATTTTATACCATGTGTATTGAAGCCCTTTTGAATTTATCTGCAGCCTTTTTGTGTTGTGGATTTCACATAAGGTCAGGTAATGTATCATCACCTTCTAAAGATGAAGAGAAGGGGAATGAATTTATAGGTGGTATAAATTTTGTTTGACTCAAAATTTATTTAAGGCAATTGGTATCATCTTGGTCCTTCCTGAGATCTTTTGAGAACAAGTATTCCTTGTCTTTGTATTGGTTTCGGCCATGGGATGTCAATTCATTCATGTCTATTATTTGAGTTGGGTCATAGAAAAGAGTTATATTTTACAAACTAGAAATTTAGAGCATAAAAAGTTATAGAAAACATTATTATGCTTAACTTCACGGAACCTGAGACTTAGTTAAATAAGTGTTTTGGAGACACTTATAGAAATTAGAATGTCGTTATCTTGGGTTTAGCCAATGAGGTGAACATGTCATGATTTTATATAAAGGACTTCCCGCTATAATTTCTTATTTCAATTTTAATAACGATTTATGGTTTGGTACAAGATTGTTGATTTTTTTTAATTGTTAATGTTATTTTAAAATGTGAGATTTTGAAAAGTCATGAAATGGTTATACAGAAAATAGAATTATTTACAAATTCATAGATAATCATTCAAAAAAATCACTACGTAAAATAAATAATTTTGGAAGTAATTGTTGTGATTTTGTATTGTGGAAGAATTTAAAATGATAATACTTCAAATAATAGAGGGTAATACTTATAAAATTCAATTTTTTATAAAAAATGTCTCCTGGTAGTCATCTTAGAAACCAACCAGAGGAATATGCTGAGAACATGGTTTCACCTAAGCCACAGGTGAACCAACTACTTGTTTAGAGCATTTTAAAAGAATTTTAGGCTTTAGATAGCGGGAATAGGCGGGATATTCCAAGGAATGTGGATCATTATTTCCATTCATAGATGCAGAATCCACCCATCTTCTGGGGTGATTCTAAAACCGAAAACACAAGGGTGAAACTGAATAGGTTGAATCATATCTTCAATTTCGTTAGCACACCAGAAGATCTGCAAGACAATATGGAAACTAACATGTTGGAAGATCTTTCATGACAATGGTGGGATTTAAAATTTCACAATAAATCAGACCAAGGCATGGAATTGGAGGATTTTGAAGAATTGTTCATCAAATAATTTTTTCCTTATTTTTTTAAAATTCAAAGAACAACATACATATTCTTACTTAATCAATAAACCCATTCCATCATGTAATATGTAGATAAATTCATGAATTTAGTATGTTTTTCACTCAAGTTGGCTATTAGTGCATCCTTGAAGGCACAAGTCATTGAATCTTGGTTGAAAGAGGATACTTTCTTGAAATTTTTTTTCATATGTGTTATGTAATATTCAAATATAGTCAATAGAGAGACTGTATATAAAAGGGATATCAAAATCTCTATGGGAGAAGGAAGAATGTTATACCCATTGGAAACAATGGGAACTCTAATTCTGGGAGAAATTGGAAGAGGGAAACATATTTCTAAGATGCATGAATCAAAATAAAATGTATGGATCAATGAATATTCCACTAAAACCCATAACTATGGCTGGATGTTTCCAATGTGGTTTGTTCTACCACATGATGTGATAGTGTATTGAACTTCCAAGATCTTTCATTAATTTAAACATCATGGGAAACCTTCAGTGCTATTTTTGTAGTGCTCTAGGGTCAGGTGTTCAGGACACTTATCATGTGTTTCATGTGATGTATGCCTCAATGGGGAAAGGATTGAGGAATAAATAATGTCAGTAGAACATAGCTATCCATGTTGATTCTAGTAATACCTCGAGTCATCAAATATGGAATAATAGTTGGGAAACAAAGAGAAAAGTACAGTGATGAAGTAATTATTTGGACCTGAATTAGTTATAGTATATGGCCAGTCTTGAAAATCAACCGTAGTAGGTATGATTCTTTTGAATTCTACACTTATGTAAGATTTGTTTGATAAAGTTGAATCCCATTGCATTATTTCATCTTGTGATGTAGATTTTTTGAGTTTAATAGTTGAGATGTTTCCTTCTATAATAAAACATCAAACTCCTCTTGTCCAAACAGCGTGTCAATCCTTTGTATCTAGAGCATGTTCTATAACTAATGATGGAACTCAGATGAAATTGGTTTACTCTATGCATAATATGGATGTATTTGATATAATTTTGGGTTTGTATTGGTTGAAAATATACATGCCTTACATAAATTATTATACCAAAAATGAATGTTTTACGATAAAGATTGCATCAAGAATCTCTCTTGAGGAGACCTGAATGTAAAGGTAGGTGCAATGGGCTAGATGACACCAATGTTTTGAACAATAAAACACCATTTGGAAGCATTATCTTTGTAATTGATAAAATAAATCTTGAAGAACAATTTTCTAGTAGTGGTTGATCAGTTTCCACCTGTGTTTCCAAAAAAAATATTAGGGTTTTCACCTATAATGGAAGTGGATTTTATGATTGATCTCTTATAAGAAATAGTCCTATTTCCATTCCTTATTATCAGATGGGACCAAAAATATCATGGTACTTGAAAGTGAAGGTGTAAGATCTAGAAAAAAATGTTTCATTTGGCTGATAACGTCTCTTTGAGAAGCATCAGGATTGTTAGTTAAAGAGAAAGATAAAACTCTTCGAATATGTATAGATTATCATAATCCTAACCAAGTTATGATAAAGAATTAGTATTCACTTCCATAAATTGATGATATGTTTCATCAATTAAGGGGAGACCATTGGTTCTATAAGATTGACATACTCTCAGGATATTACAAACTGTGTGTTTAGAAGAAGGGTATTCAAAAGACAACATTCAAAAGAAGATATGCCAATTATGAATATGTGGTAATTCTGTTCGGACATATGAATTCACTAGTGGTATTTCTCAAATTGATGAATCAGATATTTAAGATATATGTAGATAAATTTTTGGTTGATTTTGTTGATGAATTATTGGTGTATTCAAGGTGAATGGTTGAGCATGAGCAACACATAGAGATAAGGTTGGGAATCTTGAGGGATCATCATTTTTATTCCAAACTATCAAACAAGGATTTTCAGATACAAGAGGTACATTTACATGGCCATGTAATCACTGAATGAGGTGTTTATGATGATCCAGAAAATATAGTGGTTGTAATCTCTTATCAACCACCAAAGAACATCTTCACGAAATGAATTTTTCTTGGACTAGGTGGTTATTACTGATGTTTTGTTCATGATTATTCATGAATATATTCACCTATGATAGCTTTGACAAAGAAAAATGTTATATTCTAATGGAGTGAGAAATTTCATGATTCATTTTAAGAGCATAATAACCACCTTAAATTTGTACTAATAATGATTTTTTGAATCATGACAATGGTACGTAGTGTATTGTGATGCTTCAAGACCAGGGCAGTGATGTGTTCTCATGTAGGTAGATACAATTATTGATTATTAAAAAAGAAATTTTTGAGTTCATGAGAAGTAATACCCAACACATGATTTGGATTTTTCTACCATATTCCATGATTTTAAAGCTTTTTATCATTATATATTTGGTGATAAATATATTGTTTTTACAGGCCATAAGAGCATAAAGCATATTATCTTATAATGGGATTTGAAAATAAGATAAAGGATATAAATGTAGTATCCAAATTTGTTTGATATAGATATCGTGTATACACTGGGAAAAGGTTATTCGATGGAAGATGCATTAAGAATAAATTCAATTTCTTAGATGGAAAAAGAATATTTAGATGAGTGGAAGTTGATGTTGTCCCTAGACGACATGAACATAGAATGTAAAGATCTAGGTAAAGTTGTAATTTTCATTCTAGTTTCATTAGTTCCTATTCTGGATAAGATTGTTAAATAAGAACATCCATCTGATTTAGAATGTGTTTCAATGATGTCAAAACTCAATGGTGGGGTGTCCACTAAGGGCTGGAGACTGGATGAGAATTCAGATTTGTGGATTAGAAATTAGATAGTTGTACCTATGGATTGTCAGGAACAACTTCTTAATGCTTACCACTATTTAAGATGAGATGTTCATCCCTGAATATAAAAGATGCATAATGTGTTGAAAGCAATTTTTTTTTTCCAGCAAGATAGGGAAGTAATCTGAGTGTGTTTCTAGGTTTTTAATATGTTAGTAGCTTAAGGAAGGGCATCAACAACCAATGGGTATGTTACAGTATCTACCTATTATATTTTGGATGTGGGAGTAGATAGCTATGGATTTTGTAATAGGTTTACCATGAATGGTTCAAGAACGTGATTCTATATGGGTGGAAATGGATGAGATCAAAATGTCGAATAAATTCATTTTTATTCGTGAAACTCATATGGTGGATGACTTGCCAAAATCTATATCTTGGATGTGGTAAAAAGATATGGAATATGAGTTTTGGTAGTATTAGATAGAGATCATAAATTTATGTGTCTTTTTTAGAAATCCTAATAGAAATACCTTGGGACCCAGTTGATTATGATTATGGTGTATCATCCATAGACAAATGAGAAATCTTAAAGAATTATACAGACTTTGGAAGAAATTTTACTGGCATATGTAATGGATTTTGGTGGCTCATGGGAAGAGCATGTGCTGATAGTGGAGTTCTCGTATAACAATAATTATCAATCCTTGATAAAAATTTCTCTATAATAAAGTTTTTATGGGAATTCTTTTCATTCTCTGTTTTGATGAGTGTAAAAAGGTGAGACATCACGGGTTGGTCCAATCATTGATCAAGAAACAATGGAGAAGATTTTGTTGATTAGTAAATGGATGGAGACAACTCAGAGATATCATATATCATATGAGGATCATCATCAATGGTTGTCTTTATTAAAGTTGAGTGGTCGTGATTTATTGAGGGTCAGTCCAAGGCTTATAAATCATCATTTTGGGATGCACGAAAAGTTCTATCCAATATTCATTTTCCCTTTTAAGACACTAGAATGGGTTGGTGAGGTAGCATATCAGTCTGAATTTGCATCATGGTTAAGTGTGGATCATAATGTGGTCCATGTACCTTACTTGAAAAAGTATCAGCCTGATCATGTCCATGTGATTTGATGGGATCACATTGAACTAGAATCATACGCTTCTTTGGTACAAATTCTGATGTGGGTTATAGATAAGATAGAGAAAGTCCATCATGGAAATATCATTAGTCTACTATTGATTTTTTGGCAACATGGATAGTTTTAGGAATGGGATTGGGAACACAAGATAGAAATGAAAGAGTAATGACCAGAACTCTTTCAGAACGATAATACTTTTATACATTATAGGGATGGAAATCCAAATGGTGGGTAGAATGTAGAACCTTTAGTTTCAATTATGTAACCCTTTATTTATGATTTTTTAAATATATAATGTATATTGGTGATTATTGGGAGTGTTGGGAGAATTTTTCTAGTTTTTGGAGATTTTATAAAGTTGGAAGGATTGGGAAACCATGAAACACCAACAGGAAACCATGCCTAATGGGAAATGGGAAAGTAAAAGGTGCACGGGTTGTCCAAACGAAGATACCACTTGAGAGAACCCATTATACCGGAAAAAGTGGGATTTTTCATGGTTAGTGAATGGTTTGGAAACCGTGTGAGCCAACTTTGTGAGGTTCCCCTTGAGAAATTATCTTGCACCTAGTTACTGAATATATTTTCTAACTGCGTGACTAACCGTGAACGGATTAAAAGTGAGATCCTAAAATTGTGGATCTACCATGATTTCATATCTACTCCCTTGTTTTTACTCCAATTCATCCCTAACTCATGATTATCTATTCCAAAAGGAAAATGAGTCTTCTCCAATTAATCTGGCGGTGATACTAAGGCTTCTCGTGCTATTTTAAAGCTGAATTCTTGAGGTAAGTGGTCATTCATCGGTGTTCTTTAAAGTGACCCAACCTTTTCATATATTATTATTATATCATTTTAAAGATAAACATCATATTACTATTACAAATATAGGATCCAAAAGTTTTTTATCTTTGTAAAACTAGGACCATACATAATAATTATAACACCAATCATACACATTTATTTAATTCCTTCTTCTGTAACTTCTTATTGGAATTTGAACTCTCCTTAAAACATTTATCCACCTTAGAATATACATAAAAAGGGGTGATCTAAAAGCCTAGTAAGAGGATAGATAAGAACAATATAACATGTGGTGAGCATAATCTTAACATAGGTAAAAGATCATGAACATAAGAGGAAACATTAATAAGAGACTTGAAATGTGGCAATGCATAATAAATGAAAAATCATATCTTAGTGGTTAACTACCACAAATACTGGTGAGAAAAGATAGATTCTTTTTAACACATAATTTCACACTAAAACATGAGATTCATCACTTTACCTAATTCATTTGAGCACTATATAATTCCAAGCGCACCCATCACATTGAAACATTCATATTGCACTATATAATTCCGAGCACACTCGTCACATCATAACATTATCATTTATCATGCATTCCAAAATGAAAATTAATTGAAAATTATCATAACAAATCCATGTAAAATAATTGGTTTCATCTCATATAAACCCATTCATAAATATTGGTTTCCCAAAAATTTAGTGGGAATAACATACTTGATACGATAACCATCACCCATGAGTGAGAAGTAAAAGGTGTATTTTGGAATGAAGAGTTCTTTTGGAAAACATTTGATAGAAATAAACATCAGTAGAAAACATGTATATCCCTGAAAAGGTAAGATAATGATGAAAAAGTCATTTTTAAGGAATGACCATACCAAAAATGGAGTGAAAGAGGGATAACCCAAAGAAAGTATGATGGGTTCGAGGTTTTCCACTTACCATATATATGAACGCTTCCTTCTCTTTAATGCCCTATATAACAACATTATATTCATTAATTTAGAATTCTATAACCTTGAGTACATGAATATGGTCACTATTCCTTAATTACATTATTTTATGTGCCTTTAGATGAGTTATACACTTTAAAAACATTGTTCAGGAATTTTTTTATGGTTTTTCATGAGCGGTTCACTTGTTTTCTTAAATTGAAGTTCGTGTAGAGCATGGGTAAACATAAAGAACTGATATTACAAGTTATTAATTATATTCCAGGATTTTAAATTATCTTATAATTTATTATATTACATACCTTTTTTATGAATCATTAGTTAAGAATTAAATGATGATTATTTAATTTATTTTGGGTGGTTTTTCGACCACACCGATATTTTTTTTATTAATCATTTAGTAATATATACATAAGTTAGTTAAAAACTTTAAATAGGACATAATACATATAAGATATTCTGTTTCAACCATAAAAATGTTTTCATGACCATATTTGAAAGTAGAAATGGAAAAAATAAAACTTGTTGTTCTTGAAGGTGATAGATTAACACCTCATGAACAACGTTTCATTTATTATAAAATAAAAGGAACATGAGAAGGGGGTTATCTGAAATAATATCCCAATAGTATCATAAAATTCCATTATATGTATGATACTAGACTTACCATTACATTTTGATGAATATAGGTGGGGAAAAATATGAAAAGAACTTGAAATTGAATGAAAATTAAAGGAAAGAGGAAGGGAAATTGCCTCTTGAATCCTTCTCTTGAGATCATCCTTAAAGACATAATCTGGGTCTTTTCATGAGACTAGAAGCTCTTATACGTGGGTAATGGGATATGGAAGATTCTTGGTCAGAGTTTTGGCATGTCTTGATGCTTTAGAGGTGTGAGGAAATAAGGGTGTGAAGGGTGGTATTTATAGTGGAGGGGAGAAGGTATTTCTCAATATAAAATTCATTAATTTATTATTTCCCCACAAAACATGGAATAATGTATCTTTCATGATTAATAACAGTAATTTTATCATGTGAACTTGAACCAATGGGGATTAAATCATAAAAAATCAAACATGACTCTAAAATTAGTTTATTTAGAATATTTTGAAAATTATGGCCTTTTACTATTCATAAAAAATTCAATTGTTGTAAAAATATCCCAAAACATCACCCCAAACATTTTTTGATGTTTATAATCTAAAAACTATGTCCATTATTCAAAAATAATTTTCTAAACATTATTACTTAAATATTTACTTAAAATCATAATTTTTATCAAAAACTAGTTTTAAAACATTCATTTACTTATTCTAAAATATAGGTATATCGTACATTACACTTAAATATTATTTACATATTATCATAGGTAAGATTAATATCAATTGGATTATATAACTATTCGTGAGGTTATCTTACTATTCATAAGGGTAAGTTATTATTCACCATAAATTATGTTTTTTATTGAACTCCAAATAACTTACTGATTACAACAGTGCATGTCATATTTTCAAAATTCTAAACACAGAAGTGAAAAAAATTATGTTTAAAGGTCACTTAGCAATTATTAGTTCATTATTTTGTGTTTTCAAGTGATTTTATGATATATTTATAAGGGAGAAATTTCTATTGAAAAACATTGGGTCGTTACATTCTGCCCCCCTTATGAAATTTTGCCCTGAAAATTTCACATTACACAAATATGTGAGGGTACTTCTCCTTCATTACCAATTCTAGATCCCATGTAGCTTATTCAAACATATGGTTCCTCCAAAACACATTAGCATGGTGGGTTGTGTTGTTTCAGAGAACCTTATCTCTCTTGTCCATAATCTCTAATGGTTTCTCCTCATAAGAGAGATTATCTTCCAACTATACTACCTATATGTTCAGTTCATGTGTGGGATCTGGTATGTACTTCCTCAGGGGTGATGCATGAAACACATCATGAACTTGATCCATATTTGGTAGAAGTGAATGTTGATAGGCCACGACTCCTATGCGGTCAAGGATCTCATAGGGGGCAATGTACCTTGGTCTTAGCTTCCCTTTCTTTCCAGACCACATGATCCTTTCCCCTAGTGATATTCAAATGAAGACTTTATCTCCAATGTAGAACTCCATGTCCCTTTGACGGTTGTCATCATAGCTCTTTTGCCGACTCTGAGCAGCTTTGTTATGTTTCTGGATGACTTGAACCTTCTCTGTCATCTCTTTCACAAGATCGGGTCCAAGTAGCTTTCTTTCTCCAACTTCATCTCAACAGGTTGGAGTTCAACATCGCTTTCAATATAGAGCTTCATATGGATCCATCTAAATACTCGAGAGGAAGCTATTATTTTATGAGAACTAAACCAATGGGATATTCTGATCCCATCCACCTTTTAATTCTATAGAGAAGGCTCTTAGCATATCTTCAAGCGTCTGAATAGGCCTTTCAGATTGGCCATCTGTTTGGGGTTGATAGGTCAGTCTAAAATTTAATTCAGTATACAAATCATGTTTAAGACTCCTCTAGAATTAATATGTGAACCTTGGATCATAATCAGAGACAACCAAGAGTGGAACTCAATGTAGTCTCAACAGTTCCTTCACATATATCATTGCAAGTTGTTCAAGAGAGAGGTTTTCCCAAATAGTTATACAATGGGCAGTCTTGGTGAGTCAGTCAACCACACCCCATATCACATTATTTTCCTTCTACATCATCGGGAGACCCGTGACAAAGTCCATGGTGACATTCTCTCATTTCTACATCTGTATATGCAATGGTTGCATCATCCCTTTAGACTTTTGTCGCTCTTGTTTAACATGCTGACATTCCAAGAACCTTAACATATATTTTACAATCTATTTCTTCATGTTATCCCACCATAAGTGTTCTTGAAGATCATTGTACATCTGGGTACTCCCAGGATGGATAGAGAATGCTGAGCTATGTGCATTTTACAATAGCTTCTTCTTTATCTCCAGTGATGACAGAACACAATGCCGTATTCCAAACCAAATCACAACATCATTGTGGATATGGAACTCTAGCAGCTTAACTTCCTTTACTGCATTCACCATATTTTGTATCTCCACAGCATCCCTTTGTACATCCTTAATCATCTCTTGGATGGATGTTTGCGCAATCATTTGGGAAAATTAAGATTTATCCCCTACCCTTATGATTTCTAAATCTGTCCATTGCAAATCCAAGAATATAGGGTATTTCTCAATCCATATCATAGATAGAGTAGCATGTTCTTTTTTGGCTGAGAGCATCAACTACCTTGTTTGCCTTTCCATGATGATAGTGAATAGAGCAATTGTAATCCTTTATTTTCTCCAACAATCCCCTTTTTTCATATTAAGATCATTTTGTGTGAAGGCATACTTTAGGATCTTATGGTCGGTGTATATGTCAGACTTCTTGCCATAAAGGTAGTGCCATTAGATTTTGAAGGAAAAAATAACGGCTGCCAGCTCTAGATCATCTGTCGGGTAGTTCTGCTCATTGATCTTAAACTACTATGAGGTGTAGGCTATCACATTGTCATTTTTCATGAGTACACAACCCAATACTTTATTTTAAGTGTCATGGTATATCGAAAAACATTATCCACTTTTAGGTAGTGGGAGTATATGTGTAGTGATCAGCCTTATCTTTAGTTCCTTAAAGCTTCCCTCACATTCTTCCTTCCAGACATACTTTACCCCATTCATTGTTAACATAGTTAGAGGTCTTGATATTCATGATAAATTTCTCACAAAACATCGGTAGTACCCAGCTAATCTAAGAAAACTATATATTTTGGGGACACTTGAGGGCCTAGGCTATACCTCAATTGCATTTTTTTTCAAAGGGTCCACAAAAAGTCTCTCACTTTTGATAACATGTCCCAAGAAGGTGACTTTCTTCATCCAAAAGTCAAACATTATGAATATGGAATACAACTAGTCCTTTTTTCAATGTCACCAAGACAAGTCTTAGATGTCCTATATGTTCCTCCTTTATCTTAGAGTAGATGAGAATATAATCCATAAAAACTACCACAAAATTATTGAGGTAATGTAGAAATATTCTATTCATCAAATCCATGAATATTGGAGGTGCATTTGTAAGTCCGAAGGGCATCACAAGAAACTCATAGTTCCCATATATTGTACAGAACGTAGTCTTCTATGTATTTCCCTCTTCACCTTTAGCTGATGATGTAACATCCCAGGTAAATAATGAATAAAATATTTTCATATTTATTAATATTTATGAATTAAATATTAATTTTAATTGAAAGGGGTTTCTACGTTTGATAGCATACTCGATACGCAACGATGAGTTTCTTTGAAAACTTACGTTGTACACTAGTAATATAATAATATTATTTTAAATAGTACGTAGTTAACATGTAGCCGTTTTATTGGCGGGAATGGATAGAAATAACTAAAATATGATTATATATGTTTTTTAAATGTTTTTACATTTATCCAATAAAATATAAAGGCTTAAAATATGGAAAGAATTCAATTTTAGGCATTTATACCCTAATTTTCACTAAAGGTTCACTTATCACCTTTTGATGGAGAACCGTCATTAAATATAGTTTTGGTCACTCTTATACATTCTATTGGAACAAATAAAACTTTTCTTTAGAATCAGGACATCAAAATTTACATTGTGTAAATTTTTGGTATTTTTCCGATAAAGTTCATTTTTTTAATGAATAGTTTAAAATGTTGTATTTTAATTCAAAACCTCTTTTTAATATAATTTATTTATATGATTAGATTATCTTTTGAATTGATTTTAAAGTGAAATTAGAATATATTTTTACCATTTAATCCAATGGTGGTCACAGGAATCAATTTCACATTGAAATTGGACTTAAACTCGTGTCAATCTTTTGATACATATTATTTCATAAAAACACGCTATTTGTTTTGATAGCGGGAATTAATTATTAAATTAATTAATGAAACTTATATGTTTTGAATTTTGTAAAATGGAATTCATTTTTTAATTCAGAATATCAAATATAGCTTAGGGAGAAGTTTTGGTATTTTTCTGAAAAACTTCAATTTTTGATGAATAGTGAAACCACTAAGTGGTACTTATAAAAACCGATTTTCCGTTTAAATGAAATTTTGCCATCATTGTGTGTTGAATTTCAAAAATCCGACATACATTGTTGTCATTATAAAGTAAAATGTGGTTCAATGGGATTAAAATAATTTTTTGGTGAATAGTAACTTATTAAGTTTTTAATCGTGATTAGAGGTAATTAGTGTAGTTTAAGGTAAGAATAATATTTTAATAAAATGAAATGACCTAGACACATTTCCTACCCTCATTGGATGTGCCATGGAAGACCAAGACAATCCATGGGTCAACTTGGGGACCCCATGGAGCAACCTTTGTTGGAAAATGACATAAATACCTTTTATTTAATGTTTAAGTAAAAAATGACACAAACATGAAATGTTTTATTAAAACAATTTTTACATGGAGTTATAAAAGTCATATTTTTTACTATAAATAGTAATTGTAAAGATAAATAGATTTCCTACATCATATTATTTCTTTTAAAATTTTTAGAAATTAAATAAATTAAATTATTTATGACATCATGATGATGCAGCAATGACCTCATTATTTAACAATTTAAATAAAATGGAAAGATAATGTAACATCTAAGACCTACACATGTCCAAAACCTATTGGATGAGTTTATTTCGAACCCTAAACACCTTATCCTCTAAATACATCAATGTGGGACCTTCAAAATCCGAAACTCTTATGAAAATAAAGTAACATTTTGTAACTTTACAAGAGTGCCCCTCCTCTCCTCTTATAAAAATCCCCCACCTCTACCTCCTTACCCACACTCCCAAAGCCTTTGGCTCTTCCAACCCCTGCCCATTTTGTCTCTCCACTTACCTCTCTTACTCCTTTAACCCTCGCTTTGGGCATAAGTCTTCCCAAGGAAGCCTTTGAGCTCAAACCAAAGGGAGTTTCCCGATTTTAAGGTAATGTCTTCTTTTGAGTCCTTTTGTTTTATTTTGCTTCTCCAACCCCCTAAACTCTTTTTATTCTTTTATTTTGTAACAAATACAGTATCCTCAATATACTAGGATGTTTTTATAAGAAATATTCGAGCTAAAATTACACACACCTACATCTAATGGTTAAAGAACATACTGTTTCCATGGATGGAAAATTTCTGCCTCCCGAAACGATGATTGTTCAACATTCTTTTAACACCTTCAAAGGTGGACATTAAGATGACACTATATTTATATATGATATATAATATGATTATGTTTTCTTTAATCTTCGGTATTTTTCATTTTGGGCATACCTTTATGGTTTCCATTATGGGTAAACGCGATATCTTCATTTAAGGAAGTGCGGACTACCGCCCCCTCAGAGTGATTTGATTCGTTAATTCCACATGTGGGACGTATAAAGGATAAATTTAAATTTATTATATATGATGTTATACTGGAATTATAATATACCTCTATATCATTATTATTTCATTCCATTAAATTATGAGATAGAAATGAAAGTAGCATTCATGCGTACGTACGGCTTACCGTCTCCATGAACGGTGCATTTCATTTCTTATCCCCAAATGTAATGTACTATTAAAAGTACATGTATATAATGGCTATATATGATGAATGATACATCTAAAAGATGAATATAATTCTGAAATTAATATATACATACCTATCATTTAGTTTTAATTCCATTAATATGACAAAGAAATGAAAGTAGCGTTCATGCGTGCGTACGGCTTACCGTCTCCATGAACGGTGCATTTCATTTCTTACCTCTAAATGATTATGTAATATTATAAATGCATTTATATACTGGATATATATGATATATATGATATCTACATCATGAGTATAACTCTATATATAATGGATACATGAACAACATGTAATTATAAAAAGCATATTTTTGACTCAAGTACCAATGATCATTAAAACAACCGTTAATAACTTAAATAATTACATATTGTTCATGACATGGTAATAAGTGATATAAAAGGATTAATGAACTTGAAAAAGGTTCTTAATAAAGTAGAAGTTAACTTAAGTTTATTATTCAGGACGTTGAAGAACGATCGAGTCAAGTGGGACCCGAGGTAAGGGACTTCGTCTCAATCTCCTTTCATTGAGGCATATTTAGTTTTATACACAAATTTCTTTTATACGGTGTATAAAACCCTTTGACATTGACTTTTATAAAAAAGGAATCTTTTTCTACGAAGCGTTTTACAAAACTACAAAAAATAATGTTTCCTTTAACGTACGCGGTGACAACGACCTTTTTCGCCGCCGCGAGTATTATTTGGTCTTTGGCTTCCTGAACAAGCCGTAATGTTTTTTTTTAATGAAATAAATACCATATACTCTTTTATGTATTTTGGTATTGAAAATGGTTTTTATAATGGATTTGTTATGTCAATATATTTATGTGATATATTGTGATCAAAGTGTGGAAATGTTTTCTTTCCATTATATTTGTTTTATGTCTTATGATTTTATAATGGTACTTGGACATTTGACGGGTGGTTACATGATGAACCATATGACGGGTGGTGCCATGAATACCAAGACGGGTGGTTATGTTATAACCTCCAATGCATTGGGTATGGAAGTCGGCCGTATGGCTATTCCATTAAGTTTGTATGGAAGTTGGTCGTATGGCTATTCCATTAAGTGATATGTGTGGAAGTCGACCGTATAGTTATTCCACTTATGTATGTTTATGTCCCAAGTTACCTTTATATATGTTATGTGTTCTTTATATGGGTTTTATGGTAATCCTTTGGTTACAAAAAGGTAAGTAATGATATTTTATTCAGTGAAGCGTTTTTACTACTTCATGAAGGTGAAGTTATTACTTTGATAAAGTATACATGGTTTACTTGATGTTTGAAAAACTAACAGTTTTCATTCTTTGTGTATCCCTTATTGAGCTTTTTATGCTCACCCCAAGTTTTTTTGAAATGTTTTTCACATGACTTAATGTGTAATAGGGTCAAGGATGGGATCAAGGGAAAGTCATGCTATATAAAACATAGAACTAGACATGTTTCTTTATCCGAGTTTTATTTTATTTTATGGAATATTAGTAGAAGTGTCTACTTTGTAATATTTTGAGATGTAATAGTTATGTCCTAATTCTCTAAAACTCTAAACCTGAAAAGATCCTCAATGTGAATTATTCATTTAATTCAATATTAAGTATCAGAGGTCAGTTTAGACAACATTAGGAGTTAGAAAAGTGTTAAATTATAATATGATTGAAATGATATAGCATTTACGGATTACCATGTTTCATCGCCTAAGATATTTCTATGCTCAGAATGGTTTTCCGCAGAGGAAACAAAGCAGCTATGTTGGGACGACATCAGGAGGAAGACAACCTTCCAAATCAGCAACCTGAGATGGTTGGAATCGGAACTGAACAGTTTATTGCAGTGATGGCACAGTTGACTCGGGCTATAAATGGTGGTGGTATCCATGCACGAGACCATCCAGATCAACCGCAGAGGAACATGTCAGTGGTGGAACATTTCATGAGGCAACATCCCCCATCATTCAGAGGATCATCTGACCCCGTGCAAGCTGAAGGGTGGATTAAAGCACTGGAGAAGATTTTTGATGTCATGGGTGTTCAGAACATCAAAAGGTTAGTCTTGTTGTTTACCATTTTGAAGGTGAAGCTGATCAGTGGTGGTCGATGGTAAAAAATATCAGGGATAGTGATGAGATTGAGGATCTTCACTGGGACGAATTCAAAGGTATGTTTCTTGAGAAATATTTTCCTAATGTGGTTCGTCTTAGGATGGAAAAACAGTTCCTAGAATTGAGGCAGGAGGATGATTCAGTGCCTGCTTATGAAGAAAAGTTCCCTCGATAGGCAAGGTATGCTCCAAACTTCATACGAGATCTTGATAGTAAAATAAACCGTTTTTACTCAGTGTTAATTCCAAAGTATCGAAGGGCTTTAGCTTCTCGTGAGTTCAAAAGTTATGAGAAACTTGTTTGATGTGCGGAGAAGGTGGAAATGGAGTTTTCCGATGATCAGGTGTTCTATGAAAAAAAACAAAATAAGAGGTCTAGTTGGCAGGAAAAGGGGAAGAATTCATCAAAGAAGCAAGGAGGTAAGAAAACAAAATATCCATCCTGTGAGAAGTGTTGTAAAATGCATCCTGGATAATGTTTATCCATGTCTGGTAAGTGATTTTGGTGTGGTAAGTCTGGTCATATTGCTCGTAACTGTAAGGAAGATGATCAAGCAGGCAATGAAAATCCAGTGGTAAGATGTTTTAAGTGTAATGAAATGGGTCATTATGCAAACGAGTGTCCAATGAGGAACTCAACTGGGGGAAAGCAGCCAAACTACAAGCAGAAAGGGGTGGTGAAATCCTTTGCAACAACTTCAGCAGATGTTGGGCCATCGAATGAAGTAGTATCAGGTACACTGTTTGTTTGTTCAGATTATGCCAATGTGTTGTTTGATTCAGGGTCTACACATTCTTTCATTTATGAGAAGTTTTCTGGTAAATTGGAAATTCCATCTCAAGATATGAATCCTGAACATATGGTAAAAACACCCGGAGGGAACGTTGAGACAAAAAGGAATTATAAGAACCTTCATATCCTTGTGTGTGGAAAGAATCTACCAGAAAACCTTATTGTTTTGCCTCTAGTAGAGTTTGATGTTATTTTGGGCATGGATTGGCTTTCTTTTTATCATGCTAAGATTGACTGTAGAGCTAAAATGGTTTATTTTCATAAAGATTTTCAGTTTGTGTACAAGAATGAACCCTTGATTTTGATAACATATCCGGAAGTTGAGAAACTAGTAAAAGATGGAAATGAATGTTACCTTTCACATATTGTTGAAAATAAAGGAACTTTTTAGATTAATGATGTGCCAGTGGTAAATGAGTATCTCGATGTTTTTCCTGATGAGTTGCCTGGTATTATTCATGATCGGGAAGTTGAATTTACTGTTGACTTAGTTCCTGATTCTAAGCCAATTTCAAAACCCCCTTATCGAATGTCTCAAGTTGAAATTTTAGAGTTAAAGAAGAAATTGCAGGAGTTATTAGATAAAGGTTTCATTCGACCTAGCACATCATCATGGGTTGCCCCTGTCTTGTTTGTTAAAAAGAAAGATGGCACAATGAGACTTTGCATTGATTATAGAGCCTTGAATAATATTACTGTTAAGAAAAAGTATCGTTTGCCTCATATCGATGATTTGTTTGATCAACTCCAGGGAGCTTAGTATTTTTCGAAGATTGACTTGAGGTCGGGGTACCATCAGTTGAATGTAAAAGAAGCAGACGTTCCGAAGACTGCGTTACGTACTAGATATGGCCATTATGAATTTGTAGTTATGCCTTTTGGGTTAACTAATGCACCTACTGTATTCATGGACATTATGAATAGAATTTTCCATGAGTTCTTGGATAAGTTTGTGGATGTTTTCATTGAAGATATTTTGGTGTTTTCTAAAAGTGAAGAGGAGCATGAAAGTCATTTAAGGGTTATCTTCCAAACCTTAAAAGAAAATAAACTGAATGGAAAATTCAGAAAGTGTGAGTTTTGGTTGCAACAAATTTCTTTCCTTGGTCACATTGTTTCAAAATATGGCATAACTATTGATCCTGCTAAAACAAAAGTTGTTGAAGAATGTCCAAGACCCACAAATGTAACCGATATCCATAGTTTTCTTGGTTTGGCAGGTTACTACCGAAGTTTTGTTGAAAATTTTTCACGGTTATCTAGTCCAATGACTAATCTGACTTGGAAGGGTGTTAAATTCATCTGGGAAAAAGAATGTGATGATTTTTTTCAGGAGTTGAAAGGAAGATTGGTGAATGCTCCAGTTTTGTCACTTCCTTCCAGGAATGGTGAGTTTGTTATATACAGTGATGCTTAGTTGAAGGGACTTGGCTGTGTCCTTATGCAGAATGATCAGGTAATTGCTTATGCTTCACGTCAGTCGAAAACACATGAGGTAAATTACCCTACACATGATTTGGAATTAGCTGCTGTTGTTTTTGCTTTAATAATTTGGAGGCATCATTTGTATGGAGTAAAGTGTGAAATATATACTGATCACAAAAGTTTAAAGTATATATTCACTCAGAAAGAACTGAACATGAGACAGAGGAGATGACTGGAATTAATCAAGGATTATGATTGTACAATTCATTACCATCCGGGAAAAGCCAATAAAGTTGCTGATGCTTTGAGTCGAAAAAGTAATGCTTCATTAACGATGTTATGTTTGGAACTTGATCCTTTGGTTAAGGATTTGATGAACTTTGGCATAGAAGTTGTTGGTGCAGGATGTCCTTCTATTTTGTTTCATGTATCAGTGAGATCTTCTCTATGAGACAGAATCAAGAAAGCACAGAAGCAAGACAGTGAGTTGCAGAAAAAGGTAGAGTTGGTTTAGAAAGTTAAGTTGCCTGAATTCAACATTGATAGTGATTGTGTTTTGAGATTTGGGAAGAGATTATGTGTGCCTTGTGATTCATAGTTGAAGAATGAGTTGTTATGTGAGGCTCATAGTTCCCCGTTTTCAGTTCATCCTGGCAGTACTAAGATGTACAGAGATCTACGGGAGTATTACTGGTGGGATGGAATGAAAAGAGAAATTGCTGATTTTACTGTGAAGTGTTTGACTTGTCAGCAGGTTAAAGCAGAGCGGCAGTTACCGAAAGGGATGCTTCAGCCTCTACCAGTGCCAGAGTGGAAATGGGAGAATATATCCATAGACTTTGTTGTGTGATTACCGAATACATCTCCAGGTAATAATGCAATATGGGTTATTGTTGATCGCTTGACTAAATCTGCTCATTTCCTTTCCATACGAGATACTTTTTCCCTAGATCAACTTTCCCGTTTGTATCTTAAGGAGATATTCAGGTTACATGGAGTTCTTCTCTCCATTGTGTTCGATAGTGACCCCAGGTTTACTTCTAACTTTTGGAAAGGCCTTCATAAGTCGTTGGGTACTGAATTAAATTTTAGTATAGCTTTTCATCCGCAATCAGATGGGCAGTCAGAATGAACAATTCAGACCTTGGAAGATATGCTACGAGCTTGTTCGATGGATTATCAGGGAAGTTGGGACCAAAATCTTTCTTTGGTTGAGTTTTCTTATAATAACAGTTTTCATTCCAGTATACAGATGGCACCATTTGAGGCATTATATGGGAAGTGGTGTCGAACTCCAGCATTTTGGGATGAAGTGGGTGAAAGGAAGCTGATGGGACTAGAATTGGTAGAAGAGATGGTAGAAAAAGTTCAGTTGATTCAGAAACACATGAGAACAGCTCAGAGCAGGCAGAAGCGTTATGCAGATAACCGAAGGAAGGATCTATCTTTCGAGGTAGGTGATCATGTTTTTCTCAAGGTTTATCCATGGAAAAGTGTGATGTGATTTGGTATGAAAGGAATGCTGAGTCCAAGGTTCATTGGACCATATGAAATTCTGGAGAGAGTTGGATCAGTTGCATACAGAGTGGCATTACCTCCGAGTTTATCTCAGGTACACAATGTTTTTCATGTTTCGATGCTGAGAAAGTATATGCCAGATCCATCTCATGTTTTGAGTCCAGAGGTAGTTCAGCTAGAAGAGAATCTCTCTTATGAAGAACAACCCGTCCAGATTCTTGACCGAAGAGAGCAAGTTTTGCGAAATAAGGTAATTCACCAGGTAAAGGTTTTGTGGAAAAACCATATGGTTGAAGAGGCAACGTGGGAATATGAAAATGCTTTGAGGGATAAATACCCCCACTTATTTTGATAAGTGAATAAAATTGTGAGGACGCAATTCCCGAAAGGGGGGAAGGATGTAACATCCCAGGTAAATAATGAATAAAACATTTTCATATTTATTAATATTTACGAATTAAATATTAATTTTAATTAAAAGGGGTTTCTACGTTTGATAGCATACTCGATATGCAACGATGAGTTTCTTAGAAAACTTACGTTGTACACTAGTAATATAATAATATTATTTTAAATGGTAGTTAACATGTAGTCGTTGTACTGGTGGGAATGGATAGAAATAACTAAAATATGATTATATATGTTTTTTTAAATGTTTTTACATTTATCCAATAAAAGATAAAGGCTTAAAATACGGAAAGAATTCAATTTTAGGCATTTATACCCTAATTTTCACTAAAGGTTCACTTATCTCCTTTTGATGGAGAACCGTCATTAAATATAGTTTTGGTCACTCTTATACATTTTATTGGACCAAATAAAACTCTTATTTAGAATCGGGACATCAAAATTTACTTTGTGTAAATTTTTGGTATTTTTCTGATAAAGTTCATTTTTTAATGAATAGTGTAAAATGTTGTATTTTAATTCAAAACCACTTTTTAATCTAATTTATTTATATGATTAGATTATATTTTGAAATGGATTTAAACTGAAACTAGAATATATTTTTACCATTTAATCCAATGGTGGTCATTGGAATCAATTTCACTTTGAAATTGGACTTAAACTGGTGTCAATCTTTTGATACTTATTGTTTCATAAAAACACGCTATTTGTTTTGACAGCGGGAATTAATTTTTAAATTAATTAATGCAACTTATATGTTTTGAATTTTGTAAAATAGACTTCATTTTGAATTCAGAATATCAAATATATATTAGGTAGAAGTTTTGGTATTTTTCTGAAAAACTTCAATTTTTGATGAATAGTGAAACCACTATGTGGTACTTATAAAAACTGATTTTCCGTTTAAATGAAATTTTGCCATCATTGTGTGTTGAATTTCAAAAATCCTACATACATGGTTTTCATTAAGAAGTAAAATGAGGTTCAATGGGATCAAAATAATTTTTTGGTGAATAGTAACTTATTAAGTTTTTAATCGCGATTAGAGGTAATTAGTGTAGTTTAAGGTAAGAATATTGTTTCAATAAAATTAAAAGACCTAGACACATGTCACCCTCATTGGATGTGTCATGGCCGACCAATAAAATCCATGGGTAAACATGGGGACCCCATGGAGCCACTTTGGTTGGAAAATGACATAAATACCTTTTATTTAATGTTAAAGTAAAAAATGACACAAACATGAAATATTTTACTAAAAAAATTTTACATGGGGTTATACAAGTCATATTTTTGACTATAAATAGTCATTGGAAATCTAAAAAGATTTCCTACATCATAGTATTTTTTTTATAATTTTTAGACATTAAATAAATTAAATTATTTATGACATCATGATAATGCAGCGATGACCTCATTATTTAACGATTTAAATAAAATGGAAAGATAATGTAAAGTCTAAGACCTAAACATGTCAAAAACCTATTAGATGAGTGAATTTTGAACCCTCATCACCTTATCCTAGAAATACATCAATGTGGGACCTTTAAAATCCGAAACGCTTTTGAAAATAAAGTAACATTTTGTAACATTACAAGAGTGCCCCTCCTCTCCTCTTATAAAAGGCCCCCACCTCTACCTCCTTACCCACACTCCCAAAGCCTTTGGCTCGGCCAAACCCTGACCATTTTGTCTCTCCACTTCCCTCTCTTACTCTTTGAAGCCTAAATTTTGGCATAAGTCTTCCCAAGGAATCCTTTGAGCTCAAACCAAAGGGAGTTACCCGATTTTAAGGTAATGTCTTCTTTTGAGTCCTTTTGTTTTATTTTGCTTCTACAACCCCCTAAAATCTTTTTATTCTTTTATTTTGTAACACCTCCAGTATCCTCAATATACTAGGATGTTTTTATAAGAAATATTTGAGATACAGTTACACACACCTACATCTAATGGTTAAAGAACATACTGTTTCCGTGGATGGTGAATTTCTACCTCCCGAAATGATGATTGTTCAACATTCTTTTAACACCTTCAAAGGTGGCCATTAAGATGACACTATATTTATATATGATATATAATATGTTTATATTTTCTTTAAGATTCTGTATTTTTCATTTTGGGCATACCTTTATGGTTTCCATTATGGGTAAACGTGATATCTTCATTTAAGGAACTGCGGACTACCAGCCCCTCAAAGTGATTTGATTCATTAATGGCATATGTGGGACGTATAAAGGATGGATTTAAAGTTATTATATATTATTTTATACTGGAATTATAATATACCTCTATATTATTATTATTTCTTTCCATTAAAGTATGATATAGAAATGAAAGTATCGTTCATGCGTACGTACAGCTTACTGTCTCCATGAATGGTGCATTTCATTTCTTATCCCCAAATGTAATGTACTATTAAAAGTACATGTATATAATGGATATATATGATGAATGATACATCTAAATGATGAATATAATTCTGGAATTAATATATAAATACCTCTCATTTAGTTTTAATTCCATTAATATGACAATGAAATGAAAGTAGCGTTCATGCGTACGTACGGCTTACCATCTCCATGAACGGTGAATTTCATTTCTTACCTCTAAATGATTATGTAATATTATAAATGCATTTATATACTGGATATATATGATATATATGATATCTACATCATGAGTATAACTCTGGATATAATGGATACATGAGCAACTTGTAATTATAAAGAGCATATTTTTGACTCAAGTACCAATGATCGTTAAAACGACCGTTAATAACTTAAATAATTACATAGTGTTCATGACATGGTAATAAGTGATATAAAAGGAATAATGAACTTTAAAAAGGTTCTTAAGCAAGTAGAAATTAACTTAAGTTTATTATTCAGGACGTTAAAGAACGATCGAGTCAAGTCGGACCCGAGGTAAGGGACTTCGTCTCAATCTCCTTTCATTGAGGCATATTTTGTTTTATACACAACTTTATTTTATACGGTGTATAAACCCCTTTGAATTTTAATTTTATACAAAAGGAATCTTTTTCTACGAAGCGTTTTAAAAAATGACAAAAAAGAATGTTTCTTTTAACGTACGCGGTGACAACGACCTTTTCCGTCGCCGCGAGTATTATTTGGTCTTTGGCTTCCTGAAAAAGCCATAATGTTTTTTTAAAATGAAATAAATACCATATACTCTTTTATGTATTTTGGTATTGAAAATGGTTTTTATAATGGATTTTTTATGTCAATATATTTATGTGATATATTGTGATCAAAGTGTGGAAATGTTTTCTTTCCATTATATTTGTTTTATGTCTTATGATTTTATAATGGTACCTAGACATTTGATGGGTGGTTACGCGATGAACCATATGACAGGTGGTGTCGTGAATACCAGGACGGGTGGTTACGTTATAACCTCCAATGCATTGGGTATGGAAGTCGGCCATATGGCTATTCCATTAAGTTTGTATGGAAGTTGGTCGTATGGTTATTCCATTAAGTGATATGTGTGGAAGTCGATCGTATGGTTATTCCACTTAAGTATGTTTATGTCCCAAGTTACCTTTATATATGTTATGTGTTCTTTATATGGGTGTTATGGTAATCCTTTGGTTACAAAAAGGTAAGTAATGATATTTTATTCAGTGAAGAGTTTTTACTACTTCATGAAGGTGAAGGTATTACTTTGATAAAGTATACATGGTTTACTTGATGATTGAAAAACTAATAGTTTTCATTCTTTGTGTATCCCTTACTGAGCTTTTTATGCTCACCCCAAGTTTTTTTGAAATGTTTTTCACAGGAATTAATGTGGAATATGGTCAAGGATGGGATCAAGGTAAAGTCATGCTATATAAAACATGGAACTAGACATGTTTCTTTTTAAGAGTTTTTATTTTATTTTATGGAATCTTAATAGAAGTGTCTACTTTGTAATCTTTTGAGATGTAATAGTTATGTCCTAATTCTCTAAAACTCTAAACCTAAAAAGATCCTCAATGTGAATTATTCATTTAATTCAATATTAAGTAAGGTTTAAGGCCGGGGCCTTACAGATGATATCCAAAATGAAGACCCACTTTTGAGAAGTATTGAGATCCGCTTAACTAATTAAAAAAAGTTCAATCCTTGGAAGAGGATACTTGTTAATTATGGTGATCTTGTTGAGTTCATAATAATCAATACACAACCGCATTGTTACATCCTTCTTCTTCACAAATGGCATTGTCCCACTCCAAGGTGATTTATTAGGGCATATGAACCCTTTCTCCATATTCTCTTGCAGCTTTTTATTTAAATCCTCAAGTTCGATAGGAGCCATCCTATAGGAACAATTTGAGATAAGAGTAGCTCCGAGTATGAGTTCTATTTAGAACTCTACCTCAAAATTTAGGGGAATTCCAAGTAATTATTTAGGAAATATATCATTGTATTCCCTGATGATGGGAATTCCCGCAAGTTTGGTACTATCCTTTGACTCAACCATTTGGGAGAGATATGCTTCTTCATAAGGAATAAAAACCCACACTATTGGAGGATTTTTCAAAGGATATTCATGATATTACTTGCATTTGTAGAGTAGCATATGATGGTTCTGAATATGAAAAGATATTTCATTTTCCTGAGAGTTGATATGTGATCAATATAATGAGATCCAATCCATTCCCATTATAGGGTCGAATTACACCAAGGGATGTATTACAAGATTCGCTGTAAGAATCTTCCCAAATATTCCAACATGAGAAGAGTAAAACACCTGGGTTGCAATTATTTCACCAATTGGTGTTTTTATAGATATATCTACTTCAAGGTTTTGGAGTTTGGATTATATAGTTCTAACAATCTTTCAAGATATAAAGGAATGCGTAGAACTAGAATCAAATAATTATTTTTTCATTAGTGAGTGAATAAGATGTGTAACTTGTATGACTTCATTATCTTTCACCACTTTTGTAGTAGTGATGGAATAAACCTTCCCTTGTTCATTTGGATTCGGTGGCTGCTGACGCTGATTACCCTCAAGAACTCAAGGTTTAGTGAACAAGCTTTCATAATTCCATATCTCCCTATAGTTGTAGCATTGAACCATGGGTTGTTGTCTCCTATATTCCACAACATTCTCCATCATTTTCATGTCTTTTCGACACTCTTGAGAATGGTGTCCTTCTTTACCACACTTTAAGTACATCCCCGCCCCTTTGAGGTAGTTCCCATGGTGAAACATTACTCATTTTTGGCATGTGGGTTATTGAGTTTTCTTCCCACCATTTTCATTAGATCTACTAGCTTGAAACTCCATATTTTTTTGAAGGACCCCTGGCCACCCTGAGAGGGGAGGGGTGAATCAGGGTGAAATCTTTTTCTTTTAAAGTGATGGATCTTGTTCCCACTTTGGTAGGAACTTGTTGAATATGTATGATGAATATGATCAGAAAGTAAACATTCACATGCATAGAGAAGACACAACACTTTTTACTTGGTTCACATCTAAGGGATACGCCCAAGGAGCATACACCGACAGGTTTTCGGTCGTACCTAATTCCACTAAATTTCACTAGAAGGGGATTACAATGGTTTGAGAACAGTCACTTTGTCCCAGGCTTACTGCCTTTAAAATTGTTCAGGGATAGATCACTGCTTCCCTCGGGTCACTCCGGTTGACTCCCCCTAGCTCACTGCCCTTGGTGAAGTCACGCTCATTTTATAGAGGTGAAGGTCTCTTCAATAGATTCACATTAAAGTATTTGTCTCTTCTTAACACGAGACTCTTCGTGCATCAAAGTCCTAAAATGATGCAATAGAACTCACAGAACCACTGAACCGGATAACCAGAACATTCAGACAAGCTTCACTAACAGTTGCGCGCAACACCAACCCATTGCGTGCAAAACCTTCCTATTGCACGCAAAATTTACTTTTTCACGCAGAAAAATATTTCACGCCACAACACCCTTTTTCGCGCAACGGAATCTCTTACGCGCAACCCCAATTTTTACGCGCAATTCTACCTTTTTCGCGCATCTCAGAATTTTCCGCGCAACCCAGAATATTTCCAACAAGTCCCTTTATGCGATCCTTTTTCATGCATCAGACCTCGGACCTTCTCTAAGTCTTCAAAAGTACCTAAGGAGGGGGGTCACCTCTTATTTATAAAAGTCTGAGACCCCCATGTGCAAAAACACCTATGGCGCGTAAAACATCTCATCTGGCGCGTAATATTTCGCTCCGGTATCATTTTCGCACACATCTCCAGATATTTCATGCAGCCCATGCCTTTTCCACTTTTCGACATTCTGATTCCGAAACATTATTTGCGCGAAAACCCCTGATCCACTATCTCTCTCACCATGCTGTTTTGCGCGCAAACCCACTGTTTTTCGCGCAAACCCGCTGTTTTTTGCAACCAACTCAAATATTTCGGGCAAAGCCTGTAACACCCCAGGTAAATAAAGAATATGACATTTTCATATTTATCCATATTTTTGAATAAAGTATTAATATGACTTTAAAGGGGACTCTATGCTCGATGGCGTACCCAACACGCAACAACGAGTTTCTTGGGAATCTTACGTTGCACTCTAATAATAAAATAATATTATTTTAAATTGTAGTTAAAATGTAGCCGTTGTATTGGCGGGAATGGATATAAATAACTAAAATATGATTATACATGTTTTTGAATGTTTTTACAGTTATCCAATAAAAGTTAAGGGTTTAAAATACGGAAAGAATTCAATTTTAGGCGTATATGCCCTAGTTTTCACTAAGGGTTCACTTATCGTCTTTTGATGGCGAACCATCATTAAATATAGTTTTGTTCACTCTTATAAATTCTATTGGACCAAATAAAACTCTTATTAATAATCGGGACATCAAAATTTACTTTGTGTAAATTTTTGGTATCTTTCCGATAAAGTTCATTTTTTTTATGAATAGTGTAAAATGTTGTATTTTAATTCAAAACCTATTTTTAATCTAATTTATTTATATGATTAGATTATCTTTTGAATTGGTTTTATAGTGAAATTAGAATATATTTTTACCATTAAATCCAATAGTGGTCGTTGGAATTAATTTCACTTTAAAATCAGACTTAAACTAGTGTCAATCTTTTGATACTTATTGTTTCATAAAAACACGCTATTTGATCTGACAGCGGGAATTAATTAATAAATTAATTAATGTGACTTATATTTTTTTAATTTTGTAAAGTAGACTTCATTTTTGAATTTGGAATATCAAATATATCTTAGGGTGAATTTTTGGGATTTTTCTGAAATACTTCAATTTTTGATGAATAGTGAAACCACTAAGTGGTATTTATAAAAACTGATTTTTCCGTTTAAATGAAAATTTTCCATCTTTGTGTTTTGAATTTCAAAAATCCGACATACATGGTTTTCATTAAGAAGTAAAATGTGGTTCAATAGGATAAAAATAATTTTTTGGTGAATAGTAACTTATTAAGTTTTAATCGCGATTAGAGGTAATTAGTGTAGTTTATGGTATGAATAATGTTTTAATAAAATAAAATGACCTAAATACATGTCCTACCCTCATTGGATGTGTCATGGCCGACCAAGAAAACCCATGGGTCAACTTGGGGACCCCATGGAGCCACTTTGGTTGGAAAATGACATAAATATCTTTTTATTTAATGTTAAAGTAAAAATGACAAAAACATGCGATGTTTTACAAACAAATTTTTTACATGGTTTTATAAAAGTCATATTTTTGACTATAAATAGTCATTGGAAAGATAAAAAGATTTCCTACATCATAGTATTTTTTTTATAATTTTTAGACATTAAATAAATTAAATGATTTATGACATCATGATGATGCAGCGATGACCTCATTATTTAATGATTTAAATAAAATGGAAAGATAATGTAATATCTAAGCCCTACACATGTCCAAAACCTATTGGATGAGTGGATTTCTAACCCTTATCACCTTATCCTTGAAATACATCAATGTGGGACCTTTAAAATCTGAAACTCTTTTGAAAATAAAGTAACATTTTGTAACTTTACAAGAGTGCCCCTCCTCTCCTCTTATAAAAGGCCCCCACCTCTACATCCTTATCCACACTACCAAAGCCTTTGTCTCAGCCAACCCCTCACCATTTTGTCTCTCCACTTCACTATCTTACTCCTTGAATCCTCACATTGGGAAGAAGTCTTCCCAAGGAAGCCTTTGAGCTCAAACCAAAGGGAGTTACTCGATTTTAAGGTAATGTCTTCACTTGTGTCCTTTTGTTTTATTTTGCTTCTCCAACACCCTAAACTCTTTTATTCATTTATTTTGTAACAAATACAGTATCTTCAATATACTAGGATGTTGTTATAATAATAATTCGAGCTACACTTACACACACCTACATCTAATGGTTAAAGAACATACTGTTTCTATGGATGGAGAATTTCTGCCTCCCGAAACAATGATTGTTCAACATTCTTCTAACACCTTCAAAGGTGGCCATTAATATGACACTATATTTATATATGATATCTAATATGTTTATGTTTTACTTAAGCTTCTGTATTTTTCATTTTGGGCATACCTTTATGGTTTCCATTGTGGGTAAATGCGATATCTTCATTTAAGGAAGTGCGGACTACCGCCCCCTCAAAGTGATTTGATTCGTCAATACCATATGTGGTACGTATAAAGGATATATTTAATGATATTATATATGATACCATACTGGAATTAAAATACTATTATTTATCATTATTTTTTAATTCCATTAAATATGAAATAGAAATGGAAGTAACGTTCATGCGTACGTACGGCTTACCGTCTCCATGAACGGTACATTTCATTTCTTATCTCAAAATGTTATGTAATACTATAAGTACATATATATAATGTATATATATGTAATATATTACATAAAAATTATGGATATCATTCTGGAATTATAATATATATATCTCTCTCATTTTGTTTTAATTTCATTAATATGACAAAAAATGAAAGTAGCGTTCATGCGTACGTACGGCCTACCGTCTCCATGAACGGTGCTTTTCGTTTTTTATCTCCAAATGATATGGAAAAGTATGAAATGAATATTTACTGGATATATATGATATTTTAATCATTAATACTAGTCTGGAAATTATTTACTTATAACTACATGAGCAATCTTTTTTTTAAACAAGTTCATTTTTGACTCATGTACCAAACATCGGCAAAAACGTCTGATATGAACTAACATTATTAAACAATTATTATAACATTATAATATGTGATATGAACTGAATAATAATCTCTAAAGGAGGTACTTAGGAAATTATTAATTGACCAATGTTTATTATTCAGGAATATAAATAAACGAACAAGACAAGTTGGACTTGAGGTAAGGGATCTTACTCCTCTCTTTCTTTTTAAGTACACTCTTTTATGTCATTCCCTCTAAAGCGCATCTTTCTTGTTATTGGGATGTTATTTTATATTAAACTTACTGTAATTTTTATGTTCATGTGATGAGAGACCCTATTCTCTCTCATCAATCCATTTTGGAAGTTTTGAGTGGTGCTGTTAGGCTGCAGAATTTTCGTAAGAGATCTAACCTCTCTCTTTCTTTTTAAGTACTCTCCTTTATGTCACTTCTTTTAAGCTCCTCTTTGTTATGTTGGGGGATGTTATTTTATATTAATATTTCTATAAACTTTATGTTAATATGATGAGATACCCTATTTGATCTCATCAATCCATTTTTTTATGTTTTATGTGGCGCCGTTAGGCTGCCGAGTTTTCGTAAGGGATTTTTCATCTCACTTTTATTCCCGTGAGATTTATGCTACATTTGCCACAATTTCCTTTGAGTGGTGTATGTACTTCCCATTATTCTACTCTTTGTGTAATATACTTTCGTTTATGAGTATTTACATCAATGATTTATTGTCCTTCTTTCATGGGGTGTATGTTTTGAAAGATACCCAAGTCGGTAAGGGAACCTTTCACCCTCCTCTTTTTAAAAGACTTATTTTGTTATGTCTTTTAATTCACATAATATTATTTTGGGATATGTTCTTCTCTATCCTTATTGATGTAAATTTTATGTCCAAGTGATGAGATACCATTTTTATCTCTCATCAACTCTTTTTATGAATTTTGAAGTGACGCCGTTAGGCTGTCTAATTATTGCAAGGGAACTTCTTAAACCAATTTCGATTCTTTGGGATAAGCTTGTACTCCTTGAATATGTCGTTCTATAAATATTTGTGAATAACCTCTGTTTGTTTTACACTTAATATCCACTTATATTTGGTGTATTCGTTTGTCACACATAATTATGTAATTGATTTATCCTTAAACCAAGGATACCATCTTTGTAAGGGACTTCGTCTCAATCTCCTTTCATTGAGGCATATTCTATTTTATACACAACCTTATTTTATACGGTGTATAAAACCCTTTGACTTTTAAGTTTATTCAAAAGGAATATTTTTTATATGAAGTGTTTATTAAACGAAAAAAGGGAATGTTTTTGTCGTACGTATGTGGCGACAACGACTTCTCCGCCGTCGTGACTATTATTTGAGTTTCATCTTCCTCTACAAGCCATACCTTCTTTTTAAAAGAAAAATAAATACCATGTTTTAATTTTCTTTTATTTTGGTATTGAAAATGGTTTTCATAATGTTTTTATTATATCAATGTGTTTTATTGATATCTGGTGATTGAAATGTGGAAATGTTATGTTTCCTTTATGTATGTTTTATGTGATACGATTATGTTATGGTTCTTGGGCATTATTATGAAGAGGGGTGGTTCCGTGATAAACTAAGGGCGGGTGATACCGATATAGATCTCCAATGCATTGGGTAACGCGAAGGAGTGAAACGTTAAGGTTTCTCCGCAGAGATTTAGGGAATATACTGTGATGGGTATTCCAAACGTAAACAAGAGGGTTAATCCCTACGTAAGAATGTTATGAATGCCTCAAGTTACCTTTATGTCTTATGTTTTCTAGGATTTATTCATGGTTTGATGAGGTATGTTAAATTTTCTATGTTTTATGGGTAAAGTATGATTTCATTCTTATGTATATATGAACTCATGTTTCCTTTCCATATTTTTATAACCCTTACTGAGCTTTTTATGCTCATCCCAAGTTTTTGAAATGTTTTTCACATGTCAAGGGAAAGGTACATGATGTGATGATAGTGTCAAGGATGTGTCAACAAAGAATCCATGTTTTAGTTTCAATATGTTTCCGTTGATGGGAAGAATGAATACTGTCTTTTATGTAACCACTTTGTTTAAATGTGGAATGTAATGCAAGTTTCATGATCTAATTCTCTAAAACTCTAAACCTGAAAAGATCCTCAATGTGTAATCTTGTAATAACTCAAGATTAAGTAAGGTTTAAGGCTGGGGCCTTATAGTTGGTATCAAAGGTCGGTTTAGATAACTTTAGAGGTTAGGGTATTCTTTAAGCATAAGTGACATTAACATAATGGTTAGGATTTCAGAAAGAGTCCTAGTTTTAGATAAAGTGAATGAGTAAGTATATCTTAGTGTTTACCTTACTCATTAGTACATGATGGTTTTGTTGATATAATCACACTGACCTTTTTGGTTTTAGTAAATGGCTGGATCTAGCAGGCACCAAAGTGACAATTGGTTTGAAAGAAACTGTGGTGGTTCTTTGATTAAGAGACTGGATGAAATGGGGTATTCAATGAGGAAACTCGTGGTTGTTCTAAACCAACTATCAAGGAGTCATGATCAACCACTTGAACCTTGGTATGTTTTGTAATGCATCATGTACGAGATGACCAATCGATGTGGAAGTTCAGGTAATAATTATAAAGGTAACAATTAGAGTTTATATGATCCATACTTTTGAGGTAATTATGGGTTATTATATGATATGCTGGAAAATGAAAGGTATGAGATAAACTTGAGGTTAAAATATATTATGATAATTTTTGATGATTTTATCTCTTTTTGGGGAATTATTTAAGAATTATATAGTTTTGGAAAAAGGACAACACGCAGACCGTGTGACAACCCGTCGCGTCGGACAAAGCTGCGGGAATCGAACCCACAACCAAAGTGCGACTGGTATTTATCACCTACCACTGGAATACGTGAAGTCCCTGGTCAGTTTGACTGATTATTTTTAGTTAGATGATTTTATTAATTAATAGTAAGTTGATTTTTGGTTATCTATGGATATTTATTAACCTATCATGGAGGATATGTGATTAGGTTAATTACTTTTCAATACGAGACATTAAGAGCAACTGATGTTGTTTGGAGATAAATGTTAAGATTTAACTTGGAAGACTATGTGACTAAATCCTTAAAATATTTGGGTTTCAATATTATATTGGTTTACTTTGAAGAATTTTATGGACAAATTGGTTATCGAATGGTCCTCGTTGAACTTTGGGTTTTGTTGGACAAATTTTGAGATTAAGAATAGATTTTCTTTTTATAAAGTGTTATCTTTTTTTGGATTATATGACCTTGTGCTAACCTTTCTGGTTTTGGTTTTGGTTAAATCTTAAAGACATGTGATGTATAATGTTCTCTTTGGTGGATTAGGTGATTCTCTAGAAGTTTTTTATAGTACTCTTAATGCGAACAAGTCTTCCTAAATACTCGTCTTTTGGAGAAAGTATGAGTCTGTGTAAGAAATCTAGTAAAAGTTGAAAGTCAACATGACAAGTAAGTATGTTTCCTTATGTTTTAGTTAAGCTCAAAAATAAATTCCTCAATAAAAAGTAACTTAAAACAAAAATGATGTCTATTAACTTTTCCTACTGGGGAACCCAACACCCTTTAACCCATCACAAGTTTGTGATTTTCTTATTGTTAACTTTCTCCTAAACATTTTTCTATCACTCTCCATCAGAACATGACCCTATGTTTTCTCCTCCATGTCCATGTTTTCCTACATGGATTCCTAGTATGGGTTAACTCGGGTGACCTCTGTACTTATCTTTCTTTATTTTAAAGTGATTGTTTTATCGACTCTTGTTCCGATGTGGGACTTTCAAGGATGTTTCCAAGCTCAATTTTAAAAATTACGAGGACGCAATTCCCAAAAGTGGGGAAGGATGTAACACCCCAGGTAAATAAAGAATATGAAATTTTCATATTTATCCATATTTGTGAATAAAGTATTAATATGACTTTAAAGGGGACGCTATGCTCGATGGCGTACCCAACACGCAACAACGAGTTTCTTGGGAATGTTACGTTGCACTCTAATAATAAAATAATATTATTTTAACTGGTAGTTAACATGTAGCAGTTGTATTGGTGAGAATGGATAGAAATAACTAAAATATGATTATACATGTTTTTAAATGTTTTTACATTTATCAAATAAAAGATAAAGGCTTAAAATACGGAAAGAATTCAATTTTAGGTGTATATGCCCTAGTTTTCACTAAAGGTTCACTTATCGCCTTTTGACGGAGAACCGTCATTAAATATAGTTTTTTTCACTCTTATACATTCTATTGGACCAAATAAAACTCTTCTTAAGAATCGGGACATCAAAATTTACTTTGTGTAAATTTTTGGTATCTTTCCGATAAAGTTCATTTTTTTAATGAATAGTGTAAAATGTTGTATTTTAATTCAAAACCTATTTTTAATATAATTTATTTATATGATTAGATTGTCTTTTGAATTGGTTTTAAAGTGAAATTATAATATATTTTTACCATTAAATCCAATAGTGGTCATTGGAATTAATTTCACTTTGAAATCAGACTTAAACTCGTGTCAATCTTTTGATACTTATTGTTTCACAAAAACACGCTATTTGAACTGACAGCGGGAATTAATTATTAAATTAATTAATGTGACTTATATGTTTTGAATTTTTTATAGTAGACTTCATTTTTGAATTCGGAATATCAAATATAGCTTAGGGTGAATTTTTGGGATTTTTCTGAAAAACTTCAATTTTTAATGAATAGTGAAACCACTAAGTGGTACTTATAAAAACTGATTTTTCCGTTTAAATGAAATTTTGCCATATTTTTGTTTTGAATTTCAAAAATCCGACATACATGGTTGTAATTAAGAAGTAAAATTTGGTTCAATGGGATAAAAATAATTTTTTGGTGAATAGTAACTTATTAAGTTTTAATCGCGATTAGAGGTAATTAGTGTAGCTTATGGTAAGAATAATGTTTTAATAAAATAAAATGACCTAGAAACATGTCCTACCTTCATTGGATGTGTCATGGCCGACTAAGACAACCCATGGGTCAACTTGGGGACCCCATGGAGCCACTTTGGTTAGAAAATGACATAAATATCTTTTTATTTAATGTTAAAATAAAAATGACACAAACATGAGATGTTTTACAAAAACAATTTTTACATGGTGTTATACAAGTCATATTTTTTGACTATAAATAGTCATTGGAAATATAAAAATATTTCCTACATCATAGTATTTTTTTTATAATTTTTAGACACTAAATAAATTAAATTATTTATGACATCATGATGATGCAGCGATGACCTCATTATTTAACGATTTAAATAAAATGGAAAGATAATGTAATATCTAAGACCTACACATGTCCAAAACCTATTGGATGAGTGGATTTCGAACCCTTATCACCTTATCCTCGAAATACATCAATGTGGGACCTTTAAAATCCGAAACTCTTTTGAAAATAAAGTAACATTTTGTAACTTTACAAGAGTGCCCCTCCTCTCCTCTTATAAAAGGCCTCCACCTCTACCTCCTCACCCACACTCCCAAAGCCTTTGGCTCGGCCAACCCCTGACCATTTTGTCTCTCCACTTCACTATATTACTCCTTGAAGCCTCAATTTGGGAAGAAGTCTTCCCAAGGAAGCCTTTGAGCTCAAACCAAAGGGAGTTACCCGATTTTAAGGTAATGTCTTCACTTGTGTCCTTTTGTTTTATTTTGCTTCTCCAACCCCCTAAACTCTTTTTATTCATTTATTTTGTAACAAATCCAGTATATTAAATATACTAGGATGTTTTTATAATAAGTATTCGAGCTACACTTACACACACCTACATCTAATGGTTAAAGAACATACTGTTTCCGTGGATGGCGAATTTCTGCCTCCCGAAACGATGATTGTTCAACATTCTTCTAACACCTTCAAAGGTGGCCATTAATATGACACTATATTTATATATGATATCTAATATGTTTATGTTTTACTTAAGCTTCTGTATTTTTCATTTTGGGCATACCTTTATGGTTTCCATTATGGGTAAACGCGATATCTTCATTTAAGGAAGTGCGGACTACCGCCCCCTCAAAGTGATTTGATTCGTTAATACCATATGCGGTAAGTATAAAGTATATATTTAATGATATTATATATGATACCATACTGGAATTAAAATACTATTATGTATCATTATTTTTTAATTCCATTAAATATGAAATAGAAATGGAAGTAGCGTCCATGCGTACGTACGGCTTACCGTCTCCATGGACGGTACATTTCATTTCTTATCTCAAAATGTTATGTAATACTATAAGTACATATATATAATGGATATATATGTAATATATTACATCAAAATTATGGATATCATTCTGGAATTATAATATATATATATATATATATCTCATTTTGTTTTAATTCCATTAATATGACAAAAAATGAAAGTAGCGTTCATGCGTACGTACGGCCTACCGTCTCCATGAACGGTGCTTTTCATTTTTTATCTCCAAATGATATGGAATAGTGTGAAATGAATATTTACTATATATATATGATATTTTAATCATTAATAATATTCTGGAAATTATTTACTTATAACTACATGAGAAATCTTTTTTTAAAAAAAGTTCATTTTTGACTCATGTACCAAACATCGGCAAAAACGTCTGATATGAACTAACATTATTAAACAATTATTATAAAATTATAATATGTGATATGAACTGAATAATAATCTCTAAAGTAGGTACTTAGGAAATAATTAATTGACCAAAGTTTATTATTCAGGAATATAAAGAAACGAACAAGACAAGTTGGACTTGAGGTAAGGGATCTTACTCCTCTCTTTCTTTTTAAGTACACTCTTTTATGTCATTCCCTCTAAAGCTCATATTTCTTGTTATTGGGATATTATTTTATATTACACTTACTGTAATTTTTATTTTCATGTGATGAGAGACCCTATTCTCTCTCATCAATCCATTTTGGAAGTTTTGAGTGGTGTCGTTAGGCTGCCGAATTTTCGTAAGAGATCTAACCTCTCTCTTTCTTTTTAAGTACTCTCCTTTATGTAACTTCTTTTAAGCTCCACTTTGTTATGTTGGGGGATGTTCTTTTATATTACTCTTTCTATAAACTTTAATTTAATATGATGAGATACCCTATTTGATCTCATCAATCCATTTTTTTAAGTTTTATGTGGCGTCGTTAGGCTGCCGAGTTTTCGTAAGGGATTTTTCATCTCACTTTTATTCCCGTGAGATTTATGCTACATTTTCCACAATTTCCTTTGAGTGGTGTATGTACTTCCCATTATTCTACTCTTTGTGTAATATAATTTCATTTATGAGTATTTACATCAATGATTTATTGTCCTTCTTTCATGGGGTGTATGTTTTGAAAGATACCCAAGTTGGTAAGGGAACCTTTCACCCTCCTCTTTTTAAAAGACTTATTTTGTTATGTCTTTTAATTCACATAATATTATTTTGGGATATGTTCTTCTATATCCTTATTGATGTAAATTTTATGTCCAAGTGATGAGATACCCTTTTTATCTCTCATCAACTCTTTTTCTGAATTTTGAAGTGACGTCGTTAGGCTGTCTAATTATTGCAAGGGAACTTCTTAACCCAATTTCGATTTTTTGGGATAAGCTTGTACTCCTTGAATATGTCATTCTATGAATATGTGTGAATAACCTCTGTTTGTTTTACACTTAATATCCACTTATATTTGGTGTATTCGTTTGTCACACATAATTATGTAATTGATTTATCCTTAAACCAATGATACCGTCTTTGTAAGGGACTTCGTCTCAATCTCCTTTCATTGAGGCATATTCTGTTTTATACAAAACCTTCTTTTATATGGTGTATAAACCCCTTTGACTTTTACATTTATTCAAAAGGAATCTTTTTTATATGAAGTGTTTATTAAACGACAAAAGGGAATGTTTTTTTCATACGTATGTGGCAACAACGACTTCTCCGCCGTCGTGACCATTATTTGAGTTTCAGCTTCCTCTTCAAGCCATACCTTCTTTTTAAATGAAAAATAAATACCATGTTTTACTTTTCTTTTATTTTGGTATTGAAAATGGTTTTCATAATGTTTTTATTATATCAATGTTTTTTATTGATATCTGGTTATTAAAATGTGGAAATGTTATGTTCCCTTTATGTATGTTTTATGTGATACGATTATGTTATGGTTCTTGGGAATTATTATGAAGACGGGTGGTTCCGTGATAAACTAAGGGCGGATGAGCCCGATATAGCTCTCCAATGCATTGGGTAACGCGAAGGAGTGAAACGTTAAGGTTTCTCCGAAGAGATTTAGGGAATATACTATGATGGGTATTCCAAACGTAACCAAGAGGGTTACTCCCTACGTAAGAATGTTATGAATGTCTCAAGTTACCTTTATGTCTTATGTTTTCTATGATTTATTCATGGTTTGATGAGGTATGTTAAAGTGCCTATGTTTTATGGGTAAAGTATGATTTCATTCTTATGTATATATGAACTCATGTTTCCTTTCCATATTTTTATAACCCTTACTGAGCTTTTTATGCTCATCCCAAGTTTTTGAAATGTTTTTCACAGGTCAAGGGAAAGGTACATGATGTGATGATAGTGTCAAGGATGTGTCAAGAAGGAATCCATGTTTTATTTTCAATATGTTTCCGTTGATGGGAAGAATGAATACTGTCTTTTATGTAACCACTTTGTTTAAATGTGGAATGTAATGCAAGTTTCATGATCTAATTCTCTAAAACTCTAAACCTGAAAAGATCCTCAATGTGTAATCTTGTAATAACTCAAGATTAAGTAAGGTTTAAGGCTGGGGCCTTATAAAGCCTTTATTTTTTGCACACCACTTCCTCTTTGCACCTACCTTCTTTTACCAACAATCCATTTCTTCATTTTTCGATTTTGAGGCCGAAGAATTTGAAAACAATGGGAAACGGTGCCACCTTCAATATTGTTGTATGCTAGAACTGTACGATCACTTTGCTGGCACACATTCTGAACATCCACTGAGGATTGACAACAAACAATAATCATACTCCAATTCATGCCTAGAATAGCCATGGTTCCAACTTTTTTCGTATCACCATAGCCATGGGACAATTCTCCAAACTCAATATCCACTTTGAGAGCACATCTAACCACTTCTTCATAAATCCTAATGTCTTGAATTGCAAGATCCCTCCAAAGGTGTGTTTTTAATCCACTAAAAAATCATTCAATTTTTCTATCATTGTTGATAACAAAACCGGAAGCGTACCTCACAATCCTTGTGAAATTATCTTTGTAGGTTGTGATAGATTCCCCTTCTTTTTTATTTATCTATATGAATTCTCTCTCCATCATTGTGTGAAGGGTTTTGGGTAAATACTTGTTAAGAAACATTATTTTAATGTTTTCCTATTCAATCTCTTCAATTTGGTCCCTTGGCTTGGTGTTCTTAATCAAAGCCCACCATTGATCAGTCATTCTATCTAGATGATTAATGGATTGATTCAGCTTCTTTGTCTCAAAAAAATAATCAACCAAAAATATTTTCTCCGTGGAGTTGATCCACTATTCTTCATCTAGTATAATAGAAGATAAATTAAACATCATTGGTCTTTGAAGCATAAAACATTCTATAGCCAGTTTCTCCCCCTTATGTGAAGGAGGACGTTCCCAATTATTATGTTTATTTATCATAACCGGAGATAGTTGGGTAAGAATCACTGTGAAGTTTTGAACTCCACCTCCCAAATCATTGGAGATGTCATTTGGGAAATTGTTGCATTGGCCTTCACATGAGTTGTTGGCCTAGTTTATCTTGGTTCCCATCATTTTCTAAAATATAATGGGTTAGAACAATACATAAGTCAATAATTCATGAATAAATAACTTATTAATTTGCACAATTTTCACTAAAAGCATAAAATATGGGATCCCAATGTAATTATTCTTGTGTGTATATTTGTACTTAGTCTCATTCTAGAGGTTTTCTATACGGTTCACTAATCCTAATCCCCAAATTAACTTAACCTTGCCACTGATACCGACTATAGTGACTTAGAATATTCATAAATTACTAATAAATCATTTTAAAGATAAACAACATAATAGTATTACATATAAGGGGTCCAATGGTTTAGTGTCTTGGGAAAACATAGACCATACCTAACAATTAAAACATCAAGCATAAACATTTATTTAATTCATTCTTCTCTAGATTCTTATTGGCACTTGACCTCTCCTTAGAACATGTAGCCACCTGAGGATATAAATCAAAAGAGGTGAGCTAAAATACTAGTAATAGGATAAAGATGAAATATATAGCATGGGATGAACATAATCATAACATAGTAAAAAGATCATGAACATGATAGGAAACATTAATAGGAGACATGAAATGTGGAAATGCAAAAAAAATTAAACATCATGTCTTAGTGGATAACTACCACACATAATTGTGAAAAAATATAGCATCTTTTTCACATATAATTTCACATTAACTCATGATATTCATCACTTTACCCAATTCATTAGACAACTGTATAATTCCGGGTGCACCCACCACATTGAAACATTCATATTGTTCTATATAATTCTGGGAGTGCCTGTCACATCATAACATTATCATATATCATGCATTCCACAATGAAAATATATTAAAAATGAACATAAATAAACAATTTAAAGGAATGGGTCTCATCTCATAATAACACATTCATAAACATTTGGTTCCAAAAAAATTAGATGGAATAACATACGTGATACGAACACCATCACCCTTGAGTGAGAAGTAAAAGGTGTGTTTTTGAATGAGGAGTTCTTTTGGACAAAAACTGTTTGACATAAAAATAATTAGAAAACATGTATATCTAATAAAATTTACGATTATTATGGACAAATTATTTTTAAGGAGTGACCATACCAAAAATGGAGTGAAAGAGGGAAGACCTGAAGATATAATGTTGGGTTTGAGGTTTTCCCCTTACCATATATCAGAACGATTCCTTCTCTTTAATGTCCAATATAACAAAATTAGATTAATTAATTAACAATTAAAGAACCTTTTTACAATAATATGGTTCATTATGGTTTCTTTAAGTAATTTTATGTTCATTTTTAGGAGTTATATAGTTTAAAAACAATGTTCGGGAAGGTTTGTTTTTAAGGGCTTTCTTGAGCGGTTCACTTGTATTCATAAATTGATGTTCATGTACGAACATGGGTAATCAAAAAAGAAATTATATTACATGTAATTAATTATATTATAGGATTTTAAATGATCTTATTATTGATTATATTATATACCATGTGAATTAATCATTAGATAATAATTAAATTATGATTGTTTAAGTTAATTTAGACGATATTTCAACCACAACGAACATGTTTTGATTAATCATTTTGTAATATGTACATAAGTTAGATAAAAAACATTATGTATGGAATAATACATATAAAATAATTAGGTTAAACTATAAAAATGGTTTCATGATTAGATATGAATGTAAAAATTAAAAAAGATAACATGTCATTCTTGATGGTGATAAATTAACACCTCACGAAAAATGTTTTCTCTTATAAAATAAAAGGAAGAGGAGAATAGGATTGGATGGTATAATATCCCATTAGTATAATAAAATTAAAGTATATTTATGATAATGGAGTTACCATACCATTTAGATGATTATAGGTGTAAAGGTAATAGGAAAAGGACTTGAGATTGAAAAGAAATTAAAGAAAATAGGAAGTGAAATTACCTCTTGAATACTCCTCTTGAGATCCTCCTTAGGGGACCTAGGATTGGTCTTTTGATGAGACCAGAAGATCTTGGAAGTGGGGAAGGGGATGAGGACGTTTTTTTCCAGATTTTAGACAAGTCCCGAAGCTTTATAGGTGTGAGGAAATGAGGGTATGAAGGGTGGTATTAATAGTGGATGGGATATGTGATTTCTCAATATAAAATTTATTAATATATTATTTCTCAATAAGAAAAGAAATAGCGAGTCTTCTATGACCAATAAAATTATTTTTATCATGTGAACCCGAACCAATTGGGCTTATATCTGCAAAAAATCATGCATGACTCTATAATTAGATTATTTAGCTTATTTTGTAAATTATGGTATTTCACTATTCATAAACAATTCAATAATTTCATAAAAAACCCAAAACATCACCCTAACCATTTATCGATGTGTATAATACAAAAATAAATTCCATTTTTCAAAAATAATTTTCAATTTTTTTTAATATTTAATTAAAATTTTAATTTATTATTCAAACCCAATTCTAAAACATTCCTTTATTTATTCTAAAATATATGTATATCATACATTCAACTTGAATATTAAATATATATTATCATATGTAAGGTTAATATTAATTAGGGTATATCACTATTCATGAGGGTATGTTACTATTCATAAGGGTAGGTTACTATTCACCAAAAAATAAGTTTTCCTTATTTGACTCCAAATAACTTACTGATTGAAATCGAGTATGTCAGGTTTTTGAAATCCCAAACACAGAAGTGAAAAAAATATATTAAAAGGTCACTTAGAACTTAGTAGTTTATATTTATGGGTTCTCATGTGATGTTATGACATATTTATAAGAAGTTAATTTCCATTGAAAAACATTGGGTTGTTATATTCTAAGTATTTTTTCTTAGATCTACTTCTCTATCACTCTCAATTTCATTGATCTATATCAACCATAGTTATATATAAGATAGTTTCTTCCAAATATTATTAGATTTAGTCTTTTTTTGATAGGTTTATATATCTACGGTGTGTTTTGGTGTTTCAACCCAGTTTCATGGATGTTTTTCATGTCGTTCTTAATTTTTATCACAAACATAAGGTCGGTAGCATCATTATTGACTCCTCTATTTAAAACATAATGTATGAGTTTCAAATTGAATATATTACATAAATTGATTTCTAATGTGGTGTGTAAAGATTGGTAGAAACCTACATTAGTGATTGTTATTAAATTAGTTCAAATTATTTAATTTTTGTGAAAAATGATTTTATAAAAGATTATAAATGTTGATTTGAAAATAATTATATGGTTTGATTTATAAAAAAGAGTTTTCACCAAAAAATTTAATTAATTTAAATGGGTTTGTAATTGAAATTATTTTCAAAATATTTTATTGTCATGGTTTTGGGGAATTCATGGTGGTCTATTTTCATATTTCATTTACAAGGCTTGGTTGAAATATTTCCTTATTCTTGGTGCCAAAGTTGTATTGAATAATGGGATTTAATTAAAGTGTGATTAGTTGGTAGATCGATGAGAAACCACACATGAGTATGCAACTATCATAAAGAATAATGAATTTTTAGATTTGTGTGATGTGTATTGGAATGGGTTATGCCAAATTTAATTTATGAAATGGTTTGAGAACATTGTTTGCTTTCTTTCATTATAACTTTTTATTTCTTTGAGAAAAATGGTTTTACTAAGGAACTTGTTTATATTGGATATTAAAAATTATATATTATATATATATACTATTTTATATAAATATTTTAACTGGTTATATATCAATGGCATGAGTAGGGAAGTCATTCGTGGGAAAATCTATTGAGTTTTAGTACTCACCGTACTTTGGTTCTTTTTCCGATGTCATTTATCAGGAGACGGGAAAAGGGAATTTATCACACAAATTTAGTAGTACTTCATCGTAAATGGGATGTGTCATGGTTTTAGATAGTGGATCATGTTTGAGTTTTAGTTTTAATTGGAGACTTTGATTTTTATAGTCTTCTATTGTGCACTTTGATATTGCAGTCATTCGCTATAGTACATGGTTTTAATTTGATTTTGATAAATTAAATGTTGAGTTTTATTTTTTTTATCATGCACCATGAAGAGGTTTTTTGTTATATATTTTCTAGTTATATGTTTTATTTTTAAATGAAAAAAATCCCTCATGTCTGTTGAATCCCTTCGGCATTTATTTCCATCCTTTAGCATGAAAGGTATTTCGCTTAAGGACAAGTAATGTATCATCATCCCATTAAACCACTAATAAGGGGTTGGATTTTATAACTATCTTTTTAGAAATTTCAATTTCCTCATCCTTATACAAATTATAGTTTTTATGGTCACATGAAAATACTTCTTCCATGTTCCTTAAGGATTACCTCATGGAGAATAATTTAAGATGTAAAATCCCCTTTTGTCCGTTTAATTTTCTTTCCATTTTATCCCTTTCATATTGTTCCATAAAATAACCAATATAGAGGGAAATTATAACTCCAAAGACTTTTATATACTTTAATGATATTATATTAACGGTATATCAACTATATATTCTTTTCCTTATCCCTTTTTATTTTAAAAAAGAAAAAATCATCCGTGAGGTACCCATTTACCGTCTTCATGGATGACTAGTTTTCATTTTACAATTACGCTTTCATGGCTGGTAGAAACCCATTTTTATGTTTTAAAAAAGATTTAATATATGTAATACATCATATTTAATGTTATTTAATCAGTATTTATAAAAAAATATTAGTTCATAATACAAAACAAGTTCGTGATAATCAAAATAAGTGCCAAAATAATCTAAATGGTTATCATTAACGCTTTCTCTAATGAATCATACTCAATTATGGAAATAAAATGATATATAAGACCGTTAAATCTTATTTAATTTAATTAATAACATATAATTTCATTTTTTACTATTTCCATTTTACTTAATCTTTCATACATGTATACATGTGAACCAATCAAGAAAACTAGGTAAACGAGAAATATCGAATAATGAAACTGAATATTATAACTCATCAAAAAGTCCATAAATGAACTTAATAAAATTATAAAAAATAAAATAAATGTTTAATCAGATATGATTTAAATTATTTATGAATCTAATTTAATTATACAAGACATTATGTTCAAGTGCATACCACTTTCATACATAAGGTATGGGTTTTCTCACTCACCTTTATTTTTGTGAGATATGGATTATTCACAAATATTTCATGTTTGTAGTTTATGTATAATATTATTGGATGTATAATATCATGAATATATTTATCTTAATGTTATTTAATGTTTCATTTTATATCATTAAATTTATGGGGCGTATAATTCAATTGTTCGCAAAGTGGTAAGGGATTCTCCCTAAACCCCCATTTTTCATTAGGGTTACACTTTCTCTGTCTTTACCCCAAATTAATTATTCTTTATTTTTATATAATTATTTTAAATTATTTTTATATTTTCTATGTTCATTTATATATATTATTTAAGATTTATTTTCTTGGGAAATGTATGTTTTATATGTTTCCTTTTTCAATTCATCCATATACACAAGGACGATGAAAGGGTACTCCCCAATTTCATACCCATTTTCTTGCACACTAAATAATTTGTGATATGATGCCAATATTTTTATAAAATTAATCATTTTATCCTCAAAAACTATATTATATCATTTTTTGTTTTATGTAATTAATTATTCTTTTTCTTTTTTAATGAACCTTTTAATATTTTCCTTCAAACCACACTGAAGTAGCCTATTTCTAATGTTTCATAAAAACTCTTTTTAGATTATTTCACTTCAGTTGGACATTATTGTTCCCTAAAACATAATTTTATTAACCTTAAATTTTATTTTCTATGATATACATGTTTTTAATCTGATTTAATGCCAAAATAAATTATTTTTTCCAAAAGAACTCTTCTTTGTAAAGTAAAAAAATCATATTTCACTAAAGAATTCATCGATGATTTTATTGGAGTATTTTAATCTATCTCTACACTCTCTATTTCATATTTTGATTAATTGGGAATTATATTTTATGATATCAACTGCCATATTTTTTCAAATGGTTTATGTTCAGTAAGACTGTGGATGTTCTATCTAGAAGCCATTAATCATTTTACTCTGAATGGTTAGTGACTATGTTTAATGATTGGGGAAAATTATTTACTTTTAAAATGTTTTTTATTATAGTTCACCCCATTAATATGTAGAATTAATTTGAATTGGTATGTAATGGAAGGGTCCCTTCATAGGGCCTCGATGCATTGGTAGGTCTCATGAGACAAACTAGACATGTACTTAGTTGATGCCTAGCCCATTTATTTTCATATATGGATTTGGACATGGCCTTACCCATTTATTTTCGGATTTATTTGACGAGGCCTTGAGGGTATGTTTTTGACTACGAATATCATTCATTCAAGTATTGTAAGATTATTTATTGATAATCCATGTGATTATTCATCTAGAACAGTATCTATGGTCAAGTATAATTATCATGTGAGTATTTATATGAAATTATTTGATCATCTTTTATTCATACTATACTATTCTCTGGATTATTTTTTTGTTGCATTAATTTTTAGTTATTCACTTTTCCATACTGTTTATGGGTTTTTATTATATCTTCCAATGCATTTATTACCATTATTGAGTATCTGAGACCACCCCTTTCTTATGTTTTATAGTTCACCATGTTGTGAAGATGTATATTTTGAATGGTTTCCTGGAATAATCTGGGAGTTTATGGGTGTTTCTAATGGATTTTATATCTTGTAATTCATTTGAATTTGAAATATAATAAATATTATTTTATCTAATTTTTAAAATCTACTATATTATATATTATTTTGTGATGAGAATTCTTGTACATATTACCAATGAAATAAAGAATGGCATAGGATCTAGGATATTGGTGTTGAGGTTTTTACCATTGGTATTAGAGAAAGGTTAGTTGAATCCTTGGAAACTATATTCAGAAAACATAGATTATGGAATATAACCTTAATATAGGCTTTAAGTGTAATCAAGGAAGAACATATTTTAATTTTGGTAAGGTAGTGATTATTTGGGTATTTATAGAAATACATCCCTTTCTAGATACTACAATTGGATGTGGTTCTGATATAGATATACCTAGGGGTAAAAACTCTCACAAGGTGTGTTGGACCTGACTCAGCATAGCCTGGTACACGACACCATGCCTTACTACACACCAAGTTTGACACTCCCTGGTCAGATTTTTAAGATAATTCCCATTTTCATGACAAAAAATTATGTAATATTTTAAAGTAAAAAAGTCCCCAAAGAAACCATTTTTATGATTATGATATCATCTACACATAAAATATTAAATTTATGTTATGTATTTCACTAGTTTTGTGACTATAAATTATGTTTTCTAATGATACGATCTAATTGAATATATATCCTCATTTAGAAATGACATATCACATTTGGAATAGGAACCACACTAATGCACGTGATCCAAAGAGAAAGGAGGATCAAATCTTTTATGGTCTTATTCTTATCTATTGATGGGAATAGGTCTCCTAAATAGTTATATCATTTGGGGACATGATATCATGTTCTAATGAGGCAATGAATTAATTATATATGTATTATGGCTTTAGATGGTGGCATGAGAACAAGAGTATAAGTAGGAAAAAATTATAAAGGAAAGAATGGAAAGTCGAATTTTCCCACATGTGAAAATTATGGAAAGAAACACCCTGTTACTTACATAAAATGAATTGGGGTTTACTAAAAGTATATAAATAAATGACACCGTGTTTTTTATTCCACGAGTAAGAAAAAGGTTTTCGATATACACTAATTAAAATGAAAGGATATTAGACACTCTTTAAATCAATGTCTAAAGCATCAAAGGAATCTACCCCAAAATAGGATAATTGATCATGGTCAAGATTATTCTACAACCACAAATGAGGAGGAATGATAAATATTCTAGTTTCTTAAATCATGAATTATGTTATTTGAGTATTTTATTAATAACTCTATGTTTATAATATTTCTGAGATATATAGGGATTGTAATGTAGTAATTATACTTTAATAGATTAGAATCATTGGATGAATTGGACCAGTAATCAAGAGAAGTGGTTCTTTTTTAGGATGGCCTTTTTCAAAACACATTACTTTGGAAGGATAACCCTAAATATGTTCTTCACAATTGAGATATAATATATAGATGTTTTTGGGTTAATATTTCTGACCATGATGGTGTTTTGTGATTTGATGATTTGTGGTATGCTAAAATTATTAAATGTTGGATTTAATTATAACATGAAATTTTACTCTGGGGATCGTGCATGTTTAATAAAGGTTTAAATGTGATAAAATTATTTATATATTTGGTATGTGACATTAAGAGATACATTTTCTCTTTTTGGTAAAATCTGATGTTATGAAACCATTCGTCTAAATCTTTTTTCTTTGAATTTGGAAAAAGTTTTTATTGGTGAGTCTTATATTTAACTAGTTATGGAATGGATTAAGAATGTTATTGATTAATATTAATATATGGATTATCATATTGAATTAAAATTTCTACCCTTTTTGGTTTTAGTAAAAATTTAAAGGCCAAGGGATTGACTTATGGATCATTTGATAAAAGTTATTCAAGTAAACAAATTCATCAGGAATATCAAACATTATGTTTAAGAAACGAATAAGAGTTAGATTAAAGAAGAACCAAATGATGTGATTATGAAATGGAAATGAATCATATATGTTTAATTTCAAAAGTGCTTTTCTGGATATTGAAAGAGTCCCTCAAGTCTAGGAAAATAATTTTTGAACAAAAACAACATTTGCTTACTTTTAATTATATGAAATCAATGGTATCTTATCCAATCACATATTTATAGATTTATTATGGTTATAATTATTATGACCATGCTCTCTATCACTCTCCATCAAAACATTAGAGTTATGTTTTATTCTATAATTTCATGTTTCACTAATGTTATTATATTTTTATACCTATGTTATTTGAGACCTTCACCTTTTTCTTTCTCTCTTATTATGATGATGTTTTCTTAACCCAATTTATGATGTGGATTTCCCACAAAGGAATTTCCATGTATCAACCATTTATTTTTCCCATTAAAATTTTAAAAAATCACAAGGAAGAAATTTATTGAAGTAGGGGATAATATAACACCACAATATTTTATGGTATGTATCTCCTTAAATCAATTAAATTTATTTGACATCTTATAGCTTAAATGAACCATGATATACTAAAAAATATTAACCTAAAATTTTTAATTGAAATGGGAATGTTAAGAATAATAATGTGGCTATTATAATAATAACCTCACATAGGAATGTATATATAAAATTTAGGTATATCATAAATGAAAGTATATGATATTTATATAATGTAATAAGTGAATAAATGTTTTAAAAATGATAAACTAAGTGGTGGTATTTGTGTGAAATGTAAATGAATAATTCAAATTTTATAATTAATTTATTTACTTTAATTGAACTGTATAGACTCATGAATTAATATTTTTCAATATTTTAATTATAAGAATATTTTATAAGACTCTAAATATTTTATTAAAATTTCATAAAATCGGTTATGACATTAAAATATGTATTTTTCAAAAAAATGAGGAATTTATTTAAAAAATAAATTTCTTATATTTAAAAAATTATTTACATAAAATGAATTTCATTTTTTCAATCTAAAAGTCCAAAAATGGTTAGGCTGAATTTTTGTAATTATATAAAATAGGTAATTAATTTTGTTGAATATTAAAAAATATAGTTTTTTAAATACTGTACCTATTGTTATATCACAAATATATAATTATGATATTAAACTTATTAATAATATTTCATGGCTAAATTATGATATTATAAATAATATTTTAACAAAAAAAATTCAGAGCATTTAATTGATAATTTATATCATGATAAGTATAAAAATCATTATCAATTCTGACACACTGCATGCACAACGTTGATAAATAATAATTTGTTTCCTTATAGAAAATAATTGTATTCTAAAAATCATATTAATGACTTTTTTAAAATTATTATTTATAATTTATGTTTTTTTGAAGGTTTTTAGTATTGGAGTTATATAAAATGAATCTTATACAAATGCTTGTTCAATTCCTAAGCAAGAAATGAGAAAAAATAAAAAATTAATGATTTTTATTGACGTGGATACGACTAATTATACTTAATGAACAAAGATAATTGATTATCTTGAACCAAATAGATTTAATTTTATGTTTGTAATTTATTTTTAATTTTTATATGAAATATTTAACTATTATTATTATGCAATGAAGATATTGTGATTTTGCAAGAGGAATGCAAATTAATTAAATTATTTTAATCAAAAATATAAAAACCATTATATGAACTCGAAATATAGCTAACTATTGTTTATTTTTTTTCACTTGACCATTTTTTCCATTGGTCAAATTAATGACCATTTAGAGCCACATGAAAATATTATGACCAATTATAATATAATATTTTGAAGGAAGTAATGTTGTTCATAATATACTTTCTAATTAGTATAATACATTTGTATATGGTCTTCCAAAGTGTTTCTATAATATAATTAGTTATTTTAAAGATAATAATTTTATCTTGTTCTTGGCGTTTTTTAAAAAATTTAGGCAATAAATATTTATCTTAATGGATTCCACAATGATGATATATTAATTATTTAATTAAAGAATAAATCTATTAAAAGATAATAACAAATAAAAGAAATAAAATTTTATATTCTTACGGTAATTGATTTTGGTTGGATATGACACTCAATAGGGGGTGAATTGAGTTCCTATAAAAATTTATCATAAAATTTTTATTTAAAAGATTCCCCAAATTAAATATAAAATTAACCAGTTAACCAAGGTAGTGAAAATATAATAGATTGACTGTTCAAATATTTTCTCAGAAGATTGATTAATTCTCAGTTATAACAATATGAGATAGTGATATAACATTTGAAACTACTCTACACTACAAAACAATTGGCTAATACCGACAGATATTTATTGACAGATAATATATCTGTTGGGAAAAATGAGCATTTCCAACAGATATTAAGTTTTATTGGAATTAATTTTTAAAACCAAACCTTATTTTTAGCAAATGATATATCTGTTGGTATTGATTTTTTAATACCAAAATATCATTTACCAATAGTTGGATCTATTTTTTTATCTTACTATTACCGAAATTGTTTTACTAACACATGAATCTGTTACTAATAATGAATATTACCAACAAATGTTTTTCCATCAATAAAAAATGATACAATAAACCATAAAATAAAAAAAAAGATTTTATCAATAACCAATCAAGAGAAATATAATGTGTATATATATATTATTTTTATGACCAAAGTAAATTTTTATTTCTTGGGGGTTTATTAAACACATATCATAATTGATTTTAATTTATTACTTTATCGAAATATTACATGTTTTTATATTTTTAAATATTCCCTAAATATTAAATGTTTTTATTTTTTTTAGTATTTTTTTTAATAAACATGTAAATACTTATTATACATAAAATACTACCCTAATTTGTGGTCCTGGGTTTGGCTTCGCCTCCGGCCACCTCGCCTCGCGCCGCTCCACCTCCCGCCACTCCGCCTCGCTACTCTGCCACTCCGCCTTGCCGCTCCGCCTCGCCGCTCCACCTCACCTCCCATCGTCTCACCCCACATCTCATCACCACTATCTCAGTTTGCATCCCACTGCCTCCTCGGTTATATATTCACTCGCGTTCGGGGGTATGTCGATTTCTTCTAGTTTTTTTGGTGTTTTCTATTTAGATGTTATTCATCATCATTTTGTATCAACCCTCAACTAGATTTGATCTTCCCCCTATCTTTTTGAATTTTGGGTTTGTTGACATATGCTTCATTAATAAATGCTTCTTATGGTGTCTTTGGAGTCCAAAAGAAATCTAATTTTAATATGAGATATGAAATACCACATTCTAGATTGTCTTTTTCTTTCCCTCACATGGGAGGAGATATTGATTCTATCGATGGACTTGATCCCTGAGATGACTATTCCAGCCAGCAATCAATGCTGAAGTTGACATTGCTGAACTATAGCAATCCTTCTACTAGACGTAGCAATTCTACTGATAGGAATGAAAATCTTTCCAGAGAAACATCTCTATACAACACTTGCAGAAACCATCAGAGGCAGCCCAAATATATCACAGAGGATATGATATCGGATTTCATTTCTGGTCATAAATCTTACCTCTGTAATGGGAACCTGCCCCATGGATCCGTGGATTGAAAACAGTGGTGATAGCTCTGAAAATTCATTGAGCATCGCAATCATATTTTTTTGATATTTTAACTCAGTACTGTTCCATGCTCACGAATCATAGATTATTTTAGTATTTAAAATTAATTATTTTATGCCTAATTTATAGGTTAGATTCTTTTCTAATACACAACTAATATTTTCTTTTTTAATTGTTAACCGTTAGTTTTATTTCCTATGTTAATTACATTTATCACATGACTTTTTATTCATTTTTGAGAACTGTTATATTATAAACTTTTCATCAGCATACTCATAAAGTACATGTTGAATGTTGTGCATTGAATTTGGAAGAAACGTGAGACTCTTCATTGGGGCGTGCATAAACAAGGTACATCTAATTACTTCTGTTAAAAATGTGATAGTGTACATAAGTACCTATTATGTCTAATAATTTTTTTCATGGAGATTTATCAAATGGAACCTAATTGTGATGTTCATCTCCTTTTAATGGCCTTAGTTTTTTAGGTGTCTTCTTGATCTTGTGGGTGCAATTAATATGTTTATATTCCATAGTTTCACCAGAGGTTGGTCCATGGAGTATGTACATTATTTTGTGGGAAATTTTTCTGTGATTGATGTTAATTTAGGTGCTTATAGTCAATTCATAGAAGTTTAAAATCAATCAGGTTTTGAAGAATTGAATATGCTGGTTTGAGTAGAAAAATCAAAGACGATCTTGCTGATTTAAGTGTTTCAAATTTCTAGATTTTTTACCTTCAACTGTAAGGTTTTATACTTACAACCATTTATACTCTATAGGAATTTATGTTTTTTCAAGGATTCCAAAACATTTTTTACATATTGAATTTTATTCTTATTTCTTGCAAACATTTGAAAAAACCACATAAAATACTTATGCTTATTTTTATGTTTATTTTGTTTTATGTTCTTTTTTTGATCATAAGGAGCTACAAAATATTGAATAAAATGTAGTCAATTGGTTTTTATTTGTACTTTTTTAGGAATTATAGTATTATATTATTGTTCTGTTTTGTAATATTTGGTAATTTAATTCGTTAAGTCTTGTTTTATTGAAAGTGATTTGGGGTTTGACCACTAATAAAATCCATCTGATCTGATTTCATCATTTGTTGTTTATCTGGGTATCATAGATCAAGAAGAAAACAACATAGACAGGTTATGGTAGACATGTGGAAAGTACACTTTTTTTCAAGGATTCCAAAATCTTTCTCACTCGCTGAATTTTAATCTTGTTTCTTGTAACCATTTGAGCAAACAATGTAAAATAATTATTCTTTTCCCATCCTCATTCCCTTGATTTTCTCCATTGGATAATACCTACTTTAAAATTCACTATAGATGGCCTCCCATGCCCCAAATGTGTATTCTTTATGTTGGAGTGTCCATCCACTTGCCTCTATTGTGTAATAGAGTAATTATGAAATCCTTGATGAATGTGTAGGCATCATCTCCTTAATCACCATGAAAAATTGGTAGATCTTCTAATTGATGTTTTTTAGCACATACTCTCATTATCTCGGTGATATCATATTTTTTGAGAAACCCCCTCACTTGGGTAATTTCCAAGCCTCTCAACCTTAGTAGAGCTTGATTCCAGTATGTTTGGGCACATGATAGGGGTGTTGCCCAACAATTTTAGCCCATATAGCATGTTGTGATCCTCCTCTTTACTTGCCTCGATAGTTTACAAGGCATGCTCCCTTGTATGTGAAATTTAATTCCTTCATTTAGGGGAATAAAAGGGGATGATAAAAGCTTCTTAATGCCTCAATATTCACTTGAAAATAATATTTCTGTAGTTAGAATTCTAAAAAATCAAATCTGTTTGAAAATGTATACAAGCTGTGAATTCCAATTTGAGCATATTTTCTTATTTTCTTATTTTTCAATCTAAAAATGGATATAAATCAATTAAATAATGTTACATATCCATGATAATGAAACCACTTCATGGTTGTAGAAACCATGAGCATAAATATTGGTTACTACTGGGTCATCTATACAAAGATCGGTTTTAGCTAATTCACTAATAAACTTATGTGCGACGGAGGAAACAATATTGAATGGTTGTGTTTTGTGTGTCATACTTATGACATAAATTTTTTAATTGTTTTTATATATAATGTGAGTGTATATTACTGTATGGTATAGGGAAGTGAGATTAAATAAAAAAGATAAAACAAGGATGCCAAATGCAATGAGTGATGTGTGAGGAAGTTGGGTTAGTAATTGACCATGTAAATCATGCCAGGTTAATTACCAACAAAATCTGACTAGCAACATCACAGTTACTAAAATACACTCTCATGGTATCAATGAACTTAATACTATAATCAAGAGTCCCCATGAGGTTGCTTTTGTATTCTTGCTATAGTGGTTAAGTGTAATTTCTGTGATTTTTCTGTCAACACACACCTTGATCTCTCATTCTTTTGGATGCATTAGTTGATGCTTTAGTGCGCGGTTAAGTTTTTAACTCTTATTCTCTCACCCTCAGTATTGAATCAATTAACCTTTCATCAAAAGTTAATATCATTATCTATCAAAGCATGGATAATAATAAATCTGGGGTTTAAATTCCATAGAATCCAAAAGTCAATCACATCCCCCTAATCCCCCACATGGATGTCTAGCCAAGCATATACATACAAAGAAAAGCATGTGCCATATTATATTTATTCACTTGTTTTTTATTGTATGTTTGAGTTACTTGCATTAAATGAGTGTTGTATTATTGCGGCTATAGAGAAGATCTGCACTGATGTTCTTCACTTGATGGGAGTTTGCATTGGTGGTTTTTTAGAATATGGTGCTTTATCTGGGCAGTGCATATAATCCTTGCTCTCCATCTTGTATGTTATCACTCATGTTGTTCGATGCATTTTAGTGCTCTGGTTAATGTGTTTGTTGGAGGCCATAGATCATTGCATATGAGGTGTTGGTGCTCTCTTGGATTTGGTGGCTTTTTTGGGTTAGGTGATTTCTTGGTATAAGGCAGGATGTTTCAGGCAGGTATGATGCATTGTGAGATTTAGTTTGAGTTCTCTTGTTACCTCATCCTATTTATCCCTCAATTACATGATGGTGTAAGATCATTACACCTCATTCATGTATTGTAACAAATTTTCTTCATTAATATATTTTTTGGGGCATGAATTAGGTGACCAATTCATGTCACAGTATTTTGATCCAGTGCTTTAAAACATTGATCATTGCATGAAAGGTAAACAAAGAAGTTGCAAGTGCATTGAAATTGGAAGCAAAAAATAGTTCAAGAATAACTCTTTCTGATATCAATTAATGTTTATAGGTGAACACAATATTTGTTTAGTTTAAAATTATATCATTGTATGATGCAAAAAAAGCTGACTGAAGACTTTCATTGTTTCATTTACTCTTAACACATTTCCATATATTATTGCATGCATAAATATATATTTTTCATTTTGGTTGCATTATGCCATAAATTTAGTGATTTATTTACTTAATATTTGGTAATATGGATTTTGAAGCTCACTAGCATCACACTTAGCCAAGAACTATGGGATGATTTTATTGAACAAATGAGTTTTTGAACGACAATTCACAGCCAAACCCTATATTAGTGTCACGACTGGTTCATGGGAAACGACAGTGGTAAGTTTCAATGTTTCATTTATTATAATAAATATCATACACCTTAACAATTATTCAATTATATTTATTTATGTACTGCCTTGAAGATCTTGTACTTTCTACTACAAGCATGAATGCTAAAAAATTAATTTTCACTATTTGCACTCCATTTGTAGAAATGTTTAAATCCAGGTGATTTTTTGATTACAAATTAATGACTTGCATACCATCTATTTGTTTATTCATGTTCTTCGGCTTTAGTTCAAAGGTAGAAACAGATTACATATATACCTACCTTTGAATAAAAGTTTGAATTATCGTGCAAAACATCAAACTTAGAGGTGATGGAATGAGTTTGAACTCTTACCAGCTTGTTTGTTGGATCCTGCATTGCATGGAAGTTTGGGGTTATCCCAAGGATGGACACCTCCCTCAAACATCTATTTTTCTATATATTTACTTAGCATTTACTTTGATCCTCTATTTGTTCTTTATTGTTGGATCTCTAGTGCTAGAGTTGTCTTGGACTGGTGCTAGAGGTGGCATGGACTAGTGGTGCTGATATTGTCACTGGCATGGACTGGTGTTGTCGTTGGCATGGACTGGTGCTAGTGTTGTTTAAGGCATGAATTGGTGCTGATACTGGCATGGACCTGTGCTGTGCTGGAGCTGTCATGGTCTAGTGCTGTCATTGGTGCGGATGCTGGAGCTGGCATGAATGGAGCTGGGATGGATAGAGTTGGTAATGGGTCATTGTATGGGTCATCGTTTGGGGTGATCTGTGTGTGGGGGGGGGGGGGGGGTAGGGTTTTCAAGAATTGTGGAACAATCCTGGTGGGGATCCAAAAGGTTATGTTTGTAATGAATTTCATTATTAATATAATTAATTGTTTTCTAATTTTGAGCATGTGTTAAAATCATTTTAGGTTAATAATTAAAACATATATATTATATATAATAAATTAATAAATTTAATATGAAATTTCACAGGTAATAAAAATTTATAATTTTTATTTAAATGTAATTTATAAAAAAATATTATATATTGGTAATATTATTACCAACAGATAAATTTATCACCAGAACATGTTTCTAAACACTTTTACCAACATCTATTTTATCTGTTGGTATTATTATAATTGCAACAGAACTATTTTATCTGTCTCAAACACATTTAGTGATAGAGTTTTGACCAACAGTTTAGTGACAGTGATATATATGTTGGTAAAATGTTTTACTAATAGAAAATGAAATTTTACCAATAGATATGCCCCCATTGGAAAAAGTGAAATATTTTGTAGTGCTAATAAGGAAAAATAGTTATAATTACATTCCAAAACTAACTATCAATGTAAAATTTAGTTTTTGGAAATGTGAGTAGAAATAGAGATTGACTAAATTGAAAGACAGAACAGATAAAAAAGTGTTTTTATCTCAGGCCAAGACCTAATCCACTCCACCTGGTTATCACCTACCACCAACAAAAATACAAAGAGCTTTAATCCACACCCTAGATTGGGTTTGACAGTAGTACATAAGACTGTCCTGGTCACAAGACCTCTACTACTATTCTATGTGGGAAAAAAATATCCAGGTCACCCCTGACCTCTCCCATAGTTACACGTGGGTGCAACAATGTTTAAAAAGATATTGGATTGAGGATATCTTGTATCTTCAAGTTCAGTGTACGAGATTGTGTGTTTTTTTAATACAGATGCACAGACTACTCAAAGTGTATTAAAACAGTAAATAACAAAGAAATGTGTAATGATATATAGTTTATAAGGTTATGTGTGTTTTGAAATGTAGCTTTGGACTCTTTGGATACAGTAGATGTAATGTTCTAGTTGATTTCAAAAAACATACTGCCATGAGTTGAGTGTTATGGTTTTTAGTGTAGTGAGATTTTCTTCTCCATCTTTGAGTTATTACAAGGATGATTTCAAGATGGTTCACAACATGTCCTTCTTTGTTTCAGACAATAGGAATTAAAGGTTCTTTCTTTGATGAGATATTTCATGTATCAATATTCTTATCTTATTATTGAATTCAACTGATACAATTAGTATTCAGATTGAGGGATATAATTTAATTTCTGTTCATGTGATTGGGTTGAAGCCAACAAGGTGCACAATATCCACTCCTTGTACCTCGTACTATCTACTGACATGACATAAAAAGATCATTAATTATATCACTGTCATGAAGTGACTCAAAAATGACCATTATAAACACCTTTAAATTAAATTTAAAAAGACAGAAAGTTTTTTGTTTATGGAAATGTGTCATAGATGCAGTGAGACAGTCACAACGAGATCTGGAACTCGTGGAGAAGATATGATGTCAGATAAATGGTGTCTCAGAGATGGTGTCTAGTCCTTTTTCAAAATTTGTAATGTTGTCTTGTTATGGTGTCTTTGAAACAGTTGCACAGAAATGGTTTCAGGGCCTTTAGGAAAATATAGAACTGGTAGAAATTTTACTGCATCACAAAATTTTTGAAAATCTGGAACGAGTAGCTTGTTTACGGTGTTACAGACTTTGTGAAAATATGTTACCGATAGCAAGTTTACAGTGTCACAGACATTGTGAAAATATGGAACTGGAAGAAAGCTTATGGTTTCACAGAATTGGGCAATTATTTGTAATCTATTTTAAGAAGAACAATTCACAGAAAGGGTTAGGATTAAATATAATCATATAAAAGAATAATCAAATAAGGTAAAAATTGTTCAAAAGATTAAAATATAAATTTTTAGATTCTGAACATGATCTTTTGAGAGTTTAAAAACCTTATTTATTAGAGTGTAAAACATGATTTGTAATCATTAAAACATGAGGATTCCAACAATGTCCAAACATGATTTGTGTGCAGTAAAACACGAGGAGTCCAATAATCTCAAAACACGATTTTTGAGCATTAATACATGAGGAGTCCAAAAATATCACCCTTTTTTACAATCACAAATATTGGCATTTACAAGTCAAAAAATTAATAATGAAAGAAGGATATTACTTATCAATTGAAGATATTAACGTGTATATGTAATAAATAGGATAAATGGTAATTCTTTGCTCTTATGTATACCCCTTATTATGTTTCACCATAGAATAACATTTCTCACATTTTATCCTCTTTAAATTCCTATGTACTAGTTCTACCCCTTTTGGGATTATCAAAAATTGAATAGAGAGAAAGAGAAAATTACAAGTGATGAAACAACAACAAGACACATTCTATTGAATAAAAGGAGAAAGTCCATTAAAATAAAGAATTAAAATACAACAGATCCCTAGCCAAATAAGCATTCACATCACAGAATATGCCTTAGACTAGGATTTTCCTTTGTCAGAGACTTCAAATGGAGAAGAAAGAGGTGCATTAGTGGAAGTGGTAGAAGCAGTGGTTTGGGAAGGTAGTGGAACGCGTTCAGTGATAGAAGGTGAAAGGTTAGGTCTGGGGGAATACCAAGGCAATGTTTTCTCGATAATGACATGTCTGATCTAGCTCAACTTCTAACCAACAAACATTTTCGTTGGTGTAAAATAGGTGGAGGAGTAATAATAGGCGGAAGGAGGTTGTCTAGGCCTCAATGGAGTAGCAGCCGGATCCACAATTGTAGTACTCTGAACAGAGAGATATGGTTTCAAGATATTTATAAATTATTTGATGATCTCTCCACTATAGATCATGGACTTATCAAAGTCATCCTTGTTTTCCAAAAATTTCTCCAGAGTGGGTGTGAATTCCTTGATCTTCTGCACTTGGTCTTTCAAGGCTTGAGTGACTGGTTGTATTTTTAAATTCTCCACAAGAAATGTTAAGTGATTCTTAACTAATGCATAGAATAAATTATATTAAAGTAGAATTTCAATTTCTTTAGAATTTATTCTTGAGCATAAGTGGAAAAAATTGAATTGACCCTGACCAAATCAAGCACATGGTCACTGTTCTTGATGGCAGTAGAGATACTTTATTTATCAATACCACTGAAGACTGACTGAAGATCTTCTTTGAAAACTGATCTGACCATGTCATTGTCCACATACTTATTTGACTGTCTAGAGGTAGTTGAAACTAAAATAGATAATATGAGAGACTTAAGATTATTTAGATCCTATTGTAATCAAACATTATATTCATCGGTCAACTTATTGAGTTAAGAGACAAGATCACACATCTCATTGGATATATAAGTGATGTTTTCAACCACATTTTCATATAATGTAATAAGGTTAGGTTAAATTAGAGATACTACTTTCTGGGGAATTTTATCCCCAACATCCCCACTAAGATGAGTGATAGGAGCTTAAACCGATTGAAAATCTTTCTTCACACCTATAACCATAGATTTTAGAGACTTTATTTCATCACTCAACTGTATGTTCTCAACCCTAACTTCCTGAATCTCATGAAGAATCATTGGTTATATTTTCCCTATAATTTACTCTAACAGTAGTGAAGCATCCTTTTCACTAATAGTTTTTATAGGGGTAGGTTTAGACCGTATCAGCTTCCCAAATCTTGACAACAAGTTGTCTCCCAAAACCATCACATCACTATGACTTTCAAAATCTGACGATTCTTGGGAATATTTAGAAACATGAACTGAACCAGGTTCATATTCCATAGTAGAAGATAATTCTTTATTAGAAATTGGTTTCAACTAAAACAAAATTAAATGATATCTCCCTTTTACCAAGGCCTTTTTATCATTATCCATATAAAAATATTAGGGGAACCTAAAACATGTATCCAAAAAACATGGGTCAGTATTATTTGGAAGTTCAATACTTTCTAAGCTGGGGTGATGCTCCCACAAAATAAGTGCATATATTTTAGAACTAAGAGACTCAATCTATTGACACATTCCCAATCTTTCATCTTTGTTACTCTTACCCATAAATTCTCTAGCTAGCTAAAATGCATGTTTTATTCATTCTATAGTTGATAATATTACATCAGTTTTAACTTGTTCCTTATACTGTTTCACTATAGCAGGCACTTCCTCACCACAAGTCTCTTCCTCTACATCATCAATTCCTCTACTATCTACTTCATCCATTCCACATTCATCAATATCACATTTAAAGAGAGGTGATATCTTAAACGTTACTCTTACAAAACCTTCAATAACATCATCAAATATTTCTTCATCTGGATATACCACAATCTCATCAACTTTTAATCCAGGATCAGCTTCATTTTTAGTTCTTGAAGGATTTTCAATAGGATTAAAATCTTCATAAAACCTATCGTTATCCCCAACCAATGATATCTGCCATGGATTCTAGCTTATTTTCATTCTACTACAAACAGCCTTAGAGATTCTGAAATTTTATTCCATAAGCACCTTTTCATTCTGTCTAACCACACCTTTGGCTAGAAGAATAGCACAAATGAACCAAAACTAGAAAAGGGAGGTGTAATTTGATGTAGTTGTAATTATATCACACATGTGAAGTACAATATACATACAAAAGTTGATTTTGTGTCCATTCATCAAAATATGAATCAAAACTACATCCTCAAACTTAAGAGTGGAAAAATACCCTTTCCTTGGAAAATGTTATGATTAATATACATGAACAACAACCTTGACTCACCATCATTCTCAACAACAATAGGCATTCTCCTCTTATTTTTTCCAGTCAAACTTCCTAGAGCCTATCTAGGACAAACATATCAGTAGGTGGAATAGGACCTCTTTGGTAGTCTTAAAAAATCTCTTTTTGAGTTATTCCTAGATCTGAATCCCATAACCTCGAAGAAAAAGTTCATCTTTGACCATTTACCCAGCTCAATACCTCATAATCATCTTTAGAGTTTAAGGAAAACTGGACATACTGATAATTATTAATGTCAATATTTGAATAAATGGGTCTTTTATCATTGTTAAACCAATCCAACCACACTTTTTATATTAGAACTTCCAGAACAAGAGACTTATTGGTCAAGTGCCACTTCACATATATTTCCATTTTGGGCATGACTTTGCGATCTTAATGACTTGGGTTCAATGGTTTCTTAGGAATTACAATAAGATCATTCATCTATTTCTTCTAGGGCTTGCACTTCTTAGGAGTAGACGAGGATGGATGCTTCATCCTAGGCATTTAGTGTGGCCTCAAAAATGATGAGAAAGAGGCAAAACAGTTTGAGAGAGACAAAGGGTTCTAGTTTTGAGAGATATGAGATCAAGAGAAGTGACGAAATATGTATTTATCATTTAGGGATTTTAGACATCGCAAAACAAAAATGCGGAAAAAATAAATAAAACATGCGATATAAAAACAAATATTTTAAAAGAAATATTGAATAATACGGTGAGACCAGTACATGCATTCACTATGTCTGTATTACTATGTGCCACAACATGGTGTGACCATAATGAATGAGACGGTGAACATAAGATTGCAGGATGTAATATAGTAGTATAAGAAAGCAATCCTGAGATAGTAATCTGGATACACTGATCTTGAGATAGTAAACTATTCACTCAAGGTTAATCATTCCTATTTCATGTATTAGGTATTTCATTATTACATAATTTAATGTCTTAGTGAAAATGTCATCAAGCTAATGTTTTTTTCCAATGAATTATAAAGTAATATCACCTTTTTGATAATGATATCCTAAAAAGTGATGTCTTACATCAATATGAATTGTTTTAGAATGAGAAACATGATTCTTTGATATAGGAATAACACTTGTGTCATCACAATTTACAGGGACATTCCTAAATAGTTATCCATAGTCTAGAAAAGTGTGTTCAATTCAAAAAATCATATCACAACAAAAACCAATAACTATGTATTTTTCTTTAGTAGTAGATAATGAAATAGAATTTTTATTTTTACCACTCCATGAAACTAGTGATTTTCTTAAAAATGTACATTTTCCAGAGGGGCTTTTTCTATCTAACATACAACCACCAAAATTAGAATCAGAATAACCAACTATTTAAAATTATTTTCATCTAGGATTGAATAGTCTTATGTTGGTAGTTGATTAGAGGTATTTGAAATTCCATTTGATAGCAAGAAGATGTGACTATTTATTATTGTCATGAAAATGAGAACACATACACACACTAAACATAATATGAGGCCTACTAGTAGTCAAGTAGAGTAAAAACGAAATCATTCCCCTATATATGGTTTGATTAACAGATTTTCCATTCTCATTAAGATCCAACATGTAGGTGGTTATCATTGGAGTATCACTAATTTTAGTATTATATAAACCAAATCATTTTTAAGGTAATTAGGGTATTTAATTTGATTCACAATTATACATTACTTATTTGGAATGATTTGAAAACCAAGAAAGAATTTTAGTTCAACCATCTAACTCATTTAAAATTTATTTTTCATCAACATTAAAAAATCAATACATAAAAAATTGAGGATCAAAAAATAATATCCTTATCACATATTTGAAAAAATAATACATCTTTAGGAATTATTTTCGTGAAGAGAGTAGTATCATATATTCCTTTTGTAAAACCATTGGAAATAAGAAAACTACTTATTATATATTACCAAGCACTTAGAGCTTGCTTTAAACCATATAAATATTTTTATAATTCAAAGAATATATTTTTAAAATGAGGGTATGTAAAACCACGTGTTGTTCAAATAACATCCTCAACTATATACCAATTATGGAATTCATTGTAAATATCCATTGGATATAGTTTGAAATTTATATTTTCTATATAATCTAACAGTATTCTGATGGTTTGAAGTCTAGAAATGGGTGAAAAATATTTTAAATAATCTATCCCTTCTTCTTGAATGTATCCTTGTGTAACTAATCATTCTTTGTTTCTAACTATGGTACCATATTTGTATACATTATTTATAATCTCCCATTTAGTGCCTATAATCAAGATTTATTTAAGTATATCAATAAATTTTTAGACTTTATTTATTTCAAACTAATTTAATTCTTCTTGGATAGCCATCACTGAAAACTCATCATTGATTTCCTCATTGATGTTCTTAGGCTCAAGTTATGACAAGAAATCCTGAAGTTCAACATTATTTCTTAGAGAATCTCTAGTATGTGTTCCTTTATCTAAATCACCAAAAAAACATGTAAAGGATTGTTCTTAAGGGTTTTAATAGATCTTGGAAAATATGGACTAGTAATTTCAGGTTCTTCAAAAGGTTCAAGTTCATCATGGATTGAATCTAGAGAATTTATAGAACTGAAAGATTTAACATATTCTTTATAATACGGTCAGAGGATTTAGCATTGATGTCCTAATTTGACATATCATCGTAAATATTTTATAGAGAGTTTTTTGGATCATGTGGATATGTTTCATCAAATCTGACATGTACAGATTTTTCCAAATATTTGGTTTTCTTATTGAAGATTCTATAGGCTTTACTTGAAGTTGAATAACTTAAGAATATTCCTTCATTAGACATGGAGGAAACTTTTTCATGATTATCTTTAGTTTTAATGATATATAATTTAAAACCAAATAATTTGATGTAGTTAACATCGGGTATTCTATTTTTTCACAACTCGTAGAGATATCATTGATAAATTGGACTAATCAAGACTCTATTGATTATATAGCGTGCTGTATTGACATATTAAGCCCAAAAGTAGATATTTAGGTAAGATTCATTTAGAATTGATCTAGATATTTATTTTAAGGGTCTATTTCTTCTTTCCTCAATACCATTTTTTAAGGCGTCCTTAGGGCAGATAATTTATGACTATATCCATTTTGTAAGAAAAAAGATTCAAAACCTTGGTTCTTAAAGTCATTTCCATGGTCACTTCTTAGGGTTTTAATTATAAGACCACTATGATTTTCTAATGTCCTATCATACATGGTAAAATTTAAGCAAGAATCACTTTTGTGATCCAAGAAAAGGGTCCCACTATATCTGAATATTAATCTACAAGAAAAAATATATACTTCTTCCTATTAAGACTTAGAACTCCAAAACGACCAAACAAGTCCATGTGAACTAACTCGAGAGGTTGAGATGGTCAAACTTATTTCTTTGGTTTGAAATATATTTTTTATTATTTATCCTTATGACAAGGATTACATACTTTTTCTTTTGGAAACTCATGTTTAGGTATATCCTTGAAAAAGAATTTTATAGTAATGTTTCTAGGGGAGCGTGTATTGTAGTGTACTAGTCTTCTATGCCAAATCCAAGACTCTTGGAAAATAACTCAAACAAGAATCATTCTGAGAAACTAAAGAATCTATGTTATTTGTAAAAACATCTTCTTTTCTAAGATCAGAAAATACTAATAGATATTTAGAATTTATTATATTGCATGCATATTGTCAAATTTAACATGAAACCCATCATGACATAATTTTAAAATAGTAAGAATAATATACTTTAATCAATCAAAATAAGTACTTTAGAAATTAAAACTGAGTTAGAGTTACCAATCATTCCAAGACCAATAATTCATCAGTTATCATCGTCACTAAAGGTGACATGTCCTCCATAAATCTTTATTAGGTTCTTAAAACATGATTAATCTCTTTTCATGTTTCCTGAAAATCCACTATCCAAGTACAATAAACTTCAATAGGAACTCTTCAAAAGACATTCATAATAAATAATAACGCAATAGATGATTTTGGTACCCAGATTTGTTTGGGTATAGAAACATTAGTAATAAGAGCTTTGGGAACCCAGATTGTTTTTCTGGCGTTTCTTATATGCAGCATGTAATGAATTTCAAAAATAGACTTTATTTGGTCTAGAAATACATGAAACAATAGAATATGTCTCATAGCTGGAACTTGCATAAAAATTCAAAACTAGACATAAAAATAATTTTTCTAGATATTGACACAAAATGAGTTTTTATCATATTCCTCTTTCTAGGATTATATCCTATTTTGGTAGTATACATAGGAGCTACCTATTTACAAATAATTTGAACTAATATTTCTTTTCCATCGGTAAATCCATCTAGATTAACTTTTAATTGCTAATATGATTTTTTTTTCATTTCTCTCTTTAATTAATTAATCGTTCTTCTCATTCTCTATTTTATACTTATACATAACCATAGACGTAAGAGCACGATTTTTCTTCAAATATTTATAGTTATCTTTTAATTCCTTGCATGTATATTCAAGAATTTGATAGTATTCTAACATTTCCTCATTGGACATATTTTCAGAATCAAATTCATCTCTATACTAAAAAGAATTTAGAATAAGAGTCTCAAGGGTTACCTCAGATGAGTTTTCCATAAAACACATATTGTCTTTATCAGCCTTTTCATCATGTGAAGACTCTGTGTTACTTAAGCTGTCCTCAGAAGAACTCCATATTTCATTCATTTCTTTTTTATACTTTCTATATTTGTCCTTATATCACTTCTTATATTTTATCTTGCGAAAATAAGCCTTTCCATGTCTTTTTCTCTAACATTCACAATAGACTATTTCACAAGAAGTATCACCTTTCTTTCAATCCTTTTTCAAGTTTCCCTTGTTTTTTTTGTTGGAAGGCTTCCTCAATAATTTCATCCTCCTATAAAACATGTCAAACCATCTAGAAAATTGATCCATTTTCTCATCACTATCAGATAGTGAATCATCGTTACTTCTATTGTCCAAATGAGTCTTTATCCTTTTGTTTTCCTTTATTTTGGATGTAGTGGTTTTAAAATCCACTGACTTTCTCTTTGGTTCATCTTCCTATGCCTTGTTGACTTTTAATTCTTCCTCAGACATCATCATCTTTCCTTTCAGATCCTTTACTAAATACATTATGATGTCACATGACTCTCTAATTGATACATAATTCCATCTTCATCAATATGGTAGGAATCTGAGTATTTTCATGATTTTATCCATGGCTATAAAATCCCTTCCCAGAGAGATCATAGTATTCAAAATTTCATTAAAACTGAGATACATGGCATAAATAGGCTCTTCAAGCTTCATTATAATGTTTTTATATTTAATAGTATATGTTAAATGTCATATTTTCATAACACTTGAAGTTCCTTCTTTTGAAATTGATAAAGTATCCCAAATTTCATGGGTAGTTTTACATGTATAAATTCTATTGAACTCTTCATCTCTAAAATAATAGTATAGAAAATTCATGGAATTTCAATTATTATTATAAGTTGATTTATTTGGGTAATCACAAATATTTTTATCAGTAGTATGAATCTTATATTCATCTATAATAGAAGACCAAATTTGAAAACCCATAATTTCTTTGTGGATTTTCATTTTAATTTTCTATTGTGAATAATTTGTTCCATTTTTGAATGAATTTTTTTTTGTAGTATCACCTTGAAATCTATTATCCATGATAATGAAATAGTATTTTAAGGTACTAGAAATTTATAAATAAGTGAAATTTAAATAACATTAAAACACAACTAAAATCCCAGTTGAAAAAGATATTAAAATAGATTTAAATGTTTAAAAAAATAACATTAAAACATAATCTGATACCAAATGTCGGTCAGAGTAGGAAAATCAAGAGCAGGGTGAATTTACTTCTAATAATAGATTATGTTTAAAACATTATTTAAAGGATTCCCCAAATTAAAAATAAAATAGAACAGTTAACCATTCTAGTAAAATTATAATAGCTTGACTATTCGAATAGTTTCTCAGAAGATTGATTAATTCTCACTTATAAGAATGTGAGATATTGATACAACTTTTGAAACAAATCTAAAAAAGGAAAATAGTTATAATTACCATCCATGACTAACTTTCAAAGTAAAATTTTGTTTTCTAAAATGTGAGTTAAAATAGAAAAGTCTAAATTGAAAGACAAAATAGATAAAACAAGTGATTCGGTCTCAAGACAAAACCTAATAAACTCTACTTGGTGATCACCTGCCAAAAAATATATATATAAAGATCTTTGAACCACACCCTAGATCGAGGTTAACAATTGTACACAAGACTGTCCTGGTCACAAAACATCTACCACTATTCTTTGTATGAAAACAAATATCCAGGTCACACAAGACCTCTTCAACAGTTACACATGGTTGAAACAAGGTGTAAAAAGATATTTGAGTGAGCGTATCTTGTATACTCCACTTAGGTGCAAGTGATAGTGTGTGTTTTTAATACAGATTCACAAACTGCTCAAAGAGTAATAAAATAGTAGACAGCAGAGTAAAGTGCAATGAGATAGAGTTGAGAAGGCACTCTATGTCAGGAAATGTAGCTCTCGACTCTTTGGATATAACATATGCAATGTTCCAGTCCTCTTGTCATAACAATGTGTAGTGAGTTGAGTGTTTTGGTTTTCAGTGCAATGATATGTTCTTATACTTCTTGGACTTGATGTAAGGATTATTTCTAGATGGTTCACAGAAGGTTATTCATTATTTACAACTAGTAGGAATTAAAGGTTCTTCCTTCGGTGTGATATTTCATGTATCAATCTTCTTCTCTTCTTCTTGCATTCAACTTCTAAACTTCATATTCAGATCATGTGAGGTGATTTTATTTTATTTCAGGTGAATGTGTTGGAGCTGAAAAGAAGCACGATCTCCACTCGTCATACCTAGTACTATCCTCTTACAATACTGTAGAAGATCATTAATTATATAAGTGTCAAAAAATGACTCAAATAATACTATTATAAATAAATTTATAATTTAATTCAAAATGACAAAAATGGTTAAATATGGAATGCTGTCATTGTTACGGTGAGATAGTCACGAAGAGACAGTCATGTTGAGAAAATCATGATGAGATCTGGAACCAGTAGCCATGTAACAGTGTTAAGGAAAAAGTGTCTAGTCCTTTATCCAAATTATGAACGGTGTCTTGTTATGATGTCATGAAAATGGTAGCACAAAAATGATGTTAGGTACTTTTTGAAAATCTAAAACCGGTAGAAAGACAAAGGTTTCATAGACATTGTGAAAATTTGGAACTAGTAGCAATTTTATGGTGTCATAGACTTTGTGAAAATCTAGAACCGGTAGCAAGTTGATGGTATCATAATCTTTGTGAAAATGTGGAACTAATAGAAAGCTTACATTTTCACATACTTTTTCTAATATCTATAAGATATTTTAAGAAGAAATATTCACTGAAATGATTCAGATTAAACATAATCATATGAAAGCATTATAGAAAAACATTAAACAGAGGTCAATAGATTAAAATATATATTTTTTTGATTCTGAACATGATCTTGTGAGAGTTTAAAAACATGAGTTATAAGAGTGTAAAACATGATTTGTAAACATTAAAACATGAGGAGTCCAACAATCTCCAAACATGATCTATGAGCATTAAAACATGAGGAGTCCAATAATATCCAAACATGATGTATGAGCAGTAAAACCTATTGAGTCCAACAAATTAATGATTTATATAGATAAATATGATATTAATATAATATAATAATAAATTGGTATCTAATTTGAAACGTTTTTTGATGTCTTTAAAGTAATTGTTATGAGTAGTTCTTAATTTGAAAACCTTTTTTCATGAATATAATATTTATTTATATTATTTAAAAATAAATAAGATCATGAAAAAGTCCCAAAATGATAATATTATGTAGAAAATGTGATGTATTGCGTTTTTAGGCATTTTCGAAGTCTTTATGACTACATTAGATTTATTTTATTTTTATAATTTATGAAATTTATAAATTTCTCCCTCACCACAATTATAAATGGTTACTCATTGCTTCCCAAAATCTCATCACCATGAGTCTTATGGATCAACTATCCTATGAAACATTTCCTTCTCCTCATCCCTATACACATTATATTATTTTTTGTCTCACAAAAATTCCCCTTTCATGTTCCCTAAGAAGGTTCTCATGGAGAAAAAATCAAAAGGTAAAATCCCCTTTTGTTTTCTTATTTTTCTTTTAATTTCTATTCTTATCTTATCCTTCCCTCACCTACTATACAAATTAATCTGATAACTCCAGTACAATTTATATAATATTATTTTAATAAATCTTTTGAATATAAACCATCAATTCTCTTCCCTTACCCTTTTTATTCTAAAAATTAAAATATCATCTCTGAGGTGACAATTTACCACTTTCATGGATAAAGAGTTTTCCTTTTTTAATTCCGCATTCAAGGATGGTCATAAAAACATTATTATTGTTAAATAATTATTTAATGTATGTAATAGATAATATTTAATGTTCATAAACTATTATACATACATAACATCCATTTAAAAGACAAAAGTATTTTATGATGATCGAAAAAGTGAAAAAATAATCTAAAAGGTTATCATTAACACTTTGTCTTAAGAATCGACCTCATATATGGAAATAGAAATATGTGTAATACCATTTAATATTGTGTATTTTCATTAATCAAATGTAATTTAAATTATTGATAACTATTTTTATTTTACATAATCTTTTGTATATATATGTAGGTCAAACTATCATCAAAAAAAGAAACGTACACTCTCAAATGATGAAATCTAACCATCTACTACTCCAGTACATATTGTTCATTTTTTAAATATTTTTTCATAATTGGGACCCTTGAAAAACAGCCCCACCATGAAAACACCAAAAAACAAGTTTGAAATTATAATTTCAAAATTCAAAAATCACCATTCAAACTGCAACGAACATAATTTCCTTACACCACCACCCACCTTGTGACATACACATTGACCCAATCACACATCATTACACCAAATCAATGCAAAGTAATAATATTGGATTCCATCATCATCATCATTGAATCAACATCATCCACATAGAATAAAAAACTAATTGAACACCACATAACATCAGTTCCCTGATTAATGAACATCAATAATGTAGATAACACTACCACCCGAAGGCTCATTGTAGGAAAAAATTAAAGGAAGCATCAGATAGTGTAACATCCCAAGTAAGTAATGAATAATATATATTTTTATCTATGTCTATTAATGATTAAGATAGTGTTTTAGAGGCTTAAAATGAAAATAAATCCAATCTTAAGCATGGAATACACTAAAATTCTTAAAAGATTGTTTTACTGCCTTATGATGGAAAACCCTTTTTTTTGAAAATTTGATAAACTATGTTTGTCAAAATAAACTTATTCTTTATTATTGGGACATCAAAATTTACTTTGTGTGAATTTTTGGTATTTTTCTGACAATGTTCATTTTTTTAATGAATAGTGAAAAATACTGCATTTTAATTCAAAACTTCTTTTTAATCTAATTTATTTATATAATTATATTATGTTTTGAATTGGTTTTGAAGTTAAATTAGAATATATTTTTACCATTTAATCCAATGGTGGTCATTGGAATCAATTTCACTTTGAAATTAGACTTAAACTGGTGTCAATCTTTTGATACTTATTGTTTTATAAAAACACGCTATTTGCTATGACAGCGGGAATTGATTATTAAATTAATTAATGTGACTTATATGTTTTGAATTTTTTAAAATAGACTTCATTTTTGAATTTTTAATATCAAATATATCTTAGGGTGAATTTTTGGTAATTTTCTGAAAAACTTCATTTTTTGATGAATAGTGAAACCACTAAGTGGTACTTATAAAAACTGCTTTTTCCGTTTAAATGAAAATTTGCCATCATTGTGTTTTGAATTTCAAAAATCATACATACATGGTTGTCATTAAGAAGTAAAATGTGGTTCAATGAGATTATAATAATTTTTTGGTGAATAGTAACTTATTAAGTTTTTAATCGCGATTAGTGGTAATTAGGGTAGTTTAAGGTATAAATAATGCTTTAATAATAGGAAATGACCTAGACACATGTCCCAACCTTATTGGTTGTGTCATGGGCGACCAATACAAGCCATGGGTCAACTTGGGGACCCCATGGAGACACTTTGGTTTGGAAATGACATAAATAACTTTTTATTTAATGTAAAAGTAAAAATGACACAAACATAATATGTTTTACGAAAACAATTTTTACATGGGGTTATAAAGATCAGATTTTTGATTATAAATAGTCCTTGGAAATCTAAAAAGATTTCCTACATCATAGTATTTTTTTTATGATTTTTAGACATTAAATAAATTAAATTATTTATGACATAATAATGATGCAGCGATGACATCATTATTTGACGATTTAAATAAAATGGAAAGATAATGTAAAATCTATGAACTACACATTTCCAAAACTTATTGGATGAGTGGATTTAGAACCCTTATCACCTTATACACGAATTATATCAATGTGGGACCTTTTGAAACCGAAACACATTTTCAAATAAAGTAATATTTCTTTACTTTCCAAAAGTGCCCCTCCTCTCCTCTTATAAAAGGCCCCCACCTCTACCTCATTTCACACACTCTTCAAGCCTTTGGCTCGGCCAAACCCTGCCCATTTACTCTCTCCACATCCCTATACTCATCCTAGAGGATTCCCCTTGGGCATAATCCTTTCAAAGGAAGACTTTAGGCTCAAATCAAAAGGAGTTACACTTTTAAAGGTAATTCTTTCTCTCATGTTCATTTGTTTTATTTTGCTTCTCCAACCCCCTAAACTCTTTTTATTTACTTCTTTTGTAACAACACCAGTATCTTAAATATACTAGGATGTTGTTATAAGATTTATTTGAGCTACACTCTCACACAACTACATCAAATGGTTAAAGAACATACGGTTTCCGTGGATGGAGAAATTCTGCCTCCCGAAACGATGATTGTTCAATACTCATTTAACACCTTAAAAGGTGGCCATTATTATGTCACTATTTTTATATATGATATATAATATGTTTATTTTTTCCTTATTCTTCTGTTTTTTTTTCATTTTGGGCATACCTTTATGGTTCCCATTATGGGTAAACACGATATCTTCACTTTAGGAAGTGCGGACTACCGCCCCCTAAAAGTGATTTGATTCGTTAATACCATATGTGGGATGTGTAAAGGATAAAGTTAATGATATTATATATTTTATTATACTGGAATTATAATTTACTCTTATATCATTATGATTCCATTCTATAAAATACGAAATAGAAATGAAAGTAGCGTTCATGCGTACGTACGGCATACCGTCTCCATGAACGGTGCATTTCATTTTTCTTACCTCTAAATGATTATGTAATATTATAAATGCATGTATGTACTGGATATATATGACATATATTATATCTACATCATGAATACCATTCTGGATATAATGAACCTTTGACAAAATTAACAACATGTAAGTGTAAGAAGTCTATTTTTGACTTAAGAACCAAATACCGACAAAATGAACATTATTAACTTAACTGATTACATGATGTTCATAACATGGTATAAAAGGAATAATGAACTTGAAAAAGGTTCATAAGCAAGTAGAGATTAACTCAAGTTTATTATTCAGGAGATTAAAGAACGGTCGGGTCAAGTCGGATACGAGGTATGGGACTTCGTCTCAATCTCCTTTCGTTGAGGCATATTTTATTTTATACACAACTTTATTTTATACGGTGTATAAACCACTTTGAAATTTACATTTATTCAAAAGGAATCTTTTTTATACGAAGCGTTTACTAAACGACAAAAGGGAATGTTTTTGTCGTACGTATGCGGTGACAATGACTTCTCCGCCGTCATGACCGTTATTTGAGTTTCGGCTTCCTCTACAAGCCATACCTTCTTTTTAAAAGAAAAATAAATACCATGTTTTACTTTTATTTTATTTTGGTATTGAAAATGGTTTTCATAATGTTTTTATATCAATGTGTTGTATTAATATCTTGTGATTGAAAGGTGGATATGTTATGTTTCCTTTATGCATGTTTTATGTGATATGAATTATGTTATGGTTCTTGGGCGTTATTATGAAGACGGGTGGTTCCGTGATAAACTAAGGGCGGGTGAGCCCGATATAGCTCTCTAATGCATTGGGTAACGTGAAGGAGTGAAATGTTAAGGTTTCTCCGAAGAGATTTTAGGAAATATACTGTGATGGGTATTCCAAACGTAACCAAGAGGGTTACTCCCTACGTAGGAATGTTATGAATGCCTCAAGTTACCTTTATGTCTTATGATTTCTATGATTTATTCATGATTTTATGAGGTATGTTAAAGTGCCTATGTTTTATGGGTAAAGTATGATTTCATTCTTATGTATATATGAACTCATGTTTCCTTTCCATGTTTTTTTTATAACCCATACTGAGTTTTTATGCTCATCCCAAGTTTTTGAAATGTTTTTCACAGGTCAAGGGAAAGGTACATGATAAGATGATAGAGTCAAGGATGTGTCAAGAAATAATCCATGTTTTATTTTAAATGTGTTTCCATTGATGGGAATGAAGAATACTATCTTTATGTAACCACTTTGTTTATATGTGGAATGTAATGCAAGTTTTATGATCTAATTCTCTAAAACTCTAAACCCGAAAAGATCCTCAATGTGTAATCTTGTAATAACTCAAGATTAAGTAAGGTTTAAGGCTGGGGCCTTATAGTTGGTATCAGAGGTCGGTTTAGATAACTTTAGGAGTTAGAATTCTATTAAATTATTATCCAAAAATATTTTTTTTGAAATGATATAGCATTTGAATATTACCATGTTGCTTCACCTAAGGTATTTCTGTGATAAGAATGGTTTTCCATAGAGGAAACAAAGCAACTTTTCTGGGAAGGCATACAGAGGGAAATGACCTTTCAAATCAGTATCCTGAGATGGTCAGAATCAGAACTAAACAGTTTGTTGCAGTGATGGCTTAATTGACTCAGGTGAAAAATGTTGGTTGTTCTTATTGATGATATTTTGGTGTTTTCTAAAAGTAAAGAGGAGCATGAAAAACATTTAAGGATTATCTTTCAAACCTTAAAAGAAAAGAAACTGTATGGGAAATTCAGCAAGTGTGAGTTTTGGTTGCAACAAATTTCTTTCCTTGGTCACATTGTTTCTAAAGATGGAATAACTGTTGATCCTGCAAAAACAAAAGTTGTGGAAGAATGAACAAGACCCACAAATATAACCGAGATTCGTAGCTTCCTTGGTTTGGTAGGCTATTACCGAAGGTTTGTTATAAATTTTTCACGGTTATCTAGTCCAATGACTAAGCTAACTCGGAAGGGTGTTAAGTTTATCTGGACAAAAGAATGTGATGATTGTTTTCAGGAATTGAAAAGAAGATTGGTGAATGCTCCAGTTTTGGCACTACCTTCCAAGAATGGTGAGTTTGTTATATACAGTGATGCTTCATTGAAGGGACTTGGCTTTGTCCTAATGCAGAATGATCAGGTAATTGCTTATGCTTCACGACAGTTGAAAACTCATGAGGTAAATTACCCTACACATGATTTGGAACTAGCTGCTGTTGTTTTTGATTTAAAAATTTGGAGGCATCATTTGTATGGAGTAAAGTGTGAAATATATACCGATCACAAAAGTTTAAAGTATATATTCACTCAGAAAGAGTTAAACATGAGACAGAGGAGATGGCTAGAATTAATCAAGGATTATGATTGTACAATTCATTACCATCCGGGAAAAGCAAATAAAGTGGCTGATGCTTTGAGTCGAAAAAGTAATGCTTCATTAACAATGTTGCGTTTGGAACGTGATCCTTTGGTTAAGGATTTGATGAACTTTGGCATAGAAGTTGTTGGTGCGGGAAGTACTTCTGTTTTGTTTCAGGTATCAGTGAGATCATCTCTATCAGATAGAATCAAGCAAGCACAAAAGCAAGATAGTGAGTTGCAGAAAAAGGTAGAGCTGGTTCAGAAAGGTAAGTTGCCTGAATTAAACATTGATAGTGATTGTGTTTTGAGATTTGGGAAGAGATTGTGTGTGCCTTGCGATTCACATTTGAAGAGATAATTGTTATGTGAAGCTCATAGTTCTCCGTTTTCAGTTCATCTGGGCAGTACTAAGATGTATAGAGATCTGCGGGAGTATTACTGGTGGGATGGAATGAAAAGAGATATTGCTGATTTTACTGTGAAGTGTTTGACTTTTCAGCAGGTTAAAGCAGAGCGGCAGTTACCGAAAGGGATGCTTCAGCCTTTACCAATACCAGAGTGGAAATGGGAGAATATATCCATGGACTTTGTTGTGGGATTACCGAAGACATATCGAGGTAATAATGAAATCTGGGTTATTGTTGATCGCTTGACCAAATCTGCTCATTTCCTTGCTATACGAGATACTTTTTCCCTAGATCAACTTTCCCGTTTGTATCTTAAAGAGATAGTCAGGTTACATGGAGTTCCTATCTCCATTGTATCGGATCGTGATCCCGGGTTTACTTCTAACTTTTGGAAAGGCCTTCAGAAGTCGTTGGGTACTGAATTAAATTTTAGTACAACTTTTCATCCTCAATCAGATGGGCAGTCAGAACGAACAATTCAGACATTGGAGGATATGCTACGAGCTTGTTCTATGGATTATCAGGGAAGTTGGGACCAACATCTTTCTTTGGTTGAGTTTTCATATAATAACAGTTTTCATTCTAGTATACAGATGGCACTATTTCAGGCATTATATGGGAAGCGGTGTCGAACTCCAGCTTTCTGGGATGAAGTGGGTGAAAGGAAGTTGATGGGACCAGAATTGGTAGAAGAGATGGCAGAAAAAGTTCAGCTGATTCAGAAACACATGAGAACAGCTCAGAGCAGGCAGAAGAGTTATGCGGATAACCAGAGGAAGGATCTATCTTTAGAGGTAGGTGATCATGTTTTTCTCAAGGTTTCCCCTTGGAAAAGTGTGATGAGATTTGGTAAGAAAGGAAAGTTGAGTCCAAGGTTCATTGGACCATACAAAATTCTGGAGAGAGTTGGATCAGTTGCATACCGAGTGGCTTTACCTCCGAGTTTATCTCAGGTGCACAATGTTTTTCACATTTCGATGTTGTGAAAGTATATGCCAGATCCATCTCATGTTTTGAGTCCAGAGGTAGTTCAACTGGAAGAGAACCTATCTTATGAGGAACAAACAGTCCAGATTCTTGACCACATGGAGCAAGTGTTACGGAATAAGGTGATTCATCAGGTAAAGGTTTTGTGGAAAAACCACATGATTGAAGAGGCAACATGGGAATATGAAAATGCAATGAGGGATAAGTACCCCCATTTATTCGATAAGTAAATAAATTACGGGGACGCAATTTTCTAAAGGGGGGAAGGATGTAACATCCCAAGTAAGTAATGAATAATAGATATTTTTATCTATGTCTATTAATGATTAAGATAGTGTTTTATAGGCTTAAAATGAAAATAAATCCAATCTTAAGCATGGAATACACTAAAATTCTTAAAAGATTGTTTTACTGCCTTATGATGGAAAACCCTTTTTTTTGACAATTTTATAAACTATGTTTGTCAAAATAAACTTATTCTTTATGATTGGGACATCAAAATTTACTTTGTGTGAATTTTTGGTATTTTTCTGACAATGTTCATTTTTTTAATGAATAGTGAAAAACACTGCATTTTAATTCAAAACTGCTTTTTAATATAATTTATTTATATAATTATATTATGTTTTGAATTGGTTTTGAAGTGAAATTAGAATATATTTTTACCATTTAATCCAATGGTGGTCATTGGAATCAATTTCACTTTGAAATTAGACTTAAACTGGTGTCAATCTTTTGATACTTATTGTTTTATAAAAACACGCTATTTGCTATGACAGCGGGAATTAATTATTAAACTAATTAATGTGACTTATATGTTTTGAATTTTTTAAAATAGACTTCATTTTTGAATTTGTAATATCAAATATAGCTTAGGGTGAATTTTTGGTAATTTTCTGAAAAACTTCAATTTTTGATGAATAGTGAAACCACTAAGTGGTACTTATAAAAACTGATTTTTCCGTTTAAATGAAAATTTGCCATCATTGTGTTTTGAATTTCAAAAATCCGACATACATGGTTGTCATTAAGAAGTAAAATGTGGTTCAATGAGATTATAATAATTTTTTGGTGAATAGTAACTTATTAAGTTTTTAATCGCGATTAGTGGTAATTAGGGTAGTTTAAGGTATAAATAATGCTTTAATAATAGGAAATGACCTAGACACATGTACCAAACTTATTGGTTGTGTCATGGCCGACCCAGACAAGCCATGGGTCAACTTGAGGACCCCATGGAGACACTTTGGTTTGGAAATGACATAAATAACTTTTTATTTAATGTAAAAGTAAAAATGACACAAACATAATATGTTTTACGAAAACAATTTTTACATGGGGTTATAAAGATCAGATTTTTGATTATAAATAGTCATTGGAAAGCTAAAAAAATTTACTACATCATAGTATTTTTTTTATGATTTTTAGACATTAAATAAATTAAATTATTTATGACATAATAATGATGCAGCGATGACATCATTATTTGACGATTTAAATAAAATGGAAAGATAATGTAAAATCTATGAACTAAACATGTCCAAAACTTATTGGATGAGTGGATTTCAAACCCTTATCACCTTATCCACGAATTATATAAATGTGAGACCTTTTGAAACCGAAACACATTTTCAAATAAAGTAATATTTCTTTACTTTCCAAAAGTGCCCCTCCTCTCCTCTTATAAAAGGCCCCCACCTCTACCTCATTTCACACACTCTTCAAGCCTTTGGCTCGGCCAACCCCTGACCATTTACTCTCTCCACATCCCTATCCTCATCCTAGAGGATTCCCCTTGGGCATAATCCTTTCAAAGGAAGCCTTTAGGCTCAAATCAAAAGGAGTTACACTTTTAAAGGTATTTCTTTCTCTCATGTTCATTTGTTTTATTTTGCTTCTCCAACCCCCTAAACTCTTTTTATTTACTTCTTTTGTAACAAAAAAAGTATCTTCAATATACTAGGATTTTGTTATAAGATTTATTTGAGCTAAAATCTCACAAAACTACATCAAATGGTTAAAGAACATACGGTTTCTGTGGATGGCGAAATTCTGCCTCCCGAAACGATGATTGTTCAATACTCATTTAACACCTTAAAAGGTGGCCATTATGATGTCACTATTTTTATATATGATATATAATATGTTTATTTTTTCCTTATGCTTCTGTTTTTTTTCATTTTGGGCATACCTTTATGGTTCCCATTATGGGTAAACACGATATCTTCACTTTAGGAAGTGCGGACTACCGCCCCCTAAAAGTGATTTGATTCGTTAATACCATATGTGGGATGTGTAAAGGATAAAGTTAATGATATTATATATGTTATTATACTAGAATTATAATATACTCTTATATCATTATGATTCCATTCTATAAAATACGAAATAGAAATGAAAGTAGCGTTCATGCATACGTACGGCTTACCGTCTCCATGAACGGTGCATTTCATTTCTTACCTCTAAATGATTATGTAATATTATAAATGCATGTATGTACTGGATATATATGAAATATATGATATCTACATCATGAATACCATTATGGATATAGTGAACCTTTGAAAAAATTAACAACATGTAAGTGTAAGAAGTCTATTTTTGACTTAAGAACCAAATACCGACAAAATGAACATTATTAACTTAACTGATTACATGATGTTCATAACATGGTATAAAAGGAATAATGAACTTGGAAAAGGTTTATAAGAAAGTATAGATTAACTCAAGTTTATTATTCAGGAGATTAAAGAACGGTCGGGTCAAGTCGGATACGAGGTATGGGAATTCGTCTCAATCTCCTTTCGTTGAGGCATATTTTATTTTATACACAACTTTCTTTTATACGGTGTATAAACCACTTTGACATTTACGTTTATTCAAAATGAATCTTTTTTATATGAAGTGTTTACTAAATGACAAAAGGGAATGTTTTTGTCGTACGTATGCGGAGACAACGACTTCTCCGCCGTCGTGACCGTTATTTGAGTTTCGGCTTCCTCTACAAGCCATACCTTCTTTTTAAAACAAAAATAAATACCATGTTTTACTTTTCTTTTATTTTGGTATTGAAAATGGTTTTCATAATGTTTTTATATCAATGTTTTGTATTGATATCTTGTGATTGAAAGGTGGATATGTTATGTTTCCTTTATGCATGTTTTATGTGATATGAATTATGTTATGGTTCTTGGGCATTATTATGAAGACGGGTGGTTCCGTGATAAACTAAGGGCGGGTGAGCCCGATATAGCTCTCCAATGCATTGGGTAACGTGAAGGAGTGAAACGTTAAGGTTTCTCCGAAGAGATTTTAGGGAATATACTGTGATGGGTATTCCAAACGTAACCAAGAGGGTTACTCCCTACGTAAGAATGTTATGAATGCCTCAAGTTACCTTTATGTCTTATGATTTCTATGATTTATTCATGATTTTATGAGGTATGTTAAAGTTCCTATGTTTTATGGGTAAAGTATGATTTAATTCTTATGTATATATGAACTCATGTTTCCTTTCCATGTTTTTTTATAACCCATACTGAGTTTTTATGCTCATCCCAAGTTTTTGAAATGTTTTTCACAGGTCAAGGGAAAGGTACATGATAAGATGATAGAGTCAAGGATGTGTCAATAAATAATCCATGTTTTATTTTAAATGTGTTTCCATTGATGGGAATGAAGAATACTATCTTTATGTAACCACTTTGTTTATATGTGGAATGTAATGCAAGTTTTATGATCTAATTCTCTAAAACTCTAAACCCGAAAAGATCCTCAATGTGTAATCTTGTAATAACTCAAGATTAAGTAAGGTTTAAGGCTGGGGCCTTATACATAGAGTGTCTATGAAGAAAACACCCATGCCATATATCATACTAGAATGTTTTTGGCCACTCAAACCACACATCCCAGATCCTCTTTCTGAACAAACACACTAGATAACCCCAGACGAGAGCGTTGGACCTTGAAACCATGGTAGAGCTAAGAGACCAATAAAATAGAAAACCTGGGTGAACGGAAAAGAATATACTGAACTGTAAAAGTAAATAAATAGTTATCCAAGACCACGAACCACAAACACATCCCAAAACATCATGAAAAATGTCGAGTAGGATAAAAATACGGGTCCGACACGGAATACCCGAATGGAAAATCTCTCATGGTTTGTGATATATGGATCAAAACAAGGATATAGATGGCCATGGAATGAAAGAGTGCAAAGGGGAAACCGTAAGAGGATAAGAAAGGAAAGGGAGTGAGGATATTCTATAGAATATCAACTCACCAATGAAGAATCATGCCATCCACCATAGGAGAGATAAACACTGAGAGAATCCCTATTTCATTTAAACATTCTAATAAAATAAATAATATGTTATAAGACACAAATATTTTTCTAAAATCACTGTATTTATCATGAAATACTAACATAGATATGTTATGGTTTTATGTAAACAATTAATCCTTTTTGTTCTTTAAATACTCTTTTATATTATCCTTAAACCACACTAAAGTTCCCCATTTCTAAAGTTTCTTAATTTTTTTTCCATTTTCACTTCAGTTCGACATCAATTGTGCCTTAAAAATAATTTCATTACCATTACATTTTCTTTTTTGGGATATACATGTTTACAATATGATTTTATAAATAATAAATATTATAGTTTTTCAAAATAAATCTTATTTTCAAAGTAAATACCTTATTTATCTCAAGAATTCCTATGTGATTTTATTTGAGTGTTTTTGTTTATTTTAACACTATATGATGTTTATTACGAATAATTAAGATTTATCATATAGGATATCATGCACCATATTTAGTCAGATGGATTATGACCAGTTTGAAAATGGATGTGCATCTTGATACCATTCTCCATATTACTCAGAATAGTTAGTGATTTTATTTACTGATTGTGGAAATTAATTTACTTTTCACAGGTATATGTTGTTTATTATTCAGTCTATTTATTCGAGGAATGAACTGGACTTTGTATTTTAATGGAGGGTCTCACTATATCCTCTCAATTTATTAGTAGGTCTCATGAGACATACCATCTATGGACTTATTCAAGGCCTTTCCCATTTATTTTCAGATATGGATTTGGATGTGGCCTTACCCATTCATTTTAAAATGTATTGGCTGACACCTCAATATTATGTTTCAAATGTCTAACACTATGCATTCCATCATTTGGATATTAGTTATTAATAATCCATGTTATTATTCAAAAAGGATAATATTATTTTTTATGTTTCATTCTTATGTGATTATTTATATGGCATTATTTGAAAAGCTTTTATTCCTTCCATATTCTGATCAAGATTATCTCTTAATGGGATTTGTTTTTAGTTATTCAACTTGCCTTATTGTTTATGGTTATTAATGATAGCTTTTAATGTATTTTTTAGTAATACTAAGAATCTTATATAACCCATTTGATAGGATTTATTTCTCCCTAGTATGTAAAATAGTATCTTATAAATGACTTAAAGGAATAATCTAAGAGTTTGTGGGTGTTTCTAATTGATTTTCTATGATTTTTTCTTTTATAGTGGCAATTTAATACATATTATTGTATCTATTTTTTCAAATCTAGTAAACTATTTGGACCTTGGGGATGAGAACATGTTCTCATAGTACCAATTTAATAAATTAGGGCACTGGATCCAAGATATTGGGGTCAAGGTATTTATAAAAGGTCACATGTAATAACAAATAACAAGGACTCTATATAGGAGAACATTAGTGGAAAGTGAAAATATAGACTCACATGAAAAGTGTAAATATTTATACGGTGTGATTAAGGTCATTAATCACAAACAAGTAAATTGATAGAAGAATGTTGAGGGCCAAAAATTCATAAATCGGTGATAATTTAAAATACCATCGATTCAATAAAAATAAAGGTATTAAGATAACATTTTTGTGTTAAGTTACTTTTTCGATTATTGAGGAATTGTTTTATTGACCCAGATGATAAGAAAATACACTTACCTGAGAAGTTTTTATTTTATATAATAATTAAATATTTTGGTTGTTATTTTATCATATTCTATTCAACACAATAATTCAACAAGTGGATATCAAAAAATTAAGTTTGATGCTTGAAGCACTGAAATATTCTATTAATAGATCATAATACTCATAAAACATGTCACTGTATTTGTTAATAACTATTTTCCACAACCAATATGGTTAACACATTAATCATTAAATGTTATTTAACTTGTTCGTTATTAAAAAAAATTCATCAAATTGTTTAACTAAAAATAATTACACCTTCAACAAGAAATTACGTTGGCCATTTCTAGGTGTGAAACCATTATCATCCTTTGATAATTGGTTTATGTACCACAACCTTAACAAAATTATAGGTTTCCACCAGACATGAGGGTTATTATTTTTCTAAACAGTATAATTTCCAAAATAATTTTGATGAACATCCTCTAAATTTACTTATTAAATACAATTTTTATATGTTTTTCAATACTATATGTTTTTTAAAAGTATAATTATCTAATTGTAATATTATTAAAATGTAATGAAATATCATAATAACAATAAAGGTTATGAATAAATTTAAAAAAATGTCCCTAATGGTTAATGAAATTATTCTTCAATTATATTTTTCACTAAATTTAATACTAAACTAATGAGTTGTATAGTGATAAATTTATTCTAGAATATCATTAATCTTTGTAGAAACCCATTACCTAAAAAGATATGATTGAGACATATAACCTATGATCAACCTTAATCTCATAATCCATTGATGGTATCTATAATTGTTATGTTAAAGAAGACATATGTGCTTTTATGCTAATCCTCAAAGTCTATCATAGGGATTTGTTCCCAAATCCATGTTTTCATAAATCTAGTTTCCAATGTTGTTACTAAGATTCCTTTGATTGAAAATGAAGTTCTCCAAGCCTAGTAGGTCTGGAGTCAGTGTCTAATACCATTACATTACAATAATTACAATTAAATGAAGCCTAAAAGAATGATCAATTTAGGATTCTTGGTTAACTAGATGCATAAAAAAAGTCTGGTTTTATAAATGAATGCACTAATTACAATATTTTTTTTTCTTTTTATGATTACTTTATTCCCAATTAGTAAATTATTTTATATATTTCTATGTACACTTCATGTAATTTTGCGGAACGGAAAAAAATAAGGGTGATCTTAAATAATCAGTAATGGTTATGTATATCAGAAATAATAATGAATAAATGTTCATAATCCACATGGAAAGGTAAATATCAACAAAATCATACCATGTAATCTATAAAATAAGATATATTACATAAAAACTATGGAAAGGTAAATAATTGATCACACAATATATTTAAAATAAATTTATAAAGAATAATTAATATGAAATTGTAAATAAATAAACACACATATCATTGAATTCATAAACTATGAATGAAAATGAATCCTTACATAGTGTCAACGAAACAATATCAGGAATTATAATAATTTAATTATCAATATATTCAATGTATAATTATAGGATGTTATGTTTTCTAAAAAAAATATACCTTTACCATCAATATCTATTCAAAGAAAGTTTAAATCTGTGTGTAGAAACCATTCTATTATTATGGGAAACAAACTATAAGGCTTTGTAGCCAAATAATTTTGTCTCATGAGACTACTAATGCATATAGGGGCTTATATATAATAGTCTCCAACCCATTCAGTGCATGCACAAAGTATTCCACATATATAGAATAATCAATTTAATTAATGAACAATTTTCATTATCAGACTTCCATATTTAGTAACAAAACAGAATTTATCAATACTTCCCTATAAAATCAAATAAATATAAAAGTAATTTCTCTATGTAAAAATGGTACACGTGTTAGGAAATGATCATATATATGATAAATTATATGTATAATTAGGATATATAAAATGTCCAATGGATTAGTAGGTATGTGAATATTTGAAAGGGAATAAAGAAATGAATCAAATATGTTAATGTTAACACTATCCATAGCATAATGAAAAAAATATATCTATAAGAATAATAAGGATTTTATCAATAGATCATATCTCATGATATGTAAAAAATAAAGGTTTGTTGTCATTGATGAATGTAAATACTATAAAAATAATGTTTAAAAAAATTATTGAGGTAAATATCCACTTCGTTTTAGGAAACATTTTAAAAATTATTTTATTTGAAAATATCTTTAAAAAAATTTATCATTAAAAATTAGTCTGAAGGAAATGATGGATGGTAATTCTATACATGTTATATAATGTAATAAATAACATTCCTTTTTTCAATGTAAAAGTTTAGAAAAGTGCCTTGTTCAGAAAGAGAATATAAGATTACTTTAATAATAATTGTGAGTGAAAAAATGGAAAACTTTTCTCTAATAAATCATTTTTGAAAGGTTTTTTTAAACCTTTCTAGAAAATAGGTGTTTTAAAATAAAATAGGTTCTCTAACTAAAGAGAGAAATTTTGTCGGGTTTTCTTAAAATTTTTTAGTAAAACATTTTGTATACCAATGAGTGGATACAATTGTAATATTACATGAAAAATTCACAAGTAACCATAGAAGAATAATATTAATGTATTTTTTGAACAATTATTATAAAAATTCATTTAATGAAATTTCATGAATAATAAATCTTGATTATAATGGGATTGTAAAATAAACCCTTAAACTACTCATATATTTGAAGTGATAATTGATCAATGAATTGATTATGTGAATCAGCTATAACCAAAAACATCTTATGTGGAAATAAATCAATAAATAGTTAAATTAAATATACATATAATCAAAGAATATTAAAGATAATGAGGATGTAATATAACCCACTGAAAAAGGAATTATGTTATGAAATTTCTTTTCCCACTTGGTAATTTTATGTTTTAATCCCCTTAGATGAAATAATATAAATTGTAACTCATAATAAAATTAAGAATTATGTATTCATGATATTATGTGTCAATGTGTTAGCTTGTAAACCAAATTTAGTAAATTAGGTGCCCAATGATAAAGTATTCCTCAAATAATGGAAATTGAGATGAAGTCCATTACCTAGCATTTCTTTTCGGTTGAAAATCCTTTAACATCACGTATATTGGTTTTAAGAATGTAAATAACTTATAATAGAACCATACTCATATTTATAATATCATATATGATATTCTTCAAATATTTTATTACCCATTTCTTAACAATTATTAATTCTTTTCATTATTTCAGGTGTTAATAGCCCAGTTTTTAGTGTGTTTTGACTTGTTATTTTTGTTCATCTTATGTAAATCATGATTTCAGAATAAAAAAAATTTAAACCATGGTTTAATTACCATATATATTCATCATATATTTATTTATAATAATATATAAGTTTTTTATACAGGTAATGAAGTGCACTGTTTGGGGAGACGGTAGGTTGTACGTACACACGAACGCTACTTCCATTTCTTTGTCGTATTTAGAATAATAAAAAGTAAATGATATAAATTTATATTATAATTATAATAGTATATTTATTTCATATACATTATATATTTTTATTAAAACTATCCAATATATATTCCATGTATAGTGTGGATAAATCATATCGCTTTGAGGAGGCGGTAGTCCAAACGTCCTCAAACGATGTTATCATATTCTTATAAAATGGAAAGCCTGAAGTTATGTGTTATTAAAGAATTAAAGAATCATAATAACATTATAAAAATTATATATATCATATATATACTATAAATCCATCATTATTTCCAACCATGAAGGGTGGTAAATGGAATAATAAACAACATGAATTCGCACGACAATAGTCCTCCGTATACACAAATGATGAATGTGTATCCGATTTGGTGATTGTGTGTGAATATATAGGTCAAAATATTAGCATAAAAAATTTCATTACATTGAATATAATGTAGTTACTATGTAATCCTGATATAAAAAAACACGGAGGATAAGTAAATGAAACAAAAGTGATTGTTGGAGAACGTTACCTCCTATTCAGGTAATTTCTTCTAGTTTATGGAAAACGGAATCCTTGGTTTGACTTACAGACAAAGTGTTGATTCTAGGAATAAGAGAGTTATTTTGGGAGATTATTTAGGTAGAGTTTGGATGATCCAAAGGTCTTGATATGTGTGAATAAGTGAAAGGGGTGAGTTCTATTTTATAGTGGCGGAGGGGTGACATCCTTCTATATTTTTGATAGAGGAAATTCCACCCATAATTTCTCAATTTAATGTTGGTAAAATAATGAAAAAAATTATATAAAATGTCTTATATGGTCAAAATAAGGCCATAAATAACTTTTTGACTTGTTTATATGTCATTAAGACCCTTAAGCATAAGGATTTGTACTTTGTTAAACTAAATTTTACCTTAATTATTGTATTTAATTTCACCAATATTTTTGGTCAAAAACTAGGTTGAACTTATTAAAATTTATAAATAAATATAATTCCAAAAATGAAATCAATTTCTAAAAATCTAATCTTATAGGTTCTATAATGTAATTTAAAATTAATCCAAGAGACAAGGTGACAAAGCAGGTTTGTAAAGTAAAAATGATCAAAAGTAGGAAATTTTTTTATATCTAACATCGATGTGAAATTTACTAAAATGGAATAAATTTAATTAATTTATGTATAAATGTTCTAATTTGACATTAAATATACCTTAAAATTTAATTTAACTATATAAATAATTTAGATGAAGAATTAATTTTCAATTAAAATTCAATACTTTCTAATATTCATCAAATAATAAATCCTCATATATAAATTCCAAAAATTCACCCTAAGATAATTTTTATGTTAAAATTTAAAAAATTATGTTTATTTAGAAATATAAAATATATAATTGTTCCCGAAATTGGATTTAAAAAAGGATCTTTATTAAAAGGTGGTAAAATTACCTTTAGAAATATGCTTAAAATTTTGATGGTTCTTATATTATATCTATAAAATCTAGAAGATGAATGTAAAAAATAATTGATTTAATATATAATATATTTAATTAATATAATTCAATAATAGTAATTAATTTAATTTAGTATGATAAAAAACATTGGAATCATAAAAATAGTTCTATATAAAAACATTTCCTATATTTTTAATTTATTTTGATATTAATTTTTATTTTATTATAAACCAATGAATTATAAAATATATTTTCATATGATATTTAATCCTATTAATAGACACTAATTTGAAATTTAGGTTATAACTTATTATATTAAATAATAATATTTTCATAATACATTATTTAATGGTAAAACTCTGTCTTGCCTGTAGCACAAGCCATTAAAGAAATTCATTGTTGCGTGTAACATAATATAACTTTAGTGGTTCATGTAAATAAATTTAAACATTACGTTGAGAATAAATTCTCCATGTTATGTGTAGTTTATGATTAACTTGGTGTTGCATTTAATGAATTATAGGAAAAAATAAATTTATTCTAGAAGGAAAATATTTTAATGTCTTGAGGTGTTACATCTACTCTATATTTATTTGAATTCTTTCCTTGAGATTTCTAATTCCCTATAAACTAACACTTGATTGTTACCTTTCTTGGAAAGGCTGAAACATGGAGTGTGATATTTATTATCCCCAAATTTATTTAATCATTCACATATGAGTATCTTATCCTTCCCCTCTCATCATCATCAGAATATACATTGAATCATGATTTTCTCTATAGCATCAATTCTACACATGTATAATTTCTCACCAGTAATCAATTCTCTTTATTAAGCTAAGGAAAGGGTATTATATATCATGGGACTCCTCCATCCGTAGTTATGAAAACTTTATCCAAGTGGAAAACCTTACCAAACTTCTAATTATCTGTCACATATTGATTTCACAAAAGGGAAAGCCTTAAATGAGATACAAAAATCGACTATTATTTTTTATGAAATTTTACATAATATTAAAATAGCTTCATAAAATAATTAAAAATAATTAAATATATTTTATTTTTTTAATAAAAAATCTAAATATATCAAAAATCATCTCATTCATATCAAGGATTTTTGGAGTGCATATTACATTTTGTAGGGAAGCTTATACCTTTCCCTCATAGTAGAAAAGGAAAATTATCTATATTTCATTTAAAATACCAACAACAATTCCTTAAACATTATCAAGAAAATTTTATGCATCTCTTTGAAAATGTAATCTATCACCATGTATATGTTACCTGTCATAGTGTGAGTCTTTCAAAACTATTCCAATTATAATAGGATTATTCCCTAACCATCTTCTATTATTCTTTATATTAATGACAACCACTCAAGGGATTGTAAATATGAATAAATTAATTTTATTTTAAATTTTATAAAATTAATTAAATTCATATATTTTCCATTATAATTAATATTTTCATAATATAATGACTTCATCCTTTACATCTAGAATTCACAAAAATCTAATCAATTAATAAACCTGAGGGAATAAATTGGATTGAATTTAAAAGAAATACAATAAGCTAATTTCATATATAAATTCCCCCAAACATAATTCTTAGACTCCTAGATAAGCAAACATCTAAAATGATAGCGGTGTAAAATTCAAAACAAATGATAATGAAACTTATAATTTCAAAAACAATGTTACTCAAATATATCATATCAAGTAAATGTCTATTATCACACTTTTCCATGAGAAAAATTTGATTTTGTTCCACTATTTTACCCTCCCATTCTAATTTAAACTTATATTTAGAAGAAGTATTTCTCTGACAAGAAAGAATGTAAATTTAATGAAATTTTTTTATCATCCCAAATACATTTAGGGGTCACCATTGACTTACTATATTTTAAAATATCAACCTTATGAGTTATTTAATTTTGTTATTAATGTTTTATTTACTGGTTAGTTCTATGGATAAGGGGTTATAAGTGTTAATGTTAAAGGTTCTATGTTAGAATAATGAGGTTTGGATGTAATTGAATTACAACGTGTGATTAATAATTTACACTTAGACATGGAATACTAGCTCACTCTCACTTGTAGTGATTCAAATACCAATTACATATAGATTATCCTGGAACATTCCCACAATAAGAACTTCTCCATTTGAAAAAATTTCCTCTCACTTATTTATTCATTAATATTGTTTATTTTCTTTTTAATTATTTATATTTTTTATTTGGAATATATAGAGTAATATATGAACATAAAACAGTTGGGTAATGTTACCTTCCAAATTTTGAGGGATAAGTTTCCTTCCATATATCCCAAACATATTTTTCTCCACATATTATCTAAAAAACTAGATTTTCCAACATAAATGACTTCAATTAGGATCATATATTTACATCTAGAGATAGATAGTTTGATATTTCAGGGTTTTAATTTTGATAGCTAATTTTTTATGTAATATAGTGTTTAATTAAACATAAAAATACCCTATTAGGTTTAAAAATAAGTTTAATATAAAAATTGATTTTCCATTAAAGGAATGTGTCAATCATTTTAAACCCAAATTCTATGATTGTTTCAAATTTTGACAAAAATTCACTGATTTTTTTTTATTCAAGAATGTATTGATTCGTACAATAAATTATGGAATTATGAAGAATATTTATAAGTTTATTTATAATCCACTTAGTGGATTTATTTGAATATTGTATATTGTTTACCAGAATGATATTAAAAAAATCAATGGTACTTTTTTCTGGAATTTTCCAAACCTAATGTATTTAACTAATTTTATTGAGTTAAATTTCACACTAGAAATAAAAATAGGAAATATATATATAAAATAATTCAAAATTTGATTCAAAATTTTCAAAATCAACAAAAGGAAAAATAATGAAACATAATGAAATGATAATCCTAAAACCAAAATCGTTCCCCTCCACTACACATGAATGATGTAGTTTCCTAAAAAATAAAATATTTTGGAAAGTTTAATAATAGTTTAAATTTGGATAACAATCAACATGTTAGTGTAATTTTTAAACCTAGTGGACTCATTGGTATAATGGATGGAGGAGTGTAACATCCTCTACTGTTGTATCTAGTTGATTCCCCAAATATTTCTTCCTCCCTTTTTCATTAATAGTGAATTATTTATTATCCAATTATTTAAATATATAAAATTAAAAAAATAGATAATAATTAGTGATGGAAAATGAGAAATTCTATTTAAAATTAATTTTTCACTATATCAACTCTAATCTTGAGTTATAGAGAAACACTTTATCCCTTTGGTGAAATTATTTTTGTTAAAACATCTTGTCATGTGACACACTTGTAATATCATATAAATTATAGAATATCCTAATGATTATTTTCTTATATATTCTATCTATTTAATATTAAATCTCTTTTACAATCCATATTTTTCAAGATATATATCATTTTATTAACTACCCAAGAGGCTTTGGGTTTTAAATCCGTAGGTAGATGATAGATTTTCTGAGTGATCATCTGGAATGGGATCATTTTATGGGGGGTTTTTATTCTTTCTTTAAATAACATGATATTTATCTTAACATTGTTCTCTAGTAAATCCCATTTATCATTATACACATTTCTAAATGCATATATACTAAATTCCATCATATACATCTCGCATTTTCATTTAAATTGGTTGTTTATTTTTGTTCTTGATCACAGTAAATGTTTCTAGAAATTAATATAGGAATATTATAATCTTCTATTAAAAACACAAAAGTTAAATTTAGTGGTTGTTGTTTTTATTATTCATTTGGTGGCTAGATTAAAGATAAAATCATATTTTATTTACAAACCCAAATGTACACAAATTTTATACACTATATAATATGTATCAACTTATTCATTGTAAAATAAAAAATAAAATCCATCACAGAAATTATATGCTACCTCATAATTTTGTAATTTTTTTTCATGATAAATTATTCAAAGATTTTGATCATATATTTTTTATCTCAGATTATTTCTTAAATTATAAATTTAATTTACTGAGTCTTTCTACTCATATAAAATTGGCTAATCAGAATGTATGAATCTGAATTGTGGGTGTTCCTCTAGAAAAAATTTCAAGGAATGAAAGATATTAATTTAAAAAGTGTTTTCTCTAAACACCATTATCAATGTACCTGCATAGACATTGATGATTTTATTTTATATTTTCAATAATTGTCTTGATATAACAACATGAACATAATAATCCCATAATTTGATGATTTATAGGAGATATCATAATACATAAAAACCCATGCTTTTTAGCTTTAGAGATTTATTGAATTAGAATAACACCTTATAAAAAATACCATACCATTCAACCAAAATAAAATGATTCTCTTTAAATAATGATCATAAAATGATACAACATATTCATTCCAGGATAAATCCAATTAATTGGGACATATATATCCTAACCAATCATACCCATATTTAATCCCTTAAAAAAGATTTTTATAGAATGGGATCTGCAAATAAATATAAACACGGGGTATAAAATAAATATAAAATTCATTAAGATATAAAAATACTTAAAAACCATTGATATAGAATTAACAATAAATAAATTACGAGAATATCATATAAAACCTAATTTAAAAACATTAATTCCAAATAATATGTCAACATTATTTCAAAAAAAATTATTTTAAAATCAATTAAGAATTTAAAAATATAATTGAAAAAAATTTAATGATCCTTGTAAACCCTGATTTTTTTTTAAAATATTAATTATTTAAATACGTACTTCTGAACTTGAAAATATTAAAAAAATTATTAAATTCATAAAATAATCCTTCAGTAATGTGAAATTCAATTTTTTAAATTTAAATTTATTATAGTCATAGAAAACCCATAAAGTCAGTTAGGGTCATCATATTCATTACCACTCATTAAAATCACCCTAAAAATGGAATTCCTTATTTGGATACATCATAAATATCATCACTATAGACTAAATCATTTATTAATTCATTAGAGATATATATTTGAACCCCATATATTTTAAACTATAATTAACAGGTTCCATAACCTTAATAAAACATTTAGAAGCTTAAAATTTTCATAATATAACTCATAAAAAATATTTTCCAACTTATATGAAGAAACCTTTAATCTGACCTATAATGGTATGTCAAAATAGAATAATTATAAAAACACAATTAAAGCCCATGGATAAGATAAATTATTTTAAAATACTTGAATTACTATTGTGAAAAATATTTAATGATTAAATCATAGATGTTTTTTAAGAAAAACACCATTTCCTTCACCATCTTATAAGAATTGAGTCCCTCGTAGGATCAACTTAGAACCCTAAGGAATCATCCCATAAATGGGAAACCAAAATATGTGTATTAATAAAATTAAAGAAGTAAAATTATAAGTTGATATATGGGAAACTGAAATCCAAATATTCAGAAAATGAATTTATCGTGTATCTTTTTATTGATAGATTTTGATACAACTTCTAGAATTTATTTATTATTAGATTAAAAATTATCAAGATACATGAAAGTATAATTCAAACATCCCTATCCACTCTCATCAATTGACATACTTTAGATACAAATATATAATATTATTTAATATAATTTTTATTTTTTTCTTATGATGTATTCCAAATGATCATAGAATATTTTACCTAATCAAAAATATAATGATATAAGTTTGTGAATACCTTATCTTCATTTTAATTGATTTAAAATTACCCCAATATAAATATATTCAATAAACATAGTCTCAAATATGATAATTTTTAATCATCATTTTTATACATTAATTTTTGTTTCTCCATTATTATCATATTTTAAAATCCTTTCTATTAGATTATTCCATATAATTATTTAAAACCATCCCTTTATAATCACATTTTGTGTGATATAATTTTTAATGTACTTATCAAGAAATAAAAAATATTTTAGATCAATTAAATTCTGAAGAGAAAATAAAAATTTTAGAGGCATAATATATAGAAGTTGAAAACATAAAAAATAACCCTAAAGTTATCTAGAATTTATTGTTAGGATTTTATAAGATTAATCACAAATGAATTTTGTTATGAATCTAGAAGATAAATTTTAGAGAAGATAAATTACTAAGTATTAAAAGTAGTGGTAGTGGTGGAATCTTGTTCAGACAATACATGAATATACGGGAAGGAATGCATGATGAATCTTGAGTGGAGGTGGGTTTATGATCATTAGAGAATAAAATAACTAGATTGAATTAATGAGTTTTTTGGATTAAACACTAATAATTTTTTTTTAGATTTTGGATAAAGAATATTAGAAGTTACAAGAATAGTCCATTGACCGAGTACAACTGTCACATCCTTAGTGGAAATGTCATAAATATAGTAATTAAATTAAATCTATATATATATATAATATATTTGTAAACTAATTCATAAGATTTTTTTTTATGAAATTGAAAATCTAAAAATGAATACTATTTAGTATATACATAATAATTTAAAGGGATACATAAGATCCTATAGAATATAGAAATGTGTAAAAGGAAAGTCCATTCATGGGATATATAATATTTTTGGTTGATCCCTTTTGGGAATATATTAATATCATGTAATTGGATAAATAATATGTAATAAAAAATTAATTTAGAAGAATTATGAAGAAAAATATTGAGGGTTATGAAAAATATCTATAAGTACAATATCTTAGGTATTCTCTGAAAAGTCAAAAAAAGAAACACATTTGAAAAATATTATATAAGATAAAGTAGTAAAGAAATTATGGAATTATTGGAAATCATGTTATAAAATATACATATATCATATGGGTATGTTTCTTTAAATAGGAAAATTTGGAAATGAATTGAAATATGATAATATGTAATGCAATTTAGAATATAAAAATGAAAGATTATACCTAGGAGGGAATATATAAATTTAACTAGATGAAAAAACTAATTGATAAATGTTACTCATTATCACTCATGAAATACAATTGATAACCGGTCCAGTCTGGGTTTAAGATATATAATATGTAATATAATATTAACAATAAATAGACAATGCTGTGATATGAAAATAATGTTCATAGGAATTTTTCTCATATAAATGGCGAGATTCTACTCACTTTGAAATGTATATTCAAAAAAATTATCTGCATGGAATCTCACATGGATTTTGAAGATGTTAGTTTGATAATTCCCAGACTTTCACAAAAGATTATTTTAAATCATACCTAATGATTGATTTTGAAGGAATTATTTATTTGCAGTAAAGTGAGACCATGTTTATGATTTTCGTATCCTATTAAGAAATCAACATTTCCTACTCTAGAAGATGAATAAATTGAAATTTTGGAAAAAATATACACACTATGATAGGTAAAAGAAAATCATTGAATATGTAATAGTATTATTAACAATAATCACTACATAAAATTTCAAAACCTTACAAAACTAGGTGATGTGGCCCCAAATACTTTTTTGAGAGTTTTTAAAAAATTACATGAAAAACCTATGACATGAATATAGGGATCTTACACTCAATGAAGATCATAGAGAACATTAAATGAAAAAATATTCCCTTTTATACTTAAGAGTCACTTTTACAAACTTATAAATTAGTAATGGTAATGATTAATGGTTACCTGGGTTTAGAGGATATAAATTTAGTAATTTTACAAATCACATCATGACACATAAGGGACTTTAATCAATACATAGTATTTATTCAAACAAAGAATTTTTAAAAGTAAGGATATATACTATGTGACATATAATAATGTTTTCCAAAAAATTAGAGTAAGTTTCAAAATATTAAAGGGTCCCAAATTAGGAAGGAATGTTCCCACTATGATATATAAGGGTAAAAAGAAGAGGTATAACATACTGAAGGGTTCAATAATTATTCAGAATTTACCAACTTCCAAAACATTATAATTTTACAAAATAATATAATTTCTATTATATATGTAAGGGTTTACAATTTTTTAAAATTTCAGTTCATTAGATTTTTTAGTATGTTTTTTGTAATTTTGAAAATTTTCATCAACATCATATTTGAGGAATTTATAAAAAATAAAAACACCCTTAATATATTAAAAATTATGTATATTTAGATAAAACATTGATTAAAATCATTCTTCAATTTAATGAAAATTGTTTAAAATAAAAACTCAATATCATCATGATAAAATTATGCAATTTTTTTTTAATAATAAATAAATATAAAAAATTATCTATTAATAATATATCTAATATTTTAATAATTTCTTAGAATAAAAATCAATTTCTCCTTTAAATAAAAAATATTATATTTAACAATTTGAAATATATAATGAGTATATAGTAATAAATATACATTAAATAAATATAAATTCATTACATGGATATTATAATAAACATACAATTCTTATTTATATAGAAATATATTTGTTATTATATTTTCTCCACAAAATAAATTTCATCCGTACAATTTTAACCACTAAAAAAATTCACAACTCTTTCCCCATTGAAACAAATATAATTTATCCCCAATCAAATTTTTGTGACTTACTTTATAATAATCCATTTCAATAATTATGAATAATATTCAATTAATTGGGATCTAATAATTGTTCTAAAATCTAAATAGAATCTAATTATTATAAAAATAATCCATACCTTTTATATATTTCCAAATTTATATTTTTTTTCATTGGGCCTGATAAGTTAGGATTTATAGAGAAAAAATACATTACAGAATATTCAAAATCCTCCACTAATTTTTTCCAAATAAAGCTTGTATGATTACATCTGAAATGGTAGAAGAAATGAATTGATTTGGGAAAATAATATTTTAGACATAATGTTTTTAAAAACCTCAATGAATTTTATTTTTATAGAATAATATATTATAAGAAGATTTGAAATTTTAAAACATTGTTTACTAAGAACATAAAAATTTTATATGAGTGAAAAATTTTAAACTAAATACACATAGGTTTTTCAAATCACTATTCATCTATATATTATTAAAAATATTCAAGTGGTTATCAATATAGTGATTGTGTAAAAATATTATATATCCCTTGATGATACATTCTATTGAAAGAGATAAAAAATAATTAAAAATGTATTCATAAACAATCCATGACCCATAGATATTTGATGGTATGTAAGAGTTGTTTGATATTTCATATAGCATTTCAATTGTTATTTGAATGAAATAAATGGTTTTGAAATAATTTGATCATGGAATTCCAATAATACATTCATTAAAATAATCTCTAAGGGATACAAAGTTCAATATGATTTTCTTTCATAAATCATGGTAACAGATCATTAATATATTTATACAACATAACATTATTTTAATTATGAACTAATATATTATAACATGGTCAATTATCGACTAAAAGTTTGAGCCATATAATTTTAAAATTTTCTTTTTTATGCTAACTTGGTTGTCTCATTTTCAAACAATTAATTAAATTCGAAAAGATTAATAAAGATAATTAAATAAGAAAATAATAATAAACCATATTTTTAATAAATAAAACAAAAAAACCAAGTTCAAACCCAGTTAAGTTACAAATTTCTCCCCATCTAGTCCCCAAAAACAAAAACACCATAGATGTTCTTGAAAATCATCCTCATAAAATTTAGAACCCAAAAAAAAATGATAACCTATACTACATGTTTTCTTAAAAAATCAACTAAACAATTATGCAAAAATTATTTAACCTAAAATATCACAAAAATATTATATTCTTTTCCCTAATCAAAACATATTTCATTTGTTTTCAAAAATAACATGAATCACCGTGACACAAAAAATGATAAAATAATATTTTCTCCCCAAAAAATTAACTCATTATTTATCCCTAAAATAATATCAACCAAATAGATATAAAATTGCATATTAACCAATATTTTTCTATATATTATTTAATCATGTAATTTTCCTAAAATTTAGAAAACAAATAAAATAAAATTAATACCTTATCACCAAATCACTATTCAATACACAGGGTTACTCATCCTATATTCCCAATGTTAAATAACCTTCTTAAAAATATCACTTATAATGGAATATCCTATTAATTTACTTCAAAAATATTATCACTAGAAAATAAATCATCACCAAATGAATTATAGGGCTATATCCTAATTCCACCCTCTTCATTTATATTTCCCAAGTACAATAACATGAATACAAAATTTAATATTCTTTCCTTTTAATATCAAAACTCATAAAACATACATTCCAACATTTGAGAAAAAACCATTAAACCAACCCATAAAAAATATACATTACAAAAATGAATAAAACACCAGTAAATATAATGAGGCATAAAATTCTTGTAAAATTCATTAAATAGTTTTAAAAATATATTTATTAATTAAAATTAAATGTTATTTTAGAAAACAACCCCTTATCTTGATTCTCTTAGCTGAATTAATACCTTCATTAGTTTGATCATAAAATTATAATTTCTCTTCCACGAAATCAGAAACAAAGGGGAATGTATTTAGACTATAGTATAAAGAATTTTATAAGATCATAGATGGAAGAACTATTTTTTTTATGTCTACAAAGTATGGATAATAAACCGTTTTATAGACACACTTGAATGGAAACTTTTTAATTAAATAATGCATGATATTTTGAAATTATAAATGTTCATGTAGGAAAATTTCACATAACTATATCATCCCTCATCACTATATTTCCTTTATATCACAAGATAGATTCTTATTTAATATTAATTATATTATATTATAATTAACTATTCCATAAGACTTTATAATCATCAATAATAGTGTAAATACCATGTAGAAAAAAGTTTATGAATCACTTATATACATAGGTTATGGATTTAAAGTTGAGTAATAATAAAAGGATTCCCATAATGTGTTTTCTAATATAATATTTTGTAATCAATAGTATTATCTATATCAACATAAAACATCATCCTAATAATATTTTAAAATCCCTATGGTTTTACTATTCCCTCTATGTATATAAATCCATCCCTTTCTCTAATTTTTTGTTATGATCATCAATTTTTATAAACTTCTTCAAACATAAAAATTATCTAAGGATATTCGAATTTAGATTGGTAATGGTAAATTATTAATTCAAAATATTAAATTGTTTAAATATTTGATGATATCCTATATGTTTTCTATTAGTTATTATTTATATGTTACATATAAAATTAACTATAATAAACATTATGTATACAAAATTAGAATTATTGAGAATATTAGTTAATGAGTGATAGAAGTTATAATGGTTTCATCACGAGTGTAACTCTAGGAAATAAAAAGATTAATTGAAGTTATATAAAAACTCTTGAACATGAGTATAATGTTTTCATCATGAGTGTAACTCAAGGAAATAAAAATAAGGTAGGAACTATCCCTATATTTGTAAGATTTGTCCAGGACATTGCGTATGGTGTTTTAATGATAATGAAGCATATAAAAGTAAAACTCTTCCAAGGATATGTATGAAATTTTAATGGGTATATATTATGCTCTAGAGTATTGAAATGTTGTAAATAGAAGAATATTCGTTGATAATATATTTCTTTATTTCACCCATGTGACTACACAGTAAAATGAGGTAAATAGAAAATACCTTATGAATTATGTATTTTTTTTCAAAATTATGTGTAACAATGTTTCATGAAATAATTAAAAAATATTGAATTTAAAAAAATATTATATTTTATTTTAAAAATCAGAAAACATTATGTATCCATGTGATATAATAAATGAGTCATCAATTAAGAAATTATAGAATTCCTTGAAATACTATAATGTGATATATTGTTATCATAGGGGTTAAGGTCCATAGATTGGATACTTTTATAAAGGAATATAATTACTATGATACATCAAATTAATTTATATATGAATAATGGACATGTATGCACATCATATCATTTATAAAATTTACTAGATGATGAAACTGATTCATAAAGGTTACTCATTATCAATTGTAAAATACGATTAATAAATATACAATTAGTAGGATTACGATATAAAATATATTATAGAAAATTATTAATAAAATTTTCATGACTTGATATAAAATTACATGGAATAAAAATATTATTTATGTGTAATGTGAGAGTTTAATCACTATGAAAAATACATTGCATTGTAATGTTCACAAAATGAAAACCCACTTGAATTTAGGAATATGTTGGAACAATAATTCTGATTATTTCTTTTACACACATTTCAAATATTTTGTGATGATTAAAGCTAACAGGATTATCTAGAGGGAATAGAACAAGATCATGTCCAAAATTTATGTATCATTCAAGGAAATTTTAATGTTATGATATTTCGGGAAGAGGAAATATAAATTTGGGAAAACAATTAGGAACAATATTATATGTAAAAGTAAAACATTGAATATATTAAATTCTTTTAAACAATACCCACTACCTAAAAGTTTAATAATTTACCAAATAAGATTAAGTAACCTGGATTTTGTAAAGAATAGGGTTCCAAAATTTAAAGTAATTAACCATTACATTAATACAATAGTTTTTCATTGAGTTAAGAAAAAAATCTAATGGAAAAAATATCCCCTTTATATATAAATGTAACCATTATAACAAACTGAATCCACAAATGATAGGTGAATATAATACCTATCCCAAGAATACACAAATTTAGAAAAGTAAAGAATCACATTATGATAAATTAGTACTAACTATTATTTGATTAATCTATATGGGGTACCCTAAGAAACTAGAAACCAACACAAACCACTACATACTAGAAGGGAACACCTAATCCACACAAGCTAGATACTAGTAATTGGGAATCCAAATAAATATAGGTAACAATATCATCAAAATTGAACAAGATACATGGAATATATATACACACCAGAAAGAATAGTGTATAAAATCCCAGAAGAAATGTATGTTATAACTCAAAGAAAACAAGGGTAGGGATAAAAATAAAAAAATAAAAAATTTCACCAAAACCAAATGACAACCATGAAAAAGGAACATTCTATATTGATAATGTGGGGTAACTCCCCCATTTTATCAAAATCTACCCAAACTCACCTGATAAAAACCTCATAATCTCAATGTGGAGCATTCCCTCTTCCTGCATTAAAATAAATAACAACTTCTACACACTGCAAATTGTGTGTGTGTAGTGTGAGATAAATAGAATATGTTGGATCCAATCAATGATTTCTATATCATGTCTCTATAGAAATAATCCGAATATTATTATTTTAATGAAAACATGGCATGACAAGAAGTTAAACTATTTTTAAATAAAAATCAGTGTAAAACATTTCCTTTTCCCCAAATTTTTAAATATTCATGGTAAAACAATTTCAATGAATATAAAATATAACAAATAAGGTAATAAAATCCATAAAGTAAAAAACTAAGAATACTTAAATCGCACCAAGGATCACTATAGGTCTGGATATATAGATCACTCAAACACCAATATAGACAATTGTGCACATCAAGTCACTAGACATATTCATTGAATATATAAAGCAATGGAACACCTCAGAATGTGAGCACAATAAATGTGACTAACATGATAATAGGAAAATTGGCCTAGGGAGAAGAGAAACACCCCATGAGGGAACCTCTAAATAGTATCAAGGGACTACGCATACTACCGCACCTTCAACCTAAGTACCCAAGGATCCCCTATACTACGTCTCCCATATAATTTTATCAAAACCATGATATTAAAAGCATTTCATAAATTCATTTCCAAATGCTTATAAAACAACATTTTTCTCACCAAAAAATGAAAAACCATATTATATAAAAAATGAATTTAAAATCACAAAAATACCTCTTTCCAGAGAAATAAATAGTGCTAACACAATAGAGATCGAGCACTGAAGGAAATAGTCTAGAATGATCATAATCACCGAAAACTGCCTTGACAAGCCAGGGATTCGAGACATGTGGCCACATAACACAAGACAAGAAGTTACATGTGATCAGCATATCTAACCTAGTAGTTTTAAAAGTTTACATCATAAACCATTACTTTTTGGGGAAAAATATTCATTATCAAAATTCACTATGAAGAATGCCTCTGTAGATTAAAAATATTGACCATCTATTTTGGGATAAAAAAAATACATTTTTGATGTAAAAGTTGTTTATGGTGTAAATGGGGGTAAGTGGATGAACTTTCTTTTTAGGAAATTTTATTATGACTCAATTATGTTACAATTCATTTATTTATCAGGTAAATCACTTCTTTAATAAGCACCTAGCTGCATGCCCCTACAGAACCTCCCAAAACAGTCTTGATTCCCTTCAATCCCAAAAACACACCCCTAAACAAGAGCATATATTATAATTTAGGATGTTACATATTTAATATAGAATATTAATTAAAAAATAAAATATTTAAGCATTTTAGTATGTACTGTGACATATACATATATAATTCCCAATATGAAATATTATGTTTCGCAATCCATAATTTTCATCAGTTTGGATGTAATGAACTCATTGTGATATGTAATATTAAAACTGATGGGTACCAAATATATTTGATTTAATGAAGTATTGAAAATATTCAATAATACAAAAAATAGTATTTATTTTATATATATATAAGGGTTTATATACTTATAAAAAATTGAGTATTTAAAAGTTTATAGAATGATTTTTTACTTAAGATAAATTTATTCAACATAAAATATTGGGAAGTTATGAATATATATTTCAAAATAAAAATAAATTTTCAAGAATAAAAATAATTTTTATATAACTATAAATTTTTTAAAAATAATATTCATTTTAAAAAAAATTACGATAAAAAATCTTAACCACTATGATAAAATTATTCAAAAAATTATATAAATAATAAATGAATATATAGATTGATAATTTTATAAAAATTTCTATTAGTGTAATTATTTGTTAAAATAAAAATATATTTAACCTTTTTATATATAGATTTTTCAATATATATATTTAGATACAGAATGATTATATAATAATATAAAATAATTAAATAATTATAAATTAATTAAATGGATGTTACAATAAACATAAAAAAGTTTTGTATATAAAAATACAAGAGAAGATATAGAATTAAAGACGGCGTGAGACTGTTCTAGTGTCATATATTCATCCATTTATAAAGGATAAACATCAGGAAAGATGATTAATGTATACATTCACACAAAAGATACTTTTATAATTCAAACTGGGAATGTAATGTATGGGTTACATAGTTATACAACCACTCTAGTTGGATTGAGATCCCCCATCTACATAGGAGAAAAGAAAAAATGGGTCATAAAATTAGTATAAGATCCTTTCCTATATTATTCATCTGTAAAATAAATGGATCTACTTGTGTAGCGAATATAATGTTTCATTGAGTTTAAAAATTAGGTCGGAATATGTGGTGGGATTGATGCTGAAACATTTCATCCTAAATTCATTCTGCCATTTCATTGAAATAAAATTTTATTTGTATACAACTCCATTAGTATCTTAGTATTAATGGAAATATATTTTAGAGAATAATAAATAGGTTTATTAATTTTCATCTTTTTAAAAGATTCTATAATTTATTCCATGTGAATTTTTTTGATTATACCATTCTTGATGGAAATTCAAATGAATTGTTTTATTTTTTCTCTTACTTTTTTCCAAATTATTTCATGAGTTTCTCTATATAATTTAATATTTGGGTTTTCTCTTCTTCATATTTAGAATTAGGATATTATAGAAATATTTGTTTTTCTAATATTGGATCTCTTTTCCACTCCTTTTTGTTATCATAGTCACTGTAATCTTTTTATTTTCAATGGGATAGGAATTTTGGTCTCTCAGTATTTTTATATAATTTAAAATATATTTCTTAATTTATTTTTTAATTACATTATCTCTCCCTTAAACTATTATATTTATTTTATTCAAGGTCTTATAATTATGGTTACAAAATATTTGAAGGATTTTCATGAAATTTAATCAATTAAAAGTGTGTTTGTTGTAATGTTTGGTTGAATGGTTTACTAAACTTTTATTATAATTATAGAGGTTAGTAGAATAACTATTTTATTGTGTTCTAGAATTTATTATTTCGAAACCCAAACTAGTTTTTTGAATTGTCACTCCATCCTTTGTTTAGTTGTTAAAATTTAATTTGTTGATAAGAAATGAATATTTTACACATTTCTCTATCATAGATCATTGGCCAGTAATGCCATTTTGTGAATAAAATTCCACATACCAATACTAGTGTGAGTTGATCATTTGATTTATAAAGGTCCATCACCTAACCAAAGTGGTTAGTTTCTCGGGATTGGATTCAAATAAAACTGATTCCACATATCTTACCACTTGCACTCCTCTTGTACAAGTACCACTTATACTATATTATTATGAATTTTTATCTATATTCTATAGTATTCCCTTATACTTAGTTAGTGAATTTTTAATCTATATTTTTTCAAACGGTGAATCTATCAAATTATCATCATTATCATGTAGCTATTTATATAAAAAATTTAATATTTTATATTCCTTTATTTCTTAATGTGGACATATTGTAGATATCTTCTTAAATCATTTCCATTATCATAAAAGGTGTCTCCTGATTCTTTTTTGATGGAATATATCTCTTTTCAATATGTATCACTCCCTATTGTTGGAACAAACTTATACAAAAAACTCCATTGATGGTAATTTCAATTATTAATTTCTCTGGGATATAGGCAATATACAAATTCCAGAGCCGCACCATCAAGAGATGAGGATAATTTTCTCCACATGACTTATTCCTCACAAATTACTCTTGGTTTCAATGTTGTACAAATCATAATAAATTATTTAATCAATTTTTTTTTCAATTATCATATAATTCTATAAAATATTGGTAACAACTTGAATAAACCAACATTGAGTTCTTAAATTAATTATAAAGTAGGAATAATAATTTGTAGGTTTTGATTTAGAAAATGAGGTTCCCAAAGTACTTTAAGAGTTTGGTTAAAAATTATATCCATGATATCTGATTCATAATGGAGACCTAATGTTTTTATTGAGTTTATAAATTTAATTTTTTCAAAATTTGAATTAATGTCATAAATTTATCTATGTTCTCTCGATATAAATATAAAATTTCTCTTAATCTGAGGATCAAGAAGAAATAGGGGAATAATATAATATTTGGTTATCAAAATTATTATTTACGGTTTAGTGATTAGACCCCACCTCCATCGAAATAGATCCATGCTTTTAACATTTTTATCATGGGTATAAAAAATAAATTTATATTAGAATGTTATAATATAGTGTATTAGAGAAAAAAGGATATCTCTAAAGAGGGGGGAAATCTTGTTGTAACAATTAGTTAAGATGGTGGTTTGGATGTTTTTTATAGAAGAGAACTAAGATTAGTTTGAATTTTTATTTTATTTTTGAGAACTAGAATTATAGATTGGTTCAAGGGTTTCATTATAAATCTATATGATATCCTCATATTTAAATTATTAACCCATATTTGGTTTAATTAATAAATAAGAGAATTCAAAATTTATTATATCTGATTAATGGTTGATAATGAATTTGAGTTTCAATTATCTAATAACCACTTATAACTGATCTTACATCCAATGTCTATAAAAAGATATTAGACAATCACCTTAATATCTAATTTATGATCTCTCCAACAATTAATCAAGAAGCTCCCAATTGGATAATGGTACTCTTAAGAAATCAAAAAATATCTACTACATTACACTTATATGTCTATAATATATATATATATATATATATATACATAACACTTTATTCGTGCATGTTTCGTCATATATAAGCTAGATAATGTGGAGGGAGGAAACAATTTATCAACCCATGTAGGAAATAATGCACAAAAATATAAACTAAACACAATCACATTCAATTACTTATCCCAAAAAATGTAGACTATGAAAAAATAATAGAAACATGATTTATTAAAAATATTCATACTCAAAAAAAAAAAAATCCAACCCAATGTACCAAACACTAAACATGTTTTATCTTATAATGCAAGAGGTTAAAACCTTCAATGAATTAAGAATAAAAGTAAAATATAAAAAATATAATCAACTCACGAAAATGATTATCCTTGAGGTCTCACGTTCCTTCAATATATTCTTCATTTATTATTTCATCTTAGGGATGGTTCCACATGATTTGAGTTTTGTAAGATCTCCTCAATATCCATTCTGAATACTTTCTTGGAGATTTCTCATTCTCTATAATTTCACACTTTAATGTTACCATTCCTAGATATGTTCACACCAAGCATGTGAGATTTTTTATTTCCTCTTTTGGATATGAATTCAAATAAGGATACCCTTACATGGTCCTCCTAGCATTCTCATGATACACATACCATCAAAATGATATCAATGAAATTAGTTCTCCTTATATATAAATTATCACATAAAAAAACAATCACTATATTTATAAAAGGGAATAATCATAAATTTCAATAAATTCTTCTATATATATATGAGAAAATTATCTCATGTGAAAACCTTATGTGATATAACATTTCGTGTCACTGTTAATTTTTTAAAATAGAAAAACCTTACATGAGTTCTATAAAATCTTATATGATTTCAATAAAATAATATATTTTCCAAATTAGCTTAGAAAAAAGAATATTCATTACAAAATATATATTGTTTGAGTATAAAAATATTACATACCACAAATATATATTTTATATCTCGGGGATTTTTGAAGTGAAACTTACATAACAAGAGGATGCTAAGATCTTTCCCACAAATCCACAATAGAAAACTAGTTATGTATCGGTGCATATTTCTTACACACCAAGATTAATTCATTATATATGATATAATGAATAATAAGTAACTATTTTAAAAAATTACATATAACTATGTATATTTTATGATTAATAGTGTGAGTTTCCCACCACATTTACATTTCTTCATGATTTCATAAATACATAGATTCCCTTTTCCATCAACTTCAAAACAACTAATCAAAGTATCATAAATAGTTTTCCATTAATTATCTTCCATAAATTAACAAAATTAATAGATTTTAATATTTTATTCATTTTATTCATTTTATGTAATATTCACAAAATATATTGATATGACTATTTAATTTTAAAAATCATTAAAAATAAACTAATTAATAACTATGATGGAATAAATTAATTCGAAAATAAATGAAATATATTAACATAATTTCCTCATTCATTAAACATTTGGCCAAATAAAAGAAAAATTTAATAAAGTATTTATTGTTTAATACTCTTTGTAACCTAAATATTGTTAATTTTTAACACATATAAATTAATTTGGGAAATATAAATGTTTCATGATAATTATCTTATGATAACTATAATTAATCATGATTGTATAGTATAAGATATTTTAGATATAAAATGTGTTATATAATAATACAGTAGTTCCCATTCATAATAACATGGCATTGAAAGCCTCACTATTTAATTATTGACACTAGTATATACCATGTCATGTTCTTAACTACAACATCATGGTGATAGTTTTAGTTTATAATTACAATAAATATTAGTTATAATCAAGAAATTTTTTAGATTTTATTTCTTCATATAAGAACGAATAACTTGGTGTAGTCTTATTACTATCTATATATACTTAAAAGTGTCTATATATATCTGTGAATTTACTTATCGAATATGAAACAAAAATATAGTTTCATTATACCTTTATGATATTATATTATCCAAATTAATGTTTCCTAGTATTCGTTCCTTGGATTCAGCATGAAAATGTTTATGACACCTACTAAATCAGAAATATATGGATTAATAAAATTTCTAACACATACCATGTTTACCACCATAAATTCATTTTGATATCTGGTCGCTTATACAGAATTATAATATATTCTAATTATATTCTCTTTGGATAACACGAAGTGACTGATAAATTGGGTTAAACTAGGTTTTGAGGAAAACACTAAGAATCATTTACAAATAGTTTATATGTACTCAGACTAATAGAAATAAAAATTACCTTATTTTATACTTTATCATCCCTCTTCTCAAAGGTAATCTTAACCACTATAAGATCCATCATGTCAAAAATTTCATTTGAATACTACTTCAATTCTACTATATGATTCCCTTCTAGAACATACACGATAAAATAATTCACAAAGAAGAGAAGAATGATGAAATTACAATTATTAAAATTCTTAATGTAATTATAATGATCAATATTTCACCATATTAAAAATTTATCTTTAATTGAACCTACAACATCTTGTTATATTTTATGGGTGCCTATTATATCCCACCAACACTATATTGAAGATTGCATACCAAATTCAGGATTCCATTTTTATTGAAACTCACTAGTTTCTCCTTGATTTCCTTCTCTAAATCCCCATCAAAGGAGTTCAGTCTTCAAATTTTATTTCTCAAGATATAGACATTATAATGGAACCAGTATTGTAAGATTTTGGTCAGATCTATGATTTGGAACCAAATAGATGTTTTCACTTAAATCAATTTTTTCTTCTTCTTAACATCTTTTCATATTAAATGTTAACTTATATGATTTTTTATTATTTACTTCTTCATTCAATTGATAGAAATAATATATTTGAAGTGATTGATTCTTCTATGGTAGAATTTTCATCTCATATATTTCAATCACATATGAGGAATTTGTATCTTATTTCATTTTTGAATACCATTATTTTATCTCTCTCCGAATTAACCCATATTCAAGGATTTTATGAATTCCATGTTATCTATGAATTAAATATTTAATTTATTATTCAATCATATATAGTGTACATATAAATCTAGTATAATACCTCAACAAGACCAATAAATCAACTAATATTTCTGGAAAACCCAACTATTATTTAGTAGACTGTGAATATTATATTATATTTATCCTTAATTGTACCTTTGAATGTGACCATATTCATTATTGTTTCATACATTTCAGTAAATATTGAGATTATTTATCTTTGAAAAAACCATTATAATTTAATACCACATTTTCATTCTCTCTTGATTATTTATTCTAAAGTATTTATTCTACAATTTGTTTATTGTATGAACCTGAACTATCAAATAAAAGTCCGCTTATGATTTAATTAAATACATTAATATATATTATAGTTATAGAAGGCACATGAAATTATTTGGTTTTCTTATATCTTTTAAAATATTAATGATCATTAATCATCATTACCATTGTTTATATAGATATTTAATAGTGATCACATGATTAGAATAAATATAGGGTTTTAAAAAATTCAATTGACACAAAAAAGGATGTGATGGTGTCATCCAGTCAGATAATTCCCTAAAAATTCCATTTTTCGGAGTTTTAAAGGGAGATAATATCACTATGACTTTCCCATGACTAGTACCACGATCAGATCAAAAAACATAAGCATGAGAAAACAATTTATTGGAGATGTTCATGATCGTTGAGATCAGAACCCAAAACATGTACATTAAACCACCCCATAAAAGTCTCAACATCGGGCACCTTACCATTTGGATGTTTTCTTGTGTATTAAATGGATAGGAATCAATAAAATAGTAATTTGAATATTTATTTTGTATAATAAATAAAATAGGTTCAAATTTTCTTCTTATCATTACTTTATAAAAGAATTTTATATTTTTAAAATAAATCAAAAATTGTATTTCTGAGTAATATTAAAATTAAAATAAGGCATTAATTTTAATAAATTAATGGAATTTTTATTTAAAAAATATTTTAACAAAATATTATTTTTACAAAAATTATTAAAATTTAAATGATCATATAATTTTTATGAAGCCAAATGTAATTTTTATAGGGGTTCAAAAACTGTTATTGTCAAAAATCCCAGTATATCTCAATAAATATAGATTATTATTTGAAAAGGGTAAATTATCCTATTTAGAAAATTATTTTGATAAAATTAATAATATTTTTTCTATAGAATTTTCAAAATTATCTAATAGTGATTTTTTTATAATTTTTTGAGGTAGTCAAATTTTCAGGTAAAAATTAAATATTGTATAAAGATACTATGTGTATAATGACATCATAATGACCCAAACGTAATGTAAAAAATACTATAAATGGTATCCAGGACCCAAAATATGAATTTAAATTAAAATAATATTATTTTATTTATATTTTATTTATTTTATTTATTTTATTAATCCATTATGAATCATCTAAAACATATAAAATGTTTTAAGGTTTTAAAGTAACTTCGGTAAGAGTATGACTCACTTCCACATCATCAATTGTATTATTTTATTACGTTTGGACCATTGGCTTAACAAATAACTAAAAAAACCAATATTTCTAAGAAACCATGGGAAATAAACATTGGACGGTTTGTGGTTTTGGTTATTTTATTACATAGAGTCCCAAACGTAAGTATGAGAAATAATAAATAATTCCCAAATCATTTCCATTATTAACTGATACAATATCCCATTTAAATTCACTAAAACAACCATTAAAATTTTGTTAATATGACCTACCCTCTCTAGATTACTTGCAAGGTGGACCTAATATCTCAATAAGCTCTTCCCAAGCATTTCAGGTCACACTCTCAAGATAAGGGATCCTCTCCTTCTCCTCTTTATTCAAGTTTCCTTATTATCTTATGAATTATATTTCCAATTTCCTAATGTTTGGATATATATTTACATGTAACTATTAAATTTTATTTTATTTCCAAATGATGATAAATCCCTTTCTCTATAATCTAAACATTTTATGAAATTTTTATATAACACCATTTTGCTGTTAAAATTTCACCGTGATTTTCTATACTAATCAAATGTGTAGTTAATACACATCCTTTTTTCCAATCAAGGCAGTTAGAATTTAGGCACATGTAATTATTTTGTAGGGCAATTTCATGTAGTTTTTTCACACTCCGTGATCTTAGAATAACATTTTATGATAAATAATTACATGTTCTATGATCTATATGGCATACTTAAGAAATATAATGAAATGAAAGTGATAGGTGAGCCTGGAATTCTATATCACTCTAATGAATTAAGTAAGGTTTAGTATTATGAGACATAATTTTGGGATAGGGAGTAAATTATTTTTAAGGGAACTACTTTCATTATTATTTGTTGGATTTTATTCTTGACCTGTGTTTAGGTTGCATTGTTTTAAGTTATGGTCACTTTTCCTATGTTTCTTTTACAATTATCATGTAATACCGTGTATCATTGTTTATGTTTTTGATTCATAATCCTATTTGATATGCATATTTTCTAACTTGTATTAGTATTTTCATGTTATTCCATGTTTATTCCCTTACCAGGAATTATAGATCACCCCTTTTTAGGTATCTTTTGAGTTCATCTTATTCAGTTTTATGTTGGATGGAATCTTATAATTATTTTAATGTAATTTATAATAAACATGATGTATTCAACATTTTATATTGTTATGTAATGTACCTAATTATTAAATAAATTAGACTACATGATCATATAGGATTTATTAAATGTAATATTATTTAATAAATAATGTATTAATTTGAAATAAAGAGAATTTTTTTCATAGTTGGTATCACAGAAAATGTTTAGTTATTTTTGGTAATAGGATTAAAGAACAATAGTGAAATCATTAGGGATAACACTAAGTATAATAAAACATCCCTAAATTTTGGTATGTATAGAGTATGAAGTTTATCAACCAAATATATCCCTATTTGGATACTATAAGTGGATGTGGATCTGGCATATATGTACAAAGGCATAAAACCAGAAACACCACATTGATATAGACTCTATAGGAAACTCATATTCGATAATGGCCCTTACTGCACACCTATAATGACATTCTCTGAGAATATGATTTAGTAAATCTATAAGATCATTATAATCTACTATTAATGGAATAAAAATACATATAATAATATTTTATAGAAAATAGACCATGGATAATATAGATTAAAGTATAAAAATACATAAGTTAAGAAAATACATGTAATTTATAAGTTTTCTCTTTAATTTAATTTGATTCAATTATATGAACCTAATATTTTAAAAATAATCATCCATTTTTTCCCATTTATTCAATCCAATATATGGAAATAAGAGGAATATAGTAAACAATTAAGGTGACAGGAAATTCTATGTCTACCTCAACGACATACCCAACCTTATAGAAGGGGGAATCATGAACATTGTAAATATACCATCTCATCCAAATCAAGTTCTAAATAGAAACATGGATCAAGAGGAGTGACCACATTCCCTATGATAGAACAAACTTTAATTGAGTTATTTATATGATAATGTAATCTGATTCTCAATTTATTATCTAATCCCCTAATCGCAGAACAATAGAACAACATCATTGAGAATAACATACCTATCATTCCATATTCCAAGAAAAAGAAGGTTATAATGGTTGTCTATCAAATGTAGGTAGAATATTATTAGTTGTGGACATTGATCAAGAATACAAAGCTTGAGGAAGATATCAATGTAATGTGGTGGAAGGAATAATGGAAAACTTTTTTTGAGAAATATTTATCTCGCACACTCTGACAGAAAATGGAAAGGTATTTCTTTACCCTCAAGAAAAATGACAACAAATATATCAGGGTGCGTGAAGAAAACTTCAATATACTTGAATGACACACCTTCAGATTTACTGTTCCCCTAGAATGAATGGTTGACCACTTCTTTTCTATGCTAAAACGAAGTCTAAAAAAACCATAGGGATCAGAGAAATTGATAGATATGAATACAAAAGTCCAATATTCCCTAAAATATTAAATTAAGATAATATAATCTCAAGAGTATAATGGGGATAAAAAGTGGGAAGTGGAGTTTAATTTAGTTATTCCTATGGGAAAATCTACTGGTGACAAGAAATTTTAACATCCTAATTGTTAAAGGTGCGAAAAGAAGCACCTTAGAAATTTACTAAGGGGATGGGGAAATGTTTTAGGTGTTGGAAGGAAGGACACCTTAATAGTGATTTCTAGGAGGATAAACCCACCAATGAGATGAAATAAGAGAAATTCCCTACTCAATGCACAATACATTGGTTATTTATTCAACTACATGTAACCAAATGTCATTGTAAACCAATTCACTATTCTAAGGGTTTTCAGAGACAACTGAAAACCTCAATGGTAGAAACATTTATATTTTTTCACCACAAACACTGAGTTGGACCCCTAAAATGAATTGGGTATAGGTGCACTAGTTATCCATTCAATAATAGTGAACATTTTTTATTCTGCTTCTATAAATTCCTTTATATAACAATGTTTTTGTTGATCTTGTAAAACACCAACACAAATAATGGAAGTAGATCTATTTGTGAAAATGATAAGTGGGGAAATTATTAATTCCCTTGTATATATGTCTTAATCTATTAAAATTTACGGGTTTAATTTACTATTGAATCTTTTCATACTCCCTTTGGAGTAGTTTATGCAATTTTTGGTTTAGAGTTTATTTCTACATATAGTGTTAATATAAATTTTCATGAGAATAAAATCACTCTCTCTATCATGAATCATCCTATAATTTTGTAATGTTGAAATGAGGAGGATGAATCTTAATTATAAAAAAATCCAAATCATGGATATAATTTTCCTATGAGAAATAATATCTAGCTGAAATGATTCATTAGTTGAAATAATTATCCTTGAATACATAACCATTGTGAGGGAATACACTGATGTGTTTCCCATGGAATTTCATGATCTTCCACCTAACGGAGAGGTTAAAGTTTCAATAATGCTTATACCTCTATAGTAAACATTATCCAAGACTCCATATAGAATTGATATTGTGGAACTTGAGGAGATAAAGAAACAACTCTAAGATAATATTGATAAAGTGTTCATATGACAAAGTTCTTCACCATAGGGTGCACCGACCCTCATTGTCTAGAAGAAGGATGGTTCAATGAGCATTTGAAATGATTATAATAATCTAAAAAAGGTCACTATAAAGAAAAAGTATCATCTTCAATGTATTGATGATTTTTTTTATTAAATACATGGATAACAATAATTTCCCTTGGTGGATATATGTTTGGGATATTATGATATTTGGGTGAAAATGGGGGATATACCTAGGACTACTTTTTCTATATGGTGTGAGCACTATGAGTTCATAACAATGTCATTCGGACTCACTAATGCTCTAGAAATATTCTTGGGTGTAATGAATATAGTATTGGAATATTACCTATACAAATATTTTGTAGTATTTATATATTATATTGTAATATAATTCAAAATAATGGAAGATCCGGAGGAATGTATTTGTACTGTTCTAAAGACATTATAAAAGGAGAATATTTATTAAAAGTACAAAAAATTTGAGTTCTGGTTGAATTAAGTCTCCTTATTGGGGAATATTATCACAATAAATGGGATATATGTAGACCCTTCAATTAAAACAACTATTGATGGATATTTGTGGCGAACATCAGTGACATATATCTGTAGTGTCATTGGATTATATAGCAACTATCAATGATTTGTGAGAAATTTATTGTGATTTCCATACCTTTTAACCAAGATAACATGGAAGGGATGCATGTTTTCATGGAATTATGAATGCTAAGACTCATTCAAAGAGTTTAATAAGAGGATTTTCACTGCAACTGTAGTCACACAACCCCCAATTAGAGAAAGTTTCATGGTATTCAGGGATGTTTTGAATAAGGGATATGGTTATGTGTGAATGATGAATGAAAATGTGATAGCCTATGCTTTAAGGTAGTTGAATTTTCACAAGCCGAACTACCCAACACATGATCTAGAGTTCATTTTAGTGATCTTGACATAGAAATTATGAAAAAATTATCTATTTGGGGAGATGTGTGAAATACATACAGATCGCAAAGGCCTCAATTATATATTAAAAGATGAAGAGTTTAATAGTTTCCAATGAAGATGGTCAGATATGATCATGGAGAATGAATTCCCAATTCACTACTAACCTGGTATTGCAAATAAATTAGAAGATGATCAATGTAGAAAGGATCCATAAATTTTATCATTAATAATAATTGGGACGTATCTTATTTTCATATATTTGAAAAGGATATACATGGAAATCATAAAAGAAGGAACATTATAAATATGTTCAAAATGAGTGTTGAACCATTCCATCTAGAGAGGATAATTTACAATAAAATATTTTATATAGGAATTCAAAATAATTTGGAAGCTATATGAAAAGGGAAATACTAGAAGATCAATTTTAGTGAAGGAGGATTTGTATGATTTTGGTTCATTACTATTAGTACCATCAAATCCTATATTAATAAAAAATATATCAGATGATGCACATAGTTTGACATTCACTATCCATCCAAGAAGCACATAGATGTACTGAGATCTCTAAGAGAACTATTTATGGGAAAATATTTGGAAGGTGATCATGGAATATACATAATTATGTATTGTATGTTAGAAAGTGAATACACAAAGAAAAAAAATAAACTTTTGGTATAATGAAACCATTACCCATTACTACATAGAAATGGGAAAATATCACCATGGACATTTTCTCTGGTCTTTTGAAGATATCAAGAGAAAATAATTCTATCAGGGTTGTGGGGGATTTTTTATAAATAATACACACTTCTTTTCAATTAAAGTGTACTTCTCACTTGATCAAATTGTAAGGATATACATTAGATAATTAGAGAGGATTCATGGAACACCACTATCAATTGTGTCTGATCGAGACCCAAGAATTAAATATAAGTTCTAGAAGAGTATCCAAATTCTATAATCACTGAGCTAAACATAAGTATGGAATATCATCCTCAAACCATTAATCAATATGAGCGGACTATTCCAACATTATAATACAAGTTGAGATTATCTTCTATAGACTACAAAGGATGGTAGGATAAACATATTCCTTAGGACATGTTCAAAAATAATAACAATTTTCACTCTAGAATCCAAATGGTTTACTATGAATACCTTTATGGGAAGCGGTGTATAACACCTAAATGTTGTTATTATGTTGGGGAATTGAATTAGCTAGGTCCTGATAAAGTCATGGAAATGGTGGTAATGTTCAAGACCATTCAACAAAACATAATGGTTTTTCATAGTAAAACAATGTCCTATGTTTACTATCATGGATGAGACCTAGGGTTTGATGTTGATGAAATGTTATTACTATACATATATATTTGGAAGAAAGTCATGAGATATGGGAATAAGGGTAAACATAGTCCAAGATGCATCAGTCCCTTTGAGATCCTTGATCATATCATATTAGTGTCTTATCAGCTGAAACAACCACCAAACCTATCTCAAGTACGTGAGGTATTCTATGTATCCCTCTTGAGAAAGTACAAACCAGAACCATCAAATTAAATTAATACATAGGTGGTACGATTGGATAATGATATTCCAAAGGAGGAGTAGCTAGTGAATATCATAGATCACACAGAAATTGTTCAATATAATAAGACAATCCACCTGGTCAAAGTGCTCTGGAGAAACCACATGTTTGAAGAAGTGATTTGGGAACTATAGAAATTGATGAAATAGAATTACACTAATCTATTTTAGAGTGGGGAATATTTTTTAATGGAGAAATATCAAAAGGGGGAATATTTTAATGACCTCAACTATTGTAAATAAGATTTTCCTTTTAATTTAATTAATTGCATTATTATATATTATGGTTATAGAAAACCCATTCACCAATTTTTTTATATTATATCTAATATGATTTACATAAAATATTAAGCATCATTACCATGGATACTATATTCATCAAATAGTGATCACATGGTTAGTATAAATATTGGGTTTAAAACAATCCATTTTAAAGAGACAAATGAAGTGATGGCCTAAACTAGTAATATTATACCCTATGATGAAAATTTATCATAGATACTTTGGGAGAGAGAGTCAATGGGATTTTATCTTGAATAATCCCAAGCTAAGATCTAACAACATAAGTATGAGAGAAACATCTTATAGGATAAGTTCATGATCATCGAGATCACATCCGAAACCATGTATACTGAAACACCCCATGAAAGTCTCATTGTTTCATACCATTCCATTAGGGGATTTATTTTTTATATTAAATATATATGTATCAATACAGTAGTAATGTGAATATGTATTTTATAATTTCATTATAATAATGTTCAAATTTTCTTCTTAACCTTACTTTATAAATGGGGTTTCTTTTTTATAGAATATAACACAAATTAAAATTTTGGGTAATTTTTAAAATAAATGATGGAATTATTTTTAATGAATTAATAGATATTTGAAATAAATAATATCTTAATAACCAATTATTATTATATATCTATTATTAAATATAAATGATCATATAATTCTTATAAGGGTTAAAAAACTATTATTGTCCAAAAACACTTCATTTCTTTATAAATGCTAATTCTTATTTTAAAAGTGGAAATTAAAATATTAAAAAAATTATTTTGATAAAATTAATATAAATTTTTGAACGAAAACATAAAAATTATCTATAGGTGAATTTTTTATAATTTAATGAGATGGTCCAATATTCAGGTAAAAATTAAATACCTTATAAATATACGATCTGTGTTATTAAATCACAATAACCCAAAAGTGATTTAATAAATAAAATAAAGGGTATCCAAAATGATATATACATTTTAAACTTAAAATAATATTATTTTATTATTGTTTGATTTATTTTAAAAATTCATTTTGAATCCTTCAATATTTTGAATATATTTTAAGGTTTTAAAATATTTTCTTTAACAATATGACTCACTTCCACTTCATCAAGGTTATTATTTTATTAATATATTCCCATGGAATTAAAAAATAAGTAAAAACACCCCTATTTGGGAGAAATTTTTATAAAAACCATGAAAGGAATTGTGGTTTTTTATTTTATTATATAGATTACAAAACCAATAATTGAGAAATAAAAAATAATTCACCAAATCATATCCAATATAAGTACACCCCTTCTCCCATTTCACAACTATCAAAATCCATTTAGTACAACCTTATACTGACCTACCCTCCCTAGATTCCTTACAATGTTCCCCCAATCTCTCAAGATGCTCCTCCTATGCATTTGGGGTGACACTCTCAGGGTCTAGTATCCTCTCCTACTCCTCTTTATCCAAATTTCATCATTATATTTTGGAATATATTTATAATTTCTTAATGTTTGGATATGTATTTAAATGTACCTACTTCTTTTGGTTTTATCTAGAAATGATTAGATACTTATTTCCTTCTCATCAAACCATTTTATTAAATTTTTTGTAATGTCGTTATGCTTCCAAAATTTAACAGTGATTTTCTATGCCAAAAAATGTGTAGTGAGTACCCATAACCTTTTTCCTATCAAGGGTGTTCAAATTTATGTAGTTATAATTATTTTATTTGGGAATTAAATGTATTTATTCCACACTCTATAATAATATATTTTTTATCATATATGATTCCATGTATTATGAACTATGTGGCACACTTAAGTATAAGAATGAAATGAAAGTAATGATTGTGCCCAGAATTATATAGTTCTCTAATGCCTTGTGTAATGTATATCCTCATGAAAATTCATGATGGGACATGGAGTATACTGGATTCTTTTATTGTAATTTTTCCATCATGATTTCTTGGAAGTTATCCTTGACCTATATTTATGATGCATTTTTTTTATGTTGTTTCCAAATTTCCAATGATTCCTTTATGATTATAATGCTTTATAATGTATCATTGTTCATGGTTATGATTAATACCTATTGTTGATATTCATATTATATAACATTTATTATTATCTTCATTTTATGCCATTTCTATTCCCTTAACATGCATTAGGGATCACCCCTTTCTTGTTTATGTCTTTAGGTTATCGAATGCAGTTTTGTGATCAATATAATTTTATGATCATAGTATGGGTGTTTTAAAAAAAAATATGTATTCCCATTTTTAAGTTGTTATGTAATGTACATAATTTCCAAGGATAATATATATCTCAATTTGTTGGTTTGTATTAAATTTCATCTCATATAATAAATCATGTATTAATGTGAAATAAAGAGAAGGGTTGTAATATTGATCAATTTACAATTTCCAATTATTAAATATCATATTTACAATAAAAATTAATTTATATTCTTTTATCCTAAAACTATAATCTAATGTATTCTTCCACATACCTTAAAAATAAATATATCCTAGACCTAGTCTCTCACTTGTGCATTTCACTTGAATCAACCAGGATATAGGAGTTACTTCTAATAAATTCAAAATTGAGACATCTAGTAATTTACAGATCCAATTTTTTTAGAAAAGTTCATATCCATTAGAATAAATAAAAACTTGTTAGTAAAATAATCCATGAAATTTCATTTCTTTTTCTCAAAAATCCTCTTTAAAACTAAAATGTAACCACATGCTTTGTTTTATTTAATTAAATTACCTTTGAACCATTATATATTAGCATTTTATGACCATGTCCTTGGAATTGTATTAATAAAAACTATTCTGTCATTAAAATAATTTTTTAAATTAATTATTTTTGTACTCAACACCCACTTTAGACCTCGCATATATGATTTTTAAACAAGTATCCTTTTAAACCATAGACCTCTATTTAGAAAACATTCAAAAGATTCTATCTCTTGATTTAGAATGTAAATCCACACATTCCACATACCATCATCAATGGAGGATTCATATTATACAGATCCACATTGAGAATTTATATTCTTTGGTTACTATACATATGTATGAATAAGGTCTAAATTTTTAGACTTGCATGTTCATTTTTTCAGAGAAAAAGAAATTTTATTCATTTTTTATGGATACATTCTCCACATGTTCTTTATTCCACATGATGGAGTTAGAATACAATTATATCATTTTTTAACACCGCAAAAATAAAAAATTTGAACATTTTATTCAATAGTATATGTGTCACTCATCATTTAGCTTAAAACCCCATAAATTATATTTCTTTAAATAAAATATCATTGATTTCTTGAGGAACATGCAACCATGAGTCTAAATGAAGTGTAATATAGTATAATGTAATAACCTAGACATTATATTGAAATGTAATAATGTTACAAACTAAATTATAAAAAGTATGGTTATCTATTTATTATAAATTAAATAAGAATCATTTAAAACAAAAATTATTATTTTATCTGAAAAGAAATATTTTTTCTAAAAGACAGTATAGTCTCTCTTAGTGAACATAATTTAAACTTTTTTTTACCAAATTTAGAAAATTTATTTCCCAAAAAAAAAACTAATTTTGTAAATAATCATATAAAAATTATCATAGTGTGTTTTTTTATTTTTCTGTGAAGTTCCAAAATATCAAATAACAACTGAGAAGCGAGGAGGGTTGAATCAATTGTTCACTTTCATAAGTTTAAAATCATTCCAAACATTTTCCTAGAAACCTATTAATATTTATATCCTTATCCACTTTTAGTAAATACTTATTCATGAAATAATAATAAATAATATAAATCACAAAATATTTATACGTTTTTTCCTCAATATGAGAACAGACATCCTTGTCATACCCACACCCATCGGTGTATAAAAATCCACTATTAAGAAGAAGTGAATACATCTTATGAAATATATCATTAGAAAAATTATATCTCTCTATAAGAATTATTATTATAACTCCCATAATTTTATAATGTTCTACTATTAAACAATTTATCCAAACAAAATAATAAAGACTTTAGTAAAACTTGTCCACAATTTCTCAGTCCGAATCCTCAGTTTGATTTTTTTGGATCCAATTTTCTCAATCTGATGATCCTAGATCCTATTTTCTCAATACAATGTTGATGGATTCATTATATTATTTTATTAGTATGATAATTATTGATCTTATGTCCAATTATGTAAATAAGATAATGCTAGATCCTGGATCGGTCATTACTAATTCAATGATGTTGGATCCAGGATCTGATTTTCTATGTATAATGATGCTAGATCTGATTCTCTGAATATGATGATTCTGGATCCTAAATCTAATTTTCTAAGTATGATAATTTTGATCTTATATCTAATATTCCGAATACAATGATTGAAAATAATGAATTCATTCTCAATATGAAAAACATTAACGATTTCTGTAATTCTCACTACAATTATTCTTTTATTAGATATGATATTTTACATAAAATTCTCCATAACTCATCCTTTTGTGTATATGTGACAGTTATCTTTAAATAAATGATCTGGGGAAATATTTATAGTTGGCTCAGAAAACAATGGTGATAAAAATGAAAACATTCCCTTCTTCTTCAAATCCAAAAATCTTCAAAAATATCTAACATTTGAAACTTCAACTATTACTTCTTAAAACCTCCTAATATTTCTATGAGGTTTAAAAAAATATAAAATTCATTTTTAAATTCATCAAATCATTATATCATTGTCATCTCATTTCAATTTATTACTTTCTCGTCTCATTACTATCTCTTTATTTATCATCTCAATATGATCTATTTCCTTTCACAACCTATTAAGATCAATTTTTTTATTATCTAATTACGATCTATTTCTTCATTATCTCTTTACAGTCTATTTATTTCTCATTACAATTTTTCCCATTATAAAAATCCTAGTACGAAAATCATAGTATATAAATATGAGTGATAAAATCGTTATATGATTTTTCATGTATGAAAATCCCAGTATAAAAAATTGAAGTACAAAAATATCATTATGATTTCCCTAGTTCAAAAATTCCCAAGATGAAAATCTCATTAAAAAAATTCGAGTAATAAAATATGAGTTGTAAATTTTGAGTAAGAAAATATGAGTATGAAAATCTCAGTTTGATTTTCCCAATGTTATTTCCTTCTTCCTTTTGCTCAGTAACATCATTTTCATTCTAAACATTTTGTGCTATAATTTTCATTATGATGGAAATTTTATTTTTCACGTACGAATTTATTTAAACCTATAAACCATTTCATTAAAAGATTTTATCATGATAGTTTTCATGATTTATGAGAACTTATTGATTAGAAAACATCAATTTATTTTGTTTTAGAATGTATGAAAACATTCTTACTCCGGGTATCACATTCTTCATTCAAAACACTTCAACAACTCTATTCATTCCTTGATTAATCTATATAAATAAAACAATTAATTATTACCTGATTCTTTTTGAATCCAATGATTTTCAATTGTCATGCTAATGGACTTAAATAAGATAATGTGTATGATCAGAAACATTATCATCCTAACTTCTTCTATGTTCAATGAAGCTTAATATTAAAACATGGGTCTATAAACATTTTTCTAGAAAACATTCTCATTATGATGGACTGATTATAATTCCTAAAAAACATTCTTCATCAAAAAAGGTTAGTTTTCAAAAAATATAAAAACATTCTAAAACAAAATTTTCTACGGTTTTTCAATCCCCCTCTTTTGATTTAATGAAACCCCTTGTAAACATCTTTCAAATCTCTCAGAATTTTTTCACAACTCAACTTTTGGAAATTTATAATAACATAGAATATATCAAAAGAGAGTTTACTATCACTACTGAATAATGTAATGTTTTTGAAGGAATTCCATCTATTAGTAGAAAGATAATTATTTATCTATGTAAAGATAAACTCAGTTCACTTTTATTTTCACACATTATTTTTCTCTCCCTGATTACCTGATAACCACAACTTTAGATTCAAAAAGGAAAAATTAGTAAGAAATTCTTTTATAAAAATTACAAATTTGTTAATTTCTATCCCCCTTTTTCAAACTAATCCAATGAAAGGTGTGGATTCATCATTATAAGATTTAGGAAGACATGGGAGGAGGAAGAACATGAATTTTAAATCTCAATTCCAAAAACCATTCTTTCTAAATTTCTTTTTTAAATATATTAGTGATTTGATAATTTGTTGAAATGTATTGTTAAAAGAAATATCCAACAAGAAACATTATTTTTTATAAAGTGAAATATTATATCAATGTGTTTTGATTAGGAATGTTTGATAATATTCATAGAAATATCAATTAAACTCTAATAAAAAAAAGTACCCCTGATAATTTAGAAAATTTCACTTTCAAATCATCCAGATAATATTTCATTCTCAAAATTTGAGTACAATATTCAGTGGTTATAATATATTTGGATTCAATTGTGCTCATGGTTACTGATCATTGTTTCTTACTATGCCAAATCACACAATATCCACCCAAGAAAAATGTTCCTCGTGAGGTTGATTTTGTGTCATTACAATCTCTGTCCCAATCATCATCAGTATAACAATAAAACTCCATCTCACTATTTATTTTGTATAATAATCCATGAGATGTTATTCATTTGAAAAATTTTAGAATCATCTTTAGTACAAACATATGTGATTATTTTGGATTTCTTTTATACTAGGAACATAAATTTACAACATAAATAATATCAGGCCTTGAGGTTGTAAGGTAAAGAAGACATCTTATGATCTTCTAAAAGTCTTTCTGATTCACACATGTCCCATATTCATCTTTACTAATATTTTTTCTAAATTAAACAGGAGTTGAACCATATTTTTAATCTTCATTCCAAAAATTCATTAACAATTCTCTGGCATAATTTTCCTAAAATAAGAAAATGAATTTTTTTGTAGAACATTTTTTCTAAAGAATAAAGTTAACTCTCCCAAAATTGAAATTTCAAAATAATTCTACAATTCATAATATATTTTTTTAACAATAATATTTTATATCCATATTAAAAAATATATCATCAAAAAAATACAATTAGAGTTCTTATGTTAACATTATTCACCTACAAGTTGGTATCAAATTTTCCTTTAGAAAAGGTCAAAATTATGAAACAATTTTCAATCACAGAATACTGTACACATGAAGCTTATTTTCTCCCATACAAGACTTTATTAAATTTACAAAAACAAAATTCATACTTATCATGATGAAATCTATAAGGTTATTCGGTGTAAACTTCTTCCTCAATTTCACCATTTATGAATGATGACTTTACATCCATCTGATAAACTTTGTAATTATAATGAGTAGCCACTATAAGAACAATTTGAATAGTTTCTAGATTTTCAATTGTGGAAATGGTTTCATCAAAATCCACCCCTTACAAGTATTCAAATCCATTACAAATAATTCGTTCTTTTTTCATGAATCTTTTCCATGCACAGTCAATTTTTACTATAAACCTACTTTGTTCCGATAACATTTTTATTTGATGGACATGGAAGAAGTTCCCATGTTTCATTATTCTCAATCCAATCTTGTTGGTCCTTAATAGAATCTTCCCATTCTATAATTTGAATACCCAATGAAACTAATTATGGTTCATCTTTTGAGAAACCTATTGTATTATTTTCTAATGTCAACTTCCTTTTGTCCTGAACTGGAGCCTTTGGATTACCTATAATTATTTTGGACTCAACATGTTTTTGTAAGGTTGGAAATGTCAAGGTTTCTGTCCCAGAATCACCTTTATCACCACATGAAACATCTAAGTCTTGATAAGTATGTTTTGGATAATATTCACTATTGTTTGAATTCCCTACTGTATCCTCCTAAGCATTCCCAACAACATTTGTTAAACAAAATTGATTTTTAATTACCTGCACATCATATGAGCCCACCAACATTTTTAAATGTTTTTCCAAAATTTTTATCTTGTTCAATTTAGTGAATAACCAAAAATTTTTTTCCTCATATTACTCATCAAACTTTCCCAAATATGGAATTTTTATTTTAATAAAACATAGAATCCCAAAAACATTGAACTATTTCAATAAAATATTTTTTTGTCATACCAAATTTCATAAGAAGTCATGATGGTTTCTGGTCTCAAAAAAACATATATTTTGATCATGTACAAAATTACTAATAACTACTCTATAATAAAACATTGAAATTTTGTATTCTGATAACATAATTCTTCCCATTTCCACGAAGCTTCTATTGTTTAATTCTTCTAATACATTTTTTTATGGAGTATAGGGAGAACTATATTGATGTTTGATATCGTGATTTCTTAGATAAGTTTTAAATTTTTTATTTTTCAATATTTTACCATTATATATTCTTAGATTCTTTTTGGAAACCCCATTTCATTCTCAATATAATCCTTGAAGAATTTAAAATTTTCCTTATCCTCTCACTTGTTATTCATAAACATGATATTTTTCTTCTGAGTGAAATCATCAATATAAGTGATAAAATATAAGTATCATTTTGTTTATTGATGTCTCATCGACCCACAAAAATCAGAATGAATAAGATCAAGTGGTCTGCTAGATTGAATCTCAACTCTTATATGAATTTTTTTAGTCATATTTCTATTATGGAATGTAACAAAAACACTTTCATATATTTTTCTGAATTCATGAAAATTCAATACATCATCAACTTTAGAATATTTATTCATTTTTTTTACCCATGGTTGAAAATTCTTCGGTTCCACAATGTGTTTTCATCTTAGGAAGTAAAATAATAAGAGTTATTGAATTCTTCTATTTGAAAGTAATTATCACTATTTATTTCTCTTTTTGTATGATTTTTCCATCAAAAATTTGATGATAAAAATATATTTTCCTAATTTTTTTTTCTATCATCACAATGCTTACTTACACCGAGTATGAAATGTTTTATCCCATCAAGAAATAAAAATTATATGGATTTTAACCTTTCTTCTTCAATCTCTATTGTTCCAATTCCAATTAATTTTAAGGAACCATCATTACCAAATGTAATTACTCCCCCATAATGACATTCAATGTGTTACAATATTTTTATACCACCTATTATATGTGAATAAAAACCACTATCAGGTATCCAAGGTTTGTTCCTTTTTGTTTCTTTCAAAGATGTCTCAATAACAAAACCACTTTCCTGAAATATCTTCTTTTCATCTTCATTTTATTTTATATAATAATGAATTTGTATTGGAAGGAGGTTAATACATCTTTCGACATGATTACCAACATGATCACATCTCCAAAAACTACATCAGGAATTCAAATTGATTATTTATTTGAAAGTTTATAACATCTTGATAATTCACATTTTTCATCTTTTTTGTAAGTTAGGAATGTTTCTAATTATACTTTATTTATTTATTACTTTTTTATGAAACCTTATTCTAGGTAGAGATAAGTTGAGCCAAAAATTATAACACATATTCCCCTATATTCCATAACACTAGAAAAAACCATCAAATTGTGATTTTCTATAGAAATAATATCCTTCTCTATTGAAACATTATTTAGGTTGGAAACTTATTTTTGCTCTAGAATACTCAATATGTGGACCATATGTTTTGAGTTTGTTTTCTAATTTTATGGATTTGATAGGTTTATCAGATCCTTTCTCCACCCAATCATTCCCAATAATTATTTCAAATCCTGAAAATTTAAATGAATCAGATGAAACATTATTTTAAGTAAGAGAAGATTTAATCGAGTTTTAATATTGATTCTTATCATCAATATTATATGTTTTATATTTTACATCTAAACCATTTTTTGTTTTCATTAATCTTCCTCGTGGTACTTTTAGACTCAATATGTTTTGATTGAAACATGTTAACTTTTTCTTCCATATCTTCTAGATTTTAACTAAGATATTCATTTATCTATCATTGTTTAGGAATTCTATATTTGTAACATAAAATATTTTCAATGTATTCAACTACATACTTGATGAAATATGTCCTTCCATCAGTGATGTCTTCAAATTCGTTCTTTATAATTCATATTTCATTCTTGAGATATTTGTTTTTCTCAAGATATTCAAGAAGCTAAGTTCTGAGATGATACTCTCTATAACATTATTCAACACCATATTCACTCATTGATGAGACTTTTTTTCTCAACCATTCCAATGAAAGTTCAGTACATTTTTGGACTTTCAACATTAGAAGAAAAACTATCATTTGAGTCTGATTCATCTTTCTTAGTCAACATGCTTGTTTTACTTCTAGTAAACTTCTTCTTATATTTCTTAGAATATTTTTATTCGTCATCATTTTTATTCCTCTTATTCCTTCTCGGTTTTTCATGAGAATCATATTGATATTATCCAACTTTATTCTTGGGGAAATTCATATCAATGTGTCTAATTCCACCATAGTAACAAAAATTTATATGATAATGTACTCTATAATTTCCTCTTCCACATTGAAAGTTATTGGATATAAGAGACATGTTATTTTTCATTCAACTCATTGTCCTAATTTTCATCAAATTCACAAGGATAAGTGTTTTTCAACATCGTGGATTTCCAACTCTCTCATAGAATCAAAATCCATTTCATCATTTAACTTCTTTTTAAATCTTGGATCTTTCCTCATTTCATAATAAATAAGGATGTTACAAAAATAAAAAAGTTATAATTCATATTTATCTTATAAATATGATATTTTAGAATCAAACCTACCCAAAAGGTTTATCATAATATTCTTCATAATTGTATAATCTTCTAGGACATCCCTAAATATTTTTATGTTTCAAACAATATCATTTACTATTGAAATGTACTCATCAATAGTATCTTCATCTTTTATTCTGATGTCTTCATACTTACCACGCCATATTTGTATCTCTGCTTCCTTGACGTTATTATTACATTAAAAAAAACATTATTTCTTGTGCCACGTACTTATTAATTTTTTGAGACCCATCACCTTCTGATAAAAATACTATGATAAGGATATAAGGATTTCATTTCTTGCTTTTCCATCAATTTATATACATATTTCATCAGAAAATTTCATAGTATCATCTTTCTCAATTGGCGGAAGACCAATAATAGAAGTATCAACAACTTCTAGGAAAAGAGATAAGAGATAAGTAATCATTTTATTTTTTTCATCTATAATAATGTTTTCCATCAAATATAGGAATTCCTCTACTATTGATAGAATTTATATTATCAATGTAAATGATTCATCAATGGAACCTTCACTCTAATACCAATTGATGTTCCAAATGATGAAATAACAAATTTAGGGGGGCAGTTGTTCACATTTATATGATTCAAATCTTCTAAAAACATAACCCCTAAATCCTGTTAAGATTTATATCCTTATCAACTTTTCGTAAATACTCATGCATTTAATAGTGAGATAAACTATAAACTACACTGGCCTCAGTGTGAGAACCTGCATCCATGCCATAACTGCTCTTATGGGTATATGGAAATCCATTATTAAAAAGAAGTGAATGCAGTCTGTGGAAACTCCCATTAGACACCTTCTATCCCTTGATATGAATTATTATTTTCAATCCCATCAGTTTAAAATATTTTCTTATAAAACAATTTAAACAAACAAAAAATAATGAATTTATTGAAACTATTTCACAATTACCCAATCTAAATCATCAGTCCTATTTGGATGGATCTGATTTTCTCAATCTGATGATGATAGATATGATTTTCTTAATAAAATGATGTTGTATTATAGGTCATATTTTCCAAGTATTGCAATGATGGATCTTTGATCTGATTCTCTGAACATGATAATGTTAGAGCCTGGATTCAGTTTTTCTAATACAATGAAGCTAGATCCTCGATTTGATATTTCCAATACAATGATTCAATACAAAGAATTCATTCTCAATCATAAAAATTAAATCTTCTACTAGAATTCTCAAAAAAATTCTTCTTCAATAAGATAAGAAATTTTACATCAAATTCTTTATACCTCTTCTTTTTGTGTATGTGTTAATGTAATGAATGAACAAATTATATGAGGATGGATTTACAGAAATATGAGAAAATAATGGTTGGAATCTTGAGAACATTCCCCACTTCCATAATTATAAGAATCTCTAAAAATATATCTCATTTAAATCTTCAACTATTACATCTTCAAACCACCTTTGATTTATCCAAGATTTATATAAAATTAAATTTCACGTTTGAATTATTCAACTATGTATATCTTTCACATCTCATTTAAATCAATTTCATTACAGATCAATAAAATTTTTTCATTATCATCTCATTAAAATCTATTCCATTTCTTAACTTATTACCAACCATTTCATTATTATCTCATTACGATCTGTGTCACTATTAACTCATTACAATATGTTTCTTTCATGGAAATATATTTCTACTATGAAAATCCCAGTACAAAAAATATCAGTATAAAAATACCAGTTTCATTTTCCCAGTACAAAAATCCAAGATTGAAAATTAATTTTTGAAAATTAGAGTATGAAATTCTCATAATGATTTTCCCAAAATGAAAATCCTAGTTTGAAAATCTTAGTACAAAAATATGAGTATGAAAATATGAGTTCAAAAATCTGAGTAAAAAAATAATAGTATAACTTTCCCAATACCAAAATATGAGTACAAAAATCTCAATACAAATTTAGCAACAATATTTTTTCTTCCTCAGGGTCAGTGGTATATTTTTCTTCCTTATCTCATTACAATGTAATCCCTATTATGATGTAAATATCATTTTTCAACTCTGAAATTATTCAGACCTCTCCACCATTTCTTTAAAATATTTTATCATGATAGTTTTCAAAATTTGTGACAATTACCTGATCAGAAAAGCTTCATATAATTTTGTATTAGAAAGTATGAAAGCATTCTAACTCATGATTTTACATTCTTCTTTTAAAACTCTTCACCAACATCATTCTTTCTCTGATTACATTAAAATAGGACTCCAACAAACAATAAATTCATCCCCATATTCTTTTTGGAAACTGATGATTTTCAATGGTTATGCCAATAGATCTGAATTAGATTAATTATATGATCAACAACTTCATCTTCCTCACTTCTTTTTCACCTAATTTAACTCAATACAAAAACATGGATCTTTAAAAGTGTGTTCAGAGAACAACATCATTACGATGTATTGGGTCCAATTCCTGAAAAACAAAATCATTCTTCAACAAAAATGAATTTTATTTAGAAAGTAATTTTTTTAGAAACCATTCAAAAAGGTTATTCATTATGAAATATTTCTTTTTTTTATGAATAGTGAAAATAATGAATTTTAATTACAAACGGCCTTTTTTTAAAAATTATTCATCATGGTAAATTATATTTTGAATTAGGTTAATTTAAAATTGTTTAATATATATATATATATATAATAATCTTATTTTGTACATTTGAATTATTTCCACATTGAATTTTTATATAAAAACCTTGAAAGCTATTGAACATTTTCCCTTTGAAAACCCACTTTCTCATCATGTCTGCAAGATTAATTTTCAATATAAATTTTCCACCTTTTTAAATGGAATTTTGAAAATTGGGTTACATATTTTGAATGAATATAATTATATTATCTAATAAATACATCTTAATGTATGACCAAAATGAAGAGTGAAAACAATATAAATTATTTTATACGGTTAAGGTAAAAATTGTTTTATCAGGGGGGAACTAAAATAAGGGTCAAAATAACCTAATTTTTTCTAAAATATATTTTATACATATTTAGGCCATGTAATATAAAATCCATGATAATACTATATTTTGGACACATCTATCATGTGAAAACGTGGGTATACCTTTTTATTTTAAAAAATTACATGTTTTTCAATCACCACACTTATAAAAGAACACCATTATACACTCTGATTTGCACAATAAAACCCTTTTGGTTTGGAGAATAACTTCCTAGTTCACATCCAAAATTCTCCAAAATCATTTTATAATCCATACTTTTTTATGAAATTTATTTTTTTAAGGATTTGGGGAAAACATAAGGAGGTTACCAAAAGAAGAGGTAACATTCTTCAATGAATATTTTTATATTACTTCTTCCTACACCTCCTTCAATTTTTACTAAAAACTGATTATATAATAACCTTAGTATCTTAAATATTAAAATATGTATTTAATTCAATGTAATTATCAACAAATATCTCAACTTTTATCAAATGGGATACAAAATCATCATTTGTGTGAATGAAGGACTCCTACCTCACAGACCAATGTCATTCGTTTTTCCATTACCACCTCTCATGATTAGGTATAATGTTTTTTAAAAAGATAATATGATATTTACAACATAATTATAACTCTTGATTCATTATATAATATATAACATTTCTAATTTCTATTCCATTGGGGATATAATAAGGTCACTTGTGTGTATGGTTTACTACCACTTCACGAAGCAATGTGATTCATATTTCACTAACTCTTTCCAAGGAATGTAATAAAGATAAAGTTAAAAAATATATGTGATATAAGTGAAATAATAATGATATTAATTGAATATTTATTACTCAGGAAATATAATATATCATTCTATTTTTTTACATTGAATGATGATAATGTCTTTGTGTATGGGTGGACTACTACCTTCACAAAGCGATGTGACTATCCTTTCATCACCCCACAACATGAATGATATATGTAAGTATTTTTAAATAATTAATTTGTTATATATGATATTATTATCATTCATTGAAGGTAAAATATTACATACCTAGTTTCCATAGTTATCAGGGTAAAATGAAAGTGTTAATCATGAGTACACACAACCTACTGTCTCCATGATTGTAACATGGTCTGTTTTTCATAATCATATAAGATGATTGGTTTTGAAAGTATAATTGATGAAATAATATGATAGTTATGTCATGAAAATTATTATAGTGATGATAGAAATATCTTATATTCCCATGAACCAGATCATTCATGATGAAACATGCATGAGAAAATAAGGAAATTAAGACCCAAAACAATCAAAATAATTAATGATTATTAACGAAAGGGTGACAAGATTTTATAAAAAGATAATAAAATATATTATAAATATTAATATGGTTCAATTATAAGAATCTGAAATTTTTAAATCCACTATATTGGAGGTTAAACTGTGTTCAATCAAAAGGAAGCATGAGGTTAGGGACATCATCTCAATCTCCATTTGTTGAGGCGTATTTTATTAATGTGCACCTAATTTAGAATATTTGATGTAAAAACCTACCATATCATATTTATTATCATTAATTATTTATTTTTTATTTTATCATAAGTTTCAACTTGAATTATTTTATCTTATGGGGTTTTAAATAAAATTTTACCAAGCATTAAGGGTCTTTATCAAAATTTACCCTCATTAAAACAATTGAAATGTTATGAACCTAATTTATTTTATAGAGATAATAAAATACCCATTTAACATGAAATATAATGTTTAATCCATAATTATTTGTATTTAATGTTTAAATTTGAATTATTCCATTCAATGAAATTTGACAAGAAAATTACCACGTTGTAAAAGTTATTGTACAATCTCACATTCTTTTTTGATTGTTAACATTCTATAAAAACAATTACATTATTTTTATAATTTTTAATAGGAAATTACATTTATATTAAATATCTATATTCTTGTGTGATGGATATTATTATTTCTTAAATAATAAATAGTTTTTTCAAAAATTGTTTACTTTGAAAGGTATATTCTTAAGAAGGAAATATTAATAAATCTTTGTCCATTACTCAATAAATATATTTGGGGATAAAGACTATTGAGTCATGAATAAAATAGATTATTTGATATGTGAAGAATGAGTTGGACCTAGAGTGATGGCTAGGGATTGATATTATATTTCCCTTCGATGTATGGGTAAGTCTCATGAGACAAATCAGAACGCTAGAATTAAATAGGTTTTTACCCATAGTTTGAAATCTTCTTTCTTGACAGTAGAGGTATCATGATTCCAAATAAAATGGCATTAAAAAATTTAAAATTTCCATCATTATGAATTTATATTATTATCCGTTATATTTTCATAATGATATTTTCTCTAGATGCATTTCATTATAAGTTTATTTATTAACTGGCATGTGTTTTCATTTATTTACCATTATATATTGATTATTCATTATCTTATAAAGATAGTCATGTTATTTAAATGGAATGTTTTTTAAATCATTTAAATTTCCATATTTATTATTATTTATTGATTCATGATAGCTTCTACTGTACTTAACCCTTAATGAGTATTTTATCTCCCCCTTATTTTTTTCCATTCCTAGGAATCCGTGAATTTTACTATGATTTATGTGAAAATATATTATAAACAGAATAGTGATATTATAAAAAGAAATATGCGGTAATTTTTTGTTTTCAAATATAATGAAAGTATAAATTATGTATCAATATTAACAATACTAATAAACCACTCAGTCCATTGGGATGATATTAGATGTATATTATTCCAATCTATTAAAGAAGACATTGGAACAGAGATACTGGAGTCGAGGTTGCTACACATTCCCTTCACACAAATGTGACCAAAATAGCAATTCCACTACTCTCTATATCTAGTAGATAAACCCAAAACATTTTTCTTATTAAGAAACCACGGTAAAAACAATGGTACATAGGACAAAACATTTCCCACTACTAAGGAATCTCATGTGATTTTCTACATGATATTTTTAATGATTATATATAACCCTATATGATCTATCTATCCTACCAAATTTTTATTCCTTCTTAGTCTTTTTATGATTTTTACTCCTTGAAACTTCATCAATAATATTTTATTTCTTTGAACATCCATGTTACCTTTCCGTATAATGTCCAAAGATACATAACCAAAAGTTTAACCTTACAGAACCATTATGACATATAATTTTCCACGAATCATATCTTATATATAGAGTGAAATGATATCCCCAAGTCAACACATCAGGACTCCAAATCACTATTAACACATAAAAAAAAGTGAAGATCAACCTTCTCTATTATAGTATTTGTATACGAATTTAGAGATTTTACTAGTGAATCCATATAACCCTCTATAAAATATCCTTTATCCCCATTCATTTAACATATAAAACCTGGGACGTTCTATTTTCCTCAAATTATTTATCTTGATCCACCTAACTATTTTTGAATTATATACAGTTTTTTTCAACTACCCTCCTTACTGTATATTTTACTTATATACTTTTGGACTTACTTCCATTCAATCTCTTCATTATGAATCAAATCATGGATATAATTAAACCCTAAGGTATTTATAATACCTGGGCTATTTACATCAATAACTCTCCCATAAGAGGACTATGATGATGATGAAAGTTGAATCAACACCCATAATCTACTTTCAAAAATTATGTTTAGAAACTCCAACTAGATTCTAATAATAATTAATTAATTCAAATGAAAATCCATCAAATTTTATTTTTTTATATTCACACTCAAAATTCTCCACATTTGAAACACCATACTAAATACGAAAGGATTATCATATATTTATTTCTATGTAAATATTAGTTTAGGAGAAGTATAAATCTATCAGATATTAAAGGATACATTCCAAGATGAAATCATTCAAATTAATCCAATTTCATTTTGGTTCTACTTTGAACATTCACCTCTCTCCATAATCCCATTATTGATACTAGACATTAAAAAATTTAGAACTATTTAGTATATAAAATACCCTATTTCAATAATTTAAATGTAAAAACTAAATAAATTGGAAACTATAAAACCCTTCCTTAACATGTTCTAATTCTATAGCCTGTGAATAAGATAATTAACAAATCTACATTCTTATAGGAAACTACTTACGAGAAAAATTGATTCCTCCATAAACATTAATTTTTTTGATCCAATCCATATCATTGATACCATGTTTTATGCTGAGAACCAAGATCCACCCTCCATAATATAGAAGATGAATAATGTTAGATATTCAACAGAACTCGATAATAAAGTATATCATAGGTGTGTATATCTAAAATCCCAATGTTACTTGATATACTCTTCCCATGTATGTGCTAATGGATGCAATGATTAACCATTGAAGGTGAGTGACACAAATTTGAGATCAATTATATAGATTTTATGTTATATATAAGAGTTTATAAAAACCACGAATAATTCACCCCCTCACCTCCAAACAATTTTCATATAAGAAATTCATTTCTTATTAGTAATAGAATACAATCATCACATACCCTAATAGGGAGAATAAGATCAACCCATATAACACAATTATAATTTTAACATAACAAATTACTCAAAGGGGATCTCTTAAAAGAATTATTTTTGAGAAAATCACCATTGTTTTATAAATTTTTAAATGTATTAATAACATTGTTCCATAAATAAGATTTATAAATTCTTTAAAAAAATAAACCCTGAAACAATTATTTAGAAATATTTTTTTAAACATTACATTAATTTAGAAACATTATAAAACCACACCTATGTAATAAAATCATTATACTATAAATGCAAAATCTTAAGAAAATAATCATGATCAGGGATACCAAAAATGTTTTTGGTCTATTTCTAATTTTTAAAAAATTTATACAAAATGAATTTTATCATTTTAAAATCATTATTAACCAAAACACCCCTTTTCATTAACATTTTTTCGTTGAATAAAATCCTCAAATTTTCTTTAATTAACACTACTATATTTACTATATATCATTTTTTTAGCCTGTTAATAACATAGATTAAAAGTATTAACGAAGTTAAGGATTTAAATTTAAAGAGTTATACCTGGATAAACCTACCTCAAACATGCATATTTCACAAATAAAAACACTAAACAACCGAAATAAGGAAATAAGTAAACTTCTACGACTATTACAATTGCCAAGAAAAGAAAACCAAAATTTAAAATTTAAAAATGACTTAACCCTGGCTCATTGAGATCATTTTTGGGAAAGAAAAATATAATGAATGTTAGGAGGAGAGGTAAGGGTGGCCTATATCAGTTTACATTTAAAATTATTTATTTATAGTGGTGGAAATCCATAGGAGATCTAAAAGGGAATATAGATCTAAGAGAGAGAGGCACCAAAACTATTGGCAGTAAATTGGAAGGAGAATAGGGTTCCAAAGGATTGTAAATAAAATGGGATAATAGGAAATTTCATCATTTCTTTTTATTTTTACTTGCTATATGGTTTGGATTCATAGTTTATGAAACCATTCACTAGCCATGCATATGTAATAGATGATTCTAGAATACAGTTTATGATTTTGATTGAAAAGTTTACAAAAAAATGCAACAAACTTGTAAAAATGAATCAAATGACTACACAGTTCGGTTCCAAGGGGGTTAGATATGAAAGTCACTCAGTTAGTGTTATAAGTGTGACCCAATTATTCAAAATATGTAATCCTTTTTACTTTTTATCCCATTGTTAGAGAATAGTTTGAAAACCCATTCTCCAATGATGTGATTATCTCTGAAATGGATTACATGTAATGACCCAGAATTTCCATGGAAATTTTTTTTTCTTATATTCATGGGTTTTTTATGAGTCCGTGAAAATTTACGGTGCTTGATTCCAAGGCCTTATGTGCCCGGAATCAATTTCTGAAGTTTTTTTCGGGTACATTCAGTAAACGTACGAGTGGGATTTTATAACTTTTGAACTGGTGCTTGGAATAGAAATCTGAGGACACCATAGAACTTGCAACGTCGGTGATTGCTTAGTGATATCTTCATTATAGTTGCGTTCTAACAAGAATGGATGTTAGATTTTTGGATTTTTAATAAGTTTAATATATATAATTGTAGCTTATTTTAATTTTGTGGCTGTTAAAACCTCCAAGAAGAGGTCAGTGGTGGGGGCCACCACACCATGACCTCCCATGAGAGGTTATGGTGGTGGGTCCCACCCGCATAAAACCTACCTTGGGAGGATATCCTTGGTGGGGCCCACGCGGGCTTTAAACCCCATTTAACTCCCCATGTATGTGGGAGAAAAATATTCACCTTCCCCCATTAATTTAATGTGAAAACCCTCACAATTAATTAATTAAAATCTTTCATTTAATTAATTGGAACCTTTTGAATTCTTTTGGATTCATGCAAATAATTAAATAATAGACGAAGATATTATTTTATTTTGGTTGGAATCTATTCATTTGGTGGAGCCTTGAGATAGAACATGGAGAACCCTTGGAGAATTTTCTCTCAACAAATAATGAAAAGAATCCCTCTTCATCATTTACTGGAAAAAGACGAACACTTTCTTCGATCTTCGACCGATCCAAAAGAAAAGGAGCTAACCGTGAAGAATGTCGACGATGATTCTTCCTCGGTCTCCTACCCTGGATGGTTCCCGATGTCGACAGAATGATGTATTCCATTTAGAGACTTCGTCAATTATTATCTTCATGCGAGGTAGGGGTTCGATTTTTAGTATGACTATATTCCCAAGTTCTTATTTCTTTAAAAAAACAAAGAATGTGGATGTTTTATTTTGCAGGATTGGAATAATCTTTGCGGGAGGTTAGGGTTTGAGGATCTTCTTTAAAGTTCTTGTTGAGCCACCTGTTACCTCTCTAATGCGGAGGGTGCGGGCCAAACTAACATGGCTCGAACCCTCTTCCATTCTTCTTGAATGGTGTGTTCTTCGTGATGGAAGGTAGAGGCTTTGTGTTGTGGTGATGAATGGATAACCCCCTTTGATCCACCAAGAAACCCCTTATATGTGCCTCTAAAATGAGCTAAGGTGCTCCCCCAACCTCTGAAAAATGAAAATCCCGCATGAGGCATGAGTGGGAGGAATAATGGGGGAAAGATGGGAAATCCCAAGTGGTCCTGGACTTAAAACCCTAATTTTATGGGGCCACATGACTTGGCCACATGGTTTGGGAAACCGTGCAGCAACTGTGCGGTAGCCACTGTCCCACCTGGGGATTTCACACGGCATGGCCGCACAGTTTGTCAAACCGTCCGCCAAATGTTTGGTTACTACTGTCACACCCATAGACTTCGCATAGCTTGGCCGCACGGTCTTTCAAACTGTGTGCCAACTATGTGGTTGCTAATGTCTCTCACAGAGACTTCACACGACCTGGCCGCACAGTATGTTTTGAACATGCGCAAACCATGCGCCCCTGCACAAACCACCATTACATTGGCATCAAGCATCCATTTGACAAACTGTTAGTGGTGCTGGAATCCTTGGAGAAAGACGGTGCCTTGAGTATACCACACTGGAGATTTGGGTTGAGATAGAGTATGTTTATGTTGGATTGATCACGAATCCAACTGGACTTTGGAACGAAAATGCCAATAACTCATAGACTGGGCATCCGATTGACGCACCATCAGTTGATCTAAGACCTCTTAAACATGGCGACCTTTGAGACACTTATACATGGGACTTCATGACAGTTGGAGTATCGAACATTAGCTTGTGGAGCGAATCATCCAGAGAGGAGTATGCATTTTTGCGATAACCTAGTAGCTGGATGAGACTTGATGAATGCTGATCGATTCGACTCGGAGTGATTCAACTAGACCAGTGAGGAGCACCTATGTGTGAGCACGACATCCCCATGGTGGGGAGAACCTCTGTATGAGCGTGGCAGACCCATGGTACTCGATACGTGGAGTACCTCAGCAGGCTACTAGGGGAATCATCTCTGTGTGAGTGCAGCATATCCATGATGGGAAGCGCCTCTGTGTGAGCATGGAAGAACCAAGGTACTCGATATTTGGAGTACCTCAACTGTCCATGTTAGTGGCAAGTCCTCTGTGAGATGCGGCATGCCCACTGTACTCGGTAGATAAGGAGTTATCCAGCAGGTGAGGGTTCAGATTGATACTACCCCTAGAATAAAATCCTGGTTTGAGCTGAGTCAATGACTTTTGTGTTTACCTCATGATTACGATGGGTTATTAGATAACATAGGTATATGTATGAGAATATACCTAAGTAAGGGTTATCCATTGTTTCTTTACATTGTGGTTATCCTTGTTTGATATTGAGATACCTTGAGGGTCTCAGGGTCCCTACTGAGTATCTTTATTCTCACCCCTACACGGTCTAGTCCTGCGCTTCGTTGTTTTGGATGCAGATGACAGACAGCGCTGACTGAGGCCGAGAGTGCCCAGACTGGACGGTACCCGGATGTGGACCTTATGAAGAGTCGGTTCACCAAGGAGTATGATGGAAGTGGAGTGTTGAGGTGGCCATATTCACCTACCCTTCATGTATGAACCACAAAGGACGATCCAGGAGCTACTCATTACCTTTCAGTTGTTTGTCCCTTTTTTAGTGGTATTTGTACTTTACAGTTGGGCTTGTATTTCCGGCCCCTTTTAGTTTCTATCACACATTTTGTATATAGTTTTTTCTTAGTGTTTTTCTTCCAGTTGTGTGCTCCAACTGTGTTTGTTTAATTTTATAAAGGAAATTCCTTCCCAGCTTAATGATTTACACATTTGGAGAAAGTCACCAGCCCCTGGACTATGGAAGGCGGGCTTGGGGTAGTCAAGACATGGGTACTGAGGACTAGTCATGAAAAATTGGTATCAAAGGAGTCGATTCTACCACAGAACTTAGAACTCTGATCTTTCTTTTCTGTGAAGCAATAGTGTTAAGGGTACTAAGTGTGGATTTCAGTTCAGGGATTCCAATGTTGGTGCAGGAGGCCGACGTATCCATACATCAGGACAATAACTACCAATTTCTGAATTCGTGCATGAAAACACTGATTGCATGTGTGTTTTCAAAATTTCCTTATGTCATCTCAACCAGGTCAGCTCACCAGGTATAAACTTTTGACCATGTCGCATCTGTTTCTTTCGGAATACCACCCCGCAGATGACCAGTTAGAGCCCTGAGAGTCATATGCTCTGACAGCCCACCGAGCGACGAGGCCTCGATGCAGGGCCTTTTACCAGGAAAGGCACCAGCTGTACCACTTTCCATTGGGCCACAGATGCCACCAGCCCTAGAAGCAGACAATGCATGCCACTTGAGCGCATTTCATGAGTTCCAATGCTAGAGGTCACCTAGGTTCTGGGGAGAGATGGACCCACAGGTGGATGAGGATTGGTTGGAGGCTGTGGTGAGAGTTTTCAGGCTAGTAGGGACACCAGCAGACCTTATGGTGATCCTTGCTGCCAGTCTCTTTCAGGAAGCAGCAGGTAGATAGTGGAGCCTGATGCTCCAGGTGCATGTTGAGACGACACTTCTATGGATAGACTTCGAGAGCCTGTTTCAGGAGGAGTTTTCCCAGATACCCTTCGTGCGGTGCAAATATAGGAGCAACTTCATCTGTAGCAGGGCTGCATGACAGTAGAAAAATACTCAGCGAGGTTCACCGACCTCTTGCGCTACTCCACAGATATGGATCAGGACCCATTCTTCAGGGCTCGGACCATTGAGCTGGGGATCAGGCAAGATATAAGAGCCTCAATGATTGCCCTCAGCATCCCGATGTAGGTAGGGGTGTTAGAGAGAGCCCTCCTAGTGGAGAGTTTCCTTGTTGAGCAGTCACCAGCATCGAGACCCACCACTAGTTGACATTCACCAGAGTCTTCTGCAGCAGGTAGTAGAAAATTGACCGAGATTTACAAGAGGACCAGATTCACGGGTGGACGACCGCAGGACTCAGGATCTTTTGTGCAGGGCACCCGGGGCATTGACTTACCTTCCAGGAGCATGTAGTGTTACTCATGCCGTGGGTAGGTTCATATGTCTTGTGACTTTTTGACCCTCCATTTAGATGATCAGCTGACAGTTGAGGGACCTCCTCGGCAGATTAAGAGGTTCGATCGAGGCATCCTGCAGGGCGCAGGTGGACGTGGCAGAGGAGCTGGTCGAGCATCTAGAAGGGGATGACGTTTCGAGGTGCTACCACCACCACAACCAGGAGGTCCACCCCGACCGTAGGGAGTGGTTGGACATGGGATAGCTCAGCTTCAGGCAGCTGAGGCCTATGACTATGGCGCTCTGAACATGATTCAAGGTACTGTTTGTGTCTACTCCACCTTAGCTACAGTTCTTATAGACACAGGTTCTAGTCATTCTTTCATAGCCACTGCCCTCTTTTGGAACTCTAAGATTCCGATGGAGCCATTTGCTCGATCCTTACGGCTAGAGACTTCTACGAGAGAAGACTCGACGATTACACACTAGTGATAGCAGTGTGTGCTTACTCTACGAAGAGAGAGCTTCGACTGGGATCTCCTCATATCAGTGTCGAGGCCTTATGACATCATCTTGGGTATGAACTAGTTATCTACAGTCCATGCTCAGATCGACTGTATTAGGCACCAAGTGCGGTGTGTCCGCACGGATGGGACCAGGTTCACCTTCACCAGTGAGAAGGTAAATTTTTCAACATAGGATGAACATACTCGGAGGAGGGTGTAGCCAATCACTCACCAGTTGGCTTGCCTTACTCTCGGAGCAGTTGATGTGGAGTGTCCGACTTATCCTGTAGTTTTGGACCAGAATGTGGATGTTTTCCCTAATGATGTTCCCAGACTACCTCCTCACAGAGAGGTGGACTTATACATTGACCTGTACCCCAGGAAGACACCGATATCTACTCCAGCATAATAGATGTCTCCCTCTAAGCTTTATGAGATGTGGTTACAGCTAGAGGACTTGCAGGGGAAGGTATTCATCTGGCCTAGTGTTTCTCCCTCGGAAGCCCCGATTTTTGTTTTCCAAGAAGGAGTATGGGAGTTTGAGGTTTTGTGTTGAATACCATTTTCTGAACCATGTGACTATGAAGAACAAGTAACCACTCCTGGGGATTGATAACCTCTTTGACCAGCTCAAGGGAGCACGATGATTCTTGAAGATAGATCTCAGATCAGGCTATCACCAGCTCAGAGTTTGAGTCCAGGATGTGCAGAAGACAACCGCTAGATTTCAATACGGCTACTATGAGTTCTTGGTTATACCCTTTGGCATAAACAAAACTCCAGCAGTGTTCATCTGTCTCACGAATAGTATCTTTCAGCCATACCTCGATTGCCTTGTCGTAGTCTTCATCGAAGACATACTGATCTACTCTACCATTGAGGAGGAGCATGACTACCATTTGCAGGTAGTATTGGATACACTCCGAGAGAACTAGTTTTATGGTAAGGTATTGAAGTTCCAGTTTTGGATTCAATAGGTTCACTTCTTGGGGAACTTCATCTCGGAGCCTGGAGTTGTCGTGGATCCAGTGAAGATTGAGGCAGTACTTGCTTGGGAGCCACCCAGGATTGTGACGGAGGTACGGAGTTTCTTGGGCTTGGCTGGTCAATACCGTAGAGTCATTCTAGACTTCTCCAGAGTTGAAACACCACTATCAACCTTTATGAAGAAAGGTAAACCCTTCGTGTGGTCAGGGAGATGCCAGTAGAGCTTTCAGGAGATGAAGCATAAGTTGACTAGTGCCCCCATCTTGCAGCTTCCATAGTAGGGCATAGGGTACGTATTTTACTACGATGCATCAGGGACCATACATGGGTGTGTCCTGGTGCAGGAGCGATTAGTGATCACATATAGTTCTCAGTAGCTGAGACAACACGAGCAGAACTACGCTACCCATGACCTGGAGTTAGCAGCAGCGATTTTAGCCTTGAAGATGTGGCAGCACTATCTGATGGACGAATGTTTTACCATGTACTCTGATCACAAGAGTCTCAGTTATATCTTCAATCAGAATAACCTAAACCTGAGACAATGACATTGGATCAAGTTCCTCCAGGACTATGACTTTGAGATAGTCAATACTCTTTGGAAGGGGAATGTTGTTGTAGATGCGATCAGCAGGAGATCTGGTATACAACTACTAGGAGAGGAGAAAGAGAAGCTAGATGTCTTGAAGATATTCTTTGTGGATAGGGATGGAGTAGTAGATCTACAGTCTCTCCCAATCACTCCTCCACTTCTTCAGTGAGTTAGGGAGACATAGCGTGTAGACGCTGACTATGAGACACGACGTGCTCATATATCCTTAGGGCAGGCACCTAATGGATTTTCTGAAGGTGGGGAGCATGTCATCTTATTCAAGGGACATACCATGTTACCATTTGCACTTCAGAAGGAACTGTTGAAAGAATTCCACACTTCCCCTATAGAGTTACATCCAGGAGTGGCCAAAATTTACCAGGACCTTCGACGACAGCACTAGTTTCTAGGTATGAAGAAGGCAGTAGCTGAGTTTGTCTCATGGTGCCTCACTTGGAAGCAAGTGAAGGCAGAGCACCAGGTACCAGTAGTCTTTCTACAACCCATAGAGGTCCCAGAGTGGTAGTGAGATGGGATATCCATGGATTTCGTGACGGGTCTTCCATGTACATCTCGGAGTCACGAAACGATTTGGGTGATCGTTGACTGACCCACCAAGTTAGAACACTTCCTACCGATCAGAGAGCAGGGATCAGTAGAGAGTGTCAGACGTCTCTATGTGCAGGAGATTGTGCATTTACATGGAGTACCTTCTTCTATATTCTCTGACCATGACACATGATTTACTTCTCGACTATGGAAGGGGTTGTAGGAGGCTTTCGGGATGTAGTTACGTTTGAGCACCGACTTCCATCCTCAGACAGATGGCCACACCGAGCGGACCATCCAGACCCTTGAGGACATGATTTGAGCTTGTGTCCTCGACATTGGTCACAAATAGGAGGATCACTTACCATTGGTAGATTTTTCCTACAATAACATCTATCATTGCACCATAGGGATGACACCTTTTGAGGCATTGTACGGGCGACCTTGCAGATTTCCACAGTGCTGGACAGTCCTAGGGGAGTCAGCACTAGTGGGACCAGAGATGGTATGAGCTACCACGGAGAAGGTGTAGATCATCTAGGAGCGGATGAAGACTGCATAGAGAAGAAAAAAATTCATATGCTAACCGGAGACTTAGGACTCTAGAGTTCGAGGATAGAGACCACGTCTTTCTACGGGTCTCACCTCGATGTGGTCTATTGAGATTCAGCCGAGGTGGCGAGTTATCTCTGAGAATCATATGAACTTCCCAAGTCCTCAGCAGAGTAGGTGAGGTGGCTTACCTCTTAGATCTTCCAAATTAGTTGCACTGGTTGCACGATGTCTTCCACGCATCTCAGCTGAGGAGATATGTGCACGACCCATCCCACATCATCGACCACATGGAGCTGGACATCGATGATGGGGCGACCTTCATGGAGGTTCCAGTTGATATAGAGGATCGACAGGAGAAGGTCCTACATGGATGGTCGATACCCCTGGTGTGTGTTTGCTGGAATCATTAGAACCTCCAAGAGAGAATATGGGAGCAGGAGGCTCAAATGCGTGCTCAGTACCCCCATTTGTTCACTTAGTGTGAGTTGTAGCTCACTGGGATGTAAATCCCTGAGGTGGGGAAAATGTAAAAACCCGAAATTTCCATGTAAATTTTTTTTCAAAAATTTATGGGATTTTTACGAGTCCGCAAAAATTTACGTTGCTTGATTCCGAGGCCTGGTGTGCCCGAAATCAATTTCTGATGTTTGGTTCGGATATATTTAGTAAATGTACGAGCGGGATTTTTTAACTTTTAAATCGGTGCTCAGAATTGAAATCTGAGGGCACCTTTGAACTTGCAGCATCGGTGATTTCTTAGTGAGACCTTCACCACAGTTTCATTCTAATGAGAATAGAAGTTAGATTTTGAGATTTTTAATAAGATAAATAAAAATAAGTGTTGCTTATTTTTATTTTAAGGTGGTTAAAACCTCCAAGAGGAGGTTAGTGGTTGGGGCCACCACACCATGACCTCCCATGAGAGATTATGGTGGTGGGACCTACCAACACATAACCTCCCTTGGGAGAATATCCTTGGTGGGGCCCACGTGGGCTTCAAACCCCCTTTAACTCCCCATTTATGTAAGGGAAAACTCTTCACCAACCACCATTAATTTAATGTGCCAAACCTCAAAATTAATTAATTGGAATCTTTCATTTAATTAATTGGAACCTATTTAATTCTTTTGAATTCATGCCAACAATTAAATAATAGACGAAGCAATTATTTTATTTTGGTTGGCATCTATTCATTTGGTGGAGCATTGAGAGAGAACATAGAGAACCCAAGGAGAATTATCTCTAAATGAAGAACGTGAAGAATGCCTCTTCATTCTCCATCGAAGAACGATGAACTCTTTCTTCGAACTTCGACATAGCCAAAATAAAAGTAGCTGACTGCGAAAAATGCTGACGATGCTATTTCCATGGTCTCCTACCCCGGACGCTTCCCGACGTCGACAGAATGACATCCTCCATTCCGCGACTTCGTCAAATATTATCATCATAGAAGTTAGGGGTTTTATTTTGAGTATGACTATATTCCCAAGTTATTCTTAAAAAAAACAAAGAACACGTATGTTTTCTTATTTCCATTGGGAATAATCTTTGCGGGAGGTTAGGGTTTGATGATATTGTTTTATGTTATTGTTGACCTTCCTATAACTGCTCTAATGTAGAGGGTGAGGAAAAAACTAACATGGTCCGACCCCTACACCGTTCTTCTTGAATGGTTTGTTCTTCATGATGGAAGTTGGCGGCTTTGAATTGCAGTGACGAATGGAGAACCCCCTTCAATCCACCAAGAAACCCCTTCGATGTGCCTCCAAAAAAAGCTAAGGTGCTCTCCCAACCTCTGAAAACCAGAAATCCCGTATAAGGCACGAGTGGGAGGAAGAATGGGGGAAAGATGGGAAATCCTGAGTGGCCAAGGACATAAAACCCTAATTTTAAGTGGCCGTACGGTTTGGGAAATCATGCACCAATAGTGTGGTAGCCATTGTCCCACCTGGGGACTTCACACGGTTTGGCCGCACGGTTTGTCAAATCGTGTGCCAACCGTGTGGTTGCTACTGTCACACCCATAGACTTCTCATGTCTTGGATCCACTATTTGTAAAACCATGCACCAACCGTGTGGTTGCTACTGTCTCACCCAAAGATTTCACATGGCTTGGCCACATGGTTTGTTTAGACCATGCGCAAACCATGCGCTCCTTCACAAACCTCTATAACTTTGGCACCAGGTGTCTGTTTAAAGAACCATCTGCAATGATGGAATCCTAGGAGCGAGGTGGTTCCTTGAGTATACCCCACTCAATATTTGAATTGATATGGAGTATGGTCAGGTTGGATCGATCACGAATCCAACTGGACCCTCGAACCAAAATGCCAATAACTCACACACTGGGCATCCGATTAACGCACCGTCAGCTGTTCTGAGACCTCTTCGACATGGGGGACCTTTGAGATACTTCTACGTGGAACTTTGTGATAGTTGGAGTATAGAACAGTAGCTTGTGGAGTGAATCTTCCATAGACGAGAATGCATTTGTGCAGGAACCTAATAGCTGGCTGAGACTTGATGACTGCTGATCAATTCCACTCAAAGTGATTCGACTTGCCCCTTGGAGAGCACATATATGTGAGTGTGGTAGACCCATGGTGGGGAGCGCTTATGTGTGAGCACGGTAGTCCCATGGTAATTGACATGTGGAGTACCTCAACAGGCTACCAGGGAGAGCACCTCTATGTGCGCGCAGCAGACCCATAGTGGGAAGCGCCTCTGTGTGAGTGAGGCAGACCCACGGTACCTGACAGGAGGTGTACCTCAGCAGTCCAAGTTACTGGGAAGCACCTCGGTGTGATGCGGAAGGCCCACTATACTCGATAGAGAAGGAGTTCTCCAACAGCTGAGGATTCAGATTGATACTAACCCTAGAATAAAATCCTGGTTTGAGTGGAGTCAATGACTTTTGTGTTTACCTCATGATTGATATGGGTTACTAGATAACTTAGGTATATGTATGGGCATATACCTAAGTAAGGGTTATCCATTGTTTCTTTACTTTGTGGTTATCCTTGTTGGATTTTGTGAGACCTTGAGGGTCTCTGGGTCCCTACTGAGTATCGTTATACTCACCCATGCATGGGCTATGCTCGCACCCCATTGTGTTGGATGCAGACGACGGACAGTGCTAACGGAGGCCAAGAGTGCCAGGACTAGACGATAACAAGAGGTGGACCTTATGACCAGTTGGTACACAGAGGAGTCTGACGTACATGGAGTTATGAGGTGGTGATATGTACCTAAACTTCAGGTAGAAACCCCGGATGATGATCTAGGAGCTGCTATTTACCTTTTAGTTGTTTCCCCTATTTCAGTTGTACTTGCACTTTATAGTTGGGCTTGTATTTCTGGCCCCTTTTACTTTCCAGCACACATTTTGTATATAGTTTTTTCTTAGTGTTTTTCATCCATTAGTGTGCTCTGATTGTGTGTGTTTACTTTTTTAAAGGAAATGCCTTCCCAGCTTAGGGATTTATGCCTTTGGTTCTAGTCGCCAGCCCTTGGCCTATGGAAGGCGGGCTTGGGGTAGTCACGACATGGGTCCTGAGGACATGTCGTGACATTACAGCTCCTCTATAGACGATTTTCATGGTAATAATAACTAAGGGACATGAAAAGGGAACTCATTTATAAAAAAATCCAATATAAAAGGTTTTAAATGAAGAAAAAATTAATAAATACATATATGATTAAATTAATCAAGAAAGTAAAGTATAGTGTCTGAGAATTCTCTCTACCATTTCACATTCTTCCAAAAGAATGTCATTTTAGAACAGGTTCACCAATGAATGGCTGAGGTATAACATTCCTCATTAAAATATCAAATATAATAACAATGAGAAACCTAATACCAGACATGTAAATATATCTATAACTAACATGATGAATAAAATCTATAAAACTCAATCACATATTCTAATGAACCAACCATACCATAACCAAAAGCTGTGTATTATAATATCAATGGGAATTGGTCATACTACAATCACACAACTCCTTCACAGATGTATCGACCAAAAATAAATCTACATAAAATAATTGAAAATACTATTATTTAGTGAACATACAATCCTTTAATTGTAATGCTAAGGTTGGGGAAAATAAAAATCTAAATTGATAGTCTTACACAAATACCTTCACAAAGAAACATGTAGATATTCTATAACATTCATGAATAGTCATAGACATTTAATCCAAATAGAAATCCATTAAATGATACCATCTCAATCTAGAATAGAATTTATCTATCCTTGAGTCAGTATATTATGAGAGATTATAATGGAACCGCACTATCAAAACATTGGATGTTAGTGATCCTGATGATGAAATAAAACACAAACTAGAGAATTATCTATGATGGGAGTTGAATCATCACTGTTATCCAATAATACACCCATTATATCGCATATAAATTCGTACAAAATCATGAACTCATCATAAGTCCTACCTCATAAAAAAGAGATGGAATAACCAATCGCATAGGCCTAATCATTACTATAGAAAAAATTTTCATGAGGAATAGTCAAGGGATACCCAATGAAATACAACAAAAAATTCACTCAAAGTCTTTTACTATTATAACATCAACTAGAATAATTCTAAAAACATAATATCATCACCATCCTAAAATAGATTTACACCAACATAAGTGGTCCAGTCATCCTAAATATCACCCTTAGGGATATGTTTTTTATATTTCATCTATAAATTTATTGAGTGTCATACTTTAAATAGAAAAAGACATAAATAGGAATAATTCACACTTCACAATATAAACCAATATATCCCAAAATAAACTGAGATAAAAATAAAAAAAATACAACCCACCAATAATAAAAATTCATTTAAAAAAATTCATTTTCTTTTAAGCCCACGAACATCAAATTAAGTGTTTAAAACTCACATCATGAAATGAGAATTTTTGGATGAGGAATTTGGGTGACATTTATTTGGCTGACACTATACCTTTTCAAAAACCACCTAAAAGACCCATGTGATCCATCCCCACACACACCACCCCCAAACATCTCCCCACCACTAATTATCTTATTCATGTACAAATTAAAGTATTCCTATATAGTCCCCCTCCACTCCATGTATTATCCTATCTGGTTTCTACCATCCACACATATCCCCTCTAACAAGACTTGAAATCCCATAAACTTCTACCCTCCAGAACACAACTCTATTTCCACTTCTTCCTAGAATCCACACACCAACCCAGCTCTTCCCCACCACATGCAACTATCTACTCTGCCACCATTCTATAATCCACTGTCACTAAATTTTCCTATATAACACCTCTTCTCCCCCACCAAACCATTTTTAAATTTCCACCCCTCAACCTCTACTACCCCTTTTTGTTCTATAGGGATCCTTTATCTACTCATCCATCCATTCATGGTATTCTTGGTATGGGGGATTCCTACACACTTCAAGGTAAAAAAATTATAAATTTTATTCTATCCTTATATTATTTAATTTTTCATTAGGAATTTTTTATTTTTATTCTAAATGGTTATATTTTTTAATTTTATATGAGTTTTTCATAAATTGTTTTTTTAGTGTTTTGAATTTTTTTATATAAGAGTGAATTTTGACTTTTTTTATTTTTTTATAAGGATATATGTTTTGTTGTAATGTTGTATGTTTTGTATAGTTTTTAATACACTTAATTATGTTCTTCAAGTATTTTATTTTTCATTTTTCAGGTATTTCATAATGGTTTATATTTCGTTGAGATTTTTCACTATATTATAAAAGTGAAAATTTCTATTGGGTTCAAATTTTTATATTTGAAAATTTTGGGGTTTTTAATGAATAGTATGATTTTTTTTTATAATATGGTTTGATTTTATAGTTAATATTATGAGTGTAATATGTTGTTTTAAGTGTTTAATACCTATTAAGATTATTATTTTTGAATTATGTTGAAATTTTAATGCTTATTTTTTGGGGAAAACCTGATCAAATATCATATTAAATGTAAACCAACTTTTTTCAATTAAATAAATGATTAACTATAGAATAACTAACATTGGATTAATTATGATTTATTAATTACATGTTTCAAACTTCCTAGATCCTTTTATTGAATTAGATAAAATGGAAAACTATAACTTTATAATAATTAATACTAATTATTTTATAATATGATATTTATATGTTTTATATAAATATGATAATTATTTTTTGGTAGAAAAAAAATATATGGATAAGATTTTGATTCTTATTCTAGATATAACATTGAAATAATTTTTTTAGGGAATTATTATTTATTGATTTCACCAGAGGACTCATCTTCTGATTGATGAAGAGTCCTATTCAATGAATTGGGGATCATCATGTTTACCAAATTCAACATGATGTTTTTATCATTTTTATTTTTTATTCTCTGATTAATGTGTTATTGGGTGAAAAATTATATATTACCATTATAAAATTTCTATAAAATGGTTCTTTGATAGATAAAATGTCGATGTGGATGATGAATCATAGTTATAATGATTCCACCATTACAGCTCTTATAGTATATATATTTTTGATTTCTAAACCACGACAATTATTTATTATGAAATTATTCTCTTCTTTTCATTAATGGAAAAAAAACACACTAAAACACACACACACACACAAACATATATATATATATATATATATTACTCATGTTAATTTGAGTTTGAATTGGCATAACTTCTGTAAGACTATTGTTATATTTCAAGGAGGTGGGATAACATATTATTACACATCATTGTTCCTGATGTACATGGATGTAGCCTAAAAATGGAATATTGATTTGGTGTTTGGTAGTTTCACATGATAAGTGTATGAATATAATTATTTTTGTGATGGTAGAATAGATAATAGATTTTTAGGAACATGTGGGACAGTTTAAAGAGGAGAATGTGTAGCAATAAGTTAATGTTATGGAAATATATGAGTATATGAATCAGGGGTGATGATGAAAATGATTCAATGAAGTGGATATATATTTTAATTTTTCTAAGTTTTTAGGAAATTCCATATTATTACCCTAAAAATATTAATTTTATTATACCCTGTAAAATGGAACCTGTTAGTAACCATGTACCTACATAATGCATCATATGGAATAAGTGTGTTTCCTTTTATCTATATGTTTTATCATTTGGATCAAATTTCCCATTTCATATTATTTTTAGTAATGTCAAAAATCACATGGAAGTGTGTTAGAAATTTTTATAAATATAATTAATTAATTTATGATCTATAGGACTCAACTGCATGTAAATATGATTCCCATTTTTTTAATATGATATAAAATGTCCTGTCTCCATTAAATATATATTAAAGTGAAAAATAATGTAAAGGGGAAACACTTAAAAAACCCATGGAATAATGTGAAAATTTATGGAAAAAATACGGAGTCGTTTATGTTTTTATTAATCAATCATGCATCAAAAAAATGCTCAAATTTCATAATATGGTATAATGTACTATTTCACCATTATAATTCATTAATATGAAATATAACCCAGTATGGAGTCAAAAAAATAAACATGTTATGATTAGTTTAAAAATATAAGATAATGATCATATATTCAGCTATGATTTGTAAGTTTAATATATGCAACACTCTGATGCATGGTCGTCTTGGAATGATCAAAAACACCATTTACCTTTTTATATGGTCATTACTGTGACATATCACTGATGAGGGGTTCAAAATTAATAAAATGAATTTTTAATGATTTGAAAATATATTAAAATGATCCAAAACTCATTTTTCATCTATAAGAATCAACAAACCCCAAACTAACATCTGAATTGATCGGTATGATACAATGTATGATTTTTTATTAGTAACATTGCTTAATAAAAGAGTAATAATTAGTGTAGAGGTAAAAATGGAGAAAATGGCTTTGTATTAGCATAAAAATATTAGAAAATGATCTTTTATTGAACTATTAGTTATAATAAGTATTCATGCATCAATATAAATCCTAGTTATCTTAGCATGTTAGAAATTTTTAGCATACCTTCACATTTGTATTAATGTGAACAATCACATAAATGAGGTGGAAATGGATAATACTCACTTAAATTGAAGTGAAAACATAGAATAATGATCATCAATTAATTTATGATTTGTAGGAATCAAAAAAATATCAATTGGATTATCATATTTCATAATATAATTGAATGTCATATTTTAACATTATACTTTCATTAAAATAAAATATCATCCATCTGGGGGTGAAAACTGATCCAACATATTTGGATTTGTGTCAATAAATTGGAATATGTACATAAAGTAAAATATAATATATAGGAGTCAAACATGCATTAAGCCAACGAGCATGTACCCTAGTGGTACAGGCTTCTGCTTGGCATCCAAATGACCCAGGATCAAATCCGGGCAGGGACTAATTTCTATGTACTGTAGTAGCACTGTAGCAGGGAATTGTAGTAGTACTGTAGTAGCGGTGGAACTGTAGTAGTGGCGACATTGTAGTGATGAAGTTACTGTAGCGGTGGCGGTACTGTAGCGGGTACTGTAGCAGCCTGGGTACTATTATAGTACTATTCAACGAGGGGCCCTTTGGATCAATAAAATGGGATTTCAAGCCTTGTATTCAGGCCACATGGCCTTGGGCCTTCGAACTATGTAATTGGTCTCCCTCTACCCAATCTAAAGAGGTATTTACATTAAATAATAAAATGAGGCTTCAGCCCCAACCTTTAAAAAAACAAAAAAACATGCATCAATCTAATGCTAGAATTTCTATATTTTATCCATAAAACCATTTACTATTTTATACAGTTATTAATATGACATAAATAACTTTAATGGGTAAAAAATAACAAAATTAGTTGATAATGAAGTGAAAATTTAGGAAAATGATCCTAAAATCTTTTTTTATCTATATAAATCATCTACTAATAAATATGATGTCTAGATTTATTTATATAACCAAATACACTATTTCATATTATTAATACTTGTTACTAATAATAAATTCACCTACGTAGGGGTAAAAACCAAGAAAAATTTTAAACTACAATTAAAACATAAGATAATGATATATGCGTCATTTATGATATGTAAGAAATAAACACACAATAATTGGATTCTTTGTTTTCTAAGTATTATATAAAGTGTTTTGTGACCTTCATATTTATATTCATGTGCCAAATCACATAAAAGGCATCAAAACTGGGAAAAAGAATTTGGATTGGTGTAATAAAATAGGGGAATTAATATATAGTCACTTATTATTTATATGCATCAATTTCCTATCAATTGGATGCACGGTTCTCTAAGAATGATCAAATTTATCAACTCTTCTTTATGATTTAATTAAAATAACATATCGACCATAAAATGGTCAAAACTATGGAAAAAACTTAAATTTGAGTCAAAACATAGTATAACTATCATCAATTAATTTATTATCTTTAAAAGTTAACACCACATCAATATAAAGTACATATTTAATTATATTATCAAAAACTACATTTAACATTTTATTTGTTTATTAATATTTCATTTCCCCTATCATGGGTTCAAAACTGAGTTTACAAGTTTCTAATGATGAATTCGAAATTTGACATCGAATAATTTATTATATGTAGTAATCATCATTGACTCAAAAAAAATTTTGTTTGACCAACATGATAAAATGTATGATTTTATATGATTAATAATTCTTAATGATAGATAAATAAATTATAGAGGGGTGAAAACAAAGGAAATGATATCATATATGAATAAAAACATAGGATAATGATCATTGTTTCATTTATAATATATATGAATCAATATTTTGTTAATTCTATACAATATTGGTTCAATATTATGGGATGTTTCGTGTGAAAGACAAATTTTTTTAATTAGACAACTCAATTAAAAGGGATCAAAACTAGTAAAATTCACATGGATTGGTGTGAAAACATATTATAATTATCATCAAGTCATTTACTATTTTTAGGATTCATTCTTGTGTTATTCAAATTATTATATTTCACATAATGATCTAATGTATATTTTACCTTTATGAATTAATTAAAATTAAATATCACTTATTAAGGGGTGAAAAAATGAAAACACAATCGAATTGTGGTAAACATTTAGTAGAATAGTCATCATGTAGTTAATTATATATATGAGTCAACCACATGTCAATATGATGTTCATATTTAATTGTATGATTGAAAACTATGTCTAACCAATTATATGTTTATTAATATGATATTTCTCCCATTATGGGGTTAAAACTGAGCAATTGAGTTGTGAATGGCATAAAAATATTACAAATTGATACTCAAATCCTTTTTTAAAATATAGTAATCAAATATTTTTCAAAAAGTATTTTTGTATTGATTCATGTACAAAAAACGTATGATTAAAATTATTAAAACTTTTTAATAAAAGGAAGATCGATAGGGTATGGGTCCAAACCTAGCTATAATCTCAAATTAGAAGAAAAACAAAGGATGGAAATATTTAGTCATTAATGATTTGAAGGAATAAACCATGAATTAATTTTATGTTTTGTTTTCTTAGTATTATATAAAGTGTTAGGTGGCCTTAATATTTATAATAATGTGAAAATTTTTATAAAATCTATCAAATATAAGAAACTGTATTTGGATTTGACTAAAAACATAGGATAATGATCATCAATTCATTTATAATCTATAGGAATAAATTGTTCATTAATTAGATGCACATTTTTCTTAGTATTATCCAATATACAATTTAACCTTCACGATTTAATTAAAATGACACATTATCCATTAGAGGTTAAAAACCAAAAAAATATTTTTAATTGGTTCTAAAATATAGGACAATTATCTTATAGTAAATGATATATAAGAGTAAACTGTGTTTCAATTTGATGCTCAGATTTTATAGAATGATTTAAAACCTAGATGACCTTTTATATATTAATTTATATGACATATATCCCACCAAGGGGCCCAAACTGAGAAAACATATTATGAATGATATGAAAATCTTGTTCCAAAATAATAGAATCATTTGTGATTTGTTGGAATCAACTATGTCTCAATGTGATTCTTATTTTTATCAGTATAATAGAAAGTATTATTCTATATTATTAACTCATATTAATAAAATAAAATCACATGGGTAGGGATAAAAATAGAGATAATAGTATAGAGTAGTGTGAAATGTTAAGGAGAAACTATAGAATAGTTTTAAAATTTTTACGAATTGAAGATTCATCGATGTGGGTTTAAGTTTACATAAGATAATATAAAAGGACATTTAGTGTTTTAAAACACTAAAACGTTTTTTAATTATAAAATCTATAGAAAACAACTTGTCATTGAAATTAAATCATAAAAAAATTTCCTTTAAATTGTTTGGGATGCATATGAGTATGTGACATGTAAATGCGATGTGTGGTGTTCTCAGAGTTACAAAATACAAATTTTTAAAAATTGGTAGTTTTTAAATATTTTAATTAGTTGGATGAAAACATAAAAACAACCTCATATTTTCATAAAATCATAGGAAAACAATTATTTATTTATTTTTTAAATATATAATCAAAATATTTATTAATATCTATAATCATTTGTACTCGATGGATGAAAACAATTTTTAGTGTTTTAAACTCTAAATTGTGTGTGTAATAGTTAGAACCATATAAAAAATATCATATTGACATGTAATCACAGAAAATCATTATATGATTTATCTTTAATGTTTATGTATATAATGAACATCAATCCATCATGAGGCATTCTCATACTGATATAATTAGTAGTTCTTCAAGAATTAAAAGTCATTAAAAACATATTTCATAGGGTTAAAACAAACAAATTCCCTCTCATTGTTGTGAAATCAAAGGAAAAAAGACCATATAATGATTTTTGAGATTTAATAATATAAAAATAATCACCAAGAGGTTTAATTTCCCTAATATTAATGAAATCATCCTTTTAGTGTTTTAAAACACTAAAACATGCATGTAATAATCAAAAACATAGAAAACAAAATCTAATCGACATGAAATCATGTAAATACTATATTTGAATTAGTTATTATAATTTCAAGTTAAAAAAAAATCAATTCAATGTATGTTTTGCACATATTTAATCAATAATAATTTCTTAAATAATTAACAGTCTTTGAAAACATCTTCCAAAGGGTCAAAATCAAACAATCAACCTCTGATTTCAAAGAAATCCTATAAAATCACTATATATTTAATTTTTAAACATAGGAGTTGATAGGGAATAAAACTATTCTTTTTTTAAATGTCTATAAACACATTTTTTTGTGTTTTAGAACATTACAAAATGCATGTAATGATCAATACCATAGAAAAAAACCTAATTTAATGTGAACCCATAAGAAAAATTTTGTCGATTTTTTTTTAAAATTTATGTGTAGACACTATGTCAATCCATCATATGGTGTTATCATGTTTTCTTAGTAAGTAGTTTTTAATGAACCAATAACCTTTAAAACATGATTTATGTTGTCAAAACTAATAAAATTATGTAATATTTAAATGAAGTCAAAAGAAAAGTACAATATTTTTTTAAAACAATTTATGGAAAGATGGAATACGACATCAAGTTACTATTTTTCGAGATGTTATAAAAGGTCTTTTAGTGTTTTAAAACCCCATAATGTGCATGTAATGTGAATAACCACTTAAAGAAAACTTAGTTTTACATTATAGGATAGAGTAAAACTGCGTTGTGTAAAATTATATGACATCCCATGATATTGAGATTTGAAAATGGACATTCAAAGTGTGCTTTGAGAATTATATAGAGGGTAAATTTGATTCATCATTGGCACATTAAAATTTCACTATTAAGAGTGATTTCATGAATTAAATATTTGAATCCCCAAATAAATCCTATTTATATCCTCTAATAGAGAAAATAACCTTCTAAAATTTATCATGGATAATTTATCCTTACGAATAAAAAATAAAATTATTTTCAACCATAATAAAAGAATCCCAAAATTCCCTATATTATGGACACCAGGTATCTGGTAGCCTCTCTATTTTATCCAATAGAACTCCATATATAAATAGAATTTATAATTCTTTTACATGAAATCCATTACTGACTAGAGATGGATGGTTCACTCTTTATAAGACATGATCTTCTAGAGTTAACGCAGGCTCGTTGATGTTCATCCACTGACTAGATAGTGAACTTTTGGGATTGTTCTATATTATGCCCCCATGGAACCGTCTACGAATGACCTAGTAAAGATTCAAAAGATACACATTTCACCATGAATTTATAAACATAATTCAATGTCTCAAATTTATCTTAGAACTGTACTCCAAGAGATCAATACATCCTTTCAAACATCAATAGAAAAAATTGGTAATCCATCAAAGATATTTTTATTTATTCAAGAATGAACCACTATTGGTGTGAAAATATTATCCCCAAAAATTAATTAAATAATCAACTAAATAAAAATATGATTGTTTTTTTTCATTAAAATGTCTCATGAAAGAGGGAGGTATAACAATATATCCCTTTTTTAGGAGCACAAACAATTTATATAAAATTATATGTCATGTGTAAATCAAGATTGAATGTATTCAAGATATTTATAATAATTTGTAAAAAATATTAAGAGGTAGAAAACAATATATAAAAATAAAAAATACATGTTTGAAAAATAGCAAAAAAAAATTTCTTTAGACCTGATATGTGGAAAATGTCTCCAAATTTTTATGATAAACATGATTAATGACAAATCTTCTCCCCCCGTTTGAAACATGAAAAACATCTACCTTTTTGTGATTATCATAAATAAAATAATGGAATGAACCAAATAATGGTGACATATAAATCATGCTGATTTGTGAAAACTATAAATAATCATAAAATATATTTGAAAAATAATTAGAAAATGATCTTTCATTGTAGCTCAGGATAGAATTCAAAATATTCCAAAATTAGAAGGGAAAATTAGAATATATGTTTTTTGAAAGACCAAATTCTCCCCTTCAATGAATAAGAAATTATAAATGATAGAGAGAGGGATAAGAAAGACGTATAAAATAATTTCAAGTTATTTTAAAATTAAAACCCCCATGAAATGAATATCAATTTCCCAAAATTCGTTAGAAAGAGATATGATATGCTACCCCGCAATTAGTATATTTAAATTAGACAAGAAAATGTTACCCTGAAAGAGGGTGTAAGTGTTAAATAAATCAATAATTATCAATATTAATATGAATATTGAGAATCTGAAGAGTAAAAATAAGAGATAAATAATTTCAATAAGTAATAATAATAGATCAATACAAGACTAGTCCCCCTAAATAAAATATTTTGAAAAAATAAATAAAACAAAATAGAAATAATTTTTTTCCCTATGCGATAGATCTTAACATCCTTGTTGGATAGTCTATTTTCATAATTAAACCATAATATAGTATATCAATATGGTCAGGTGGACCATTTTTGGAGAATCTGACATGCAGGTTCTTTGGTACCAAAATTTTGGATCCGATAATGTTATCCAAAAGAGACATTGGTACCAAAACCTTTTAAAAAAATAAATTTATTTGAAATATTGTACGAAATATGAATTGATTTAGGTCTCCCATATCTTACATCAAAATGATTTCTGAACCTTCTATAATTATTCTGGGGTCATTTGTGTTGAATAACACCAAATAAAATCATATTTGACCACATTAAATGCACCTCAAGACTCCTTATCTCTCAACACCAGTTATTTGGTAGCCTTAACCTAGTAGTTGGTGGTTACATAGGCTCAATATAATATATAATTATTCCATAGGTTAGATACTTGTGAAAGATGGCTATGTAGTTCACCCTGGATAGAATGCGGTCTTTTGGAATACATACTGACTGGTTGTTTTCGGTCAACCAATTATCCATTGGACTTCTCGCCATGGGGTGGGTTCTTTCTACTTTACAACATTTGGCTTGTTCCCCACACATGATAACTAGGGTAGACATCAAATCTCATTATTGTCTTCTAATCATAACTCAAAGCCTCAATTTTATCTACAAACATAAATTCAAGAGATGGATATATACATTAAATTTTATATAGATAACAATAACGATAGTTCAATGATATTTTGATTCCTTCAAGAATGAACCACATTGGAATGAAATAATGATTACTAATATTTTCATAAAATTTATCATTATTTTTAAATATTAATTTTTTATCATGAAAAGATAATTTGGGGAAGAGGTAAAAAATTCATGAAATCAAAGGAAATTTTTTTTATCTTTTTTTGAGATATAAGAGCTAAAATAATGAAAATACAAAATAAGGTGTTCTTATATTGACTGTATAAACATTACTTAAAGAATTAACATTAATTAAAAACATTATCTAGAGGGTAAAAAAGTCCTTTTATTTCCATGAAATAATAGGATAACCAATGAATATTTATTTTTTAATTATAAGAACTAACAATGTGTTAATCTATGTTTTAATTTTATTTGGATAACAAAAAATTATTTTCTGGGTGCTAGAAAACACCAAAACGTTCATGAAGTTATCAAAAGAAAATAAATTGACCTATAATTGATGAAACAACATAGAAAATTGACTTTAAATTACCTTGGATGTTTAAATAAAGATAAAAATTTAATATGATGTGTGGAGGTCTTGAACTAACTTAATTAGTGGGTTAAAAAATTGAATTTAAAATCATGTACCTTGGGATCCAAACTAGGTAAATGAAATATGATTTTCATTTAATCATAGGACCAAAACCACACATTTTTTAAATATTGGGGATGGATAAGTGTCAATCCATGTAATCATTTTCTTAAGATGGTCAAAAAAGTATTTTTAGTTTTTTAAAACACTAAAATGCATGTGTTATATATGAAACCATAAATAATAATCTATTATTAATAAGAAAACATGATAAACCTATTTTTGAATTATTCTACATGAGTATGAGAAGATGAAATGTCAATCCATCATCTAGTGTGCTAGTACTAACTAAAAAAGTAGTTCTTAATGAATTAAAAATATTTAAAAAAGTGTTTTAATTAGTAATGACCAAGAAAAATACATTACATTTTCATTGATTCCTAATAAAAACCACATATTTATTTCTGAAATGTATCAATTAATGGTATATAAATCCATGTTTTTATTTTATTATAATGTTTTAAAATAAAATTTAGTATTTTAAAACAATATGACCCATGTGTATCAGAAAAAACCATATCAACCGATCGTAGAATGATTTTAAATTCTCAGATTACTATATCTGAATTTTTTATGAATTGTATGAGTAGAAAACACATCAATATGATGTGTGGTGTGCTTGGAATGACCAAGTATTCCACTGGTAGAAAAAAATAGAATATACATGCATTCCATAGTATTCCCAAACAAAAAATGACTTTATATTAGTATAAAGTCATATGGGAAAACACATATTTATGTTTTTGAAATGTAGTACCTTACGATTCATAAATTTGAGATATCATTTTCCATATATGACCTGAAACTACTTTCTATGTCTGAAAACTCTAAAACGTGTATGTAACTACCAAAAATAGTAAACAACCTCCAATTAACATTTAATCATAGGGAAATTGTGTTTTAATTATTTTTTATATTTAAATGTATATAGAACATCAATATTTCATGTGGTTTTCTTGGATTGATTAAAAAATTTATTATTAAAGAATTAGCAATCTTTAAAAACATACATTAGAGGGTAAAAACCAAAAAAATGAACTCCAATTATTTTTAAATCATAATTGAAAAAACATATATTGATTTTGGAACTCTAAAAATTTGTATCACATTAATATGAGTTTTATTTTTCTTATAATGACCAAAAAAACATTTTTAGTGTTTTAAAATAATAATAAAAATATTTAAAAAAAGGAAATGATGCTTGATTTATGCAAAATACTAGGAAAAAATCATTAAATTGTTCCTGATATGTACAAGTATACGTCACATAAATTCGACATTTAATGTTCTCATAAGGATTTCATAAGAAGTTCTTAATGAACTAAAAATCCCCAAAAACATGATCCTAAGGGTCAAAATAAAAAAACAACCTCTAATTGCATTGAAATTGTCACGACCCATCATATAGGGGCCCATACTACAACACCACAAGCTTGCCTCCAACAGAATAGGGGCTGGTGATTTGCAGAAAGTAGTCATGTCATTAACATGAGAAGAATTTGTTTTGTACCTATATGCACAAACACATCAGTAAGCCCAGAAAATGTTGAAATATAAAAACTACGAAGAAAACAATGCATGCATACCACTATATCCCAACCAAGAGAGTATGATAAGAAGGTAATGTAAAGTAAAATTGGTCCAAATACCAGCCCACCAAAGGAAGTAAGTAACCCCATGTCCAATCTATAACCAACGTTACTGGGACTACTGTTTGTAGCCATAGGAAGACCTCGGTATGCAATATATCATAGAGCTCCATCTGGTCCTGGTCAGCTTAGGACTCTAACAAAAGGTCACTCATTTTTAGTAGACATGTCATGTGCGAACATATCCCATGCAGGGGTGACTATAACAATACTCCGTAGGATATCTCAAAATCACAAAGAAATACAAAATGGAAAGTTACATTAATCTATACAAAATTATATGTCAACATATTATATAAAAATAAAATCCAGATATAATCATTCTAGGACATGTTATCTAAAGGAAAGTAACAACTACCTCTTAACAACACTATGTATTCAGTTTGAAGATTCCATGATGCACTCATCTTCATGAGAGGGAGAGATATGCTGAAATGTCAAAATATATATATATATATATATATATATATATATATATATATATATGATACAACAAATGAGGATCATATCCAGGTCCATGAGATAATACCAAAAACACTATATGAATTAACCTGCTATTTTGATGACTGGCATCTAGATGGACTGGTCATTTCAATGCCAAGGACACTACCTAGGGCATGAAGATGAATAGAGGACCCCGCACTAGGCCCCTCAAGGGATTCCAAAAAATCAATCCAGGAAGTCCTACAGAAGGGATCATACTCTTATGAGTAGGAGATGATACCCACCATCTTTTAGGGAAGAAATAAAGAGGATGAACCCTAATGAAACATTTCCATGATATGGTGGACAATAGATTCAATCATTGTAGAAAGGGGTACACGATGTGTAGTACGGTCACACAGCATGTCCTTTGGCCGCGGGTACTACCATTTTACAATTTCCAATTTCATTCCAAGTGTGTCATGTAGAATATGGGTACACAACATGTATAAGATGTCTCATGTTGGGTCCTTCCATATGGGGTCCACCGGTGAACTTTTTCTGTGTTCCATAACACGGTTTCAACCTATGTATATATTCCCATGTAATAGTACATGTGTTAGTTCATGTAATTGGTCTATGCAAATTCGTGTGGGGGTTTACATGTCATATAGGAAACCCATGTACAAATCCATGTGTTATTGTACTTCTCATGTACACACCAAGCTATCTGAGAGAGACCACATGCCTGGTAGGTAGAGCCACATGATTTGTTGGCGAGATCAATCACATACGGCATCTGTTGGTCGTCTATCTATGATTATGTCTCTATTTTCATGAGTGGTTTCTCCAAATCTCACTCAAGTTGTTCTTCTAAACTTATAGGTTTATGCAATTAACCTTGGTATTTCTTCACAAGGTTGTTTTTTAAAGAAAATTACTTTATTAACATAATAATTTTATTAAATTATTTGTTTATGGTTATGTACCATGTCTATTTTTATATAGATGAACCATTCCAACCAAATTTTTGTTTCTACTATGGTAAAGATACCATTATGAGCTCAACATCACACTCAGATTTTGGACTTGGCAACCGGTTTATGATTTATTCCACTTTTTTAGGAAAAACAATACCATGTGTTATTAAATGAATAATATTTTTTTAAAAATTGTACACAGAACTCCGTCTCTTGGAATCACACTCTGTCATAGCTCCTAGTCTCAAATTTAATCCATATAATATATAAAATAATTCATGGAAAAAATCTATGATATTACATTCTCCCCACCATGGGGCTTTACATCCTCGGAAATCCAAAACAATGTCTACTAAAAATGATGAGGGTATTGAACATGAATTTGTTCCTCCAACTCCCAATTGCTCGCATAGAGATTCTTGTGCTTCCATTGGACATGCACCAAATGAAGAAATATCTAATTAATAATCCTCTCATGCCAATCCTCGATCTCCTATGGGTACTCTGCAAAATTTGATCCATCATCTATGTCTAGCTTTCCACGGTCAAAGACATGCAATGGGTCATGAACGTATCTTCTCAACTACGACACATGAAAGACATCATGTACTTGGTCCAACTATGGGGGTAGAAAAATGAGGTATTACACCTTGCAAACTCTTCACACTATCTTAAAAAGGTCATATTACCCTCAGACATAAAATTTTATCACTGAAAAATATACATAACCCTCGTTGAGGTGAAATGGATAGAAATACATGGTATCCTTCCGTGAACTCCAAAGGCCTCCTCCTAATATCAGAACAATAATTATAAAGGCTTTGTGTAGTATTCATTCGCTTCTAGATGATCTTCATCTTCTCTGTAGTAACTCGAACCAACTATGGACCCATAAGTGATGACTCTCTGTTGTCATTCCTAAATATCGGTGACCTGCAGGGCCCCCATACAAATTCTGGAATGGTTCCGGACCAATTGTGGAATATTAAAGTTTTTTGTACACTTACTACACCAGTGATAGTTGATTCTCCAAACGACATCCAAATTCAAACTTGCAAGCTCACATCATGTCATCTAGAACCTAAATGGTAGGCTCCTTCGGGCCATCCATCAGTGGGTGAAAAGATATTCTCAAGTGTAACTAGGTTAAAAAAGCCTCCTAAAATCCCTACCAAAACTAAGATGTAAAATGAGCATCACATTTCAAGAAAATCCTCGATGGACTTCCATGGAGTCGAAAAATATCTTACATATAGAGTCATCCAACTCTCGCAACAGAAATTTTCTCTCAGATAATTAAGAACTGGACCGACTTGGTGAGTCATCATTGATCACCCAAATTGAATCATGTCCCCTATGCATACGTGTTAAACCCATCAAAAAGTCAATAGACATCACTTCCCACTTACATTCTAACACCTTAAGGAATTGAGCTAAATATTCTAAAACCTAGCGCTCCTCCAGTACCTATTGAAATGAAAAGAACCAATAAATGAACATTGCAACTCCCATATTCATTTTTGGACACCAAAACTAACATCAGAGTCCCTTGAACATCTTCACCACACCTGGATGTACTAAAAAATGGGACAATTGAAATTCCCTTATAACCTCTTCCCATAATGTCTCTAGTACTACACTGCATCCTCTAAAAAGAACAATGTTCTCCCCAACTTTGGAATATCCTTCAAAAACATGCTCTCTGGACATCTCAGTATGTAGGGTCTTGGAGTCAGCATCTGAAAGTTGTGCCTCCCTGACTTTTTGTAAGAGTGGAGTGGTAAAAACAAAATTCTGGAGGAAAATTGTTCTATCTTTACCCCTAAAGGATATATATAATGAGGCCAACTACACTAACTCCTCATTCAAAAATAGCATTGTAGATCTCGAACTAAGGGCATATTCCACTAGATTTCCCATCACAAGATTATATACAATATCAAAGTCACAATCCTAGAAGTACTCTAACCATTACCTATATCTCAAGATCAGACCCTTCTATGAGGAGATATACTTGAGACTCTTCTTATTTGAGTAGATGAAAAACCACCCACCCATTAGGTAGTGTCACAACATATTGAACACAGATACTACCACTTCTAACTGAAGACTGTGGGTTACATAGATTTTCTCATTAGGTCTCAACTGGAATGAACCATAGGAAACCAACCCTTTCCTCTATAGTAGGACACATAAATGCACGGTTCATGATGCATCATAGAGTACCATGTACATAACACCTTCCACTTGAAAACGCATGATTTGAGTGCTTATTAAACTATGCCTCAGCTCTTGAAAGGATTGTCCTAAGAAAACATTCGAGAACTATCATGTACCTCTCAACTAATAAAAGGTGTCTTCAATACTTGGTAGTAAAAACTTGATCTTCATAGTCACCTTGATCAAGAGACAATAATCTACACATTACCTCAAGCTCACTTCATCATTTTTGGTAAAGAAAGTCAGGGATGCGCAGGATGAATCACTGGGTCTCTTTAAGCCATTCCTCTACTAGTCCTCCAATTTCACACTCAAATCATGAATCTCTTCAAGAAAACGTTGTTGAACTAGTGCTTATATCTGTGTCACCCTAGGGTTTAAATCAATGTATAATTCTATCTCATGGTGGGGAGGTACTATTGGAACATCTTCATGAATGACATCCTCATACTCTGCCACCAATATAGGAAACTGAGGACACTTGACATACACTTCACTGAGGGTTTGGCTATCCAATTGATGAATAATCATCTAAACCCACCAAAACATGAGTTCATCCAATGGTATATGGAATCCATTTTCACCACTAATGTAATAATAAGTTTAATCAGTGTGGAAATATGACACTCTTCCCGTAAATTGTCGATATAGATATGGAATGTGGATAAAAAATCCGCACCAATAATGAAATCATAAGGCATCAATGATTCCACTAAGAGGTTCCAACTGAAACTATCCCCACTAAGGGTTAGGTCAAACTTTCCGCACAAATGTGTGATTACTGAGTCTTCTGCATCATGAGTCACCAAGCATGAAGTTCGTGTTAACGGTTCAACCAAAATCTATTAGTCTCGAACAAGATATGTGGCGAGAAAGGAATTATGTGAACTTGTGTCTATTAGTATTATAGATAAAGTAGAAAAGAAATAGATCTACCTCAAATTATTCTTGGAGCCCCTGAGTCATATGACTCAACCACATACAATTGTCACATCTCCTCTCCTCTAGCTCCATGAGCCTAGCATAGACCACATAGGGGTGGTGGTGGTTAAAATTAGAAACTTAGACCACCTCATGTTTCTCTCCCAGCTCTTATGCTTCATCCACTTCCCTATGGATCTACCTATTCCTATCGTTTTCTCTGCCCCGATGGCTCATATGTGGTTTCTCTATCAGCAACACCGCATATTGGAAAATCTTGTGCAAGATTATCCTTGATGTTACATTGGTAGAAATGACTCTCTCTAGGTTGACTGGACCAACCCTATGATATCTAAAATACAAATCGGCCACCTCAGTACCTCGTACTAAAATGTCTCACACATCCAAGTCCCCATGACTAACGTCTACTCCCTATTATCAATGTCTCTCCTTTTGCTTTCCGACTATTGACAACCACCAGTTGTATATTCTCATCCATGGAAGTCTCAAATACCATAATTTCTCTATTACCCCAACATATGTATTAATCCATGGAGGGGTATTAGTAGATTAGATGTTTTAAGGAAGACCACACTCAAAGGTCCACACCCTGAAGAACTAGTCTTGTATCATATCCATCGAATGCCTGAAGAGGTTGGTATACCTCAATGAAAACTCAAATACTGACATATTATCTTTCCAGAACTATAGAAGCTCATAGATACACATATCCCTCCACTTATAATGTGATAAATAATCTCTAAAAATGTTATAAAACTCTATCCTTGAAAGATCCACCTCGTCATAAGATCTGTAACTAAACCCCACCATCACCCTACTACACCACGATGAAGCCTCACCTCCATGACCCCCAAATGATCTTCTGGTATCCTAACAGTAGGGAACAATCAATTCACCTCCTCAAGATAGTACTCAACCACCTATGGGTAGGTCTCAACTCAAATTCGTAGGGGTATCTATTACTGAAACACTTGAAGCATGCTCATCATGTGCTCTTCATATGCTAGTACTGTGTGTACCACATGATTCTATACAGGTGCTAATATGGCTGATGCACCACATTGAGGTAACATATTGGGAAATCATCCTTTTATCAAAGACACGTCACTGAGGGGGGTCATCCTCATGATCATGCAGCTAAATCCTTGATTGTATGCATCATGGAGGCATTCTGTAAAACTAGATGTCCCATGATCAATGAGTATATCTAGAGAGTTGAATCAAGAAGGAATGGGAAACCACATCCCATTCCTATATAATTCATGTATCATTATTTTCCTTGAAATCAGTGTTCTTATGTACTAAGTCAAAAATCATGTTATCAAAGTCCTGGTGTATAGACAAGTTAGCCACCACACTAAACTGCAGTCCCTGGCATGAAATCCAAACTAAAAAATCATTATCATTGTAACCCCAAACCAATACCACATACTTCTAATCATAATGTAGAACTGACTCCTCTTGTACCACTCTGTCATGACCCATCGTTGTCGGGCTCATGCCACGACTCCCCATGATCACATACAATAGTATAGGGGCTGGTGACTAGAACCATGTTGGAAAATCACTTATAGGGGAAACATTGTATATGTACCTGTATGCACACAAAAATCCTCAAGGCCAAAAATTCTAAATTGTAAAAACAACTAAGAAAACAACGCATGCATACCACTATATCCCAACCAACAATGTATGGTAGGAATTGAAATTAATGAGATAATTGGGAAAATACAAGCCCCCAAAAGGAAGGCTATAACCAAAAGATCATCCTATAAAACAAAGGTACTGGGACTATAATATGTTGCCATAGGAACACCATGACTAGCCTGATCTCACAAAGATCTACCCGGTCCTAGTCCAGCTAGGACTCTGTTAAAAAGTCACTCATCTTCACAAGACATGACACATACGGACAATGCTTGTGTTGGGTTGTGTATAATAATACACAGTAGGACCGCCTAAAATAACCATGAAATACCCAAAATAAAGGTACATTCATCTCTACACAAGTATATTTCTATAGATCATATAAAATGAATATCCAGATATACTCAAACCAAAATACGCAGTCTAGAGGTAAGTCAAAACTACCACATACCAACACTAAGGACTTAGTTTAATGATTCCATGCGACAATCATCTGGGAGAACACACTCATGAGTCTGATAAAACTGATGAAGTCCACCCAAGAAGTGTTGTTCATTAAAAAACTTCATGAGAGAGATAAGTTGAAATATCTGAAGAGAGGGGGAGAGATATATATATATTTATATGATACAATAGTTGAGGATCATAGCTACGTCAATGGGGTGACACCAACCACTCTATCTTGACTAAACCACTATTTAGAGGATCGAAATTCGAAAATATTGGTCATGTCAATACCAAGGACTCTACCAAGGGTCTAAGGAAGAGTATAAGATCACTCACTAGGCCTCTCAAAGGATTCCAAAAACTCTATCTTGGAAGTCTTGAAGAAGGGATCATATTCCTAAGAGTAGGAAATGATACACATCTACCTTTAGGGAAGTGATAAATGGAAAAAATATTCTAAAAAAAGTTTTCCAAGATATGGTTGAGATGATATTAAATCCATGTTTAGTGGGATACATAGTGTGTAGTAGGGTCACACGTCGTGTCCTTTGACCCTGGGTACTACACCTATACAAAGGCCAGTGTCATTCCAACTATGTTATATAAAATATGGTTATATAACATGTAGAATAATTCACAATTTATGTCCTTCCATATGGGTTCCACTCATATACTCCGACCATGTGCAAGTAAATGGTGTCAACCCATGTATATATGCTCTTGTACTAGACATTGGGTATTCAACGTACTTGGTTCATGCCAAGTCAGGTGGCGGAGTACACGCCGTGTTGGAAACCCATGTACTCCTCCCAGTATTTGTGTACATCCCGTGTACACACTGAGTTATCTTGTAGAGACCACATGCCATATAGGTAGCGACACACATTGTACGATAATTATCTCGTACATTAAACCCTATCCACCACTCAGGGGGGCCACATACCATGTAATCTCTGATTACACGCCATGTAGCACTAGATTTTTTAGAATCCTCAGTTTGAGCTCTGGTCATATCTTATAATAAATTGGACACCATTCCAGCTGCGACATGCCGGGAAACTCATGACCCAACGTCATTTGGTTGTGCCATCACCCAAACAATGCATTTTGTTTTCTGATCCAGTTGATTTGGATCACTCACTGACAAGATCGGTTGTTGTGTCACCATTGTTGGTGAGATCCATCAAGAACGAAGTTCGTCGATCGCCGATCTGTGATTCTATCACCATTTTCATGAGATATTTCCCCAAATATCTCCATATATATTCTTTGTTATTCCTTGGGTTATGTGGATAAACATAGGTTTTTTGAATATGGATATTTTTTAGAAGAAATTGATTCATTAAAAAATAATTTTTATTTAAATTATTTAATGATGATCACATCCATTTCATGTTTTTTATAGAAGACCCGCACTGACTACTATTATTTCACTCCTAAGGAAAATATGCCACTCTGAGATTAGTGGTGTGTTAAGATTTTTTATCTGAGCAGTCGTTTAAGGTTTATTCCACTTTTTTAGGGAAACCATGCATTCATTCTATTAAATTTTTATTATTTCCAAACAATTATTCTAGGAACACCTAGCTCCAGAATCACATGTCATCTCAGTGCCTGGTATCACAAATAATTCATATAATATTTAAAAATAATACATAAAAAATCCAAAATATTATAGAAATCATAAGAAAATATTGTATATATATATTTTTGAGATTTATGAACATGTAGTGCATCAATATGAGCTATGCTTTTCTCCAGATGATCGAGGATGAATTTTTCATGTTTTAAAACACTAAAACATATGATTGAAAGTAAAACCCATACAAAATGACATTGTATTGACATGATATCATATGTAATTTTATTTGGAATTATTTTTTATGTTTACGAGTATATGACATGTCATCCAAACCTATGGTGTGCTTGGATTGAATGAACAATCAGTTCATAAAGAATCAACTTAGTGTAAAGATATGTACATGGGTAGGTTAAATCCATTAAAAGTACCTATGATTGTTGTTAAATAATATTAAAGAAAATTTATATTTAATTTTAAAATATAGGAACTATCAACATCGTATTATATGTTTTCTATTTTATAGGGTTAATTGAAAATTCAGTTTAAGTGTTAGAAAACATTAAAATGTTTGTGCGATGGAACAAACTAATGAAAATATATTCATATTGAATTGAATTCATTTTAATAATATCATTGAATTAATTTTGATGTGTAAAATTTCAAGACACATCAACCCAACATGTGGCCTTCTTACACTGATAGAATAAGCTGTTCTTATAGAGTGGATAGTCTTTAATAACATGATCTAGAATGTCAAAACAATAAAAAATCATTTTACCACAAAAATAATACTATAAAAACCATATAATTATTTTTAAAATGTATGTTTTCATGGTGCATCACACTAATTTTTCATTTTTCCAGGAATATTGAAAATTCTATTTTATATTCTTAAACACTAAAACATTCATAAAATATTCAAAAATAAAAAAAATTGACCTAGATAGATGTGAAATCATAGGAAAAGATTCATTGATTTTTTTTATGATTTGTACAAGTATATGGAACATCAATTTGACAGGTTATGTTCTCAAACTAAATGAATAAATAGTTTGAAATTCAAAAACTTATTATAAACGAGTAATATGTTGTAATGAAAATGATCGAGGACTATTTATTATATGCTATTTTAACATAATGGTTCTAGAGGATTCTGTAACATCCCATTCTGGGTGATACTAATTATAGTTCCCCATGTCAGTTCAGTACATAATAGTAAGCACACTTTTCTATAAGACAGAGGATTCGAACTAGTAGTGTTAGTCTAATGGAACAGGTGGGGAGGCTATACCCTCTTTAATAGAGTAAAAAAATTGTGGAAATTAATATAAACAACAATGTGAAATAATTATAAATACCAAACCACCACATAAAAAATTACCAAATCAAGGAAGCACCAACTAGAAAAATATGTAAACAAGTCATGTCATGATAGTCTAAAGTTTCAAAATAAAATCAAAATTAGGACAATAAATACAATCCCCAAAATGGGCCATTATGACAACCCTGCTTTTTATTACAACTTAAACATGCTTTATTACATAAAACTTCACTTGATACAACAAAGAAGATCGAGAGGTTTAGTGTCTTTGGGGATTAGGATCATTACATAAAAACTTTAAACTTGAAATAAAACATCCTTATTGAAAACTTCCTTTACATGACCACTACATTCCTTCGTACTTAGCATTGCATGGGATAACCTGAGGACATGCATAAGAAAAGGGTGAGCTATAAAGCCCAGTAAGGGAGTACACAATGAATAACATGAGGAGTACAATACATGTTAGGCAATAGGCATATCAATAGAGCATAAGAGAGACATGAACATAAAGGCATGATAAAGCATGATAATCATAACATGGAAATGTGGCAACAACACTTAACATTGAATTAGCATGAGCCAAGGCTCATTGCACATGGAGCATGAGTAAACCCTCATTGCACTTGAAGCACGAGTAAACCCTCGTTGCACTTGAATTAGCATGAGTAAACACTCATTGCACATGACGTATCATGATACTATACTTTACCCAATGCATTGGAGCGCTATAAAGGGCGCACCCTTCTTAAACATTTCATTTCATGCATAAGTGTGCCACATGGATCATAAAACATGGATTCATAAAACATAATCATTTATTCCACGATAAAGGAATGTGGAATTCATACATGAAACTTTATAATCAATATGTAAATGTGTATAAAGGTGAATACCCTTGATGGATAAATGGGCATGGTATTCACTACACAAAGACATTGGCTTAGAAAATCGGTGCGATTTCGGCAGCGTAACGGCGTGACATAAGAATTCATAAAAAAGGTTGATGAGAAAAAAAGGGGTTCCTCATCATATTTACATGTAATGGAAAGTAAGGAGATCATGTATATACATGTCCCAACAATAGAAATGGAATTTAGATTCATGATACAAAAGTATTGCTTGAATGTAAAAGAAGAAAGAGAAGTTCCTTTCGGAATTTCGGCATAGTAACGGGTGTACATGGGAGGCATTTAATGAGAGAGAAAGGGGTCTCCCATCATTCAAACAATAATAGGGCAGTATGGGAGAGGTGAGAAACCATACCCCAACATTCATAAATGAAATTAAAAGGGCAATACAACTTAAAGAAAATTAAAAAAAATGAGAAAGGAAGAAAAAACCCTTACTTGGAAGTGTGCTTCCAAAGGCTAGAGAGAGGCTTGTGAGAGGCTTATTGGGAGCTTGGGGCACCTTGAGAGGATTATAGAGAGAGTAGGGCAGAGGTTGGACGAACTTCAAGGGCTTTGAGTGAGGAGGAAGTGGGAGCTTGGGTGGGTTTATATAGGAAAGGTGAGAGAATTCTTTATTATTTAGGTTTGGGACCCCTTATATTAAAATAATCCAAAACACAAACAATACCATGGTATTTGCCCATGGTTTCTGGAAAAGGAGAGAGGAAAACAATATTTTACAAGGCCAAGGTCCGAACTTATTAAAAAATTAGGGTTGCTTATGTGGAGGTGAGTCACACTCCCATGGAAATTAATTTAAAAAGGCAAAGTGTTGAATAAGTCTTGAGGGCTCCATTAATGCTTTTAAAAGTGAGTCAAACAAACCCAAAACCTCATTATTTTAATGATAAAACACATATTGGCCGAACATAAGGATTATGGTATTTTATTACATCACCATTGGGTCATTATGATGTCATAAAACACATTATATATTTAATTGGTATTTAATTTTTACCCAAAAATTTGACTGTCTCAGAAAATTATGAAAAATTCACCGTTGGATAATTTCGACGTCCTGATTCCAAAAATAATATTTATTTTATCTAAATAATTTTCTAAATATGTGAATTTTCACTTTTAAAATAAAAACCGACATTTATAAAAAATTCACGGGTTTTGACAGAAATGGCTTTCAAACCTTAATAAAAATTTTAATTGCATTCATAAAATTATAAGATCATTTATATTTAATAAAAATTAATTTAATATTAATAATAATATTTTATTAAAATATTATTTACTTCAAAAATCCTTTAATTTAATAAAATATAATTCTTAATTAAATAATAACTAAAAACATCATTTGTACTTTAAAAACTAATTACAATGCATCAAAAATGACTATAAATTATATTCATTATTATATACAAAAATAATGTACATGAACATGGTGCTACTTATTTGTTACATAACCCCTTAAAATAGCCGCATAAGACCTAAGGGTAAGGTGTGCGATGGTGACAGACTCTTGGGGTTGCTCGGATAACATCGCTCGAGTGGTGATCTCTATCAACTTCCATTTTTCCCGTAGACGATAATGTTCGAGCTTGACTTGATGAAGCTCAGCTTGGGCTTGGTCAAGGGAAAAGTCCAAAGACGCCACCTCCTTTCCGTTCTCCGACAAATGGGCTTCGTAAGGGGAAATTCTACTGGATGAGGCCATCGCTTCCTTTGTCTGAGTAGAAAATTGGTTCGTTAAAGCCTTATATTTAAACTACCCAGATGATCACTGTTCAACGGCTATAAAAGTAACGGTCACAAATCTTAATGTAAAACTTAAAGAAGTTGACATCTTATAAAAACATTTTTCATAAAGAAACATTTAACTGGATCAAGAGGGATTTTCCATTAATGAAATTTTGGGTCGTTACAACATTCCCCCCTTAAGAAATTTCGCCCTCGAAATTTTCCTTTCCCCACACTAAAACAAATGTGGGTAACTTAGCTTCATCATATCCTCCGACTCCCAAGTTGCTTCTTCAAACTTGTGGTTTCTCCACAACACCTTGACGAGGGGCATTGTCTTATTTCGTAGAACTTTTTCTCTACGATCTAAGATCTTCACTGGTTGCTCCTCATAAGAAAGATCGTCTTCTAATTGTACCACCTCAGAAGAGAGTACATGTGAAGGGTCTGGTATGTACTTCCTTAAGAGGGATACATGGAAGACATCATGCACCTTGTCCATAGTAGGTGGAAGTTCTAGTCGATAGGCCACAGCCCCAACACGATCAAGAATCTCGAATGGGCCGATGTACCTTGGACTTAACTTCCCTTTCTTTCCAAACCTCATGACCTTCTTCCATGGAGATATGCATAAAAACACCATGTCTCCAACTTTAAACTCAAGGTCTCATCGACGATTATCTGCATAACTCTTCTGTCGACTTTGGGCTGCCTTGACATGCTGCTGAATGGTTTTCACCTTCTCCACCATTTCTTCGACCATTTCTGGTCCAAGCAGCTTACGTTCACCGACCTCATCCCAACATTCCGGTGTTCTACACCTTTTCCCATACAGGGCTTCATATGGTGCCATTTTGATTCTCGAGTGGAAACTATTATTATAAGAGAACTCAACTAGAGGAAGATGTTGATCCCATCCTCCTTTAAAGTCCATTGAGCACGCTCTCAACATATCCTCAAGTGTTTGGATAGTCCGCTCGGATTGGCCATCAGTTTGAGGATGATAGGCCGTACTGAAGTTCAGTTCAGTATTCAGAGCATGTTGAAGACTCTTCCAAAACTTAGAGGTAAATCTTGGATCTCGGTCAGACACAATAGATAGTGGTACTCCATGCAACCGTACCACTTCCCTGATATATATCCGTGCCAGTTGATCCAAAGAGAAATCCTCTCGAATAGCAATGAAGTGTGCAGTCTTTGTAAGACGATCCACAATAACCCAGATTGCATTGTTGCTTTTGGATGTCCTTGGAAGTCCAGTGACGAAGTCCATGGTGATGTTCTCCCATTTCCATTCTGGTATGGGCAATGGTTGCATCATCCCCTTAGAATTCTGCCTCTCTGCCTTCACTTGCTGACACACAAGGCACTTTGATGTATATTCGGCGATCTCCTTCTTCATATTATCCCACCAAAAGTTTTCTCGGAGATCTCGATACATCTTTGTGCTCCCTGGGTGAATAGAGAAATTTGAACTATGTGCATCATCCAAAAGTTCTTTCTTCAGCTCCGAACTTGATGGGACACATAGTCTTTTCCCAAACCGCACAATTCCTTCTTCATTAACATTAAACTCTGAGGATTTTCCCTTTTTGATAGCTTCCACTTTTTCTTGGATTCTCGCATCATCCTTTTGAGCATCCTTTAACCTTTCCAAAAGAGATGGTTGAGCAATCATTTGTGAAAGGATTGATGATGTTCCCTTATTTATGATTCCCACGTCCATCTTCATCAAGTCTAAGAAGATTGGATCCTTCTCAATTCTCATCATTGATAGAATTGCTGGATCCTTTCTACTTAGGGCATCCGCCACCTTGTTCGCCTTCCCAGGGTGGCAATGTATTGAACAGTCATAATCCTTTATGAGCTCTATCCATCTTCTCTGGCACATATTAAGCTCTTTCTATGTGAATATATATTTAAGACTCTTGTGGTCAGTATATATCTCACATTTCTCTCCATAGAGATAATGCCGCCAGATTTTCAAGGCAAAGATCACCACCTCCAACTCCAGATCATGCGTTGGATAGTTTCGCTCATGGATTTTCAACTGCCTTGAGGCATAGGATATCACTTTATCATTCTGCATCAGCACACATCCTAAGCCCTTCTTCGAAGCATCACTGAATACCACAAAAATCTCCCCACTTGTGGGTAAAGTGAGCACAGGTGCAATGATAAGCCTCCTTTTCAACTCCTTGAAGCTTTCTTCGCATTCATCACTCCAATCAAACTTTACTCCCTTTCGAGTTAGCTTGGTAAGAGGATTGGACAATCGTGAGAAGTTTCTCACAAATCGTCGATAATATCCAGCTAACCCCAAGAAGCTACGGATATCAGTTACCGATGTTGGCCTCGGCCATCCCTCAATTGCATCTGTTTTGGAGGGGTCCACAGATATCCCATTGCTTGTGATGATATGGCCCAAGAATGAGACCTCCTTCAACCAGAACTCACACTTGCTGTACTTGGCATAGAGCTTCTCCTTGCGCAAAGTCTCCAGTACAGTTCTTAAATGCTCCTCATGGTCCTCCTTGGTTTTGGAGTATATTAGAATATCATCTATAAAGACTACCACAAATTTATCTAGGTAATCTCTAAAGACTCTATTCATCAAGTCCATGAATATTTCTGGAGCATTGGTGAGTCCAAAAGGCATTACTATGAATTCATAGTGCCCGTACCTTGTACAAAAAGAAGTCTTGGGGATATCTTCCTTCTTCACCCTTACTTGATAATATCCCGACCGCAAGTCGACCTTGGAGAAGTATTGTGCTCCACGCAGCTGATCAAACAAGTCATCGATTCTTGGGAGAGGATACTTGTTCTTTATCGTGATTTTGTTAAGTTCACGATAATCGATGCAAAGCCGCATTGACCCATCCTTCTTATTGACGAAGAGGACTGGTGCACCCCATGGTGATGCACTTGGGCATATAAACCCTTTATCCAGATTCTCCTATAGTTGTTTCTTCAGTTCTTCAAGCTCAACCACAGCCATTCTATATGGAGTCTTGGATATTGGTAGCGCCCCAGGTATAAGTTCAATTGAGAACTCAACATCTCTTCTTGGAGGAAGACCAGGAAGTTCCTCGGGAAATACTTCAGTGAATTCCCTCACAATAGGCATTTCTTCAAGGGTGGTTTCTTCCTTGGACTCAATCATCTGAGCCAGATATGCGTGCTCATAAGGCAGTAATATCCATGCTTGAGATGATGGAGCTAAAGGAGATTCATCTTCCTCCTGACACTTGTAAAGAATCGGGGGTCTATTCTCCATATAGAGTGTGATTTCCCTCTCCCGACAATTTATGTTGGCTCTATATAAGGAAAGCCAATCCATGCCAAGAATTGCATCAAATTCCACCAAAGGGAGTATGACGAGGTTCGCCGGGAAATTCAATCCACAGATTATAACAGGGGAGGACTTATACTCATGGGATGCAATGATTGCCCCATTTGCCGTACTCACCGACATCTTTACTTCCATGATTTGTGGTGGTGCAGGGATTATTCTACTAAACTTTTGAGATATAAAAGAATGCGTAGAACCTGAATCAAAAAGTACGTTCGCTATTCTTGAATGAATAACTAGCGTACCTGTCACCACTTCGTTGTCGGGGTTCACTTCGGCAGAAGTGATGGAAAAAGCTCTTCCTTGCTGTCTTGGAGGTTGTTGATTGCCTCCGATAACCCTTGGATTAAGGCACTGATTCGCAAAATGACCCGGTTCTTTGCATTTGAAGCATTGAACAACGCGTTGAGGTTCGAACGGAGCGTTCCTCCCCTCCGTCGCAGCCGCGGGTCCTTCTTGCTGACAGTTAACAGCTAGGTGCCCTTCTCTTCCACACTTGAAGCATTTTCTTGTCCCCCTAAGGCAACTTCCAGGGTGCTTCTTTCCACACTTTTGGCAAGTGGGGTGCTGGAATTTCTTAGCGCCGTTGGATTTATCCATCGGACCACCAACATTGAAGTCCACCTTCCGCTTTTTGTCCCCATGATACCCCTGTGATTCTACGATCTCCATTTCAACCTTGAGGGCACATCAGACAATTTCCTCATAGCTGTCGAAGTCACGTATCGCTAATGCTTTCCGCAAGCTAGGCTTCAGCCCACCAAAGAAGCGGTCAACCTTGCATTCGGGGGTAATGACAAAGCTGGAAGCGTATCGTGCAAGCCTTGTGAAGTTTGCCTCGTACGCTCCCACAGATTCCTCATCTTTCTGCTTGAGGGAAAGGAAGTCCCTTTCCATTTTAAGACGGAGGGTGCGTGGAAAATATTTATCAAAAAACATCTTCCGGAATACCTTCCATTCCAAAGCCTCGATCTCCTCCTCAGGCTTCGTATTTTTGATCAACGTCCACCATTGATCAGCTTCACCCTCCATACGATAAGCCGCCAGGAGAACCTTCTCTTTTTCAGAGCATTGGAGGATGGAGAATATCTTTTCAATGGAGTTGATCCATTGTTCAGAAATCGTGGGATCGGATGATCCACTAAAAGTAGGAGGTCTTTGTCTCATGAAGCTTTCAATAGCGACTTGTTCTTTCTTAGGGGGGGTTGAACGTTCCTCTTGACCAGTGTTTCTATTCAAAACTTGAGTTAGCTGAGAGAGAAGCGTGACAAAGTTCGCGATTCCCGCTCCCATTGGATTGTGCATCTCATAAGTACAATCATCACACTGATCTTCACAACGGTTGTTAGCCCGAGTTCTCCTATTACCGGCCATTGGCTGGAATAAAAGGAAAGTTAGGGGTAACACATAAAGGGTAATCCAAAGACAAAAGTTGATGACTTATAAATAAACTTTAATCTCTTTAACTCATGAGTCTATAAGATTCAATCCAGGCTTTTCATGATCTTCCTTCTAACATATATTCTTAGGGGCATTTTTCCCTTAATAAGGGTTCATACTAAGATTGTGAATTTATCAAAACATATCCCCCAGGAGTGTCGTAACCAAGAGTGCAGCAAGGCCCGTTGTCGTGCAGCAGTTCCCGTTCGAGTCTAGCTCAAAGCGGTGTTTTCGGGTTTTACCCCTAGGATACATCTGTGCCAGAGCCGCCTCTACCTGCTCGTATCCAGACAGGGATGTATTTGTTTGATAAAACACTTACTTAGTATTTACCAAAACTTAGGGATGTTTTTATTATGCTTAGTCTTGTATCTAAGGCTTTACTAGGGTTTCCTAATCCCAAAAATAACTAAACCTATCCTCTGATACCAACTATGGCAACCCTGCTTTTTATTACAACTTAAACATGCTTTATTACATAAAACTTCACTTGATACAACAAAGAAGATCGAGAGGTTTAGTGTCTTTGGGGCTTAGGATCATTACATAAAAACTTTAAACTTGAAATAAAACATCCTTATTGAAAACTTCCTTTACATGACCACTACATTCCTTCGTACTTAGCATTGCATGGGATAACCTGAGGACATGCATAAGAAAAGGGTGAGCTATAAAGCCCAGTAAGGGATTACACAATGAATAACATGAGGAGTACAATACATGTTAGGCAATAGGAATATCAATAGAGCATAAGAGAGACATGAACATAAAGGCATGATAAAGCATGATAATCATAACATGGAAATGTGGCAACAACACTTAACATTGAATTAGCATGAGCCAAGGCTCATTGCACATGGAGCATGAGTAAACCCTCATTGAACTTGAAGCACGAGTAAACCCTCGTTGCACTTGAATTAGCATGAGTAAACACTCATTGCACATGATGTATCATGATACTATAATTTACCCAATGCATTGGAGCGCTATAAAGGGCGCACCCTTCTTAAACATTTCATTTCATGCATAAGTGTGCCAAATGGATCATAAAACATGGATTCATAAAACATAATCATTTATTCCACGATAAAGGAATGTGGAATTCATACATGAAACTTTATAATCAATATGTAAATGTGCATAAAGGTGAATACCCTTGATGGAGAAATGGGCATGGTATTCACTACACAAAGACATTGGCTTAGAAAATCGGTGCGATTTCGGCAGCGTAACGGCGTGACATAAGAATTCATAAAAAAGGTTGATGAGAGAAAAAGGGGTTCCTCATCATATTTACATGTAATGGACAGTAAGGAGATCATGTATATACATGTCCCAACAATAGAAATGGAATTTAGATTCATGATACAAAAGTATTGCTTGAATGTAAAAGAAGAAAGAGAAGTTCCTTTCGGAATTTCGGCATAGTAACGGGTGTACATGGGAGGAATTTAATGAGAGAGAAAGGGGTCTCCCATCATTCAAACAATAAGAGGGAAGTATGGGAGAGGTGAGAAACCATACCCCAACATTCATAAATGAAATTAAAAGGGCAATACAACTTAAAGAAAATTAACAAAAATGAGAAAGGAAGAAAAAACCCTTACTTGGAAGTGTGCTTCCAAAGGCTAGAGAGAGGCTTGTGAGAGGCTTATTGGGAGCTTGGGGCACCTTGAGAGGATTATAGAGAGAGTAGGGGAGAGGTTGGACGAACTTCAAGGGCTTTGAGTTAGGAGGAAGTGGGAGCTTGGGTGGGTTTATATAGGAAAGGTGAGAGAATTCTTTATTTTTTAGGTTTCGGACCCCTTATATTAAAATAATCCAAACCACAAACCATCCCATGGTATTTGCCCATGGTTTCTGGAAAAGGAGAGAGGAAAAAAATATTTTACAAGGCCAAGGTCCGAACTTATTAAAAAATTAGGGTTTCTTATGTGGAGGTGAGTCACACTCCCATAGAAATTAATTTAAAAAGGCAAAGTGTTGAATAAGTTTTGAGGGCTCCATTAATGCTTTGAAAAGTGAGTCAAACAAACCCAAAACCTCATTATTTTAATGATAAAACACATATTGGCCGAACATAAGGATTATGGTATTTTATTACATCGCCATTGGGTCATTATGATGTCATAAAACACATTATATATTTAATTGGTATTTAATTTTTACCCAAAAATTTGACTGTCTCAGAAAATTATGAAAAATTCACCGTTGGATAATTTCGACGTCCTGATTCCAAAAATAATATTTATTTTATCTAAATAATTTTCTAAATATGTGAATTTTCACTTTTAAAATAAAAACCGACATTTATAAAAAATTCACGGGTTTTGACAGAAATGGCTTTCAAACCTTAATAAAAATTTTAATTGCATTCATAAAATTATAAGATCATTTATATTTAATAAAAATTAATTTAATATTAATAATAATATTTTATTAAAATATTATTTAATTCAAAAATCCTTTAATTTAATAAAATATAATTCTTAATTAAATAATAACTAAAAACATCATTTGTACTTTAAAAACTAATTACAATGCATCAAAAATGACTAGAAATTATATTCATTATTATATACAAAAATAATGTACATGAACATGGTGCTACTTATTTGTTACATATCCCCTTAAAATAGCCGCATAAGACCTAAGGGTAAGGTGTGCGATGGTGACAGACTCTTGGGGTTGCTCGGATAACATCGCTCGAGTGGTGATCTCTATCAACTTCCATTTTTCCCGTAGACGATCACGTTCGAGCTTGACTTGATGAAGCTCAGCTTGGGCTTGGTCAAGGGCAAAGCCCAAAGACGCCACCTCATTTCCGAGCTCCGACAAATGGGCTTCGTAAGGGGAAATTCTACTGGATGAGGCCATCGCTTCCTTTGTCTGAGTAGAAAATTGGTTCGTTAAAGCCTTATATTTAAACTACCCAGATGATCACTGTTCAACGGCTATAAAAGTAACGGTCACAAATCTTAACGTAAAACTTAAAGAAGTTGACATCTTATAAAAACATTTTTCATAAAGAAACATTTAACTGGATCAAGAGGGATTTTCCATTAATGAAATTTTGGGTCGTTACAGCCATGATGTAATGTCTTGTTTCCTCGTACAAAATCCATCCCAAGTCCCTTTTCAGCAATCAAAAATAGATAATTTTCTATTATCTTGACTTATAACCACGATGTTAGCTCGATTACCCAATGGCATCCCGAGCAGGGTGTGAGTAAAACTCAGTTTTCTGCCACCATCAATGTCTATAATAATAACTCAGTAAAATAATTATGTATACTAGACTTCCAATTATAATAATTAAGACTATGAAAGTGAAAAAGGTACCTATCAAACAATTATTACTTAGAATATTTTCACTCAGGATTCTCCAAGATACCCTACTATTAAAACTACTTAGGCCCACACTATAGGTTTGAACCACATATAATGGGTAAAACACTTTACATCACATGGGAATTTATTTATTAATTTAATTCAACAATGGACATATAAGAATCATTCGAGGTACCCATCTCATATATATAAATCAAGAGTATATAGAATCAATCCTGAAATAGAAATCATTCTATAAAACATTAGGGCATAGATAATTAGTGTGGCCTAAGGCAAGGGAGAGGTACCTCAGTCTGACATCCTAAGAAAACCATTTTTCATTTATTACAAGGTCCATTATTAGTGACCCTTTTATCAAATGATAAAAAACATTACCCACCTTTTAATTTCTCCCATTTCCATATACCATTACATTCAATACTTCAATAATTTACATAACTAGCCCATTTTATAATTCAAGAATAATTACAAGTTGGTCACCCATTAACAGTATGTACCCTCATATACATGCCTATTTAACAAATTATCACAATTACAAATTAAAAAAACACAACTTATTTAACCTCTTCATTTTAAAACAATCATACGTTTATTATGTTATAAAAACACAACATAATTTATAATGGTTTAATGTCATAAAACATTAAAATCTCATTTAAAAACTCATATTACTATCTCCATGGGAGTGTCACTCCCAATGGGTGGCTATATTCCCAGTCTAAAATACCACAATTGATCTAGTGGGGACCGTGAGGGGTGTCACACATCAATTATATTACAAATTCAATTTCTATAATTAAATACCTAAATTCTTATCATGGATGTGAGTTAGGAAAAACCCATACATAAGAATAAAAACATGACTATAGAAAATTAACTTGTAGATCATCTAACACAAGATCAAAGATAAGTATTCTCCAAAACTTGGCACCTGATCCATGCTCAAAAAACATTCAATGTTAAAACTAATAATATAATGGAGAAAAGAGTTCAGGTATTTTGATATAAAGATAAATTATACCATTATTATATAATAAAATATAATAATGTGATATATAGACTCACTAGGCGCTTTGATTCACAACAACCGATGCCTCAAATAACCAAGAACCAAATGATAATTTCCAATGGGATGATTTAGAGGAAGGGGTTCATACCTTTGGTTATAGGAGGAGAAATGAGAAAAAATCTATGTAATAACTATTAAAACCTGGGGGTTGAAATGTAAATTTACCTTCCTTTAATAAGGTTCATAGTTTCACAATACGGTTTACCAAACCATGCACCAACATTGCGTCCCACTCTATCTAATGAGAGAAACGAGTCACACACATTCCTCGGGATTCTTCATGGTTTGGAAAACCATGTAGAGGTTCTATCTTTTTCTCTTTAAAATACCCCACGGTTTCTAGGATCCCCCGTTCATGGGTTTCCTACCATTCACTATCCCCCTAAAGGCTGCACTATTAAGGTACACGGTTAGTACAAACTGTGTGCCAATCATGTTCCCTTTACAATATGGATACTTTTCCATAATTTTCATTACCCAAACTCCCCTAACATCCATGATTCCCCTCATACTCTCAAGAATAATTTCAATAACTATTTTAAAGCGTGTTAACTCAAAATTTATCAAGAATGTACCTCATGAAAAAGTCAGTATCCTATATATTATAATTATTAGTTTTATATTTTTTTTACCATACTAAATTTTAATTTTAATTCATATTATTTTAAATTATATGGGAAGATGTATAATGATCTTGGAAAAAAATTGAATAAGTTTGTTTGTGATCTTATTAAATTATATATCTTGATGACATATTTTGAATATCTAAATTATGGTTGTCCTTTGTTTTCTTAAAATATCAACATCATAGATTATTTGTTTTTATATTTTAAAATAAAATAATTTTCCTATATGGGTCAATATTTAGATATCTTTATAGTCTAGAAGATGGGGACCCTCTTTACTAAATACACTTCTGGTAGCACATGGGACCTTATTAATCTCAATCTCTTCATTCATGATCAGATCACCGATCTATTTGAGGACCAAGACCATATTTCAACTTGAATAAAATATTCCTAAAGAGATAATAAAAGAATCAAGTCCCGCATGACTTCATTAAATATCACTCCCACTATCTCTAGTAGAATCCAAATCATGTTTAAATAATTATGATGACCAACCAGTAACCTTCCTTATGAAATAATCATACAAAATATTCACCATAATATAAACACTTATTTTATCATATAATTATTATCTTACATCGTTGTATCCTTGGATATCAATTCAATAGGGGTTCAATCTTTAAAAATGATGATTGCTACATATCTGGCCAACATAATCTGAAAAAACAATCAATAAATCTTTACCAATTCCTCCGCACAATATTGTTTCCATTACATATGATTTCTTCCTGAACAATGATAGATCATGATCCTTCAATATGGATATCATAAAATATGTACATTAATATTTCACCATCTAGATGGATATTTAGTAAGTCTCAACATAATTCACTCCTTAGAACTATAAAGGGTTGGTTTATTTAGATACTAGATACTTGATCAATATTTTTCATGAAATATCATCACGATATCCAAAAAAATTATTGTCACATAGTACCCTTATTAAACATACAACCAACATAATAACTATGGTCATAACTCATGGAAAAGAATACATATCATCGGGTGAGATTAGTGTTTAATAATTATAAACAAGTAAGATACCAATCAATGAACCAAAATTAAAATATGACAATCATTAGTGCATGATAACATGATCATAACTTACAAAAAATATAATGAACAATTCATTTCCCATAAATCCTGATTCATGGAATATATATTTTTAATAACAAAGGAAAAGATTTAAAAGAATACAAAATCATCAATAATCAGTCATGATCTATGAAAACATATAGTAAGAATAATACATAAGAGGAGACGCTCTTGGTTTACATTACTTTAGACCCCCTAGTTCTCGGCTGACTTGTTTCTTATTTCTTGTTTTGTTTCTTGTCTTATTTGTTTTTTCCCATTGTCTTCCTAAATAAAAATTTGATGATGATAATTTAGTCAAGGATCACTCATAAAAATATCATTGTGGACTGAGTACCTTTTTAGATCATATTTACTCCCAATTATAGTTCATATTATCTCATGTGGAATACCTAATTTCCCATTTACTTAAAAGGATATATAATTTTTGTCCCAACCCTCATATAATGAAAACCATACATATGTGTTCTATAAGATCATAAAAATAGACAGAATTTAATCACAACATAAGTTACTAATGTGAATGAAATGAATATTAATAAATCATTCTTATAAAATCATTATAAAGATATATAAAATGAATTAATGTGGCTGGTATTATATGAAAATATCCCTAGTAAATCATATAAATAATTAAAATATGTTGACATAAATAAAAAATTATTTTAATAAAAGAATTTAAAACATGCTTTTAAAATCAAGGGAAACATCCCTATTCTTTTGGTAAAATTTATGGCCTCTTACTTATATAAATATACGATTAATATTTTCTTTATAAATCACTATAAAATTGTAATTAAATATTCACAATTAACTAAATACATGTAAGTAGTAAAATATTTTCATTCTATATCCTTTAAAAAAGAAAATTCTTTTCACACTATTGTAAAAAGTCAATATTGAGTCGTAAAAAAAAACATTGAAAAAAATTCCTATAAATATTTTTTAATGAAGTTCAAAGGCAGTGAAAATAAAATTTTTGAAATTTTTTATTATCAATAAAATCATCCATATTTTTTTGACGTACATGGATAGGGAATAGAAAAACCCTGACCGAAAGGGGGAAATAAAGTCATGTTTTTGTAAAATCATATTATCGATAATTGTAAGTACTGAAAATATGAAAATGAAATTAAAACCTATAAATCATAAAAATTAATAGAGTTAAAGAAAATATATTGGTTTAAAAATATAAGTATCTTATAATATCCCCCCTTGAAAATTTAACACATACATTCGTGAAAAGACTTTAGATTTTAACACAGACCATTACCTCAGGTCCATATGTTCTTCGTACATTCTTTTAACATAGTTTTTAATAAATTTAGATTTATTTTACATATATACCATACCTATATTTATACTTTTATTGAAAACTACCAGTCCCCTAGAGTTTTCAACTCCCTATATATTAATAATTAATCATTAAAAATAAAACTTGGGGTGTTTACTAATTCAATTTCCCATGCATGTAACAGTTTCATGAATCTAGTCCTTTCACCTTGGTCTTAGTTTCACCATATAAAAAATATTTATCATGTAATAATTATTAAACATATTCATTATATACACATTTATAATAATTCACTTAAAGAAGTGTTGAAAAATGAATTGCAACACTTTGTGGTGATGGTAGTCCGTCATTACGCATGTGTGGAGTCGTAATTTTTCCATAGAATGAGAATATATAAAAAAATAATTATTTAAATAATTATAACAATATCATAAATATTAATCCGTTCCTTTTGAACAACCATGTTAAGAAAAAATTTGACAAAAAACAAATCGTTCTGTGGAGGTGGTAGTCTAAACTTATGCATGAGTGACATATTAATTTTCCAACAGATGACTGGCTAATAAGGTAGATAATATTATAAATTTAAAGAATCATAATATAGTTATTAAATTAATATATATTTAAATGTATATTAATTAAATTCATTTTAAAACCCATAGGTGAAAGGTGGTGTTCAAAAAACCCCCCACATTGTTGAAGTGGTATTTCGTACGTATGAATATATGATGTTCTCATTTCCTATAGGATGGATAGTAGGTAGAAAATTGGAGGAACATTAAAAATTTAATAATATAAAATATAATGATCCTATTATATTAACATGGTTATGGAATATTTATTGGAGGTCTAAAATGAATAAAATTTCAATATATTTGTAAATAAAATTACATATCCTTTTGGTCTCTTCCTCTGGATTACACCTTAAGACTTATTGAGTTCAGTATTTCATGATAATTTAAATTCTAGTTCATTTGGAGGATATTTGAGAAGATATTTGGGTATGGATTTTATTAAATAGAGTTCTCAAGCTATGTGGGTAATTGGTAAGGGTAGGTTCTCTTTTATAACTGAGGAGAGTGATACTCTTATAGATATTAATAACTATAAAATATAATAAATTCACTCCCATGGGAAAATGGCTCCAAAATATCAAAATTTTAAATAAAATATGATCTAATTCATTAGAAACATTACCAATTAAATTTAATCCTTTTTTATTGTCATTTGGAATACTATCACTTAGGTTAACAACCCATTTAACCCTTATGATGGTAAAATGATTATTATTGGTAACTATTCGTTGTGGATAAATATTAATTTGTACTTATTAAAAAATATTATTTTTTAAAAAAAAATATGGAATCTATTTTACCATATAAAATTTATGTATATGGTAAAAATGTATTCTAATTTCTTTTCATAAAACATGTAAAATCGTATTTAATGAAATTGTATTTTTGAATGTAAATTTAATTTTACTATCTTTCATTTCCTAGTAACTACCATAAGTTAGATTTTAATATATTTGATTTAATATATTATATTCACTTTTATTTAAAATCATTCATTACTAGTGATTAATTAAACTTATTATGATAAATATACATTGTGTATAATAAAAAAGGTTCTCCAAAAAATAACTATACTTACCTTATAATGTGTTTAAATTCTTTTATAACCAATTAATAACAAATAAATATATGATATTACATTGGTTATATAAATTATAAACATATTATATCATTGATATATAGAGATAAATATATTTTATTTACATAACAATACATACTATGTATAAAAAATCATGAGAAAAATATGGATTATATGATTTTATTCTTATCGATAAAATTTGAGTTCATATTTCATAATCATTAAGAATTAATTTTTTATTAAGTAAAAATTTAATACATAATTTTTTTAATTTAGTTACTCCATTATATTCTCGTAATTCTAATGGGTTTTAAATAACTATCACATTTAATAATAATATTTTAATAACATATGAAGGTTTTTCTACGCTCGATAATTCATCTAAAAAAACATATCGATGACTAAAAATTTATTAAAGAAAGATATATATTCGAAAATATTAGAGGGTAATATTTTAATCCACATAAAATAATTTCCCTTGAAATTTTTTCACTCCGATATAAAAAAGTCGGTAGTTATACCTCACCACATCATCAGATTCTCACTTAGCTTCTTCAAACTAATGCTTTCACAATATATCATTTAATAGACGAGTTTTATTTTTTTCTAGAACATTATATATTTGATCAAGAACCACCACTATTTTCACCTCATAATTAATATCATATTCTAATGTTATAACCTTTGAGTTTAGCTCACGTTAAGGATCAGTTATGTATTCTTAAAAAGATATACATAAAAACATCATGAAATTTGGATAGGTATAGTGGAAGCGCCAATCGATAATCCACCATCCAAATATGATTAATAATATCAAAGTTAAAAATATTTTTCACTATTATATTTAAATTCCTTCCATGTCTCATAACATTATATCTAGGTGATATTCAAAGGAATACTTTATCACTACCTTTGAACTCTTGATCTCACTAATGATTATCATCATAAATTTATGTTGACTAAATAATCCTTAAGATTCTATAGAATAGATCTAACCATGTTTATATTTTCATTATCTTGATAAATTACATAATTTTTATGTTCTTCAACTACATCCCATCATATTGGAGTCCCTCACTGCATTCCATAGAGGAGTTATGACAACCGTTATCTTTATTGTTCATTAATTAATGATTCATTAAATTATATATCACTTAGTACAACCCAGATGATACATAATTCTAGTTTATTTAGAAATTATTTACATTACATTAAAACATAAAATATTTTGGGAGAGGGTATATCATTAATATTTAAAACTTCCTTACCATTCTCATATTATCCCATAGTTCTTTAAACAACATGGGATAACCTTGGTACATACATTATAAATTGGTGAGCTATATATCCAAGTAAGATAATAAGAATATAATAACATTAAGAAGGTATTACATGTTAGAAAATATAAATTTAAATGGGGAAAAAAATGTAGAGAATCATAAAAATGAACAATGAGGGATCATATGTCATTATAACATAAAGGCAATGTGGGAATGTGCAAACACATTTAAATATGACATCATAAAAATAAGTCAAGGTTATCCACCAAGATATAACAACATTATGTGCTTAGGGAAACCTAACACACACCATATATAGGTTCTTAATATACTTAAACATTACCCAAATCATTGGATCACTATCTGGGTAGAACCATCATAATAAAATCAGGTACATCGATAAGTGTGCCCAATAGATTTTATACATATGAACATATTTCAACACATTTAATCCCATGATATTGGAGCATGTATTATATACAAGAAATTTCCCAATCAAGGAGCTATAATCACAAAAAGTTAAAGAACCTTGATATAAAATGGGTATACTGATTCACAACACAATTATTTTTGTATTGAAAATCATAGAAAAATTTACCAGCATAATAGGAGAACAATAATGTTTATTGTGTAATGACCAATGTTTCCTAAAATATAATTTATTTAATATAAAATTAGTCTTACAATATATTTTATTATAAATATATAAAATATTGAGGAACTAATATGTACACCGCAAGATTCCACAGTATGTTTTCCTTTTAATAATGTAATATCTTGCATTGTACGCAACTTCGAGATTTTAACACACACTACAACCAATCAAACTAGCCGTTATGAATAGTAATATCCACTTTTTGAAATTTTATAAATTTTATCTTTTAAAATGGACTTCATTTTTGGATTTTGAAAATCTAAATTATCCTAGGGTGAATTTTTGGTACTTTTTGGATAACTTTCATATTTTGATGAATAGTGAAAATTACTAAATTTTAATTTAAAAAAACTTTTTTTAATCAAAATAATTAATAGTGATAAATTATGAGTTTGAGTGAATTTAAAGTATATTTAGAATATATTTTTACCACTTAATACAATATTGGTCATTTTACGTAATTTCACATTTAAACCGGACATAAATAAGTGTCCCTCTTTTGATAGTTATTATTTCTTAAAAACACACTTTTTGTTTTGACAGTAGGAATTAATTTTAAATTAATTTCTTCCACTTCTATGTTTTGAATTTAGAAAAATGGATTCCATATTTATAATCAGGGGGTCCAAATTGTGTAAATAGGTAACTTTTATTTTTCGACATTTTGAATAATTACTTCGGTAAATATTTTATTTACCATGGTTAAAGGGTAAATTAGGTAAATACGGGTAAAAAATAATATTATAATAATAATAATTTACCCTAAAACGTGTCCAAAACCTATTGGTTGATACATTTCCGACCATGGGCATCTTTGGTTCGATTTTGGGACCCCATGGATCCACTTGTAAGTGATAATGAAACTTTATATTAATTAAGTTAAAGTAAATACAAAAATGATATAAGCATATATCTTTTAGAAAAGTAATTTTTACAAAGGGTTATATATGATATATTTTCGACTATAAATATTCATTGTAAAGATAAAAGGATTTCCTACATAATTGTATTTTTTTATGTTTTTTAGACATTTAATAATTAAATATATTTATGACACAATAATGATGAACTACTTTCCTTATTAATGAAAGAATCAAATAATTGGTATTATAAATGTTGAAATAAATAGAATTTTAATGTTTTATTGACATCCACGAATTTAATTGGTTAATATGATATGTCAATATTTCTTAAATGAATTTAGTTTGAATTAATAAATAGCTTAAGACTTTAAAAAAATTAATTATTAAATAGTGTCAAAATTTACATAAATGATTTTTTAAATCAAATATTATATTATTAATTGATATTCTATTCCTAAAAATCCATGGTTAGGCCCAATGACTTATATCATGATAGGTGTATCATTAATGGACCACTTGGGGTACTATTGGAATTATATAGTATGTTTATTAACTATATAATATAAAAATACAAAGTGACATGGTAAATGTCAAACAAATTAACTAAGAGTTAAAACTAAAAGATAAGGTAAATATAGTGACCCAAAACTGTCTAAAATCTATTGGTTTAAAGTATTTAGAACCATAATAACCTTAGAATTAGAATAATCTACTTTTGAGCCATTATAAACTGAATATAAATTTATTATAAAATAATACTTTAAGTTTTTTCTAAAGAGCCCCTCCCCCCTTATAAAAGGCCACCAATTCCAACCAATTCTTTACACCTTCAAAACTTTTTGGTTCGGCCAAAATCTATCCAAATATACTCAAAAATTCCCGTACTTAAACCTAGATTCCTTAGTTTGATCAGAAAGACAACCAAAGGGGACCTTTTTATCTAATCTAAAGGAAGAACCCGAAGAAGAGGTAATGTTTTCACCACCCTTTTTCAAGTTCCTTTCTTATTCAACTTCTTCTTTCTTTGTTATTTCCTTTCTAAAATAATAAATCGAGGATCTTCTATATAATTTTATGTTATTATAAATATGGTACAACCATATTCAGTATTCTATCCATCCTTTGAATGACATGTCACCATACGTACGTACGTACGGCTTACCGTCTCCACGTCGTGGTGTAATTGTTAGTCAAAAACATTATTATTTGGATGAGTGTGATAATGATATGTAATTGATGTAAATAATAAATATAACATGATAATGATTCTGTATATTTTATATACCATCCAATTATATATTATTATAATATTAAAAGAATGATATTGTCGCTCGAGCGTACGTACGGACTACTGTCTCCACGAACGCGATGAGATTCATTCCCCATCGTATCCATGCAATTATAATTCTAATTTTATGATTAAAAATAATGTTTAAGTACTTTATAACATTATGGATATAAATAAGATACAACCTATCCATAAAAAACAAGGCTTATGTAACAAAATATATAAAAGAAAACAAGTATGTTAACACCCGGAAGTATGATAATACTAAGATATTATTAACAAATCATTTTTGAAAGATCATATATGATATCATATTAATGTATATGATTCTTTTATAATTTAATAACAATTATTTCACCATTATACATGAGGTTAACCTACCCTCAACCAAGGAAAAGTACAAGGTAAGGTTTTATTTCACAATCTCTTCATTATCCGAGGTTGTTTATACGTAATTATCTTCTGGGACATCTTTATCATCCACATCCATGTTTCATAAAAATGTATTTCAAATCACTCTTACTATTTTACAGACTATGGGTTAACGTCTTTTATACCCTTGTTTACTTTTTATAATATGTTTATAAAGGAATCTTTCCGTCACTTTCCAAAATGGTCCTTTTTAACATTTTTGACAAAATTATGGTAAGAATGTCTTTTTTTAACTTATACGGCGGTTGCAGATATTTTCCGCCATTATAAAAATCATCAAAGCTTCCCTTAAAATATTATAAGAATATTTTTAATTTAAATGTTTTATTTTATAATTATGTTACTTTTAAATTATTTCAAAATGAATATTTTATGAATTTGTGAAAGGTACTCTTAATCAAGATCAGAATTTCAAATGTTTATAAGATTTATCTTTCTAAATATTTTTAATTAATGTCCATGCTTTCGAAATGATTTTAAGTATTTATTTATATGGACATGAATGTTTTGAAATTATATTTATTTTCAAAAGTTTCAATGTGGTACGGGACACTTTGATTCAAAAATCTCTTTTAAATTGCTTCCTTTATAAATGTGTGACTTTTCAATGATTTCAAAATAAAGAGATATTTCTCTCAAATAGTTTTGATTTCATCTATGTCAATATCCTTTGATGGATTTTAAGATTATTGAAGTTGATTTATAATGATACAAAACATCCATATTGTATTGAAGGTTTGGTGATATGTTTGATAGTGGATGTGTTATTTTTATACCATTCATGGTTTATGGAGAAAGTATTGAAATTTCGTATGATAGTTTTAATACGAATGTTTATGTTATGTTGAAACTTTTTCATATGAGGAATTAATTGGACTTAATATGTGACGGGTGGTGCCTACTACAGCTCCTCGATGCATCGGTAGGTCTAATGATACAAACTAGTGTCTTGGCACATGGCCTTGAAAAAGTCTTATTTTTATTCTTGGCATGAGGACTTGGCTATGTGGTGATAATAGTCTGGAATTATGCATTCCATCATTATGAAAGTGGTTATTGATAATGCATGTTATTATTCAATTAGTAGAATATCCATGTGAATAATTAAATGGAATTATATCATTTTATTTCTGCCATATTATGATGATGTTCAAGTTTAAAAGGCTTTTTTTAGTTATACATTGCCTTAAATGTTTATGATTATTTATGAAAGTTTCCGCTATATTGTTATCCTTACCGGGTATCTGAGCTCACCCCTTTTAATGTTTTATTTTTCTTAGGATGTGATGAAGTATTTTCTGAATGACCTGCAGGGATAGTATGGGGGATATGAGTGTGGTCTATGAAGACAAGTTGTTGTTTTAGTTTTTCAGTTTATGATGTAATGTAAGACTTATGAATATATCTAGTGTTTCCAAGGATACTAAACTAATTGATCTTTTGAGACTTGATCATTTTTTATCATACCAATGTTATGTAATAATGAATCGAATCTGGGTAACTAGGGTCAGGGCATTACAGTTGGTATCAGAGGAAGTTTAGTACAAACCTTGGAAACTAGATTTAGATAAACTCTGATTAGAGTACATATCCCTAAGATAGACTTTGAGGATTAGTATAGAAGAACTTCCTAGAATTTTGGTATTGTAGAGATTTTTTGAGTTTTCCGAGCAATAAATCCCTATCTGGATACAAGCAGGTAGAGGCAGCTCTAGCACAGATGTACCTAGGGGTAAAACCCGAAAACACCGCATTGAGCTAGACTTGAACGGGAACTGGTGCACGACAACAGGCCTTACTGCACTCTTGGTTACGACACAACCAGGGGATAAGCTTAGGATAATTCTCATTTTCTATACAAACCATTATGAAGGGTTTATGAGTATATACTTCCTTAAAGAAGACATTTTTACGATTATGTATTATATCCATAAACTGTTTAATTTATGTTAAGTGTTATAGAATTTTGGGATTAGGTATTTCTATTCATAAAGTAATATAGTGTGTGCCATTGTTTAGAAATGGTGTCCAGCTGCCATTGATGTCTTTAGAGAAGAGAAGAGGATACAAACCACATATTCTATGAAGGGGAATGGGTGAAGGTTGTTTGGCGTTTTCTAGAAGAGTTCACAACATATGATTCACAGGCTCACCGGCAAGAACCCTTCCTGGATAGATGGTTTCATGGGACGGAGAATGCAGGCTCAAAAATATTGGCTCGTTCCATTATTTTTAATGCAGGTTGTTGGTGATTATGGAATGCGAGGAACAGGGCGAAGTACGAGGGGACCCCTTCATCTGGGCGGTCTATCATCACTAGGACCAGGAACCGGTTGGTAGACATGGTTCCTCTTTTCAGAAAATGGAAAGAAGCACCGTCTCTGAAGTACCTTTGTGCTACACCCAGAGAGACCATTTCATCCTTCTCCAGGGAAAAGGGGCACTGGGTAAGGTGTCTTCTCCCTGATGAAGGCTTTAAACTGAATACAGATAGTTCCAGCAAAGAGGGTATTGATCGCGGTGGTGGAGTTGTTCGCGATAGGAGAGGGATTGTCATCATGGCCTTTAAGGCCCACTATGGAAATGGAACAAGCATCCAGGAATAGGAATATGCAATGTTGACTGGGATCAAATTGACCATCCAGAAAATTATTATTATATCCCATGTGGATAAGGACTCAAAGATTATCCATACCTCCTTACAAGGGAAGAGACAAATACCTTGGTTGATTTCTTACATAATCAGATAATGAAAATCCCTTCTCAACGATGGCACAAAGGTCACCCACACTTGGCGAGAAGAAAATAAGTTAGCCAACCATCTTGCATCCCAAGCAGAACAAGGCCTTGAAGTCACCACTTCTCCAAATATCTCTTTCTTCAATTCAGAAGGCATGGTCTTGATTAAAGGGGATGCCCTCGGTTCCCATCACTTCAGGACTCTTTAGGCTAGATGTCTTCTTATTGTTCTGGTTGCTCCTACTGCCCTTGTTTTCCTTTATCTCATAAATAAAAATTGAGCTTTGAGTGTGTGTGAGTATGAAGGATCATATTTTTCATGGTCTTAATCCATAATTTAGAAAGTAAATAGTCTCCCACGTATTATCATCAAATGAAGAAATAGTATCATGTGTTGATAAGATAAGTAAATAATTCTAGGAGTCCTATGGATTTTAAGGGAAGCCAGATAAGGAAAGGATGGTAGAGAGATGGACAGATAAAGGGAAGAATGTAAAGAAGGATTTTCCCATATGTGATAACTGTGGAATGAATCACCTTGGAAAATGATTTAAGTGAATGGGAGTATGATATATGTTTAGAGAAAATGGACACCAAGTACGTGACTACAAGGGTAAGAAAAAGGTTTCAAATATACAATGCTTTATCTGCAAAGAGTTTGGAGACTACGTGAACCAATGTCTAAATCTGTAGTGTATTCCCCAAATGATGCTATTGGATAATAATAAAGTTATGATACTACCACAGATGAGGAGGAATGATTAGAGTTCTTATGTTGTTATTAGATAATTATGTCATGTTAGTGTTGTACCAACAATGTATTGGTTATAATAATTATGGAGTATATAAGGATTGTACTGCAGTACTATTTTATTAAGGACTTGAGATTGTGTGGAACCAAGAAACGTGACTCAATAAAAGGTTAAATTTTTGGAAAATATATGGTTGAGAGAAAGATAAACCACAATATGGTTCTGATACTGAGGTAGTGATTTTGGAATAATACATGATTAATTTGGATAAATTATATTGGATATTATTGACTACCTTGAAACTAATTAATGATTTGTATATTCCATCATTGTTTGAATTTACAACATTTTTTGATAAATAAAGTATATCTAGTATTCTATAAGGAATTAGGGAGCATGAATATAATCAATAAGGTTTTATGGTAATTTAGGATGTTTCAGTGTTTTAAAAGAATACATGATGAAGGTATTCACATGGTATTATGGGGTAAAAAGGATCTAAATTATGTTTACCTTTCAAATAAATTTTGGACTGGGGGTTTACAGAAGTATTTTGGATAAGTATAAATGTAGGAATGGATTATATTTTACATTGGGTACTATTGTTAATGTTATTTTTGGATATTTATAAAAAGGCCAACACGCAGACCATGTGACAACCCGTCGCGTCGGACAAGCTGCGGGAATGGAACCCACAAACATAGTGAAATTGGGATTTATTACCTACCAATAGACTAAGTGGAGTCCCTGGAATGTATAATTTAGTTTTTTTAATGTTTTGATAGATGAATTATAAATATATTTTTGAAACCAGATACAGTTAGGATAAATAGAATATTTTTGAGTTCAATTACCTTTTGGAGTGAAAGATGGGTTTGCGGTAAAAATTTATTAAATAATGAAAGTCTACATTACAAGTAAGTAATCTCATAAATAAATTCCTCAACTTTATGAAAGGTAACATAAAACAAAAATGTTTCCGGTAAACATTTCCTATTGGGGAATCTAAGACCGTTTAACCAATCACAAGTTTGTGATTTTTGTGTAGTTAACTTTTTCCTAATCCTATTTTCTACAACTCTCCATCAGACCTTGATGGTTTGTTTCTCCTCCATATCCATGTTTTCATATAATCCTAGTATGGTCTATTTTGGGTGACCTTTGTACTTCTCTTTCCTTTTTTAAAGTTATATTTTTGTTAACCCTATTTCCGATATGGGTTTTCCACAAAGGTATTTTCTATTTTAAACCAGTTATTTTTGAAGAACAATTTCAAATTGTGAGGATGCAATTTATTGAAGGAGGGTAAAATGTAACACCCCAAGCTTCCACGATACGTTTCCCTTTGAATAATGCAATATCTTGCATTATAAGAAACTTTGAGATTCCAACACACACTACAACCAATCAAACTAGCCGTTATGAATAGTAACACACACTTTTTGAAATTTTATAAATTTTATCATTCAAAATTGACCTCATTTTTCGATTTGGAATATCGAAATTATCTTAGGGGGAATTTTTGGTACTTTTTGGATAACTTTCATATTTTGATGAATAGTGAAAATTACTAAATTTTAATGAAAAACAACTTTTTTATTGAAATAATTAACAGTGATAAATTATGAATTTGAGTGGTTTTAAAGTATATTTAGAATATATGTTTACCACATAATACAATATTGGTCATTGGACGTAATTTCACATTTCAAACGGACATAAATAATGCCAATCTTTTGATAGTTATTATTTCTTAAAAACACTCTTTGTTTTGACAACGGGAATTAATTTTAAATTAATTTCTTCTACAAATGTGTTTTGAATTTAGAAAAATGGATTCCATATTTAGAATCAGGGGGGTCTAAATTGTGTAAATAGGTTACTTTTATTTTTAGACATTTTGAATAATTACTTCGTTTAATATTTTAATTACCATGGTTAAAGGGTACATCCAGTAAATAAGGGTAAAAAATAATATTATAATAATAATAATTTACCCTAAAACGTGTCCAAACACTACTGGTTGATACATGTCCGACCATGGGAATCTTTGGGTCGATTTTGGGACCCCAAGGATCCACTTGTAAGTGAGAATTACACTTTATATTAAATAAGTTAATGTAAATTCAAAAATGACCTAAGAATATATCTTTTAGAAACAATATTTTTACATAGGGTTATCTATGTTATATTATAGACTATAAATATTCATTAAAATTCTAAATACATTTCATAAATAATGGTATTTTGTTTATAATTTTTATACATTGAATAATTAAATATATTTAGACACAATAATGATGTTGTATTTTCCTTATTAATGAAAGAATCAAATAATTGGTATTATAAATGTTAAAATAAATATAATTTGAAAGTTTTAATGACATACACGAATTGTATTTGTTAATATGACATGTTATGATTGCTTAAATGAATTTGGTTCGAATTAATAAAGATGTTAAGACTTTAAAAAAATATTAAATAGTTTCAAAATTGACATAAATGAATTTTAAAACAAATAATATATTATTAATTAATATTATATTCCTAAAAATATAAGGTTCAGAAAAATGACTTATATCATGATAGGTGTATCATTAATAGACAATATGGAGGTCTCTTGGAAGTATATAGTAAGTTTATTAACTATATAATATAAAAATACAACGTGATATGGTAAATGTCAAACTAATTAACTAGGAGTTAAAACCAAAAGATAACGTAAATATCGTGACCCAAACCTGTCTAAAATATATTAGTTGAAAGGATTTAGACCCATCCTCACCTTAGACTTTTAATTTATGTTTTTTTCTAAAGATCCCCTTCCCCCCCTTATAAAAGTACACCACTTCCAACCAATTCTTCACACCTTCAAAGCTTTTTGGTTCGGAAAAATTATGTCCAAATATCCTCCCAACATCCCTCACTTCAACCTAGTGGCCTTAGTTTGATCAGAAATACAACCTAAGGATCCCTTTTGATCAAATCAAAAGGATGAACCTGAAGAAGATGTAATGTTTTCACCACCCTTTTTCAAGTTCCTTTCTTCTTCAACTTCTTCTTTCTTTGTTATTTCCTTTCTAAAATAATAAATCAAATATCTTATATATAATTTGATTTTAGTATAAATATGGTACAACCATATTCAGTATTCTATCCATCTATTGAATGACATGTCACCATATGTGCGTACGTACGGCTTACCATCTTCACGTCGTGGGATAATTATTATTCAAAAACATTATTATTTGTATGGGTATGATAATGATATTTAATTAATATAAATAATAAATATATCATGATAATTATTCTGTATATATGATTTTCCATCCAATTATATATTACTTTAATATCAAAAGAATGATATTGTCGCTCGTGTGTACGTACGGACTATCATCTCCACGAACGCGATGAGATTCATTCCCCATCATATCCATGAAATTATAGTTCTTATTTGATGATTAAAAATAATTTTTAAGGACTTGATATCATTCTGTATATGAATAATATAAAACCTTTCCATAATAAACATGGCTTATGTAATAATATATAAAAGAAAACGAGTATGTTAACACCCCAAACGATGATAATACTAAGATATTATTAACAAATCAATGTTAAAAGAGCATATATGATATCATATTAATGTATATGATTCTTGAATAATTTAATAATAATTATTTCACCATTATACAGGAGTTTAACCTACCCTCAACCAAGGAAATTTACAAGGTGAGGGTTTATTTCAAAATCTCTTCATTATCCGAGGTTGTTTATACGTAATTATCTACTGGGTCCTCTTTATCATCCACGTCCATGTTTCTTAAAAATGTATTTCTAATAATTATTACTATTTTACATACTATGGGTTAAAGTCATTTATACCCTTGTTAACTTTTTAGAAGATTTTTATAAAGGAATCTTTCTGTCACTTTCCACACAAGGTCCTTTTTAACCTTTTCGGCAAAATTATTGTAAGAATGTCTTTTTTTAACTTATACGGAGGGTGCAGATATTTTCCTCCATTATAAAAATCATCGAAGATTCCCTTAAAATCTTATAATAATATTTTAAAAGTAAATGTTTTATTTTATAATTATGTCACTTTTAAATGATTTCAAAATGAATATTTTAATAATTTTTGAAAGGTACTCTTTATCAAGATAAGAATTTTAAATTTTTTAATGATTTATCTTTCTAAATATTTTTAATTAATGTCCATGTTTTCAAAATGATTTTAAGGATTTATTTATATGGACATGAGTGTTTTGAAATGATATTTCTTTTCAAAAGTTTCAATGTAGTATGGGACACTTTGATTCAAAAATGTATTTTAAATTGCTTCCTTTATAAATGTGTGAATTTTCAATGATTTCAAAATAAAGAGATATTTATCTCAAATAGTTTTGATTTCATCTATGTCAACATCCTTTGATGGATTTTAATCTTATTGAAGTTTATTTATTATGATACAATACATCCATATTGTATTGAAGGTTTTGTGATATGTTTGACTATGGATGTGTTATTTTTAGACCATTTGTGGTTTATGGAGAAAGTATTGACATTTCGTATGCTAGTTTTAATACAAATGTCTATGTTATGTTTAAACCTATTCATATGAGTAATGCATTGGACTTAATAAGTAACGGGTGGAGCCCGCTACAGCTCCTCGATGCATCGGTAGGTCTCATGAGACAAACTAGAGTCTTGGCACGAGGCCTTGACAAAATATTATTTGTAGTCTTGGAATGAGGCCTTGGCTATAGAGTTATGATAGTCTGGTATTATGCATTCCATTATTATGAAAGTGGTCATTGATATTGAATGTTATTAATTAATTAGTAGAATATCCATGTGAATAAGTAAATGGAATTATTTCATTTTATTTCTGCCATATTATGCTAAAGTTCAAGTTTAAAAGGCTTTTGTTTTTGTTATACATTTCCTTAAATGTTTATGCTTATTTATGAATGTTTACTCTATATTGTTATCCTTATTGGGAATCTGATCTCACCCCTTTCAATGTTTTATTTTTTCCAGGATGTGAAGAAGTATTTTGTGAATGACCTTTAGGGATAGTATGAGGGGATATGAGTCTGGTCTATGAAGACAAGTTATTATTGTAGTTTTACACTTTATGATGTAATTTAAGACTTATGAATATATCTAGTGTTTCCAAGGCTACTAAAATAATCGATCTTTTGAGACTTGATCATTTGTGATCATGCCAATTTTATGTAATAATGCACCAACTCTGGGTAACTAGGGTCGGGGCATTACATAATAAAACCATATCGAATTAATAATGACCATTAAATTTGCCAGTCATGAAACCAATTAAATTTAAAAAAACTACAACTAAGAGAACATATAATATAGAATAACTAAAATGGGAAAATATGGATCACACCAATCTGCTAGAATTATCTCTCCCATAGACAACAATATTGAAATGAAAAAACATATAAATGAAAAAATCAACATCATAAGAAATTAATTCATAACCATTGGAGTCCTTGTAGTGAAAATTCATTAAAAGAATGAAGTGGTATTTATAGGGTATAAACGGAAATGAGACTATTGGGATTCAACCGTCACATGACTAATGGTGAAATATAATTATTTATTAATATAACCATTGAACACTTTTAATTTAAGGAACTAATCCTATTGTTTATAATTTTACCACTATAATTAGTTTGTATAAGTAGTAATTAAATATGATAGTTAACGAAGAATGGATAAATTATGACCTCAACTAGTATAGTTATACCATTGGAAGCCCATTTGGCATAACATGGGGGGAGGTGGCATAATTGGGGTTCACCCATGACGAATACAAATCAATTATTCAACAAGTAAATCATTAAAGAAATAAAAAAAATGGGTGAAGATCATCTTATAAGAGATTACCACTTAGTCAATTTTATCCAATCCACCCCATCAAACTACCACCATCACACACTTTACCTTTTGGGAGTATAAATGTATAATAAAGGGTTACGTGTCTAGACCATAGTTTCTTAATGTGTATTTTCTATTTTATTAATAAAATTATTATTTTATCAATTTATTTATATATATAGTTTCTATTAATAAGAAATATGTTTAATTGAGACAAATCTGATCGATTAATTTTTTTATAGCCATAAAAAATAATTGTTTCATTAAACATGTTTTTTATAAACTAAGGTATTCTAAATAATATTTCAAATTCTATTTTAAAACAATATTATTTTAATCTAAGGGAAATAAAAAATTAATAATGTCCTAGGTAATTTTTATAAGTTTCAAAATTTGATTGTACCTTAAAAATTGTTATTTATCAATAAATACATATATATAAATATATATATATAAGTTAAAATAAAAATATTTGTTTAATTAGTCTGATAAAATAAAAAATATATTTGAAATCATCACCTAAAAATTATGTTTAATTTAATTTAAGATAATTTTATAAAGTACATTATATTTATGTGAATTTTAAAAATATAGTTTTGGGGTTTTTTATGATTTATGACTTCACATTTATTTCATAATTATGTGATAATTAATTAATGAAAAAAATACTATAAATTTTTTATTTTTTTTAATAATAAGTATTTTAAAATATTTTAATCATTTTCCATATCTATAAGTGACTTTACAAATTCTAAAATCTAAATTTTCATTTTAAAAATATTACATTGTGAAAAATTTGTTTTCCATGATAATAGAGGAATTTAAAAATGGTGTAAGGATTTAGTAGACTAATATTTCGTTACATGTGACTCAAAAATCCTAAACAATTTGAAAAGAAAATTGGTAAGATAATGGTTTGCTATTTTACACAACTGTTACTTTAAAGACTAATATTAGAAAATTATTAAACAACTCCTCCAATTTTGCTATAAATACACACCCATATCTCCATTTCCCTTCACTACCAAGACATAAAACATGAGTTTATATTCATTTTTTCACCCATGGAGTCCCCCCATTTTTTCCTTAATCCCCTTGATTCTATTCATATGTTTTAAGATCAACTCATCGAGATAATGGAAATCTATCCTACTCTTTTCCACTCATGTTTTGTTTTTTTGTTATGTCTTATAATTAAATAACTAAATCCTATTTTCTCACATTTTATTATCCCATTATTTAAGTATATTAATTTATAATTTGGAGAACATTTTCCTCTAGCATTTTCAATTTTGTTAATCGATGTTTTATACCGATCATGATGTAGAATTCATTTTTCTCTTTAACTTGTGAAATTATCATTTATTTTCTCTTCGTGAATACCCAAACTCATTAATTTTCCATTATTATATAACTAGATATAAAATGATTTATTTATTTTGGCATTTGAAAATATTTAACCCACATTCCATTTTATGTTTTAAGAATTATATAATTTCCATTCCCTTAATCACTTTTGTAGACCATGATTATGATATGAAACCTGTTATTTATTTTCCAAAACTTATTAATGAAATTTTATATTATAATATATATGGATGAAATGAAGTTAAGAAATATTAATGGTGATACTAGATATAACAACCATCAATTGGGTAAATAATTTCATATATTGATATAACACATTTTATAGTACCATGGTGAATAGCCTTAGTAATTTTGAATTATGAAACCTTAGTGATAACTTTGGGTGATATTATTATAAATATATCACTTAAATGGTGTATCCACATTTCCATGTAATTATTCAGGTAATTATTAATCAGATATGGCTCATGTACATTCATTATAATTATTCCTCATTTTCTTATTGACATTTCTCATGATCACATGTCATTTATCTACCTTGGTTATTCCTTTAATGGGATTTACACTCACCCCTTTCCTTTGATGCATGTCCCCAGGATATGAAATGAAGTAAAAGTAACCCAAGGAAATACCATGATTATATATTTAATGTAGATTTGAATAATTGTTTATGCATTTAGGTATTATATACCTAATCACCAAGAAACTATAGTTTAAAATATCCTTTGGTTTGTCTTGTGTAATAAAAATATGGGATAGCGTAGTTGGTGTTAGGGGAAAATTATGTTATTTGTGAATATTAAGACATGAAAAACCTAATATGAATCCTAAGTAAAAGTATAAATATGGTGGGGGAAATCATTGTATTTTGGTTAGTATTAAGTAATTGGATTCCCTGAAAATAAATCGTTGTATAGATATTACAAGTGGATGTGCATATAAAACATATTTACCTAGGGGTAATACCCATAAACACCACCTTTATCTAAACATGATCAAGAACCAGTGTATGAAGACATTCATTACTGCAAACATGGTTTGACACTTTTAGTGGATGTTTTAATCAATCATATGATTTTATGAACCATTTTGATGTATATATATAAAATATAATTTTTATAAAAGAATAAAATTTTTAAGAATGATGTTTTAATATTGAAAACCCTCATATAATTAAAAGATATTTAGAAACATGTTTATAAATATTGTTTAAATATTTTAGAGAAATATAATAAAATAGAAGGAACCACATAAATGATGACAACAACAGACGATGCACAGACGGGTTTCTGATGGAAGTAGGAATGGAAAACATTAGGAGGATGATGAATCAACTATATGATATTATGAATAGTAACTTGAATAAATTTGAGAGACCATATTCAAATAGAATGGAATAAAATTCGATTAAGTCCATAATTCATCAATTAACATCTTTTTTTAGTGTTTCTACCTACCCATTGATTTATAAATAATGGATTAAATCTATAGAAAATTTATTTTTTTGTACTCCACTATTCAATTATTGGGATGGTAACCCTAAAATTATATCACATAGAAGGAGAATATGATCAGTGGATGACGCTGATTAGAAACATGAATCCAAGAAAGGATATTGAGGCTACGGATTTGGAATATTTTAGGGGAATCTGTTTCATTAAAAAATTTCCCCTTTTGATGTGATCAGAAATGGTGAAGGAATTCATAGTGTTTAAAAAGAATGGAAAAGAATTTGTGGGAAGCTATGAAATTAACTTCAGAAGACATTCTTGATACACATATATCACTATTATGCATCGTAAGGGAAAGGTTGACTAATTATTTTGTAGATTGAGACCCACCTATAGAGGACATTAAAAAATTGAAAATAGGAAATATACAAGAAGACATTTTTGAGTGATATAAATGTTACATTTGAATTTAGAGAGATGTGGTTGGAACATAGGACAAATGAAATTAATAGTGTAATGGATCTAAACTCATGGAATATTTTCATTCATGGAATGAAAAGAAATAAATTGAAACTTTCCATGAGACACAAATGGGGGAAGAAGAATTTGGAGAACTTTTTTGTTGGGAGTAGAAAGTGATACCCGTGTAGAAGATATATCCATATATCTTGAAACAATCATGGTTAGGTGAAGCCACAACTTATCCACACTAAATAAAAAGATAGGATAATCCAAGCCCAACCAGAAGATCAAATATTCATGTGTGTATAGTTTATGAAAATTTCCAATCAATCTAAAAATAAAAAGTTCATGGGGGAAACCACCATAAACCTTAGTAAAGGCCAATGGAGAATGGTTGGGAAATTTATATTCAGACTGCGGAATTAGTGTCTCAAGATGATGTGGTATAAGGTGTTCTCATTATACTCTCAGTGCTAGAGAGTATATTATTTGATTATACTTATACTCATTCCTTAATTTTATATACATTTTGAAAGAATATAGAATCAATCCCTAATCTACTATAATAAGTGTTATTATTTAAGACTTATATTTGGATGTTCCTAAAATAAATAGTTTATAAAAACTATATTATCAACTTTGTATAGTAAAATATCATTAGAAATACAGTACTCCTACCCATGGTGGAGTTCTCATCTATACTCAGGATGGACTATCTCTCAATGTATAATTCTACAATAAACTATAGGAGTAAGGAAATGTTAGTAGTCTTTAATAGAAAACATATACTTATTTTCATATGAGATATATCCTCAACAGAGATTTCACTATAAGTACCCTATATAGCCTTATTTTTTAGAGATCATCGATGAATATGGTGAATAAAATGATGTTATAAGGATAGAAAATGTCCCCATCCATCAGGAATACACTAACGTATTTTAAAAAGAGTTAAATATACCTCCCACATAAATATAGGAAGAGTTATCTATTGAAAACATACCTCAATAGAATGTAATTTAAATGACCCCATATAGAATGAAAACTATGTAATTTGATAAATTAAGGAAAAAAATTCATTAAATATTTTGGAAAGGGTATTTATCCAACCAATTGTGTATCCTTAGGGAGAAACCATTCCATTTATAATGAATAAGTATAGATTATTGTGGTTATACATTTAATATAGTGAAATTAATGGGATCATTGATAAGAAGAAGTACCCTCTCCCAAGGATTGATGATTTATTTTTATAGCTTCATGGAGCTCAATTATTTCCCAATATTGACCACTAATATGGGTACCATTAACTAAGGTTGAATAAAGAATATATTTCAAATACTTGCTTCCAAATAATATTTTATCATTAAAAGTTTTTTTTATTCCCATCATCTTAACTAATTTATCTATTATAAATATTTATTTTTGGAATAGAGACTTTAAGGACTACATGGATAATTTTTTTGATGCTTTTATTTATGATATTATGATATAATCTGAAAGTCGCGAGGGATATGAGGATAATTTAAAGGATATATTTAAAATTATATTGAAGGATAATCTATTTAAAAAATTCCTCACAATTGAATTCTGGTTGCAAAATGTTGCATTATTGGGGAACATTATAACTAGGGAAGGAACCTTAGTTTACCCTACATAGTCAAAAGTTGTAGAGTGTCTTCATGATAAAATATTCAATGATGTTCATAGGATTGATAGATTATTATTATATTATAAGACTTTTTTTTGAAAAAATTCATGCATTTGAAATCCACTACCCATGCTAACTCTAAGAGGAGTTTTTTAATATTGAAAAATTAGCATGATTAATGTTTCCAAGAACTAAAAAAGATATTGGTTATTTCACATGTGTTAACTCTAACCTCCTTCTAAGAGGGATTTTTTTATAGTGATGCATATGAGAAAGGACTTGGGCACATCCACATGATAAATGACTAGGTGATCACTTACATGTATTAAAAATTAAAGGACCATAAGAAGACTTATCATTTTCATGACTTGGATTTACCTGTAGTCATATTATCTATGATGATATAGGGGCACTATCTTTATAGGGATAAATGTGATATATACACATACCACTAGAGTTTAAAGTATATATTCATGAAAAATTAATTGAACATGAGACTAAGGATATGATTGGATATTATTAAAGAATATGATAGTTCAATTCATTATCACCCCAGAAGAGAAAAGTTTCACTTATTCATTAAGTTGGAAAGACACTATTGATCTAGAAATTTTAGGATTCAAGATGATACATTCATAAAAGAACTAGTATGGTTGGACATTGAATCATCAGAAATGGGAGATCATAAATCCTATCAAAAATAATTTCTCAACCATCATTACTAGATAAGATCTGGGGTTCTCAAAAAAAATACTTTGAGAAACAAAATGATAGAGACTGTGATGAATGGAAAGTTTCATGAGTTTAATATTGATCAATAAGGAATAATTCAATTTTGTACAATGCTATGTGTTTCATCTCTCCCTGGAAAAAATAAGGAGTTTATGGATGAATATCCTATATTAAAATTATCTATACATTTTGGAATCACTAAAATGTATAGGGACCTTCATGATCAATATTGGTGTGATAATATGAGAATGATATTTCTGACTACAACATAAGGTGTTTAGTGTGTCAATAAGTTAAGGAAGAGTGAAAACTTCCTAAAGGTGCATTGAACCCACTACCCATACCCAAATGGAAGTGGGGAAATATCACTACAATCTTTCCCATCTGTCTACCAAGAACGTACAAAGTAAACAATGTGATATATTTTAAAGTGGATCAACTCACCATGACTTCTCATTTCACTATAATTATGGAATATTTTTCACTTGGACAAAAATCTAAGACATACATAAAATAATTTGTGAGACTGCATTGGGTGACACTTTTTATCATTTTTCATCACAATAAAAGGTTTAAATAAAAATTATGTGGAATTATTCAACATTACATGAATACTAGATTGATATTCAGTAAGACCTATCATCCCATAACTATTGGAAAATTTGAAAATACACTTCAGAAACTCGTGGACATGTTTATAAAATTCTATATGGAATTTAAAGGTGGATGGGATCGATTCTTTATATTAGTAGAGTTCTCATACAAAACTTTCTTCCACATTAGTTTTAAAATGGAACCATATAAACTCTATATGGAATGAGATTTATAACTCCTGCTTGTTGGGATGATATTAGTGATAGAAATATTCTTGGGATAGATCTTTTGTAAGAGATAATAGAAAAGGTTCATTCTATCATACAATATATAAAGGAAATTCATTGTTGGAAGAAGACCTATACTAAAAATTCATCTAGGGACATAGAGATTGATGTTGGAGAAGAATTTCACATTTGGATATCCCCATGAAGAGGTTCATGTGATTTGGAAATAAAGGTAATATTATTCCTAGGTATATTGGAGCCTTTAAAATCTTTGATCACATGGTATAAGTGTCATATCATCTAGCACTGCTACCAAATAGGGCTCATATTCATGATGAATTCTTTATATAACTCTTGAGGAAACACATACCTGATCCCCAACATGTAATGAATCTATAGGTGGTACAACTATAAATTTACCGATCTTAAGAGGTGTAGAGAGTAAAGATCATGTACTATAAAGAAAACATTCAAATGAAAAAAGACTAAAGACATTTTCAAAGTGTTGCGGAGGAACCATATGTATGAATAGAAGACATTGGATCCATAGAAATGAATGAGAAAAATTTACCATAACCTATTTTCAATAAAAAAAGTAGTTGAACTTTCAGGGACTAAAGTTATAAAGGGGGAAGAATAGAACGAACTAGATTTTTTACGTGACATTTTATTTCCTCAGGAAACGTTTTCTATATTGTATAATATTATACTGATAAAAATATAGAGGAATAAAAAACCTTATCACATTAATAATTATAAATAAAATATAAATATATGAATTCTTTTAATATTCCATACATTACAACTAGGAAATAAATTATATAATAGAAAATGAAAAATTAGAAAATATTGATAACCCCAATCTACTAGAATCATCACCCACATGGATAAAAATTTTTAAATGGAAACAAATTATAAAATCAATAAACAAATTAAAAAAATTAAAATATACCCTTAAGGGAAGTTAAAGTGAATACTGTGTGAATGAATGAGGTGTAATTTTTAGGGTATTAAGGGAAATGCGACCATGGGGATTCGACCATTATATGACCATTAATCAAATATGATTGTTGGTGAATAAAACTATTGTTCACTTTGAATGTCGAGAACAGTACTCATTTTTGATAATTTTACCATTATAATTATTTTTTATAATTTGTAATGAAAATTTATGATTAAAGTAAAAAAAGGGAATCAACACCCTCAACCTGTTGAGTTATGTTTTTGAAGCACATTTATCTGAATAAGGGAGGGAGGTGGTATCACTATGGTTATATCATGACCAAGACCATATTGATATTGAACAAGTGAAGCTTAAATGAAAACACAAATGAGAAAAGTTCAAGATGGTGGATATTAACACTCAGAAAATATTAGTCGAACCACCCCATGAAATAACCACATTCACACACCTTACCCTTATGAAATACTTATCTGTATTAATGGGTTACATGACTATAAATTACTTTATTAAAGGATAATTTCCATTCAATAAATAAAATGGTTATTAAATCAATTTTTAGTATATATTAGGTTAATAAAATATATGTTTAGTTGAGAATAATTTTATAAATTTATTTTTAGACACAAAGAAAAAATAATGGGGGTTTTTACAAAAATTTATAATAAACTAAGGTATTGTGAATAATATTTGAAATATCCTTTTAAATAACCCTTATTCAAATATAAATTAAAGAATAATATTTTAATTCCATAGGAAATTTTTATAAGTGTCAAAAATTTGATGGTGCTTTAAAAAAGGTTATTTTTTCATAAAAATGATTTTTTAATTTTAAAAGTTAAACATTACTTATTTATCGAATTATTGTAATAAAAATCATTATATTTGAAATCTAATCATCCAAATTAGGTTAGGATGAATTTATAAGAGTTTTCTAAAAGTCATTATGCTTTTATGAATAGTAAAAATACTATTTTGGGTTTCTAGTATGTTTTTTGACGTCAAATTTTTGAAATAATAAAGTAATAATTAATTAACCCAAATACCCAAAAAAAATGTATTATTTTATTAATATTATTTATTTTAATATTTTTTAATCAATTTCTAAACCTATAAGTGACTTTAAAAATTCTAAAATGGAAATTTTTATTTTTAAAACACTACTCTGTGGAAAATGTAATTTTCCATTACAGTAGAATAATTGAAAATTATTTAGTGATTTAGTAGATTAAAATAACAGAAAATTTGATGGAAATATTTTAGTTTTGGAATGGAGAAGAATTTTCCTCACACACCTCCTCCACATCCAAATTTTTTGGATATTGCAGCTTGTTCGGTCGAGCCACCATTGCTCCATCCTGCAGTTTTCAATCCTGGTACGTCCTCTATTCCCCCAAGTGGCTCCCCGATAGAACTCACTCTAAGCTCACATGCAGCCTTGGACCCACCATTTCCTGGATCCCCCCTTCCATTAGGTTTTTAGGCATCCTTTAGGTATGTCCTTAGGGTCCCTTCTTGGGAACTTCTTTGCTTCCCAATAATCTTTGGGTCGTCGGTGCAGTAATTGTGTGAAGGTAACCTATTTAAGCTACATATTCCATCATCCTCATTCAAGGAGGCTAAATCCTTCCTCAAATTGACCCTAGTGGCTCACTTTGGGACGACCAAGCCACCACTCACTGTCTTCCAGTGTTGGGTCTCGTCCTGGGGCCTTCGACTGCCGGCACTAGCCTCAGCGCCCCACATATGCTCTTTTTGTATCATCCATTCCTCTGAGATGAACATTATTCACATATAGTTCAAGGTTCTGAGGATCGTGGGTCACTGTAGATTTATCCTATAAAGATAGGACCTAGATTATCATAGTGGTAAGGAATGCTCCTTGGCAGTTGTATGGATTTGTCTTCTATGGCTACCGCTGCCATTCTAGAATAAAGGTTCTTGAAGATTATTGGTGAATCTATTGGGACCTTTTTTTCTCCAATGATAACACAAGTAGAGGAATCTCAGCCTTAGGGACCACATTTTTTTGAGCTTGACATCACTCGTAACTTGCTGGAGAATATTGACCTTCAGGTTGAGGATTCTTTCTTGTGGGGTCAGCATTTGGTGTACCTGCTGTTTCATAGGTTCCTGTCACATTGCCTCGTACAAGTTTAATCTCTCTAAAGCTTTCATATTTGTAGGAATAAGGGATATTAATTTCATGGTGTGGTGGCTATGGGTGGTGGTAAGGATCGGTCTCATCTGTTGGGTTCGTCTGAGGAGGTCTCAGCAGTGGATCAAGATCTTTCAGGTCCCCTCTCTCTCTCTAAAGACACCCCTATAGTATCTTTAGCTTCTGTGGTGTGGGTCATTTGGTAGGATTCCTTATCTCTTACTTCATATATCCTTAGGAGTGATCCTTCCTTCCAGGTATCACCCTCTGTCGGTACTGAACAATCTTTTGAAGGTCTTTGTAGTATGATGCCTATCCAGTTTGAATTTCCTGGGGCCTCTTTTCTTGTCTCCTATCGGTGTTGTTTCTTTGGGTAGAGGATCCGAAGTGAACCAGAGGGCCTTGATGGTATTTTCTCATGCCTCATTTGAGTGCTTAGAGGGTTCTTCACCTTCAGTTTTGACAGCTTTACCAAATCTCTTACAACTTACCTCTGAGGGATCTTTCCCCTACCCAATGGGGTCTTGTGGGATTGGATGCAAGTCCACAGCTAAACCTAGAAGGAAACACATTATGTGCATGATAAGAACTCCTATGTCTCTTTCAGGGGAATTGGATAAGGATTCCGGGATGTGTACAAGATCCAAAGTTAAGCAGATTCCTGAGGAATTCTTTTCCAACTTCAAGATGGCTAAGGGACCTAGAGCTAATCCCAGGGAACTCTCCTTCAAATTATTTCATTGTTAATTTTAAATGCTCGGGGGATTTCCACCAGGGCTAAGTATGAAATCCTTTCATGTAGCATCTCTAGTCATAAGGTGGTTATGGTTTAAGTTCCGGAACACAAACAACAATACTACAGAATCGATGAGTTTTCCTACAACTGAGGTTGCATGACAACATGCAAGTCGACTCGGTTAATAGGCATATTTGGGTATTTTGGAAAAAAAATGTTTTATGTGGATTTAGTCCATGTTGAGGAATAGTTTTTCACTATCAATATAACCCAGAGTATGGTTTCTATATTGGACTCTTTCATGTATGGGAGATTCAATATACACATTCGACATTCATTGTGGAAGGAGTTAGGCAAGTTTGACCCCAGATCTAAACTATAGATTGTGGGGGGAGGACTTCACTGTGGTGGCCAATCTGGATAAAAGGAAGAGTAGAAGCCTATTTACTAGTAGGGATAGCAAGTATTTTACTCATTTCATGGCAGTTAAGGGACTTTTATACCTGAGATTTGTGGGAGACCAATTAGGTGGTGTAATAAAAAGAGGGGACCCTGTTGCTCATGGGACCGTTTAGATCGTTGCCTGGATAACATGAAATCTATTTCTATATTATCTAGTGAAAAGGTGACCCATATGGTCTAGGGACTCTCAAACCATTCCCCTCTTATTCTTTCTTGTAGTTCTTTATAAAGGCTGTATGAGGTGTTTATGTTTTCCTAGTTTTGGGTGGACAACACAGGAAAACTTGATCTGGTTAGCTGGGTGTGGGTTGTCCCTTCTCAAGGAAACAATTGGTTAGTCTTTCATTATAAACCTAAGATGATGAAATTGTAATTCCCCGACCCCAGTTACCCAGATCTGGTGCATTATTTTAATACATTGGAATAATTACAAGGAATTAAGTCCTGAAGGACTGATCAGTTTAGCAGTCTTGGAAAATAGATTACATATATTAACTTTACATTACAATTTGAAACATAAAACATAACATAGATAGTTCTTTGAGAATTCCATTTTTCCCTTTATCTTAACCCGACATATCAATCATAATACACTTCTTGGAATCCTAGGAAAATAAAACATAAGAAAGGGGTGAGCTCAGATGCTCAGTAAGGATAAATAATTTAGCAGAAGCTATAAAATTTTAAGGCAAGATTTGTAATAAAAACAAAAAACTTTCAAACATAAACTTGAACATAATATGTTAAAAATAAATCAAACATTACCATATAAACATGAACATGGATATTTTACTAGTTGAATAATCACATGTAATAAATAATTTCACAATGAGGGAATTCTTAATACCGGACATCATTACCACATTGTGAAGGCCATGTGCCAAGACTAAAAATTAAATTTTCGTAATGGCCTTGTGCCAAGACAATAGTTTGTCTCATGAGACCTACCGATGCATCGAGGAGCTATAGAAGGCTCCACCCGTCACTTACTAAGTCCACTGCATTCCTCATATGAATAGCTGAAACATAACATAAACATTCATATTAAAACTAGCATACAAAATGTCAATACATTAACCATAAACCATGAATGGTATAAAACTAAAACATCCACAGTTAAACATATCAAAAATCATTCAATACAATATGGAATATTTTATTATAATAAATCAACCTCAATCAAAAATAATATCAAGTAAAGAATGCTGGCATAGTTGAAAATGATGAGTAAAACTTTTTGAGAGAAATATACTATTTGTAAAATCAATTAAAAGTCACACATCTATAAAGGAAGTAATTTAAAAGAGATTTTTGAATCAAAGTGTCCCATACCACTTTGAAACTTTTGAAAAGAATTATCATTTCAAAAATTCATGTCCATATAAGTAAATCCTTAAAATCATTTTGAAAACAAGGACATTAATTAAAAAGATTTAGAAAGATAAATCATTAAAACATTTGAAATTATGATCTTGATAAAAAGTACCTTTCAAAAATCATTAAAATATTCATTTTGAAATAATTTTTATGAAAAATGGACATGTATGATAAAAATGTCTCAGAAAATACTTACACATAAACAATCTCGGATAATAATGAGACTGAGGAATTAACCCTTACCAATTTGGTAACTTATGAAAAATACACCCCATGAAAGAAGTATCATACAATGAATAATTAAATACACATAAATGAAAGTTTATTACACAAATAATACAATTATGGGCAGTACATACACCACAAAAAAGGTAATAGTGGCAATATGGCATGAATCTAATCGGAATAAGGAGTGAGATGAAAACCCCTTACTTTACACTTTCTTTTAGTTGTGGGTGCGTTTAACCTCCTGTACGAAAATCGTAGTATGTTATTAAATTATACCAAAACCATATTAATATTAATGATATCATACATGATTCATTTATGACTTTATACTACCCATTTAATAAAAATTTCCAAGTTAAATTAACATTTCGGGTAATAATCGCTTTCTTTATCGTACGTGTTTTAACTTTTTACTCTTGATTGTATCACTTAGATCACGATTTAAATACTTCCGGAATATAAAAAATGATTTATATATCATATATATTTAGAATATAAATATGTATAATAGACATATATATATGAAAATAAAACACCGTTCATGGAGACGGTAGTCAGTACGTACGCATAAACGTTGTTTCCGTTTTCATATCGTATTGAATGGAACAATGTAAATAAGATATATTTAAGTACATATATATATATATATATGTATATATATATATATATCTAGTAGCATTATTATTTCATATATTACATACTTATTAGTAATATATATTTTTATATTCTTCGATGAATGGTGAACGTAGAAATGAATCTCATCGGGTCGTGGTGACGATAATCCGTACGTACGCACGAGCGACATTATCATTTCCTTAAAGGTGTGGAATTGGATGGTATGTTAATTTTACAGAGACATTATAATTTTATTTTCATTATTTATATACATATTACTAATCATTATATCCATCCAAATAACATAGTGTTGAATAATAAATTACACCATGACGTGGAGATGGCAAGCCGTACGTACACACACATGGTGACATTATCATTCATAAGATGGATAGAATAATGAATATAGTTGTTCCATATTTAAAATAACATCACAGTATATATAATATACTAGATTTATTATTTTATAATGGAAATAAAAAAGAAAGAATAAGTGGATGAAGAAAAGAACTTGAAAGAGGGTGGAAAAATTATTTCCTCTTCTTCGGGTTCTTCCTTTTGATTTGATCAAACGGGATCCATAAGTTGGATTTTTGACTAAATGAGGGACTATAGGATTAAGGGAGGATATTTGAGAGAGTATTTGGGAATATTTTGGAAGATCCAAAAGGCTTTGATGATGTGAATTAGAGATAAGGGGGAGTTCCCTTTTATAAGAGGGGTGAAGGGCACCTTAGAAAAAACTTAAAATATTATTTTATAATAAAATAATTTTCCATTTTCTAATGGCTCCAAAATGTATTATTTAGAGTCTAAGGTGGGTATGGGTAAAACAAAACTCATCCATTTTTTTTAGACAAGTTTAGGTTACCATTTTAACATTATCATTTAGATTTAACTCTAAGTTAAATAATTTAACTTTTACTGTGTCTTCTTGTCTTCTTACACTATAAGGTTAATAAACTTACTATATACTTCCAAGAAAACCCCAATTAGTTCATTAATATCATATATATTATTATATAAGTATTTTGGCCGAACCATATATTTTTAAGACCATTATATCACTTAAAAATATAATATTTGTTTTAAAAACTATTTTATGTCAATTTTGACACTATTTGGTATTTGTGTTTTTTTTTAAAATAATATAAGCATGATTACTTAATAAAATACATTGAATGAATCTTAATATGTCATATACACCTAGAAAAGTAGTGGATATCATAAAAACTTCGAAATTATATTTATTTTAATATTTGTAATACCATTTATTTGATTCTTTCATTAATAAGTTAATTACTGCATCATCATTTTGTCATTAATAAATTTAATTATTTAATTTTTAAAAATTATAAATAAAATATCATTATGTAGGAAATATTTTTATTATTATAATTAATATTTATAGTCTAATTTATCTTATGTATAACCCTATATTAAAAATGTTTTAGTCATTAAACTTTGATTTTAACTCTTTTAACACTTCTTTGAATTAAATAATAATAAATGTCCTAATCAAATAAAAGTGGAACTAAATGATAATATTTTATTCCTAAGGTTGTTTTTGGTCGAGATACACTTGTAAAATAGAATTAGGACATGTGTTAGGGTAATATTAATATCATTTTCACCCTTAATTACCCTATTTACTTTTAACCGTGGTAAATAAAAGTAAAAAGTTACTATTCACAAAAAATTATTTATATCTTATTGAACTACATTTTACTCCTGGATATTAACCTTGACTCTTGTATTTTTGAAATTAAACTCACAGAAGCGGTAAAATTAAGTTTTATGTAAATTTTCAAATTCTCCAAGGAGGTGGGTAAAAGACGGTGAAAAGTTCAATAAAATTTTTATAAATCTAAAATTATTATAAACTGACTCCAATGAATTAAATTGAACTTATATAGGTATTATGTATCTATTTTGACCTAAAATAAATTTAAATAAAATAATTAATTATTTAAATACAAATTCGTTTTTAAACAATAACTCAGTGTTTTTCCACTATTCATCAAAAAATGAACGTTTTCAGAAAAATACAAATAATTCACCCTAGGATAATTTTGATATTAAGAATCCAAAAATTAAGTCTATTTTATCAATTTCATAACATATAAGTTGCATTTATTAATTTAAAATTAAATCCCGTTGTCAAAACCAAATGGCGTATTTTTAAGAAACAATATCTACCAAAAGATTGACACATCTTTATGTCCAATCTCAAAGTAAAATTACATAAAATGACCAGAATTAGATTAAATGGTAAAAATATAATCTATTTATACTTATAAATCATTAAAATTAATAATTTATCACTATAAATTATTTTGATTAAAAAAGTTGTTTTCAGTTAAAATATAGTAATTTTCATTATTCACCCAAATATGAAAGTTATCAGAAAAACACAAAAATCTTATTGAAACTAAATTATTATGTCCCTATTCTAAAGAAAAAGTTTATTTTGTCAAATTGAATACATAAAAGTATCAAATATTGCATTTAAAAAGGGATCTCTATTAAAAGGCGGTAAAAGTGCATTTTTTGAAAAAATAATTCTTTTATCTGAAAAAATGAATTAGTTCTTACAATATGTCTAATAAAATCATAATATGGATTCCAAAATTATAATTATTATATATATAGTTAAAATTTTAGTTAATACTATTCATAACTGCTTTTGAACAGCTAGTTTGGTAAGTTGTGTTGCGCTTGAACTAGATGTTGCATGTAGTGCAAGTTATTGAATTATTTTCAAGAAATAATGTACATTGAAATCTTGGGGTGTTACATTATTCCCTACTTCAATAGATTGCATCCTCTAAATTTGAAATTGTTCTTTGAAAATAAATTGTTGAAATTAGAAAATACCTTTGTGGGATAACCCACATCGGAAATTGGGTTAATACAATTTGATCTTAATAAGAGGAAAAGAGGAATGAAAAATTCACCACCAAATTATGATCTCGATTAAGAGATCATTGGTGGAAATTAGAGACACATAATTAGAGGGAAAAAATAAATATTTATAAGGAGTTATTGGGGTCATCAATCACAAACAATTGTAGAATTGTGGATCTCAAAGACACTAATTTATGATGATTTAAAATACCATCGGTTCAACAAAACATAAGGTATTAGGATATCACATTTTTGGTTTTAAGATCTATTCCCTAATGTGTAATAATTAATTTATCAATAAAATAATAGGGAATATATATATATATACTTGAAAATTAGAGCTTCATCCTTCAACTAATTCCTACCACAATCTCATCTTTAACTCCATAAGATTTCAAAAAAATAAATATATATTCTATTTATCCTAATCTTATTGGTTTCCAAAAATAATGAATTTATAATTCACATATCAGAGCCTTTAAAAAATATAAATTATTCAGTCCAATACATCACGTGGGTCAATGATAGGTGATACACCCTTACCTCCCTTCAGTTGCGGGTTTAAGTCTCACGGCCTTGACAGACGTGACGAGTTACCGCCCGACCTCCGGGTTGTCCTTTTTATGGCAATCCAAAAATAACCATAACAATATTATCCAATTTCAAAATTAATCCCTTCCAACCTTTAGAATTATCCAAAATACTTATATCAAAACTCTCAGTCCAAAGTTTATAAGGATGTTAAACATAATGAGGATCCTTTTTCCAAATTAATGACATTTTAATACTTTAATCATGTATTCTTTTACAACACCACAACATCCCGAATTACCAAAATCAACCATCTCTTATTACAAAAACACTACCATAGTATACAGACCACATAATCCCAAATTCCCAATGAAATGGTACTGTAGTAAAATCCATATTTATCTCCATAATTCTTGTAACTAGTATACTCTTGATATAACACTGAAATGAAATAATTCTATAATAACAACATAAGAAAACTAGTCATCCTTCTTCATCTGAGGTAGTATCATCACTTGATTATTATCCAATAACATCATTTGAGGTATACTCTTATGAATGGGACATTGATTCGCATAGTGTCTGAACTCCTTGCATATGAAGCATTTTACATATGAAAACCTTTTCTTACCCTTGAAATCACGTACTTGGTGTACTTTTTCTCCACACTTATAACAAACTCTCATTCCCTTCAAGAATTTACCAAGGTGATTCATTCCATGTTTATCACATATTGGAAAATCCTTCTTTCCCTTTATCTATATTTTTTTCTACCATCCTTTTCTTCTTTTGCTTCCCATCAAAGCCGTAGGATTCAAAGAATTATTTACTTATCTTATTAACACAAGATACTATTTCTTAATATGTTGAGCATACATGGGAGACTATTTCCCTTCTAAATGTTGGATTAATTCTGTGAAATATATGATCCTTCTTACTCTTTGGATCATATGTATTGATAGAGTTCTCATTCCTTCTACTGGACGCCATTTCTAAACAATGGCATACACTATGTCAGTTTATGAGTCACACTTCATAATTCCAAACATGTAAAATACCTAACATAAATTGAATAGTTTATGGATATAATCCATAAAAATATTTTCTTTGAGGATATATATACCCAGAAATCTTTCATAATGATTTGTATTAAAAATGGGAATTATCCAAAGCATATCCCTCGGGATTGTCGTAACCATGAGTGCAGCAAGGCGCGTTGTCATGCACCAGTTCCAGTTCGAGTCTAGCTCAAAGCATTATTTTCAGGTTTTACCCCTAGGTACATCTATGCCAGAGCCACCTCTACCTTCTTGTATCTAGACAGGGATGTATTTTCTTGTAAAATTCACAAAATCTCAACATTACCAAAATTCTAGGAAGTTCTTCTATACTAATCCTCAATATCTATCTTAGGGTAGTGTTCTCTAATCAGAGTTTTTCTAAATCTAGTTTTCAAGGTTATTGCTAAGCTTCCTCTGATACCAACTATAATGCATTGACCCCAGTTACCCAGATCCGGTGCATTATTTTAATACATTGGCACAATTACAAGGAATCAAGTCCGGAAGGATAGATCAGTTTAGGATTATTGGAAAATAGATTACATACATTAACTTTACATTACAATTTTAAACATAAAACAAAACATAGATAGTTCCTTGAGAATTCCATTTTTCCCTTTATCTTAACCCTTCATATCAATCACAATACACTTCTTGGAATCCTGGGAAAATAAAACATAAGAAAGGGGTGAGCTCATATGATCAGTAAGTGTAAAAAATTTAGCAGAAGCTATAAAAGTTTAAGCCAAGATGTGTAATAAAAACAAAAGCCTTTGAAACATAAAATTGAACATAATATGGTAAAAATAAATGAAACATTACCATATAAACATGCACATGGATATTATTCTAGTCAAATAATCATATCTAATAACTAATTTCCCAATTAGGGAATGCCTAATACCAGACATCATTACCAAATAGTCAAGGCCTCGTGCCAAGACTACAAATTAAATTTTTGTCAAGGCCTTATACTAAGAAACTAGTTTGTATCATGAGACCTACCGATGCATCGAAGAGCTATAACGAGCTCCACCCGTCACTTACTAAGCCCACTGCATTCCTCATATTAATAGTTGAAACATAACATAAACATTCTTATTAAAACTAACATGTGAAATGTCAATACATTAACCATAACCCATGAATGGTATAAAAATAGAACATCCATAGTAAAACATATCATAACTTATTCAATAAGATATGGAATATTATATTATAATTGTAACACCCTAGGTAAATAAAGAATATTACATTTTCATATTTATCCATATTTTTCAATAAAATATTAATATGACTTTAAAGGGGACGCTATGCTCGATGGCGTACCCAACACGCAACAACGAGTTTCTTGGGAATCTTACGTTGCACTCTAATAATAAAATAATATTATTTTAAATGGCAGTTAACATGTAGCCGTTGTATTGGCGGAAATGGATAGAAATAACTAAAATATGATTATATATATTTTTAAATATTTTTACATTTATCCAATAAAAGATAAAGGCTTAGAATACAGAAAGAATTCAATTTTAGGCATATATGCCCTAGTTTTCACTAAAGGTTCACTTATCGCCTTTTGATGGCGAACCGTCATTAAATATAGTTTTTTTCACTCTTATACATTCTATTGGACCAAATAAAACTCTTCTTAAGAATTGGGACATAAAAATTTACTTTGTGTAAATTTTTGGTATCTTTCCGATAAAGTTCATTTTTAATGAATAGTGTAAAATGTTGTATTTCAATTGAAAACCTCTTTTTAATCTAATTTATTTATATGATTAGATTATGTTTTTAATTGGGTTTAAAGTTAAATTAGAATATATTTTTACCATTAAATCCAATAGTGGTCGTTGGAATTAATTTCACGTTGAAATCAGACTTAAACTAGTGTCAATCTTTTGATACTTATTGTTTCATAAAAACACTCTATTTGCTCTGATAGCGTGAATTAATTATTAAATTAATTAATGTAAATTATATGTTTTTAATTTTTTAAAATATACTTCATTTTTGAATTCGGAATATCAAATATAGCTTAGGGTGAATTTTTGGGATTTTTCTGAAAAACTTCAATTTTTGATGAATAGTGAAACCACTAAGTGGTACTTATAAAAACTGATTTTCCGTTTAAATGAAATTTTGCCATCTTTGTGTTTTGAATATCAAAAACCCGACATAAATGGTTGTAATTAAGAAGTAAAATGTGGTTCAATGGGATAAAAATAATTTTTTTGGTGAATAGTAACTTATTAAGTTTTTAATCGCGATTAGAGGTAATTAGTGTAGTTTATGGTAAGAATAATGTTTTAATAAAATGAAATGACCTATACACATGTACTACCCTCATTTGATGTGTCATGGCCGACCAAGACAATCCATGGGTCAACTTGGGGACCCCATGAAGCCACTTTGGTTGTAAAATGACATTAATATCTTTTTATTTAATGTTAAAATAAAAATGACACAAACATGAGTTATTTTACTAAAACAATTTTTACATGGGGTTATAAAGATCATATTTTTGAATATAAATATTCATTGGAAAGATAAAAATATTTCCTAAATCATTGTATATTTTTTATAATTTATAGACGTTAAATAAATTAAATTATTTATGACATCATGAGGATGCAGCGATAACCTCATTATTTAACGATTTAAATAAAATGGAAAGATAATGTAATATCTAAGACCTAAACATGTCCAAAACCTATTGTATTAGTGTATTTATAACCCTTATCACCTTATACTTGAAATAAATCAATGTGGGACATCTTAAATTCGAATACCATTTTGAAATATAGGGACTTTTCTTCACTTTCCAAGAGTGCCCCTCCTCTCCTCTTATAAAAGGCCCCCACCTCTACCTCCTTACCCACACACCCAAAGCCTTTGGCTCGGCCAACCCCTGCCCATTTTGGCTCTCCACATCCCTTTCTTACTCCTTGAAGCCTCACTTTGGGCAGAAGGCTTCCCAATTAAGCCTTTGAGCTCAAACCAAAGGGATTTACCCGATTTTATGGTAATGTCTTCACTTGAGTCCTTTTGTTTTATTTTGCTTCTACAACCCCCTAAACTCTTTTTATTAATTTATTTTGTAACAAATACAGTATCATAAATATACTAGGATGTTTTTATAAGAAGGATTAGAGCTATACTTTCACACACCTACATCTAATGGTTAAAGAACATACTGTGTCTGTGGATGGTGAATTTCTGCCTCCCAAAATGATGATTGTTCAACATTCTTCTAACACCTTAAAAGGTGGACATTAAGATGTCACTATATTTATATATGATATATAATATGTTTATGTTTTCCTTAAGCTTCTGTATTATTAATTTTGAGCATACCTTTATGGCTTACATTATGGGTAAACACGATAATTTCATTTTAGGAAGTGCGGACTACCGCCCCCTCAAAGTGATTTGATTCGTTAATGCCATATGTGGGACGTATAAAGGATGGATTTAAAGTTATTATATATTATGTTATACTGGAATTATAATATACCTATATATCATTATTATTTATTTCCATTAAAGTATGAGATAGAAATGAAAGTAGCGTTCATGCGTACGTACGGCTTACCGTCTCCATGAACGGTGCATTTCATTTCTTATCCCCAAATGTAATGTACTATTATTAGTACATGTATATAATGGATATATATGATGAATGATACATCTAAATGATTAATATAATATTGGAATTAAAATATACATACCTCTCATTTAGTTTTAATTCCATTAATATGACAAAGAAATGAAAGTAGCGTTCATGCGTACGTACGACTTACCGTCTCCATAAACGGTGCATTTCATTTCTTACCTCTAAATGATTATTTAATATTATAAATACATTTATATGCTGGATATATATGATATATATGATCTCCAAATCATGAATATCATTCTGGATATATTGAACCATTGACCACATGAACAACATGTAATTGTAAGAAGTCCACTTTTGACTTAAGAACCAAATATCGACAAAACAAACATTATTAACTTAAATGATTACATAATGTTTATAACATGTCAACAATTGATATAAAAGGAATAATGAACTTGAAAAAGGTTCTTAATCAAGTAGAAATTAACTCAAGTTTATTATTCAGGATGTTAAAGAATGATCGAGTCAAGTCGGACCCGAGGTAAGGGATCTTACTCCTCTCTTTCTTTTTAAGTACACTCTTTTATGTCATTCCTTATAGAGCTCATAATTATTGTTATTGGGATGTTATTTTATATTACTCTTACTGTAAGTTTTATGTTCATATTATGAGAGACCCTATTCTCTCTCATCAATCCATTTTGGAAGTTTTGAGTGGCGACGTTAGGCTGCCGAATTTTCGTAAGAGATAAAACCCCTCACTTTCATTTAAGATACTCTCCTTTATGTCACTTCTTTTAAGATCCTATTTATTATGTTGGGGGATGTTATTTTATATTCTTATTTCTGTAAACTTTATGTTAATATGATGAGAGACCCTATTTGATCTCATCAATCCATTTTTGTAAGTTTTATGTGGCACCGTTAGGCTGCCGAGTTTTCGTAAGGGATTTTTCATCTCACTTTTATTCCCGTGAGATTTATGCTACATTTGCCACAATTTCCTTTGAGTGGTGTATGTACTTCCCATTAGTTTACTCATTGTGTAATATACTTTCATTTATGAGTATTTACATCAATGTTGTATTGTCTTTCTTTGACGGGGTGCATGTCTCGAAAGATACCCATGTCGGTAAGGGAACCTTTCACCCCCCTCTTTTTGTAAAAGACTTATTTTGTTATTTCTTTTAATTGACATAATATTATGTTGGGATATGTTCTTCTATATCCTTATTGATTTAAATTTTATGTCCAAGTGATGAGATACCCTTTTTTTATCTCTCATCAACTCATTTTCTGAATTTTGTAGTGACGTCGTTAGGCCGTCAAAGTTTTCCAAGGGAAATTCTTAACCCAAATTTGATTCTTTGGGATAATCTTGTACTACTTGAATATGTCATTCTATGAATATGTGTGAATAACCTCTGATTGTTTTACACTTAATATCCACTTATATTGGGTGTATTCGTTTGTCACACATAATTATGTAATTGATTTATCCTTAAACCAAGGATACCGTCTTTGTAAGGGACTTCGTCTCAATATCCTTTCATTGAGGCAAATTTTTGTTTTATACACCACTTTCTTTAATACGGTGTATAAACCCCTTTTAATTTTATGTTTATTCAAAAGGAATCTTTTTATACGAAGTGTTTTACTAAACGACAAAAGGGAATGTTTTTTTCGTACGTATTCGGCGACAAAGACTTCTCCGCCGCCGCGAGTATTATTTGGTCTTTATCTTCCTAAACAAGCCGTAATGTTTTTCAAAATAAAATAAATACCATATACTTTTTTTTGTATTTTGGTATTGAAAATGGTTTTGATAAAGGATTCTATTATGTCAATTTATTTAAATTATATACTGTGATTGAAATGTGGAAATGTTATCATTCCTTTATGTTGGTTTTATGTGTTCTAATTTTATAATGGTAATTGGACATTTTACGGGTGGTTACGTGATAAACCATATGATGGGTGGTGCTGTGAATACCAGGACGGGTGGTTACGTTATAACCTCCAATGCATTGGGTATGGAAGTTGGCCGTATGGCTATTCCATTAAGTATGTATGGAAATTGGCCGTATGGCTATTCCATTAAGTGATATGTGTGGAAGTAGGCCGTATGGTTATTCCACTTAAGTATGTTTATGTCCCAAGTTACCTTTATATATGTTATGTGTTCTTTATATGTTTTTTATGGTAATCCTTTGGTTACAAAAAGCTAAGTAATGATACTTTTTTTCAGTGAAGAGTTTTTACTACTTCATGAAGGTGAAATGTATTAATTTGATAAAGTATTCATGGTTTACTTGTTGTTTTGAAAAACTGACAGTTTTCATTCTTTGTGTATCCCTTACTGAGCTTTTTATGCTCATCCCAGGTTTTTGAAATGTTTTTCACAGGACTTAGCGTGGAATAGGGTCAAGTATGGGATCAAGGAAAAGTCATGCTACCTAAAACATGGAACTATACATGTTTCTTTTTAAGAGTTTTTATTTTATGGAAATTTAGTAGAAGCGACTACTTTGTAATCTTTTGAGATGTAATAGTTATGTACTAATTCTCTAAAACTCTAAACCTGAAAATATCCTCAATGTGAAATCTTGTAATAACTCAAGATTAAATAAGGTTTAAGGCTGGGGCCTTATAGTTGGTATCAGAGGTCGGTTTAGATAACTTTAGAGGATAGGGTATTCTTTAAGCATAAGTGACATTACCATAATGGTTAGGATTTCAGAAAGAGTCCTAGTTTTAGATAAAATGAATGAGTAAGTATATCTTAGTGTTTACCTTCCTTATTAGTACATGATGGTTTTTTTGATATACTCACCCTGACATTTCTATTTTAGTAAATGGCTGGATCTAGCAGGTACCAAAGTGACAACAGGTTTGAAGGAAACTGTGGTGGTTCTCTGATTAAGATACTAGATAAAATGGAGGATTCAATAAGGAAACTCGTGGTTGTTCTAAACCAACTATCAAGGAGTCATGATCAACCACTTGAACCTTGGTATGTTCTGTAATGCATCATTTACAAGATGACCAATCGATGTGGAAGTTCATGTAATAATTATAAAGGTAACCATTAGAGTTTATATGATCCTTACTTTTGAGGTAATTATGGGTTATTATATGATATGATGGAAAATGAAGGGCATGAGATAAACTTGAGGTTAAAATATGTTATGTTTATTTTTTAAGATTTTATCTCGTTTTGGGAAATGTTTTGAGAATTATATAGTTTTGAAAAAAGGACAACACGCAGACCGTGTGACAACCCGTCGCGTCAGACAAAGCTGTGGGAATCGAACCCACAACCAAAGTGTGACTGGTATCTATCACCTACCACTGGACTACGTGAAGTCCCTGGTTAGTTTGACTGATTCTTTCTAGTTATATGATTTTATGAATTAAGAGTAAGTTTATTTTGCATTATTTATGAAAATGATTAACCTATCATGGAGGATATGTGATTAGGTTAATTACTTTTCAATACGAGACATTAAGAGCAACTGTTTTTGTTTGGAGATAAATGTTACGATTTAACATGGAAGACTATGTGACTAAATCCTTAAAATATTTGGGTTTCAATCTTAGTTTGGTTTACTTTGAAGAATTTTATGGAAATTTTTTTTATCGAATGGTCCTCATTGAAATTTGTGTTTTGTTGGACAAATTTTGGAGATTAAGAATAGATTTTCTTTTTATAAAGTGTTATCCTTTTCTGGATTATCTGATCTTGTACTAACCATTTGGGTTTTGGTTTTGGTTAAAGTCTAAAGACATGGGAAGTATATAGTTCTCTTTTTTGGGTTAGGTGATTCTCTAGAAGTTGATTATAGTACTCTTAATGTGAACAAGTCTTCCTAAATACTCGTCTTTTAGAGAAAATATGAGTTTGTGTAAGGAATATAATAAAAGTTGAAAGTCAACATGATAAGTTATTATGTTTCCTTATGAATAAATTCCTCAATAAAAATTAACTTAAAATAAAAATGTTTTCTATTAACTTTTCCTACTGGGGAATCGAATACCGTTTAACTCATCACAAGTTTGTGATTTTCTTGTGGTTAACTTTCTCCTAAACATGTTTACTATCACTCTCCATCAGAACATGACCCTTTGTTTTCTCCTCCATATCCATATTTTCATACTTGGAATCCTAGAATGGGTTAACTTGGGTGACATTTGTACATCTCTCCCATTCTTTTAAAGTGATTGTTTTACCGACTCTTGTTCCGATGTGGGACTTTCAAGGATGTTTCCAAGCCCAATTTTAAAATTACGAGGACGCAATTCCCAAAAGGGGGGAAGGATGTAACACCCCAGGTAAATAAAGAATATGAAATTTTCATATTTATCCATATTTGTGAATAAAATATTAATATGACTTTAAAGGGGACGCTATGCTCGATGGCGTACCCAACACGCAACAACGAGTTTCTTGGGAATCTTACGTTGCACTCTAATAATAAAATAATATTATTTTAAATGGCAGTTAACATGTAGACGTTGTATTGGCGGAAATGGATAGAAATAACTAAAATATGATTATATATGTTTTTAAATATTTTTACATTTATCCAATAAAATATAAAGGCTTAAAATACGGAAAGAATTCAATTTTAGGCGTATATGCTCTAGTTTTCACTAAAGGTTCACTTATCGCCTTTTGATGGACAACCGTCATTAAATATAGTTTTGTTCACTCTTATAAATTCTATTGGACCAAATAAAACTCTTCTTAAGAATTGGGACATCAAAATTTACTTTGTGTAAATTTTTTGGTATCTTTCCAAATAAAGTTCATTTTTTAATGAATAGTGTAAAATGTTGTATTTCAATTGAAAACCTCTTTTTAATCTAATTTATTTATATGATTAGATTAACTTTTTAATTGGTTTTAAAGTGAAATTAGAATATATTTTTACCATTAAATCCAATAGTGTTCATTGTAATTAATTTCACTTTGAAATCAGACTTAAACTAGTGTATATCTTTTGATACTTATTGTTTCATAAAAACAGGCTATTTGCTCTGATTGCGGGAATTAATTATTAAATTAATTAATGTGACTTATATGTTTTGAATTTTGTAAAATAGACTTCATTTTTGAATTCTGAATATCAAATATAGCTTAGGGTGAATTTTTGTTATTTTTCTGAAAAACTTCAATTTTTGATGAATAGTGAAACCACTAAGTGGTACTTATAAAAACTGATTTTCCATTTAAATGAAATTTTGCCATCTTTGTGTTTTGAATTTCAAAAATCCGACATAAATGGTTGTCATTAAGAATTAAAATGTGGTTCAATGGGATAAAAATAATTTTTTGGTGAATAGTAACTTATTAAGTTTTTAATCGTGATTAGAGGTAATTAGTGTAGTTTATGGTAAGAATAATGTTTTAATAAAATTAATGGACCTAGACACGTGTCCTACACTCATTGGATGTGTCATGTCCGACCAAGACAATCCATGGGTCAACTTGGGGACCCCATGAAGCCACATTGGTTGGAAAATGACATTAATATCTTTTTATTTAATGTTAAAGTAAAAATGACACAAACATGAGTTATTTTACTAAAACAATTTTTACATGGGGTTATAAAGATCATATTTTTGACTATAAATATTCATTGGAAAGCTAAAAATATTTCCTAAATAATATTATTTTTTTTATAATTTATATACGTTAAATAAATTAAATTATTTATGACATAATGATGATGCAGCGATGACCTCATTATTTAACGATTTAAATAAAATGGAAAGATAATGTAATATCTAAGACCTACACATGTCCAAAACCTATTGGATGAGTGGATTTATAACCCTTATCACCTTATCCTATAAATACATCAATGTGGAACCTCTTAAATCCGAATACCATTTTGAAATAAAGTGACTTTTCTTCACTTTCCAAGAGTGCCCCTCCTCTCCTCTTATAAAAGGCCCCCACCTCTACCTCCTTACCCACACTCCCAAAGCCTTTGGATCGGCCAACCCCTACCCATTTTGTCTCTACACATCCCTCTATTACTCCTTGAAGCCTCACTTTGGGCAGAAGTCTTCCCAAGTAAGCCTTTGAGCTCAAACCAAAAGGAGTTACCCGATTTTATGGTAATGTCTTCACTTGAGTCCTTTTGTTTTATTTTGCTTCTCCAACCCCCTAAACTCTTTTTATTAATTTCTTTTGTAACAACTTCAGTATCATCAATATACTAGGATGTTGTTATAAGAATTATTCAAGCTAAAATTTCACACACCTACAACTAATGGTTAAAGAACATACTGTTTCTGTGGATGACGAATTTCTGCCTCCCGAAATGATGATTGTTCAACATTGTTCTAACACCTTAAAAGGTGGCCATTAAGATGTCACTATATTTATATATGATATATAATATGTTTATGTTTTCCTTAATCTTATGTATTATTCATTTTGAGCATACCTTTATGGCTTCCATTATGGGTAAACACGATAATTTCATTTTAGGAAGTGCGGACTACCGCCCCCTCAAAGTGATTTGATTCATTAATGCCATATGTGGGACGTATAAAGGATGGATTTAAAGTTATTATATATGATTTTATACTGTAATTATAATATACCTATATATTATTATTATTTCTTTCCATTAAAGTATGAGATAGAAATGAAAGTAGCATTCATGCGTACGTACGACTTACCATCTCCATGAACGGTGCATTTCATTTCTTATCCCCAAATGTAATGTACTATTATAAGTACATGTATATAATGGATATATATGATGAATGATACATCTAAATGATGAATATAATATTGGAATTAAAATATACATACCTCTAATTTAGTTTTAATTCCATTAACATGACAATGAAATGAAAGTAGCGTTCATGCGTACGTACGGCTTACCATCTCCATGAACGGTGCATTTCATTTCTTACCTCTAAATGATTATGTAATATTATAAATACATGTATATTCTGGATATATATGATATATATGATATATATGATATCCAAATCATGAATATCATTATGGATATAATGAACCATTGACCACATGAACAACATGTAATTGTAAGAAGTCCACTTTTGACTTAAGAACCAAATATCGACAAAACAAACATTATTAACTTAAATGATTACATAATGTTTATAACATGTCAATAATTGATATAAAATGAATAATTAACTTGAAAAAGGTTCTTAATCAAGTAGAAATTAACTCAAGTTTATTATTCAGGATGTTAAAGAACGATCGAGTCAAGTCGGACCCGAGGTAAGGGATCTTACTCCTCTCTTTCTTTTTAAGTACACTCTTTTATGTCATTCCTTCTAAAGCTCATCATTCTTGTTATTGGGATATTCTTTTATATTACTGTTACTGTAATTTTTATGTTCATATGATGAGAGACCCTATTCTCTCTCATAAATCCATTTTGGATGTTTTGAGTGGCGCCGTTAGGCTGCCGAATTTTCGTAAGAGATCAAACCCCTCACTTTCTTTTAAAATACTCTCCTTTATGTCACTTCTTTTAAGCTCCTATTTGTTATGTTGTGGGATGTTCTTTTATATTCCTCTTTCTGTAAACTTTATGTTAATATTATTAGAGACTCTATTTGATCTCATCAATCCATTTTTGTAAGTTTTATGTGGTGTCGTTAGGCTGCCGAGTTTTCATAAGGGATTTTTCATCTCACTTTTATTCCCGTGATATTTATGCTACATTTGCCACAATTTCCTTTGAGTGGTGTATGTACTGCCCATTATTTTACTCATTGTGTAATATAATTTCATTTATGAGTATTTACATCAATGTTGTATTGTCCTTCTTTCACGAGGTGCATGTCTCGAAAGATACCCATGTCGGTAAGGGAACCTTTCACCCACCTCTTTTTGTAAAAGACTTCTTTTGTTATGTCTTTTAATTCACATAATATTATGTTGGGATATGTTCTTATATATCCTTATTGATTTAAATTTTATGTCCAAGTGATGAGATACCCCTTTTTATCTCTCATCCACTCATTTTCTGAATTTTGTAGTGACCTCGTTAGGCCGTCAATGTTTTGCAAGGGAACTTCTTAACCCAAATTTGATTCTTTGGGATAATATTGTACTCCTTTAATATGTCATTCTATGAATATGTGTGAATAACCTCTGATTGTTTTACACTTAATATCCACTTATATTGGGTGTATTCGTTTGTCACACATAATTATGTAATTGATTTATCCTTAAACCAAGGATACCGTCTTTGTAAGGGTCTTCGTCTCAATATCCTTTCATTGAGGCACATTTTTGTTTTATACACCACTTTCTTTAATACGGTGTATAAACCCCTTTTAATTTTACGTTTATTCAAAAGGAATCTTTTTGTACGAAGTGTTTTACTAAATGACAAAAGGGAATATTTTTGTCGTACGTATTCGGCGACAACGACTTCTCCGCCGCCGCGAGTATTATTTGGTCTTTAGCTTCCTTAAAAAGCCGTAATGTTTTTTAAAATAAAATAAATACCATATACTTTTTTTGTATTTTGGTATTGAAAATGGTTTTGATAAAGGATTCTATTATGTCAATTTATTTAAATTATATATTGTGATTTAAATGTGGAAATGTTATCATTCCTTTATGTTGGTTTTATGTGTTCTAATTTTATAATGGTACTTGGACATTTTACGGGTGGTTATGTGATAAACCATATGACGGGTGGTGCCGTGAATACCAGGATGGGTGGTTACGTTATAACCTCCAATGCATTGGGTATGGAAGTTGTCCGTATGGATATTCCATTAATCATGTATGGAAATTGGCCGTATGGCTATTCCATTAAGTGATATGTGTGGAAGTCGACCATATGGTTATTCCACTTAAGTATGTTTATGTCCCAAGTTACCTTTATATATGTTATGTGTTCTTTATATGGGTTTTATAGTAATCCTTTGGTTACAAAAAGGTAAGTAATGATAATTTTTTTCAGTGAAGAGTTTTTACTACTTCATGAAGGTGAAATGTATTACTTTGATAAAGTATTCATGGTTTACTTGTTGTTTTAAAAAACTAACAGTTTTCATTCATTGTGTATCCCTTACTGAGCTTTTTATGCTCATCCCAAGTTTTTGAAATGTTTTTCACAGGACTTAGCATGGAATAGGGTCAAGGATGGGATCAAGGGAAAGTCATGCTACCTAAAACATGGAACTATACATGTTTCTTTTTAAGAGTTTTTATTTTATGGAAATTTAGTAGAAGCGACTACTTTGTAATCTTTTGAGATGTAATAGTTATGTCTTAATTCTCTAAAACTATAAACCTGCAAAGATCCTCAATGTGAATTAATCATTTAATTCAATATTAAGTAATGTTTAAGGCTGGGGCCTTATAATAATAAATTGACCTCAATCTGTCACGACCCGCCCTCGGGGTCCGTGCCGTGACTACCCCAAGCCCGCCTTCCATAGGCCAGGGGCTGGAGACTAGCACCAAGGCGTAAATCCCGGTAAAAAGGGAAGGCATTGCCTTTGAAAAGTAACAAACACCACAGAGTAAGCAAGCGGAAAGTAAACACTAAACAAAGCAGAGTACAACTGAAAGTGCGGAAAAGTAAATGGGCCAGAATACAAACCCAAACTAAAAGTAAAGTACAACTCGAAAGGGAAAACAACAACTGAAAAGTAAAAGCCGCTACACCGAGCTGTCCACTAGAAATCCCACCTGAAGGGTGGGTACAGATAGCTCCTCTGCTCCACGGGTCCCGCCGTCCGCTCCGTGCACGTCCCGCCCAGTGGTCCACCTCCGGGTACCATCCCGCTCTGCAAGCCTCAGCTAAGGTCAACGCTGTCCGTCGTCTGCAACCAACACAACGTAGTGCGGGCAAAGCCCGTGCAGGGGTGAGTATAAGCTACTCAGCAGGGACCCCGAGACCCCTGAAGGTCTCTCAAATCCACGAAGGATAAACCACGAAGAAAAGTAACAATCACGAAGTAATAACCGACACTGCTTAGGTATATGCCCATACATATACCTAAGTCATCAATTCAAATACGCTCTAACCTCCGAGCCCAAGTACAACTCAGTCCACACAGGAAAGTAAACATATTCCACATAGGAAAGCAAAACGTAATCCACACAGGATTGCACAACACAATCCACATAGGAAAGCAAAACGTAATCCACACAGGATTGCACAACACAATCCACACAGGAAAGCAATAGGATTCAGCTCACACAGGTATACTTCTTCAGAGGACGATAAAGATGATCACTGATCCATCTAAGTCGTCGGACCCACAAAGGATCGATAGGTAACTAACCCCCGCAATGACCCACACATGATCGGGCCCACACAGGACCTGTAGGCGCTGGCTCACACAGAACCGCTGAGCGCAAGGACCCACACAGGATCGGGCCCACACAGGACCTGTAGCACTGATCCACGTAGGATCGCTGAGTGCTGAAGTCGTCGTCGTCGAATCCACACAGGATCTCTGTACTGTCGTCGTCGCAGTCACAGCAGCAGTAGTAGTCGTAGCAGTAGAACAGTCGCAGCCAGCACTAGGGTTCCCGCACATAGCAAGCTCGTTCGGAGGGTCCGCTCCACGAGCCGAGAGGCTGATACATCAACTGTCACAAAGACCAGAGTTGATGTATCCAAAAGTTCCGTATCGTCAACAGGAACTCAACGCAACAGACGGCGCGTCGATCGGACACCCGGTCTGAGAGTTATTGGCATTTTCGTCTCCGGGGCCCGGTTGGTTTTTAAGGCAAAACCAACCCGACCGTACTCCACCTGCGTCCAAACCTCGGGCATAGTATGCCAAAAGATCCGTCTCACTAAGAGGAACACAACGCGACTGATGGCGCGTCAATCGGACGTTCGTAGCTCAAGATATTAGCGTTTCCGCTCCGAAGGCCCGGTTGGTTTCGTGAACGAACCAACCCGGCCGAACTCAAAGTAAACCGAAACCTTGAGTGCGATATACCGAAACGACCGTCTCGATCCAAGGATCGCGTTTCCGCAGACGGTTCGTCATTCGGAGGTCCGAGGCTCAAGATATGGCCAAAAGACCGGAACTGGTTCGAAACGGGGGGGTCCGGGTCCGGGCCGACCCGGCCCGACCCCCCCCCTGGGGCGGCGGCGGCGGCGCGGCGGCGCGGAGGCGCGACGGCGCGGAGGCGCGACGGCGCGGAGGCCGTGGGGGCCGCGGCGGCCTGTCGCCGCGAGGTGGGCACGCGGGGGGCTAAGCCCCCGCTGATTGAAGGCGGCGCGGCCTTTGTGCCGCGCCTTTGCAACAAAACGGCCCCCACGTGGGGGCCGGTTTTTGGAGAATTAAACCGGGGGGCTGCTGGCCCCCCTTCATGGAACCGCCCCCCCTCTTAAAGAGGGGGTTTTATATGATGGCCGGGGGATTAATTCCCCCGGTTTTAATGCCTTCCGGCCGGCCAGCTGGCTGGCCGGTTTTCTCCAACGGGACCGGAAATTCCGGTCCCCCCTTCGGCTTCCGACGCCGGCGGCCCGGCCGCCGGTCTTCTCTTCCCGCCGCGGCCCGAAACTGGCCGTGGTCTCCTCATCCCGCCGCGACCCGGAACCAGCCGCGGTGTTCGTCGTCCGGCGCGGTGCGACGGCACCGCGCCCCTTCGCCGTGCCTTGATTTCTTTCAACGCGGCGCGACGGCGTCGCGTTCTTGAAGATTCTTCCTCGGCGTGGCGGGACGACGCCACGTAAAATAATTGCACGATTATCCGCGTGGTGCGACGGCACCACGCCACTTTGCTTCCACCCGCAAGAATAAACAACAAGATCGATGGAGGGGGTTCGGCCGTGTTCATGCGGTCCGGCCCCCTCACGTTAAAATAATAACGCAACTTTAAATAAATCAAGCCACACGTTAGACTTGTTAAAAATCAGGATCAAGAATAAAATAATTAAACCAAAAAGAAATCAACAACCCCTACCTTGGTAAGGTTCTAAGATTTGTCTACGTTCCGCGGAAGACGACGTCGCGGAGGTCGGGCGTCGCGGTCGTCGTTCGTCAAATCCGTTGACGAAGGGATGCGTCCGATGCGATACGTCGTTGGCGAAACTCCTCAAGTCGACGAAGGAAAACCGAGGAGGAAGCGGTGTTTCCCTTTCTTTGACGTGGAGAGAAGATAGAACGGCGTGTCGGTGTTCTTCGCGTTCTTCAAGGAGGAAGATGAAGTTCTTCAAAGTGTAGAACTCTTCTTCTCTCAAATCTCCACACAACACAGCAACTCCCAAAATAAAATAAGCTACACCTTATTTTATTTTCACTTTGCCAACCTTTCAAAATTCAAAAGTTGAATTCATTACATTAATTAAAATCTAGAGTTGTCAAAAAAATTAAATGAAGAGATAAGTTGGCAAGAATTAATGTAGGGGAGAGCCACATAATTTAAGAGGGGGTTTAGAGGGGTTAGGGAATATGAAAAGGTGGGGGCTCGTGTGGGCCCCACCTCCCTCATAACCACACATGGGAAGTTGGGTGGTTGTGGGCCCCACCAACAACTTCCCATGAGAGAGTTTAACCACCATGAATAAAATAAAATTCACACACAATTTTATTTTACTTATCTTTTAATTCCCAAAACTAACTTTCAACCCGCAACAAACGCAACTTCCGAAAAGGTCTCTTTAAGCGAATATCGGTGCTGCGAGTTCATCGGTGCCCTCGGATTTCAATTCCGAGCACCAGATTAAAAGTTAGGAATTCCCGCTCGTTCGTTCACTGAACGTACCCGAGCCAAACTTCGGAAATTGATTCCGGGCACTCCGGGCCTCGGAATCAGGTGCCGTCTGAAACCGCGCTCTTGTAAAATTATAAAGAAAATTAAGAAAAAATTTTCCTTGAATTTTACGGGTCTTTACATTACTCCCACCTCAGGGCTTTACGTCCCCGTAAAGATACATAAAAAACTAGGGAAATAAAAGAGGGTACTGAGCACGCATCTGAGCCTCCCACTCCCATGTGCTCTCCTGGAGATTCCCGTGCTGCCATCTGATGCGCACAAGAGGAATCGATCGCCCACGCAGGACCCGCTCCTGTCGATCCTCTATCTCCACCGGAACCTCCGTGAAAGTCGCCCCATCATCAACGTCAAGCTCCCCATGATCAATGATGTGCGTCGGGTCGTGCACGTATCTCCTCAACTGGGATACGTGGAAGACGTCGTGCACCCGGTGCAACTGAGGTGGTAGAGCCAGGCGATAAGCCACCTCACCAATCCTGCTGAGAATCTGGAAGGGTCCGATGAAGCGCGGAGATAACTTGCCGCCTCAGCCAAATCTCCGAATACCACGTCGAGGTGAGACCCGCAAGAAGACGTGGTCGCCATCCTCGAACTCCAGTGGCCTCCGCCTCCTGTCAGCATATGACTTCTGCCGGCTCTGAGCTGTCCTCATCCGCTCCTGGATGACCTGGACCTTCTCTGTCGTGGCCTGGACCATCTCCGGTCCCACCAATGCTGACTCCCCAGGGTCTGTCCAGCACAAAGGAGATCTACATGGTCGGCCGTACAACGCCTCGTACGGTGCCATCCCGATGGTGGAGTGGTAGCTGTTGTTGTATGCGAACTCCACCAAGGGTAGGTGGTCCTCCCAGCTACAACCAAAGTCGAGGACACATGCGCGGAGCATGTCCTCGAGAGTCTGAATGGTCCTCTCCGTCTGACCATCCGTCTGAGGGTGAAAGGCTGTGCTCAGACGTAGCTGTGTCCCGAACGCTTCCTGTAACCCCTTCCAAAGTCGGGAAGTAAAGCGGGCATCTCGATCGGAGACGATAGATGATGGTACACCGTGGAGCCGCACAATCTCCTGAACGTAGAGACGCCCCAAGCTCTCTACTGAGCCCTGCTCTCTGATGGGTAAGAAGTGTGCCGACTTGGTGAGTCGGTCAACAATCACCCAGATGGAGTCGTGACCTCTGGAAGTGCGTGGAAGTCCAGTCACGAAGTCCATAGATATGCCGTCCCACTTCCACTCTGGAACCTCCAAGGGCTGTACCAAGCCCGCTGGTACCTGATGCTCTGCCTTCACCTGCTGGCAGGTGAGGCATCGAGAAACGAACTCTGCTACAGCCTTCTTCATGCCCGGCCACCAGTGCTGTCGTCTGAGGTCATGGTACATCTTCGCCACTCCAGGATGTACCGCCAAAGGAGAAGTGTGAAACTCTCTAAGCACTTCCTCTCTCAAAGCAACTGGTACCATGGTACGTCCTCTGAAAAGGATGTCGTGCTCTGCTCCAAGGGAGAAACCATCAGGTGCCTGTCCCGAGGATATCTGTGCACGCCGTGTCTCACAGTCAGCGTCCTCACGCTGTGCCTCTCTGACCCGCTGCAGTAGTGGAGGAGTGACTGTGAGAGACTGAAGAAAGGCTGCTCCATCTCTATCCACGAAGGATATCTTCAAAGAGGCTAGCTGCTCCGTCGCCTCCTCAAGTAGCTGAATGCCCGTCCTCCTGCTGAGGGCATCGGCTACTACGTTCCCCTTTCCAGGAGTATAGACTATCTCAAAGTCATAGTCCTGGAGGAACTCGAGCCATCGTCGCTGTCTCAGGTTCAGGTCCTTCTGCGAGAAGATATACCTGAGACTCTGATGATCGGAAAAGACTGTAAAGCGCTCGCCCATCAGATAGTGTCGCCATGTCTTCAGAGCGAAGACCACTGCTGCTAACTCCAGGTCATGGGTAGCGTAGTTCTTCTCATGCGGCCTCAACTGACGTGATACATAGGCGATCACGGCCCGCTCCTGCATCAGAACACATCCGAGTCCGGTCCCTAATGCATCGCAGTAGACTACGTACCCTACTCCCTCCTCAAGCAACCTCAAGATAGGTGCGCAGGTCAATCTCTGTCTCAGCTCCTGGAAGCTCTGCTGACATCTGTCTGTCCATACGAAGGGTTTCCCCTTCTTCGTCAAAGCTGTGAGTGATGCCGCAACTCTAGAGAAGTCTGGCACGAATCTCCGATAATATCCAGCTAGTCCCAAGAAACTCCGAACCTCAGTCACGCTCCTGGGTGGCTCCCAAGCTAACACAGCCTCAATCTTCGCGGGATCCACTGCAACTCCCACCTCAGAGATAATGTGTCCCAAAAAGTGGACCTCACGTATCCAGAACTGGCACTTCGAGAGCTTACCATAAAGCTGGTGCTCTCGGAGTGTGTCAAGAACAACTCGCAAGTGATAGGCGTGCTCCTCCTCTGTCGTAGAGTAAATCAGAATGTCGTCGATGAAGACCACGACAAACCGATCGAGGTATGGCTGAAAGATCCTGTTCATGAGAGCCATGAACACTGCTGGGGCATTGGTTACACCGAAAGGCATAACCAAGAACTCATAGTGGCCATACCGACATCTGAAGGCTGTCTTCTGCACATCCTCGTCTCTGACTCTGAGCTGATGATAGCCTGACCTGAGGTCTATCTTCGAGAACCACCGTGCTCCCTTGAGCTGATCAAAGAGGTCATCAATCCTCGGTAGCGGATACTTGTTCCTCACTGTCACCTGGTTCAGGCGACGATAGTCAGCACAAAGTCGCAAGCTCCCGTCCGCCTTCTTGGCGAACAATATCGGGGAAGCCCAGGGTGAAACACTGGGTCGGATGAACCCCTTGCCCTGCAAGTCCTCCAACTGTACCCGTAGCTCTCGAAGCTCGGCGGGGGCCATCCGATATGCTGGAGTGGATATCGGGGCTGTCCCGGGGTACAAGTCAATATAAAAGTCTACCTCTCTGCGAGGAGGTAGCCCTGGAACGTCGTCGGGAAAAACGTCCGCAAACTGATCCACCACTGCAGGAAAACCAGGACTATGCACGTCAACTGGTCCAAGGATGAGGCTAGCCAACTGATGAGTGATGGGCTGTCCTCTCCTCCGCGGAAGTCCATCCTGTGCTGCTAAGGCTCCCTTCTCGCCGGTGAAGGTGAACCTGCTCCCGTCGGTGCGTACACATCGCACCTTGCACCTAAAACAGTCAATCTGTGCATGGACCGTAGATAGCCAATCCATGCCCAAGATGACGTCGTAAGGCCTCGACGCTGCTACAAGAAGATCCCAGCCGAAGCTCTCGCCTCCTAGAGTAAGCTCACACTGCCGGCACCAGTGCGTAATCGTCGAGTCTGCTCCCGTAGGAGTCTCTAGCCGTAAGGATCGAGCCAACGGCTCTGTCGGAATCTCCGAGCTCCGAACAAGGGCAGCGGCTATGAAAGAGTGACTCGCTCCTGTGTCTATAAGAACTGCAGCAAGGGTAGAATAGACACAGATAGTACCTCGAATCATCTCGGGTGCGCCGTGGTCGTAGGCCTCTGCTGCCTGGAGCTGTGCCTGTCGCTGCCCGCCAGCTCCCTGTGGTCGGGGTGGACCTCCTGGTGGTGGTGGTGGCAGAGCCTCAAAGCGTCGCCCTCCACCGGCTGCTCGTCCAGCTCCTCTGCCTCATCCGCCTCCTCCCTGCGGACCGCCACATTTTTCACGACCCGCCCTCGGGGTCCGTCAACTGACTGCTGCTCCTCGGCACGGCGGGTCGGGCAGTCGCGAGCCATGTGGCCCTGCCCGCCGCACGAGTAGCACTGTCTGCCTCTCGTAAGACTGGCTCCGCGCTGTGTGCCCCGCACTGCTGAGCCAGTGCCCTGAGATCGTCTGCCTGAAGGTCTGGGCTGTCTGGACCCCTGAGTCATCCGTCGACTGCCTGCTGCAGATGACTCTGCCACGTGCCGCCCCGCGGTGGGTCTCTGTGCTGGTGTAGACTCAGCAAGGAAGCTCTCGATCAGAAGGGCCCGCTCCAGTACTCCTGTCTGAGTCGGTATGCTGAGGGAGATCAGCGATGCCCTGATCTCGTGTCTCAAACCCTGCTCAAAGGTCCGGGCCCGGAAGAATGGGTCCCGTACCATGTCGGTCGAGTAGCGCGAGAGATCGGTAAATCTCGCCGAGTACTGAGCGACCGTCATGCTGCCCTGCCGCAGCTGAAGAAGCTCCTGGATACGCACCGCACGAAGGGTGGCTGGGAAGAACTCCGAGCGGAAGAGGCTCTCAAAGTCCGTCCAAAGTAGAGATGCCTCATCGTGCACCTGGAGCATCAGGCTCCACCATCGTCCCGCTGCTGCGTGTAGTAGGCTCGCAGCGAGGATCACCATGAGGTCTGCTGGTGTCCTCACTAGCCTAAACACTCGAACCACTGCCTCCAGCCAGTCCTCTGCTGCCTGAGGATCCGTTTCCCCGCGAAACCTGGGCGGTCGCTGGTGCTGAAACTCATGCACTGCGCTGAGGCGACGTGCATCGTCAGCGGCTGCTGCTGGAAGCATCGGGGGATCAGCGGGTAAAGCTACCGCCGGTGCCACTACTGGAAAAGGGCCCTGCACCGAGGACTCGTCGCTCGGTGGGCTGTCATCTCGCTCGACTCTCGGAACCCTAGCTGGCTGTCGTCGTGGTGCCATCCTGAAAAGGAAACAGGTGCGCCACGGTTAGAACAGTATACCTGGTGAGCTGATATAAGTAATCACAAAGAAAACATTGAAACACACACGCAAACAATGTTTTCGTGCATTAAGTCGGAAATCAGAAGTCAGGGTCCTGGTGTACGGATACGTCGGCCGCCGCACCAACACTGGACTCCCTGGACTGATAACCACACTCAATACGCTAAACATTATTGCTTCACATAGAAAAGATCAGAGTTCGCGGTAGAACCGAACTCCTCTGATACCAATTTGTCACGGCCCGCCCTCGGGGTCCGTGCCGTGACTACCCCAAGCCCGCCTTCCATAGGCCAGGGGCTGGCGACTAGCACCAAAGCGTAAATACTGGTAAAAAGGGAAGGCATTGCCTTTGAAAAGTAACAAACACCACAGAGTAAGCAAGCAGAAAGTAAACACTAAACAAAGCAGAGTACAACTGAAAGTGCGGAAAAGTAAATGGGCCAGAATACAAACCCAAACTAAAAGTAAAGTACAACTCGAAAGGGAAAACAACAACTGAAAAGTAAAAGCCGCTACACCGAGCTGTCCACTGGAAATCCCACCTGAAGGGTGGGTACAGATAGCTCCTCTGCTCCACGGGTCCCGTCGTCCGCTCCGTGCACGTCCCGCCCAGTGGTCCACCTCCGGGTACCATCCCGCTCTGCAAGCCTCAGCTAAGGTCAACGCTGTCCGTCGTCTGCAACCAACACAACGTAGTGCGGGCAAAGCCCGTGCAGGGGTGAGTATAAGCTACTCAGTAGGGACCCCGAGACCCCTGAAGGTCTCTCAAATCCACGAAGGATAAACCACGAAGAAAAGTAACAATCACGAAGTAATAACCGACACTTCTTAGGTATATGCCCATACATATACCTAAGTCATCAATTCAAATACGCTCTAACCTCCGAGCCCAAGTACAACTCAGTCCACACAGGAAAGTAAACGTATTCCACATAGGAAAGCAAAACGTAATCCACACAGGATTGCACAACACAATCCACACAGGAAAGCAAAACGTAATCCACACAGGATTGCACAACACAATCCACACAGGAAAGCAATAGGATTCAGCTCACACATGTATACTTCTTCAGAGGACGATAAATATGATCACTGATCCATCTAAGTCGTCGGACCCACGAAGGATTGATAGGTAACTAACCCCCGTAATGACCCACACAGGATCGGGCCCACACAGGACCTGTAGGCGCTGGCTCACACAAAACCGCTGAGCGCAAGGACCCACACAGGATCGGGCCCACACAGAAACTGTAGCACTGATCCACGTAGGATCGCTGAGTGCTGAAGTCGTCGTCGTCGAATCCACACAGGATCTCTGTACTGTCGTCGTCGCAGTCACAGTAGCAGTAGTAGTCGTAGCAGTAGAACAGTCGCAGCCAACACTAGGGTTCCCGCACATAGCAAGCTCGTTCAGAGGGTCCGCTCCACGAGCTGAGAGGCTGATACATCAACTGTCACGAAGACCAGAGTTGATGTATCCAAAAGTTCCGTATCGTCAACAGGAACTCAACGCAACAGACGGTGCGTCGATCGGACGCCCGGTCTGAGAGTTATTGGCATTTTCGTCTCCGGGGCCCGGTTGGTTTTTAAGGAAAAACCAACCCGACCGTACTCCACCTGCGTCCAAACCTCGGGCAGAGTATGCCAAAAGATCCGTCTCACTAAGAGGAACACAACGCGACTGACGGCGCGTCAATCAGACGTTCGTAGCTCAAGATATTAGCGTTTCCGCTCCGAAGGCCCGGTTGGTTTCGTGAACGAACCAACCCGGCCGAACTCAAAGTAAACCGAAACCTTGAGTGCGATATACCGAAACGACCGTCTCGATCCAAGGATCGCGTTTCCGCAGACGGTTCGTCATTCGGAGGTCCGAGGCTCAAGATATGGCCAAAATACCAGAACTGGTTCGAAACGGGGGGGGGGGGGGGTCCGGGTCCGGGCCGACCCGGCCCGACCCCCCCCCCCCCCCCTGGGGCGGCCGGCGGCGGCCTGTCGCCGCGAGGTGGGCATGCGGGGGGCTAAGCCCCCGCTGATTGAAGGCGGCGTGGCCTTTGTGCCGCGCCTTTGCAACAAAACGGCCCCCACGTGGGGGCCGGTTTTTGGAGAATTAAACCGGGGGGGCTGCTGCCCCCCCTTCATGGAACCGCCCCCCTCTTAAAGAGGGGGTTTTATATGATGGCCGGGGGATTAATTCCCCCGGTTTTAATGCCTTCCGGCCGGCCAGCTGGCCGGCCGGTTTTCTCCAACGGGACCGGAAATTCCGGTCCCCCCTTCGGCTTCCGACGCCGGCGGCCCGACCACCGGTCTTCTCTTCCCGCCGCGGCCCGGAACCGGCCGCGGTCTCCTCGTCCCGCCGCGGACCGGAACCGGCCGTGGTGTTCGTCGTCCGGCGCGGTGCGACGGCACCGCGCCCCTTCGCCGTGCCTTGATTTCTTTCAACGCGGCGCGACGGCGTCGCGTTCTTGAAGATTCTTCCTCGGCGTGGCGCGACGGCGCCGCGTAAAATAATTGCACGATTATCCGCGTGGTGCGACGGCACCACGCCACTTTGCTTCCACCCGCAAGAATAAACAACAAGATCGATGGAGGGGGTTCGGCCGTGTTCATGCGGTCCGGCCCCCTCACGTTAAAATAATAACGCAACTTTAAATAAATCAAGCCACACGTTAGACTTGTTAAAAATCACGATCAAGAATAAAATAATTAAACCAAAAAGAAATCAACAACCCCTACCTTGGTAAGGTTCGAAGATTTGTCTACGTTCCGCGGAAGACGACGTCGTGGAGGTAGGGCGTCGCGGTCGTCGTTCGTCAAATCCGTTGATGAAGGGATGCGTCCGAAGTCAACGAAGGAAAACCGAGGAGGAAGCGGTGTTTCCCTTTCTTTGACGTGGAGAGAAGATAGAACGGCGTGTCGGTGTTCTTCGCGTTCTTCAAGGAGGAAGATGAAGTTCTTCAAAGTGTAGAACTCTTCTTCTCTCAAATCTCCACACAACACAGCAACTCCCAAAATAAAATAAGCTACACCTTATTTTATTTTCACTTTGCCAACCTTTCAAAATTCAAAAGTTGAATTCATTACATTAATTGAAATCTAGAGTTGTCAAAAAAATTAAATGAAGAGATAAGTTGGCAAGAATTAATGTAGGGGAGAGCCACATAATTTAAGAGGGGGTTTAGAGGGGTTAGGGAATTTGAAAAGGTGGGGGCTCGTGTGGGCCCCACCTCCCTCATAACCACACATGGGAAGTTGGGTGGTTGTGGGCCCCACCAACAACTTCCCATGAGAGAGTTTAACCACCACGAATAAAATAAAATTCACACACAATTTTATTTTACTTATCTTTTAATTCCCAAAACTAACATTCAACCCGCAACAAACGCAACTTCCGAAAAGGTCTCTTTAAGCGAATATCGGTGCTGCGAGTTCATCGGTGCCCTCGGATTTCAATTTCGAGCACCGGATCAAAAGTTAGGAAATCCCGTTCGTTCGTTCACTGAACGTACCCGAGCCAAACTTCGGAAATTGATTCCGGGCACTCCGGGCCTCGGAATCAGGTGCCGTCTGAAACCGCGCTCTTGTAAAATTATAAAGAAAATTAAGAAAAAATTTTCCTTGAATTTTACGGGTCTTTACACAATCAAAACTAATATCCAGTAAAGGATGCTCACATAGTTGAAAATGATGAGTAAAACATTTTGAGAGAAATATCCTTTTTGTAAAATCATTTAAAAGTCACACATTTATAATAGAAGTAATTTAAAAGATATTTTTTGTATCAATGTGTCCCATACCACTTTGAAACATTTAAAAAGAATTATCATTTCAAAACATTCATGTCCATATAAATAAATCCTTAAAATCATTTTGAAAACATGGACATTAATTAAAAATATTTATAAAGATAAATCTTTAAAACATATGAAATTATGATCTTGATAAAGAGTAACTTTAAAAAATCCTTAAAATATTCATTTTGAAATCATTTTTATGAAAAATTCACATGGATGATAAAATGTTCCTAGTACATACTTACACATAAACAGTCTTGGATAATAATGAGATTGAGGAATTATCCCTTACCAATTTCATAACTTACGAAACATACACCCCATGAAAGAAGTATCATACAATGAATATGTAAATACACAAAAATTAAATTATATTACACAATTAATACAATTATGGGTAGTACATACACCACACAAAAGGTAATAGTGGCTATGTGGCATGAATCTGATGGGAATAAAGAGTGAGATGAAAACCCCTTACTTTGTGCTTTCCTTTAGTCGAGGGTACATTTAACCTCCTGTACGAAGATCTTAGTATGTTATTAAATTATACCAGAACCATATTAATATTTATGATATCATACATGATTTAGTTATGACTTTATACTACCAATTTAATAACAATTTCCATGTTAAATTAACATTTCAGCTAATAATCGCTTTCTTTATCGTACGTGTTTTAACTTGTTACTCTTGATTGTATCACATAGATAAAAATTTAAATATTTACATAATATAAAAAATTATTTATATATCATATATATTTAGAATATAAATATGTATAATAGACATATATATATGAAAAGAAAACAATGTTTATGGAGACGGTAGTCCGTCCGTACGCATAAATGTTTTTTCAGTTTTCATATCGTATTGAACGGAACTATGTGAATAAGATATATGTAAGTACATACATAAATATATATATATATATATATCCAGTAGCATTATTATGTTATATATTACATACTAATTAGTAATATATATTTTTATATTCGTCGATGAATGGTGAACGTGGAAATAAATCTCATCGCATCGTAGAGACGGTAATCCGTACGTACGCACGAGCGACAATATCATTTCCAGTAAGGTGTGGAATTGGATGGTATATTAATTTTACAGAGAAATTATCATGTTATTTTAATTATTTATATACATATTACTCATCATTATATCCATCCAAATAACATAGTGTTGAATAATAAATTACACCACGGCGTGGAGACGGTAACTCGTACGTACGCACACATGGTGACATTATCATTCATAAGATAGATATAATAATTAATATAGTTGTTCCATATTTATAATAACATCACAGTATATATAAGATAATAGATTTATTTTTTTTATAATTTAAATAGAAATGAAAGAAGTAGTGGAAGAAGAAAAGAACTTGAAAGAGGGTGGTGAAATTATTACCTCTTCTTCGGGTTCTTCCTTTTGATTTGATCATAGGGGCTCTTTATGTTGGATTTATGACTAAAGGAGGGACTATAGTATTAATTTTGGATAGTTGATAGAGTATTTAGAAAGATTTTGGAAGATCCAGAAGACATTGATGGTGTGAATTAGAGAGACGGGGGAGTGCCCTTTTATAAGAGGGGTGAGGGGCACCGTAAGAAAAACATAAAATATTATTTTATAATAAAATTGTTTTCGGTTTCTAATGGCTCAAAAATGTATTATTTGATGTCTAAGGTGGGGATGGGTCGAAAAACACTCAACTAATAGGTTTTAGAAAAGTTTAGGTTGCCATTTTAACCTTATCATTTAGATTTAACTCTAAGTTAAATAATTTAACTTTTACCGCGTCTTCTTGTATTCTTACCCTATATGGTTAATAAACTTACTATATAATGCCAATAGAACCCCAATTGGTTAATTAATGTCATATATATTATTATATAAGTCTTTTGGCAGAGCCTTATATTTTTAGGACCATTATATCAATTAATAATATAATATTGGTTTAAATAACTATTTTATGTCAATTTTGACACTATTTGGTATTTGTTTTTTGTTAAAATAATAAAAGCATGATTACTTCAAAAAAAAATACATTGAATCAATCCTAAAATCTCATATACACCTAAAAAATTCGTAGATGTCATAAAAACTGTGAAATTTTATTTATTTAAATATTTATAATACAATTTATGTGTTTCTTTCATTAATAAGGTAATTTCAATATCATCATTATGTCATTAATAAATTTAATTATTTAATCATTAAAAATTAAAAATAAAATACAATTATGTATGAAATATTTTTATCTTTCGAATGAAAATTTATAGTTGAATTTATCTTATGTATACCCTTATATTAAAAATGGTTCAGTCATTACACTTTGATTTTAACTCTTTTAACAACTCTTTGAATTAAATAATAATAAATGTCCTAATCTAATCCAAGTGGGATTAAATGATAATATTTTATTCCTAAGGTTGTTTTTGGTCTACATATAATTGTACAATAGAAATAGGACATGGTTTAGGGTAATATTAATATCATTTTTACCCTTAATTACCCTATTTACTTTTAACCGTGGTAAATTAAGGTAAAAAGTTACTATTCACCAAAAATTATTTTTATCATATTGAACTACATTTTAATTCTTGATATTAACCGTGTCTCTCCAATTTTTTAATTTTAACTCACATAAGCGGTAAAATTATGTTATATGTATATTTGAAAATTTTCCTAGTAGGTGGGTAAAAGATGGTGAAAAGTTCAATAAAATTTTTATATATCTAAAATTATTATAAACTGGATCCAATGAATTAAATTGAACTTATATAAGTATTATGTATCTATTTTGACCTAAAATAAATTTAAATAAAATAAATAATTATTTAAATTAAAATTTGTTTTTAAACAATAACACAATGTTTTTTCACTATTCATCAAAAATTGAACATTTTCAGAAAAATACCAAAAATTCACTCTAGGCTAATTTCGATATTCCAAATCCAACAATGAAGTAAATTTTATCAATTTAAAAACATAGAAGTTTTATTTATTAATTTAAAATTAATTCCCATTGTCAAAACCAAAAGGCGTATTTTTAAGAAACAATATCTATCAAAAGATTGACACTTCTTTATGTCCAATCTTAATGTGAAATTACTTAAAATTTATAGCATTGGATTAAATCATAAAAATATAATCTATTTATACTTCTAAACCATTAAAATTTATAATTTAACACTATAAATTATTTTGATTAAAAAAGTTGTTTTCAGTTAAAATAGAGTAATTTTCACTATTCACCCAAATATGAAAGTTATGAGAAAAAAACAAAAATCTTATTGAAACTAAATTCTAATGTGACAATTCTAAAGAAAAAATTTATTTTGTCAAATTTAATATATAAAAGTTTCAAATATTGGATTTAAAAAGGGTTCCCCATTAAAAGGCAGTTAAAGTGAATTTTTTGAAAAAATGATTCTTTTACCTGAAGAAAATGAATTAGTTCTTACAATATGTCTAAGAAACTCATAATATGGATCCCAAAATTATAATTATTACATATATAGTTCAAAATTTTGTTAATACTCTTCATAACTGCTTTTGAATGTCTAGTTTGGTAAGATGCGGTGCGCTAGAACTCGGTGTTTCATGTAGTCCATGTTATTGAATTATTTTGATGAAATAACAGAATTTGAAATATTAGGGTGTTACATTCTTCCCTCCTTCAATAAATTGAATCCCTGCAATTTGAAATTTTTCTTTGAAAATAAATTGTTGAAATTAGAAAATAATTTTGTGGGATAAACCACATCGGAAATTGGGTTAATAAAATTTAATCTTAATTAGAGGAAAAGGGGAATGAAAAAGTCACCACCAAATTATGATCTCAATTAGGAGATCATTGGTGGAAATTGAAGACACATAATTAGAGGTAAAAAATAAATATTTAAAGGTAGTTATAGACGTCACCAATCACAAAAAATTGTAGAATTGTGGGTCTCAAAGCCACCAATTTATAATGATTTAAAATACCATCGGTTCAACAAAACGTAAGGTATTAGGATAACCCATTTTTGGTTTCAAGATCCCTTCCATAATGTTTAATAATTAATTTATCAATAAAATAAGAGGGAATATATATATATATAATTGAAAAGTAGAGTTTCATCCTTCAACTAATTCCTTCCACAATATCATCTTTCACTCTATAAGATTTCAAAAAAATAAATATATATTTTATTTATCCTAATCTTATAGGGTTCCAAAAATAATGAATTTAAAATTCACATACCAGATCATTTAAAAAAACTAAGTTATTCAGTCCAGTATATCACGTGGGTTAATGATAGCTGATACACCCTTGACTCCCTTTGGTTGTGGGTTCAAGTCTTGCGGCCTTGCCAGATGTGACTGGTTGCCGCCCAACCTCTAGGTTGTCCTTTTTATGGCAATCCAAAAATAACCTTAACAATAGTATCTAATTTCAAACTTAATCCATTACAACCTTTAGAATTATCCAAAATACATATATCCAAACTCTTAGTCCAATGTTTATAATAAATTTAAACATAATGAGGATACTTTTTTCAAGGTGATAACATGTGAACACCTTCCTCGTTTATTATTTTACAACACCACAACAACTCGAATTACCAAAATCAACCATATATTATTCCAAAATTACTACCTTAGAATCAGGAACATATAATCCCAAATTCCTAATGAAATGGTACTGCATTAAAATCCTTATTTATCTCCATAATTCATGTAACCAGTATACTGTTGATACAACACTCAAATGAAATAATTCTATAATAACAACATAAGAAAACTAGTCATTCTTCTTCATATGAGGTAGTTTCATCACTTGATTTTTATCTAATAACTTCATTTGCGGTATACTCATATGAACGGGACATTGATTTGCGTAGTGTCTCAACGCCTTGCAGATGAAGCATTTAAATTTGAAAACTTTTTCTTAGCCTTTCAATCACGTACTTGGTGTCCTTTTTCTCCACACTTATAACAAACTCTCATTCCCTTCAAGCATTTACCAAGGTGATTCATTCAACATTTATCACATATTGGAAAATCCTTCTTTCCCTTTATCCATATTTCTTTCTACCATCCTTTTCTTCTCTGGCTTCCCTTCAATGCCGTAGGATTCATAGAATTATTTACTTATCTTATTAACACAAGATACTATTTCTTTATATGTTGAGAATACATGGGAGACTATTTCCCTTCTAAATGATGTATTAATACCGTGAAAGATATGATCCTTCTTACTCTTTGGATCATATGTATTGCTGGAGTTATCATTCCTTCTATTGGGCACTATTTCTAAACAATGGCATACACTACGTCAATTTATGAATTGCAATTCATAATTCCTAACATGTAAAATACCTAACATAAATTGAACAGTTTATGGATATAATCCATAAAAATATTTTCTTTGAGGGGAAATATACTCATAAATCCTTCATAATTATTTGTAAAGAAAATTAGAATTATCCAAAACATATCCCCTGGGAGTGTCGTAACCAAGAGTGCAGCACATCCTGTTGTCATGCACTAGTTCCAGTTCGAGTCAAGCTCAAAGTGGTGTTTTCAGGTTTTACCCCTAGGTACATCTGTGCCAGAGCTGCCTCTACCTGCTCATATCCAGACAGGGATGAATTTTATTGGAAAAGTCACAAAATATCTACATTACCAAAATTCTAGGAATTTCTTCTATATTAATCCTCAAAGTCTATCTTAGGGTAATGTTATCTAATCAGATTTTATCAAAATCTAGTTTTCAAGGTTGTTGCTAAGCTTCCTATGATACCAACTGTAACGCCTTGACCCCAGTTACCCAGAGCCGGTGCATTATTTTAATACATTGGCACAATTACAAGGAATCAAGTCCCGAAGGACCGATCAGTTTAGCTGTCTTCGAAAATAGATTACATACATTAACTTTACATTACAATTTGAAACCTAAAACACAACATAGATAGTTCTTTGAGAAATCCATTTTTACCTTTATCATAACCATGCCTATCAATCATAATACACTTCTTGGAATCTTGGAAAAATAAAACAAAAGAAAGGGGTGAGCTCATATGCTCAGCAAGGGTAAATAATTTAGCATAAGCTATAAAATATTAAGGCAAGATGTGTAATAAAAACAAAATCCTTTCAAACATAAACTTGAACATAATATGGTAAAAATAAATGAAACATTACCATATAAACATTCACATGGATATTCTACTAGTCAGATAATCACATGTAATAACTAATTTCACAATGAGGGAATGCCTAATATCGGACATCATTACCACATAGTCAAGGCCTTGTGCCAGGAATACAGATTAAATTTTTGTCAAGGCCTTGTGCCAAGACACTAGTTTGTCTCATGAGACCTACCGATTCATCAAGCAGCTATAGCGGTCTCCACCCATCACTTACTAAGTCCATTGAATTTCTCATATGAATAGGTGAAACATAAAATAAACATTCGTATTAAAACTAGCATAAAAAATGTCAATACATTAACAATTAAACATGAATAGTGTAAAAATAAAACATCCATATTCAAACATATCATAACTCATTCAATACAATATGGAATATTATATAATATTAAATCAACCTCAATCAAAAATAATATACAGTAAAGGATGCTGAAATAGTAAAAAATGATGAGTAAAATTTTTTGAGAGAAATATCCTTTTTGTAATATCATTTAAAAGTCACACATTTATAAAGGAAGTGATTTAAAAGAGATTTTTGTATCAAAGTGTCCCATACCACTTTGAAACTTTTTAAAATAATTATCATTTCAAAACATTCATGTCCATATAAATAAATCCTTAAAATCATTTTGAAAACATGGACATTAATTAAAAAGATTTAGAAAGATAAATCTTTAGAACATTTGAAATTCTGATCTTGATAAAGATTACCTTTAAAAAATCCTTAAAATATTCATTTTGAAATCATTTTTATGAAAAATGTACATGGATGATAAAAATTTCCCAGTAAATACTAACACATAAACAATCTTGGATAATAATGAGATTGAATAATTTAACCTTACCAATTTGGTAACTTATGAAACATACACTCCATCAAAGAAGTATTATAAAATGAATATGTAAATACACATAAATTAAAGTATATTACACAAATAATACAATTATGGGTAGTACATACACCACACAAAAGGCAATAGTGGAAATATGGCATGAATCTCATGGGAATAAGGAGTGAACTGAAAACCTCTCACCTTGAACTTTCCTTTAGTCTAGAGTACGTTTAACCTCCTGTACAAAGATCATAGTATGTTTTTAAATTATACCAGAACCATATTAATATTTATTATATCATACATGATTTATTTATTACTTTATACTACCAATTTAATAATAATTTCCATGTTAAATTAACATTTCGGGTAATAATCGCTTTCTTTATCGTACGTGTTTTAACTTGTTACTCTTGATTGTATCACTTAGATCAAGATTTAAATACTTCCAGACTATAAAAAATGATTTATATATCATATATATTTAGAATATAAATATTTATAATAGACATATATGTATGAAAAGAAAACACCATTTATGGAGACGGTAATCCGTACGTACGCATAAAGGTTGTTTCCGTTTTCATATCGTATTGAATGGAACTATGTGAATAAGATATATGCAAGTACACACACACACAGATATATATATATATCCTGTATCATTATTATGTCATATATTACATACTTATTAGTAATATATATTTTTATATTCGTTGATTAATGGTGAACGTGGAAATTAATCTCATCGCGTCGTGGAGACGGTAATCCGTACGTACGCACGAGCGACAATATCATTTCCATAATGGTGAGGAATTTGATGGTATATTAATTTTACAAAGAAATTTTCATGTTATTTTAATTATTTATATACATATTACTCATCATTATATCCATCCAAATAATATAGTGTTGAATAATAAATTACACCACGGTGTGGAGATGGTAAGTCGTACGCACGCACACATGGTGACATTATCATTCTTAAGATGGATAGAACAATTAATATATTTGTTCCATATTTATAATAACATCACATTATATATAAGATACTGGATTATTATTTTATAACAGAGATAACAATGAAAAAAGAAGTGGAAGAAGAAAAGAACTTGAAAGAGGGTGGTGAAATTATTACCTCTTCTTCAGGTTCTTCCTTTTGATTTGATCAAAGGGGATCCTTAAGTTGGCTTTATGAATAATGTTGGGACTCTATGATTAATGTAGGATAGTTTAGAGAGTACTTGGGCAGATTTTGGCCGATCCAAAAGGATTTTATGGTGTTAATTAGAGAGAAGGGGGTGTGCCCTTTTATAAGAGGGGTCAGGGGAACCTTTGGAAAAACTTAAAATATTATTTTATAATAAAATAATTTTCTGTTTCTAATGGCTCAAAAATGTATTATGTAATGTCTATGGATGGTATGGGTCGAAAAAACACTCAACCAATAGGTCTTAGAAAAGTTTAGGTTACCATTTTAACCTTATCATTTAGATTTAACTCTATGTTAAATAATTTCACTTTTTCCGTGTCTTCTTTTATTCTTACCCTATATGGTTAATAAAAAAACTATATAATGTCAATATAACCCCAATTGGTTCATTAATGTCATATATATTATTATATAAGACTTTTTTCCGACCCTTATATTTTTAGGACCATTATATCAACTAATAATATAATATTTGTTTTAAAAACTATTTTATGTCAATTTTGACACTATATGGTATTTGTTTTCTGCAAAAATAATAAAAGAATGATTACTTAAAAAAATAAATTGAATCAATCCTAAAATGTCATATTCAACTAAAAAAATCTTGGATGTGATAAAAACATTGAAATTATATTTATTTTAATATTTATAATACAATTTATTTGACTCATTCATTAATAAGGTAATTACTACATCATCATTGATTCATTAATAAATTTAATTATTTTATCTCAAAAAATTATAAATAAAATACCTTTATGTAGGAAATAATTTTATCTTTCTAATGAATATTTATAGTCGAATTTATCTTATGTATAACCTTATATTAAAATTGGTTTAGTCATTACACTTTGATTTTAACTCTTTTAACACTTCTTTGAATTAAATAATAATAAATGTCCTAATATAATCCAAGTGGACCTGAATGATAATATTTTATTCATAAGGTTATTTTTGGTCGAGATACACTTGTCCAACAGAATTAGGACATGTGTTAGGGTAATATTAATATCATTTTTACCCTTAATTACCATATTTACTTTTAACCGTGGTAAATAAAAGTAAAAAGTTACTATTCACAAAAAATTATTTTTATCATATTGAACAATATTTTACTCCTTGATATTAATTGTGTCTCTCGAATTTTTGAAATTCAACTCGCAGAAGTGGTAAAATTATGTTTTATGTAAATTTGAAAATTCTCCTAGAAGGTGGGTAAAAGATGGTGAAAAGTACAATAAAATTTTTATATGTCTAAAATTATTATAAACTAACTCCAATGAATTAAATTGAACATATATAGGTTTTATGTATCTATTTTGACGTAAAATAAATTTAAAAAAACAAATAATTATTTAAATAAAAATTCATTTTTAAACAATAACTATAAGGACCCGACTTTAAACATTACTTATTATTGAATTAAATGAATAATTCACATTGAGGATCTTTTCAGGTTTATATTTTTAGAGAATTAGGACATAAATATTACATATCAATGATTACAAAGTAGACACATCAACTCAGCTTCCTTTTTTTCAAAAAATAAAAACTCTTGAGAAAAAGAGTCATGTCTAGTTATTGTTTTAGAAAGCCTGACATTTCCTTCATCCCATACTTGACCCTATCCACCTTTATGTCCTGTGAAAAACATTTCAAAAAACATGGGACGAGCATAAAAATCTTAATAAGGGTTTTAAAAATATGGAAAGAAAACATTAGTCCATGTATACATATGAATCAATGAAATCATACATTACTCATAAAACATAAGGACGTTAACATACATCATGAAATCATAAGATTTATGAATAACTAATAGAAATCATAATACATAAAGGTAACTTGAGGCATTCATAACATTCTTATGTTGGGAGTAAACCTCATGGTTATGTTTGGAATACCCATGAAAGTATATTCCCTAAATCTCTTCGGATAAACCTTAGCGTTTAACCCCTTTGCGTTACCCAATGCATTGGAGAGCTATATCGGGCTCACCCGCCATTAGTTTAACACAGAACCACCCGTATTCATAAAAAATGCCCAATAACCATAACATTATCTAAGAACATAACTTAAGCACAAAGTAAATATAACATTCCCACATTGTAAAAACAATATCACATTTTAAGATATTGAAATAATGAATCCATTCTAAAACCATTTTCCAAACCATTTAAAACATTTAATAAAGAGATTTTTGAATCAAAGTGTCCCATACCACTTTGAAGATTTTAACATTTTAAACCATTAATATCCATATAAATAAATCCTTAAAACCATTTTGAAAACATGGATATTAATGTGAAATATTTATAATAATAAATCATTATAACATGTACAACGATATGTTAGTTAAAGGGTTTTTAACAAAATGAGAGACACTTGAATACAATAATTGAGGAATAAAATTTAATCAGAACTTTATAATATCTAGAGAATAAATGGATTCATGATATAATATTCCAAAGGACAGTATATACACCATATAAGAGTGAATTGGTGCATAACAACAATGAAGTCTCAATAGAAATGTAAAATGAGATGAAATCCCTTATAAAGAAGGTATCCTTAAATTAAGGATAAATCACTCTCATAATTATGTGTGAAAAATATAAATACACTCAATATAAGTGGATATTAAGTGTAAAAAAATCAAATGTCATTCACGCATATTCAAAGGATGACATATTCAATAACTACATGTTGAACCCAAAGAAATCGAAATTGGGTTAAGAAGTTCCCAAGGTAAAATTTGACAGCCTAACAACGTCACTTTAAAATTCATAACATTAGTTGATGAGAGATAAAATGGTATCTCATCACTTGTACATAAAATTCACATCAATAAGGATATATAAGATCATATCCCAACATAAAAAGATGTAAATTAAAATACATAACAAAATAAGCCTTTTTAAAAGAGGAGTGTGAAAGGTTCCCTTACCGATTTGGGTAACTTTCGAAACGTACAACCCATGAAAGAAGGGGTCATACAATAAAGATGTAACTACCCATAAATGGGATTATATTATAAAAATAGTGAAATAATGGGCAGTACATACACCACACAAAATTAAATAGTGGCCAATGTTGCATGAATCTCACGGGAATAAAAAGTGAGATGAAAATCCCCTTATGAAAATTCGGTAGCCTAACGGCACCACATAAAACATCCAAAAGTGGATTGATGAGATAAAATAGGGTATATGATCATATTAAAATAAAATTTACAGCATGATTAATATAAAATAACATCCCCCAACATAATAAATAGGAGCTTAAAGTAAGTTACATAAAAAGAGTACTTAAAAAATAAAGAGAGAGGTAGGATCCCTTACCTCAAGTCGACTTATATTGTTCGTTTCCTTATATTCCTGAATAATAATCATTGGAAAATTTATAATGGCTTAAGGTCCTCCTTTAAATATTATTATTCAGTTTATATCACATATTATAATGTTATAATAATTGGTTAATAATGTTAGTTCATATCAGACGTTTTTGTCGATGTTTGGTACATGAGTCAAAAATGAAATTGTTTGAAAATGATTGTCCATGTAGTTATAAGTAAATCATATCCAGAATAGTATTAATGATTTAAATATCATATATATACAGTAAATATTCATTTTATAATATTCCATAACATTTGGAGATAAAAAGAAATGAAATGCACCGTTCATGGAGACGGTAGGCCGTACGCACGCATTAACGCTACATTCATTTCTTTATCATATTAATGGGATTAAAAATAATTGAGAGATATATATATATTATAATTACTGTATAATATATATGTTTTATAGGTCACATAAGTTCATTAATTTAATTCTTTATACATTCCATGTATTTCATGAACGAGTCAGATCACTTGAGGGGGCGGTTGTCCACACTTCCTCGTATGAAATTATCGCAATTGCACAACATGAAATGCATAAAGGTATATTTTAAATATAAAATAAATAAGAATATGGGAAAAATAAATACCATATATATCATATATAAAATACAGTGACATCATAATGGCCACCATGAAAGGTGTTAAGAGAAGATTGAACAATCATCGTTTTGTGAGGCAGTAATTCGCCATCCACAGAAACAGTATGTTCTTTAACCATTAGATGGAGGTGTGTGTAAGTTTAGCTCAAATACATCACAAAAAAACATACTAGTATATTTAAGATACTGGTTTTGTTACAAATAAAGGAATAAAAAGAGTTTAGGGGTTTGGAGAAACAAAATAAAACAAAAGAACACAAGTGAAGACATTACCTTTAAATCGGGTAACTCCTCATGGTTTGAACCAAATGGGTATCTTGAAGAGCATTATGAAAAAGGTGATGCTTAAATGATTAAGATAGGGATGTTAAGAGATGAAATGGGCAGGGTTTGGCCGATCCAAAGGCTTGAGAGGTGTGGGTAAGGTGGTAGAGGTGGGGGCCATTTATAAGAGAAGAGGAGGGGAACTCTTGGAAAGTTATAAACTATTACTTTATTATAAAATGATTTTCGGATTTTAAAGGTCCCAAAAGGATATATTTAGAGGATAAGGTGATTAGGTTTCTAAATCCACCCATACAATAGTTTTTTGAAAAGTTTAATACTTATATTTCACCCTATCATCTGATTTTATTTAAATCATTCATTTATGAGGTAATCACTGCATCATCACGGTGTCATAAATAAAATAACTTATTTAATGTCTAAAAATTAGAAAAAAAATATCATTATGTAGGAAATATTTTTAGATTTATAATGAATATTTATAGTAAAAAATATGACTTGTATAACCCCATGTAAAAATTGTTTTAGTAAAACAGTTCATGTTTGTGACATTTTAATTTTAACATTAAATAAAAAGTTATTAATGTCATTTTCCAACCAAAGTGGCTCCATGGGGTCCCCAAGTTGACCCATGGATTTTCATGGTCTGCTATGACTCATCCAATAAGGGTAGGACATGTTTAAAAGTCATTTCATGTTATTATAACATTATCATTGCTTTAAATTACACTAATTACCTATAATCGCGATTAATAAAACTTAAAAGTTACTATTCACAAAAAAATTATTTTAATATAATTGAACCAAATTTTTCTTCCTAATTATAACCATTTATGTCAGATTTTTGAAAATCAAATCACAGAAGTGGTAATGTTTCATTTAAACGAAAAACCAGTTTCTTTAACTACCACTTAGTGGTTTCACTATTCATCAAAAATTGAAGTTTTTCAGAAAAATACCAAAAATTTACCCTAAGCTATATTTGATATTCCGAATTCAAAAATTATTTCTATTTTAAAAAATTCAAAATATATAAGTCGCATTAATTAAATTAATAATTCATTCTCGCTGTCAAAACAAATAGCATGTTTTTAAGAAACAATATCTATTAAATGATTGAAACTAGTTTAAGTCCAATTTCAAAGTGAAATTAATTCCAATGACCACCATTGGATTAAATGGTAAAAACATATTCTAAATATACTGTAATATCAATTAAAAAGATAATCTATCAATATAAACAAATCAGATTAAAAGGAGGTTTTGAATTAAAATGCAACATAATCACTAAAAATGATCTTTATCGGAAAAAATAACAAAAATTTACACAAAGTAAATTTTGATGTCCAGATTCTAAAGAAGTATTTTATTTTGTCACATACAACATATAAAATTGTTAAATGTATATTTAAAAATGGTTCTCCATAAAAAGGCGGTTAATCGGCCGTTTAAAGAATATTAGAATATTTATGCTTAAAATTGGATTCATTTGCATTTTAAGCATCTAACATTTATTGGATAAATGTAAAAATATTTAACAAACATAAGTAATTATTTTGTAGTTATTTTTGTTCATTCCCTCCATTACAACGTCTAGGGTTTAACTATTATAAAATTATTATATTATTAGAGTGCAACGTAAGATTTTTAGGAAACACGTTGTTGCGTATTGGGTACACCATCGAGCATAGCGTTCCCTTTAAAATAATATAACAATTTTATTCACAAATATTGATAAATATAAAAATTTCATATTATTTATTTACCTGGGGTGTTACATCCTTCCCCCTTTTGGGAATTGCGTCCTCACAATTTTAAAATTCGGCTCGGAAACTTCTTTGAAAGTCCCACATCAGAACAAGCGTCGGTAAAACTATCACTTTAAAAGAAAGAAAGAGAAGTAAAGAGGTCACCTGAGTTAACCCATACTTGTATTAAATGTAGGAAAACATGGATATGGAAGAAAAAACAAAGGGTCATGTTCTGAGGGAGAGTGATAGAAAACATGTTTATGAGAAAGTTAACCACTAGAAAATCAGAAACTTGTGATGGGTTAAATGGTATTCGATTCCCCAGTAGGAAAAGTTAACAGACAAAAAATTTTTTAAGTTACTTTTCATTGAGGAATTTATTTTTGAGATATACTAAATCATAAGGAAACATACTTACTTGTCATGTTGACTTTCAACTTTTACTAGATTTCTTACACAAACTCATATTTTATCCAAAAGACGAGTATTTAGGAAGACTTATTCACATAAAGAGTACTATAATAAACTTCTTGAGAATCACCTAATCCAAAAAAGATAACTATACACTTCTCATGTCTTTATAACTTAACCAAAACCAAACCAAAAAGGTTACTACAAGATCAGATAATACCCAAAAAAAATAATCCTTTTAAAAAAATCTATTCTTAATCTCCAAAAATTTTCAAACAATACCAAATGTTCAACAAAGACCATTCAATAAATATCTACCATAAAATTATTCAAAGTAATCAAAACTAATATTGAAACACAAATATCTGAAGGATTTAATCACATAGTCTTCCAAGATAAACCTTAACATTTATCTCCAAATAAAATTAGTTACTCTTAAAGTCTCACACTGAAAAGTAATTAACAAAATCACATATCCTCCATGATAGGTTAATAATTTCCATAGATAACCCAAAATCAACTTATTCTGGATTCATAAGATCATCTAACTAAAAATAATTATTCAAACTAACAAGGGACTTCATGTAGTCCAGTGGTAGGCGATAAATACCAGTCGCACTCTGGTTGTGGGTTTGATTCCCGTAGCTTCGTCAGATGTGATAGGTTTTCACATGGTCTACGTGTTGTCCTTTTTCAAAAACTACACAATTATTATAACATTCCCCAAAAAGAGATAAAATATTCAAAAATAACCATAACATAATTTAACCTCAAGTTTATATCATGTCATTCATATTACATCATAACATATAGTAACCCATAATTACCCCAAAAGTAAGGATCATATAAACCATAATGGTTACCTTTATAATTATTACATGATCTTCCACGTCAAGTTGGTTCTCCCGTACATGATGTATTAGAGAACTCATCAAGGTTCAAGTGGTTGATCATGACTCCTGATAGTATGTTTAGAATAACCACGAGATTTCTCATTGAATCCCCCATTTCATCCAGTCTCTTAATCAGAGAACCACCACAGTTTCATTCAAACCAATTGTCACTTTGGTGCCTGCTAGATCTATCCATTTACTAAAACAAAACAAAAAATGTCAGTGTGAGTATATCAAAAAAATCATTATGTACTAATGAGGAAGATAAACACTAAGATATACTTACTCATTCACTTTATCTAAAAACTATGACTCTTTCTGAAATCCTAGCCATTATGGTAATGTCACTTATGCTTAAAGAATACCCTAACCTCTAAAGTTGTCTAATCCGACCTTTGATACCAACTATAAGGACCCGGCCTTAAACATTACTTATTATTGAATTTAATGAATAATTCACATTGAGGATCTTTTCAGGTTTAGAGTTTTAGAGAATTAGGACATAACTATTACATCTCAATGATTACCAAGTAGACACATCTACTCAGCTTCCATTTTTTTCGCAAAAATAAACTCTTGAACAAAATAAGCATGTCTAGTTCCTTGTTTTGGACAGCCTGACATTTCCTTGATCCCATCCTTGACCCTATTAAACTTTATGTCATGTGAAAAAATTTTCGAAAAAACTTGGGATGAGCATAAAAAGCTCAGTAAGGGTTATAACAATACGGAAAGTAAACATTAGTACATGTATACATAGGAATCAATTAAATCATACATTACTCATAAAACATAAGCTTGTTAACACACATCATGAAATCATATGATTTATGAATAACGCATAGAAATCATAAGACGTAAAGGTAACTTGAGGCATTCATAATATTCTTACGTAGGGAGTAACCCTCATGGTTACGTTTGGAATACCCATCATAGTATATTCCCTAAATCTCTTTGGAGAAACCTTAGCGTTTAACCCCTTCACGTTACCCAATGCATTGGAGAGCTATATCGGGCTCACCCGCCCTTAGTTTATCACAGAACCACCCGTATTCATAAAAAATTCCCAAGAACCATAACATAATCATAGAACATAACTTATGCATGAAGGAAAGATAACATTACCACATTTTAATAAAAATATAACATTTTAAGATATTGAAATAATTAATCCGTTCTAAAACCATTTTCAAAACCATTTAAAACATTTAATAAAGAGATTTTTGAATCAAAGTGTCCCATACCACTTTGATGCTTTTAAAATTTTATACCATTAATATCCCAATAAATAAATCCTTAAAACCATTTTGAAAACATGGATTTTAATGAGAAATATTTATAAGAATAAATCATTAAAACATTTAAAACAATATTTTAGTTAAAGGGTTTTTAACATAATGAGAGACACTTGAATACAACAATTGAGGAATAACATTTAATTAGAACTTTATAATATCATGAGAATAAATGGATTCATGATATAAAATTCCAAAGGATAGTATATAAACCATATAAGAGTGAATTGGTGCATAACAACAATGAAGTCTCAATAGAAATGTAAAATGAGATGAAATCCCTTATAAAGACGGTATCCTTAAATTAAGCATAAATCAGTCTCATAATTATGTGTGAAAAATATAAATAAACTCAATTTAAGAGGATATTAAGTGTAAAAAAATCAAAGGTAATTCACACATATTAAAAGGATGACATATTCAATAACTACATGTTGAATCCAAATAAATCAAAATTGGGTTAAGAAGTTCCCTTGGTAAAATTCGACAGCCTAACAGGGTCACTTTAAAAATCACAACATTAGTTGATGAGAGAGAAAATGGTATCTCATCACTTGGACATAAAATTTACATCACTAAGGATATATAAGAATATATTCCAACATAAAAAGATGTAAATTAAAAGACAGAAAAAATAAGCCTTTTTAAAAGAGGAGTGTGAAAGGTTCCCTTACCGGTTTGGGCAAATTTCGAAACGTACACCCCATGAAAGAAGGGGTGATACAATGAAGATGTAACTACCCATAAATGGGATTAAATTATACAAATAGTAAAATAATGGGCAGTACATACACCACACAAAAGTAAATAGTGGCCAATGTAGCATGAATCTCACGGGAATAAAAAGTGAGATGAAAATCCCCATATGAAAATTCGGCAGCCTAATGACACCACATAAAACATTAAAAAATGGATTGATGAGATAAAATAGGGTCTCTAATCATATTGAAATAAAATTTAAAGAGAGAGTAATATAAAATAAAATCCCCCAATATAAGAAATATGAGCTTAAAGTAAGTTACATAAAAAGAGTACTTAAAAAATAAAGAGAGAGGTAGGATCCCTTACCTCAAGTCAGACTTGTATTGTTTGTTTCTTTATATTCCTGAATAATAAACTTTGGTAAATTTATAATTTCTTAAGTTCTTCCTTTAAAGATTACTATTCAGTTCATATCACATATTATAATGTTATAATAATTGGTTAATAATGTTTTCTCTTATCAGATGTTTTTGTCGATGTTTGGTACATGAGTCAAAAATGAACTTGTTTGAAAATGATTGTCCATGTAGTTATAAGTAAATCATCTCCAGAATAGTATTAATGATTTAAATATAATATAAATCCATTACATATTCATTTTATACTATTCCATAACATTTGGAGATAAAAATAAATGAAATGCACCATTCATGGGGACGGTAGGTCGTACGTACGAATGAACGCTACTTTCATTTCTTTGTCAAATTAATGGAATTAAAAGTAATTGATAGATATATATATTATAATTCCAGTATAATATATAAATTTTATAGGTCACATAAATTCATTAATTTAATTCCTTATACATTCCATGTATTGCATGAATGAGTCACATCACATGAGGGGGCGATAGTCCACACTTCCTCGTATGAAATTATCGCAATTGCACAACATGAAAAGCATAATGGTATGTTTTAAATATAAAATACAGAAGCATATGGGAAACATAAATACCATATATATCATATATAAAATACAGTGACATCATAATGGCCACCATGAAAGGTGTTAAGATAATATTGAACAATCATCGTTTCGTGAGGCGGTAATTTGCCATCCACAGAAACATAATGTTCTTTAACCATTAGACGGAGGTGTGTGTAAGTGTACCTTAAATACTTCACATAACAACATCCTAGTATATTGAATATACTGGTGTTGTTACAATAGAAATTAATAAAAATAGTTTAGGGGTTTGGAGAAGCAAAATAAAACAAAAGACCACAAGAGAAGACATTACCATTAAATCGGCTAACTCCTCTTGGTTTAAAGCAAAAGGGTTTCTTGAAGAGTATTATGCCAAAGGATAGGCTTAAATGATGAAGAGAGGGATGTGAAGAGATGAAATGGGCATGGTTTGGCCGAGAAAAAGGCTTGAGAGGTGTGGGTAAGGTGGTAGAGGTGGGGGCCTTTTATAAGAGAAGAGGATGGGCACTCTTGGAAAGTTATAAACTATTACTTTATTATAAAATGATTTTAGGATTTTAAAGGTCTCAAAAGGATATATTTAGAGTCTAAGGTGATAAGGTTTCTAAATCCACCCATAAAATAGGTTTTTGACAAGTTTAAGACTTATATTTGACCCTATCTTCTCATTTTATTTAAATTGTTCATTTATGAGGTAATCACTGCTTCATCACGATGTCATAAATAAAATAATTTATTTAATGTGTAAAAATTATAAAATTAATATAATGATGTAGGAAAACTTTTTATATTTCTAATGAATATTTATAGTAAAAAATATTACTTGTATAACCCCATGTAAATTTTTTTTAGTAAAACAATACATGTTTGTGTCATTTTAATTTTAACTTTAAATAAAAAGTTATTAATGTCATTTTCCAACCAAAGTGGCTCCATGGGGTCCCCAAGTTGACCCATGGATTGTTTTGGTCGGCCATGACTCATCCAATAAGGGTAGGACATGATTCATGGTCATTTAATGTTATTATAACATTATCAATACCTTAAATTACAATAATTACCTCTAATCGCGATTAATAAAACATAAAAATTACTATTCACCAAAAAAATTGTTTTAATCTCATTGAACCACATTTTACTTCCTAATGAAAACCATGTATGTAGGATTTCTGAAAATAAAATCACAGAAGTGGTAAAGTATCATTTAAACGAAAACAAAGTTTCATTAACTACCACTTAGGGGTTTGACTATTAATAAAAAATTGAAGTTTTTCTAAAAAATATCAAAAATTCACCCTAAGCTATATTTGTATTCCGAATTCAAAAATGATGTCTATTTTACAGAATTAAAAATATATAAGTTGAATTAATTAATTTAATAATTCATTCCTACTGTCAAAACAAATAGCGTTTTTTTAGAAACAATATCTATTAAAAGATTGACCCTGATTTAAGTCAAATTTCAAAGTGAAATTAATTCCAATGACCGCCATTGGATTAAATGGTAAAAATATATTCTAAATACACTTTAATCTCAATTAAACAGATAATTTATCAATATAAATAAATCAGATTAAAAGGAGGTTTTGAATTAAAATGCAACATTTTCACTAAAAATGATCTTTACCGGAAAAAATATCAAAAATTTACACAAAGTAAATTTTGATGTCCAAATTCTAAAGAAAGATTTTATTTTGTCAAATACAACATATAAAATTGTTAAAAGTATATTTAAAAAGGGTTCTCCATCAAAAGGCGGTTAATGGACCTTTTAAAAAATATTAGAAGATTTATTCATAAAATTGGATTCATTAGCAATTTAAGCCTCTATCATTTATTGGATAAATGTAAAAATAATTAACAAACATATGTAATAATTTTTTAGTTATTTCTGTTCATTCCCGACATTACAATAGCTAGAAATTAACTATTATTATATTATTATATTATTAGCGTGCAACGTAAGATTTCCAAGAAACTTGTTGTTGCGTATTGGGTACGCCATCGAGCATAGCGTTCCCTTTAAAATAATATTATAATTTTATTCACAAATATGGATAAATATAAAAATTTCATATTCTTTATTTACCTAGGGAGTAATGATAACTTACTATTTTTTCATAATTAATCAAAAATTGAACGTTTTCGGAAAAATACCAAAACTTAACCCGAGACTAATTTCAATATTCCGAATCCAAAAATGAAGCCTATTTTATCATATTAAAAACATAGAAGTTTCATTTATTAATTTAAAATTAATTCTCGTTGTCAAAACCAAAAAGTGTATTTTTAAGAAACAATATCTATCAAAATATTGACAATTCTTTATGTCCAATATCAAAGTAAAATTACTTAAAATGGAAAGAATTAGATTAAATGGTAAAAATATAATCTATTTATACTTCCAAACCATTAAAATTAATAATTTTACACTATAAATTATTTTGATTAAAAAAGTTGTTTTCAGTTAAAATATAGTATTTTTCACTATTCACCCAAATATGAAAGTTATCAGAAAAACACCAAAATCTAATTGAAAATACATTCTTATGTGGATATTCTAAAGAAGAAGTTTATTTTGTCAAATTGAATATATAAAAGTTTCAAATATTGTATTTAAAATGGGTTCACCATTAAAAGGCGGTAAAAGTGCATTTTTTGAAAAAAATACTTCTTTTATCTGAAAAAAATGAATTAGTTCTTACTATATGTATAAAAAACACATAATATGGATTCCAAAATTATAAGGACTATATATATAGTTCAAAATTTAGTTAATACTATTCATAACCACTTTTGAACGGATACTTTGATAAGTTGTGGTGCGCTTGAACTCGGTGTTGCGTGTAGTGCAAGTTATTGAATTATTTTAATGAAATAACATACTTTGAAATCTTGGGGTGTTATAGAAACATAAGCTGCAATAATGTTCCATCGACCTTGTTTAACCTGAGGAAGCTTTAAATGCTGTAATGAAGGAGTTCGTCCGGATCAAGAATAACCTAGATGAGGAGTGGTATGAAAGTGTCTATGAGGAGTTATCGAGGAATATGGGGATAATGGTAGACTTAATCATCAAGAAATAGTGCATGGACATGGGGAGAGATTCGATTAAATTGATTAAGTAAGGAGACAAGAACTCTGCCTTCTTTCAAGCATGCATCAATGAGAGGAGACGTTCAGTCCAGCTGAATATCATGTTGGATAATGTTTCCTTCAATGAAGTAAGGGATGTTTTGGGAGGCATGTAAAATTCCTCTTTCCAGGATCTTCTGGTCGGTCCAAATGAAAACCTACCCAATGGGTATCCATTGGATACCATGAATATATTTGAAGAGATTCTCATCCATGCATCTGATCAGTTTAATGACCGCCTGTGAGCAGTGCCTGGCGAGTTAGAGATCAAGTACGTGCTCATGGACTTAAATCGGGATAGCATCATGGGACCTGATGGGTTCCCATCTTCTTTTTGTAGGTTATCCTAGGATATGGTGAAAAGGGATTTGTTCAATGCTATTTAGGATTTCTTTTAAGGTGGTAGTTTTCCCTGTGTTTCCAGTGCCACCTCCCTGGTTCTTCTGCCGAAGATCAAGAGCCCATCTTCAATCCCTCATTATCACCTGATGAGGATGTGTAATGTTCCATTTAAGATCTTGGATAGATACATTAACTCCATAATATAAAATAATTTATTATTGTGGATATCCCTGGAACAACATGGATTAATCAAGGGGTGATCTATATTGGAATCCATTACTCTGTCTCACGAGAGGCTAAATGACATCAACTTCAAATCTCGGGGGTCTAATATATCTATTAAAAAAGATATGAACAAAGTCTAGGGTTGAATGGATATTGATTAATAGAGTTATATCAGGTATGGGTTTCAGCTCCAAGAACATTTATATTATCTTTTGTTTCTTCAGTTCTTCATGGTTATCAGTGTCTTTTATGGGAAAATAATACGGTTTCTTCAAGTCTACCTATGGCCTTAGGAAAGGGGACCCCATTTCACCGACTCTATACATTATCATTCTGGATGTTTTAAGTCTTCTCATTTAGAGAAGCATTAATAATGGGTAAATCCCCCCTATCATCACTAGTTGAAGGCTTGGTGATCTCTAAACTCATTTTCTCCTATCATACCATTTTGTTTATGAATGCTAGGATTAGATCCATGCACAGCTTAAATAGGGTGATGTAAGTTTATTTTTGATGGAGTGGTTAGTTTTTTAATAAAGTTAAATGTGAATTATTTATTTACAATAGATGCTCTGCTGAGAGGGTGGAGTCTATCAATAGGATTCTGGGCATCCAGAGGGGGGAGTTTCCAATGGGTTATCTTGGTGTTCCCATTTCTTCTGGAAGACTTCATATTTGGGAGTTTGACGCTCTCCTCACTAGGATTACTAATAGAGTGATGAACTAGAAAAACAATTTCATGTTATTTTGAAGAAGGATCACACTTATTAATAGTGCTCTGGTGGATACTCTAATCTCTGGACTCTCCTCTATCGAGGTACCAAAGGATTTATCAACTCTATTGATAGGATTATCGCCAACTTCATTATGTATCCTTCTTCAGAGGGGAAGAAACATTGGGTGGCTTGGGAAAAATGGTGTGGCCAGTGGGTGAATGAGGTATCAACGTATGCAACCTGAAGGATTCCCTATACTAAATTCATCCAAGGAATTCATAAGGTGTGCTGGAATGATGTACTGTCTGGGGAAACACCATGCGCAAGACCATAATGTGTCTTTGTCATTTTGTGGAAGGGTTTTTCTCTTCCCTGTGTTCTATGATTAGTCCCATTGTTGGTGTTATTCATCCCTTCCCTTGATGAATTGTTGGGAAAGGGTATTCTTCCTTCTAGCACCGGGATTGTGGTGATGGAATGCTGGTGTTTTCGGGATGTCCAGCCCATTACATATTGTTCCAGAATTCCAACCATTATCGGGATATCATCAATGCAGTTTTGTATAGGGAACATCTTTATTTTTTTTCATTTCATAGAGCATAATTAATAGGAGGATAATTGTGTTTTCACTACTTCTGCCTCAGGCCTCTTCTATTTAAGAGAGTTCTAGATTCAGTTTCATGATCAGGTGCAGTCTAGGGGTTGGGATGAGATCCTTTGGGTGAAAAACATTCCCACCAATATTAACTTCCTCACTTTGAGGATTCTAAATAAATACCTACCAATAGATAATAATATCCATAGATGTGGTATTCCCCTTGCGTCTAGGTGTGTGTGATGCAGTGTGTATAAAAAGAAGAGCCCTACACACATATTCTTCAATAGTGAATGGGCGTGAGAGGAGTGTCAAGACATAGTGGAATTCTATGTGGGTCTATCTCTGAATGAGGATAAACTTTCCATTCTCGTCAAAAGGTTCCATGGATTTGAGGGGAGAGGAATAGAGATGGGGGCCTGATCAATGGTACTACATGTAGGATGCTAGTGTATTTGATAGTCGTGGAACAAGATGACATAAGAGGGTGGGTTTGTGACAGATTGTGTTATTACCATCTGGGAAAAAACATGTTACTCGACTTGAACAAGGTTGTGGGATATTTAAAGGAGACTCCCAATTTCCATTGATCCAAGTTGGGGTTTCATTCCAGTAATATGGTAGGGAACTGAGTCATATAGAGACCTCATTCGAGTGGCTTGATACCAAACACATATGGCTCTTGTGTTCATGGGAACATGCACAGAAGAGGATTTCTTCATGATGATAATGGCTCAGTGTACTTATATTTTTTGACCAGGTTGGGCTAGGTCACTTCTTTCCCAGCGGAGGCCATGTCTATGCTCACCTGTCTCAATGTTTGCAGACAAAAGGCACTAGATATTTTTGAAGTTGAAATTGACTCATAAATTGTAAAAGATTCCTAGAAAGGTTGTTTTTTTCTCCTTGTCCGATCTTCTATGCTATAAGAACATGTAAAAGAATGATCAATAACAACATTACTGTACTATATAAATAGAGTGAGGGGAATAAGGTTACGAACTACAAGGCCTCAGTGAGATTTCCTAGCATGATGGAGGTGTTTCTTCACACAGTTGGTATCATTAAACCCCATGGGGTTGAGTTTGTTAATGGGTACGCCCTCGGGATTCAAAATTTCAGACCCGCTTAGCTTATTTCTTGCGGTTTTCTCCCTCTTTGTCTTTCTATTTCTCCCCCACCCTCATTTAATAAAATCACATTATGATAATGACTGGAAATCCAAAAACCCAGATATAGAACTTGAAAATCCAATGAATTTTTATTTTCCACAACCTAGATTTTAAAGAAATATAATTGGAAATTTTTAAAAAATTCATCCACTTTTTCTATAAATACCCTCTTATTTCACCATTCCCATTTACTCATGATGCATCCAACATAATGTTATTATGAATTTTCCTCCCAAGGATCCCCCTTAATTTACTTAATACCCAATGGTCTCATCCTCATTTTTTGGAACAACACTTCAAGGAAAGGGATATATCCACATCTATTTTCCTTTCATGTTCCCTTTTTATGGTATGCATTATAATTAACAATCTAATACCTCTTTATCTGATTTATATTATCCAATTATAGTAATAATAGTATTTTATTCTTTTTGTACCCTTTCCCCCTATAATTTTTAGTTTCTTTATTCCATGTTTTATACTCGTTATGCTGCCGAATTTATTTCTGTCTTTTACTTTAGTGATTCTAATTTATTTTCTTTTTTGGAATATCCAAATCTATTATTTTTTAATATAAATTAACGTAGATGCAAAATAATATGATTATCATGCCTTTGATCACATTTCTACACAATGATTTTCATAAGAATCCTCCTCTTTAAATTAATGGGTTATTAATGAAATTATATTTTATGATCTCTATAGATCACATGAAATTAATACATATGAAGAGTTCATCTTGATTTTGCTCAAATTAATTGGTAATTAATTTAATCTATATTTATTACATGTTTTAAGATACCTTGGTTAATAAACATAGTAATTTTTATTTATGAAACCATGGTGATAAACCATTTTTATATTCTTATGAATGTCTCATTTAAATGTTATATCCACACATAAATTTTATTTTTAACTTTATTATTATTCTAATATTCCTCTTTTCCATTTATTATTGTTATTCCTCAAGTTCTTATTGACTAGTCTCATGATCAATTGTTATATTTAACCCTTTCTTTTTTCCTTACTGGGCTTTATACACACCCCTTTCCTTTGATATATGTCTCTAGGATATGAGAAAAATAAAATTTACAATTTTGAACCTATGGATATTTATTTCACGTATATTAGAATAATATTTTAGGATCTCGTGTAATATGTACCTAATTTCTAAGAAACAAAACTTTAAATTATCCATTATTGTGTCCCAAGTAATGAAAATTTTATGTTTTAAAAATGTAAGATGTTTTATATTAGGAGGATTAATGTTCTTTAAATGGGTATAAAATAATCTATACATATTATTATCCCAATGGTGGGATATATAGGAACATATCCCAATATTAGGAACTTTATATAAAAGGCATAAGATAATGAAGATGCTTGGAAAAAGGTTGAGAGGATCACATACCCTACGTGGGTGATTCTAAACGATTAGGAGGAGATTCCTGAGATCTTGGGGGTATATAGAGGGAAATACAGAGAGGGAATATAATTTTAAGGATGTGATCAAATGTTTTTTAGTGTAGAGGAATGAGATATTGGTTTGGCATATATATGAAAATAGAGGTGAGTTTATCATTATTTCCCAGACCTTGGTTTTTAACTCCATATAAAAAGGTAATTAAAACCCCAAAGTGTTGTATGGTTTTTTCCAATTTTTTCATCAAAAGTAGATTGTTTTTAATTATTTTATAATTAAATGGTTCGAACTTATTGAAATATTTCCCTTATTCATGTTGAAGTCAGTCATGTTCTCAAATACAAAATTTTAAAACCATAAAATATAATATAGCTTTTGGAGGATTCATAAAGGATTTATAAAAATAATAAAATAAAATTAAAAAAACATTAATTTATTGGGTAAATGTTTATTTGGTCCTAAGATAATATTATAGTATCTATTGCATCACTTTTGGGTTATTATTATATATTAATAGACATCATATATTTATATACTATTTTTTTTACTTGAAAAATTGATTTCATCGAAAAAATTTGAAGAATTATCCCTTGGATAATTTTGATGTTATGATTATAAATATAATATTTATTTTTCAAAATAATTTTCTAAATATTTTATTTTTTACAATTAATATAATAATTGGTATTTATGGTTGAATATTGCGTTTATTGAAAATAAATGTTTTTGAGCCCTTTTAAAAATTACAATTGATATCATAAAATTAATATTTTAATTTATATTTAAAAATTCATATTTAATACTAATATTTTATTAAAATATGATTAATTTTAATAAATCATTAATTCATAAAAGTAAATGTCTTAATTAAAATTTCTTATTAACAAAAAATACAATTTATATTTCATCATACCAAAATGAAAATAATTTATTAGGGAAAAATAATAATACGAAAATATATGCATTATTATATAGAATATACATATTAATATTATTAGGTTCATGATACAAAGCCCTTTATTATAACTGATATCTTTCTAAGGGTAATGTGCACGACATTGAGATCTTCGTGGGGTTGTTCGATGTACATGGTTAGGGTCGTGATCATAATGAGAATAAAATTTTCTCTTAAATAGTTCTTCTCATCCTATTGATTTTGGATATCATCTTGGGATTGGAAAAGGGAAAATCATAGTGATTATATATCACTTTTATGAAATTATAAATGGGCTTTATTGGGTATGATCATACTGGTGAAGACCATCACATCCCTTTTTTGTTTCTATTAGATCTATCAAAACCCTATATTTATACTACTCATACGATCAGTTTTCAATGGTTATATTATCAATAGTTATAAATAATAATGACTTTTTAAATATAATAGGTTTTAATAAAACTAAATATATGCATGTTTTTTCTATATCCATATACATAATAAGGAATTTAATTCAATCGCAAAAGGAGTTTTATTGATAAAATGTTGGGGGGTTATAATCTTTCCCCGTTCAGAAATATCACCCTCAAAATTTTAATTTCACACAATAAAAAATACGTGGGTAATTTCTATTCATCACCTTCTCTAGTTCACATTTCACTTATTCAAACATGTTGATTCTACATATCACTTTTACTAGGTGAATTTTCTTATTTCATAGAACATTTCCAATATGATCTATGATCTCCACCCGATGCTCCTCTTATGAAAGATAATACTCAAATGGAACCACCATTGGATTGAAAAGATATAAGGGTATTGGTATGTACTTACCATACAGGTATATATGGAACACAACATATGTATATATTTGTTAGGTGGGGGTGATATTCGATAGCTTACTACTCGAATTTAATCCAGGATGTCAAAGGGACCGATGAGTCTTGGACTAATCTTTCCATCCTTTGAAATATCATGTCATTATTCAATGGGGATATTTAGAGGAATAAATTATCTCCAACCTAAAAAACTATATCTTGTTAATGATTTTCAACATATCTCTTTAATCAACTCTAAGCTGCCATGGTGTGATGCTAAATGTTCTTGAAATTTTCTACCATTTCCTCGACACTTTCAGGACCTAATAGTGTATGTTCACCAACTTCATCCCATAATGTCAGTGTTTTTCACCACATAACATAAATGGATTCATAGAGAGTCATTTGGAAACCTAATTGAAAACTATTATTGTATGATAAATTTACTAGAGGAAGATATTTATCTCATCTTCCTTTTAAGTCCACAGATAATGCTCTCAACATTTCCTCGAGTGTCCAGATAGTCAGCTAAGATTGACCATCAATTTGTGGGTGATAAGTCATGCTCAAGTTCAAATATATATTTATATAATGTTAGAGATTATTCTTGAACATAGAGTTAATTCTTGGATCTTGATCAGATACCAAAAATAGAGGTGTTCCACCGAACCATATCACTTCTTTAATATACATCCTTTCATGTTGTTCAGGTATCGAGTTATCTCAAATTGTAATGAAATGAGAAGAATTTGTATGAAGATAAAAAATAACCTATATTGACCTACTAACACTAGATGTCTGAAAAATACCAATTAAAAAGTCCATGGTTTTTCACACTTCCTTGTAGGTTTGGGAAATGGTTGCATGATTTCCTAGGATTTTTTCCTTTTAGAATTCACATGATGATATAAAAGACACTATGATGTATATTCTATGATATCATTCTACTTATTTTTAAAAAAATAGTACACTCAAAGATATAAATACATATTTTTGTTCCTCAGATGGATGGAGAAGGTCGAGATATGTGAATCTACAATAAGATACTTCCTTATCTCAGGATTTGATGGAACACAGATTCATTACCCAAATCTTACAACTCCTTATTCATAAAAATTGGACTATAAGTATTTATATTTTTTATAGCTTCCACCTAATTCTGAAATTACACATTATATAACCCCCAAACCAAATTACATAGAGTTAGTGTGTTATTTTATTACATTGGCATGATCAGAATAAATCAAATCCCGAATGACCGATTAGTTTAGTAGCCTTTGAAAAACTAGATAAAACATAAGTTTTACATTACCTATTAAAATGAAAAAGAAAATATTATCCCTTTTAAGAATTCTCATATCCATTATAATATCCCTATTATTCAATCAATTATACTTCTTCAAATCCTAGGATAATTAAACATAATAAATGTTTGAGATCAGATGCTTAGTAAGGATAAATAATATAGATAAATCTATCTTAAATAAGAATAAACATTTAACTAAAGGTATAAAATAGATAAAATCCTTTAAAAATATTAAACATACTATGTAAAGAATAAATCAAATAATTTCATTTAAAAATTCCTATAGATATTCTACTATTCGAATAGTACCATGTAATATTAATCACATAATGAGGAAATGAATAATGTTGGACATCATAACTATAATTCAAAGGTATCATTCCAAGAACATAAATAACCATACCATAAAGACTTTATTCCAAGAAACTAGTTTGTCTCATAAGACCAACCAATGCACGGAAGGGCTATAGTGGGCCCAGCCCATCACTTAATAAGTCCAACGAATTCCTCATATGAAAATGGTGAAACATACATTAACATTCCTATTAAAATTAGAATATGATATATTAATACTTTTACCTTAAACCATTAATGTTATAAAAATAGAACATCCATTGTCAAAAAAATTATAAAACCTTCAATACAATATTTAAGATTGTACCATAATTAATCAACATAAATCAAGAATAAAATCCATTAATGGATGTCTACATAGATGAAAATAATCTAATAAATTCATTCAAACACTCTAAGAGAAATATCATTTTTTACATTGAAATAATTTAAAATTATAGAAATTATAAAAGATAGACTTTCTTTAAAAATAACCTTGTAAAATATTATTGATTGTTAAAAATATTAAGGGTTCATAATGGTGGAAAATTTCTGCTCACACCGTATAAGTTAAAAAACATTATTTCCATAATTTTTCAAAAAGGCCATAAAGTTTCACATTTGGAAAATGATCAAAAGATTTCTTTAAAAATGTTTTATATAAAATGTCAAACATGGGTAGAAATTTATTTAAATATATTTCTATAATATTTTGAAATACATTTTATGAAAAAAATTTCAGGATGATAAATATGTCCCAAAATATATTTATGTATAAATAATCATAAATAATAATGAGATTGTGAAATTAACCTTTACCATATAGTTTCTTTAAGTAGAGGGTAATTTAAACTCATATATAATGTTTAAAAATGTCATTAAATTATACTAGGACAAAGAACATATCCATAGTTATGATATCATATATGATCCTCTAATATCATTTTGTTAATAGTATTTTAGTATTACCATTAATTAGGGTGTTAACTGTTTCATTTTCTCATTTAGGGTTTTTCATGTAAGCCCTATTAGTTATACATATAATGTATTTTATTCATATATATAATTATATTTTGTTAGTAATTGTTATTTTTACTTATCATATAAATTTTATAATCATCTATGAATGGTTACCGTGGATAATGAATCTCTCAACGCCATTGAGAAAGTGGGTCATATGTACACACGAGTTACAATATCATTCCCTTGTTGGTTAAATGGTAAGGAATTGGATGGTGTATTACCTATAAAGAATAATGATCAATATATATTCATTATTTATATCCATTATACTCATAATTATACCCATCTAAATAATGTAGTGTTACTCCACGGTGTGGAGACGGTAAGTTGTACGTACGCACGCATGGTGATATTGTTTCTTGTAGGATGTATAAAATGAAGAATATAGTGGTACCATATTAATAATAACATATAAAAATGTCTATGATATTTTATTTATTAATTTATTATGGAATAAACAATGGAAGTGTAATTAGATGAAGAAAAAAACTTTTAAACAGTTGATAAAACAATTAACTCTTCTTCAGGTATCACCTTTTGATTTTAACAAAAGGACTCCTTAGGTTGGATTTATGCCCAAAGTATGGAATATAGGATAAAATTATGGGATATAGGATGAGAAATGTAATTTTTTTGGACGAATTAAATGTGGTTAGTTGTGTGAACAAAATATAAGTAAGGGTTCCCTTTTATAAGGGAGGGAAGGGGAAATTTTGGAAACTCTAGAAAAATTAATTTAATATAATTTTATTTTCTATTTCAAATAGTTAAAAAACGATTACTTTATAGGATTTGATGATTATCGGTATAAAATGCATAGATAATTATTTTTAGACATGTATAGGTTGCAAAAGTAACCCTATCTTTTGGGTTTAACCCTTTGTTAAACAGTTTAACTTTTACTGTGTTTATTTGTCTCTTTAAAATATGGGGTGTATATAGATAATATAAAATTACAAAAGAACTCCAATTGGATCATTAATGAAAATTTTGACACTATCATAGTTATTTGAACATGGATTATATTTTTATGTATTTTATAATAATTAATGAAATATTATTTATTTCATAGTGTCATTTATTTCAATTTTATACTATTTAATAGTATCAATTTTAAAAATATAAATCCATCCTTATAACTTCAAATAAATTCTTAAAATATATCAATAACATGTATATGTCATCTATAAATTTTATAATGTCATTAATTAATTAAATTATATTTATTTAATATTTTTAATATCATTTATTTGATATTTCTATTAATAAAATAATTTCTGCATCATTATTGTGTAATCATTAATGGTTATTATTTATCATCTAAAAATTATAAATAAATTTCAATGGTCTATTTAATTCATTTATATTTACATAAAATATTTTTAATCTATGTTATCTCTTGGAGATCTCTACATTAAAATTATTATACTTAAAATAAATGAGAATGTGACATTTTTTCACATTTATTAATTTTAATAATATTCATGTAATATTCAAATACAACATTAAATTAAATGATTCCATTTAAAAATATAGTTTATAATGATGGAATTTATTCATCCAACAGTGTTTTTACAGTTCTTATATGATTTTATAATATTAATTTTACCTTTAATTACACAGTTTACCCTTACCACCAATAATAAAAAATTACTAAAGTTATTATTAATAATATCCAAAACATAAAAGTAATATATTAACATAATTTCGACCCAATTATTCAAAATATTGAATCCATTTTCAAAATTTAAATAATATAAGTTTACGTAATAAATTTAAAATTAATCCTTATTGACAAAATTAGAAAACAAGCTTTTCAAAAGTAAAAATCATCAAAAGATTGTCATATGTTTATATCTAATTTTAATGTGAAAATAATTCAAATGACCTAAATTATATTAAATGATAAATACTTATTATAATTATACTTTAAAACAAATTAAATTTATAATCTATAAATATAAATAAATTAAATGAAAAATCAGTTTGGAATTAAAATCCATTTTTTCAATATTCATTAAAATTGAATGTTATTAGAAAAACACAAAAAAAATCTCCTAATTATAATTTTCTACAATAATTATAAATTAGAAGTTTATTTTGTCAAATTTAATATATTAAAGTTTCAAATATTGGATTTGAAAAGCGTTCTTCATTAAAAGGCGGTAAAATCACATTTTTAACATTCTTCTTTTATTCAAAAATTTTAATTTTCTGTCATATCATGTCTCATAAATAGACTAGATGAATATTAAAATTATATGGAATATGAAAAATTCAATATTTTTTTAATACTATTTATGACTGCTTTTTCAATGGCTAGTCGTGGTGTGCTCGCACTCGGTGTTGCGTGGAGCGGAATCTTGTGAAGTATTTAAAAAGAAGCATACCATGGTAGCTTGGGGTGGTACATTATTCCCTAAATAAAATTATTTAATCCTAAAAATTTCAACAATATAAATTCATAACATCATTTGGGTGGTTCTTTATCATATTTTACTCATGTTACCATGCCTCCCCTTTTATTCTATGGTTTCTCTAATGAACTTTTACAAGAAGAGTCGTCCGATCTCTCTAAAAATGGTTGTCCACTATAAAAAATCATTATATGAACATCACCATAACACAAATCAGGTTCATGTTATATTTATTTATATGTGATTACATGTGTTGGTTCTATAATGTATTTCCATAAAAGTTATACATGGAGCACATCATGACCTTTGGGGAGAAACTTTGTGGAATTTTCCAACGGTAAGCTACAACTCCAATTAGTTCATGAATTTTAGAAGTTCCAATGTACCTAGGACATAATTTACCCTTTTTAGAGAATAATATAACACCCTTCCATGAAGATACCATTAAGAAAACATTCTCTTCCACTTGAAATTCTAAATCCTTCTTTCAGCTATCGACATAGATATTTTTTCTACTTTGAGTTGTTTTCATATAGGCATGAATAGTTTTTTCCATTTCCATCATTTCCTTAACGTGTTCATGGATTATAATTTTTATTTCACCAATATTATCACAAAAATTCTGTGTATGACATCTCTTTCCATATAACTCTTCATATGGTTCCTTAAGAATACTTGAATAGAAGCTATTATTATAGGGAACTTCCATTAGAGGAAAATATTGGTCCAAAGTTCCTTGAAATTCAAGTGAGAATGTTCCCAAAATGTCTTATAATGTTTTAATAATCCTTTTTAATTTTCCATCGGTTTGAGGGTGGTAGGAAATTATCAAAAGAATATCAGTAGCTAGAGAATTATAAAGGCGTTTCTATAATTGCATTGTAAAACGGGGATCATGATCAGAAAAAATCGACAGGGGTACACCGTAAAGTCTTAAAACATCATTAATATATAGTATTTCAAAATGGTCAAGTGGTAAATCTTTTCTTATATTAAGAAAATTTGATGATTTGGTAATATGATTTAAAATAAGCCATATCACTTAATTTTTTCTAGGAGTCTTTGGTCACCCCATAATAAAGTCCATCATAATATCCTCCAATTTCCACACAGGTATAAGAAGAAGTTACATGACTCCTATAGGATGTTGTATTCTAACCTTCACATTTTGCCAAAAAACATCTCTACACATAATCATAAATCTCCCACTTCATATTATCCCATTAAAAATGTTCCTTAAAATCTCAATACATCTTAGTGCCAACATGGTTTATATAGAAATTAGAGCTATGATAATCATACAATAATTCCCTTTTTTTTCACAGGTATATCAAGGACACAAAGCCAATTCCCAAATTTAAAAATCCCATACTCCTAAATGAAGTGAATCAATTTCCCATCAATCACAACATTAATTTTGTTTTTTAAAATCCTTATCATCATAATGATAATATATTTTAATTTTCAGTAAATATAGTTTGGAAATGAATTGAAAAAGAAGTGATGTTTAACATTCCATGATAATTCCCATATCCATATTTAATAGATCCATAAACATAGAAATTTTTTTAAATATCATTTTTTTAGAACTCCATAGTCCTTTTTAATCAAATCTTCCTCCACATTATTTTCTATTCAGGGGTGGTATTTTTTTGTGAAATCATAATCATTGAGTAGCTCAAGCCATCTCCTTTTTCTCATGTTGAGTTCTTTCTATGAGAAAATGTACTTTAAATTTTGGTGATCTGTATATTTGTCACATATTTCACCGTAGATATAGTGTCTCCATATCTTCTTATCAGAGATTAATGATTATAACTCAATAAAACGAGTCTGGTAGTTTTGTTCATTGATTTTTAATTCTCTTGATACAGAATATATAACTCTCTCATTCTATATAAGGACACAATAAAGTCTTTTTATTTTATGCATCACTATAAATCAAAAACCCATCTTTTACATATGGTAAATTCAAGATATTATCGTTGAGTAATTTTCTCTTCAATTATTAAAAAAACTCTTCAAACAACTCTATCAAAATGTATTTAGCCCCTTTACATGTGAGCATGGTTAATGGGTTTTCTAATTAAGAAAAATTTTGGATGAATGCCAATAGTCACCTACTGAACCAACAAAACTGTGTACCGCTGCTATACTTGTTGGTGATGGCCATTATTGGATTGACTTTTTTGCAGGATCAACATTGATTCCATCAATGAGAAAATATATCCATGAAAATAAATTTCTAAAATCCAAAATTCACACTTGCTGAACATCCCATATATTTCATTTCTTCAAAGATCCTTTAAAACAATCTAAAAGTGGTTCTCATGGTATTCATATATTTTTTAGTATACCACTATATCAAAAATAAATAATGTGAAACAATCATCAATATATTCCATAAACACTCTATTCATTACGTCCATGAAAGCAGAGGTGCACTAGTTTGTCCATACAAAGTTACTGTAAACTCATAATGCCCATATAGAGTTCAGAATGACATCCTTATAATATCTTCCATATTTACACACAATTAATGATATCCAAATTGAAGTTTAATTTTAGAAAAATATTGATCACCAGGAAGATGATCAAAAAATAATTAATGGAAGGAAGAGGATAGTTGTTCTTCATTTTGATAGAACAGATTTCCTTATAGTCAATGCACAACCACCTTGATCCATTTTTATTATTAACAAAAAGAACTACGACTCCCCCTAGAGAAACACTTTGGTGAAAAATAACTTATTACTCAACTCCTCTAGTTTTTTTATCAGATCTACTAATTCTACAGTGGCTATTCTCTAGGGAGTTTTTGATATTGGCCTTTGCATAAGGGATTATATAAATTAAAAACTCAACTTCTTGCTCAAGTGGATGCCTCGGTAAATCCACCGGAAATACATATATATATTATCATACAGTAGGTACATCCTTAATTTGAATATTTATTCTTTAATTCATATATGTTATTTCCTCTTCCTCCCTAAAAATATCATTCAGTAATGCTACCAAGGGTTCTTTTTTATATTAATCAGGTGATGAAATTTCTTCTATAAAGATTAAAGATTCTACATTTTTCACACTAATCACGACTTCCTTCACTCCAAAATTTTTTTTTGATGTCTATTACTTACTGAGAATGATATCAAATCCATCCATAGGTATGATGATAAAGTCAGTAGATAAAGCACATTTATATTCCTTAATGGGAACTTCCTAAGACACCTTTATTTTAATGAGAATTCACTTAGGGGTTTTGACTAAAAGCTCCCTTGTTAATTTGAATTAGAAATATCTAATTCTTAAAGAAAACTAGGATGATATGAAAGAATATGATGATCCAAAATCAAATAAATCATTGGATAAATTTGAAGAAACAATTAAATTACCTACCACCACATTATTAGGAACCTCAACCACAACAGTTGTGATCTCAAAATATTTTCCTTTTCATCCTATATTTTTTGGGGAATGTTTCCTTGATGTTAAGGAAAATAATTTTAAGAATTTCCTATCTCATTGTAATTATATCATTAAACATTTGTAGATTCTTTCTTCCCATTTCAATCATGAGCTTGGTGGGATTTTTCTCCACACTTGTAACAAACTCCAATCTACTTTAGGTAAGTACTACTGTGTTTCTTCCTAAAATTACTACATTGTAAAAATTAAACATTTCACTTCTTCCCCTTAATTCCATTTCCAAATTTCTTTGTGGACCTTTAGTTCTCATGATTTCCTTTAAAGTCACAAGACTTATAGAATTTATTTTCATTGTTGATAGCAGATGAGACTTTATATTTATATGATAAGAAAGATCGTGGGACCAATTCCCATTGGTGTAATGGATTAAACCCATAAAAGAATCAATATTTCATACTTATTGGGTTTTGTATGTAATTTGCAGCATGCCTTGCTATCCCTGTGAAGTTATATTCATTATTTGCAACATTTTCAGCCTCATTCTACCATAGATATAGAAACTACCTCTCTATATCTTTTCATAGATCACAGGGAATGATTTTTTCTAGTAAGAGTTCTTTAAATTCCATAAATTCTGTATATTTTTCCTCTTAATCCCCCTTCATGTTTTTAGTTGACAAATACCATAGATCTACATATCCTAATATTATTTTGACTTCTATAACAACTTTTTTCCTTTTGTTACTACCAAAAGAAAGAAATATTTTCTTTAAGGAATTTATCCATTTCTCAGCCACAAATGGATATGTAGCCCCATTGAATGTTGGTGGTTTTTGTATCATTAAATAACCTGACCTTGATTCTCTATACAGGTAAGGTTATTATTCATAACCTGAGTTAGCTATCTTAGTATTGTTATAAGTTGTTCAACACCAGTTATATCACCAACAATACAATCATTATCTTGCACCAGGGGAAAATCTATTCATGGATTACATTCATTGATTATGTTTTAGTTCATTACACTGGGATCCATTTATAAACATTGTCATACACTACATTAAATTATGAATCATATTTCATAATTCCAAACTAGTAAAACACCTAACATAAATTGAAAATTTTATGCATATCTAACTCATAATATAAAAATTGTTTTATTGGGGATATATTTAATCATAAATCCTTTATAATGGGTTGTAATGAAAATGTGAATTATCCTAGGCATATCTACCAAGACTGTCAAACCTGGTGCACAGTAAGGCCCATTTTCGTGTTCCAGGTTACCAGAAGTGAAGCCTAGAACCCCTTATCTGATTTGTTACTCCTAGGTACAACTATTCCAGAACCACATAAAATTATTATATCCAAATAGGGACGTATTTTCCTGGAATACTCACATAATATATACATTACCAAAAATTTAGGATGTTCACATATACTTATCCTCAAAGTATATATTTCTGTACTATCCCCTAAATAAAGTATTTTCTAAATATAGATTCCAAGGTTTTACCTAAACTTCCTCTAATACCAACTATAATGTCCCGACACCAATTTCTCAGAGATAGTGTGTTATTTTGTTACAATAGCATGATTATATGAAATTAAATCTCAAAGGACCAATCAATTTAGTTTCCATGGAAATACTAGACACAAACACATGTTTTACATTACATCTTGATGTGAAAAAAATATTATCCCCTTTTAAAACTCTTATATACCTTAGAATATCCCTCTAGGTTTGTCATAATATAATTCTTTTCATCCTAGGAAAAATGAAATATAATAAAGGGGTGAGATTATATGCTCTATATAAATAAACAATATAACAAAAGCTATTGTAAATAAGAATACACTTTTAAGGAAAGTTGTTAAAAAACACAAGCCTTTTAAATATAATATTCATCATAATAAGGAAAGATTAAATCAAATAATTAAATTTAAACATTCACATGTATATTCAACTAGACTAATAATCACATGTAATATTAATCACATAATGAGGAAATAAATAATGTTGATCATCATTACCATACAGTTAAGGCCTTATGCCAAGACCATAAATATTCATGCTTTCAAGGCCTCATTCTGAGAAACTAGTATGTCTCATGAGACCTACTAATGCATCGAGTAACTATAACAGGCCCCACCCATCACTTATTAAGTCCAATGTGATCCTCATATGAAAAGGATGAAACCAAACGTAAATATTTATATTAAAATTAGCATAAAAAATGTTTATAATTTAACTATATACCATGAATTTGTATAAAAATAGGACATATGCAATAAAAAATATCGTAAAACCTTAAATAAAATATATATAATTGTATCACAATAAATAAACCTAAATAAAACATAAAATAAAACAAGTGGTGTTGACATAGATTAAAATAATCTAATATATTCATTAAAACTCTTTAACAAATTTATCCCTTGTTACATAGAAATTATTTAAAAGTTGTAAAATTATAAAAGAAGTCATTTATTATGAAAATAACCTTTTAAATTTTTAAGGAAAGATTCAAAATGTTAACATGTCATAGTGGTGGAAAATAACAACTCGTGTAGTATAAGTAAAAAACATTACTTCCTTAATTTTATGAAAAGTTCAAAAGTAACTCCTTTGGAAAACGAGGTAAATATTTATTTCAAAAAGTATTATATAAAAATTAATCCATGGGTAATAATTTATTTAAAAAAATTGATAATATTTTTAAATACATTTTAATTAACATGGTCATGGATGATTAATATATCCTAGTAGGTACATTCGTATAAACTATCTGAGATAGAAATGAGTTTGTGAAAATAACCCTTACTTTTAGTTTCCTTTATTCAAGGGACATTTAACCACATGTATAATGGTTATTGCATGTTATTATGTTATATCGGGACCATATACATATTTTTGATATCATATATGATCCTATTATATAATTTTGTTAATAGTATTTCAGTATTACTATTTTTTATGGGGTTAATTACATAATGTTATAAATAATTTTTTTCAGTGTAAATATTTTTTTGTTATCAGTAACATGTATTTTATTCATATCCATAATGTTATTAAGTTCATAATTGTTATTTTTACTCATCATATAAATTTTATAATCAATTGTGAATGATTAATGTGGAGAATGAATCTCACCGCGATGTGGAGATGATAGGTTGCATGTACACACGGGCGATTGTATCATTCCCTTTATTATATACAAGGAAGGAATTGGATTGTATAAAAAATATAAAGAATCCTTATTTTTTATATTAATTATTTATATCCATTATACTTATCATTATACCCATCAAAATAAAGTAGTTTTACGAAACATCATGGAGAAGGTAAGCTGTATGTATGCACGCACGGTGATATTGTTATTTGTATGATGTTTATAAGGGATAATAAAATTTTACTACCATCATAATAACATTTCAATAATTTAGATGACACTAGATTTATTACATAATTATGGGGAAAACATAGGAAGTGTATGTAGAAGAAGAAACAAACTTTGAAAGAGTTGATAAAATGATTACATCTTCTTCGGGTATCTCTTTTTGATTTTCACAAAAGGACTCCTTAGCATGGTTTTCCACACGAAGTATGACCTCTAAGATGAAGTGATGGAATATAGGAGGAAAAATGGTAAGGTTTTGTCTGAACCAAAGGGCTTTACTAGTGTGAATAAAAGAGAAGAAAGGGTTCCCGTTAATTGGATAGGGGAGGGGCACTTTTGGAAACTCCAATAAAATTTATTTATTATAAAATAGTTTTCATTTTAAAATAGATAAAAAGTGAGTTATTTCAATGATAAGATGAGTATGGGATGAAATACTCACAAAAAGTTGTTTTTATTGATGTTTTTGTCACAAAAGTATCCTTATCTTTTGGGTTTAACCCTTAGTTAAACAGTTTAACTCTTTCTGTGTCTACTTGTCATTTTATAAAATAATGTTTATCTAGTTACTATAAAATGCTAAAATAACACTAATTAGATCATTAATGAGATATTTAACAATATTTTAGAATTTTCTTTAACATGATATTTTTATGAATTTTATAACATTTAATAAAATATTCATTCTTTTAAAGTATCATTTATATCATTTTTGATACTCTTCAATATTTTCATTTCAAAAAATATCAAACCATCATGATAACTTAAAAAAATACTATCAATATGTCACTAAAATGTCTATATTAATTATTAAATTCATGTATGACATTAATTAAGTAAAATTATATTTATCTTAATATTTTTAATATTATTTATTCGATATTTATATTAATAAAACAACTTCTACATCATTATTGTGTCATCATTAATTATAATTATTTAATATTTAAAAATTATAAATAAATTTATATGATGTTTATAATTATCTTATACTTCTAGATATGATTTATTATTTATGTTATCTCAGGTATATATCTATATTAAAATTATAATACTTATAGAAAATGAGAGTGTGATATTTTTTCACATTCATTAATTTTAATAATATTCCTTTCATATTCATAGAATAGGGTCCATTAAATGATTCCATTTTGATACATATATGATAAGGGTAAAATTTAGCCATATAGTTGAATTTTTATAGGTTTTAGGATAATTTCATGATGTTATTTTTACATTTAATAATCAAATTCACCCTTAACAACGACAATAAAAAATTAATAAAGGTACTATTCATGACATCAAAAAAATAAATGTAACCAATTAATATAAAATAGACCCACTGATTCGAAATGTGGAATTAATATTTCACAATTTATGATGGATAAGTTTCTGTAATTTATTTAAAATTAATCCTCATTCAAAAATTAGAAAACATGTTTTTCAAAAGTAAAATAATCATTAAATGATTTACATGTGTTTATTTCTAATATTATTTTGAAACTACTTCCAATGACATAAATTATATTTAATGAAAAATATTTAATATAATTAAACATTAAAACAAATTAAAAGGATAATGTGGAAATATAAATAAATTGGATGAAAAAGTATTATTTAATTAAAATGTAGTGTTTTTCACTATTTGTTAAAATATGAATGTTATTAGAAAAATACCAAAAAATTGTCCAAACTAAATTTTTATGTTTCGATTCAAATTAATATATTTATTTTTTAAAACTTCATTTATAATATTTTGGAATATTTTATTTAAAAAGGGCTCTCCATTAAAAGGCAGTAAAACTTCATTTTATTTAAATACTTATTTTATTCAAAAAATTGAATTTATTCTTTTATCGTGTCTATGAAACACAAGATATGAATATTAAAATTATTAGGAATATATAAAATTCATAATTTGGTAAATACTAGTCATACTTTTTTCTAAACAGCTAGTCGTGTTGTGCTCGAATTAGGTGTTGCGTGTAGCGCAAGCTATTGAATTATTTAAAAAAGAAGCATAGCGTGGAATCAGGGGATGTTACACATTATCTTTTTGAGAATAATTTATATTATCTTGAGGAAATGTTTGAGCAATAATTTGTGAAAGAATGATGATGTTCCTTCCTTTACGAACTCCATTTCCATCAATTTTATGTCTAAAATGATTTTATCCTTCTCAATTATATTTAATGATAAAAATTATTGTATCTTTTCTTCATAGAGAATTTTCCACATTATTTGAATTCCAAGTGTGGTTGTGGATTGAGTATTCATATTATTAAATCATCTATATCCATATTATTTAATGAATATTCATCTATTTTTGTGTGAATATGTACTTGAGGGTCTTATGATCTATATATATTTCACACTTATCCTTAAATAGATACTGATTACATTTTTTCATTGTGAAGATAACTATAGAATACTCAATATAATGTATTCAGTTGTTCTTTACATGAAGATTAATTTTCTTTAACTAATAGGATATCAATTTTTCATTCTACATTAGTACACAACCCAAGCCCTTCTTTGAAGTATAACAGTATACCTAAAAATGGTCACCACTTGTGGGTAGAATAAGTAAAAGGGTATTTATAAGCCTATTTTTTAAATCCTTAAATCTCTCTTCACATTAATTATTCCAAAAAACATGACTACCTTCTGAGGTAGGTTTTTTAGTGGGCTTTAAAATTGTGACAAATATCTAACATATCCATGATAGTACCAAGCTAATCTACGGAAACTATGGATTTCTGTCACATATCTTTTATATGACTATCCTTTAATTTATTCTATCTTCGAAGGATCTATAGATATACAATTACTTGTGATAATATTCACCAAGAATGAGACTTACATAAATCAAATGTCACATTTGTTGTAATTTTCATAAATCTTCTCCTTTTGTAAGGTTGTTAGAATAATTCTCAAATTATCCTCATGGTCCAACTTATATTTGGTGTATATTAGAATATCGCACATAAATACTACTATAAAATTATTGGGATAAATATCAAAATACTCTTATCATCATGTCCAAGAATATTGATATATAATTAGTGAGTCATAATGACATTAATATGACCTCGTAGTACCCATACCTTATATAGAAAGAAGAATTGGGTATATCCTCATTCTTCACCAAATACCCTGATGAATTATCAGTATTGGAGAATTATTGGGAATCATGTTGTTGGTCGAACCAATGATAAATCTATGGCAGAAGATACTCTTTATTTAACATGATCTTTATTAGATTACAATAATTAATACAAGGGAGTATTGACCATCCATCTTCACGGTGAAGAGGACTTGTGAACCCAATGGTGAAGCAATTGGGCGTACGAACCCTGTATCTAGATTCCCTATTACCTTTTCCTTTAGCTCCTTAGGTTTTTCAATATCCATTCTCTTTGGATTCTTGGATAATGAAAACTACCTAGGTATAAGCTCAACTAAAAATTAAACATTTTGTCTAGGAAGAATACTAATAAACTCTCTCGGAATCAAATCAGTATATTCCCTCATAATGAGAATTTCTTCAAGGATGATACTTTCCATAGACTCAATCATTTGAGTTATAATTGGTTTCTTATAGATAAATAATAACCATTATTGAGATTTTGGTTCTAAAAAAGGTTCACCCTCCTACTTAAAGTTGTACAGAATCAGAGAATGAATTGTGATATAGAAATTTACTTCCTACTTGTGATATATTATATCATCTCTATATAAGGAAAGCCAATACATACCCATAATTACATAAAATAAATCTAAATTTAGTATCTTAAATTTTTATGGTAATTTCATTCCATAATTTCTTATTGGGTATGATTTATATACTTTGGATGCAACAATTACACCATTTTCCATTTTCCCTAACATCTCCAATTCCCTGCATTGTGGTAGTGTTTGAATCACTCTACTAAACTTGCTTCATAAGAAGTAATTTATAAATAAAATCAAAAAGTATGTTCAGAATTCATGATAAAATAACTATCATAAATATCACCACTTTATTTTTGGGATCAACCTCATTGGTTCTAATGGAATAATCTCACACTTCCTTCCTTTGAGTTTGTTGGCACCAATTGTCTCAAAAAACTCATGGCTTTGGGAATTTTTTTCGAAAATTGTCCTTTTTTTATTGAATTAAAACATTGGTCAATATCCTGAGGGTAGGATGGATAATTAACCAATTATACTGAATTGGTGGATCTCTCCCATCATAAATCTAAAACAAGGTTCCCTTTAGCTTTGTACCTAAATAATTTCCTCACCCACTTAGGAATTTCTTGTGTACTTCTTTCCACATATTCAACAATTGTGATGATGAAATTTTATGCCACCTTTAGATTTTTACATATCCCTTCATGAATTAAACAACACATTTTGATTCATATTCTTATGAGACCCTTAAGATTCACTAATATCTATTTAAACTGCAAGGGAACACCAAAAAATTTCTTCATTAGTGTCAAAGACTTAGATCTCCAGTGATTTTCCTAGACTTGGATTATATCCATCAAAGAAGTGACCATATTTTTATTTAGGGTTAAATATACATACGAAGGCATATCATGAAACTCTTGTAAAGTTTTCGTGTATTCCCCAACTTATTCATCTTCTTTTTTCATGAAGAAAATGAAATAAATTTTAAGTTTCATTTTAAGTGTGTGAGAAAAATATTTATTAGAACTTTTTTTTGTAAAAATCATTTACCCCATTCCTTTGATATCTTCTTCAGGATTCATATTCTTGATCAATTTACAACCCTCATAATTTTTTCCCAAAATACTGTAAATATCCATTATAGACTTATATTTCTCATAACATTGAATTATGAAAAATATATTCTCAACAGAGTTGATCCGTTGTTCCACAATTAAGGGATTAGATGATCCACTGAATATTAGTTCCCATTGTCCATAAAGGTATTAATTGAAAAATTTTCCTTCATGGATGGATTATATAATTCTACAATATTTAGGTTTCTATTTAGAACCATAGTAAACTGCACTAGTATTATCAAAATTTTCAATATTACTTCTCCCATTGAGTTGGGAATCTCATTGGGACAGTCATCACATTTCCATTCACATTGGTTGTTTATATGGTTCCTCCTATTTCTGTCCACACTCTAGAATAAAGGTAAAATTAAGGAATATTAATATAAAACTATTAAAAACATAATTAGGATTCCAATACCATTAAAGGGATAATTTATAAATGAAATTAATTTTGATAACTTATGAATTTCTAGGTTTTAATCAATGTTATTAATGATCGATTTTCTATCATAAACTCGTATGGGAATTTTTACCCTTAATAATGGTTTGAAATGAGATTATAATCATACCAAATAATATCAACTAGGACTATCAAACTAGGTTTATAGTAAGTCCTCAAATAGTGCACCATTTCTCAATCGAGTCTAGATCAATGTGGTGTATTTAGGTGTTACTTCTATGTATATATATTCTAGATCCACATAAACTTGTTCTATATAAACATGGAATAATTTTCATGGAAACAACATACTATATAATATAAAAAGTTTTTTGGAGGCATTATTATTTCTAGTCTTATTCTAAAGGCATCTTATAGAGTTTTCTTGTCCTTATCCAAAAAACAACTAAACATTCATTTGATACAAACTTTTACAACCATTGTCTTCATTAGACATTAATTCATGATTTATTACATAAAATACCAGTTATATTGACCTAGAACACTGGTAATTATAGTGTCTATGGTATCTAGTTACATTACATGAGAACATAAAATTAGGGGAGGTACATCATGATTATTGAGAAATTCCTTAAGATGCTCAAATTATTCCATCATTATTAAAATTTCATGAGATAACATAGGGAAATTTATAAGGAAGGGAGAGCTATAAATACTTGTAAGGTAATAAGAAAAGAATAAAACAAATGTGGTATTACAGTTACATAATATACATATCAACGATACATAAATTGAGTGAGAATAAAAAACATGAATAATGAGGCATGATATAGCATTATAACATAAAGGTAAAATGACATATGGAAAAACAAATTAAAAATGTCGTCATTAATATAAGTACAAGTTAAACAAAAAAAACTTTACATAATGGAATTAGAAAAAACTTATGTACACTATAAATTTAATTTCATGAGACTAAAACATTACTCGATGCATTGGAGCACTATTTGGGTGCTTAAATCATAATAATATCATGTACATGGAGAAGTGTTTCACCTAGATCATATACCTTAGAACACATTTCATCACATTTAATCACAAGATAATGGATTGTGGATTAAATACATTTACTTACCCACTGAAATAAATATAATTTAATAAAGGTCAACACCCCTGATTGAAAATTTGTATGGGGATTAAAGAAACTACATTTTGGTATGAAAAATCATAGTGACATTTAGGCAGTATAAATGGGAAATAAAAATGTTCATGGGAGGGATTAATAATGGTGAAAGGGGTCTATAATAGTTTATACATCATAAGGTAAATAAGGGGGTAGGTGAGAACACATCCCAACATTAGTAATTGGGGATAAAAGGAATACTGTATTGAATATTATTGAAAAAATAAGGAGAGGATCCCTTACATAGAGAGGGTGATTCCAAAATCATGTGTAGAGTTTATTGAGAGCGTAGGGGAACCTTGGGAGGACTCTAGAGGATCGGGTAAGACTAATAACGTGATACATAGTTTTGATGGAAGAGTAAGAGATTTTTGGGTGGGTTTATATAGGAAATTATTGGGGAGTTCATTATTATTTCCCAAACATAGGTTTTGGACTCTATATAATAAAGTAATCAAAACCACAAACCATACCATGGGGATTCCCATTGTCTCTACTAAAAATGATTTTTTTAAATATTTTATAATTCAATTTGAATAAATTATTAAAATAACACCCTTGTTGATGAGTAAGTGAGTCATGTTCTTAAATAAATGATTTTAAACCTTAAAATATAATAAAAGGTTTGGGAGGATTCATAAAGGATCTATAAAAATAATCAAACAACCTCAAAAAAATATTTAATGTTAAAATTGTTTTTGTAATGAATACCTTTTATAACACTTATTGCATCAATTTTGGGTCATTATGATATCACAACACACACAATATATATTTATATCATATTTAATTTTTACCTAAAAATTTGATTGTCTTGGAAAATTATGAAAATTTCACCATTGAATAATTTCATTATTATGAGTCTGAAAATAATATTTATTTTATCCAATTAAATTTATTATTTTAATATTAAATTTTAATGTATGAATCATATTTGTTTAGGAATGCTGGATTTTTTTGGAAATAACAGTTTTTCCCTTATAAAAATTACATTAGATTTAATTAAATTTATATCATCATTTATATTTAGTAATAATAATTTAAAAATAATATAATATTAAAATATAATTTATTCAAAAAATCCCTTAATTTATTAAAAGAAATTCTTAATTGAAATTTCTTATTACATAAAAATACATGTTCTGTTTCATTATATCAAAATCGAAGTAATTAATAATGAAACACAAATAAGAAGAAATTATATTCATTATTATATACAATATACATATTAATATTATTAGCTTCCTTATACATTGACCTTTTTTACACTATAAAATGATCTATAGGTAAGGTTCATGATAGTGATATTTTCATGGGGTGGTTCTGCGTACTTTGTTTGTGTCGTGATCTCGAGGAATTTGAACTTCTACTATATATGGTTTCACTCATTCCTTAGTTATTAGATACCAAAATGGGATTGGTCAAGGGAATATACTAGTGATTATATATCCCTTGAATGCTTGATAAATAGGATTTATAGGGTATGATCTTACTGGTTGTGGTAATCCCTTCTTTGTTCAGTGTCAATTGGTTGATTAAACCCCTATATTTATACTAATCATATTATCAATGTTTAATAGATATATTATCAATAGTTACGATTCATATAATCCTTTTAAGAACAATTGAATATAATTTAACAAAATAAGTGCATGTGTTTTCTATAACCATAATACATAATAGGGAATTTAAGTCAATCATAATGGGAATATTTTGTTAATAGTTTGGGTCATTAAAGAGGTTTATAATGGGACATCTTGATGCTTGAATGAAGTCAATAATTTTTATAAAATTAATCCAAATGAATTTTCTGATACCAATCACTTTTTAAATATCTATATAAATATATCAACAAAACATCAAGTGTTATAATGGTCCACTCAGTATAACTATATGTTTGATGATAATATATTGTGCTGAAACATAATTAATTATTCAATTCCTAATGAAGAAGTGTCCAGAGCATCTAGTTAAACCTCATATTTCAATCAAAATAAATATTATATAGTTCCCCATTAAACAATACATCTTACAAATGTATATCCTAGTAATATAATAAATAGTAAAATCTTTTTAGATTTAAATGAAATGTGTTGATTGGTATGGTGATTAGCTATAACCCAAATGGAATGATGGCCTTTTGATGTCTTGGGGAGTCCTATGACGAAATACATGGTGATGTTTTCTCATTTACATTATGGTGTAGGTAATTATGGTAATATTTTTTTATAAATATATCATTAAACCTTTACATATAGATATACCATACATATTGATACGACCTCCACAATATCTATCCACATGTTCTCCAACTAGAAATGATCTTATAGTTCTCGTTACATATTTCTGTTCAAAGATGAATATGTAATGATGAGATATTTGACTTATACAATAGTATCCTTTTAAAATTACACTACTAATATAATACACACACAATTCCTAACTGTGACCCTTCTATCATGGTGAAGGATAAACTCCGAAATAATGTTCACCTTCTTTTGCAGCTCAACATCTGGATCCTACACTCTTTAATATTCACATAGATGGATGGTTGAACATATATCTTATAATGATATTATTTATCTCATTTCTTTATGATCTCAACGTTCATCCTTTAAAGATATATAATTATGACATCACATTCAATCTTCATCATAGAAAAACTAGTATATTCCATCCAAATCATAGTATAAATAACCTTATTCACCTTCCCAGGGTGGTAATACATTGAGAATTCACTGTATTTAATCCATTACAACCATCCATGTTTTCACACATTAAAAATTTTCTATGTGAATATATATTTCAATAATTTAGGATTGGTATATATATCGTACTTTTCATTATATAGATAATACCTCTACATTTTCAATTTCCAAATTATCACTTCCATCTATAAATAGTGAGTTGGGTAATTTTTCTCATGTTTATTCAATTTTCATAATTAATATAATACCAATATATTTTAAATTTACCGATGACCACTTCAATTATTAAATAATTAGTTTGGAAATTTTATTCATCGGTATTCAATTTTAATAAGAAATGTGATACTACCATAGATTTTTTCATGAGTAGAAAAACCTCTCCCTTCATTTAAGAATCAATATAAATAGAAAAATCACCATCCACTATAGAGTAGATTAAGCACAACTATAGTGACCAAACATCTCTTTATCTCCTTGAAATTTTCCTTATAAACATTAAACAATGGAAAATATCAATCTTTCAAATCAAATTATTTATTGTATTTTATATCCAAGAGATATTTCTCAGAAATCATTGGTAGTATCATGAAAACCCTAGAAAACAATGGACTTGGTCACCGTGTGTTTTCTTTGAAATTTTCCAAAACTTGTAACATTATGGGATTGACTGATATATTCTCACTTGTAATTAAAACACCTAATAATGATACTTTATATAGAAATAATTCACACATGATAAATTTGGAAATAAAATTTTCCTTTCTCAAAGTCTTCAATAGAACACAACATTTATATATATTGAAATATTTAACATTATATTGTATAAATTATATAAAATAATCAATCAAGGTAATATTAAAAGACTCTATTAATTATATCCATAAATATATGAGGGTAATTAGTATGTCCAAATAGAATAACTATAAATTCATAATGAATACCATGTACCAAAGGCTATCTTGGTTATATCCTCCTTATTATCCCTCAATTGATGCTATCTAAAATGATATTCAATTTTGGAAAATAATTAATCTCTAATTAGTTGATCAAAAATGACATCAATATGGGGTAGAGGATGCATATTCTTTATACTTATCTTGTTATTTTTTTAATTAAAAAGAAAAAGATGACTTGAAATTTCATTATACATAATAATTATAATTTGTTCACCCCATGGTGATTCAATAAGAAATATGAGTCCCAATTGTAGATAATTATAGATTTTATTATTCAATTATTACAATCCAATTAGGGATATTCTATAGGAATTCATTGAAATTGCTGTAGCAACATGAATGAATTTTAATTAAAAACTACTTAAATAATCATGGGAAAACTATGAAACTCTTTCAAAAATGAATCTTTATATTCCCACATAGTAGGTATGTCTTCAATGTTGAGTTTCTCCCTAACCATTTGAAATAATCACCCCTCATAAACAGTAAGTAAACCCATATAATTGATGTAATTTATATTGGATGTTCATGTTTATCCTCACACCTATAGTAAATCATAGGTTGATTTAGACTATGAAATGTGAATTCATTTCCATGGTAATTTATATTATATTTATATAAAGATATCCTATCTATAACCAAAATTGGAAAAAAAATCAACTCTAGGTAGAATGAAATGATTTACAGGGAACACATTCTCATAACATTATATCATATAAGATCTATAGAAATTGTATGTGATAATTAAACTATTTATAGTTTGAGATGATAATTCATCATCTAATCATTGGGGTGGTTATTTTATACCATTATAATATTATTCATATAAAAAAATTTGATAAAAACAGATTCAAATAATGCATTTTTAGATCTATAGTGAAGTGTATGTGTACCTTTCATCACATAGATTTTGTGACCCACTCCAATAGTTTTTATTATAAGATATTTCATCTTAAACCTAGTATTAAGTGGTTGTTGGCGTCTATTTTCATCATTAATCCTTGGATTAATTCATTGATTGGAATAATTTATATACTCCTTACAATTATATAATTAGAGTGGGTGGTGAATTCTGTTATGTTTTCTCTCTATTCATTTCATTGGATAACAAATCAATATAACTTCACTATCCATTTTATGGATTACCTTATTTTATAGAAATAAAACATTTACCAATACCCTTATGTAAATTTACATTGTGATTCATTACATACTTTTTTCAAAAGGAATGATTAATTTTCATTCCTTCATGGGTTTTTTATTTTAATATCATAAAATATCAATTTTTTTCACTTCTCGGAACAAAAATTTACAATAATGACAATGTCCACTATCCATTTTATATGTGATAGAATATTGAATGATTAATTCAGCAATAATAAAGTTTCTTATGGATATTTCCTTTAATAAACATTGTTTTAATCCCATAAATAAGAAATAAACTTTTATTTCTTTGTTGATGATAAAACTAGAAACATACCATACATATTAAGTGAAATTTTCCTCATAATTACTTATGTATTCATTATCCATCTATAAAATCTAATGGAATTATATTTAAATTATTGGATGAGTAGTTTAGGGAAATTTATTTTTGGAAAACACCATATTATTTTCTTCTAGTATTATGGTTCCAATATATTTCTTTTACATAAAATTATTAATAAATATCCACATTGGATCATATCTAACTTACAAATAATAAACAACCAAGGAAAATATCTCAACCCCTAAGAACTATAGAATAGAATATATCTTTTTAGTGGTAATGATCTATTTTCTAATAATTAGTAAACCATAGCACCCAATAAATGAACATATGTGCTAACTCATGGAATACTCAATGGTGTGTTTCTATTTACAATGGTAATTTTATTAATGTCGTAATTATTAATATCTTGAGATATTATCATGATAATAACTATAATATTATTCATTCAATGCACCATTCCATTTTTATTCACATGAAGAAATTCATTTCATTTTATCACATATTCATTGTTAATATGACTCCACTTGGATCCATCCATTAATTTAAACCAAGAAGTATAGTGTGAGAATCAAGCCCCATTAATCATATTGAAAAATAATATATCCATAAGAAGAATAAAAAAAATTACAGAAATTATGACACAGTCTTATCAACTTATAACACTTTATATTCATTATATCAAAAATTTAGTTTATCATAGGTTGTCTTAGGTTTTATCCACATTGTCCTTGTAACATAACCTTGAAAAATAACTAAAATATTATATGATACCAAATGATGTGACCCAATAATTAAACATATAAATATGACATCATTTAAGATAAATATTTAATGTATCTAACAATAATACATCCCCAACAGCAAAAATGGTTTGTAACTTTTGTGACTAGATACATAATTAACATATTTCATAATATATATTCAACTTGTCCCTACAATTTATTTTGACACAATACCCAATTATTTCAATAATTTTGATTCATTAATTGTAAATTAGTTTTTTTAAATTATCATTATTTATTAAGTAATTTTTCCCTTATAGTTCATTTTTTTATTAATTTAAGGGTGATTGTAACATTTTTTAATTAGAATAATATTTAGGGGTAAATTTTTAAGATGAGTAATAATTGGTTTGAATGTGTATTTATACATTTGTAGTGTTAATTGGTAGATCCAAATTTATTTATGTCATGATTTAATAAAAATTTGTAATTTTAGTAAGGATTAAAAAACTGGATGGAAATTTTAGTTGTTCCCTTTTAATTTAAATATAATAATCTTGTCATAAAATATTTCATATATAAAATTCTTATTTGAAATTTATTGAAAGAGATATTAAAATATATTTGGATATATTTTTTTTTTGAATTACTTGGGGTGGATTATTATATTTCATGGAGATAGTGATCCTACAAATAAAAATATATTGGAAATGTTTATCAATACATTACCTTAATGATTAGAAAACAATATTTTTTTTCTTTTATCTAAATTGGATCAAATTTTAACAGAAGATACAAGGCCTAGATATTAATATTTCTCTTAATTGGATCCATGACTAGATTGGTAGTGTGAATGGTAATCCATGTGGCACAAAAAAATATTTATTATAATATAACTTTTCAAAAAATTCAATATGTATTTTTAGTCCCACTACTACCCCTTGTAAGTGTAAATGATATAAATTGTGAGATAATATGGTGATTAAAATAAAATATGTATATTTTTACTTTTTATTTTTAGAGGAGGGTAGAACATTATAAGAAATATTGGATTCAGACATGAATCAAGGTAATGTTAACCTAAAGGTTTTCACCAGGATTGGATATTATTGTTTTATATAGGAATTTATATTATATATTTTAACTCAATATCATGGATATAATAAAATATTATCTCTTTTTGTTTCTTGTAATTATTTAAAATGGTATTGTGCTAGTTTACAACCTATTTTTCTATTAATTCATTTGAGATTTTTCATTCAATTATCTTACATTCACCTATTTGTTATTTTCTTTTCATGGAGATTGTGTGTTTATTTAGGCAGCATTCTATCCTGAAATATCTATAACTGGTATTTTATTATGACCATTAGGATGGATTAATTTCTTTGTTTAAATATGGTTTTAGGTTACCTTTCTCAGTAATTAACTGGAGTAAATTATCATAATAAAATGATTTTATAAAAGATAAAGAGAGAGATATAGTAACAACCTAGACCAAGGGGATGAATTTAGTATAATTCTAACAAAACTAGGATTAATTATTTAAATTTTAAAAAAACTAGTGCATAATCCTGAATATCATATTCTTGTTAAAAATTTTTTATTTTCTAATCACTATAGAGAACCTCTCTTCTCATACATAATCATTACAAAGCATATAAGGAATACATAAAAATTATGCAAACAGATGCCCAAAGACCATAGTTGGTATAGTGAATTTGGAATCATGGAAACATAAACATTCGTACATAAGGGAACTAAATTGTCTTCCATTTATTCTTCATGGCTAGCACCATTCTTAGAAATAAAAAACATATTACATATCTTTGTAACCTGGGGAAGGAAACATAAAAAATGGTGATCTCAAATGCTCAGTAAAGGTAAATAAGGGAGAAATGTAAGAATAAACATGATTATAAGGGTATGAGAACATGGTCATGAAAATAGAAGATCATACCATACATATCAAAGAACATATATATGAATCAAGTATTAAAGATTGGCAGTTCATAAGATAAGAATAAAAAGGAAGTAAAGGACATAAGGTATGAAAGCATAAAAAGGGATTAAGACATGGAATTGTGTCAACACATAAGTATATACTAATTTCTATAGTAGACAAGGCATTAATTCCACGACCATATTAGTGGAAAAATTCCTTTACTTAACTAGGAGAACCCCCATTCTAACACTATATTACAGAACTGTGTAAACCCTCATTCCATATCTGTATCACTAAACCTTGTAAACCCTCATTCTATCATCGTATTACTAAACAATGTAAAACGTGGTTCCACCCCTCTCTGTCACATGAGATATAAATATTTACCCCATGCATTGGAGGGAGATATAGGTCCCACCTATCACCAAATGAAATCATACATACATGTTCCACAAGATCATTAATGAACATATCATAACCCCAAAAATTAAATGGGTATCATATCATAACATGTTGAAAGATATAATTTTAATAAACATTTCATCATAAACATAACCCATGATAAGAATTGGTTTCTAAAATAACATTACTGGTGAAAGAGAAATGATCTTCATAAACATCATGCCATCAAAACACAATCCATTATGAAAAATAATATGAGTGGAAACATTAAATAATTTACCCATAAAGGCATGATAAACACCCATGGATGTTATCTTAGATGGTCTATAATTTTTAATGTTATTTTAAAAACACCTCTTAAAGAAAATATCATGTCTTCTTTAAAAATGATATTTATTAAACAAAACCTTTTTAAACCCATTTTCATTAAAAATAGATTTGAAAACATACAAACAAAACATTTTAAAAAATAAAAATCAATTGAAAATAATTTTTCCTTCATAATTATCTTCATGGAGAAATTTAATTTTTTTAAACATGTTTTTTTAATATAATAGATTTCTAAACAAATATTGAGGTTGTATGATTTTTACTAATAAACATTATCTTAAGTACCAACGAGTGGGAAAATATTCATAAAAATGAGGATATATTAAATAGTTAGAGAAAAAGTAAAATCATGAATATTCAGGAATTATGTAGCATAATATTTCATCAATGGAAGCATAAACATAAACAATATAAAAAAATGAGGAGATTGTATTAATAAACTCTTATAACATGGCGACTTGGGATCATAATATCCATGTAATAAGGGTAAATTACATTAATCCTAAAATATCATTAAAATAAGGACATTCATGATATAAAATGTAAAATTGAGTTTTATAAACCTCAATGAAGAGTTTAGGGGCATAACCAAATTGGGGTTTCAGAGAAGGCAAATTGAGACAAAATAATTTTACTGATTTGGTAACTTTTGAAAGTTAAACCCCATGAAATAAGGTTCATCAAGTGGGAATTTTAATACCCATAAATTTAAGTACATGATACATATAATACAATATCATGATTTATATACACTACACAAAAGTAAATAGTGGTGATCATAACATGAATCTCTCAAAAATTAATTGTGAAATGAAAATTCCCTTACCTTCTGTCTTGAATCTCTCTGTACTCATACAAGAATTCTATATATTAAACATAAGATTATTATAGATATTTAATATAAAAATATTTCTATTTCTATTACCATATATTATTTTATTATGAATTTATGTTACCCTCTTGTCAACGATCTTATTTTAATGTTTCACTTTGGGTAATATTTGCTTTTCTATTCACATGTGTCATAATTTGTTATATCATTGATCCTTACACTTATATCATGATTCCAAAATATAAAACATGATATAAATATCAATTATATCAATTATAATTATTTTATAATAATTTAAAACTTATAGATGTATGAAATAGAATACACCGTTCATAGAGACGGTAGCTCGTACGTACGCAAGAACGTTGTTTCTATTTTTAATTATCATATTGAAAGAAAAAAATAAAATGATATATATATATATGTATATATATCATTATTAAAGTATATTTAATATGTCATATATATCATATAATTTTATTAAACTCATCCTTAATACGTCATATGTGGTGTGTGAACGGGTCACATCGCTTTGAGGGAGTGGTAGTCCACAATTCCTCTAATGAGATTATTGTATTAACACCAAATGAAAGGTTAAAATATGTGTGTTACAAAAGTAATAAATAAGTTTAATGAAGTAATAAATATAATATATTACATATATAAATAGTTTTTCCATCATAATGGCCACCATGATTTGTGGTAAAGGAGAAATGAACAATCATCATTTCGTGAGGCAATAGTTCGTCGTACAAAAAAATAGTATATTCAACTTCAATTAGATTAATGTATGTGTAATATTAGGTCATAAACATTTAATAACATAATAATATTATATATAATATATTATTGTTGTCACAAAAGATGGAAATAAAGTGATTTTAGGATTTGGAGATGGAAAATAGTGGAAAGGAACCTGGAAGAATATGTTACCTCAAAATCAGGTAACTCCTTTTGGATTGTGCAAAAAATGCTGCCTTGACAGGGATTATACCCAAATGGAAGCTACTAAAAATAGGGGAGGAATTTTTGGGAGGAAATTTTTATAGGGATTGGATGATCTTAAGAAACTTTAGAGTTGTGAGGAATGAGATGAGGTGGTAGCCTTTTATAAGGAAGGAAACAGACCAACTTGAATTTTTAAAGCAAATTAGATGTGCACATTCTATTACCTAAACAAAGTATTAAAAAACAAAAAAAAATAATTTAAGGTTTATGGACGAAATAAGCATATAAAATTTGATTCAAACATGTTTCTAGGTCGTTTGGGCCCTTAATTTTAAGTTTTACTCCCTAATTAATATTAATTTGGCCTTAATTACCCTGATTAATTTTAATTACTTTTACTAACGATTTTTCTCAAAAATTAACATCATGTTATTAAAAGATAAATATTAGAATAAATAAAATGGTGTATTATGGATTTTTGAAATTCAAATCATAGAATCAAAAAAATTAAGATTACTGCTAATCCTACTGACGGGGCAAAATAACGGGGTTTTAAAGTAGAAAAATAATAAAATTTTATTATGATTTTATATTCAATTTCAATGTGTAATTGATTATAATGAATTATGTAATATTAAAATATTTAATCTTAATTTAATGTGACAATATAATAAATTTATAATAATATTTACCATTAATAATTAATTATTCAAAAAGGAGTTTTTTAACTACAATGTAGTATTTTTCACTATTTATTAAAAAATGATGTTTCTCAGAAAAATACCAAAAATTTACATAAAGATCATTTGGACATTATGAATTAAAAATTATTTTTATATCATAAAAATTCTAAAATTATATAAAATTACTTTCATTATTATAATTAGTTCACTCGAGAAAATGATGTTTTTAAACATAAAAAATTCTTTACAAAAATCATATATTTTATTATAAATATTTCTATTTATATAAAAAAATAATAAAAAAATATATTAATAGTATTTATTATTATTAATATTAATAATTATAAGTTCTAGGTTATAATTATATTATTTATATAATCATAAAAAAAATATGGTGTAAAAACATAGTGTTCGGTGTATCGTACACCAACTCAGTGTTGCGTGCATCGTACGCCATGTCGGTGTTGCATGTAATGTACACCAAGTTTGTATTTCATGGAATATACACCAAATTTGGGTTGAATGTAATATATGCCGAGTTAGTTTCATGTGAAAGGAATCATTGACTTAGTTAATTTTATGATATAAATGAAAATTTAAATTTAATAGAAAATATATACCATAAAAACTCAGGGTGTTATAATCACACTCCCTCAAAAATCATAATCCAATAGTTTATCATTTTTTTCTTCACTTGTTTATATTTTACAACTTTAATATTAATTTAATTTATTATCTACCCTCTCTTTGTGATATAAACCTAGAAATACATAATAATATACTACATTGTAGTTGATATAGTGATTATTGGTTCAGGTGTTTAAATTTTTAAATTTATATCGTCCTAGAGGAAAAAACGACACCTTCATGGAATATGAATTTCCATATCCATTTTCGGGTTCTAGGGGATAATATTACATTAATTTTATTTTATAGATTAAGTAAATTCTCATTATTATATATTTTAATATTTTATTTTAGGATTATTTTTTTACTTTTATTTTATTATTTTACAATTTGGTGTTTTTAGTTATGTGTGTAGTTTTAAATTAAAAAATTACAACCCATATATAAAATATGGTAAAATTATTAATATTTCTCAAAAACGTATTTTGATATAAATTAAAATTTTAGTCAAAGGATTAGAGGGAAAAATGAAACCATGGGTACTATAAAAACAGTCGAGTTTGAATGGGTAGAACATCCAAAGGATGGAAAAAACATTTATTGAATGGTTGAAAATCCTAGATAACATATCCTCAAAATCCTAATATGTTAGTGAAAACCAAAATGAGGAAGCTCACATAAAAGGGGAAATAAAGTAAATATCTTAATGATGTGAATATAAAGTTTACTTTGAGGAAACCCTTATTTCTTATTCTAAATATTTAACTAAATATTCATGTAGATGCAAAATCATATATGATAAAGACAATTAGAAAAGAGAATAATAATCTAGTGTTAATAAAATATAATTTTATGGGGAGGAGATTAGTGTATCTGATGAAATTATATATATATATAAAGATATATGATAAACTACTCAATAAGAAAAATGGTATATTTTCTTCATGAATATATCATGGAAGAAATTGAATATATGCACCCAATGGTTGGAGAGAAAGAGTATTATTACCAAATATAGAAATCCCATGAACTTCTTTCTCAATACACTAGATTATACACTATTAGGAACTCTCCAAAAATAAATATGAGAATATTTAGGATTGAGAAAAGAGCAACATCAGTCGAGTAACAAAATTAGTATTTGATTAATCAATGATGGTTACCTCTATATAATAATCTTATGACAAGAGCTAATAAGATGTAAGTCTGAGTATAACATCCTTAATAAATGTAATTTTAGGATTCAACCTATATATTTGTGTTCTTTATTAGAGTTTCATTTTTATTAATTCTCTAATTATTATATATATATATATGTGAAATGTAGTTTAATAATTAATTTCAAATTAAAATATATCCTTGAGAATTAATCAATTGACCTTGGGTTTTATTGTGCTTTTTTTCTTTTATAGGTCCATAGTAATAGAATTATATAGAAGTGAAAAGGGAAGAGATTCATTGGAAAGGGAAGTATGAGTTTAATTTTTTTATTCTTAGTGACACACAAACATTTCTATTTTCATCTATTTTTTTTATATTTAACTAGAAATTCCATGCCCCTTATTTCACTTTTTCTATTTTTGATCGATGAAACAAAATTGACATGGGATAACCATTATGAAAATTTTAAAATAACTATCAATTGATTTAGATGAGTAATATAGTGATTTGATAAGTGAAGATAAAATTGGGTGGGGGTCGAATTTGACAAATTATAATGTGGGTGAACATAATTATTTTTATATGGTAATTTTTTCCTAGAATTGACATGACATAAATTTATAAAATTTTGATAAATTTATTGTCTTGAGAATTAATTACTATATTTTATTTTACCAATAAAATGTTATAATTCCGGCTATTTTTCTAATAGGACATTTTCCAATCTGTCTTGAGTATATTTTTTGAGACACTCAAGCACATTTCATTCGAGAAATTTCTATATATATATTTGAAACAATGACTATAAAAATTTACCATTAAATTTAATGATTAATTTTCACTTATTACCCTCATCATTGGATGACCTTTTACATTTATCCTATGTTTTTGTTTAGAAAAAATGAATGAACTTTTTAGGGAAGATCCATTTTACAAGACAATTTTTTCCTTTCCTACCATAATATTATGCTTTTCATGATATTTAATTGAATAACTGTTGGGAATGTATTATCCTTGGTGAAAGTAGATAATTCATATTATGGAAGAAGTTAGGTTTTTTTAATTTGATGTTGATGAATGTTATGTGATTTAATATTTTTTATATTCTATTTTTATATTTATAGAAAGGAAAACAAAAAAAATTAATAAATAATAAAAAAAGGGTTATTACTTGGGAGGGTAATAAATCACCATTATTTGATAATTAATCTTGTTATATCTATTAAAAATCATTCCTTGAGGTGATCATGAGTGTTTGGGTGAATTATATGAGACTTCTCTAAAAAACAACTTTTGAGAAAATTTTGAAAGAATAGAAAAAAATAAAAAAGAAAAAGAAAAAAAATGTTATATCAATCACATTTTATATTATATAAAGATATTCTTTTAGACTGGCTGAAATGGGGATGTGTATTTTTAAAGGGAGTATCTAATGTGATCTACTTTTTATTATCTTGAAAAATGCCTTAGAGAGTATCCTCCTTTTGAGATTTACTTATTTTTAACGTCATTACCAACCCATACTAAATCTGTAGAGTCATATGATCCTTATTTCTAAGACCTCGTTATTATTTGATATTTTTCTTATTGGATGGTGGATATTTGAGATGCATTGCAAAATTATTACAAGGGAAATTATTTTTGGTTTGGGCATAACACCATTTAGTTTTTTAACCTTGATTGGTGAGGGATAATAAATTAATGTAAGGTAGATATCAGTTAGCATTCACATTAATGATGAATGGAAAAATATAAATAGAGGATATGAGAAGAAAATTCAATTAAAAATAATGAATGAAAAATATTCTCTAAACATTATTCTATTGGAAATATTACAGTTGATGGAATTTTTGAATGTGATGATGGAACATTTATTTCCCTATTAAAATTCAAATAATTTTTTTGGCATTGAGATTTGAATATTGGTAGATTTTTTCTCCTTTCTAAAAATATTACGATTTATTACATGAGAAAAAAATGATAATGAGTGTTTGTATATTAGAATTTAATAAATTTCATGCATAAATGATAAATTAAATATACATAAATATAATTAATTTTAAGTAATTTTTATGTTATAATTCATTGATTTTTTAATTTAAGGGTGATTGTTACATTATCTAATTATAAGTATAAATGGGGTTAAATTTTTTAATGGAATAATTATTGGTTTTAATGTGATTTCACATATCTGTTATCTTAATTAGTAAAAAAATATAATTACATTTGTAATGATTTAATAGAGATTTTTAATTTGAGGAAAGACATAAAAACTATTTGGAAATCCCAACTATACCATATTAATTAAACTCATGTATTTTTATCGTAAAATATATTATATATAGATTATATATTCGAAATTTTGTGACAAAATTCTAAAAAAAATGAAAAATATTTTTTTGAAAAAATTGTTTTAGATTAAATTTTTTATTGTTATATTAGGCCCAAAAGAAAAGGAGAGAAATGATTAGTTAATCTGGATCATAATTAAATGATGAGACAACATACATTTCATTATTCGATGAATAAATTGAAATTTTAACACTGAAAATAATAATTAAAGAAGAATATTTAATATCACTGGATCCATAATTAATAAGTCATTTGAAGGGACAACATCATGGCACCAAAATAATGATATATTTTAACTCTATTGTTCAATTTTTCTGATTTTTAATTTTTAAACCATCCATCCCCCATTCATGTTACAAAGATATAAATTAGTAGAGAAATTTTTTATTTAAATGGATCATATATCTTTGATATTTGGTTATTTAATGTAGGGAATTCCTCTATTTAACAAAGTGGTTCTGAAAAGAAACAAGTTCTTCTGGCTACATTGCCCTTCAAAAAGATGGGCTACTATGATTCCTATATAGGAATATATATTATTTTTTATCACTAAAAAGGGTTTTATGAAATTGTATCCTTCTTTGTTTCAAATAATTACAAAAAATTAATTTATTCTAGTGTAAGTATTTTTTTAATTCATGTAGGTATTTTTCTTTCCATTCTCTTCCTTCATTATTTTCATTATTTTTCATTCCTTGACCATTACATGTTAATTAATGGGGTTATTTATAATTACATATCTAAAAATATTACTTATCTATGAAAATTAGGTGCATTAAAATTCTATGTTTAAATAACGTTTATGTCACCATTATCACTAAGGAACCAAACTATATGACCATTATAAAAGGGTATTCTAGGAGAGAATCCTAAGAAGTGTTTCTAAGATGTTGGATATATGATCACCCTTAAAGTTATTAAACTTCATAGAAAATATATCTCATAAATTACTATCAAATAATAATATATTAACCATTAAATTTATCTAAAAAATACTCTAATAAAAATTATAATAACCTAAGAATAATCATCCCATTATTTCTTTATTTATAGAGAATAGTGTAGTACATACATACTGATTACATTATTAGTTATGAGATTTAGAGATTTGAGGGAAAATTACAAAAAAACACAAGTCATTCTACCGAAAATAAATTTTCCCCATTATATAAAACTATTAAAATGTTACACCATCATTATTCATCAATAAATCTATTAAACTAGATCCAGAAGTCCTAATCATTTCCCCTCAATGATTATCCTTATAAATGTAATTTAATAACATTGTATTTAAACATAAGTCCTAATAATCTCTATAAAATAAAGAATACATGATATATTGTCGAAATAAATAGAATCCATTGAAAAATCACTTTAACAAGTTATTAGGAATAGTTTGAAAAATATTCTCAAAAAAATAATTCCAAACATGAAATCAACTTATTTCCATAAATTTTTCCATAAAACAATCTCATAAGAAATACAAAAATAAACACAAAAATATTGAATTTTTCTTCGAGAATATGAGAATCTTTGAAAAAAATAGTTTCTTGAAATACACAATTATACCCTTGAAAAGACAATAATGATTCCTCCATTCATAAAATCAACCTTTATTTTCTTGAAATTAATTATTTTACTAAAAAATAATTGTAAGAAAATAAAAAATTGAGTGAATTTTGGGGCATCACATTCTTTATCACTCTTAAAAATCACCTTTACAACATAATAAATTTTTTGGTTACTTCTAGAATATCATAAATAGAGAAAAAATAATTACATAATAAATTTAAGGCTTATATCTTGGGCTCATCCATCTTAAAATTCAATTCACATGTACTGTAACATTAATTTAAAATTAAAGAGCATTCAGTTTTTAATATAAGACCCCTAAAATATAAATTCCAACATAAAATAAAAAATCATTCAAATATAAAATAAATAAAAATTAAACCGCAAAATAATACATGAATACTAGAAAATAAAATGGATAAGATAAGTTATTCAAAAATACGTTAATTATGTTGACAAAAATACATTAATAGCTAAAGAATATTTTTTTTATTAGAAGAATTGTTTCCTACCATAATTGAAATTTAAAATTAAAAGCACTATTCATGGTGAAAAGAAAATTAAGGATGGATTTTTAAACTATATATAACATAATATAATTATATCATAGTTGGATAACTAATTAATGTTTTTTATAAAAAGTGTAGAGAATGTTTCATTCTATAGAAAAACATTAATGAAACCTTTATAATTAAATACATAATGATATTTACATATTATTATGTTGTATATGGGGATTGATAACATATCACTATCATCCACCATCACTATATGTCTTTTATATCCCAAAATAGACTCTTATTTTAAACGATTTTACATTTTTATGATAATGTATTCGATAAGATCTCTAATTAATGAACCTTAGTGTAATTATTTTATTCAGACTATTTGAAAAAACACTTATCTAATTAGGTTATGAATCAAGATTCTATTGAAGGTAATAATATTCACATAAAATTTTTTCTAATATAAAATTTCTTTGATCCAAATTATAATTGAAAAAATTTATTGGGTTATTCTGATCTATTTTGGTAATCAATTTTTTATGATGCCCTCTTTTTAATTAAAACAACCCCTTTCTCTAATTATTTTGTATGATGTTCAATTTTTTCATTACTTATATATACTTAAAACATTTCTAAGGTGAGTTAAATTATTATAGGTAAAGGTAATTTATTGAGGAAAAATATAACTAAGTGGTATATATTAATGAAAATGTTGCAGTTTTCTACAAGTTATAGTTTATAATTAACATTTTGAATCAAAGATACATGATATTATGTATTATGATGTTAGATTAAGGAGAATATAAAGCATTTAGTATGTTAAGTTGAGTTATTACTGGAATATACTTGAGCCAAACCTTAAATAATTTTACAATAACTCAAGTTGAATCTTGAATTGAGGCATGTTTACGAACACTGATGGTTAGAAGAACATATTGGGGTAAATAAGATGCATGAATCGAATACTGTAAATGTTATAGGTAGGAGGTTTGAATATGATTTTATGTTACCAGAACAACCCAAGTCACAAGTACACGAGTTTCTTCTTTAGTGCAATTCCCATTAATATAATGCATGAATTCTCGCAATATTTGTTAGATATTTCTCGATTGATTCATATTTGATTTTAATGATTCTAAAATGAATAAAAGAACAACTATCTTGATGATAAATGAGAAATTTGAATGGATATATAATATCATATATAATATTTTAATGTGTTTAAGGTAAAAACCATTCTAGGATATATATTATTTATGGTTGAACCTCATTGAGTACATATAGAAATGTTTTAAAGGTGAAAACATGAGAAAATATGTATGTTTTTCAGATGAATAAATAATAATTTTTCTAAGGATCATGTATAAATATGGAAAATTAGAAAACAATATATACTATATAAAAACATGGAAGATCGTAAGTACGCGAAATATATAATGAAGGAGTATTGTATTTTAAAGTTATGGAATTCCATGAAATAGTAGTATACAATATCCCTATTTCGTAAGAGTAAACGTTCATAGGGAGAATAATTTGGAAATACATTTAATTATAGTGATCCAAAAAAGTCATTAAGATAGAATAAATAAAAAAATATGTGTATGAGAGGATACACAACAGAATCTAGATGATGAAATTGATTCATAATGGTTACACTTTATAAAACATAAAATTTGATTGATAACCCAAACATCTATTAGATGATGATATATAATAAAAAATAAAAAATGACTAATAAATCGAAAATTCCATGATAATAAATTATCTACACTCAATATATTTCTCATAGTTAGGGTGATATGTTACTAATTTGGAAATTTATATTTCACTACAAATTTCTCAATATGAAAACCCAAATAAATTCCTGAATATACTGGCATAGTAATTCCTAGGATTTGTAGGATAAAAATTCAAAATAAATTGATAAGATAATGATAATGTAATTATCTAGAGGTAGTAAAATAAGATTGTGTTAATGAAAGGAAAATCCTACCAAACAGTATAAATGTTATTATCATGGAGGCGAATAAGAAGACATTTTGGGAAAGGGTTACGAAAAAGAATTATGTATAAAAGAAAAATAATGAATACAAAAGAGTATTTTCAACAATCCTTGCAGCCTAAATGTTTAAATGGTTACCAAATAAGATAAAGTCACTCAAAAGAGGCACTATAGGGGTTTTAAAAAATAAGGGAATAAACAATGATTTAAATACATGTTTTATTTCTGGAGTTACGATCATAGAGAATCCCAAAAGAAAAATTTCCCACTTAAGAATAAGAGACATATTTTTAACTAAGTGACTCAGAAAAGGATCTATGTAAATATTACATAACTTTAAAAACTAATATTTTAAAAAATTATAGAATCACATTATGATACATTTGTGTCACCTATCTAATAAAAAATATTTATTAAAATAAAAAATCTGAAAATGATAAATATATATTGTCATAGATGAAGGTAAAATTCTCAATATGTAATATTATGTTTCCAAATCAGTAAGGGTTTTCATATATGAGGGAAATGAATCACTCTGATATGTATTAGTAAAACTAATAGGTAAACCAATGTATAGTTTTAGGACATAGAAAAAACCTTCAACCATCCAAATCAATAATATTTCAAAATTATACAAAAGGGTCTTCCTTATAAAAAATATATCCTATAAGAGTTTATAGAAATATTTTCAACCTAAAAAAATATATTCAATGTCAAATATTTTAAAATTATGACAGTATATTTAAAAAAAATACATCATAGAAAATATTTAAAATCATGAATATCTAAATGAACCCTTTTTAAGAATAATTCATCAATTTAAAAAACAACTATAAAAATAAAAAAACATAAGCACTGAGATAAAATTATTCCCAAATTATCATAATAATTATTAAATATATTTAATAATCCTTTTATAAAAATATATAACAACATAATAATTTATAATAATATAGATACATTTATCCTTTTGATAAATCATATTTTATATACTAATTTTAAATAATTATTAATTATACAATAATAAATATTTCTTCATTAAATATAAATTCCCTACATTTATTTTACATGTAACATATTCATACTAATTTATTTTAAAATACCCACGCATTATATGATAATGGGTTAATGATATTGTTTATTATACTCATCCATTTTGATAACATAAAAAATAATCCAAGAAGATAAAATTAAGTATTCATACCAAAATATCTTCAAGAACAATAGTTGGGAATGTTTCGTATCTATTTTCTAGTTGAAAAACACTCTTATTGATGTCAGTTATATCCCATCTACAAAGAAGAAATTAAAAATAAGGATTCATATTAATAGATGATCATAACACAAAAAATTAATATTTTAAAGGGACGAATATAATTATGTAGTGAATAGAAAATGTATTTGGTTCTTGTTATTTTGTAGGAAGTTTTGTTGTGATAATTGCTGAAACAGTTCATCTTAAAATCATGATATCATTCCCTTGAAGTCTCTTTTTAGTGGTGCATAATTATATTAGTAACATGGTATAATTTGAAAAAAAAATTATAAAATAATGTAGAGGTATATTGATTTCAAGAAATTTTTTTAAAGGGACTTTAATTTCATAAATAAAAATCAAATATTATTTGACCATTGTTTAGGGAAATGTTAGTGAACATTATTTTTGTGGTAATTTTTTCAATGTAATTCATTAATTTTCTTTTGATATTATAATTTTTTTATCTTAATGAATAGTATTATTGGGATATTAAAAAAAATATTTTTTTTTATTTTGTACCCCTTTACAACTCCTTTATATCATTCACACATTAATATTTGTATGTGTAATGGTATGGTCTAGTAGTTTTCCATGTTTTTTATCCTTTTTCAACTAGATTTCCAAACATCCATTTTAATTACAATACCTCTCACATTAATGCTTCACTTATTTTATCTTGTGGGTTTTTTAATTTCTTTATTAAATATTCAAATGTTGTTCATGAAAATTATTTTTTTGAATGTGTGGTGGTTTGAATATTTGGTTGTATAGTTCCTTGAAATATTGTTGGAAATGTAGGGGTTCGCAGAATTAATATTGGTATAGTTTTCAAGATATGTTTTGTATATCTCCAAACCCATAATAGTTTCTAAACTTCTATCTCTATCCAAGGTTTGGCTAGTGAAACTACATTTATTTATAAGAAATGAGAAAAAATTCATATTCCTACATCTTAACACATTTTTTAGTAAAGATATTTAGCGATGATAAAAGTCCACATACCTTAACTGGTGTTAGTTAATTTTTTGAAATTTTTAGTGAAATTTGGCAACCAAAAATGGCTAGTTCTTTAATTTTATATTCAATTGAAGTTGAGTCTATATATCTTACTATAGTAAATCTTATAGTACTACTAACTCTTTGAATGAACCACTATGAATTATGAGCTATATTATCAATAATTCCATTAGAAGGATTTGATGAATTCTGAATCAATTATTCTATAGATGATTCATCCATCATAGTCTCATCACTATCATGTAGTCAATTATAGAGTAAGACTACAAAGTGATGTTGCATTATTTATAGATGTGTAAATCATAGCCATATCATCTAAAATTATTCCAAATATTCATAAAATGTATTTCATAATTATTTTTTAATACCATGGATCTTCTTCCTCTAGGTAGTTCTCCATGATGTGGTAATGAACCTGTAATGACCCGCCAATTATCATTGGATTGGGAGTACCTCGAGTCATTACTAGGCCTTAAGCGACAACCCCAAGGTGCCAAAGGCTAGCAATAAATGCCGAAGGGTTTCAAGTACAAGTGGGGGATGACTTACCCTTTAAGAAATAAAACCATAAACCAAACATAACCAAACATTCACTATATAATGCATGAACAAAAGAAAGACCACTAAACAGCTTCATTAAGTCAAACCACATCAAGTACACAACATCAGAAGATCAAACTATGCATCAACGTACATAGAATATGAACAACTAAAGACTCTCAAAATACACCATGACTCCATGATCCACAAGCTCCAAGTTCCATAACATCTCACAAGCATCAACACGAGCCACTAGCAATAAGATGATTTACCTTTACCTGTGTTTCGTAAAACAACATCTGAAAAAGCACCAAAGTGCGAAAGTAGCGGTGAGTATAAAAATCAGTAGGTTTTCCCAATGACTTCCCTACTCATGCCACTAGGATAGAAAGGTTAGCATCATTTATATAATAAATGTTTATATAAATTTTTTTCTCAAAAGACGTTTATAACTAAATATAAACAAGTTTCCAAAACCATTCATAACCAAAGTAATTCCAAAAGCAATTGAAACCAATTTTCAAGAAAGTTATTTTTCTAGAAAAATAACCAAACAATCTTTACAACCATTTCACAAGATCCCTTTTTGGCATACCCAACCATTTCCACAAACCCATGCAACCCACCATGCATGCTACCTGGAAGAGAGTAGAAGCCCTATCCCTTATCCATCCCAACCATGATGGGGGAGACTTCTTACCCTTATCCAACCCAAATGCACGTCAATTCCTGATGGGGGAGATCCCTAACCCTTATCCATCCCAACACTGATTGGGGAGACCCCTAACCCTTATCCACCCCGAATACAATATGAATGTTTGACGGGGGAGATCCCTAACCCTTATCCATCCCAACACTGATGGGGGAGACTCCTAACCCTTGTCTATACCAAATGAAATATGAACACACACAACATATTCCCATCAATCATGCCAAAACACCCTTTCAATAAAAACACCTTTTTATTGAGATCCATTTCCATGAAAACCATTTCAAATCCAACCCATTTCAATTCCAATCCATTTCAATAAAACTCCCTTTTTATGAAAACCAATTCCATCAAAGACATTTCAATCTCAAAACATTTCAATAAAACACAATTTTTTTTAAAACCCATTTTTCATCAAACCATTTACAATTTCAGCAAATCCATAACTTAAAATCATCCTTTTAAATTAAAGAATCCAAATCACTTTGCACAACAATTCAATAGGATTTCAAAATTTCAACAAAACCATAAATCATCACCAAAAAATATTTTCTCCATGCTTTTCACAATCAAATCCATTCAAAAAAACCAATTTGAAACTAAGACAATCAATTCTAACAAGTGGAGTCAAGAGTGAAGCGACCTACCGCAAATTTTTTCACGAAAACCACAACAGTCGAAGAACGCTTAAGAAACCCGGATTGATTATCAAAAAACCCACCTTAGATCTCTTTTACTTGCAATTTGAAGACCAAATATCATCATATTTGGCATCCACACAATTAGATCTACCCATAAAAGATTCAGATCTAATAAACTGAGAGAAGAGAAGAATTAGATCTAAGTATATCTATGAAACTGATCAAGAACGATGAAGAACGATCACATACCTCAAGAATATGACTTTGATTCACCAAGAGAAGCCTTTGGATCGCCACTGCAATGATGGGAGAACCTTATCTGACCATAGGAGAAGAAAAATACAGATTTATGGCAACATAAGAGCTTAAATGAGGCACTTAGGGGAAAAAAAGAGTGAGATCCACATTTATAGGATCTCATTCATGTGGTCGCACGGTTTTCACACACGGTTGGACAAACTGTGCGCTAACCGTGTGTTAGGCACTACCTCGACAGACCCTCTACGTATGGTTTGTATGCACGATTAGAAAAATTGTACACCGCCCATACGGAAGATACTGCCTTGAAGACCAAATACGCTCGATTTTACCAAAAGATTTAGGCAAACCGGGCATCGTCCGTGAGACTTCCCCTTTGCCTCAAAACATCATTCAAAGTTCTCCCGACTCTCCCATTCATCACCATTAAATTTAAAACCATGAAAAGAATCAAGTAAGGGTTACATACCGGAAACTGGGGGTACTAAATTATCCACACCATTGGTCATTCTATCCTCGGAAAGTAGAAAACCTTCACCCAACTGAAAGAGTTCCAGCCACTGCTCTTTCATTTCCTTCTCACGTTCCCAAGTCTCTTCTTGAATCTGACCATGCTACCATAAAACCCAAACTAGAATGATGCTTTTTCCATGAAATACTTTCTATTTCCGATCCATAATCTGTACTGGGATATATGTCAATGAATCATCCAGCTCTATGTCAACGTGAACCCATCAGATCACATGGTCAGGATCAGGCTGATACTTTTTCAACTGAGATACACGGAACAAATTATGCACCAAACTGAACCGTGGTGGTAAGGACAACTGATATGCCACCTCTCCAACCCATTACAGTATCTCATAAGGGCCAATGTATTAAGGAGATAACTTTACCTGCTTCACAAAACGACGATGTCCAAGCCTTGTTGAGATCCTCAAGAAGACATGATCACATACAACGAACGACAACGGTCTTCGACGGTGATCTGCATAAGATTTATAACGACTCTAAGATATCTATATCCACTTTCAAATCAATTATATCTTCTCTGGTGTTTCTTGGATGATGCTTGGTATAACTGGTGAAGCTTCACCAGTTTCCACCCAGCAAAGTGGAGAACGACAAGGACACCCATACAATGCTTCAAATGGAGCCATGTGTATCGAGGCTTGATAGTTGTTATTTTATGTGAAATCTAATAATGGTATATGATCCTCCCATGGGACACTAAAATCCATTACACAAGCCTGCATCATATCTTCCAATTTTTTTATCATTCTCTTGGATTTCCCATCCGTGTGAGGATGATACACCATGCTCATAGTAAACTGTGTTCCGAGGGCTTGCTGTAATGATTTCCAAAAACAAGATGTGAACCTTGGATCTCTTTCTGAGACTATAGAAACTGGTACACCATGTATCTTTACCAATTCTCTAGTATAGATTTTTGATAGATCTTCCACTGTATGGGTTTTACAAATAGGGATGAAATGGGCTGACTTGGTTAAACAATCCACTATCACCCAAATAGAATCGTGTTTCCGGACCATTCTTGGAAGACCTGTAACAAAATCCATTCCTATATTATCCAATTTCCACACTTGGATAGGTAAATATTTTAATATACAAGATGGTCTATGATGATCTACTTTAACATGCTGATATGTTAAGCATAATGAGACGAACTCGGCAACCTTCCTTTTCATTCTGCTCCACAAAAACTGCACCTTCAATGCCTTATACATCATCTGTGTACCTGGGTGTACATCCCATATTGAATGGTGATAAGCATGAAGGAGTTGATTTTGACAAACCATAGGTACAACCATCCAATATCTGAAACACAAAAGTAAACCCCCATTAAGTTTATAGGCATCTATGGTCTCCCCGCTATTGATTTTTGAACTTCCAACTAGACATTCTGCATCAGAAGTTTGTGCTTCTTTGATCATATTTACTAAATCAGGAACGAGTGTATCTAAAAAGAAAACAGAAACATCACCTCGGTGTTCACATTATACATGCATGTCAGCTAATACTGACATTAACTGCCATTCATTTCAAGCTTCTTTCACTAACTGATCATATTACTTTCTACTCAATGCATCCACCACTGAATTTCCTTTTCCTGGTGTGTACATCAAGTCAATGTCAAACATATGGAGATACTCCATCCATCTCTTTTTCATGAGTTTCAATTCTCGCTATAATAAAATGTGTTTAAAACTTTTGAGATCCGTAAACATAGTAAATTTCACACCAAAGAGATAATGTCTCCGTGTTTTCAAAGCATGGATGACTGCAGCCAACTCTCAATCATGTGTTGGGTAATTTTTCTCTTATACCCTGAGCTACCCTGAACCATAAGCAACCACATGATCTCTTTTCATGACAACACAACCCAACACTGTTCTCAAAGCATCATAATACACCACATACCCATGTCCAGATTCTGGAAGGATCATGATAGGTGCTGATGTAAGCCAAACATTTAGTTCCTGAAAGGATTTCATACATTCTTCCATACATTTGAAGATAACATTATTCTTAGTCAGAGATGTCATTGGTGAAGCTTGTCATCATAAATCACACACAAAGCATCGATAGTAACCAGCTAGACCAAGAAAACTGTGTATCTCAAAAACATTCTTCTTTGTTTTCCAAGAGATAACGGATTAAATCTTTTCAGGGTCAACCGAAATGCCTTTCTCAGAAATGACATGGCCAAGGAAATGTACTTCCCCTATCCAAAAATCACACTTTGATAATTTGGCATATAAACGATGATCTCTCAATATTTTTAACACTGTTTCCAGGTGCACCTCATGATCAACCCTTGTTTTTGAATAGACCAAAATATCATCCAAAAACACCACAACAAAAGAATCTAGATATTTCTGAAATATCTAATTCATAATATCCATGAAGACCGCTGGTTCATTCGTTATACTGAAAGGCATAACTACATATTCATAGTGGACATATCTGCTTCTGAAAGTTGTCAAAGGAATATCCTCCTTCTGAACTCACAATTGGTGATATTCTGTTCGCAAGTCAATCTTAGAGAACCACTGAGCTCCTCTTAATTGATCGAATAGATCATAAATGCATGGAAATGAATATCTATTCTTTATCGTATCTTGGTTAAGCTTATGATAATCAACACACAGTCGAAGAGTTTTATATGCCTTCTTCACAAACAACACCATTGCTGCCCATGGAGAAGTACTTGGTCAAATGAAACCCTTGATTTCCAGTTCCTCTAACTTCACTTTAAATTCCCATAACTCTGTTGGTTCCATCCTATAAGATGGAAGGTAAATAAGACTGGTCCCTAGAAGGAGATCAATCGTAAACTCCACTTACCTTAGAGGTGGTAACCCATAGAAGTTATTGGGAAAGACATCGGGAAATTGATCCACAATAGTTGGAAAATTATTTTCTTCAATCTCTCCCATTGATGCCAATGTCAACGCTGGATGTTTGTAAGAGATCATTCACACCATTGGTTCCAACAGGATCTCTGTACCATTCTTTACCATCCTCTCTCCACTGAAGAGATGGTTGATGTCATCCTCAGTCATGAAACTAATTGTTCTTCTATAACAGTCGATGTGAGCCTTAAACATTGTAAATGAATCCATACCCAGTATTACGTCATAGACATCCATGTACAACATCCAGAAGTCACATTTTAACTCAACTCCATCAATAGTTATAACACATGCTCTATACACAAAGTCTTGACGTTCTCTTTCACCAAGATAAGTTTTCAGTTTCAAAACAGAAGGAATAATTTCCAATTTTAAACATAGAAAGTCAAAAGCATGAGAAGAAATGAAGGAATGTGATGCTCAATTATCAAACAACACTTGAACAAGGGTAGAATTAAAAAGAATCGTACCTCTCACTATAGATAGTCCTACCTGATCATCGACATTCATCTACTCAGCTCCATACAATTTCTTCATCACTACACTGTTCTCCTTATTGCCTTATTGAGATTGTCCTAGTTGAGGAGTCATTGTATTTCTAGAATAACCATAGAAAGCTCTGTTATGTTGATGAGACTGATTTTTCTGTCCACGTCTGTCAAAGCATACGATGCTTGCGACCCCTGAGAAGTGTCACGTGCACCTGACCTCAGAGCATTCCTGCAATAGCTCTATAGATTACCCATCTGCTTGCAATTGGGGCATGCTGTAGGTTGCGTCGGACACTCTCTCTTTATGTGGTGAATCGAACCCCATTAAAATAAACCTGCTTTGCTCTGGGGTCGTGGATGAAGGTTCACTGATCCTGCCGTCTGGTTCTGATTTTCACTCGCACTATGGAAATAGGTATCCCTATTCATCTTGTTCCTAGCGGTTGAGTTCCCACTGTTTCATATAGGTATCATCATTCCTCCTCCTATTGATCCCGTGATATCAAGTTTAGGAACAATCTCTCTGTTCACCATCTCTATATAATCCGTAATACAGAGCACCATAATCTTAGATCAAATCTCTTGACATAGCTCCGATTTGAAGATGCGTGATTTCAATGACGCACTGCCTAGAATATCTACTGGAAAATGGACTAAATTCACAAATTTATCCACATACTCTATGACATAGAGAGTCTCTTGTTTCAAACTGAAGAAGTCCATCATTTTCTGGATCTTGAATGTGTGAGGATAGAATTGTTTGTTGAAGAAATTTTCAAAATCCGCCTAGGTAAGGCCTTTATCCAATTTAACCTGCACTGATATATCCCACAACTGACATGCAAGATCCTCGAGCATATATGTCGATAACTTTACATTCAGCTCTACTTTTGTGTTGATGAAATCGAAGATACGATTCATCCTACATATCCACACCTCCGCCTACTTGGGTTGAACATCACACTAAATGTTCGGTGGATTCTGCTTCATGAACTGGATGGTATGATCCACATGCCTTGGTTCATTCCTTAAGTTTCTTATATACACAATATGAAAATCCTGGAAAATACTCTAGACCAACTCTTGGTTCACACATGGTTCTAGTGAAACCAAGTTCTCTACAGCCTCTTTAGGTTGGTTCTGATGATGCCTACCAGGGTCCATTTTCTAAACCAACAACAAACTCTGTCAATATTACTCTCTAGAAACTGATGGCTTAGAATTTCAAATTCTATCACATCATCTATCACAACATTGTTCTCAAAACAACCTTTACAAAATAAACCCATAAACCAACCATAACCAAACAATCACTATATGATGCATGAACAAATGAAAGACCACTAAACAGCTCCATTATGTCAAACCACATAAAGTACACAACAACGGAATACCAAACTAAGCATCAAGGTATATATCATTTGAACAACTCAAGACTCTCAAATGACACAATGAAATCGTGGTCTAAAAGCTCCAAGCTCCACAATATCTCCCAATCATCACCATGAGCCACTAGAAATTATATGATTTACCTTTACCTGTGTCCCGGAATACAACATCTGCAAAAGCACCAAAGTGCCAAAGTAGTGGAGATTATAAAACTCAATAGGTTTCCCCAATGATTTCCATACTCACACCACTAGGACATAAAGGTTAGCAACATTTATATAAAAAACAGTTTATATAATTTTTTTTCTCTAAAGCAGTTTATAACTAAATATAAACAAGTCTCCAAAACCATTCATAACCAAAGGAATTCCAAAATAAATTGAATCCAATTTTCCAAAAAGTTATTTTTCCAAAAAAAATAACCAAAAAAGTTTGAGAACCATTTCAAAAGATATCTTTTTGGCATACCCAACAATTTCCAAAAACCCATGAAACCCACTATGCATGCTACCTGAACAAAGGGAGAAGCCCTAACCCTTATCCTTCCCAACCATGATGGGGGATACTTCATACCCTTATCCAATCCAAATGAACATGAATGATTGAAGGGAGAGATCCCTAACCCTTATCTATCCCAACACTGATGGGAGAGACCCCTAACCCTTATCTGTCCCGAATGCAATATGAATGTTTTACAGGGGAGATCCCTAACCCTTATCCATCCCAACACTGATGGGGGAGACTCCTGACCCTTTTTCGTCCCAAATTCAATATGAACACAAAACTCATCTCCCCATAAATCATTCCAAAACACCCTTTCAATAAAAACACCTTTTTATTCAAAACCATTCCCTTCAAAACCATTTAGAATACAAACCATTTCAATTCCAAACCATTTCAATAAAAATACCTTTTTATTGAAATCCAATTCCATCAAATTCATTTCAATCTCAAACCATTTTAATAAAATTACCTTTTTATTTAAAACCCATTTATCATCAAACCATTTACGATTTCAGCAAATCTATAATTGAAAATCATCATTTAAAATTCAAGAAGCCAAATCACTTAGCACAACAATTCACCAAGATTTCACAATTTCAACAAAACCATAAATTATCACTAAAAAATATTTATTCCATGATTTTCACAATCAAATCCATTAAAACAAACCAATTTGAAACTAATACAATCAGTTCTAACAAGAGGAGTCAAGAGTGAAGACGCCTACCTCAAAGTTTTTGATTAAAACCACAACGGTCGAAGAACGCTAAACAAACCCGAGTCAATTTTCCAATAAACCACCTTAGATCTCTTCTACTAGCAAGATCCAGAAAAAATATCACCATATTTGGAATCCACACACTTAGATACACACATAACAGACATTGATCAAAGAAACCGAGAGAAGAGGAGAAGTAGATCTAAGTAGTTCTAAGAAACCGATAAAAAATGATGAAGAATGATCACATACCTCAAGAATACATCTTTAATTCACCAAGAGAAGACTTTGGATCAACTCCGGAATGATGGGATAACATTCTATGACTTCAAGAGAAGAAAAATCCCGAGTTATGGTGGATTATGAGCTTAAACGAGGCACTTAGAGGCAAAAACGAGTGAGATCCACTTTTATTGGATCTCTTTTAAGTGGCTGCACGATTTTATCACACGGTTGAACAAACCATGCGCTAACCATATGTTAGACACTGCCTTGACAGACCCTCCAAGTACGGTTTGGATGCACAATTAGACAAACTGTGCAACACCCATGCAGAAGCTATTGCCTCCAAGACCAACTACACACTATTTTACCGCACTGTTTAGACAAACTGTGCGCCATTCATGCGACTTCCCCTTTGCCTCAAAACAACATTCAAAGTTATCCCAACTCTCCCATTCATCACCATTAACTTTATAACCATGAAAATCATCAAGTAGGGGTTACATACTGGAAACTGGGGGTACTATAGAACCTTTTTATGAAACTAATTTGATGATAATCCCAATCCATAATATATTTAGTTTATAATTTTATAGTTATTTATTATCCACTCCTTCAATAGAGAATAAGAATTGTCTCCACTAGAATTTTCTATTATACATATATCGATGATTTATTATTTTTCAAACTATATTGAATTCATAGATTTTGATTGTTTTTAAATTCATTAACATGAGCACGAAATATTGAAAAAATAGACTAACCCAGTTTTGAGTTCAAAATAACCTTGTAAGGTAGCATTAAAAATAACATTTTTTATTTATAAAATGTGGCCCATAAAGTCCATTATGATTTTTCTTAGGATATCCATCTATGATATTATATTTTTAGTGAAAAAATAATGTTTCCTTTGAGTATTTCAATGAATGTTTTAAAAAATATGATTGAGAAAGATTAATGTTTATTAGTCCGCTAACACTATATTGATAAAATATCTTTGTCTTCATATCAAGAGCAGAAATTTGGTAAGAATGATATTAGTTTATGAAAATTATTTTGTTATGTGTTATGGATTTGAGACACTTAACCCAGTAAAATATCCATTTTTGACACACTTTTCAAGTGAGTGAAAAGAGTAATTTAAACAAAATATTCTATAGTGTCATAGAGGCTAAACATTTCTTTCAAAGAGGGTTAAAAAACCATGTTATAACAATTTGTCAAAAGGGTGAATTTATTTATTTTTGGTTTACAATGAAAAAGTCCAATTTGAAAATTGATTTCTTTTTCTGATAAATGGATTTAATAATTAGTTTAGGGGTTGGATTACCCATTGAAAATATATTTAAGTTATAAATTGACTATACCCTCTAATGTTTAAATGATTATTAAGAGAATGAATAATGTCTTCTCTCAAATTAAGAGTTGATAGTGAATGAATTTTTCAAATCCATAATGATTATTTTTTGACTAATCCTCTTCATATGTGTTAAGGAATATATTACTCATTCACTTTTATATCTAAACAATGATCTCACCTCAAATAACACTATCAACCCTAAATTAGGTAATTTCACTCATAAAATATTCAAGGATATCTACCACCTTCCCAACATCTATCAAAAATATATATACACACATCACCCTATAGCCATGCCCATTCTATTATATAAAGGAATGATAATGTGGAGTGAGGAAATAATTTATCTACCGAAGCATGAAATATTTCATATAAATACAATAAATAATCACATACAATTAAAAATATATACAATGAATATTAAAATAAAATAATAGAAAAATATTTTATTATTAATATAGAAACTTAATAAAAAACTAAATTTTATACTCTTAAATGTGAAAATCAAAAAATGGGTTTTATCTCTCTATAAAACGTGTTAATTCCATATATGAATAAATAAATTTAATAAAATGTAGGAATAATAATAAACTAATTGAACTTCTTATCCTTACATCCCCAACCTCCTCAAATAGTTTATTCCATTATAATTTTAACTTTGGGATGGTTACATGTGTATCACGTTTCATGGAATATCATCCATTTTTGTTTTAATATATTCTATGATATTATTTTTTCAATAAAAATTCCCACATGAATGATAAATTTCCAGGATTATGTGACACCTTGTAGGTGTGATTCATTATTTTCCAATTATATAATGAATTCGTATAAGGGGATCGTATCTAGGGCTCATCAGCATAATCAAGATGAATGTAGCATTGAGATTATCTCTGTAAAATATGTTCACCTTGAATATAAAAGATCACATGATAAATCATTATATTGATATAATAGGGGAAATGATCATATGTGTCATGCTATTCCTGTATATGTAATGGGGACAAATTTTCCCATGTATATAACCTTACATAAAATCACATTCTTGGTCACTTCTCGATTTGAAAAAGTGGAAAAACTTAAATTAGTTCCATAAATCATACACTAGTTTTATAAAATAATTCATATTTTCAGTGAAGCTCAGAAAAAACAAATATATCACCAAATATATTATGTTTGAGCATGAAAACATTACATATCACAAAATATATATTTTATATCATGAGGATTTTTGGAGTGACTATTATTTATCATAATGAAACCAATTTCATCTATCCTAATAGAAACGGAAAATTCATTATGTATTAGGGCATATTTCTTACATGAAAAGACTAATTCCTTATGTATGATCTATTAAATCTTACATTTTCCTTTGAAATTTTTATATATCACCTTCTATATGTGACATATCATATTGTGAGTTTCCACTAAATTTATGAATTCTTCAGGATTTATTTACTAAATATATAATCTTTTACATGACCTTTAAAACAATTAATCAAGATATTATAAATATTTTCCACTCATATTTTAAAAAAGAATAATGTAATCAATTTAATTAACAATTTTCACATTTTAATAAATTTTCATCAAAAACCAATGATATTATTATTTAATTAAAAAATACTACAAAACTAACTTAATTAATAAATTTTAAAGAATAAAATAAATTTAATTTAATTTAAATATAATGATTTAATGTATTCTTTCACCCAATTCTTGGCCTAGAAAATGAAACATTTCTCAAGTGATTTATAGGTTATCAGTCCTTCTAAACTATATGTCATTAATGTTTGACCAAAAAAATTAATTGGGAATATTCAAACCTCAATACCCATAGATTTCATTATATATATATTTTTCAATTAAATTAAATCACTCCAATAGAATTCCTAACACACAATTCCATGTTTTAATGAACCATGATATACAATTTATATTATTATTTAAACAAGACTATTTTCAACTAACTGTTAAACATGAGAATATGAATAAGTGTATTTTTTTAAAAAAATTACGTATCAAGGGTTATATAAAGTAAATATATTGATAAATTAGAACTTAATTTTTAAAATGTTTGTATATTCTTGGAAAATAGGTTTTTCAAAAAATATGATTTTTTCTAATTTTTTTCAAAAAATAATAAAACTGTTTTATTCTAATTTTAGAAAATTTATTTTTAAAAATTAATATCTTTTCAGGAATAAAAATGTCAAAATTATATTAAGATGATTTATTGGGATTTTTATTAAAATCATATATTCTAAATGAATAGTGAAAATACTGATTTGTTTTAAATACATCATTTTCATTTAAAGCATTTACAAGATTAATTTTATTATATTTTTGTTTTGAATGTAAAATTAGTTAGATTATATAAATATTTATCCAATTTAGGTAGTGTAATCAATTTCATATTTAATTTTGAAATTAAAACATTTTCTACTTTTGAAAGGGTTTTCTTCAGAAATCCCTTTTTCATCACATATGTGTGTTTAATTTTAAATTAAATTACAAAAAATATAGGAATTGAAATTAGAAGAATGGATTCCATATTTTTTATAAGAATTATTTATATAATATAATAATTTAAACGTATTTATTGGTCATAATGAATAGTGAAAACTATAAACATTAATTACAATGGTTAAGGTTAAAACATGTTTACTGGGTAGTAAACTAAAGATATTAGGGTTAAAATGAAATAAAAACTTATTAGTATCATATTTATAGAACTTATATAATCCATGTTTTGATCATGAGTGATTTCTTAGCCTTATTTCATGTGTAAAACTTGGGTTCACCCTTTTCTTTTCAAAATATTCAATTTATGTCTTCTCCACCACTAATAAAATCGAAACACCTCTCCTCTCCTATTCACAATTAAAAAGCCTTTTTTTAGAAATTACCATCACAAATATATTTCTTAATTGAAAACCCAAATTTTATAGGCCATATTTTTATTATGAAACCTTTTTATGATGTCTTTAGATATAAACCTAAGGAGGTTCCCAGAAAAAGAGTTAAACTTCATAACCTTACATTTTCATTTATCCTTAAATCAATTTAAATATTATTAAAATATTATGATATAATAAACAAATATCATAAATATAATGATATTTTGTAACTTTATTTTAATATCCTATATCCATATCCTATTTCATAAAAAGGGAAATGTAACCATTGATAATTTTTACGATGGACTACCGCCACACGAACCGTTGTAATTAATTTTCCACAAACACCTGCCATAGATGGATATAATGATGGATCAAATATTAATATAATATATTTATTATATTATTTTAATTTGAGAATTAAAATATCACATTTATATTATTACTATCCATTTCAATAGATAACGTTAACGTCGATCGTGTGTATCTGTGGACCACCACCTCCATGAATCGATGTGAAACATTTTTCATTTACTTTTAACATAAATGGTAGTAAATATTTATTTGATTAATATTAAAGATATATATGAAATAATAATGATACTATAAATATTAATTAATATTTTCATTTCATTCTTTTCATTTGTTTAGAAAATCAAAACAGCGTTCATTTGTACGTACGGTGTACCATCTCCATGAACCGTGTAATTCATTTTATATAACTACCATTTATCATTTACTCTTACAAAATATGTACTGAATTTATATTATATTTATATCATGGTTAAATTTAATTATATGATTTAACCATGATAAATATTAAAGGACCTATGTTACCAATACCAAGTGTGCATTAAAAACAAAGCAATAATTACCCAAAACGTGATTTTAATATTGAATTATTAATAAATAGGTGATAAAAGGTTAATAGTAAATAATATATTGTATGATATATTACTATAATTTCTTATAATGTATCTATAATAATCTTATATATATTATATATGATTATCTAAATTGTTTAAAGTAATTCGAGACTTAACGTGAGGGAATTTCATCTCAATTTTCCTTCTTTATGACATATGTTGTGTTATACACCACTTTCATTTTTTGCGGTGTATGTAAAACAAATTTTCCATTTTATATCTTTAATATCATTATAGTAATGATATTTAATATTTTAATTGATGTATTCTTTCATGATTATTTTGATCCAATTGTTACAAAATTAGAAAAGGTTTTATGTTATAATCTCTTTGTTTAACAAGATTCTTTATGATTATTCTTCTAGTTATAAAATACTATTTTATATATCTATATAAACACTTTATTTTTCATATAAATTGGTTATTTCATGGAAATATACGTTTTAATTTATTTTTACTCCATTCATGTACTCAATATTCAAAATGATCATTTTGAAGAAAAATAATCAATATTTCTCACGTCGGTCAAAATTAATTTTTCTCCCATGACTGTGTTTTCTTAAAATGTGTTAACGAAATATTTTAAAATCATATAAAATTTTTATAGAAAATTGTACCAATGTTTTAATTGAATAATAATGATTTAAAATGAATCTAATTACTGTATTTAGGACAAGTCACTTTTATGTTTTTACTATAAATATGAAAGTAATATTTATTTTAACATGTATGGAATGATTGATATTTTCCACCATCATGACCGATCAAATATTAAATGGTTAATTTACATGTTCTAAAGGTTATTTTAAAATAAATTTTCTTGTTTAAAATTTTGGATGTTTTCATATTTCAATGAAATAATGTATAGTTGAAGAGGTTATTCTCTTCGAGAAATTATCAATGTGAACTTTTAGAATCATTTTCCATATAAGATGGAATCCATTGATATTACTTATGTTTTAATAGGTATATGACCCAATTATACCATACTAATTATATCATTGATTTTTTAATGTTTATGAGGAAAATATTTGTATAAAACCCATTCATTTCTCATGGTTTATGCTATGATGAAATGATGAAATGTTTATGAAACCTATTTCTATTCATCAAGTTATATTACAATAAAATTATTATGAAACCCATTTCTCTTCATGGGTTTGTAATTATGAAAGTTTTATAGTCTTGAGGCACACACAAATATGATTTTAATTATGTGATGGGTGGTTCTATTATAAACCAAGGATATTTGTTATGTTATAACCTAATACATTGGTCACATTATAACCATGGATTGTGGCTATGCTGTAACTATGGAATATGGTACTATTATAACCATGGATGGGTGGTTTAAATATAAATTTATAAGTGCTGGACTGACATATCCCTCCAATTAATTTGGTAGTGATGGATATCTCATGAAATAAATAGGACTAGATTAGGGAGTGAACACAATTTTGTAAAGGAATATTTCCACTATCATAGTCTTGGGAGTGAACTATGACTACTATGATGGTTTGTGGAGTGAACCCAATATATTATTATATACTTGGAAATTATCCATGGATAATAATGAAATGATTTACAATGTGTGTATTCTATAATTACTTTTCCTTTTCCAATTTAATACTTCCATAGCTTACAAATTTCTAATCCTTTACAATTCATGTCCTATGAACATCCATTCTTTTGTCCATGAATCAAATTTAGGATATGTGATATACATTGAATAGTTTTAAAAAAAATCTTATGTTTTCATAACCTTATGCTTATGTTATGTGAAATATCATATTCCTAACCTTATTGAGAATCTGATATCACCGTTTCTTCTGTTTCCTTTCCCCATGTTATGAAAATAGGTATCATTAATGATATGCCTAATAATGATTATACTTTTCATGAAAATAATGGGATATGTTAATGTTAAACTGTTAACTACTTGTTTTTTTATCCATGTTTACCAATACACTATACCTATATTATTCTATTGTGTATTGTAATGATATGTAATGAATAATCATCTATAAATATGTAATATTTTTATATAAAAAATCTGGGTTGTTATTGTTAATATCATAGGAAGTCTTGGTTAACCATTTGAAATTGGGATGAGGAAAACATTAGTAATGCCCCTATGGATATTACTAATGATATTTCAAAGGATATGTCTATGGAGATGTCTAATGACATTTCAAAGTATAAAAAATATCATGGATTTTTTTGAAGGATAGAATGAGTAGTCTATGAATTTATACACCTATTTGGATAATATATGTTTATGTGTCTCTATCACAAATACACCTAGGGGACATAACTATGAACATTTAACATTGGGATTTGAATTAATCATCCACTAATGCCTGAAAATAGTCTTTTCTAAACACTTTATTTGACACATATAAGGGATGTCTTTTAGAAATTCAAAAACACATTAAAAAACATCTAGGAGGATTTAAATTATGACCATGAATTAAATAAGTTAATCCAAATTATGTATATATTTTATAAAATTAGTCATGATTTAGACATCATATAAGAAAATTTTCAATATTTTATGGTTTCCAACTATGATTTTTTTTATTAGAATATGATTTTTAGTATTAGTTGATGGATGAAACATGAATACAATGTTTTAATAAATAATAAAATTGAAAATGAATTTATTTATTTAATGGGACATCAAATGTTATGGTTAAAGGAATGAAAAATATCATTTGTATGCTCGTACAACATCTACAACCTATGATTGCTGATAAATTTCAAAATAAGAAAAAGAGGGACCAAATTTCTATAGATTCCATCATGATAAAATTCAAACAGTAATTTATTTGTTATATGTTTCTACTAGTCGTTGAGTAATGGATCCATACAAGTAAAAATATATTTCTTATTCTCCACTATTTGGAGCCAAAAATTTATTTTTTTCGATGTCTATTATTTAGAAGGAGAAGGGTATCAATGGTGGGATCTAATCAAGAATGTGAGAGAACATTATTAAATTGACTCTATGAAGTGGGATCAGTTATAGAGATTATTTATCAATACTTTATTACCCATATTATTTCTACAAAAATATAGAGAAAATTCAGAGAGATAAAATAGAATGATGATGAACAAATTAGAACTAGTGAGGAAATTTTTTAAAAATATAACATATATTCTTCTAGTATTATTATTTAACATTAAAGTAAGGATGATTGTTTTTTAAATTATTTAATCCAATTCTCCTAATGGAGTTATCCATAAAAGAATTTAGTCTTAATGAATAAATCATTTGTTGGTCGATCAAGGTGGAAATGAGGATTGAAGATACCCCTAAATCACAGGGTTTCGATAAGAAATAAAATATTGGATTCAAATGAAATTATAAAAAAACCATGTATAAATGGTTATTTTATTTCATTTATGCTCGAATTGTGGAAGGAAACATTAAATAAATTTTGTGACGACCCTAACCCCAATATCCTAGAGCCAGTACCTTACTTTATTAAATTGTCATAAAATACAATGATTCGCATCAAAATATATTAACTAGTTTATTATTTTTGAACAAATAGTTACTTTCTAATACCTTACATTACAATTGAAAACATAAAATACAAAATAATAATTCTTTTTTGACCACCATTTTCCCCTAGCTCATCCCTATATATCAATCATAATAAACCTCTTGAAATACTAAGGCAAAATAAAACATAAGAAAGGGGTGAGATCAAAGGCTCAGTAAGTGTTAAGTATATCAGAAGCTATCAAAAATATGAAAAGAAAAATTATTCCATTGTAAATAACTAAACCATATTCTATTTAATCAATAAGTTGATCATAATATGGTTGGAATAAAAGGCTATCAAATAATACCATATAAATAATCACTTGAGATAGAAAACATAATGATAGATATTATAATAATATATTAATCACATTTAAATCAAAAAATAATCTAATAATGAAAGAATTCATAATGTAAAACATCTAAAACTTACTATCAAGGCCTCAGCCAAGAAATATGAAAATTACTAGGTAATCCCTTATCAAACACCCAATATGTCTTGTCTCATGAGACCGATTGAAACATTTAGGGGCTATATCAGTCCAAAACCATTAAGTAATAATTAAAATACATTACTCATTTTATAGTGGTGAAAATTAATCAACATATAGACATTTATTTAATGAAACATTCAAAATGTAAATAACTTTCATCACACACCATCTAGAGTAATATGGTGAATGCTATTAATATAGTACATCCAAAGTCCGGATAATCAATAAAAAATTATTAAAATATGGTATATGGTCTCATAAGAGATAAACCTCAATAAATAACAATATTAAGAAAATAGTGTTTTCATATATTAAAATACTTTAAATGAGATCATTGGAAGATACTTAAGTAAAAAATTTAAACCTTCCAAAGTGTCCCATATAAATATGAAACATTTGATTTATAATACCCATAAAGTAACAACATTAAATGAACCTTATAATATCATTTTAATATGGATATTTATGATATTACATATCAAAGGATAATTATATACCATACAAAACATAAATTAGTGTTGAATAAGGAATATATCTCACTAAAGTAAATGTGATATGAGAAACCCCTTACCTCACACTTACCTTTAGTGTAATATTCTTTAAAATAATCAATAATGGTGTAAATAATGTTATTATTTCATTATATAACTATATTAATATTTATAATACCTAATATGATCCTTTTATAACATCTTAACACCCATTCATTAATTACATTTCACCATTTTCATACTTTGGGTTTGTTTGTTTAATGGATCCATGATTCCTTCATTTTCATATAATGATGTATTTTTTTTCAAATAAAAATAAAACTCTTGAAGTTAAATTAAATGGTTTTAATTCACTTCCATAATTCTAAATAGTTATATTTATCATTTTTATTTTATACATGAGAATGATTCATTTGAAAAAGTGTTAATAATAAATGTTTTGTTTATTTTTGTAGCTTTTTCGAACACCATGAACTAGTACAGTTTTATTAACAGTTATGTGTATATATTAGTTAAATAATATGAAATAGGATATAATATAATTATTTAAATATTATTTAACAATATTAATAGTTTTATGAAGATACATGGAGGTGTTAATAGAAAATGAACGACTAATATTTACATAGGTGAATATGAAACATTACTTGGACAAACGTTTCATTTATTTAATAAGTAGTGGTAATAAAAGAGATATGTATAATATAATTTATTAAAAACATAAAATTATAGTTTTTAAATGATCATAGAATTTTTATTTCAGGCTTTATGAATATATTAAGAGAAATAATATGAATAAAATAAAATAAGAGTGGTGTTTTAAAAAAAATTATCTCTTTAATATTCCCAACTTAGAGGACCCCATAAAGACCGTCGAGTTAGTATTTTGGTAAGATAAAATGGAACTAGACTTGGGGAGAGTAAGGAGGTGATTTTTCATAAGATATGTGAGTCTATACAAGTATTTTGTGTCTCAATGGGGAGGTGAGTGTTTGTATTTATACTAGAGGAGAGGTCAGATTATGTTATTAAAATAATGATTATTTTATAATTAAGGCCACCCACATTGAGGAGGAATTAATTTCAATGAATTATATTGTAAATTATTGTTTTTAGGCTGGTTAGGGATTATAAATACCTTATAAAATTTTTAAATATGGAAAATTTTATATCTTTTAAGATTTTACCTTTTAACATTAACCTTATTCATTAGTTTACCTATACTGCACTAAATAATTTGTTACCATGGTAACCTTTTTATACCTAAAATTTAAATTAAACATACTACTAAGCCTTGAAATTATGATTCTAAATATGAATTTAAGGTGACCAAATTTAATTCACAAAATTGTAAAAATTATATTTAAAACTAATCTTGTATGCACAATGAAAAATATATTATTTTAAGTAAAAGGGTCAAAAGATTGAAATGTTTGTACATCCAATTTCATTGTGAAATTATTTCCAATTACCAAAATTGGATTTATATATGTGTAGTTGAACTAATTTAATTTTAAAAAAAAAATTAATATATAATTTAACTATATAAGTAATTTTTATAAAAAAGTAGAGTTCAATTAATATTCAATTTTTTCAATATTCATGAAAAAATGAAACCTCTATGAAAAATACCAAATCGTCACACTAAGATAATTTTGATATTAAAATTTCAAAAAATTATTTTTTTTCTAAAAAAAATAAATTTGTTTAATGTTATATTTAAATTATGTATTCCATAAAAAGGTGGAAAACATCATTTAGAAATATATAGTTTTTTATCTGAAAATTGGATTTATTCTTATCATAAGCATGACAAAAATTTTGGATGAATTTTAAAACATTTGAAAAAATATATATCATATATTTTTTATTAATATATTTAACTAATAGTTATTATTTTAAATTTTTAGGATAAAATTTAATTGGGAGTATAAAAATATTTTTTTAAACACAACATTTGTGTTCAATTGGTTAAACTTTTTATTTCTAATTAATTGGTAACTAATGGTTATTTTTATAAAAAATTATTAACTATATTTGGTTAATCTCATTCATTATCTCCTTTCCTATGGCTTGGTATCAAATATCCTAATTAAATAGTAATATTTAATCATTGGTTTAAGATCCGTGTTTTATGTAATGTAAGCTATTAAAGAAATCTAATTTCTGTAAGAAGAGGCATACTGTAAAATTGTGGGGTTTTAATGTCTCCCATACCTCAATATATTTCTTCCTAAAAATTTGAAATTTCACTTTGAAAATCATGTTTTGAAAACTGAAAATTTCATTGTGGGAAACCCACATCATAAGTAGGTTTAACTAACCATACCCTTAATAAGTGGGAAGTGAATGTGAAGGTCGCCATAAAAATTAGGCTTTTGAATAGGATAAAATGTGATTGAATTAAAAATAGGGACATAATAGAAACATCTAACCATAAATTTATTATGGATAATGAGATATGACGTGGTGATTATAATTTTGAACATAAAAAACCATAAATATTGTGATCAATTAAAATACCATTGATTTCTTAGTAAGAAAATTAAAAGGATAACATATTTTATCCAAAATTCATTTTCTAATGTTTAGGGATTGTTTTACTATCCTGATAAATAATTGATAAAGTAAACTTACAATATTAATTTTCATTTTATATGAAGAAAGTTATCCATTTTTTGTTCTTCGATCTATCCCAACTTTATTTATTATCCCATCATATACACATTAAAGATGAATTTTTCATGATTGAAGATATTTTATGAATCATAAGATCCACAAATAATTACATATGACTAAAAATATTTAATGAAATAAAAATGGTTATATCATATTATAAATAAACAATATTATCCAAATTTCAAACTAACCCATTCCATAACTCGTCAGTATTAAGACTCATCCAAAATACAACTGTCCAAATTCACAGTCTAAAAAGGTAACAAGATTTCAAAATTCCACTTAACATTGGAAAACATAATGTAACTATTAATTTCACATATCAAATATAAAATTAATTTTATTAAAATAGAACCTTAATTAAAACATATATGCATCCCAAAATGAAATATAAGGTTGTTGAATATATTCCTTAAATCCAAACATATAATTAACCTAGATAAGATAACTTAAACTATCAAATCATTGAACACTTTCATTGTCACCAATAATATCCCATAAAAATCAATTTTTTATTTATTATTTCAAAATCACGTATATATAAAGGGTTATCTTCCCTTAATCATGTATTTTAAAAAATATCAAATTACAACATCATCACTTCTCTTAGTTACTTGTACTATTCCTCACATGTTTCCAAATTGTTAAAGAATTACTATCATGCAATCCTTGTATAAATTAGGATTATTATATTCATAAAACAATTTTTAATATAGTTCATGAAACCAAATAAAAAATAACTTTAATAATTTTACATACTTTTTAAACCATTAACTATAATTAATCATCTTATTCCTTAATACCTCTTTCATTTCATTTATCATTTAGAGTATCATCATTATTATAAGTATAACCATTAATTGTATTACCTCAGTAGTTATGTTAAGGTGTTTTTCCCCATGGTAATTGATTTGAATAATTCCCTTGTTTTCCACAATTAAAACATTCAACCATTGGTAATACCCCATGTAAACCATTATTCCAAAGTTTCCATTTTCCTTGAAAATTAATTGCTTTATATTCATCTTTATACTACACAAACATCTTCAAGTTCATTTAAGCATATCACCTGTTTGTTTTTTCTAAAATTATCAACATATTTTATATAAAATTATTCATTAACCCAATTCTTTACAGTTATATCCATTAAATATATCAAAAAACAAAGTTTGAGAAGCACTAATAATTGTGATAAATCACATAGTGATTAAGACTCAATTATAGGTTGTGTATATGATGAAACTTTCTCAATATAAGAATATTTATGTTTAATCCATTTCAAAAATTATTATTTACAAATATATAGGATTACATCATATTTTTACAAATATCCTCAATGTAAAAAAGAAGGTTATATTCCCTAAAATATGTTTTTTAAATCTCGTTCACAGGGTTTCTGTGAGACTTTCTCAAATTCCAACTATAAGGACCCTAAATACCAGTTTCTAGAGGCCAATGAATTCCATTATTACAATGGTATAATATAAAATTAATAACATCCCATAGGTCCAAATACTATAGGTATTTTTGAATACAATATACATACTCATATCATATAATACAATGGAAAACATAAAATACACCAATGAAATTCCATTGTGAAACCCACTTTTCCCCTAGATCACCCCTACATATAAATCATAAAAAACATATTGAGATCATTGGAAAAATTAAAACATAAAAAATGGGAAATCTCATCTATTTAATACAGTTCAAGTAAAAAATAATCTATAATAAATAATAAACTAACAATTATGAAAATGTAAATAACTGAAACAGATTCCATTTAATCAATAACATCAAAATAATATGGTTGGAATAAAAGGTTATTGAATAATACCATCAAAATAATGACTTGAGCAAGAAAACATAATAATGGTTTTTATACTAATTGAATAATCACATGGAAATCAAAAACTATTCTCACAATGTTAGAATGCATAATTCCTGACATCTGAAACTTACTATTGAGGCCTTATCCGGGAAATCTTGTAACACATCATGTTTTTCTAAAAATAAATAGAAATGCATGGAACTTTGTTTTAAGTAGATATTTTTAATTAGCCTTTATAACATAACTTTTCTACTTCTATGTTATGAATTTCAAGAAACTGTCATCTACAATTATGTTCAGTATGTTATTTGAAGTCTATTGGAACCAAATATTTTTCTTGGTGAATAGTAACATACCCATATGAATAGTAATATGAATAGTAATATGACCCTAATGAATAGTAAATTTTATTATTATTTTATTTTATTATGGATTTAAGATAATAGCATCTAGGTTAATTTTTCATTGTGATATAGAAGTAGTTACAGAATTAGAATTATTGATTATTTAATTAAGTATGCCTTTATTTAAAAATTAAATTAATAATATATGGAAAAATATTTTGAAAAAATGTACTTTATATTTGAAATATACACATCTATAAATGGTTAGGGTGAATTTTGAGTATTTTTACGAAACAATTGATTTTTCAGTGAATAGTAAAAAATACAGTTTTTAGTTTCAGTGTGTTATGAAAATCATTAATGATATAATAACGATGTTATAAATCTGGTCGAATTTTTTACATTTAAATAAGATGTGAGGTGTCCCAAGTGTCTTATACCATGAGCAAATACCATGGTAAAGCCCATGGTTTTTCAAATACCACCCATGAGGTGTCCCTTGGAAATTATTAAAATATTCCCTTACTTTTCCTATAAATACCAACCCATTACTTCATTAAAATCATTACCAATTCCTCCTAAACGAATATTTTGCCTCCTTACCTCCATATTTTTCCTCCCAAGGTTTCCTCAAGCCCCCAAGGTCCCAACCATCATGTTCTAAGGGTTACACTACAAGGTAAGAAAATTCTCAATTTATTTCTTTTTCTTTTCATGATCTCTTTTATGTGGTATAACTTTCATGTTTCCAAACCATGTTATTATTTCATTTTTATTCATGATCTATTCTGTATTATGATTCATTTCTGGATGGGTGACCCTTTTCCCATATTTTCTTAATGTTTTCTAAAACCCTGTCACATAGCCGTTGGGCTGCCAAATTTTTGTAAGAGATTTCGCACTTATTCTTTAATTTTGAGTTCCTTCCTTATTTATTCATAATATATCCTTAACCAAGAGTCATTAAATATCCATAAGTCATGTATATTATGTATTTTATTATGTTTATGGAAAATTACTCATCATTATACTTCTCCTCTCCCACTTATTTAAGGAATAAAAACAATGTCCGTTATGTGTCGAATTACTGACATCGTGGATGATATGATTTAAATTTCCATTAATTATTTCAGGTCTGGTCATGGAACAATTTATATAGTTGAACCAGGTTATAATATATGTGTTATGACCCACCCATGGTTCTGGTAATCTTTTGTAATCATGGTTCTAATTTATAAGACAAAATGAGGTTGTTATTATCAAAGAACCACTAAAATGATCTAAACGAACATCATTAATATTTTAACATATGAAGCATCCTCATATTAAACATAAAAATGATAAATGGTATAAATTATGGTACTGGATATATGTAAATACCTTTTCATTCTAATTCTGGAATATCACTTCCAATCGAAATGAACATCCACCCTGAACTAATCCGGGAAATCATGTTAAGAACTCAATCAAAAACAGTGCAGGGAGAAAAATACTTACAATTAAAGGTTGAAATGATGTTATAAAATGATAAGATAAGATGGTATAAACATGAAAATGTTTTTTTAAAATAATAATAACAGTCTTTTAACCTTTATACAGGAATTTCAAACAAGTTTAAAGTAATACAAACCCGATGTAAGGGAATTCTTAACCCGATTTCCATTCTTTGGGTTAACCTTCGACTTCATTATTTATGTCCTATTTAATTTTTTTTTTGTGATGGGTTCCGTTTTTATTATGTTTTATTATGTGTATATATAGTATATATACATACTCAATCTACTCTATTAATATTATCTTCAATTGTATGATATTTATAAAGAGATTTTCTTTAAAATCCTCTTTTTCAATTCGGTTTACGAAATTCCAAAGTAATGTTTTTATGGAATTATTCTTGTTGTATGATTATTTTTTGGTTATTGGGAATTATATATGATGAAGGGTGGGACCTATATCTATCTCCAATGCATTGGGTATGAGTATGTTTGAGGGTGGCCGTATGGTTACTCCAAGTGTAACTACAATGGTTACACAATGTAAAGTAGCCGTGAGGGTTACAAATTATAATGTAGCCAAGAAGAGTTAAAATATTATGTAAATAATGCCCCATTATAACTTTATGATTATATTTATATTCTCATGTTTTGTGTGGATCTTTTGTAAATATCATGTTACACAAAGTTAGTATATGTGGGTGAAAAGAATGTCTTTTGAAATTATTTTCATACGTTAAGAGTATTCAGGGACTAATATGCTCTTTCTTTCTTTATCATTCCTTACCGAGCTTTCATGATCTCACCATTTTTTTAAATTATTTTCATAGGTTAATGGATGTGTAAGACAAAAAATGAATCCATGTTAAATGTTGAAAAATTGTCAAGAAGTCATGTTTAATTTTTAATGTTTTGTTTTTTGAAAAAAAAATTGAAACTTTTTTATGGTTTCCACTCTGTAATAATGTGTAATGTTAAGAATATAATATCCTAATTCTCTAAAGCTCTAAACTTGAAAATTTCCTCAGTGTAAAATGAAGTTTTTTCTTGACTAAATTAAAGATTATGAATGTAATAAGGTCGGGTCATTATATTTGGTATCAGAGGATGGTTTAGATAACTTTAGGTATTAGGGTGATGTTAATAGAATACCATAAATTATTTTCACTCTATGTTTCATTTGAAATGTAATAGAATTTAAACATTACCATTTTGCTTCATCTAAGATATGTTTGTTCAGAATGGTTTTCCGTAGAAGGAACAAGGATGCTGAAGTGGAGAGGCACCGACAGAATGACATCCTTCCGGAACTACAACCCGGATAGGTAGGGATTGGAACCAAGCAGTTTTTGACATTAATGGATCAGCTGATGCAAGAAATAAATAGTGGTGTAATCCATGCAAGATAAAAAATAGAGGAACCATAATGGAACATGAATGTAGTGGAACATATTATGAGATAACATCCTCCTGCATTCAATCGATATTCGAACCCAGAAGTAGGTGAAGGATGGTTAAAATCCCTTGAAAAGATATTCGATGTTATGTGATGTTCAGATAATCAAAAGGTAACTCATTCCATTTATCTTTCTGAAGGGGAAGTTGATCAGTGGTGGTCAATGGTAAGAAATATAAGGGGTAGAGATGATTTTTATTCCTTAGAGTCGGATGAATTTAAAAGTATTTTCCTTGAAAAATATTTTCCTAAGGTGGTGCGACATAGAATGGAGAATGAATTCCTTGAATTGAAACAGAAGGAGGAAGATTTGGTGGCTATGTATGAAGTGAACTTCACCCGACTGGTGAGGTTTTCTCAAAATCTTATTATGAATCTTGATAGCAAATTAAACTGCTTTTACTCAGGATTGAATCCAATTTATCAAAGTTCATTGGCCTCCCGTGAATTCAAAAGTAATGAGAATCTTGTCTGATTTGGTGAGAGGGTAGAGATGGAGTTTTCGGATGATCACGTGCATTTTGGAATCAAAGCAAATAAGAGGTACAGATGGAAAGAAATGGGTAAGATTCAATAAAATAAATCTTTTGGTAAGAAAACCCAATTTATAGTTTGTGAAAATTGTGGAAAAAAGCACCCAAGTAATGTCTTATAAAAACTGATAAGTGTTTTAAATGTGGTAAGTTTAGACATATGGACCGAGATTGTAATGAAAATGATCTAAAGACTATTCCTGATTAGAAAACTATAAAGTCTTTTAAATGTGGTTAGATGGGTCATTATGGAAATGCCTACCCAAAGAGAGATATGAATGATGCAAAAAATCAAGTTTACAAGCAGAAAAGTATAGTGAGATACTTTGCGACTACGTCAGCAATGTTGTACCATCCAATGAAGTTGTATCAATTACTTTGTTTTTTCACTCAGATTTTTCAATTTTTTTTTGATATGAGGTATACATATTCACTAATCTCTGAGAAGTTTTCTGGTAAATTGGAAATATCAACTCAACAAATAATACCCAAACTTATTGTTAAAACAGTAGAGGGAAATGTTATGGCAAAGAGGAATTATAATAATCTTTATATTGTGGCCTGTGGAAATATATTACCTGAAAGCCTTGTTGTTCTACCCTTAGTTGAGTTTGATGTTATTCTGGGGATGGACTGGCTTTCTGATTATCATGTTAAGATTAAATATAGTGCTAAAGACAATGTTTTTCAGAAATATTTTCAGTTTGTATACAGGAATGAACCCATACAATTGATAACAAATCAAGAAGCTGAGAAAGTATTTAAATTTGGAAAATGAATGTTATCTTTCTCTTATTGTTGAAAACAAGGGAACTATTTAAATTAATTATGTGCCTATGGTAAATGAATACCTTGATGTTTTTCCTGAAGTGTTACTTGGTGTCATACCTGATCTAGAAGTCAAATTCACAATTGACTAAGTTCCTGATGCTAATCCAATTTCAAAACCCCCTTATCGTATGGTTCCAATAGAACTTATTGAATTGAAAAACCAGTTTCAGGATTTTCTTTACAAATACTTCGTTCATCCTAGCACTTCACAATGGGGAGCTCTTGTTTTGTTTGTTAAAAATAAATTTGGTTCCATGAGACTTTGTATTGATTATAGAGAATTAAATAACATCCTTAGTAAAAACAAGTATCCTTTGGCTCATATCGATGAATTATATGATCAGCTCCAAGAAGATCAGTACTTTTCTAAGATTGAATTGAGATCTGGATACCATCAACTGAAGGTGAAGGAAGATGACATCCCGAAAATATCCTTTCTTACCAGATATAGGCATTATAAGTTTGTTGTTATGCCATTTGGATTAACTAATTCACCAAATTTATTCATGAATCTTATGAATAGAGTATTTCATGTGTTCTTGGATAGGTTTATTGGTTGTATTTATTAATGACATTCTAGTATTTTCTAAAAATAATTAGGATCATGAAAAACATCTAAGGCTTGTAGTACAATCATTAAAAGATAATAAACTGTATGGAAAATTCAGAAAGTGTGATTTTGGGTTGCAACATATTTCTTTTCTTGGGCACATTGTAAGTAGTGATGGAATAATAGTTGATCCGGCCAAAACAAAAGTAGTTGATGAATGGAAAAGACCCACAAATGTTACAGAGATTTGTAGTTTTCATGGGTTAGTAGGTTATTACTGATAGTTTGTTAAGAACTTTTCACGGTTATATAGACTGAAAACTAAGTTAACATGAAAAAGGGTTAAATTTGTTTGGACAGAAGAATGTGATGTCTGTTTTCAGGAACTGAAGAAGAGATTGGTTAATGCTCTAGTTTTGTCCTTACCTTCCCTAAATGGTGAGTATTTCATATAAAATTATGCTTATTTTAAGTGACTTAGTTTTGTTTTGATGCATAATGATTAGATAATTGCCTCTTCTTCGAGACAACTTAAACCTCATGAGCTAAATTATCCCACACATGATTTGGAATTGGCAGTTGTGGTTTTTTATTTTAAAATTTGGAGGCATCATTTATACGCAACCAAATACCAAATATATACTTACCATGAAAGTATGAATTATATACTCACTCAGAAGGAATTAAATATGAGCCAGAGAATATATCTTGAACTGATAAAGGATTATGACTCCACGATCAATTACCATCCTAGAAAAGAAAACAAAGTGGTGGATTTCTTGAGTCAGAAACATCATGCATCATTAACCATGTTACGTTTGGAACATCAACCCTTGATTAATGATTTGATAAATTTTGGCTTAGAAGTTGTTGGTGCAAGGAATACATCTGTTTTGTTTCAGGTTTCAGTGCAGTCTTTGTTTCCAGAAAAAATTAACCGAGCGTAGAAGGAAGACTGTGAGCTAAAGAAAAAAGTAGAATTGGTTAAAATGGGTATGTTGCTAGATTTTATCCTTGATAAATATTTTTTTTTAAGATTTGGAAAAAGGTTGTCTGTGCCTAGTGATTCTCAGTTGAAGAAATATTTTTTGTGCAAAGCTCATAGTTCTCCTTTTTCTATTCATCCTGGTAGTACTAAGATGTATAGAGACCTTCAGGAGTATTATTGGTGGGATCGAATGGAAAGAGGTTTTGTTGATTTTACTATGAAATGATTAATATGTCAATAGGTTAAAGTATAATGACATTTACTGAAGGGGATGCTTCATCCTTTTCCAATGCTGGAGTGGAAATGGGAGATTGTGTCCATGGACTTTTTGGGGGGACTACCAATGAATTCTCGAGGCGACAATGCGATTTGGGTTATTTTTGATCGGATAACAAAGTTTTCTCATTTTCTATCTATTAGAGATACAATGTATTTGTATCAACTTTCTCAATTGTACATCAAGGAGATTATCAGGTCACATGGAGTTCCTATTTCCATTTTATCTGATCGTTGGGCACAGAGATAAATTTAAGTACAACTTTTCATCCTCAATCAGATGGGTAGTCAGAATGAATGATTCAAACTTTGGAGGATATTCTTCGAGCTAGTCCAATATACTATCAGGGAAGTTGGGATCAACATATTCCTTTAGTTGAGTTTTCATATAATAACAGTTTTCATTCCAGTATTCAGATGGCACCTTTTGAGGCCTTGTATTAGAAGCAATGTGGAACTTGAGCATTTTGGGATGAAGTTGGTGAAATAATGTTGATGGGGCCAGAATTAGTCGAAGAAGTGGTTGAGAAAGTGATGATGATCCAGCAGCACATGAGGACAGCTCAGAGCAAGCAGAAATGTTATGCAGATAATAGAAGTAAATACTTCTCTTTCGAGGTAGGTGAGCATGTTTTCCTTAAAATCTATCCTTGGAAAAGTGTGATGTGTTTTGGTAATAAAGGAAAGCTAAGTCCATGGTTAGAACATTTTCATAATGTGTAGATTATCCTCTGAGTTTGCTTTAGGTACACAATGTTTTTCATGTTTCGATGTTGAGAAAGTATGTGCCAGATTCATCACATGTCTTGTTCCCAGAAGCAGTTCAGCTGGAAAAGAACCTTTCTTATGAAGAGAAACCAGTTCAGAATATTGATCAAAGTGAACAGTTATTGCGGAATAAGATAATCCACCAGGTAAAGGTTTTGTGGAGGAACCACATGGCTGATTAAGCAACATGGGATTCTGAAAATTCTATGAGGAAAAAATACCCTTAGTTGTTTAATAAGTAAATAAAATTGTGAGGACACAATTTCAAAAGGTGGGGATAATGTAACACCCAATTTTTTCTAAAAATTAATAAAAATGCATGGAACTTTGTTTTAAGTAGATATTTTTAATTATCCTTTAAAACATAACTTTTCTACTTCTATGTTCTGAATTTTAAGAAACTATCATCTAAAATTGTGTTCAGTTTTTTATTTGGAGTCTATTAGAACCAACTTGTTTTTTTTGTTGAATAGTAACATACACTTATGAATAGTAATATGAATAGTATTATAACCCACAATGAATAGTAAATTTTATTATTATTTTATTTTATTAATGCTTTCAGATAATATCATCTAGGTTAATTTTTCATTGTGATATAGAAGTAGTTACATAATTAGAATTGTTAATTTTTGAATTCAGTATGCTTTTATTTAAAAATTAAATTAATAATATTTAAAAAAAATTCAAAAAATGGACTTAATTTTTGAAATCTACACATTGATAAATGGTTAGGGTGATTTTTTGGAATTTTTCTGAAATAGTAGATTTTTCGGTGAATAGTAAAAAATACAGTTTTTAGTTTCGGTGTGTTAATGACATCATTAATGATATAATAATGAAGTCATAAATACGTTTGACTTTTTTTATAGTTAAATAATATTTGAGGTGTCCCAGGTGGCTTATACCATTGGAAAATACCATGGAAAAGCCCATGATTTTGCCAATACCACCCATGAGGTGTCCCCTGGAAATTATTAAAATATTCACTTAATTTTCCTATAAATACCAACCCATTCCTCCATTAACATCATTCCCAATTCGTCCACAATGAATCTCGGGAATACATACCTCAATATTAGTCCTCCCAAGGTTTCCTCAAGCCCCCAAGGTCCTAACCATCAAGTTATATGGGTTGCACTACAAGGTAAGAAAATTCACAATTTCATTCTTTTTTCCTTTTATGTTCACTTTTATGTGGTATAACTTTCATGTTTACATAACATGTTATTATTTCCTTATTATTTGTGATCTATTATATATTATTATTCATTTATGGATGGGTGACCTTTTTCCCCTCTCTTTTTAATGTTTTCTAATACCCCGTCGCATAGCCGTTGGGCTGCCAAATTTTTGTAAGAGATTTCTCACTTATTCTTTTATTTTGAGTTCCTTTCTTATTATTTCTTCATAGAGCCTTACCCAAGAAACATTAAATCTCCATAAATCATGTATATTCTAGATTTTATCATGTTTATGGAAAATTAACCATCATTATTCTTCTCCTCTCCCACTTATTTAAGGAATAAAAACATTGTCCGTTATGTGTCGAATTACAGACATCGTGGAGGATGTGATTTCAATTTCCATTAATTATTTCATGTATGGTAATTAAACCACTTATATGGTTGAAATAGGTTATAATATATGTTTTATGACTCATATGTGGTTTAGGGATTCTTTTTTACTCATGGATCTAATTTATAATACAAAATGAGGTTTTTATTATCAAAGAACCACTAAAATGATCTAAACGAACATCATTAATGTTTTAACTTATGAATAATACTCATATGAACATAAAAATGATAAATCATATAAATTATGGTACTGGAAATATTTAAATACCATTCCATTCCAATTCTGCAATTTCACTTCCAATCGACAAGAACATCCACCATGAACCAATTAGGGAAATCATGTTACGAACTCACCCAGAAACAGTGCAAGGAGAAAAATACTAACCATTAAAGGTTGAAATGATGTTATGAAATGATAATATAAGATGTTATAAACATGAAAATGTTTCTTAAAAATACTAATAACACTCTTTAAACCATTATACATGATTTTTAAACAAGTATGATTTAATACAAACCCGAGGTAATGGAATTCTTATCCCGATTTTCATTCTTTGGGTTAACCTTCTACTTCATTATTTATGTTCTATTTAAATTGTTTTTGTTATGGGTTATATTTATATTATGTTTTATTATGTTTATTTACAGTATATATAGATACTCAATCGACTATATTAAAACTTTCTTCAAATGTATGATATTTACAAGGGGCTTTTCATTAAAATCCTCTTTTTAAATTTGGTTTTATGAAATTCCAAAGTAATGTTTTTATGGAATTATTAATGTTGTATGATTATGTTTTGGTTATTGGGAATTATTTATGATGAATGGTGGGACCTATATCTACTTCGAGTGCTTTGGGTATGAGTAAGTTGGAGGTCGGCAGTATTGTTACTCCAAGTGTAACTACAATGGTTACACAATGTAAGGTAGCCATGAGGGTTACAAATTATAAGGTAGCCACGAATCATTAAAAGATTATATAAGTAATCCCCCAAGATACCTTTATGATTATATTTATGTTCCCATGTTTTGTGAGGATCTTTTTGAAATCTCATGTTACATAAAGTAAGTATATATGGGTGACAAGCATGTCTTCTGAAAATGTTTTCATACGTTACGAGTATTCATGGACTAATGTGATCTTTCATTATTTTTCATCCCTTACTAAGCTTTCATTCTCATCCCAAGTTTTTAAATGATATTCATAGGTTAATGGATGTGTAATAAAAATAATAAATCCATGTTTAATGTTGAATATTTGGCATGAAGTCATGTTTAGGTTTTAAGGTTTTATTTTTTGAAAAAAAATGGAAACTATTTTAATGGTATCCACTCTGTAATAATTTGTAATGATAAGAATATATTGTCCTAATTCTCTAATGATTTAAACATTAAAATATCCTCAATTTAAAGGGAAGTTTTTTCTTGACTAAATTCAAGATTATGTATGTAATAATGTCGAGTCCTTATACATCTGACAAAAATAGGTAAGGCCTTAGCAAAACCCCAATTTAGTTTGTCTCATGAGACCAATCGCTACATCTTGGGGATATAGCAGGACCCAACCATCACATACTAAGTCCCATACACCCCTCATGTGAATGTGGTAAAACATAATAATCATAAATATATTTGTATTGAACCTAGGAGTAAAAATGTAAATAACTTTCATAACACCCCATCTAGACTAATATGGTGAATGGTATCAAAATAGTACGTCCCTGGTGAAGATAATAAATAATAATTTAATAAAATATTATATATTATATAATAAGAAATAATACTCAATGAATTACATGAGTCAACATAGGATATAGAGATAGATGAAAATACATTAAATTATATTATTGAAAAATATTTGAGGAAAATAATATTTGAACATTCAAAAGTGTCCTATAAAACCTTAAAACATTGGAATTAAAATATATATGAATTAATTACATTAAATTAAAAATATTATATCATTAGAATAAGAATATTAATGATATAATATGTCAAAAGGTCACTATATACACTACACAACAAAAATAAGTGTTGAATAATTCATATATCTCATAGAAGTAAATGTTAAATGAGAAACCCCTTACCTATTGCTTCCCTTTAGTGTAACATTATTTAAACTCTTATATAATGGTTTAAAAAATTTCATTAATTCATTAAAAAATATTCATATTTATAATAACATATATGATCCCTTATAATAAATTATCACTAGTTCGTTAATAATATTTCATTATTTTCATTGTTTTTGATGAGTTTATTTAATGGTTTCAAAGTCGGTTCATTTTAATATAATTATGTATTATCTTATCAAATATAAATAAAACTCCATAAGTGAAAGAAAATTATATTCATGAACTTAAAGAATTTTAAATAGTTCCATTTATCAGAATTATTTAACAGATAATAATGATTCATTTGACAAAGTTTTAATGATAAATATTTATATTATTTTGTTGGTTTTTCCAAACACAACAAAAAAATTTTGTTTTATATAAAATTATGAGTAAGTATTACTTCCATAAAATGTTATATGATACAATATTATTTTTTAATATGATTTTATAAGAAAAATAGTTTCATGAGTATACATGAAGGTGGAAATGGAAAACAAAGAAAAACATTATTCATGGAGGAGATTAACTGACATAAGTTGGATAATAGTTTCATTTATTTGAATAAGTTGAGATAATAAAATTGATAGGTATAAGATTTTTCACTAGAAAAATAAAATTCAATTATTTAAAATATTATTAAATTATTATCTCATGATGGATGAAGATATTAGAATAATGTATATGATGAAAACAAAATAAGAGAGGTGGTTTGTGAATATTACCTCTTGAATATCATATATTTGGAGGACCCCTTGAGCACCTTGGATTTGGTATTTTGGGAATACCATCAGACCTTGGACTTGAGTAGAGTGGGTAGGGGAGTGTTTGTAATATATTTTAGGATCTAAAAGGCTTGGGGGTAGAAATTGGATGGGGTGGGGTGGAATTTATATTAGAGGAGAGGTGGGTTTAAGTGATTAAAATTATAATAATTTTATAATTAAAGAGACCACTTTGTGGTGTCATTACATTAAATGTATTATATTTTTAATTAATATTTTTAAGGCCTCTTTGAGTTAAAAAATAATTCAACTAACTATTAAATTTTGTAATTGTTTGTGATGTTAACATTTCACCTATTAACTCTAACCCTTGTCACTATTTTACCTATACTACGGTAAATAATATTTTTACCACAATAAAATATTTATACCTAAAAATGATATTGATATTAAGAATAATTTGGACAATATGATTCAAATATTTCACTCATTTTAAAAAATTAAATTCCCAGAATTGCAAAACAAAATTATTTAAAATTATACCTGTATGTACAACAAAAAGCGGGGTTTTAAAGTGATAAGCTCAACATTTTTAAATGTTTTTACATCCAATTTCATTGTGAAATTGAATCCAATAAACTAAATATGTTATATGGATGAATTAATGAACTAATAATTATTTAAAACTCATTTATAGGATAATATATCTATATAAACAAATTAGACAAAAAAGTAGTTTTCATTTAAAATGCAATATTTTTCACTATAAATAAAAAAAAGACCACTCCCAAAAATTATCAAAATTTCACTATAAACTTATTTTTATATTACCATTTCAATTACGATGTATATATTTTTAAATAAAATTATAAAAGATTCAAAATTCATATTTAAATTAGTTGATCCATCAAAAGGCTGAAATACTACCCATAAAAATATATAGATTTTTATACATAAAATTAGATTTATACTTATACTAAGACTATCAAACATAAAGGTTGAATCTAAAAAAATTGATTTAATATATGTTATATATATTTAATTAATTTTTTCACTAATATTTATTATGTTAATATGTTATAATAAAATGTAACTATGGGCTTCAAATAGTCTATTTTTATAAAAACACACTCTTAATAGTCAATTGGTTTTCATTATTGTTTACAATTAATGAGTAACAAATGAATTCATTTTAAAAAACATTGTAAAATATATTTAGTTAATATCAATCATTGTTATCATTCCAATGGCTAGGTGTTAAGTATCCTAATTAAAGAATAATGTTAAATCATTTCTTTAAGCACGATGTTCAGTGTAGTGTAAGCTATCAAAGAAATTGAATTTATTTAACAAGATATATATCGTAAAATAATATGGTGTTAAAAATTTTCTTATGAGATGAAATATAATTTTTTTACCATGTGTACATTTTGGATGATAAAAGAATCATTTTTTAGGTTATATAATCTTATGTCTGGGTTTATCGATAGATCGATCATAGAAAGAGGCAACTAAACATTGCCCTAGACCATTCAAGGTAACTAATATCTGTATATTTCTTGTATTATATGGATATTATTGATGATATAAGGATATTGTTTCTTGAATTTATAATACACTCAGCATGTTTACTTAAAATGGATATATGTTCTTCTCAATAGATCAATTTTAGGAAAATTTAATAGAATTGAAGATAAGGGTAGTTAGTGTACTTAAACTAACAATTTCTTAAAGTAGATTTGCATTTTTAAACTATATAGATTCTTTAACAAGGTACTGGGATTAATTATCATGGAAAATTACATGGTTCCTCATGAAAATTTATGGTCTATGGGAAAAATTATCCAAATCAAGATTAGGATTTAACTATAATTATTTTTAGTATTGATGATTTGATGGTATTGTATTTACAGATAAATATATTATTTAAATAATATTCCCAAAAGTTTAATGTATGTATTCCTATTGAGGTATTTTAACACAGGCCAAAGAATATGGTTAGATCTGAGTAAATATTTTTATTTTTAGTACATTACCACACTCGGAAATTGAACAATGTGGATGATTCTTTGAGCTGAAAGGATCAAGATATCTTATCAAGGATGATGATCACAAGATATCCAATATATATGTATTTTCAAAGGATCAATCATTAAATAATGAAGCAAGGGGAGAAATCTTATCTTTCTCAAATGTTTTCTCAACTATCTCTCCAAGTGAATATCAAAGAGGCGAAAAGGATGACATAGTTCTCTAAAAAAGGTTAAAAATGTTCATTAGTTTAAAAATGATTTTTATTGAATGATAAGTTTTTAGGAACAAGTATTTGTTCCATATATACATGATTTTAATAATGATATATTATAGGAAGCACATATTTCTTCATTCTCGATTCATCCTGGAAGTATAATGATGCACAACGTTTTAAGGAGTAGTTTTTGTGGGATAGCATGATGAGAGATATATCAGAGATTGTATCAAATTCCTTGATATGTCAAAATTTTAAGGATAATTGACAAAGGAATATGGTGTTATTACAAAAATTACTCCTAAAAATGGAAATTTGAATACATCAACATGTATTTTCTTATTATACTCCCCAAAAAATATAAAAGAAATAATGATACATGGGTTACAATCGATATCAATATAATTTAATCACACATAATCGCTATTAGAGTAGATTTATCTATTGATCACATTTACTAGATATAAATTAAATAAAAATTCAGTTTTTGTCGAGTACCAAATTCTACTATATTTGATGGGGATATGAGGTTGACCATAATGTTGTGGGAAGGTATTCCGTAAGGTCATGATTAAATGTTGAGTTTATGCACTCTGTATCATATTGAGACACATGATCATAATGATAATAAAATAAAATCCATATAAGATATATTGAGACCTTATTAAATGGATTCCAATTGTGGTTGGGATCAACCACATCCTCTAATGGACTTCTCTTAAAATATTAGTTTTCACGCAAGCATTCAGATGGATCCTTATGAATCCCTATATTGAAATAATTTTAGAATATCAATGATCAAGAATAATATTTCAGAAATAAATATATTAGGACTAGAGCTTGAAAAATAAACTAAAGGGATGGTTAGAGACATTCTGAAACGCATAAGGGTACTCAAAATTTGGTAAAGAAGGTACACTAATAATCATTGATGTCATCTAGAATTTAAAGTTTGTAAGAAAATATTTATATTAATTTATCCATGGAATATGGTTATGAGATTTAGAAAGAAATTGAAATCTATACACATGTTATATCAGTCCCTTTGAAATTATTTCCTATATCAAGATGGTAGCTTATTGATTTGTGCTTACATCGAACCCCTCCCAAGTCCATAATGCGTTCCAAGCACATATCTTGAGGAAGTACACACCTAATCCATCACATGTACTGAAATCTATTTTCATATAATTGGAGCATTATTTTTCTTATGATGAATAACTAAGTGAGATTCTTGATCATAGAGAGAAATTTCTAGAAAACAATACGACTCACATGGTCAATGTTTTTTGACGAAACCACTAGCTTGGGAAAGCTATTTGGGATCCTGAGGATGTGATGAGGGAGAAGAATCATCATTTTTATACCACATTGAAGATGTCTAAAGGGTGAAAATAGTTTAATTGGGATAGAATGCATCACCCAGGATATTATGAAATATATTTTTTACATGAAATTAAATTTTTCAACAACTTTTTTTACACAGAATTTGGAGTTTTAAAAAACCCCCATATAATATTAAAATTATTATTTAAAATGACCATTATAACTGAGCCATTAAAATTAAAAATATTAATAGGATAAAACATATTTTGAAAATTAAGTATGTATGGTTTAGATAGTTAAAATACATTGATAAATATGTACATAATTCTTAGTAAAGACATTATATGCTTTGAAAATACAGTTTGTTCAAAAAAAAGTTTTTATTGCTTTTTTTACAAGATAAAAAAATGAAATATCAAAACTATTAAATAAATTTGATGAAAAAAGTATATAAATTTTGGAATAATGTTTTAAAAATTATCTTTTGGTGAAATATTTTGATTTTAGAATAAAGATTACTTTTTAAGGAATAGTGAGAAAATGATGATTTTTGTTAAAAAATTCTATTCTTAATGAATTTTAAAGATAGATTTTAGAATATTGTCATTTAAAAATTAAAATTATTCTAATTATATATTTATTGATAAAATTTATATCATTTAAATAAATATAATTTGAAATTTTTAAATTAAACTTTTTAAACATTTGAAATTGTTTTATTTGGAAAAAACATTTCGTCATGTTTGTGAGTTTATTCTTTAATTAAATTAAACCACTTATATGAATAGAATTTTCAAAAATAAATTCCATATTTTAATTAATAATAAATTATATTACATAATATGTTAAATTTTGTTTTCATAATTAATTGTGAAAATAGTAAAATTAATTACAATGGTTAATGTTAAAACAGGGTTAACAGGTGGTAAACTAAAATGAAGAGGCTTTAAAATGCCTAAAAACTTGATCAATTTGTATTATATCTCCATATTCAGAGTATTTTTTATTGAAAAGTTTGGGTACACCTTTTTCCTATTCAAAAACATCTATATGTTTTCTCTCATGGACTTATAAAAGGAAATACCTCTCCTCTCATATTCATACATCGAAAGAATTTGGTTTGGGAAATTCCAGACCAATATATTCTATAATTCCATACCTAAATACGATAGGGCTTAATTTTATTATTCATAAATATTAAGAATGATTTAGGTGTAAACCTAGAGAGGTTCTTTAATGAATAGGTAAATTTCATAACCATGCATTTTTAAATTTATTTATTCTTCCACCTATATAAAATGTTATCAAAATATGATGAATTAATAAATGCAGTATATCCCATATTCTATGATGTTATTATGTAAATGGAATCACATAAATCCATATCCACTTTAGTCAAATGTGAAATAAAAATGTCAGTCGTGTGTATGGTGGAATGGCTCCCCACAAACCAATGAAATTCATTTTCTAATACCATATCTCATGATTGAAGATAATTAGGAGTTTAATGTTTATATATGATATTTATGATATTATTAAACAATTTAAATTATAATATCTCTTATAACTTCTTAACTTAATTTTTTTTAGAAAATGAATATGTTGCTCATGTGTACGTGTGGACTATCGCCTCCATAATGTGATGTGAAACATTTTCAATTTTATTTTTACATTGATGGTAATAAAAAAAAATTTGATTAATATAAATGATATATATGAAAAAATATTTAATATTTAACGATAACTTAATATTTATTTTTCTTTAAATCCATCTGTTGATAAAATAAATAAAGTGTTCATGCATACATATGGCTTATCATCACTCTGAATGTTGTAATCCATTTTCTATTTATAACTATTATTAATTACAATAAATATAAAAGATAATAAAAATGTATTATATTTATATAATTTTAGAAATTATAGATAATAGTTTTCCATGATCAATGTTAATGGGCTAAATTTACTGAACCAAATCTTACATGAAAAACAATTCAATTATTACTGAAGACTTTATTTTAATAAAGTGTTTATAAAAAATGTTTGAAAAGGGTTATAAGTAAATCACATATGGAATGATATATATGAGTATAATTTTTGGAAAATTTATATTAATACTATATTTACTAAAAATGATAATAGAATGTTCATGGATATTTTTGAGACTAAATGTAAGGGAATTCCTTCTCAAATTGTCTTCATTGGGACACAAGTTATTTTATGCACCTATATTATTTTAGGTTGTGTATATACAGTCCCTTTGACATGTTATATCATGAAACTAATTATGATAATGATTCTTAATGTTTCAATTGATGTTATTATTTAATGGGTCTTATGATTCAATGGTTAAAAAATGGTAATGGTTTTAAGTTACAATCTCTTTGTTTATTGAGATTATTTATGATTATACGTATAACGGTGAAATTTTGTGATATATCTCTCTAGAAACTCATAAATTTATTTATACTCTCTTTATGTCCTAAAAATACATGTTTTCATTTCATTTACATCCCTAAATGTACTCAAGAGTCCAAAATAATTTTTATAATCAAAAGTCCATGTATTCCTCTCGTTGGCCCAAAATCATTTTTCATCGATCCCATGTTTTCTAAAAACGGTTTAAGGAATGATTTTAAAATTTTCCAACTATTTTTTAAAATCATTTTTAAATTTGTTTTATCATTTTAATAATGGTTTAGGAGTTATATTCTTTTAATATTCTGATCAATTATTTTTTTAATTTTTGCGGAAAATGAGAATGGACTCTTCATTTTAACATGTACAAGATGAATAGTATTTTCCATCATTATGACCACTAAATGATTTAAATAATTATTTAATGTTCCCAAGGTTTTATTCAATGAAAAATTTTACTTTATAATTTTTTATGTTATTATATTTGAAATTAATTTTTAAAGATTGGAAGGTTATTTTAATGATCAAATGTTTATGTGATCTTTCTAAATCATTTTCCATCTAAGATGAAAACCATTGAGGTTTCTTATGTTTTTAAATGGGATATTATCCAATTATACCGTCATTATTCTTTCTCTATTTGGTTAATGCTTATGATGGTATGATTTTTATAAAATTCGTTCCTTTCTCATGGGTTATGTTATGATGAATTGAAAAAAAAATTTATAAAGACTTGTTTCTATTCCATGTGTTAAGATATGATGAAATGGTTTGAAAACCTTTTTATTTTCATAGGTTCTAAAATTATGAATGTTCAATGATATTTTGGTACAAAAATATATATTATTTTCATTATGTTATGAGTGGTTCTTCCATAAACCATGAATGATGCATATGTAATAACTATGAACCGTGATTATGTTATAATCAAGGATATTGGTCATGTGATAACCAAGGATATTGGATATATTATAACCATAGACATATGGTTTTGTTATAAACTGATATTGTTGAGACCTATATCTCCCTCCAATTAATTGGGTAATTATTGATATCTCGTTATATAAAAATGGATGGAATGGAAAATGAAACCATTTTAGTAAGGGACTCTAACCACAATGATTTCTTAGGAGTAAATTGTGAACACTATGATGGTATTTAGAGTGAATCCAATCCACTATGATAGCCTTGGAAATTACCCTTTCCTACTAAGGAAATGATTTTTTTATTCTTATGTGTATTACACAATTCCATGTCTTATTCCAATATTATGATTCTAGGTGTTATATTATTTTAGTACATTATGATTCTTGTCTAATTAACATAGAATCATTATGTCATGAATCATCTTTATGATCTAAAACATACTTGGTATTGTTGTAAAATGTTATTCTTAGGATATAATTCCCACATGCTCATGGTTTATTGATATATTCCTTATTTACCATTATTGAGAATCTTAGCTCACCCTTTATTGTCTTTCCATTTTCCAGGTAATGAAGAGAGGTATTATGTTTGATATTCCTAAGATGGTTTCTAGTAATTACGAACTTAGTGGGAGATTATATAATTCACTTATGAACCATTTCTTTATGTATTTGTGTTTCCAAATGCACTTATACCTATATGATTCGTGTGTGTAACATTATGTTAATTAATTAATATTCATATAAAAATTTGTAATATTTATGTATGAAAAGAATGAATGCATGATTACAAAAAATAACATCATTGTAATAATTTTAGTGCATCATTACAAAAATTACTAGTTACATTCAGGACATGTAACTAACTATTGTCCTTCATAAGAGAATGTATACCACGAGAGAGTCTTATAACCATCATCATCTCCTCCCAATTAAACATCTATATATCATGGATGTAACACCCCTCTTATTATCATTGTCTTGTGAAGGGGGGAGGATGTCACATTGACTTAAGGTACATCTCCAAGATTGAAAAAGATATAAATAAATGATAAAGGGGTTAAATACAAACATGGGATGATTTTTCCCTTTTAGAATTAAATAATTAACCAAACAAGCCACAACCAAAAACCTCTATCTATTGCATTATAATAATTAAAGAAAACTCAACATTTAATTTATTAAAATCAATCTTAAACCATATACCAAAATGGAATACTATAATGTCAAAGTAAACAATGTAAAACCACAAAACCAACAAAACTCAATGAAAATGAACAACAAATCGATGCTCCAAACATGCTCCATGATCCATATCCAAAAAATATCCCATGAATAAAAAATTACTACAAAAGATGTGTGATACTTTACGTTTTCCCATGTGTTGATAAAAATCATTTCCAAAAGCACCAAAGTGCCAAAGTATGGGTGAGTAATGAAACATAGTAGATTTTCCCTAACAAATTCCCTTCTCATGCCCCTAAGATATAAAATGATAAAAGAGTTATATGAAACTAGTTATGTAAAAAAAATTAAAATTTTTATATATCCAAATAATAAAGTCCCAATAATACATTATTCTCATGATAGCCATAATTTTCATGAAAAAAACCAAAAAATGTTATGAAACCATTTTAAAAATTATACTTTAGAATAATCAATTTCATTCCACATATCCACACCAATAACAACAGAAGTTACATGGACCTATCTATACTAACAATTGGGGTGTCATCATTTCAGTAAGACATCACATAATGAACAGTTTTGATGTAGGAGAGGTTATACCCTTATCCATCCCACAATGATGGGGGATAAATCTTACCCTTATCCATCACAAATGCAAATGAATACCCAGAAATATTTTACCAAAACCAATTCCAAACAAATGATTCAATAGTTTAAGTAAAAAAAATTATTGATAACCTTTCTTACAAACTATTTCAATAAAACCAAAAAGGTTTTTATTGAAAAGATATTTCCATACAAAAAAAATCCAAAAAATCAGTTTAAAACCATTATTTTAAAATCACGTCACTTATTTCACATTCTACAAAAATTCCCATTTTCCAAAATTTTCTGAACCAAAACTAATAATGGTTTTCAAAAATAAATTAACATCAATTTCACTACCAAATTCATTAAAACAGTATATTTGAACAAATACTTCATGATTGAAATAGAGGAGTTGAGAGTGAATCCCCCAACCTTGAGTTTTATGATGAAAATAAATGATTGCCCTAAAAAATAAACAAAAACTAGTTAAATCTTCTTGAACCCACCTTTTATATCTTAATATATAATAAAACGAGACATATATAATCATATTTGGCATGAACTATCTCAGATCTAACCACAATATATGTATATCAAATAAATTGGGGGAGAAAGAGAAGTAGATATAATAAAACCATCATGAACTACCAAGAACAATGAGTTACATTGAGAATATAGCTTTGAATCACCAAGAGAGTCTTTTGGATTCCAACCAATTCAATGAGGATAGATTATCCAAACATTGAGAGGGGAAAATATAGAGTTAGTTCTATTTTGGGGAAAAATGAGGCACTAAAACACAAGGTTATCTTTGATCCACATTTTTATGATCTATAATTTTAACCATATAAGGTTTTCTTATGCTGTTAGTAAAACCATGCACTATTAATGTTCTCTCCACTGTGTAAAGGATAAATCAAACAATGTTGGGTCACCCGATTTCAAAACCATGCACCAACCATTCCATAACTCAATGTCCAAAAATGAGTCCAATAGAGCATGTTTTTTCCTAGGATTCCATATGGTTTGGGAGAACTATGCACCACCTGTGCACCTTCCATTTATCTGCTGTTTCATTGTGAATAGTTTCATATAAGTTTTTCATGGTACACCCAAACCATACACCATCCGTGAACCTATATGAAATCCCAATAAACACTCCAATATTTCTCCAAACTCTTCCAAACATCACCAATATACTATAAAACCCTTAAAAAATAAAGGGATACATGCTTGGAAATGGGGGATCTACATTCTTCCCACCATTTCCATTTCGATCCATAGAATATAGAAATCCATCAATGCTTTGAAATATTTCTTTCCCACTAATCTTTGATTTCATTATAATGTTCCCTAGTCTTTTCATGAATCAGACATTGTTTCCAAAAAACCCACACTATACCGATTCTTTTTCAATGAAATACATTCTATTTCTAATCTACAATCCACATCAAGATATGTACCAAAAAATAATCTGAATCTAGTTCAACATGATCCCATGAAGTCATATATATATGATCATATTGATAATTTTCAATTGAGATACATGAAACACATTATGCACCGCAGTAAAAAATGGTGGAAATTCCAATCTATATTTCACCCCACCAACCTACTCTAGTATCTCAAAAAATCCAATGTAACTTAGAGATAAATTGTCCTTCATCCCAAAATGTGTATTTCTAAGCCTTGGAGAGATCCTTAAGAACACAAGATCAATTACTGCAAAGGAAAATAACAATTTATGATAATCCACGTATGATTTATAATGACTCTGAGCCCGCTCTATCCATTTATGGAACAACTGAATATTCTCCATTTTCTCCTAAATAAGTATTGGTCCTACTAGTGAAATCTCAACTGTTTCCACCCAAAAAAAGTGTAGAACGATAGAGAATCCCATGAAATTATTCAAACAAATCAATTTTTATCGAGTCCCGATAAATTTTTATATATGATAACTCCACCAATGGCATGTTCTCTTCAGACAAGACACCAAAATAAATTACACAAGCTTGAAAAATTTCTTCCAACATCTGTAGCATGCCTTTGTATTACCCAAATCAATGAGGTTGATACACCATACACATAGTCAACTGATTCCCACTAGATTTCTGTAATGATTTCTAGAAACGAGAGTTATAAATCGGATCTATGTATGAATCTATAGAAACTAGTATTCCATGTCTCTTAACCACCGATTGGATATTTTTTTTAAGTCCTATACCATATGAGTGTACCAAATTGGAATAAATGAGACTACATTCTCAGCTAATGCACTACCACCCAAATGGAATTATATTTATGAACTATTCTTGGGAGAACTATAATGAAATCCTTAGTTATCTTCTCCAACTTCCAAAAAGGTATAGGTAATTCTACAAAATACTTTCTAGTTGTTCATGAATTTCTTAAACTTGATAACAAGTTAATCATTTTAAAAAAAACTCATCCACTAACCATTTCATACTTCTCCTCCAGAAATATTCTTTCAATTCCTTATAAATTTTCTATATTCTAGGATGAACAACCAATCTCGAATAGTGGTAACCATGAAGAAGATATTCTTGAGAATCCATATGTATAAACCTAGTATTTCTTAACCACAAAAACTGAACTCCCATTCAGTTTATATCCCTCAACAGTCTCCCCATCATTGAGTCTTGAACTCATTCACCAATGAATTTCATTCACCCAGTGTATACATCATGTCAATGTGAAATATTTTTAAATTTTCCATCCATCTTATTTTCCTCACGATTAATTCCTATTCTGAGAAAATATGTTTTAAATTATTATGATACCAAAACAAAATAAATTTCTCACCAAATCAATAATGATACTCTGTCATTATAGCATAGACAATGAAATCTAACACTAAATCATATGTTGTCTAGTTCTCCTCATGTACTTATAACTTCCTTGATCCATTATTATCATTATGATCTCCTTCCATGCGAACACACCCTGATAATGATCCTGAAGCATCATAATACACAATCTACCCTTATCCTAATTATGAAAAGATCGTGATTGGTGCTTATTTAAGGTGAACTTTTACCTCTTAAAATGAAATTTGACATTGCTCATCCCATTAGAATGGAACATTCTTCTTTGTCAAAGATTTTATTTGAGAATATAGTCATGAAAAATAACACACAAAGTATTGATAACAACTATATAATCTAAGAAAAATTTGAATCTCAAATGTGATATTTGGTGGTTTCCAAGAGATTAGAGACTCAAACTACTCTAGATCAAAATAAACACCTTCTTAAAAAATTACATGTCTATGAATATGTAACTCTGATATCAATAAATAAATATTTGATAACTTTTCATAAAATCTATGATCCCTCAATATTTCAAACACTATTGCCAAGTGTTGATCATGATTAGCCATTTTCCATGAATGCACAAATATGTCATCCACAAACACCACCACAAAATAATATAGATATCTATGAAATATTGGATTTATAAATTACATAAAGATACCATGTGAATTTTTATGACCAGAAGGAATTACCACATATTCATTAAGTCCATATATACTTCTCAAATATATCTTCTGAATATCCTCCTTCTGAACATGCAATTGGCGGTATCCAGATCGCAAGTACATCCTAGAGAACCACTGAGATCCTCTCAATTTCCATAACATATCATCAATGTGTGGAATTGGATAGCATTTATTTATCATAACATTCTTAATCATATTATAATCCAAATAAATCCTTAGATTTCCATCTGATTTTTTCACAAACAAGACCGACACTGCCCACAGAGACGTGCTATGATGAATGAACCATTTTTTATAGATCTTCCAATTGTACATTCAGATCCCTTAACTTTTTTAATTCCACTAGATAAAACAAAATTAAAAAAATATTGTTCTCTACAAAGAGATAAATTTTATATTCCACTTCTCTAATCGGTGGTAACCCTAAGAAATTATTGAGAAACACATTAAGAAACAAATCCACCACTACTGGAAAATTATTCTTCTCGATCTCATCCATCGATGCTAAAGATGATGTTGTGAACTGGTGTACGATCATTCTATCTACTGGTGTAAACAATCATATTGAACCTACCATTACATTCATTTCTCCTAAAATGATATACTTAACACCATCTTCAAGTTTAAATTTTTTATTTCTGTTATAATAACTGAGGTAAGCCTTGTACATTGTCAACCAATTCATACCTAGTATTTTTGAAAAGACATCCATATCACACATATAGAAATCCCATTTCAGATCAGCTATAAAAATAGTTATAAAACATAATATATATAAAGGGCTCTATATTCTTTGTGACCAAGATGAGTTTAAGGTTTTATCACTGAAAGAATAATATAAACTTTTAACGACATAAAATGAATATCATGATAAGCAATAAAGGAATTGGATGAAACCATATAACAAAACACACATAATGGTAGAATTCAAAAGAATCATACCTCTCACTATAGAAGGATCTATATGATCATCCACAATAACATGTTCTTCTCCATAAAATTTCTTCATCACTGCATTTTTATCCCTGTTTGCCTATTGATATTGAACATCCAGTGGACTCTTGGTGTTATTGGAGTAATCTTGGTTATCTCTGTTCTATTAATGATACAAATTCTATTTCCCTCATCCCATGAAAGCATATGATTCCTATAAAACTTGAGAAGTTTCCCGAACACCCTACATTAGAGAACTATGATAATAAAGATGAAGATTTCCTATCTTATTGAATTTATGGAATGATATCCGTGATTTCATACAATGTTTGTTCATGTGGTCGAATCATCCACATTGAAAATATCTAGGATGGATCTTTTGTTTGGGAGGAAGGTGGATTTATCCAACCATCTGATTTTGATTGATTCATCCACCTTAGAAATAGGTGCCCAACATCTGATTGCTCCCAGTAGTAGAGTTACCACTATTTCCGATGGGTATCAACATACATCCTCCTCCCACAGCTCTTGATATGCCCATTTCATCCATCGTCTCTCTATTGACCATGTTTGTATAATCTATAATATATGGAACAAAAATATTTTAATGAATCTCTTATGTGAGCACCAATTCAAGGATGCACTTGTAGCAATATCTGGTGAAAATCACACTAAATTCATGAATGTAGCCACAAAATTTGTGACAGAAATATTTTCCTGCTTTAATCTGGAGAAATATGCCATTATTTGAATTATAAATGTATCAGGATATATTTTTATGTTAAAAAATTCCTCAAAATCATCCCATGAAATTATTTGGTATAATTTGATCTGAACTACTAAATCCTACCATTATCAAGAAAGATCATCTAGAATGTAAGTCACCATCTTGACTTTCAACTCTATTAGTGTGTTGATGAAATTGAATATTTGATTCACCATATTCATCCATACCTCTAGAATTTATGGTTTATAATTTCCAAAAAATATGGGTGGATTATTCTTGTATAATTGGAAGGAATGATCCACTTTCCATGGATTATCCAACCTTTTCCCTCTATCTACATCCTGAAATGATTATATGATACTCTAAACAAGTTATTGGTTCTCATGTGGATTAGGTGCAACCACACTATCCAAAAATTATTCCAATTAGTTTCTATGGTGCCTATGGAGTGCCATTTTCTAAGAACAGAATAATGATATAAGTGTCACTCTCTATTAACTAAAAAATTGAAAATTTATAATTCTACCACATCATACAATCACAACAATGCTTTCAAAAATCACACATTTTTGAAAATTATGAACATGATTTTGAAAATCCAACACTTTTGAAAATATCACAATAATGATATTTAAAAAATCATTTGAAAACTACTTCAATATTATTAAAACATAAATACATTTTCACGAAATCATATATCATTACTCAAAATGAAATATTGAGTCACAGTGAGTAGTCATTCATCAAACGCATTTCATGCCCATCTCATTGGCTAAAACCATGACAATGAGATTCCAAATCCTATAGGTTTCCCTGAATCACTTATGTACCAAGTACCCAGGTAACTTGATTTTAACATAAAAAATGTTCGCTATGTATTTTTATGATCTAATTTTCAATTCCCTTCAATCCTACTAATTTCTAATATCACACCATAAGAATATCCAGAAATAATTTCCACTCCATTACCAAAAACCAACACTATTTCAAAGACCAATTTTTTTAGAAAGATATTCAAAAGGACCAAGAAAATAAGACTTGAAACATCCCTCATATTCTCATTGGATTGGGAATAAGAGAGGACATTACATGTCATTATGAGATATCCCCAATACATAAAAGGTTTGATATAAGTGTCGAGGGCTTCAATACACATGGGGGATGATTTTCCACTATTATAATTAAATATCTAACCACAAAATCCACAACCAGAAACAACTATATGATGCATGATAAAAATTCAATATAAATCAACATTACATTTATCCATATAAAACTAAAACCATGTACAATAATGTAAGACTACAATGTCAATGTAAATAGTGGAAGACCACAAGACCAGCAAAACTCAATGTCAACTAATGAAAACTCCAAGACCCAAACATGAATCATGATCTATCTCCACAAAATATCACATGTGTCACAACATACTGCTAAATATGTGTGATACTTTACCTTTTATCAGGTTTCGATAAACAATATCTGCGAAATCACCAAAGTGATAAATTAGGGGTGAGTAATTAAACTCAGTAGATTTTCCATAATCACTTCCCTACTCATGAAACAAGTATAAAACATTTCATACAATTTATATAAAATAGTATAGATAAATTAATTTATAAAATAGTTTTAATCCAAATATAAATAGGATCAAATCAAATAATTTTCAGAAGACAACTACAAATTCCAAAAAAAAAAATAAACTAGAAAATGTTCCAAAACAATTTAATTAATTACACTTTGGCATAATCCATTACATTCCACATATCCACACCCCTAACCATGCATGAATACTCGACCTCCCTACACTTACAAGTTGTGAGTAATCTATTCACTAATATATCACTTAATAATCCATTTTGATGATGGGGAGGGGCGATCCATGACCCTTATCCATCCCACAATGATGGTGGTTAATCCTTAACCTTATCCTCCACAAATGCACATGAATACCCATAACAATTATTCCAAAACCAATGTCAAACAACCATTTTCAACTATTTCAATGAAACCACACTATTATTAAAAATTATCAAATGAACCATTTTAATAAAAACTAAAAAGTTAATTTAAAACGCATTTTCATATAAAAAAACCAAAAAATGATATTAAAATCATCATTTTAAAATCAAGGCAAAAATTGCACTTTCGATAAAAAATGCCCAATTTTCAAAAAAAAATAAACCATAATTAAAGAGGTATTAAAATAAGAAATTCACATTTATTTAAAAACCAATTCCAATCAAAAAATCAATTTGAAACTAATCCATCATGTTCTAAATAGAGGAGTCGAGAGTGAAGACACCTACTATAGGTTTTATGATGAAAATGAAGAACGACACTTAAACCCGAATGAGACTCGGTTAAATCTCCATGAACCCAACATATATCTACACCCATACCATAACCCTAGTAAAAAATAATCATATTTGGAATAAAATATCTCAGATATAACCACAAGAGATGTAGATCGAGGAAACAGAGTGGAATAGAGAAGTAGATCTAAAATAATAATCATGAAATACCAAGAACAATGTCTACTATGAGAATACAGCTTTGAATCGCCAATAGAAGCCCATGGATCACCTCTAATTTGATAGGGACAGGTTCTTCAAACTTTGAGAGGGAATAATCTTGAGTTAGGTTATTTTTGGAGAAAATGAGGCATTAAAACACTTGTTTGACCTATATCTACTATTTTAGGTTATAACATTGTAATTGTGGATAGATTAGTCACATGGTTAGGAAAATTGAGAACTAACAGTGCACTTACCACTGCCTCAAGTATGAATCTTGAATGGTTGGCTCAAACAGTATCCAAACAATGAAAAAACTAAGCCAAATCTCAAAGTCCAACAAATTTTCAGTTGAACATGCTTTTTATTACGCTTCCCCGTGATTTGGGAAAACTGTGTGCCGCCTGTGTGCCTTCGCTTTAGACCTTGTTTCATTGTGTATGGATTCATGTAGGTGTGGCACAATTTTCCAAAACGGTGAACCAACCATTCACCCTTAAGAAAGCCCCATAAACACTCCAATAGTTTATCAAACTCTCCAAAACATAACCCATATATTTTAAAAATTTTAAAAAGAATAATTAAAATGTTTCTTGCTTGAAACTGGGGGGGTTCTATACTAGTAATGAATTATCGATTATGAAACACATAGATAGTTCCATGATACCTTTGAGATACTTAAGTATCCACTTTAATATTACACAATACCACTTCCCTATATTTAGTATGAACTTTTTTATGACTCTTATTACATGATATATATCTAAATTAATATAATCAATGACATGCCTCAAGTTTGCAACCATAAGTTCATTTAGAACTCTGATCTCTTACACGACCACATCCTTTATTCTAGTTTACTTTTATATGGATAAAATGAAGTGATCATCCAAGGGGGTTGAAACATTTTTCAAACCAAACACTGTGAATCATTTCAAAATATCTTATATTCAGTTAGACTAATACAATAAAAATTTCCCTTATTATAGTCTCTAGTAACCCACCTCCATAAAATCCTCATTATCACTCCAAGATATATCATCTCATATACCCCATTATATTTGTTCTCCAACTCTACTATCTAATTCTACCTCTGGTCCATCTAAAAGAAAGTAATCCATATACATTAAAATTATGATAAATTTCCAATATAATATTTTTTTAAAGTAATTGTAATGATTAATAGCACACTATAAGAAATATTTGTCATCAATTAAAACATCAAAACACATGTTCTGTTTTATGGGTTGTACTTAAATCCCATTATAACTCTATTCGGTTTAGCACACCAAATCCAGATTTCCTTTTTCCAATCATATTAGATTCTCTATGTATTCCTTCTCCAAATCCTCAAAAAGGAGTTTAGTTTGCACTATTTTTTCTCATGATATAGAAATATAATAAATCCATTCTAAGAAAATTATAAATCATTGTATACATAATAACCATATATAACATTTCACTAAAATAAATCCATTCAATTTAATGAAATTCTTTCACAAATAATATCAACTTATTCCATTTTATAGTATCGATTTTGATTCAACCATTAGATCCATTTTTTTTAATTGCATCCTTCCCTAGTTGAAGGCTTGTCTGACCATTTATTCCATTTTTATATATGGAATTGTTCTCTTACCTTATTTTAAAATAAAATTGTTTCATTTCACTAAATCCTATCAAATCCTCAATTATTTTGTCTTATCCATGTTTTCATGTAATCAAATAGTGAAATTTTGATTGAAACCTCTTCACCAGACATCTAAACCTAGTAGAAATCCTCAATTAAACCTATGGATCGTCTAATATTTCTTAAAGGACCATATAATGTTTTGTAGTATTTAAATATTCTAGTATATCATGACTTCCAAGTACCTTAAAAATATTACAACCTTCATGTTTTTTCAAAATTTCCTTACCTCTAAAAAATAGTACACATTGTACAACCAATAATCATTTAATAAAACCTTGTCATTCTCTCATGATTAGTTATTATCAACACTATATTTTCCCACATTATAAACTGTGTACAAGATACATTCATTGGATATCACATTTAAAATTCAAATTAATTTCTTTTCTTTTTCCCTAAAACTGTAATAAAAATTCGTTTTTCTCATAACATATAATATATATATATACTAGATGTATCATTTATCTAGTTCCTTCCTCTAGAATCAATATCTATATTCATGATACTTTAATGATATTGTATTTCAAGACATCAACAAATATTCCAATCCAAAGATACATAGAAATTTTCTATAAAATTGGTAAAAACAAACTCTTATAGATTAGATAGGACACAAAAATCAATACATATTCCCCAAAATCTTTTTGAATACTAGAATGAAACCAAATTAATTCCTCCCTCTAATTAAATTTCATGTTCATCTGTTCTATCACAACATTCAATTATAATGTCCTTGTTATTATCTTCTAAAACATAATTCTATTATTCTAATATATATTTTTTAAATTCACTATTGTTTTACTCAGAAAAATTGTCAAACCTCATGTATTTTAGTTTTAATTGTCTCTCAGTTTTAACCATGTATCTCTTTCTTCCAAACATTCCAAATATTATAACTATTTATTTAGAAAGTAAACCCATATATTCCATGTACCATCATCAATGATGGAAACATAGTATTTTCATAATCCATGAGAATGTATTATTTCCGATTTATATATATATATATATATATATATATATATATGTATACATGAGATCCATATTTTTAGAGATGGTTGATTTTTTTTACATAGAAAAAACCATCATTTTATTATTTCTAATTAAATGATTTTCACTTATTCGATACTCTAGAATATTAATTTAGTTTTCAAGATATTAATTCCATTACCACTCTTTTGAATATAGTGGTAATTCTTCAACTATACATCTTTAGTAGATAAGACAACTAATATGTTATTATTTAACACTCCTATCAAATACAATGTTACAATCTGATTCACCATTTTCTAGCACCATATAATCTCCTAGGATTCCACGCAACCTATTTTCAAAATTTTATATATAATATAAATTTATCCAATTAACCTACCAAAATATTATTATTCCTCCATCATGGTATCTTCTTGGACCCTTGAAAAATCATCAATAATCCATGATTTATTCAAACATCCACATTACTCTTTATAGTACAATCAAGATCCCGACAATCAAATAGTTTAGCCATATCGAACATTCAAGACATATAATTTTTCATGAATCTGAACATATATATAGAATAAAATTATTCCACATAGTCAATGATATAGGACTCCATCTCAATATTGACACATAACAACAAATGGATATCACTTTCTAAACATTGGTATTTTTAGATGATACTAAATAAGATACCATTAAATCCTTAAAATATTTATTAAAATATCACTTATTTCCATAATTAAAATATATAAGACCTTGGATAAAAACTTTACCTCAAATTATTTCTCTTGAACCAATTAAATATTTTTTACTTCATTACTGTTTTTTATTTTATATTTCATCCATAGTGTAAGTTGTTCCAATATAATTAGTGAATTCATTATATACAATATCTTCATTCAGAATCAGGTCATGAATAATCTTATATGCTATTCTAATCATATCACTAGAGCTACTATAAAAAATAAATATCACGTCCCCTAAATATGGACATGATGATAATTTAATAAATTCAAATATTATTCTTTCAAAACACATTTTTAAAAACACTGGCATGGTTTTGATTATGTAGAATTATTTTAAATGATCATCGGCCAAATTTTCTATAGTCATATTCAGACTCAAAATACTTGACATCAAAAATTTCATGCTCATTATGCTAGTATTAACAAATAATTCCATGAGTATAGATACAATATTTGTAGTAGCCCCCATCTATCTGATACTAAAGGATGATTTATAAAATAACAACATTTAAATATTACCAGGTTCTTTTATGTCATGCTTCTCTAATCAACTTTCTCAATCATTTCATGATTGACATTAGATAACAACACATTCATATTTCTTTTATATAAAAAATTCCATATATGAATATTAAAAAAAATCTTTCCAAATAAATAAACCCTTCTTTTGAAATTATCTAATTCTGTATCCACTGAATAATAATTTTATCAAAACTATCAACTAAAAGAAAACTACTTAGCAAAAAACATTAATCGACCATGAATAAAAATTATTTTATGAATAAATCCACATTTTTGATACCTATAATTATTCTTATAACATTTATTCAACCCATATATATCAAAACCCAATAAATGTTGGAAATCCAAAAGAACTTGAAAATTGAGTAACTATGTAAGAATTTAGTTCTGAATTCTATATTGACTAAAAAAATCCAAAAAGTGAAAACGAATGAATGGGAAAAAGTTATGCAAAACACACACAAAACACAAAAAGGTATTTAAATTGGTTATTTATGTACCCTATGTTCATAGAGAAAAAGTGAAATCCAATGAAGAGGGTGGAATGGGAAACTCTTTATTTTCAAGTGATATATCAAATCATTCCTTGAATAAAAAAGTATAGGTTAAATGTTATCATCATCAGTGTTTGTGTAATGATTAGACCTAGGATTCCCCTGATTAGTGCTTCCAGGTTGGAATGTGGCAATGAATGAAGTGAATTCCCAATCTTGATGGGATAGGAAATAGTTTATTGGAATTAAGACTCTTACCATTGGGAGGGGTTTTACCAAACAAACAATAAAATAGTGAATTATCTACCCAAAATTTTGGCATGATTACTCTATAATTCAGATGATCATGCATAAAAAATAATTATTTTCAATATTAAATACAAACTATACAAGGAATAATTAAAAATAAAAATCCCCTGAATAATATCATGATATAAAATAAATACCTCCAATGTAATAGAATATCCCAATATACATCAATTTTCTCATGGATGATATATAAAATAAATTAAATAAAATTGTAAAAAAATAACATCATCATATTTATCTATATCTCAAAAAAATTACTATTAATAGAACCAACCTACTGAAATAAGAACCTAAGATAAACCAATAAAACTCAAATAAACCTAATAAGAACATTAAATAAAAAGGTGTGAGAAAAAGGGCCAATACTTGTCCTCCCCACACCCCGTACATAACTTTTGATAGTAAATTCCCATCAATCTAGATTGAACGTATAATTTTGAAGGTAATATTTTATTATTATTTAAAAAGAGTCTCATGAGATCACCATTTGAACCCATTATATCTATATAAATCAACATAACTCTTTAAAACCCCAATATTTAAAATAGGGAGGGTTGTAATTAATATAAATGGAACAAATAAAAAAATGGTTGTTTTATAAATACCAACATTTTTCATGTAAAATATGACAGACCATATTGTTTATCAACCATTTTAAATTGTCGGTAGAATGAACACGATAAATAAATGTATATTATAAATAAAAACCCTCCAAAGATAGTGAATAAGACCATAATAATGATAAAAAATAGGTCACAATAGAATATGTATATATATATATATATAAATGGATATAAAACAATATATAAAGTAGAAATAAAAAAAATAACATCCAATACAATATATGAAATGAAAGAGTTATCCCCACAAGATCACCATAAGGAACTAAGGTTAATGAATACTGGGGTCCTGATATTATCTATATGAACAAACTAATCATATACCACCATAAGCCATCAGGGAAAGCCTCATTATCCATAAAAATATCTATATAACCACCCAGTGGTATTAGGGGAAATATATCCTCCCTATAAATATATAAAATCCATATTGTGAAATTATAAATGTTTAGTTATAATAGAATATTCCAAATATAGGTATTAATATAGAAAATCACATCATTAATTGATATAACCTTCCAATTTAAGTATCAATGGTTCCTACAATTAACCAATAGAGGTGAGTAGTACGAACATGTGATCAATAATAATGAATATCAATGACCTATAAAAACATATAATAAAAATTAATCATACACTCCTTACCATCTAAGAACCATCCATAGAGCCATCAAATTTCTCAATAAGAATATAATATAATCACAATATCCCCTCCCCTGGATAATTTTTTCAATCCATATAACACCACTATCACATTAAATTTAAAAAAACATCTCAGAGGGTCTCTCTTCAAGGAAATATTTATATTAATAATATTTCCATTTTAAAAAAGCTCCAAGTGGGAATTTAGAACCACTTTGTAGAAAGGTGATTTAAAAATTCATCTTTTAAAAATCCTAACCAAGAAACAATTTTTCTAAAATATCATTAAAACATTAAATTCGTTTTGAAACATTTTCCAACCAAATTCAACTAAAAGATTATGAAAAATCATACCAAAAAACCCAATGAAATAATATTTTTCAAGGAAACTTTGGAAAACTCTTATCCAATTTTTCAGAAATAAAAACATTTCTAAAACATGAAACTCATCATTTCAAATTATTTCTAATTCCAATCACAAATTTTCGTTACGAAATTACTTTAAATGAAGTCCCTTATGGTACATTAACAACCACTAATAAGTTTATATTATAACATTTTTATTTAATAATATCAAATTATTGATTAATTGTTATCAAGTAGTGATGGATTTAAATTTTAAGAGTTATATATGGATCCACCTACCTAAAACCAACCAATTTAACAAGTTATATAACTAAAAACCCAAAAAAAAAGTAACAACGAACCCTTAAAATTCTATTAAAATCCCTCAAATAAGATAATTAAAAAATAAAAACAGATAAAGAAAAAAAAACCCTAGGCCATTGAGACAGTTCATGGGAATAAATAGAAAAATGAATGGAAGGTGGGGAGGAAAGGGAGATGTGTATATCACTTTACCATGAAAGTTCATCAAGAGTAGTAGATGAAAACTATGTGTTATTCCTAGGGGATGACACATACAATAGGGAATGGTTACATAACAACTGGGAGTTAAATCATTGGATATTAGTGATCCAAAAACTAAAAAATATAATGGGGGAAAAAGGTTATATCATTTATTTATTGATCTGTATATGTTGGATGGTTTAGACACATAGTTTAACGAAATTTGTACCATCCATGATGAAGGAACTAGATGCTTGTAAGATATGCCACCTGGGTTTTTAGAACAATTTTGAAAACCATTCAACTACCATGGGAAATGTACATGGCCAACTATATGGTTTCCATGATACCACAATCAATATTAATACCATTTTAAGATAATGGATGGACAAACCATGATCCAACCTTCATATTAGATATAAAATATATTCCTAGTTGTTCATGTCCAATATTTACAGTTTTAATGACCTTGAATCATGAAAGACTAATCTATTTCTCAAAAAATTTAGAGGAAAATTAAAAAAATGATGGGAAAAATATAAAAAATTATAGAGATGAATAAATCAATCTATAGATTCATGGTTCAAGTGTGATACGTTTTCCCTAAAATTGCATATTATTCAACCATAATGTCTTAAAAGAAATGGTAAACCAAAAAAATTGGTGAGGTTTATCTATTCTTATTAATGTGTAAACTCCAAAACCATGGAACAAACTAATATCTAATAAGGAATGATCTTCAATAGTAACATGATGAATACAAAATTGAAACTAAATGACATATCCTCAAATAACACAAAATAAAATACCAGAAAACTAGGGATTACAACATCAATGAGAGTTGATCATACCAATGATATACATTGTGCAATCCCTCAAAAGAACAACATCGTCAAAAGGAAAACCTCTATATAATATATGTAATGATCAACCAATCACTAAAGAATGATCATTTACATTACTATAATATTCTATAAAGGATAATAAAGGGATAACTAAAAAAATACACTATATAATAATTTTCTCAAAATCATTGACTAATCTAACTTCAAAAAGATTCAATATACATAATAAATATCGCCACCATACCAAATCTGAGTTTCATTTACAAAATGTGAGGAATCAGTCTAATAATTATAAATTGGAAGAGAAATTTTACATTTCATCAATACTTTTCTATAAGGGTTACATTAAATAAAAAATACTTTAATTCCAAAAATTATCACATCAATTTTTTTTCAAATTGCCTCTAAATACACTAAGTGACAAACCAAGAATTAAAATCCTCTATGAATAAAATCATTTGAATAAAATTACTTTTTTTTTCAAACAACTAACATGTAATTAAGATATTGAAACTCATGTAATGAAATATTAATTTTTAAATGAATAATTTGATTGGATGATGTTTTTAGATGACTATTTTATTCCCTTAAATTGCCTAAAATGTTCCCCATTTAAACCCACACACCAAGACTGTCACTCTAAATTACCATCCAAATGTTAAATTCAGAGTCCCCCTAGAAATTCACTCCCCTTCCCATGTCTCTTATTATATTGTTTCTCCCGTCCCTATGTCTCATCTCGTTCAGTTGACCCCCTCACAACATTTCCCCTCCAACACAAACCCATTCCAATGTGGTCCCCTTGATATCCCTTTCACCTAGACAGCCCCACAACCTATCCAATTATCCATCGTTGCACACCATCCTCTCCCCTACCACCCGATAAGTTATCTCATGTCACCATAGAATCCCATACCAAAACTCTTGTCCCTTACTATTCTACATATTGGGTGTAAACTCTCTACCTATTTCAATATCCAATCAAAACAACGGGGATCCCAACTCCCCTCATTGATCCTTTCTTGATAATTGTGGTTTGGTTGATTCCTACACAGTATTAGGAAAGAAATTTATTAATTTTTTTTACTCTATAAAATTTTATTACTAGTTATGAATTGTTTTTTATATTGAATGTTTAATTTTTTTAAATCTGAAAGGGGATTTTCATAAAAATTTGTTATATGTTTTGTGAAAAAAATTATGTTTGGGTGAAGATTTATATTTTTTAATTATATTTTAAGAATATATATTATCTTTTAAATGTTATGTTGAGTCAAAAGTTTTTACACATTATTTTTTTACTCCATTAGTGTTGGAAATCACAAACTATACCATGGCGCTACACTCTCTTGGAGAGCGGTGCAATTAGGGTTCTGCAATGCGCGGTACACCCAACCGATCGTTGGTGAATTTATTGTGACCTCAGCCTCTCGTTACTGGTATCCCTCATCATCATTCTCCTTCTCCCTGCTTGGATCCTATGTTATTCCAACATGATTCCCTCATCCTTAACTCAGACACGTTTCTCCTCACTCTCTATGGACTCTCTATCTCCGACGAGTTTTCTCACCCACTTCCACTTTCTGAGGTCTCGCTGGTAGTGCACAACATGGTTGATGTGGGATGTGGTGTATCTATGCCTTCAGTATTTTTCTGATCTATACAACACCGACCATCTCCTAGTGGTTAAGGAGCTTCATGTTATATATTGATGTGTCTCCGTAGGATGACTAAAGACATCGAGTTTCTCAGGTTCCTTCGAGTGATGGACTTTGATGGATTGATGGAGGTATGCAGTTTATGATTGGGGTCAGTTATTCATGCCTTCATTGATCCACTGGTTGTTATCTGCTTGAGATGTGCTGATAAACCTACTTGATGGTTCTTGCCTACATTCTCCTCAGTGTGGTGTCGAAGGATGATCTTCCACAGTGGTTGAGTATGGGTTTTTTATCTGACATTATTTTGGATCTCCTGAAGTTTTCCTTGTCCTCCCATATGGTTTCATTCTGATTTTCAGATATGGGACTCATTGTCACATTGCAGTGATGTGCGGTTTTCATGTGGCCTCTACCCAATGCCTCATGAAAATGATGTTGTTTGTAGATATATTTTTGTTGGTTTGGTTGATTCCTACATAGTATTAGGAAAGAAATTTATTAATTTTTTTTTAACTCTATAAAATTTTATTACTAGTTATGAATTTTTTGTTTTTATATGGAATGTTTAATTTTTTTAAATATGAAAGGGGATTTTCAGAAAACATTATTATATGTTTTGTAAAAAAACTATGTTTGGGTGAAGATTTATATTTTTTAATTATATTTTAAGAATATATATTATCTTGTAAATGTTATGTTGAGTCAAAAGTTTTTACACATTATTTTTTCACTCCATTAGTGTTGGAAATCACAAAACATACCATGGCGCTACACTCTCTTAGAGAGCAGTACAATTAGGGTTCTGCAATGCGCGGTACACCCAACCAATCGTTGGTAAATTTATTGTGACCTCAGCCTCTCGTTACTGGTATCCCTCATCATCATTCTCCTTCTCCCCGCTCGGATACTATGTGATTTCAACATGATTCCCTCATCCTTCACTCAGACACGTTTCTCCTCACTCTCTCTGGACTCTCTATCTCCGACGAGTTTTCTCACCCACTTCCACTTTCCGAGGTCTTGCTGGTAGCGGCACACATTGTTGATGTGGGACGTGGTGTATCTATGTCTTCAGTATTTTTCTGATCTATGCAACACCGACCATCTCCTAGTGGTTAAGGAGCTTCGTGTTATATATCGATGTGTCTCTGCAGGATGACTAAAGACACCGAGTTTCTTAGGTTCCTTCGAGCGATGGAATCTGATGGATTGATGGAGGTATGCCGTTTCCAATTGGGGTCAGTTATTCATGCCTTCATTGATCCACTGGTTGTTATCTACTTTAGATGTGCTGCTGAACCTACTTGATGGTTCTTGCATACATTCTTTTCAGTGTGGTGTCAAAGGATGATCTTCCTCACTGGTTGAGTATGGGTTTTTTATCTGACATTATTTTGGATCTCCTGAAGTTTTCTTTGTCCCCCCCTATGGTTTCAATCTGATTTTTAGATATGGGACTCATTGTCACATTGCAGTGATGTGCGGTTTTCATTTGGCCTCTACCCAATGCCTCATCAAAATGATGTTGTATGTAGATAAATTTTTGTTGGGTGTCATGAATTTGGATTTTTTGGACCAATTTGCAAGAAGAATGAATTCAATTGTTTGGATATTTCAAGTTGTTTCCCATGAACGTTTTTTTATGTTCCTTGGATGGTGGATACTGGTTTTGAGTCTTCGAGGGGAGGTCACAGGCTGTACAATGCTTGCTGTAATGAGATTTATGACATCAACTGTGTATTTTTTTCACCAATTTTTGTTTCACATTTTGTTATTGCACTATCTTTGTTTCTTTGGATTTGAATGCTAGATAAGATTCAGATGTTTTTTGTGAATTAGCCAATGTCTCTTTGAATTTGGCATGTATGTATAATTTTTGAAGATGGTGTCAGGTCGACCGCCTCAAAAGAGTGATGGGTATGCTGACAGCCATCATCTAGCTATCAATCCTCTCTCTAATGGTTGGGTACTCTATTGGTCTCTACAAAAATCATTCTATAATTTTTTGTGCTGCATCAGGTTGACATTGTAGTGTTCCTCACTTTCATTGTCGCATGGGTGGATCACTAGAGAGGTAGGTGTGCTAGAATCTATCATCCAGTCCTCTTATTACATTTTTGTGTTGGATAGAGGAGTCCCTTTCTTGTATTGTGTGTCTAGTTGGACACATTTCTTTGCAAGGGGAAGTGCATCATTCTGGACTTATTTTGCTGTTGTAGGTGCTAACAGGGGGGAAAATGACTCTTGGATGGTTCTCATTTTTATGTATGTTTCTTATTTAGAATTTGGATCTACGTAAGGCATTGGTGCCCATTTGGTTTTCAATGGTTAATTGTAATGGGTTTCTCCTTTTCCTATTCCTCAAAAGGAGGTCTTTCTTTGCAAAATCAGAGGCATTTATCCCATCATTTTTTTAAAAAAATCAAAAAATCCTTCTTAAATACCTGATTGAAAAATTTTCATGTTTAAAGTGTTTTAAAATGTTTTTCTAGAAAACAATTTCTTTTAACATACATATAATTTTTTCTAAATTATTCAAGAATATAAAATTACCTTATTAATTAAAATGATCTTAACGAGTATAGATATAATAATCATAGATTAACCTTTATTATATTTGATTTAAGACATTTTCCAATGTCTTCATACCAAAAAATGTTGTAATAATAGAACATTACATTGTAACCGATAACATTGGATTCATACTAACAAATAATGTCGTAATGACATTATGTGAGAAAATCCATCTGATATACCAACGTTTATATTCCTAATATGGAAAATTCTTTTCTATCATAGTGAAACATTATTTACAATGTAATGGTGTAAGAAAATGGTATCTGACATTTTTTTATTCTTGATATATATTAGGAGTCAAATACCCAATGGTGAAGTCCATAAAATAAACTCAGAGACAATATGACTATTGGATGATCGAGATGGCTGTTGGAAGCTCACCCATAAATTCTCGGTCATTCAAAGAGTTTGGAGATAATCGATTCACATGAAAAATTTCTCATTCGTGAGATATATTAATATTTCAAACACCAATATCCTATTTTTAGTTATTTTAATTATTTAGAGTCTTTTGGTTTGTTATCATTGCATCTTATTATGTTTACCATCAAGGGATTGCGATGCTAGGAAGGCATAGATATTTATCTACAAGACTGAGTGATTTTATGGATAGAAATATATAATTCTACCAATTAGACTAAGCGTTGCAGAGGGTAGGTAAATAGAAAACCCAATCATCATATTGAGGTCTCATGGGGATGAAGAGATAGACTAGTCATCCATTTGAGGGCCTTCTATAGTAAGGGGAAGGTAAAAAAGCTTATAAGTATAAAAAAGGGTCCTTTATCCTAGGTTTTTGGATACCATTATCTTTGGATTAAGATAATTGTAAATAATATTTATGTATTGTTTACTATAAGTCCATATTTTCTACTACATGTTGTAGAAAAGTGATACACTTTATTTCCACACTTCTATTTTTAATTCTTTTTTAATATTGAATCTTTATTATGATACATTTTATATAAGTTTGATATATCATAAACATTTTTATTACTATTATTTTTATGTACACAGATTAAATAATTTTCTTTGGGGAATACTTATAAACACTAATTATGATTCTATAAAATATTAATATAGAATAGTTTTTTCATTACAAACTATAGACTTTATTATAAGAATCTTATTGATTAGAGTATTGTTATCAGACCCATGTTCCAGGTCTAATTATCAATTAAATACTCAAGAGGTTTTGTGAATACGATTTATTAAACAATGTTAAACTAAGATTATTTTAATGTTAAAAATTAATGTTTTTTAACATAAAATTCACCCAACTGTTATATTTATTCATATTCATATATATTATGATCCAAAAAATTGGTATTAGAGCTTCATTCCACTACTCAAATACATTTGGATCTTTTTTATTCTCTTTTAATTTAGCACGTCAGTCAAAATTTATTATAAACGTTTTTTTACATATATTTATTACACTAACATGTGTTGTGAAAAATATTTTTTGTAATTTTTAAGAATATAGGAGTCAATGTTAATTCAATACATAACATCAATCCCAACAGAACATCATTTTTTGATTATTGGATAGATCTTAATAAGACATAGGTCAGAGATATTGTAGTTTAAAATTTCATCATGTTAATTGAAGGTTACAAGATCAATGAAAATGTGGTAACTTATTTAACAATGCAAGAAAGAAAATAGTATCAATTGAACTATATATATAGAAAAACATTACTATTCTCAATGAACAGAAGCATATACAGTCATATTTTATCTTGAGAAGCCTTTAACTGTATCTAGAAATATTAATCGAGTACTCGTTTTGGTACTTTAAGTTTTTTTCAAACCAGAATAGAAATTAATATATATGACTATGATGCATTGGAATTCCCATTTAGAGAACCTATTGAAAATGTACAACAATGTATTATAACAATTTTCAATCGTATACAGTCCATTAGATAGAAAGGATTTAAAGATGAGGTGCTTTTTGAAAACATAATCGATATCATTCCCCATGAATGGGAATCTAAAAGAACACCTATTTATGAATCAAGGATGATAAAAAATCTCAATATTGATGATTTATTTAGAACCCCTTTGAAATACGAGGGTAGATTGAAAAGCAATGTTGTGAATGAAAAATTGAATAATGGTGGATTTTAATTCAATACTACTATAAATATGATTTAATCTCAAATGCCTAAAAACATTGTCAAGACAACAAAATGAAGAAAGTTATCATTATTTCTAATTATAGAATTCTAAATCAATATAGGAATAAACTTGAAAATATTTCTTGAATAATGAACAAGATATTAGGTAGAAATTGTTTTCATTATAGATATAAGAAAAGTAACATAGATAGTAATTAAAAAAAGATTCATAAGTCATTTTTCACACATGAAAAAAAAGATGGACATATTAGATATGCTTTTACTAAGTTAAAAAAGAAATATAGATCTGATAGAAATGTTGATAAGTATTAGAAAACTTATTTCTTATTATAAGGGATGTAAGTCCTCAATGCTAATGATTGATGTAGTGAAAGTGTAAGATATTCTTCAGATAACTCTTCTAAAAATTATAGTTTCGGATAGAGGAAAATTGGTCTTATTGATATAATTTCAAAACTAAATCTATGTTTTATGACTAAGGTACACACTGCTAAGAACCTTACAAAATTATATTTAAATGAAAACTATCACAATTCCAAAAATGATAACATTTCTAAATCCTAAGATGAAAAATATTCTTTAGTAAATGATAATACTCTTCCTTCTCATAAAAACTTTTCCTGATTTGAAAAAATCTTTGAAAGTAAAATTGTAATTTTAGAAAAAACCATGAAAATAATAAATCAATGATAAAAGTTTAATGAAAATAAGTATCATATCTTTCGTATGATCTTGATGAATTTATGTTTGGAAATGATATTATTTATAAAGATTCAGAAAACTATTTTATGAAATTTTTTATAAGGATTAGGTCAAACACTCATTTATTATTAACACAAAGACCTCTTTCAGACTGGATAGAGAGAGAACCATTACAAATCCTGGAGGCCAAATACCAACCGGTCTAAATATAAGGCCAGAAATACCATATATTATTCCCAAATAGCCCTTCCATGAATAGAACTACTACAGTACATAGGCTACTATAGTATCTGCTAAAGTATCACCACTGCTACAGTACCCACCTTCGCTATAATGTTACCACTACTACAGTATCATGGGAATTCATTCCCTACCTTTATTTGATCTTTGGTCTTTCACAAGACAATAAAGAGCCTCTACCACTTTGGTACAGGCCTGTTAGCTTTTATGAAATTTATTACTTAAGAATAGTTTTTTAAAACCTTTCTTTTAGAAATGTTGGTTTTAATAAAATTCTTAAATAAATCCATCATCATGGTTATAGTTCTGGTGTAGGGTATTCTGATAGAAAACTAGTTTTTAGTAATAAATTCCTTATTCCTAAAAGTCCCCCTTTGCAAAAAAAATTCAAAGTGGGGGTTATTGGAAAATAATTTTTCATTAAATAATGTTCAATCTATATGTTTTCGAAAATATAGATTTTCTAGAAAAATGTGGATTCCAAAATTTTATTTGCTGAAATTTATGGACCTATAAAAGTTTTGGATCCAAAATTTTATTTTTTTTGTTTTCAGGAAAATAATGAATGTAACTGAAGCAAGAATATTTGGAATAGGGATAGGGGATGTTCCCGTAATATAAATGGTAAAAAATAATTTTTCAAAACACTTATAAATATGAAAGGTGGAAAACATACCTTCAGAGATAATTCTCAAGGATAGGTTATCAGTATAGGGAATATAGTACTTCTTGAAAAAGCATTAATTTCAAATGTTTTGTTAGTTAGAGGTCTTAATCACACCCTTATAAGCATAATTCAATTATGTGGTGAAGGTTAGCTTTTTAATTTTAGGAATGATAAATGTATAGTACACAATTACAAGGATAAATCAATTCATTCTACAGATTTTCAAGAGAATGAATATACACTATTGTTATAAGTCCTTTGGAACTACGACTAACCTCTCCTTAGTCAAATTGAATATCAATCTTGGTTATGGAATATAAGGTTATGAAAATTTAAACATATAAAATTATTTACGTTAACAATGAAAATACTTTTGAAGAATCTACCCGATCATAAATTTGATTCATTAAAAAACTATAACCTTTTTGAATAAGGTATAAAACATAACTCAATATTTAAATATATTAGTGAAGTCACAACATCTGATGATGTACAGTTAGTGAACAAAGATATTTTTAGTCCAACACAGAGTGAAATTTTGAATTTTTATTATCTTAAAAGAATAGGGTTATAATTCATGGTGGCTAAAATAGTGTAGGCATTGGGCGTCTCCTTTAATAATGATATTATAATTATTTTGGATATATCCCATACTATAAAATAGTTTGAATGTGTCATCAAAACTTACTTGACTAGCTAAATCATCATCTGAAAAGTTTTCTTCTCTCCAAGTGTGCCCAATAATTAGTCCATGATATATCAATCCTCTTCTATTCCTAATGAGATATTCCAACTCCCATGGGACATTCTACCTCCCTTGAATCATATCAATAAGAACATCAGAATAAGATTCCACTTTCATGAGCCTGATTTCATATAATTTTCATTAGTAGAGGAAATTGATCAGAGGCCTACCCTCCGTTCCAAGGGAATTAACTATTCCATAGTATGTACTAAATCCTAAAATAAATTTTCCCCTTCCATCCCTGACCAAAAATCTCCCTCTCATGAATCTTCTTACATAATACCCATCCTTATTAAGTTTCATCCTAAAAACTGGTAGGTTTTAGAAAATCCATAATCCCTTATTAGATCTTAAATTTCTTTCTGACAGTATAACCTTGCATGGAATTATTTAACATAGAGTGAATGATGTAGACCCCATAGAGTGGGGACCCCCAAACTTATCCTCCAATGATCTAGTTCACACCTAAAGTGGTTATTACTACCTTTTATACTATAAATTGAGTTTTAATTAGACCTTTTATTAATATAAATTCTTATAAATTATAGACATTCCAAAAACCTAATGTTTCATACATCAAAGTATTTAGATGAAAAGTAATCATTTTTAATAGGAAATATAACTTACAAAAATATGCACACAAATACAGTGAAATAATGATTCTAGTTTCATGCACTACCTCTATGGTTGATAGAGTTTTTTTCAAAAAAATCTTTTACACTTGAAGAAACAGGTCAAGTGATATTTGAGGAATCTAACAATTTTATTTTTAAACAAACCCATCCAACATCCTCATATTAGTTTTCAAAAACTGATTCTCAAACTTTGATAGAAAATTATTCTTATAGGGAAAATACCCAAGAAATAGTTTCTAATGTATTTACTCCCAATTATTTTCTACCTTATGTTGATGAACTTGTTTTAAAAAACCCAAGTTAGTTTTTTCTTAAGAATCATCCTTGTGATAGTATCATTGGTGATGTCAATCAACATGTAAGGAATATAAGTTATTGTATAACTAATGTAGAACATCTTTCCTTGCATTCCCAATTTAAACCTACAAACCCAAAGGAATATTTAGGTGATCGGGATTGGACTAAGTATTTTCAAGTTGACCTAAATGAATTCAAAAATCACAATGTTTGGACCTTGGGTGAAGTACCTAATAAAACTTCCATAATTGGGGTAAAATGGGTCTTCAGAAAAGAAAATTGATGAAAATGTCGTATTCATTAGAAATAAAGTAATACATGTTACTAAAGTCTATAACCAACCAAATAGAATAAATTATAAAGAAAATTATACTCTAGTAGAAATATATGAATCTATTCATATTCAACTTTCCTTTATAGAAATATTAAATTTGAATCTTTTTCAAATAGATGTGATGGGTGCTTTACAAAATGTATATGTATAGGAGGATTTTTATTTTAAAATAACCTTTGGTTTTGAAAATAATAAAGATCCCAAATACATATATAAATATTCTAATGCTTTATATGGCCTTAAACAGGGCCCCCTATCATATATTGATAAGTTGACAAGATTTATGTTATAGAAAATTTCTGTTAAGGGAGATTTGGATCCTAAACTTTTTATAAAAGAAGATAAAAAAATTTCATGATTGTTCAAATATATGTTGATGAAATTATTTTCATATCAACTAATCAACCCTTAATACATTATTTTTTATATATTATGAAGTCTAAGATCAAGAAGAGTATGATGGGGGAGTTAACATCTTTTCTTTAATTTCATATTTCTCAAAAATCCTATTGTACTTATATATCCTAAAATAATTATATAAAATATCTTCTTAAAAATGTTTTTATATGAAAATATTAAAAGTATTAGTACTCCCATTGGTACCTCAACTAATGATGATCTTGATGAATCTGGGAAATGAGTTGATCAACCAATTTTCAATGGTACAATATAAATTTTACTAAACATAACATCTAGTCAAATAGAATTAATGTTTTCTATATTTTTATGTGCAAGATATCAAGATAATCAAATTGAATACCATTTAAATGAAGTTAAACGAATTTTACATTATCTAAAAAGAACCATGGATTTAGAAATTTTCTATTATTTTGGAAATGATATTGAATTAATTTTTTTATGATGAATTTGGCACATGAATAATAGATAGGAAATGTAATTTCATAAAATTTCATTTCATAAGAGAATAGTAATTTTCATAGTCTTGTATAAACAACTCTCAGAAGCACTTTCCACTACTGAAAATGAATATGTAGCATCTAAATGTTGTTGTGCTTATGTGTTGTGGATGCAACACACACTCACTGATTATGGCATGACATTAACAAAAACTCAAATACAATGTGATAACACTAGTTCAATTTTTTTACATAAGAAAATTTCATATCACTCTTGTGTGGACATAGGGATATTAGGCATCACTTTCTTAGAGATCACACACATAAATGATATATAATTTTACAATTCATCAGAATACAAGAAAACCTTTTTGAAATTTTTACAAGACCATTAGATTCTAATAAGTTTGAACACATTAAACGAAACCTCAGAACGATCAATGTAAAATTACCATTCATATCTACATACTATTTACACATATCCTTATAATAATTTTCTCTATTTTATAGGGGGTATATATGTTTTTTATATTACATTTATTTTTGTTTTTCATAATTTTGATTTTCAAAAAAAATTATTGTATTTGATTTTCCGGATTCGTGTTATATTATATTTTTTTTGGAGTCTCTACCCCCATGCAGATCATCAGATCAAGAAATATTTAGAGAATTTTTGTACTCTTTCTTTTCAAATTTCATAGATTTTGAAATTATTTTCATAATGATTCTATTGTATCAGTTTCTATTTGTTAATTCCAAATTTATTTAAAAACTATTATTTTTAGTCTCTATAATAATCAAAATATTTTACAAAAAACTAAATGAAAATTATTATCATACTAATGGGTATTTCCAACTCCAAAATGTATTATTCTAATCTCTTTATTTTTGTACTATTCTATTACCTTCATTGTGCTTTTTTTGTTGTAATATTCTTTTAGATTTCAAAATAACATTATTTTATTTTTCATTTTTTAAACATATTTTATCCGAATTGGTTTTTTACATAATCATTTTATTTTTTAAAAACTCTAATTGGATTAATTGTAATTTTTAGATTATATAAGATCAAATCATTACCATTGGATTAGATCTTTAAGTTGATCCATCACTTGAATTATCCAATATAGAGGGGGGGGGGGGGGCTCATGTCCCACATCAAAAACAATATCATCCTCACCTCGAATTGCTGATGAATTAAAAAATCTCATGTCTGATTCTCAATTTCTCCTCATGTCCATATGTTATAATCCCAAGATTCTCCTCAAAATTTCATTCCCTCAGAAATTAACTCCAATCAATGGTATGTATTTAGAGAAAGTATAGTGGATAAAACCTTTTTTGATAAGGATGATTCCATTATGAAGAAAATATTTGTTTTTCATGGTTGGGATTTTATTTTTGTTATAAAAATCTATGAGAATATATAAATTGTAATGCATGAGTTAGAGTAATATTTTTATTAATCAGTGGAATTTCATTAGGGGAACAGAAAAAATAGATATATTTATAAATATAAGGAAAAAGATATCAAATGTCCTATAGAAACCCCTCTAATTTTCTCAAAATACCATCAGAAGGAAAATATTTATTTCTTTATCATAAATTAACTGATAGTCTTGGATCTTTTGATAAGGATAAAGATGAATATGTTTATTTAATAACTAAAAGAATGTGAGGAATGTAACTCACCTTACTACAAATAATCATATTACTGCATTATGGGTGAAAGGATTTTTTTTCCAAGAAAAGGAGACAATGACTCATTGATGGAAACTATTGTTTTTATTATGGAATTCCATTTCAATATGGGAAAGATATATATTATAGTATATATATTTTTCAAAATAATAAAACTAACTAATGGATCAATCAAATCCCTTATTATCATGTTTCTCCAGTTTTAACAAAAACATTACATAAGAACATGAGCAATTTCAATATTGAGAATATGATTAAATTGAAGAAGTTGAAAATTATTCATGTTAGTAATGATACTCTCAAGAGGATAAAAAATTACATTGATGAAAAAATATGGTATTTTATTGATAAGATAGGTGAAATAACTCAGGATGAAAAATCTCTGTGAAACCAAAGAAAAATGTTCATCACAAGAAAAAGAAATCCAGTCAATGTGAAACAAAAAAGAAGATGTTTCTAAACCTTAAAAGTTTAGGAAACAAAAGAAAGTTCCAAATGAAGTAGATATATAATGGATAATGTAATTGGATGAATGAAAACTGGGAGATCCTTAGTTTGGACTCAATCTAGATGAATCCCTTACTACCAGAATACATGTCATCGAAATGGAAGAAAAACTATTTTGAGAAAAGAGAAAAATGAAGAATATTGGAGTTGAAAGAGTTGTATACTGTTCAAATAAACATGTGAATACCACCTCAAATAATATTTTTATTTATTATATATGATTTCTTCTAGATGACGGTGTAGTTTTCTAAAGAAAATGTTGTGGTAGATGCTGAAGTACCCTATATCATAGAAAATCGAAAAGATGCTATTGTTGGTAAATATTTGGTACCCTTATAAGCTCATGAGAAATCGTTTGAGTTTTTCCCAGTAGGGAAAGGTTATATATTAAGAGAAAATTACCTTTGAGAAGCAGTTTTCAATATTTATGTCTTTGATGAAGAAAGATAAGATGAAGATTATGATGAGGAATAAAATGAATGTGAAATTAAGAATGTTGATGCGAATTCAGAGGATAAAGCAGATAGTGAAGAAGATAAATAAAAAATAATAAGAATCCCAATCTGAGAAACATTTATTAATAACTTCCCAAGTAACATTTATGTAATTTCATTCTTTAGGAAAACCAAATCCAATGGTCGATAGTCATGGGATGAAAATGACTTTGTCAGTTCAAAGAGCTGAATCCTCATCAATGTTAGGAGGAAATAGATAATATTTCTAAATAAAAACTAGATAGAGATCATTTTGGTATGTGAAATGATTATTATTATTATGGTATAATTCATATATACGATGTGATTTTTTGGTGGAAAGAACTAAAAAATAAGTTTCAAAGGATGATATCAAAGGAGAAATGGTTCAAGGGGGAACTGGAACCAGTCAACAAGTCCCTTTCAATTTAGTGAAGTAAACTTAATCTGAAGGATCTAATTATGTTATAAATATGTTAAATGAATTGAAGGAGTTATAATTTATTTTCAAAATATTTATTCATGTTGCTAGATGATTAAAGAGACTCTCAATAGAAAACTGTAATCAATAATAATTCTGAAAGAAAAGGTAGTTGGACACGAATTTGAGATGAAGAATCATCAATAAAATTATAAGACTCATATAATGTCTAGCATAGAACTGAAAATGTTTTCTCATCAAGTAAATAATTATCTCAATCTTTTTGTTGAGAATTTAAATGATATAAATAATTATTTGAATGATTCAGTAGAATCCATCATGAAAATATCAAAAAAACATGGTAAATAACAAGATGTTAGTGGAGTAGTTAAAAAACTGAACAAATATATTTCCATAAGAAGAGAAAGATATCAATGGAAAATTAAAATACAAGTATACAGATTTCATATGAAGAAAATTTTATAAAGATGAAATCGATGCTTTAAAAATCATAATATAGTATCAGTTGAGAATATCTAGTCACAAGGAGAAAAAAATCCTATCCAAGATGGAAGACTAACTGCTTAAGGAGATAGAAATTGGGACCAAGTTGAAATCATTTCAAATAAAGTGGAAGGAAGAATTGAGTTCAATAAGTTAAATAATATTTTTTGATCATTAACAAAGAAAAATTGTATTTTTTTCCTTTTTAAGTATTGTAGTAATTATTTTTACAACTCTTTTTAAATGAATAACCACTTCATCAAACCACATTTTCTTGAATGTTTTTCTAATTATGATTGGTTTAATATTATTTCATAATTCTTAATAATGATTTTTTATTTCATTATTTTGTTTCACATTTTTCCTAACACTTTTCACGTACATGAAGTCTTTTCCCTACTCCTTTGAAAGTCACAATGGGGTAAAATTTTATAGAAAGGGGAAGATGTTTCATGTAATGGAGATAAATTACTTTAAAAATAGAAGAGAATACATTCATTTTAGGTATTTAGTCATGTATATCAAAGTATTCAAATGAGTTTCAATACTATGGTGGAGATATTTTTTCAATGTTTTTCGGAATATTATGTAATTAAAAGTTAATGTACCTAAGTTTTTCTCTGATGTTGTTTGTTATTTTAGAATATGGTTTGTGCTTTAAAAAATGTGGAGATTTTAGAGTGGAAAATTTTTACATATGAATTTTCCATTCCTTCAGTTTTGGAAATCAAAAACACTTTTTTAAATAATTGATAACTAACATGTTATTTCCAATGTGTTTTATAGTGTTTTTTTAGAAAACATGTACTTTTACCTTATGTGGAATTAGTTGAAAAGTATTCATGGATATTAACATAATTTATTTTATAATTTTATTGTAATTTTTATAGATCAGATAATCATTGGATTTACCATTATTAAATTGGATTTAAATCTTTTGGCCTTGTTTTCATACTGAAAAACGTTTTCAAAATCAACTTTAAATCAGAACCGATAATATCATATTCATACTCATAAAGAGTATCATAATAATATAAGGAAACCCATTATATTAACCAATTATTAAATTATGAATATGAAAAACTATTTTCTATAATAACGGACCATTATTTAGACTGTAATGGTGAAAAAAACTATATTGGATATTCTGTTATACGAGATAGATATGTAGTGTCAAATTATAGGTGTCCAAGTCCTTACGTAAACACTTAGTGAAAATATTATAGTTGGAGGATCAATATGAAAATCAGAAACTCGCCTACAAATACTCAGTCATTCAGTGAGTATGGAGATGATCAATTCAATTGAAAAATGTCTCTTTTACAACAGCTCTAAAGAGTACAAGTGTGAACATATTGTTCTTATTCATTGTAATTATTTAAATCCTTTTGGTTTGTAATGATTACATCAGATTATGTGAATAAAATCAAGGGATTCTGAGGATAGGATGATAGATATACAGATCTACTTGATTGAGAAATTATAGTAATAAAATTTCAGAATCTTATCCATCAGATCAAGGACAATTGAAGGTAGACAAATAGAGAAATTGATCATCGTATCGAGGGATTTTAGGGTCAGCCAGATACACCAATCTCTATATCGAGCTACAAATATAGTAATAAAATTCTAGGATTTCATATAAGTATAAAACAAGGGACATTTATCATAGGTTTTAGGATACCCTTTGATGTGGCTCTATTTTAACATAGTTTTTCCACATCTTTTATTTAATTTTTATCAATTTAATTAATTATTTTGACACTTTTTATCTAATATTGGCACTTTTGTAATTTTATCACTAAATATGTTAATTAAACATTTTTTATAATTAATTATGTATTTTTAGTCTTTAAATTGATAATTTTAATCTTATTAAACTATTCAAATCTAATTATGTCTTATTTAGTTTGGTTAATTTAAATCTGCTTAACTTTTTAATAGTTAATATTTTTTATAAACAATTATTTAATCTATGTAATTCAATTTAATTAACTTATACCTTATTTTAATATTTTATCTTTTAATTTAGTTACAATAGAATAGGTTAACATGTTAATTAATGTGTCCTGCCAATCATTTAAGTATATAATATGTGTTTTTAATTAAGTTAAATCGTTCTCTTTTAATTTTATTAGTTCAAATAGTTAATCAATTCATTATTTAATAGTTTTTAAACATTAATTATATTATTTTATGTATGTAGATTGGTGATTAAGTCATTTTTATTTTATTTTAGTCTACCGGCGAGGTAGATAATAGTTTTAGGTGAAATAAAGAGTCATTGTTGCTTCTCTTTTTCACCTGCTGCTACCTTGTAATTGTTCTTTAAGTAAGTATAATTTGAGTCTTTTATAATTGTAGTCTATTATTTAATTATTTTTTAATTTAAGTGTTATCTAATTAAAAATTTAAGTTGTGTATAGGTTTAAGTTAAAGTTTAATTAAATAAGTTGTTTTTAATGCCAAGTTTCATTTTATCATCTAACTAATTGATTTTTTTCGTTTAATAACTATAGTTAATTCTAATAATTTTAATTTTATGTTTGCAGATAATTAATTGTAGGTGTTCTGCATTTATTTAGACATATATTTAATTAATTTTAACTTTTATTTTCTTAGTTGATAATTATTCGCTTCTATTTTTAGTTTGCTAAATAATTTGGTTAGTTTTTAGTTACAGTTAATTAATTAGTCTTTTACAATTTAGTTAATTTGTTTTTTAATTTAGTTTGTTAATGTTTTTAATTTTTAACTATCAGTGAGTGTCGCACCGATGTTATGTCACACCGAAGTTTTTTTATAACTATCGGTGAGTCGGGACTCACTGATTGCTTCGAAACACCATCAGTCTCTCATGATGCACCGTTGTTGCGACGCGCTGATCCTTTCATCGGTTTCGGTCTCATTTATTTTGAACTATCGGTGAGTCATCGAATCACTGGGCCGTTACATCACCTTCGGTTTCTCTCCGTGCCGATGCTTATTATTTTTATTTAACTAATGGTGTCTTCTCTTCCATTATTCTTTTTACATCTTATTTTATCTTTCAGTGGCTCATATTATTTCATAACCATCGGTGAGTTATCCAACTCACCGATTATTCCCTGCTTCCAACCTTTAATCGGTGAGTCACTGACTCACCGTTGTGCAACAGACCTTCTCAGCTGTCGGTTTCACAAATCTGACACCGATACTTCTTCCAGCACCGATCTATTCATGGCCTTCCTCAAACCGATATCCCACAGCCAAATTCCTTCCACCGTTAGCTTAGTCCAGCTTCCTCTAGCGGTTTCACCTTCTTGTCACCAAAGTCTTTTCTATCATCTTATACCGATGTGCAATAAACCATAACAAGGATACCAAATTAACACTGATTGAACCAGAAATTTACATCAAATTGAATACCAAAATCTTGAATCTCCAGCCAGATATGAACATTAACCCTTTTCACATCGTTCTTCAACCCGAATCGAATCATAAGAGGTTGATCAGAATAATGTGTCCGCCGCAGCGGGTTTGTTGAGATGGAGAGGAGGAGCCGCTGGAATGCCGCACCACCGAGGTCCACGCCGCTTGAAGTCACTGCAAGGGAGGGAATCCCCTATTTCACTAATGATAGAGGAGGTTGGGGTATCGTGGGATTCTATTGGAGAAGAAGAGATATTCGCCCTACCGCTATAAGTCGCATCATCTGCTGAAGCTTCCGCTAGCCGAGTGAAGAGTCGTTGAGCCACTGTCCGCTGTGAGCAGGAGGAGGCCGCGCCACCGGTTTCTTAGAAGCAAGAACCATCCCCCTTGTTGCGCATGAATTGGGGGAGGAGAGGATGTTTAAAAAAAATAAAAACAAAATAATAATAAATGTATAACAAAAGTAAATAAAAAAAGAGAAAAGAAAAAAAGCTAAAGCTAAAGCTAAAGTAAAGTTAACTTTAATTAAAGTTAACTTTACATAATAGTTATCTATACTAAGTTAAATAAATATAAAATAAAATAATTTATAAAAGTAATAAACTTAAACAATTATGATATTAATAAAAAGACAAATTGTAAATTAAAATTCAAAACTAACATAATAATACGTTTTAACAATTAATTAATTTACTATAAATAGAATAAATTTATAATTACAAATAATTATAAATAAACTATAAAATATACTTTTTTAAATTATTTAAAACTTAAGAATTAATTATAATTACTGAATGAGAATTAAGTCAATAATAAATTAAACGAGCAACTTAATTTCTTAATGTAGTAATAATAAAATTTACTAATACAATATATGTTATAAATTTATACTTATGATGTCACTTTTTAATGATTTAGTTAAAATATGATAAACTAAAATAATTTAGTTTTTCGTATTTATATTTATTAATTTAATTTAATTAGTAGCGTTTTGATAAACTTTTTAATAATTAACTCTAATTACAATTAATTAGTATATAACAGTAAACTAAAATAATAACTTTAAAATTTTAGTTAACATTTGTTGTGTTTTATTTATTTATTTTGTTTTCACATGGAAGGTACATTCAGGAGTCAAGTTTATGTCCAGGTGCTTGCAACTAACTCATCCAGAGTCAGTTACGAGGGTAAAACTCGCGTGACGTGCCAGTGGCGGAAAAAGGCACATGTGCGGTGCACTCGTGAAGGACATTCCAAGTCGGTGGAAATGAAGCAGTGACATGAAGGTATGACAGCAGGGTACTTAAGCAGAGCAAGCAACGAACTCTGGGAGACTCTCATTCGACATTCCACGCTAGACAATACGAGAGCAGAACTCCCGGGAGATGATAGAGTCAAACTGGAGACTAAAGAGCCCGAAGGGAGAGCGATATTTAGGGAGTCTTTCTTCCTATTTTCATAACATCTTGTACTTTGTTTTTGTATTGTTTTCAATGATATATTTCATTATGAACATGGGTTGATTTTCCATCTCGGGGGCATCAAGAATTGTTGGTTTATCTGTTAAATTGTTCACTAACTCATTGATTGACATCAGAATTAATTGGCGAGATCAACTCTGTTGTTAAGTAAATTTGTTCACACCTTACTTTAAAAAATGTCATAGTTTCAAGTTCAATTGGAGAGGTTGAACTTGATCTTCAATTTGTTCAAGCGTTAATATCATTACAGTTGGAGTTTTATGGCGAGTTTAACTTTGACTGTATTCTTTTTCAAAATTTTAACAGACGATGATATTTAGAGTGGCGAAATCTAAAAGTCATACTTCTGTTTGATGTTTCTTCTAGTGAGGAAGATATATCAAACAATTTCTAGGGTTTGATTCAATTACTTTTAGTGGATAGTTATCCTTTTAATCATCAAGTTTGGAATTCCCGAGAAAATTTTTGTTCTTAGCTCCTTTTTCTTTGCTGCTTAAAGTAGATTGCTTAATTTCTTAGTTTAATAGTACCTAGTGCAATTTTATCCCCTTTGTAGAATATTTAGATTCTTTTTAAAGATTCTCATTTCCTCCTACTGTTTCTAGCTCATTTTTTTAAAATAAACAAAAAATTAAAAAGGTAAAAAGATTTTCACTCTCTCCACTGCTGAAAACATTGGAGTATATTTTACTTAGAACCTTAGACAACTCATCTGCCTTCTCTGTGGATCGACCTTGCACTGCTGTACTAGTGTAGGAGTATATATGTAATTTTGAGGGTCGTGACGACCTCCGGCCGACTTTCAAATTTGGCGTCGTTGCCGGGGAAGGCACACACCGAGAGTCTAGGGTTTAAAAAAAACATTAAAAAAACATAAAAAAAATAATTTAAAAAAAACTATTTTTAAAAAAAATGCTTTGAACTGTATATGCTTCTTTTGTTGTTTTGAAAAGAAAAATATACTTCACATAGAACTGTTTTGTGTTTAAGCTCATTTAATTTTGAATTAAAAATGGATGTTAATCAGAATTGGAATCAACTAGGACCTAACTATGTTTGTTGTGGTGATAATGGACATACTGCTTGACAGTGTGTCTATAACCAGCCACAACAAGATGTTTACACTGATGAAAATGAACAATGTGAGTTTAGTCCTGTAACCCTAGATAAAATTGAATTAATTGATTCTAAACTAGATGCTAGGTCAGAACAAATTAATAATGGGTTAACTCAAACCCATGAGATTCAACTTAGAGATTCTCAAGAGCGAGATCAAAGAATGAAAAGAATAGAAACAATGCTCTTGGAATTGCAACATAGGGTTAAATAAAAAGAAGAATATGAATAAAATGAAAAGGAAAATGTCTTTAAAAGATTTGAAAATCAAGTGGACGAAGAGAGTGATAGTGAAACTGGGCAGAAAAACATTCACTTTGAAAAATCTGACACTATTGAACCTAATCTGGAACTAACCATGTCACTGAATCAAGAGAATAATATTGAAAAACACAAAAAGAGCTTTAATGGTTTTGAGTTGGACGATTTTGAAACTGAATTAAAACAGATTGAAAAAGATAGCCTAGTTCTTTTCATAATTCCTACACTTGAGAAAAATCACTGTTTTAGAAGTTTTGAGAATGTAGTCACTTGGGTTGAAGATATACTTGAAACTAAAAATTTGAATGTTAAAAACTCTTCACCCATGATTTCTGAAATTATGAATATTGAGTCTGAACTTGATATTGGGTACACTTTGGAAGAGAACCTTAAGCTGGAAATCACAGAATTTCAAATCTTTGAACCTAAATTGAAAACTTATCTTTCAGGTTTTGAAACTCCAAACCCAATAATTTCCGAACTGTTGTTGGATGATGAGGATGAGGGAATGATTTTTGAAGAAAAACTAACTGATGAGTATTTATTTCCCTATTCTCATAGTGATCATTTTTCTGAGACTTTGTGTACTGAAATGGAAAGTAGTGTTTTCATTCCTAGGGAAAACTGTTTGAATTTGATCAATCTTGAACATGACTTCATTGAAGCCAAATTGAACAATACTTCCCCTGATTTGAACTTCTTTAAATACACTACTGTCATGGTTTTAGAAAATGAGCCTTTTGAACTTGAACATGAAAAAGTGGTTGAACACACATTATATGATGGTTTCAGAACTGATTTTCTAGAAGCAGTAGATGTTCAATGTGAGTTAATAGATGAGGATCTTTTGGAAGAGATTTACAACATTGTTAGGGCTGTACCTGTTAGTGATAAAATAAATTCTCTTCCTTGTCTGTCACTTCCATCCTCAACTGTGAAAGGTTCTAAGCTTTTTAATGATACTGATAGTAGTCCAGAGGGGGAATTAGACTTGAGTTCCAATGCTCATGATTCTGTACAAAACTTTATTGAATCCCCTTTTGAACCTACTATTCATTATTCACCCATGAGCACCCTTGAATGTGAATCTTTTAGTGTTGAAGTTGGATAAGATAACTCTGAGGACATTGTCATACCCTTTGAAACACCTAATTTATTGCTACCACTTCCTAAAAATGTTAATATTGTCCAATCTAAAACAAATTTGGAAGTGTAAAGCACTATACTCACAACTGTTAAAGGGTTTTTCTTGGGGATTTTTACAGCTGATGAGAATTTATATTTTGTTGTGCTAAGTCTTGAAGCCCACAATTTTCACTGTTCTGTTAAAAATAATTGGGCCAAACACATGTGGTGGTTCCTATTAAGGAAACCACATCCACCTAGTGACTACGGTTAGTTGCTAGGTGAGTCCGGCTGGGGACTTTAAACCTAGCACTGCATGGGAGGCAACCCAAGGTTTTTGTTTTGTTAATAAATAATAATTTGTAATTAAATAATGTCTAACTGAAGACTTAAAATTCAGTGCTTCATGGGAGTAAACCCATGCTCTTTCTTTGTGTTTACTTTTGTTCTGTTCTTATTTTACTTTGAATAAAGTGTTGCTTTGCATGCTCATATATTCTCATATATGCTCATATATGATCTGTGTTTTTAAGAATGCTGCTTCTGTCATCTAAAGAGTGGAATTACCACGGTCATTTTTGGACAAGAGCTTAGTCAGGGAAGTACTTCAACTTGGTGTACATATTTTTCTGCTCCTGTTTTTGTAAATAAAATTCTGCTTGCTTAAAATTCTGCTGTATTATAAAATTCTGCTGCATGTCATGTATCTAATGAATTAAAAATCTTCATGAGCCTCCTTTCTTTAAAAAATTGAATTTCACTATTGAAGTGTGGAGGGGAGTACATGTTGCTGGTCATTTGAATCTTCTTGTTTCGTTGAGGTGTTTAGCATGAAATTTTTCTACTGTATTGAACATATTATTGAACTTATTGTTTAAAATTCTTACACCCAGTTAATTGTACACTCACACCTTATATTCTATGTTTGAACTTTAATGAAAATATTTTCCACTGGACATCAATGTTAATGGGTGTACTTGTCAATGAACATTCTGATTATTTATTCATTGTGGCCAACTAAATTTTTGAACTTCATTGGTACCCTTTATACATGTCATATATCTACTTAATTGGAAATCTATTTTGAACCTTAATTGATTAATTGTTCTTCTACATATTTAGAATTCAACTTTGGGGACAAAGTTGGGTTTTAAGTGTGGGGGAGGGGGTCAATTCTTGAATGTGCTTAACTGTGTTTTAATGTCAGCCCATCAATTCCCACTGCTTATTCAAACTTTTTGTTAAAAGTGGTTATTTTTTTCATGCATAATTTTAGACTTTACAATTTTTCTCAATTGGGTCTGGCCTTAGGACAAGTATCTTGTTGGAAGTTAAGATTTTCATTGAATCTGAAATTAATGAGTTTGGGTGATTGCTGAGTGATCTTGCTTAGTGAATTGATGGAAATCTTGTTTAGTGTCTACTTCTGGAAGTGATTTCGGTTACATGTTTATGGAGTTATGATCATAGCCTTGGAACTGGAAGTTTGATTCTGATTCTAGGGGCCTCATTCATCTTTAATTTATTAAAAGTAATTGCTTTAATGAGCCAATGTAAATGAATTTTATATAAATCTTTTGAAACTGGAGTAGTTTGGGCATCTGGGATCTCACGGTGAGTCTCTGAGACCCTAGATGCTGGGTGCATTTCTGTTAACTATAAGCCCTCTGTACACTTTGAATAAGTGAATTAAACAGTGCTCAACACAATGATACAAGGCTTGGGAAAAATAAATAAAGTGTCTAGGGTCAAAAATCGATCTCATTAAGGTGAGGGGAATGATGAACTCCAAATGAAGAATGGATCAATGGGTTTATATGGAAATCATTTAGGTTGTATCATTGAGGTGATTCAAAAAATTAATTAATTTTTTTTGGAACCTAGATGAAAAATTCAAAGTACAAGGTTCCTTGGTTGAGGTCTTAATTCCATTGATATTTTATCTCTTGTCATTTTTAGAATTAGAACCTGAGCCTGGATTGAAGTGAGTCACTAAGTTTTATCACATATGAGGCATGACATCTTCTTTGATGGATGGTCCTTTTGTTATTAATTACCCTTGAGTATTTGTTTTAGGGAAAGATTCATATGAGTTATTCATTTTCTAAGAGCCTGCTATTATGTGTTTTCCTCTGTTTTGAGTACTGGACATGTTACATTTTGAGCAAATCATAAACTCAATTTGCTGTTTTCAAAGAAAATAAAACATGGGATTGTTTGAGGACAAACAATTCTTAAGTGTGGGGGAATTTCATGTGGATCTATTTTAACATAGTTTTTCCACATCTTTTATTTAATTTTTATCAATTTAATTAATTATTTTGACACTTTTTAACTAATATTGGAACTTTTTTAATTTTATCACTAAATATGTTAATTAAACATATTTTATAATTAATTATGTATTTTTAGTCATTAAATTGATAATTTTAATCTTACTAAACTATTCAACTCTAATTATGTCTTATTTAGTTTGGTTAATCTAAATCTGCTTAACTTTTTAATAGTTAATATTTGTTATAAACAATTATTTAATCTATGTAATTCAATTTAATTAACTTATACCTTATTTTAATATTTTATCTTTTAATTTAGTTACAATATAATAGGTTAACATGTTAATTAATGTGCCCTTCCAATAATTTAAGTATATAATATGTGTTTTTAATCAAGTTAAATCGTTCGCTTTTAATTTTATTAGTTCAAATAGTTAATGAATTCATTATTTAATAGTTTTTATACATTAATTATATTATTTTATATATGCATATTGGTGATTAAGTCATTTTTATTTTATTTTAGTCTACCGGCGAGGTAGATAATAGTTTTAGGTGAAATAAAGAGTCATTGTTGTTTCTCTTTTTCCCCTGCTGCTACCTTGTAATTGTTCTTTAAGTAAGTATAATTTAAGTCTTTTATAATTGTAGTCTATTATTTAATTAGTTTTTAATTTAAGCGTTATCTAATTAATAATTTATGTTGTGTATAGGTTTAAGTTAAAGTTTAATTAAATAATTAGTTTTTAATGCCAAGTTTCATTTTATCATCTAACTAATTGATTTTTTTTTCATTTAATAACTATAGTTAATTATAATTATTTTAATTTTATGTTTGCATATAATTAATTGTAGGTGTTCTGCATTTATTTAGACATATATTTAATTAATTTTTACTTTTATTTTCTTAGTTGATAATTAGTCGCTTCTATTTTTAGTTTGCTGAATAATTTGGTTAGTTTTTAGTTACAGTTAATTAATTAGTCTTTTACAATTTATTTTTTATTTTTTAATTTAGTTTGTTAATGTTTTTAATTTTTAAATGTCGGTGAGTGTTGCACCGATGTTATTTCACACCGAAGTTTTTTTATAACTATCGGTGAGTCGTGACTCACCGATTGCTTCGAAACAGCATCAGTCTCTCATGACACACTGTTGTTGCGACGCGCCGATCCTTCCATCGGTTTCGGGCTTATTTATTTTGAACTATCGGTGAGTCATCGACTCACTGATCCATTACATCACCTTCGGTTTCTCGTCGCGCCGATGCTTATTATTTTTATTTAACTAACGGTGTTTTCTCTTCCATTATTCTTTTTACCTCTTATTTTATCTTTCAGTGGCTCATATTATTTCATAACCATCGGTGAGTTATCCAACTCACCGATTGTTCCTTGCTTCCAACCTTTCATCAGTGAGTCACTGACTCACCGTTGTGCAGCAGACCTTCTCAGCTGTCGGTTTGACAAATCAGACACCGATGCTTCTTCCAGCACCAATCTATTCATGGCCTTCCTCAAACCGATATCCCACAGCCAAATTCCTTCTACCGTTAGCTTAGTCCAGCTTCCACCAGCGGTTTCACCTTCTTCTCACCAAAGGCATTTCTATCATCTCATACCGATGTGCAATAAACCATAACAAGGATACCAAATTAACACTGATTGAACAAGAAATTTACATCAAATTGAATACCTAAATCTTAAATCTCCAGCCAGATCTGAACATTAACCCTTTTCACATCGTTCTTCAACCCAAATCGAATCATAAGAGGCTGAGCAAAAGACTGTGTCCGCCGCAGTGGGTTTGTTGAGCTGGAGAGGAGGAGCCGCTGGAATGCCACACCACCGAGGTCCACGCCGCTTGAAGTCACTTCAAGGGATGGAATCCCCTGTTGCGCCAATGATAGAGGAGGTTGGGGTGTCATGGGAGTCTGTTGGAGAAGAAGAGATCTGCGCCCTACCGCTATAAGCCGCATCATCTGCAGAAGCTTCCGCCAGCCGAGTGAAGATCCGTTGCGCCGCTGTCCGCTGTGAGCAGGAGGAGGCCGCGCCGCTGGTTTCCTAGAAGAAATAACCCTCCCCCTTGCTACGCGTGAATTGGGGGAGGAGAGGAAGTTTAAAAAAAATAATAAAAAAATAATAATAAATGTATAACAAAAGTAAAGAAAAAAAGAGAAAAGAAAAAAAATCTAAAGCTAAAGCTAAAGTAAAGTTAACTTTAAGTAATGTTAACTTTACATAAAAGTTATCTATACTAAGTTAAATAAATATAAAATAAAATAATTTATAAAAGTAATAAACTTAAACAATTATGATATTAATAAAAATACAAATCATAAATTAAAATTTAAAACTAACTTAATAATAAGTTTTAATAATTAATTAATTTACTATTAATAGTATAAATTTATAATTAAAAATAATTAAAAATAAACTATAAAATATAATTTTTTAAATTATTTAAAACTTAATAATTAATTCTAATTACTGAATGAGAATTAACTCAATAATAAATTAAACGAGCAACTTAATTTCTTAATGTAGTAATAATGAAATTTACTAATAAAATCTATGTTATAAATTTATACTTATGATGTCACTTTTTAATGATTTAGTTAAAATATGATAAACTAAAATAATTTAGTTTATAGTATTTATATTTATTAATTTAATTTAATTAGTAGCGTTTTGATAAACTTTTTAATAATTAACTCTAATTACTTTTAATTAGTATATAACAGTAAACTTAAATAATAACATTAAAATTTTAGTTAACATTTGTTGTGTTTTATTTATTTATTTTGTTTTCACATGTCAGGTTCATTCAGGAGTCATGTTTATGTCCAGGTGCTTGCAACTAACTCATCCAGATTCGGTTACGAGGGTAAAACTCGCGTGACGTGCCAGTCGCGGAAAAAGGCACATGTGCGGTGCACTCATGAAGGACATTCCAAGTCGGTGGAAATGAAGTAGTGACATGAAGGTATGACAGTCGGGTACTTAAGAAGAGCAAGCAGCGAACTCTGGGAGACTCTCATTCGACATTCCATGCCAGACAATACGAGAGCAGAACTCCTGGGAGAAGATAGAGTCAAAATGGAGACTAAGGAGCCCGAAGGCAGAGTGATATATAGGGAGTCTTTCTTCCTCTTTTCTTAACGTCTTATACTCTGTTTTCAGATGGTTTTCAATGATATATTTCATTATGAACATGAGTTGATTTTCCATCTCGGCAGCTTCAAGCTTTGTTGGTTTATCCGTTAAATTGTTCACTAACTCATTGATTGACATCAGAATTAATCGGCGAGATCAACTTTGATGTTAAGTAAATTTGTTCACACCTTACTGTAAAAAATTTCATAGTTTCAAGTTCAATTGGAGAAGTTGAACTTGATCTTCAATTTGTTCAAGAGTTAATGTCATTACAGTTGGAGTTTTACGGCGAGTTTAACTTCGACTGTATTCTTTTTCAAAATTTTAATAGATGATGATCTTTAGAGTGGCGAACTCTAGAAGTCATACTTCTGTTTGATGTTTCTTCTGGCGAGGAAGATATATCAAACAATTTCTAGGGTGTGATTCAATTAAGTTTATTGGATAGTTATCCTTTTAATCATCAAGTTTGGAATTCCCGAGAAAATTGTTGTACTTAGCTCCTTTGTCTTTTCTGCTTAAAGTAGTTTGCTTAATTTCTTAGTTTAACAGTTCCTAGTGCAATTTTATCTCCTTTTTAGAAAATTTAGTTTCTTTGTAAAGAATATCGTTTCCTCCTACTGTTTCTAGATCATTTTTAAAAAAAAATAAATATAAAAGGTAAAAAGATTTTCACTCTCTCCACTGCTGACAAAAGTGGAGTATATTTTGATTAGAACCTTAGACAACTCATCTGCCTTCTTTGTGGATCGACCTTGCACTGTTGTACTAGTGTAGGAGTATAAATGTAATTTTGAGGGTCGTGACGACCTCCGGATGACTTCACCCTTCTCTTTGGGTATTGAGAAGTGTAAATATTTTGTATTTTATGTTTACTACTAGTTTAAATTTTCTACTTTATGTAATAAAAAAGTGATACACTTTATTTTCATGTTTTGATTTTGAATTATATTATTATAATGGATCTTCATTAAGATACTTTTCAGATTACATTGATATATCATATGCTTCAGGATTATGATACTTTTTGTATACTCTAATTAATTCATTTTCTTATGTGAATACAATTAATATCTATTTAATATTCCATATGTTATTAAGATAAAATCATTATATCATTATGACCTATGGACTTACTTCTTAGAATCTACTTTATTATGATATTTTAATTGACCCCAAGGTCTAAGCCCAATCATCATATTACTACTTAAGTGGCTTTGTGAATACAATTTGTTTAATGTTGTTTAAATATGCATCTCTTATTGTTAAAAATGAATGATCTATCAAATATACAATTTACTTCCACCTTTTATTTAGCCCTATTAATATACAATAGGATCCAACATGATATAATTTTAATTGTTCTCTTTTAATATCTTTAAATATATAATTAAAGTAATGTTGTTTTATTTTTTGCAAACTTATGGGGTTTTATTGGTTTATTTTTTTATACTATTTGTAAAAGTGAAATTTTTTACTGCGTTCATATTTTTTATTTTTAATATTTTTGTGGTTTTGGAATATTATTATGTTTTTTGTTGTATAATGTAATGGTATAAATAATAATGGGAGGGTAATAAGAATATTCATGCATTAAAAAACTATAATGACTGTTATTTTTGTATTATATTTAAATTTGAGGGGTATTTTTTATTAAATATAAAATTCAACTCATGTTTGAAGAAAATAAATTTATTTTCAATTAATTATATTATAAATTGTGAAATAAGTACTTTAATTATCTATGAATTAATACTTATTGGTATTATTTTATAGTTTTATAATCCTGGATCCATATCCCAAATTAATTAAAACACAAAATTAATATCTGATCATTGTTTTTTTCATTTGTGTACAATGTGAAATTTATATTTTTTAAATGTAATTTTTTTTATTTTTTTTGGAAAAATAATGATATGGATTAAATTTTAAATAATCTTTTATATATAATGTCAAAATAATATTTTTTGGGTATTAAAATGTTTTTTTATATAACTAGAGGATTAATCATTTGTGTGATGTAGGGAATTTCTCATAGGCTTAGGGTATATCGCACGTCACAAATTTGACCTGATACGTTTATCATTTTATTTCTATATTCATAATTTAATGTGTTTTTTTGGTATACAGAAATATTTTTTTTATAAAGCTATGAGAATTATGTTTGTCGACTGATAAAATGTCAAAGTGGATGATGACCCATTTTAATAATAATCCTGAGGTTCCAACTCTTATAGAATTTTTTTCATTATAAACTATGACATTTATCTAATATGAAAATTGTTCCTTGTTTTCATTAATTATATACAAACACACACACACACACACAACATAGGAAAAAATTTGAGTTTGTGTTGTCACAATTACTAGAGGAATAATGAAATCATTTTTAGTAGAGGGATAAATTATTCTAGAAAATTATTGGTTATAGGGGACGTGCATATTTTATCACATATTCAATAGGTATTCCAAAATATTTAGATACCTATACTGAGGTTGAGGATCTATTTTTTTCTATAATGGAACAAAATTTGACAAATTTCAGCAAACGAGTGTGTAAATTTGAAGAGATAAATTTTTAACTATTATTTGAGATCACCGAAATGTAGGGGTATTTGTTTTGGGTTTATAATTCACAAGATCCAATTATTCATGTTTTTAAATGATTATTTTTAATTTTATATAACATTAATTATTATTATCTTATTAATATACTTTTTTTAGGAACCAATCATTGTAACATCCCAAATGTGGATGCCACTGAAGGTGCCTAGAGCCAGGTTGGCCACATGGCCTCAATCCCATTTCCCAAAACACCAAAAAATAATGAATAATAGTGAGGGGCTAGGGTGTGTAAGTTAGGAGACAATTACCTTGTTATCAAAGTGTATCAAAATAGATAGATATAATAACAAAAGCTAAATAGTGGAAGTAATAATAAACTTGAACCACATTTGAAGTAGAGTATTTTAATAAGATATTTAACATCAAATCGAAATATACAAATGTTGTGGATGATATGTCTTGTTTATATAAAGATAGAAAATTTGGATACAAAGCAACATAAAATAAATTCTATATAAAATGTTGAAAATGGAATCCAAAAACTATCCCAGTAATCCTGATCTCCTCCTCGTTCATCAACTACTTTCTCCATCCTATTACAACAAGCAATCAAGTATATGAAGCAAGATTCTTCCCTTTTTCAACACCTTTATACATATATTCATCTTAGGTACCAATGACATCATGATAGTATGTGAGATAAATCTCGATAGTCCACCACCAACAGTGTCTAAAATACAATGTCCTTGTAATATAAACTAGAATAGTATGTAATCATGCATATATAAAAGTAATGTATTACATTAATGTTTACACGCAAGTACCTACTTCACCCCTCAACTGGTTTCAAACCATGTAACTATTTTATTAATTAATAGAGTTATATTTTATATATTTAAGTCATGTGAGGAAGATCAAGAACTGAAATCACCTCATGATAGTAATAGAAATGGTTTTAATATGTAACAAGGAAACCCATAATGAAAATTATAATTAAAGGTTCCAAGGTGGAAATCGAGACAACCTACACTGCATGGGTCTCCAGCTCAGTAGTAACTACAACCTGGATAAGGGTAAGAGTGTAATCCAAGGAGCATCATCCAAGGAATTCTACAATACTACAATCTATCAGATTCTAAAATATGCATCAAGGGTAAAAGGGGATAAGTTATGGATAGGCCCAAGGATATAACCAAGGAAACACATGTATATAGAATCCATACTATATCCAAGGACTGTATCCTAGGGATAATATAATAGTAACATATGGATCCTATTTTTTTCATATCATACATACACTAATATATGAGGATCGGGATCCAAGGTGATTCACAATGATAGAAACTGGCATCCTTTAATAGGAATACCATCCTCGTGTGCTCAAGGAATTCCCTTGACAATCTAAGGCAAGATCAAGTCAAACCACTCCTATAAATATGTCAAGGTCCATATAAAATCATGAAACTTATTATAATTCTTTTATTTATTTAAGACATATAACCTTTATATTATTTATAAAGTCAATTGGTTCAAGCCTTGCCTTCCATTAGTGTGATAGGGCCAAGTAGTGTGAAACAATTTAATTCATATGAAATTAAATTTCCGCGTTCTATCCTTTAACATTCATAATATGACATTTTTTTGGTATGGAAGAGAAACCACCAGATTATCAATTAATATAAACTTGTCCAAGTCATATTCATATGACATACTTTCCATTTCATTTAAAATGATTCATAAAAATTCATGCGCTTAACTTTGGTTTTTCAAGTTGTCAGAATACATGGTATATAACATGATTAATTCACAATTACATACCCATTTTATACAGAGAGGACCAACATTAGAAGGTTCCATCTAAGACACATTTGAACAGTGTCTCAAATGTTTCAAAACCCTAAAAAATTAGTTATGGTAAATCACCCTACACGGGATGGCCGACATTGTGGGTGTAACCACCAAAGATGAATTACATATATAACAAGGATAATAGAACATGATCCTAACGTCTATAAGAAAGAAATATAAATTTATAAATTGATGCCTGACGAAATTAGTGTTACCACAAGAAAATTTATAAAATGATGAATTTTGAGGGATCAGTTATAGACCACTTACCTCATACTCGTATACTTCTCATCATCCATTTTCAGCCTCTAGTTCAGCCTAGATTGGAGTATATCTGAAGAATGGATCATGAAAATTAAATTAGGGAAAATGATCCTTAATTTTAATAGTTCAATTGATATGAATAAGAATAAAAAAATATTGAAAAGGAATTGAGAATATACCAGTGCAGTTCCAATGAGAGGAATGATGATCGATTCAGTCTCCGAACAGATGCACAGTTTCAAAAGCTAAAATAGACATGAAAAATTCTTCAATGGGATAAAATATGCACTACCTTCTACTAGAATTATAAACAGAGTAAGGGATTTTATTTAAAATATCATTTAAGGGAAAATGGTATATTTTCCCAAATTTCACCTTGGCATGATTTCGCTGCACGATTAGCCAAATTGTGCACAAATTGTTCATGGTTTTTAGTTGGAAGGGGATTAAAGTATGGTTAGTCCACACAGGTAGAGAAACATTGTTCCACCCATTTACAATGCCTCTAGAATTTGGTCTACTATTTTTCCATAGTCGTGCAGACCAACTCGCAATGTTTGGGAAGACCATGAACCCTTCATTTACTCACATTCCAACCTCTCATGAATAAAACTAATTGTTTGGACTACCTCATAAGTTTTAAAATGACAGTGTGACAAACATTTTTCTCTCAAAAAGGTTGGTTCTAAGATCTGAAGAAGTCTTGGTCACCTCTGGACCACCACAAACTCGTTAATAATTCAAATAAGGTCTCTAATAAACAATTATACCTAATTTTAAATGATCCATACATGAGTGAAAAACTGGGTTCTTATAGTGTTCCCCTATAAAAGAACATGTCCCTGAGTTCACCTTCCTTTAGCTAAAATTGAGTGATTGATGGTTTAAATTCATGAGGTGTTATTGGACATCATTGGTTGGAATTGGTAATTTACATAGTTGATCCATTAGATTAAAATCAAATGGGTTTCATTCTCAGTGATAAGGTATATGGGCCCTAATTAATTGGGAATGATGATCTATGTGACATAATGTAAAGACCCGTAAATTTCAAGGAATTTTTTTTTTTTTCTTAATTTTCTTTGGAATTTTACAAGAACGCAGTTTCTGACGGCACCTGATTCCGAGGCCCGGTGTGCCCGGAATCATTTTCCGAAGTTTTGGCTCGGGTACGTTCAGTGAACGGACGAGCGGGTTTTTCTAACTTTTGAACCGGTGCCCGGAATCGAATTCTGAGGGCACCGATGAAATCGCAGCGCCGGTATTCGCTTAGAAACGCCTCTTCCGGAGTTGCGTTTGCTCGGATGTGGTTTTTAATTTTCGGGCTTAAGGTTAAGAAATAAAATAATTTTGCGACAACTTTATTTTATTTCGCTTAAGCCACTTGGAAGCCACTTGAAGCCACTTAAAGGCGGCTTGAACTGAGTTGAACTGGATAGGATGCTATCCAGAAATATCCTACCCCCTTGGTAGGATATTTGTGAGGTGGGGCCCGCACGAGCCCCGCCGTTTCTTTCGCTAAGTAACGCACCCGCGAAAACCCGTCAAAGTAACTGAAAAGTCAACCGACGCGTTTTCTTTAATTCTTAACAGACCATTTAATTGGGCGGTTTATTTCGTGAATTAAATGGACTGTTTCTTCGTGAATTAAATGGGTCGTTTCTTTCGTTGAATTAATTCAACGAATTGATGGATCGTTTCTTAACCGGTTTCGTGTTGGCATGTTTATAAAATAAGACCAACATAAAAATCCTTGGAAAGGATTTGAGAGAATCTTCGTTCCTCCACCCTCTCCGCGAAGAACGCGAAGAACGCGAAGAACGCGAAGAACGCGAAGAACGCGAAGAACGCGAAGAACGCCGGCGACCGGAATTCGACGACGCACACCAAGATCTGCGACGTCGACGAGATCTACCCGCGACGTTCTTCGGCGACGCCTCTTCTTCCGCGGCCGACCCTCGTTCGGCAACAAAGATTGGCGACGCGACGAGCGATTCCGCGACGACGCGGCGATCTCCATTTTCCGCGACGACGCGACACCTTCCCGCGACGACGCGACGATCGATCTCTTCCACGACGATCTCTTCCGCGAAGAACGCCCGCGCTCGACGATCATCAAGGTAGGGATTTGATTGTGATTCTTTTTCCCCGTGCTTATTCTTTTTAAGTGAAGAACTTGATCTTCGAACAATTTTAACAATTAAAATTGTTGTTGATTGTTTTATTGTTCCTCCCGTGATTTACGACTAACGCGGAGGGTGCGGGTCTAACGAACAAGACCCGGCAACCCTCCGCCGATCTCCTCTTTTTGCGCGGATTTGGCGGACGACGACGAACCGTGCGGCAAGGGCAATTTGTTGGCTCCGCAGTGAAGATCGTCCCCCGGGAGGAGCAACGGCGCAGACGGGAAAGAAATCGGGCCACCGGAGCATCTCCGGCGGCCCGCGGAAGGCGGCGGCGGCGCGGGTCGCCGGCGCGGCGGCGCCGGCGACCGGAGGCGGCGGCGCCCGGCGCGCCGCCGTGGAGGAAGCCCGCCGCGGCTGAAGCCGCGGCGGCATCGGCGGCCGGTTCCGCGGCCGCGCGGAACCGGGACGGACGCGGCGGCCCGGCCGCGTCCGCGTGACAGGCGGCCCCCCCGCGGGGGCCGCGTTTCCCTCAAAGCCGCGGGGTTGACCCGCGGCGGCAGCACCTCCGGCCGCTCGGCCGAAGCCGAGCCGGCTCGGTCCGGTCGGCCGGGCCGCGCCCAGGCCGGACCGGACCCGGCCGAGCCGGTTCGGGCCGGGTCGGGCCGACCCGGTTCGGGCCGACCCGGTTCGGCCGACCCCAGGGGGGGGGTTCGGGCCGGGTCGCCCCGGGCCCAGTACCCCCGTTTCGGGCCCTCTTCGGTCTTTCGCCCATATCTTGGGCCTGGGACCTCCGATTGACGAACCGTCAGCGGCTACGCGATCCTTGGATCGAGACGGTCGATTCGGTATATCGCACTCAAGGTTTCGGGTTACTTTGAGTTCGGCCGGGTTGGTTCGTTCACGAAACCAACCGGGCCTTCGGAGCGGAAACGCTCATATCTTGAGCCACGAACGTCCGATTGACGCACCGTCAGTCGCGTTGTGTTCCTCTTAGTGAATCGGATCTTTTGGCATACTCCGCCCGAGGTTTGGACGCAGGTGGAGTACGGTCGGGTTGGTTTTTCCTTAAAAACCAACCGGGCCCCGGAGACGAAAATGCCAATAACTCACAGACCGGGCGTCCGATTGACGCGCCGTCTGTTTCGTTGACTTCCTCTTGATGAGACGGAACTTTTGACATACTCCGCCCGAGTTTTGGATACAGTCGGAGTATGGCCGGGTTGGATTGTACCCGAAATCCAACCGGGCCCCTGGAACGGGAAAGCTGATATCTTTCAGACAGGACGTCCGCTTGACGAGCCGTCAGCGGCGTTGGTGGTTACGTTGAGTAACGGTCCCTTTGAGTATACCCTATGGGAGTTCGGGGTGCAGTTGAGATACGGCCGGGATTGGTTTCGCTCACGAAACCAACCGGGCCCCTGGGACGAAAAGGCCAATAACTCACAGACCGGGCGTCCGATCGACGCGCCGTCTGTTGCGTTGAGACCCCTGTGCCGAGACGGACCTTTGAGACACTTCTTCGCGGGACCTTGTGATACTTGGAGTATCGACCAGTAGCTCGTGGAGCGGACCCGTGGTACTTGACAGTGGTGGTGCGCTTGGATGCAGCAGCAGACCCTTGGCGGTGGAGAGCTTGGTTGTAGCGGCGGACCCGCGATACTCTACGGAGTGTGTGCGCTTGGTTGTAGCGACAGACCCGCGACGGTGGAGACGAGCGTGCAGAGTACGGAGACCGTGTATCCGGCTGAGACCTGACGACTGCTTGACCGACTCGACTTGGAGTGAGTCGACTAGCCCAGTGGACGGAGCGCCCGGTATTTGGCGGCAGACCCACGGCGGACGGAGCGCCTGGTAGTTGGCAGCAGACCCGCGGTACTCGACAGGAGGAGTACCTCAGCAGGCTATCTGGGTAGCGCCCGGTATTTGGCGACAGACCCTCAGCGGACGGAGCGCCCGGTAGTTGGCCGCAAACCCGCAGTACTCGACAGGAGGAGTACCTCAGCAGTCCTAGGTTAGTGAGCGGCAGCCTCGGAGTCGTGACAGGACCACTGTACACTCTAGAGACGGAGCTCTTCAGCAGTTACAGTTTCGATAATGAAAATCCTGGTTTGAGCTGAGACCTTTGACCTTTGTGTTTCCTCATGATTGAGATGGGTCGCTTGATAACTTAGGTACATGTATGGGCATATACCTGGGTGATGGTTATCCGTTGATTTCACGATTTTTGTGTATCCTTGAGATTGGATGGGTTACTTGATGACTTAGGTATATGTATGGGCGTATACCTAAGTAGAGTCTGATGTTACTTCGTGATTGCTGCCTTTACTTTGTGGATATCCATGTTGGATTTGGTGAGACCTTAAGGGTCTCGGGGTCCCTACTGAGTAGCTTATACTCACCCCTGCACGGGCTATGCCCGCACCTCGTTGTGTTGGTTGCAGACGACGGACAGCGCAGATCGCAGTTGAGACTTGCGGAGCAGGTCGGTACCCGGAGGTGGACCACTGGGCGGACGTACCCGGAGTAGACGACAGGACCTGTGGAGTAGAGGAGCTATCTGTACCTACCCTTCAGGTAGGATCCGTGGTGGACGATCCAGGAGCTGAGCCATCTGTACCTACCCTTCAGGTAGGAATCGAGGCGGACGACCCAGGAGCCGCTTCGTTCTTCCAGCTGCTGTTTTCCCCTTTCGAGTTGTACTTTACAGTTGGGCTTGTATTTCCGGCCCCCTTTACTTTTCTGCACTTGTAGTTACTTTCTGCTTGCTGACTCTGTGGTAGTTGTTACTTATAAAGGCAATGCCTTCCCTGTTATCGGGATTTACGCCTTTGGTGCTAGTCGCCAGCCCCTGGCCTATGGAAGGCGGGCTTGGGGTAGTCACGGCACGGGCCCCGAGGACGGGTCGTGACAAATTGGTATCAGAGGCGGTCGGTTCTACCGCAGACTCTGATCGTCTTTTCTTTCTATGTGAAGCAATAGTGTTAAGGGTACCGAGTGTGGTTTTCAGTTCAGGGAGTCCAGTGTTGGTGCGGGCGGCCGACGTATCCATACACCAGGACCCTGACAACTGATCTCCGACTTTGTGCGCGAAAACACTGATTGCGTGTGTGTTTTCAAAGGTTTCCCCCCTTAAAACAGCTCAAACCGGGTCAGCTCATCAGGTATAATCGTTTGATCGTGTTACGTTGTTTCTTTCAGGATGTCTTTTCTCGGACGACCAGCTAGAGCCCGGAGGGATGAGCGTGCTGACAGTCTGTCGAGCGACGAGGCTTCGGTACAGGGCCCTCTTGCAGTTGAGGCACCAGCGGAGGCACCAGCGGTACTACCATACGTTGGGCCACCGATGCCACCAGCCCCAGCAGTAGGCGATGCCCGCTACTTGCGCGCACTGCATGAGTTCCAGCGCCAGAGGCCACCCAGGTTCGGGGGAGAGATGGACCCGCAGGCGGCTGAGGATTGGCTGGAGGCCGTGGTGGGAGTCTTCAGGCTAGTGGGGACGCCGGCAGACTTCATGGTGATCTTTGCTACCAGCCTCCTTCAGGCAGCAGCAGGTAGGTGGTGGAGCCACTTGTTTCAGTTTTGCGATGAGATGGACTTCGCATGGGAAGACTTTGAGACCTTCTTCAGGGTGGAGTTTGTGCCAGTAGCTCTACACCCTGAGCGTGATCAGGAGCTGCTGCCTTTGCCACGTGTTTCTCGATCAGAAGCCGAGTCATCTGTGGGCAGTAGACAGATGATGCTGAGGCCCAGAAAGACCAGACCAGCAGTTAGACGGTCTCGGGTTTTACGACCGGTGGTGCAGGGCACCCGGAGTGGGAACGGAGCTAGCCGTGCAAGGAGCAGGTTGTGTTACTCATGTCGCGGAAAGGGTCATCTGGCACGTGACTGTCCGACTCCCGATCCGCAGGCTTTGAGGGAGCCACCGAGAAAGAGGCAACGACAAATGCTTGAGCAACAGTAGAACTCTTGGAGCAGGTGGACAGGAGCAGAACTAGTGGATACGTCTCTTGTACTTCTAGTTCCTTGTTGATGTTGCTTTTGTGTAGCGTCTTGTATTATGAGCTGCAATAATAAAAGACGCATCCTTTGTGATGTTTTCATTCCTGTCCTCTTTTGTGATGTTACTAAGAGGTTCCAGTTGACTGTTGACTTGACCCTCACTTGTGAGACATCTACTGGAGGAAACCAGTTACCACACACTGATGCCGACAGTGTGACTCAACCCTTGGAGGCGAGAGTAACGGTTGGATCTCTTAGTAGTAGCGTCGAGGCCTTACGACGTCATCCTTGGTATGGATTAGTATCATCCATGTTAGGATTGACTGTTTTAGGCAAAGAATGTGGTTCATCCAGGGGATGAGACCAGGTTTCTCTTATCGGCAAGGATGAAATCTCGCAGCTCTTGTGGGACCAGAGATGGTCCGGGCCACGTCAGAAGAGGTCCATGTCATCCAGGAGCGGATGAGGAAAACACAGAGCCGGCAGAAGTCATATGCTGACAGGAGGCGGAGGCCACTAGAGTTCGAGGATGGCGACCACGTCTTCATGCGTGTCTCACCTCGACGTGGTTTGCGGAGATTTGGCCGAGGCGGCAAGTTGTCTCCCCGCTTCATCGGGCCTTTCCAGGTCCTCAGCAGGGTTGGCGAGGTGGCTTATCGCCTGGCTCTGCCACCTCAGTTGCACCGGGTGCACGACGTCCTCCACGTATCCCAGCTGAGGAGATACGTGCTCGACCCCCTTCGCATATCATCGACCATGAGGAGCTTGACGGTGGCGATGAGTGTCTTATACGGAGGTTCCTGTGGGGATCGAGGATCGACAGGAGCGGATCCTAGGAGGATGGTCGATTCCTCTTGTGCACTTTCTTTGGCAGCGCGGGAACCTCCAGGTGAGCACATGGGAGCGGAAGGCTCAGATGCGTGCTCAGTACCGCTTTGTTTCCCTAAGTCTGTGGTGAAGCTTTACGGGGACGTAAAGCCCTGTGGTGGGAGTAATGTAAAGACCCGTAAATTTCAAGGAAATTTTTTTTTTTCTTAATTTTCTTTGGAATTTTACAAGAACGCAGTTTCTGACGGCACCTGATTCCGAGGCCCGGTGTGCCCGGAATCATTTTCCGAAGTTTTGGCTCGGGTACGTTCAGTGAACGGACGAGCGGGTTTTTCTAACTTTTGAACCGGTGCCCGGAATCGAATTCTGAGGGCACCGATGAAATCGCAGCGCCGGTATTCGCTTAGAAACGCCTCTTCCGGAGTTGCGTTTGCTCGGATGTGGTTTTTAATTTTCGGGCTTAAGGTTAAGAAATAAAATAATTTTGCGACAACTTTATTTTATTTCGCTTAAGCCACTTGGAAGCCACTTGAAGCCACTTAAAGGCGGCTTGAACTGAGTTGAACTGGATAGGATGCTATCCAGAAATATCCTACCCCCTTGGTAGGATATTTGTGAGGTGGGGCCCGCACGAGCCCCGCCGTTTCTTTCGCTAAGTAACGCACCCGCGAAAACCCGTCAAAGTAACTGAAAAGTCAACCGACGCGTTTTCTTTAATTCTTAACAGACCATTTAATTGGGCGGTTTATTTCGTGAATTAAATGGACTGTTTCTTCGTGAATTAAATGGGTCGTTTCTTTCGTTGAATTAATTCAACGAATTGATGGATCGTTTCTTAACCGGTTTCGTGTTGGCATGTTTATAAAATAAGACCAACATAAAAATCCTTGGAAAGGATTTGAGAGAATCTTCGTTCCTCCACCCTCTCCGCGAAGAACGCGAAGAACGCGAAGAACGCGAAGAACGCGAAGAACGCGAAGAACGCGAAGAACGCCGGCGACCGGAATTCGACGACGCACACCAAGATCTGCGACGTCGACGAGATCTACCCGCGACGTTCTTCGGCGACGCCTCTTCTTCCGCGGCCGACCCTCGTTCGGCAACAAAGATTGGCGACGCGACGAGCGATTCCGCGACGACGCGGCGATCTCCATTTTCCGCGACGACGCGACACCTTCCCGCGACGACGCGACGATCGATCTCTTCCACGACGATCTCTTCCGCGAAGAACGCCCGCGCTCGACGATCATCAAGGTAGGGATTTGATTGTGATTCTTTTTCCCCGTGCTTATTCTTTTTAAGTGAAGAACTTGATCTTCGAACAATTTTAACAATTAAAATTGTTGTTGATTGTTTTATTGTTCCTCCCGTGATTTACGACTAACGCGGAGGGTGCGGGTCTAACGAACAAGACCCGGCAACCCTCCGCCGATCTCCTCTTTTTGCGCGGATTTGGCGGACGACGACGAACCGTGCGGCAAGGGCAATTTGTTGGCTCCGCAGTGAAGATCGTCCCCCGGGAGGAGCAACGGCGCAGACGGGAAAGAAATCGGGCCACCGGAGCATCTCCGGCGGCCCGCGGAAGGCGGCGGCGGCGCGGGTCGCCGGCGCGGCGGCGCCGGCGACCGGAGGCGGCGGCGCCCGGCGCGCCGCCGTGGAGGAAGCCCGCCGCGGCTGAAGCCGCGGCGGCATCGGCGGCCGGTTCCGCGGCCGCGCGGAACCGGGACGGACGCGGCGGCCCGGCCGCGTCCGCGTGACAGGCGGCCCCCCCGCGGGGGCCGCGTTTCCCTCAAAGCCGCGGGGTTGACCCGCGGCGGCAGCACCTCCGGCCGCTCGGCCGAAGCCGAGCCGGCTCGGTCCGGTCGGCCGGGCCGCGCCCAGGCCGGACCGGACCCGGCCGAGCCGGTTCGGGCCGGGTCGGGCCGACCCGGTTCGGGCCGACCCGGTTCGGCCGACCCCAGGGGGGGGGTTCGGGCCGGGTCGCCCCGGGCCCAGTACCCCCGTTTCGGGCCCTCTTCGGTCTTTCGCCCATATCTTGGGCCTGGGACCTCCGATTGACGAACCGTCAGCGGCTACGCGATCCTTGGATCGAGACGGTCGATTCGGTATATCGCACTCAAGGTTTCGGGTTACTTTGAGTTCGGCCGGGTTGGTTCGTTCACGAAACCAACCGGGCCTTCGGAGCGGAAACGCTCATATCTTGAGCCACGAACGTCCGATTGACGCACCGTCAGTCGCGTTGTGTTCCTCTTAGTGAATCGGATCTTTTGGCATACTCCGCCCGAGGTTTGGACGCAGGTGGAGTACGGTCGGGTTGGTTTTTCCTTAAAAACCAACCGGGCCCCGGAGACGAAAATGCCAATAACTCACAGACCGGGCGTCCGATTGACGCGCCGTCTGTTTCGTTGACTTCCTCTTGATGAGACGGAACTTTTGACATACTCCGCCCGAGTTTTGGATACAGTCGGAGTATGGCCGGGTTGGATTGTACCCGAAATCCAACCGGGCCCCTGGAACGGGAAAGCTGATATCTTTCAGACAGGACGTCCGCTTGACGAGCCGTCAGCGGCGTTGGTGGTTACGTTGAGTAACGGTCCCTTTGAGTATACCCTATGGGAGTTCGGGGTGCAGTTGAGATACGGCCGGGATTGGTTTCGCTCACGAAACCAACCGGGCCCCTGGGACGAAAAGGCCAATAACTCACAGACCGGGCGTCCGATCGACGCGCCGTCTGTTGCGTTGAGACCCCTGTGCCGAGACGGACCTTTGAGACACTTCTTCGCGGGACCTTGTGATACTTGGAGTATCGACCAGTAGCTCGTGGAGCGGACCCGTGGTACTTGACAGTGGTGGTGCGCTTGGATGCAGCAGCAGACCCTTGGCGGTGGAGAGCTTGGTTGTAGCGGCGGACCCGCGATACTCTACGGAGTGTGTGCGCTTGGTTGTAGCGACAGACCCGCGACGGTGGAGACGAGCGTGCAGAGTACGGAGACCGTGTATCCGGCTGAGACCTGACGACTGCTTGACCGACTCGACTTGGAGTGAGTCGACTAGCCCAGTGGACGGAGCGCCCGGTATTTGGCGGCAGACCCACGGCGGACGGAGCGCCTGGTAGTTGGCAGCAGACCCGCGGTACTCGACAGGAGGAGTACCTCAGCAGGCTATCTGGGTAGCGCCCGGTATTTGGCGACAGACCCTCAGCGGACGGAGCGCCCGGTAGTTGGCCGCAAACCCGCAGTACTCGACAGGAGGAGTACCTCAGCAGTCCTAGGTTAGTGAGCGGCAGCCTCGGAGTCGTGACAGGACCACTGTACACTCTAGAGACGGAGCTCTTCAGCAGTTACAGTTTCGATAATGAAAATCCTGGTTTGAGCTGAGACCTTTGACCTTTGTGTTTCCTCATGATTGAGATGGGTCGCTTGATAACTTAGGTACATGTATGGGCATATACCTGGGTGATGGTTATCCGTTGATTTCACGATTTTTGTGTATCCTTGAGATTGGATGGGTTACTTGATGACTTAGGTATATGTATGGGCGTATACCTAAGTAGAGTCTGATGTTACTTCGTGATTGCTGCCTTTACTTTGTGGATATCCATGTTGGATTTGGTGAGACCTTAAGGGTCTCGGGGTCCCTACTGAGTAGCTTATACTCACCCCTGCACGGGCTATGCCCGCACCTCGTTGTGTTGGTTGCAGACGACGGACAGCGCAGATCGCAGTTGAGACTTGCGGAGCAGGTCGGTACCCGGAGGTGGACCACTGGGCGGACGTACCCGGAGTAGACGACAGGACCTGTGGAGTAGAGGAGCTATCTGTACCTACCCTTCAGGTAGGATCCGTGGTGGACGATCCAGGAGCTGAGCCATCTGTACCTACCCTTCAGGTAGGAATCGAGGCGGACGACCCAGGAGCCGCTTCGTTCTTCCAGCTGCTGTTTTCCCCTTTCGAGTTGTACTTTACAGTTGGGCTTGTATTTCCGGCCCCCTTTACTTTTCTGCACTTGTAGTTACTTTCTGCTTGCTGACTCTGTGGTAGTTGTTACTTATAAAGGCAATGCCTTCCCTGTTATCGGGATTTACGCCTTTGGTGCTAGTCGCCAGCCCCTGGCCTATGGAAGGCGGGCTTGGGGTAGTCACGGCACGGGCCCCGAGGACGGGTCGTGACACATAACAACCATGGATTCTCTAGAAGGTGCACCAAGACTAGTTGTCCACATAGCTTCAGAAGAAACTCCCCTAATTCCAGTGGATTTTGAATAGTAGTAAGGGTCTGGGCTGTGTCCATGGGGGGACTATTCTCTCAATACTATATTTTAGCATAAAAATATGATATAATAAAGGAATTTAAATAGTATAAGAAATAAAAAATGGAACCACAACATAATCATAAAGAATTCATAAACAACTGAACATCTGATCAAAATATAAAAAAGTTGATGATATGTCATGTCACTATAATGCTAGAAAAATATATACAAGGAATCATACAATACATGTTATAAAAAAAGTAGAAATAAAGAATAAAAAAACAACCCCAAGCATCCCAAGCTCCTAATCATTCATTAGATACCAGATCTATTATAATACATTATGGAATCATGTGTCTGAATCCAAAAACATCCCATTATCAACACCTCTAAACATATTTTCTTCCCGATTAACAATGGTTCGCGAATTGGGTTTGAGATATATATCAGTAGTCAACAACCAATGGTTTATATAACATCATGTTTCTATAATATAAACAAAAATAGTGTGCAATCATGCATATATAAAAGTAGAGTAGTAAAATAATGTAAATACCCAAGTACATGCTTCCTCCATCTCTGATTTCCTGAACATGTTACAAATACATTAATTAATTGGGTTCTAGTTTATATATTCAAGTCACATGATGCATAACCAACTCTAAAATCTCCTCATGATAATAATAATAATGTTTCCATGATGTAATAAGGAAACATAAGATGATAATTAAAATGAAACGTTCCAAGGTGGGATCCACAGAAACCTAGACATCAAGGTTTGCCAAATCAGAAGTAATTGCTATCTGGATAAGTGTAAGAGTGTAATCTAAGGAGAATCTTCCAAGGAATTCTGAAATTGTATGATCTAACCGAGTCCAATGGATATAGCTAAGGTAAAATGGGATAATCTATGGCTCAGACCAATGATATAACCATGAAAACTCTTGTCCATAGAATCTATGTTGGATTCCTGGGGTGTATCCAAGGCATCCTATAATATATAATTAGGGATCCTATGGTTTTATATTGGGTATCCACTGATATATAAGGATCATGTTCAAATGTGGGTCTCAACCAATGGAAACCACATCCTTTAATTGGAATGGAATACTCATGTGCTCAAGGAATTCCTTCTAGAATTCAAGGAATACACGAGTCAAACCACTCTTATAAAAATGTCAAGGTATATATACAATTAGGCACCTAAAATTTAAATCATTTATTTATTTAATACATGTAATAGTTATATCATTTATCAAGTCAATTGGTTCAAGCCTTTCCTTCCCTTAGTGTGACAAGGCCACGAGGTGTACAAACCTTTAAGTAAAATGATATTCAATTACCATGTTCTCTCTTTTAACTCTCATAAGATGACACTGTTTTTCTAAGGATGAGAAACCACATTCATTTCATTTATTATAATCTTATCCATGTCATATTATTAAAATATACATTCCATTTTATTTAAAATTGTTCAATTAAAATTTAAGCACTAAATATAGATGGGTGAAGTGGTTAGAATACATGTTACTTTCCATGATCAATTCACAATTAAATATTAATTTATTATAGGGATACATACATTTATAAGGTTCAATTCAATGCACACCTGAATGGTGGCTCCATGGTGTCAAAACAAAAAAAACATTATGGTAAATCACCCTACAAGTGATAGATGTCGTTGTGGAAACAACCACCAATGATGAATTACATAGATTAAAGGGGCTATAGAACATCGTCCTAACAACTATAAGCAAGACAAATAAATTTAGAAAAAATTAACCGATGAAATTGGTGCCCCACATGAAAATTTATAAAACTGAACATCTAGATGAATGAGTTATAGGTCACCTAACTTGCACTTGTATGACTCTCCTAATCCAATATCGGCCTTCAGTTTGACCTATATTTAAATAGGTCCATATAATGTATCAATTTCCTAAAATTGGGTCATATTATCCCACATCTAAATATCATTGTTGATAGGAAAAAGAATGATGAACAATTAAAAAGTAATTGAAAACGTACTGGTGGATATCCAATGAGATGAAAAATGATTGATCTAGACTCAAGATGATTGATCAATCTCAAAATCTATAATAGGATTAAAAAATTCTTCAAGGGGAGAAAATATACACAATTTTATGCTAAAATTAGATATATAAGTGGGGCTTAGATCTAATACATCATTTAATGAAAAAAATTAAAAAATTTCCCAACAATGGTTTTTGCATGGTTTGGATGCACAGTTTGCCAAACAGTGCACTAACCATGGATATTATTTTGTATAAAGTGGAATCCCACACTGATATGCCCCATAGTTGGGGATACCTTCTTCCAACCATGTGATATGACTGTGAAATTTTTATATACTTTTTTCACTATAGTGCGGGCCAACTCACATGGTTTGGGTAAACAGTGTACCCTCCTACATCTCACTATACAACCTCACATGGTTAAAACTAAACATATGAAATACCTAACATGGTTTAAAATAACCACTTGATATGTCTTTTTCTATAAAAAAACTAGCTTATGGGCTCTGAACATTCCCATGTCACCTTTGGGATTTTCACTCACTCATAAGACATCCATATTATGTCCATAATAAGTAATTATTCCAATTTTTAAAATATCCATTCCTGAGTGAATAACCAAGTTCTTACAATTTTCCCTCTTAAAGGAACTCATCCTTGAGTTCACTTTCCATTCTGTACAATTGAGCTATTATTGGTTTCAATTCATGAGGTGTTATGGGGCCTCGTGGGTTGGAATGGGTAATTTACCAAGTCGACCATCAAATTAAAATCAAATGGCTGTCAATCATAGTGATAAGGTTTTTGGGACCTGATTTACTTGGAATGGTGATCTTTGTGACATCCTTAACCCTAATTACACTAAAGGTTCCTCAAGATCAGTTTTCCACATGTACTCAATCACATCTCCCCAAATACTAGAGGCTACAGACTAGTTGTGAGGGACACGGGTGTGTATGTGGGCAGACTGTTCCCTCATAACTATTGTGTGGCACATTAATAATATATAATAACATAAGGTATATAGTTTAAGAAATAATAAATTGTAACCACACCAAAGAATATTGATGTAATAAACAACTAAACATATGATCAAAATATACATATGATGTTGATGATATGTCATGTCACTATGAAACAAGAAAACATTGATACAGATAATATACAATACATGTTATAAGAAATGTAGAAAAGAAAAAGAATAAAAAAACTATTCAAAGCATCTCGAGCTCTAGCTCAGTCATCTGGTACCAGTTATACCCTAATAAAGCAAGCAATGAAGTGTTTGAATCTAGAAACTTCCCTTTTTCAACACCTATATACATATAATATGCCCATGTATGAATGGTTCCCAGATAAGGTGTGAGATAAATTTAAGTAGGCCACCACCAATGGTATCTATAATTACATTCCTAAGTAATATAAATTGAAATAGTTCTCAATAATGCATATATAAAATTAAAGTAGTATAATAATGTAAATACCAACTACCAGCTTCATCCCTTATTTGGTGTATGAACATGCTACTAGTTCATTGATTAATTAATCTCTAGTTTATATATTTATTTCACACTATGCATTTAGAGCACATAAATCACCGCTTGATAGTAATAATAAATGTTTCAAGATGTAACACAGAATCCTACAATGATAATATTAATGAAAGGTTCCAAGGTGATAACCAAGGAAACCTGGACCTCAAAGGTTTCCTACATAGTATAAACAATTTTTAAAATAAGGGCATGAGTGTAATATAAGTAGAAACAACGATGGCATTACAAAATAGTATGATCTAACCTAGTCCATGGAATACATCCAAGGAAAAATGGGATAATCCATTTCACAGACCCAGAATGTATCTAAGGTACCCCGTGTCTATAGAAGACATGTTGGATCAAAGGACTATATCCAAGGCATCCAATAATATTAATGGGGGATCCTAAAGTGTCATACCAAGAATCCACTGATAGATGAGGATCAGGTTACATGGTGGGTCTCAACCAAGGAAATTGACATCCTTGAATTGGAAGGGAAACCTCGAGTGTTCAAGGCATTCATTCGAGAATCCAATGCAAGCTCAAGTCAATACACAACTACAAATATGTCATGGTAAATATATAATCAATAACATTACATTTATTTCACTTATTTTCTTAATCCAGGTAATATTTATATCATTCGTCAATTTAATTGGTTCAATATTTACATTTCATTCGCATGACAAGGAAAAGGGGTGTACCACAATTTAAGTCATTAGATATTCAATTACATGGTTACCTCCATCACCTTTTAGAACATGGAAAGGTTGTGCTATGGATGAGAATCCAAATTATTTTCATTTAATATATACTTGTCCAAATCATATTTATATGATGTAATTGAAATTTCATTTAACATTGTTCAATGAAATTTAGTCACTTGGTTTATGTAGGTCAATTTTTTAGAATACACGGTACAGTAATGGTCAATTCAGGATTCAATAGTCATTTAATATAAAGAGGCTTACCATTAGAAGGGAAAAATCGAGGCCTACCCAAAAAATGGATCAAATGTATCAAAACACTAAAAACACAATTACTATTAAATCAACCTACATGGGATGGATAGTGTGGTTAATGTAACCACAAATGATGAATTAAATATATGAAAAGGGTTATAGGTGATGGTCTTAATAACTATAAAGAAGACATAGAAATTTAACAAAGGACACCAGATTAAATCGTTGTGACCACATGGGAATTTATAAAACCATGAATCTTGAGGGATGAGTTAAAGAATACATACCTAGTACTAATATGACTCTCCTCATTAAGTATCAATATCTAGGTTATCCTATATTGGAGTAGATAAGAAGAACATATCAATGGCCAAAAATTATGATATATGACTCCGGATATATAGAGATTCATCAATCGGAAGATGAATGAAAAATGATTAAAATTGAATTAAGAACATACCAGTGAAAATCCAATGAGGTTAATGAAGATCGATTCAGAATCCAGATAGATTCTCTATCTGAAAAAAAAATAATAGGATGGAAAATGTCTTTAATGTGAGAAAATTTTAAATATTTTCCATGTGAATTATAATGAGATGAGAGGGTTTGATATAAAACATCATTGAATGAAAAAATGGAAAATTTTCCCAAATTTGGTCATTATTTAATTTTTCCACATGGCTAGCCAAACTATGCACATACCATGCATGGCCTTCTATAAGAAGGGACATAAAACTCAGTTAGAGAAATAATTCACCAACCATGTAAAATGCTATGAAAATTTTGTCTACAGTTATCGCAAAATAATGTGGCCCAACTCATATGGATTGGGAAAACCATGTTCCCTCATACTATTCTACGTATATCCTTTCATAGTTAAAACTAATTATGCATCATGCCTCACACAATATAAATTAACCATGTGACATTCATTTTTCTCTCAAAAAGCTGATTTCCAGGATCCAAAAAAGCCTTAATCAGACCTATGAACTTCACTAATTCATAAGACACCCATGGTAGGTCCATAATAAAAAATGAGAATAAATTTTAAAGTATTCTTACCTGTGTGGGAAAATGGGTTCATTGAAACACATTGAATGTAGGTAGAAACCATAGCCCTATATGATGAATCAGATGTAACAGGTTTGTATCCTTTTATAAATCTATTTTTCCAATGACATTGAATTTCTAATTTCATCCTTTTTATTATTAGTAAAGTTAAAAATCACTTGGGTTTTTGTCATAAAAATTGAATTATAATTGAATCGTTAGGATATAACAGAATCAACTATGTGTCAATCTGATTTCAAATTTTCTCAGTATGATATAAAGCATCATGTGGAATATAAATTTTGTATTAATGTGACAAATCATGTATACATGGTAAATACTATAAAGATTAGGGAAGATCCATATTATAAAGTAAATAAGAAAACACATAAAAGAGATGAATATGGTCATATAGGAATTTGTTACCTCAAGCCAAGAGATATGAAAGATAATCAAATATCATAATAAAATTGATAGGAATCATCATGATAACCATACCAGTTACAATCAAATTATAAAATACCATGAGACCTATAGACCATAGTTGTATTCATATAGAAATAATCTTTCCTATATCTCACTTTACTAGGAGGAACCAGTTTAAATCCTTCATCATCCAAAACAAAAAAATTTCCATTGGACAATAATTGATTATATGATGATTTTTATTGAATCATCATTAATATCATCCCCCTTTCCATGGATGCTCTGGGTTTCCCTAAACTTATTGATCTCCTCTTCAATCCTTCAATGATTCCCACCATCACTCAGATTTTTCTACTCCTCAATTCTATGAGATGACCCTTCCAGACACTTTTTAATTTCCAAAATAACTCCAAGTGAAAGGCCTCGATCATATTCTTGAGCATGATATTTGTGTCCATGAACTAGAATTGGGTTTATCTTATCAAACCCATTAGTCTCATGTTATGATTCCTTTTCCAAATTTTATGGATTGAGTCTAACATGAACATTCCCATTTTCCAGAGTGGGTTTTCTATTTTTAGGATAGTCCATGTTGATTTTGATAATTTTCATCATTAATATCATTCTAAAAAGCATCATGATTCTATTTTCGTGAACAAAAATACAAAACCACATTCTTGTGACATTTATCCTTGACACGAACAATCATTTGAAACATTAAAATGAAATTACTATGTATTTCATATCACACTTTTAAAGGAATATAATCATCCAGTGCTAATAAAAAAATTATATATAAAGTTGGATCTCTTATAAATACCCACCAGGACCCTAGCATAGTGACTATATTTGGAAATATAAGTATTCTTATCCATTTTTATCAGAATCCAAACAGAAAACTAAATATCAAATAAGATCTTACAAATATATAAAATATAATTAATGATAGATATTCTGATCCAGACATAAACTTTAGTATTTTTTATGGATAAGCGATTAAATAAAACACCCACTCCTGAAAGAAAATAATACCTAGATTTAAGAAGAATGAACCAATCCCCCATGCCCTTACATTTTGGTCATATGATGGGAAAATTATGTGAATGAAGCACTGACCCTGGGGGATAAACCTCCATAAAAAACCCCATATAGAGGTCATCTTCCAAACTAAATAATCAATTTTCCAAGACTTTCCTCCTACAGTGAGAACAATACTAGAGAATATGGAGTATTCAAATATTTGAAATCTATTAAGAATCACTTCTCTGTTATATTTCAAGGTAGTATTGTCACCTATCATGACCGTTCATTCAGTAGAAACATCATTTTCATGAGAAAAGTATCTTCTTTTGAGAGTACCAGATTGAGACTCCTATCTAGTGTTTTTTTATTTATTAAACCCATAGAAAAAACAAGATAAATGAGTCACAAAAATATCAAATGATGCAACATCAGGATGACAATAATGATTTCTTACTTCACCCCCCCACCCAACAAGTTTCTCATGGTTATCAGATTAGCTATCACTGTTCATGACGGATTTCCATATAGATATAGCATTCTGTTTTTCACTTACTAGGACTACATAAGACTGCAGGAAACCCACACTAATAACCACACGTACCCAAATCTCATCTTCTTCCTTGGATCTATGAATTCCATATATTCCAATAAAAACCTCTTCAATCTCTTTCATAAGTAAACTCACGCCACTCGCATTTCCCGCACCCGTGAGCACTGTTGTTTTGCTCACGCCTCTTGAGCCAGATGCACCTCACATCACTGCCATCATAAAAAAAATACTAGTCCCCTCCATCGGAACTCCACTCATGTCACTAATTATTCCCGTAATGGTCACCACCACCGTAGGTCGGCTCAAACTACCAGCACTGATGACTGTTGCTATAGGTTTATTCACCACCATGGATATACGAACATCTGTTGTTCTGATAAATTCCACTTTATCCACCCCACTATGGACCAAGACCTTTCATTACTTTTCAATTACACATATATATATATATATATAACCATCCAATAGTCGTTGAGGAAGAATATCATCCTATAGAGGATTTATATAAGACTATATTATAAAACCTTAGTCTACAACCAAGCTTGGAGAGAAAAATTCCTTCCCCATCCCCCTTCTGTATAGTGGGTAAATACTAGAAAAACACAATTGGATTGATGTGATATCATAGCATAATCACCATTTATCCATTTAAATTATTTGGGAAAAAATGCACCGAATATATGCCTTCATTTATTAGTATGATCCAAATTAATATTTTACTTTTAAGAATTCATTAAAATGATATATCACCCATCAGGGAGTCAAAACCAAGAAATCACATTTTTATATATTTAAAAAAAAATGATAAAGATCACTTATTCCTTTCTTATCTATTAGAGTAAATATCATGTCATTATAACATATTGAATACTTGTGGTGATCAGAAAAATGTTTAACCCTTTTTATGTTTATCAGTATAATATATCTCCCATTAGGGAGTCTAAACCAGGAAAATGAGTAATAAATGATGTGAAATTCTAGGAAAATTATTTGTTTATGTATCTTTGAACAGTATGAATCTACTAAACCTAAAAATGATGAAATTATTGTTCCGAATAATAGAAATTATGATTTCATATTATTAAAATTAGTTAATAAAAGAAAAATCACATGCATGTGGGAGAACACAAAAAACATGACATCTTATTAACCAAAAAACACAGGAAATGGTCTTCTGAGTCATTTATGGTCTATTGGAATCAATAGAGTGTCAATTTTACTCTTTTTTATCTTGGTAAGATTCAAAGTATTGAGGGTACTTTAAATTTGTATAAAAAGGGAAATGACATAAAAGGGATAAAAAATTAAAACTCAGCCTAATTTATGGGAGAAATTAGGAAAATAATTATCTAGTAATTGATGATTAGTAAGAATCCACCATGTTATAATTAGATGATTGGGTTTCTAGATATGATCCAAATATATATTTCCATGTTTTTCTTTAATAAATTTACTATTAAAACATATTTATATTAGTGGATAAATTTATGATAATGTTTATAATATAATTTATGATCTGTAGGATTCAACTGAATGTCAATATGATGCTAGGATTTTTAATTATGATCAAATGAACCATTTTGCATTTCTTAAGTTAATTAATATGACACAACTCCCATCAGGGGGTGAAACCTAAGAAACATAGTGACAAATGAAGTAAAAATAAGAAAAATGAACCAAAAAACATTATTTATTTTGTGAAATACGCCTTTCCTTAAATTGATTCACATATTTTTTGTTATAATATAATTATTATATTATATTTCGAATTTTTTTTAAAAAACAAAAACTAACCTGGGTAGGGTTCAAACCCAAGAAAATCATAAATTGACACAAAATTTAATAAATTTATCTTTAAGTCATATATAATATGTAGGATTAAACTAAACACTAATCTAATACCTATTTTTATCAGTATGATAGAAAGTTTTAGGGGACCTTGACATTTGTATTAAAGTAAAAAATCATGTAAAAGGACTCAAAACTGAGTAATTTTTGAAAACACTCGGGAATGATTATGGATTCATTTATGATTTTTAGGAATCAACAATGCATCAACCAGATGCTCAAATCATTCAGAATGAACTGAAGTATCATATCAGACATATTATTTAATTAAAGTGGAATATAACATACGAGATGGTCAAAACTAAGTAAATTTTTATATATTAGTGTCAACACATATTATTATGATCGTCATGTTATTTATAATCAGTAGGAGTGAACCACACATCAATTAGACGACCAAATTTCTCAAAATGATGAAAACATGATTTAAAATTTTATACATGTATTAATATGATATATCTCTAATAGGGGGTAAACCCAATTAAATGAGTTCTTAAAAAGGTGAAAATAATAAAAAAATATCCTTGAATCATTTTGGATATATAGTAATAACATGATCCTCAAACTAATTCCCAGATTGATCAGTATAATATAATGTTTGATATCTAATTATTAGCATGTTTTAATAAAAGAAAAATCACACAAGTTGGGGTTAAAACAAAAAAACTAGGTTTTATTAGTATAACAATATAGTATAACTGTCTGTGATACATTTATGATATATAGTAATAAATTTTTTCATAATATGATGTATATTTTTATTGGTATGATATAAAGTGGCATGTTGACTTCACATTTTTTCAAAAATGAAATATAATTTTAAAGAAGATAAAATTAAGAAAATACACTAGTTTTGTAGTGAAAACTTATTGAAATGATCATTGATTAATTTCTAATTTAATGGAATCTAGTGAAAAACAATTGATAGTTCATATTTCACAGTATAATTTAATATAACATTTCACCTTTATGCTTTCATTAACATCACATAACACCTATTAGGTGGTCAAAACCATGAAAAAACATTTGATTTACTATCAAAACATAGAATGATGGTTATTGAGAGATTTATTATTTGTATGAGTCTACCTCAATTCAATTCCATGCTATAGTTTCTTATAATGATCATGGAATATTTTTAATAATTAATACATTTATTAATATGAAATATATCTGATCAAGAAGTAAAAATCATGTAAATATGTTGAAAATGTTGTAAACATCAAATAAATTGATCATTAATTCCTCTTTTATATTTAATTATCAACCATCTATAAACAAATTCAATGATTGATTATTATAACCAATAATATAAATTCATATTATTAACAGTTTTTAATGAAAGTCAACTCCACCAGGTATGAGTCAAAACTGATAAGAAATCACAAAACTTGTCTGAAAACATTATAAAATTATCTTCATGCAATTGATTATTTTTAGGAAACAATCATAAATCAATCTAATTTTTGGTTTAATTAATAATATTAATAGTTTCTTATGGACTTTATATTTTTATTAAAGTGACAAATCACATAAAAGTGGTAAAAACTAATAAAAAACACATGGATTTGGGTTAAAAGTTCATAGAATGATCATTGAGTCATTTATGATTTGTAGGAATCAATTACTCATTAATCATATTCCCATATTTGTTAGTATCATTAAATGTATCATTTCAAAATTATGTTCTCATTAAGATAAAATATCAACCATTAAGGGTTTAACACAATTTAAATATTTGTATTGGTATCAAAACATTAGATAATGATCATATAGTCATTTATGATGAACACCAATCATCCATGCAACAATATGATGCTTAGATTTATTGGTAGGGTTGATAAAATTATATCATATTAAATTTTCTTTTTAATATGAAATATCCTCCCTTAGAGGTCAAAAATATGAAAATGTGTTAAGAATGATTTCAAACTCTAGGGAAAAAAATCCTACAATCATTTGTGATATGTATAAATAAACCTCACCTAAAATTTCATCCATGATTTATCAGTGCATATGAATGTTTAGTTTCTTATTATTAAGACTTATTAATAAAAAACTTCTGGGTATGGATCAAATCTAAGAAAGTGAGATAGAATAATATGAAATAATAGAAAAAACCCATTGATTTATTTTTAAAATTTATGAAGGGTTGATGCATCTATCTGTATTTTTATTTAAAAACATGACCAAAAAATAGTTTAATGTTTTTTAACACTGAAAAATGAATGGAATCAAATAAAACATAGAAAAAAACATATCCTTATTGTAAAATTATTCGAAATATATCTTGGAATTATTTTTAACATGTAATATTATATGAAAAATAAATTTGAAACACAGTGTGGTCAAACTAGTATAATAATTAGGTTATAAAGAATTTACAGTCATTAAAAACATGAATTAAGGGATGAAACCAATAAAACATACTCTGATTGTCATTAATTTATAGTAGAAGAAAAATATGATAAATATAGAAATGTAGGAATTAATGGTGTGCCTATCCCTATTTTCTCTTATATAGGATGACCAAAAAACATTTCAGTATTTTAAACCACTAATATGTGTGTGTAATAGAAAAAACATAACAAACAATCCCAAATTGGCATGAAATCATAGGATAAAATTCTCTATTTTTATGTGTTTGAATAGATTTAACATCAATATATTATGGGGTATTCATATAATAATTGTATAATAATTTCTATAAGAATTAACAGTCTTTAGCATCATTCACTATACGATCCCAACCAAAACAATTAACATTCGACTGTAATGACATAATAAAAAAATATATTTATTTCATAGAAAATTTGAAAATAGTATTATTATAAAAATCAGAAAACAAAAATTTATAGGAGATTAATGTAATGAAATCCAAGAGCATCCCACTGGATAATATAAATTCACTCTAAAGGAAATGAACCAAGGGGGTAGAAAACGTGAAGACCCTCTTTGGGGTCTCCCCTTGAGGCCAACATATCCATATATATGTTACCTCACTACAAGGTGAGAGTGATATCCATTCTCTAACAATGGAAATATGGGAATGATACGATAACATGGACAATGATCCAGTTATAGAGACTCTTCCCCTATATTGTGTTAACCACAATAGAGGTGTCTATTTCCACACATGAGAGAGTAATGTTTTTAGTAGAGAATAGAGTAATCCTAGTATGAAGAACATGAGGATTTTCATGAATATAACTACCCTCATTTCATATGGGTGAAATGGCCAAGACGATGGAGCCTTTGGGATCACAAACTAATACACCTCCCTATATATTTCCATTAATATATGATAAATTCATATTTAATTTGAACCTGATACATGGGGGCTTCTAGAAAACACAATTTCCCTTATCAACACTTCCTTACATAGACTATGATGCATATGAATTTCTAGGAAAAAATGACAGGTAAACCTCTTTGTACAGTACTTCCAAACCAACATAAAACTGAAGGACCATAGATTAGAGATATGTTAAATTCAGTTTGAGATCATAGTGGATGATTCCATTACACATTTTCCAAATAACTAATAATTATACATCTATAAATAGAGGAATCACATAATCATTGAATCCCAAACCAAGAAAAGTAGCACAACATTCCTGAATGAAGTAATCGAGCGATTTATGTTTTATGTCAATTCCAATGATCCTGCTAAAAAAGATCCCAAATAATGTGAGCCCATTAATTGTAATAAACAATTGTAATAAAAAATTGTTGAGCATATTTAGAAAGGTGATGACACAAAACACATAGTGGTAGAACATATTGAATCCAATTCTATGGGTACACATACTGGTAGTTATGATGTGATTCCAAATACTCCAAAAAAGGAAATTGAGTTTTCAAGTAAGATATTTTCACAAGATCTTGGAACCACTAATATAAATACCCTAATATACCTGAATGGTTTTATAAAAATCTATTCTCTTAAAAATTCCATTTGAAGAAGGAGTGGGGAAACAACAATATGTTTTATCAACAAAAATTAGTGTTATTATAAAAAACATTTGCTCGACATTCATAATGGTATCCATAAAAGAGGAGTGACCATTTTATATAAGGAAAGTAGTGTATGGGATTTGGAAACCTAGTATAATAGGTTATATCCATCCCATTTTTCCTTACATAAAGAAATTTTTCCCCATTCAATGATCTGGTAGAAATTATCAGGGAAAGGTTGTTTGTTCCATTAGATACTACAAACCATATGAGATCTGGAATTGATTGATGTGTTTTCATACCATTTTAATATAGATCATTTATATTTATATTAGATTAATATGCAGTATAGATTTTTACCTACAATATATTCCCTAATTTTTTTTGCATGTGTGCATAAACTATTGACCTTAATGTCTCTCGGTACAATTCTCCCTCCTCCAATTGATCATTTAAGGAAAGACCAACTAGCCCAGTGGTGCTGACCAACAAGATTATATACCATGTTAAAATGTTGAAAATGATCTCCAATTTCTTACTTAATTTCATAGAAACCACACTAACTGAGGGGAAATCCACGGGAAAGGAGGTGACAACACTTTTAATGATAGTGATCCTACTGGAAAATGAAGGAAGATGACTCTTCCAATTAAAAAATCTCCCCATAACCCCATTAATTATACCATCAATGTATTGAATTTTGAACCCTCAATGTGATGTTTGGTATCCAATATAATCCATTTCAATGATCCTTCTAAAAACATTGATATTCTATTCAATTTTTTTGACATGTCTTTTCGGGGGCTTACTAGAGACATAAAGGTCTCTATTGAAAACATTATTTCATTGGAACCTTCTATTACTATAGTTATAAAATATCAAAATGAAATTTAGTATGTAATTAATACTTACATTTATTAAAAATATTATGTCATCTACAAAAAACATGTGATAAATTCTAGAAAACCCATACTTTATTCTGAAGGAGTTAACCATTCCAATAGACATGATTCTTTTAAGCTTCCTGCATAACACATCAAGATCATGAATAAAATGAAATTGAGATAGGAGATCCCCTTGATGTTTTCTAAATACTAATTTGAATAATTCTATTATCTTACACATGAGTGAAATGGTAAAACAAATAAATGATATGAAATGAAGAATAAGATCAATGGACCATTCAGAGAAACCATATTTTCATAACACCCTGAGAATAAATCCATATGACATTCATTCATACAACTAATCTAAATCAATTTTCACTATCGAGTTAATGAAAATAACCTTGAGATGAATTTAAAAGATCATTTCCAAGGATAACCCTATATCCTTTTTGATACTTATTCATTTGAGAAAGCCATGATGTTCTTCAGATACTTGAAATAGAAAAATTGTACAATCCATTTATTAAATATATTGGGATTTTTGTTAAGATAATTTACATATACATGTAGGATTTAACTGCACAAAACCATTGTTTTGTCTATGCATGGGGTTATGAACTAAGATAGTGGATTAGGTGATTTAAGGGAGGTTGCATACTTTAAATGAAATATTGAACTACTTCAATAACATCACTCTCGATAATATCACAAGTAGTAGAGTAGAAGGAACCCAAAAAATGTCAGGGCCCAAACACTAACCAGATAGATATATTCTTTAAGTAATTTGATTTCCTATTCCTATATAATGGATTCAAACAGAATGTTACTATGATCATTGATGGTCCTTGTAATACTATCATTGAATCTTTCTCCATCATTTAGCTCCATAGTGTTCTGAAGTGGTCTATACTGAAGGCCAAAAAATTAGACAATATAAGAGAACCTATAATATGAAAATCAATAGATATTGAATGATATTCATGTTCTATAATGATTTTTATATGGATTTTTTCCTCTTTGATTCATGGATAAAAATGGGCTATGTTGATATCACCCTCCCTCCCCTATCTGATTCTGGATCTCTCTCTGACTAACATTTCCTCTTTAGTAAGCTCTTATTCCAATATTTATGTTTATAAGTAATAAGATAGGAGGATTTAATATGACAATACTCCTAAATAATTGAATAAAATCATTTATGGTCATCCTGATGAGATTAAAAGTGCATATTCTGTTTCGGTGAATTATTATTCCTAGAGATCATATCCCCTTTCAACCATCCAAGTTCATTTTATAATTTCATCGATGAATAACCCAGGGCGGGAATAGACCAAGATGTTTGAATAGTATCTTCAAAACAACCCACCTCCATCCATCCACTATAATAGAAGAATCCTTTATCAGGGTCCCCAGATATTTTTCCATATAGGTGGAAAGGATAATTATTATAGAGATATTGTGACAAATGTGATACTGATGATTTTTAAAAGATTGAAGTAAATTAAATATTTCCCAATAATCAATCTAATATGTTCCAAATTCTATGAATATTAAACATATTATTGTACATTGTATAGGAATACACTATATAACCCAATTCAATTATATTTTTGAGTGAATGAAAAGAATTAAAATATAGAATATCGTATATAGAATATAACACCATCAATTATTCCCATACTGGTAAAGAAAGGTGTGAAAATGACACCCTAAGAAACATGAAGCAGAACCCAGGTTGAAAATTAAGATGGAATACCATGATTATATTCTTTATATAACCTAAAATTTATCACAAATGAAATTCATAATAAATTAGTGATTAGAATTTTTCATATATAATCCCTCTTTCTTATTACATAAACATTTCATTTTGGGGGACGAAATAAAGGATCTTTAATGTTTTGTTTATTTAAAATTATGTATATAATACATGGAAAAAATTACATTATTAAACATTAAAGATATATTTATGGTTTCTCCCAAGGTTACTTTTACAACATCTCATATCCTAGGGACACACATAAATGGAAAGGGGTGAGTTGGAATCCGAGTAAGAGTATAAGTATTATATAAAAAGAGCATATGATCATTATATATATCAATATAAACATGAGATATAAAAATAAATAATGGTCAAGAGAAATATTAGAATAATAATAATATTAATCATATCATGGAAATGTTTAAAAGACATTTAAATAATAAATTCATAAGCATATCGCAAAGGTGTCATAAATCAAAATTACCATGGTTATTTATCATGGTATCATAAAATATTTTATCTCTAGATATTAAATTTTTTACCAAATGCTTTAGGGAACTATGTGAGTTCAATATTCAGGTTCATTGATTTAATTTGAGCTACATAGATCAGAATAAATCATTTCATTAATAAACCATTGAAAATAAAGAACAATTTTCTTATCAAAATAATTGTGTAAAAAAGTTCTTAATGTCATGAACATTATATCATTCTTAACCCAAGAAAGGGAATGTGGGATAAATATAGGTAAACCCTATAATCAATAAATAGTTTTACTCATAGGTGACTACCCATTAAAAAATGACGAGGTGAGGGTATGGACAAAAGTAAAATAAATAAATAAAATTTAAGTAAAGGAGATAAATCAATTTTTGCAGCATGAAAGGTATAAATCATGGTTTAGGGAAATGGAAAATGAGAGCAGAAAAGGGTCTCCCACTGAGAAAAAGAATATTATTACCAGAATGGGTTAATATAAATTGGAAAAAATAATTAGTTTGGTAATTGGAATATATTCCCCAAAAAGGAAACATAAATGGTAAAGTGAGGTGGGGATTTCCCTTAACTTGAAGAGTTGTTCCTAAAACACGAGGACTGAACTTTGGGGGATTAAGGAAACCTTTAGGGACTTCTTAGGAGAAAAATCACAATAAATTCATATATAATGGATTGGGAGATAAGGTGAATGTTGAAATATGTGGGTATTTATGGATAGTTGGGTGATTGATTAATAATTTCCAAATTTAGGTCTTTGAGTAATTGGTTGTAAAAAATAAAAAACCATTAGCATACCCATAATTAGTAATCACAATTTTTGATATTTTAATCACATTTTATGATATTTTATTCCACTATAAATAAAACCATTTTTAAAACATCATTTGGGATAAAATATAAAATTTCCCCAAAGTATTTTTTTTAGAATCATAATTTTCATTTTAAAAAATGGATAGTCACTTATTGGGTAAGAAAATGATTATAATAAAATAATAAAATTAATATTAATAAAATAAAACATTTCATGTTTTGGATTGCATGTGATTAATTATTATGAAATTATGACATAAATATGAAGTCATAGATCATACATAAAAGCCAAACCAGTATTTTTTAATATTTTTGGAAAAAAATAAATTATTTTAGAAAATTATAATAAAATCACCCTAACACGATTTAGAAATTACGATTTAAAATATAATTTTTATTTCATCTGATAATTCTCTAAATATGATAATTTTATATTTTTTATAATGAATCATTATTTATATTAAGATAATATTTTTTATTTCATAATCATATTCCAGACAATTATAAAAAAATTATAGGACATTGAAAAATTATTTTTTCATTTACAATTGTATAATTGTGTTTTAAAATAAAATATCAAATATTATTCCAAATAATAAAATTTATTATAAATATGTGTAAAAATTTTTTTTCTTCCAAAAATCAATTTATCAAAATTTTCTAAATTAAACACATATTTTATTAAGAAAACCATACTAAAATACAATTTATTAAATAAAATTGTTATTAAAAATGAAAATGAATCTTGAATAAACTAATGTCTAGAAACTCAACCCATTATTACACATATGTGTGCCCTATGTATAATGTGTGTGATGGTTGTAGTTTCATGGGCTGGATCTGTTAATCTTGATTGAATTGTAATCTCTACTAAGTTGAACTTCTCCCATATGTAATTTCATTAATGGTTCAATTGTTGAATATCAACTTCGGATTTTTCAAGGGTGAACCCCAATGATGATACCTCTCTACCAAGTTCATGAAAATGGTCTTCAAATGGAATAAATATTCTGGTTGAGGCCATCATTTATATTTCTCCATTAATTGTCCCTTTTAATTACTAATTATACACACTAATTAAAATGAAAAAAATTATTACTAATGGGTATAGTTCCCACTATTAAATTGATAAACGGTTATATTGACTAACAATCATATTTTACCAATGGTCTTATAAAAACAAAATCTCAACTGTCACATTTTCCTTTATACCCTATAAATACCATATCATTCTTTCACTTAATATTCAAAATAAATCCTCTTAAGGTTATATTTTTTTTTAGATGTTTATTTTTTTATAATATTTTTTTTCATTTCAATAGTTTTTTCTATGGAGCGATTATTCTAATAAGTTAGGTTGATCCATATTATCTCATTTTATCTATTCTATTTTTAAATTTTTTTTCTGGTGGAAATGTTTGAAATTTTAATTATTTTCATAGTTGACTAATGTAATGATAATTATTAAGGATATATGGTTTTGTGGGTTCCACTATATTTTTTACATATATAACATAATTGAATATAACCCAAATTTTCACAGAAAAAAAAATATCCTCTAAAAAACCTAGGCGGTTACATTCTTTCCCCTTTAAAAATCTCATCCCCAAAATTTCAACTCATATTCTTTGTTAAGAATATCTGAGAGTAATTATATTTCATTGAATTATTGGCTGCCCTTATATCCTCTTTATACTTATTGTTCCTCCCCAACAATATGACATGTTTGGTAGTCTTGTTTCACAAAACATTGTCTCTAAGATCAAATATCTCCACTGGATTGTCTTCATAAGATAGTTCATGTACCAGTTGTAGAACCTCTATATTTAGTACATGTGAGGGAGCATGTATGTACTTTATCATGATTGATACATGGAATATATCATGATTGATACATGGAATATATCATGAACATGATTCAGATTTGGTGGAATAGTTATCTGGTAGTCCACCACTATTATGTGATCAAATATTTCAAAGGGGGAAATGTACGTAGTGCTAAGCTACCATTTGTATTGAAATCAAATGAATCTCATTAAAAATAATATCCTAAGGAAAAATTATATAAAAATAAATCTATAAGTTTTTTTTTATGATTTTCAATATATATCTTCTATGAACTTTGAGTATCCTGTATAATTTGTTAGATGGAATAAACCATTTCTATTATCTCTTCACAAGACTGATCCCAAGAAAAGTTATGTCACCGACTTCATCCCACCAAGTATGAGTTCTATATCGATTCCCATATAGAGCTTCATTTTTTTGTATTTTAAAACTCATGTGGATGAGGTTTTTATATGAGTACTCAACTAATAAGAGGTGGTGATCCCATCCACCTTTAACTTCGATCGACAAAATTCTCAGTATATTCACAATTGTCTAAATAGACCATTCGGATTAGCCATCATTTTAGGAATGATGGTCCATACTTAAGATCAATTCAGTATTTGTATCATGTTAAATACGTCCTTAGAATTTAGGTTTTATCCATGGATCATGATCATAAATGATAGAAAGTGTCTCCAAGTGAAACATCACCAATTTTATTATATATATCTTTGAAAGTTGTCCATGGGAGAAATCATCTCTAAATTCTCTGAAATGGAGGGTCTTGGTGAGTCAATCCACTATAATCTATATCATATTGTTTCCTTTGTAAATTATTGGGATACCTTGTATGAGTTCAATAGTGGTATTTCCCCACTTTCATGTTCGTATTGGTAGTGGTTGTGAGGGGAAATTAAGAAGTTTTCACTCTTCCTTCACTTGTTGACACAACAAACAACTAGAAGTGTTGTATGTGATCTATATTTTCATATTATCCTTCCAATAATGATATTGAAGGACCCTAATCATTTTATTTCTTCCAATATGTATATAGAAAATAGATCTAAGAGATTTATAAATCATCTCCTTTTTGTCTCCAAGATATATGGGACACTTATCCATGTACTAATGTTTTGTACACCATCTTAAACAATATAGGACTCAGGAAACTTCCCATTCTTCACCACCTTTTTCTTTTTTTATCAATGGATATTATCATTGATATTTTCTATCATTATTTAGTAATTATGGCTGAAAAATTATTTGGGATAGGATGGATGATTTCATTTCCCTCATGATTCCCATGTTTATCCTTTATAGGTCCTTGATTAATGTATCTATTTGAATCCTTTACATTTCCTGCACAATAATATCATCCCAACTTAATGCATTAGTGAATTTGTTTTCACCTTTGGGATAATAATGAATTGAATTGTTATAGTATGTAAGAATATCCAACCATATCCTTTGTCTCATCTTCAATTCCTTTTTCATGAATATATACATAAAACACTTGTGGTATGGGTATATATCAAATTTCATCCAAAAAAGATAGTGCTTATATATCTTTAGATAAAAATGACTATAGAAAACTCTTGGTCAATCATAGGATAATTCTTCTCATGAAGTATTGACTTATGAGTTTCATCAGTGATCACATTTTTATTTTCCATGAGGACACACACAATCCATTTTATAGATGCATTGATAAAAACTAAAAATCCTTATCTAATAGAGGGAAGATTTTACCCATGAGGAGTAACATGTCTCTTCTTCAGTTCATGGAAACATTCTTCAAAATTCTTTGTCTAGATGAACTTATCATCTTTAATGTTATCTTAGTTTGTGGATTATAAATTCATCTATGGGTTTTCACAAATCTCATATAATAGCATGATAATCCAAGGAAACTAGAAATATCAATTACGGTTATAGGATGAGGCTGCTCTTTTAAATCCTTTTTCTTTGTTGGGTGAACTGATATACCTTGTTGGTTAAAATGTTCCCCAAGAATTAATTTTTTCTAACCATAATTCACAATATCTAAATTTTGTAAATAGCATAACATTACATACAGTTTTCCATATAACACCTTTATTATCCCCATGATCCTCTATAATTTTGGAATGTATATGAATATATTTAATAAAAACAACCACAAATTGATCAGGGTTGTCCTTAAATACTCTATTCATTAAATTGATAAATATAGAACGAGAAATATTCAAGACTAAGGTCATAAAAAACTCATAATTATCATATGTTATTATTGAGGATGTCGTTATAATATATTATTTCTTTACCCTCAACTGATGAAACCAAAATTAAAGGCCAATATTAGAGAATAATTCATCCCCATAAAGATGGTTAATAAAATCCTTAATCCTTTATAGGGGGTACTTATTATTTTTTATGAACCCGTAATGTTCTCTATAATAAATTAATAGATTCATTGATCCATAATTATTTTATATACATAGAGTGGGTTCTCCCAAAAGATATATAATTGGTCAGATAAAATGCTTCTCCAAAATATCTGGATGTTATTTTTCTAATTCCACTAAATCCACATTTTCCATTTTTATGGGGTCTTTGATATAATATTAGATCTATATATGTGTTTAATGGATAACTATAATTATCTTTATGGTGGAGGTCTAGGTAAATCTTTAGGAAATATGGCAATGTATTCCTGAATTTTATGGACTTTTTCTATCCCAATACATTAATTTCCTTCTACATCTTTACCGATCATCTCCATAAAGAAGGATTTAGGGGTTCTTCTAGATAATGATCCAGCCAATGTATATCTCCATTAAAATTATTGTAGGTTTTCCATTCAAGACTACTGATATTTTCTTTTTTTTATAATATTGATCTCAGAATTATACATTTAGAGCCTATCCATCCCTATTATAATGTTGAATTTCACCATGGTAATTACAAAAAGATTTTTTATGAGGTTGTATTATCCATATTTTATACTGTAGTTTCCACACACTGTTGATTATAGAAAAATCCCTCCATGAGTCTTGATTGATAACTCTACTTCTTTAATTTTGGCGATTGATTCTATATTCATTGAAATCATGTTTGAATTAATGGAATGTGTAAAAACTAAATAAACACATTATATTCTATATTTGAGAGAACATTGAGTGTACCAACCACCACATAATTTAGAGCCTCTACTTCGTTCGTCATGATATAAAAGGCCCGAACTTAATCCCTTTGCATTTGATAAAATTTATGGTGGTTTCCTTCCATTATATTCTACACAAGACATTGGATGGAAATGTTCCCATGTCTTCCACACATGAATCATTGAACTTCATGAAGACCTATCACAATCCTCACTTTTTTGTTAATATTGAGAAGTTTTGGTTTCTCATCACCATGATAGTTTTGATCTATATGGCCATCTATTCCACATATGTAGCACTTCCCAATACAAAGAAATAAATTCCCTAAAAAATTATTCCCACATTTTTTCACATGGGAAGATTCACTTTCTTTACTACTCTTCCGTGATCGAAAATATCCCCTGATTTTGGCTCTAATTCTCTCTACTTTTCATTCAACATTTGTTAATAGTGTGTCTCTACAATCATTAATCCAAATTTCATAGCACTTAGCACTACAAACTCATATATTTTATGTTATATATTTTAAAAATTCTATTACATGTGGGGTCTCAGTCAACCGAATATTTTATCAAGCATTACCATAGGCTCCATAATAGAGAAATAGGTGTATCGAGAACGTCTTGTAGAGTTCATTACATAACATCCCACTGATTCCTTTCCATATTCTTCACATATAGTAATTATTTCAATATTTTTTTTCATAGCAAACAAAGAAATTATTTATTGAAAAATATTCCCCTCATCTTTTCCCAATCCATATCCTATTTTCTCCCTTATTAGATTAAATTTTATAATTAGTGATTGGAACTAATTAGATTCTCCGTATAAGTAGTATAAAACAATTATGAATTTCTATTGATCTACATAGAAAAATACATATAAGATTTTTTTATATAGAGTGATTTCATTCATTAGAGATCAATGGGTATGTAGATCCAATAAAAGAATGTATTCATTGAAATATAACTGGATCAATGAAAGGTTTTTCTGTTTAAGGATAATCTATAATCTCAACATGATTCGAGCTGTTATTAATAACTCAAGATACTTGATTCATCGTCCTCATGAAGTTTTCCATTCTTTTTTCCATTATAAGGCCATTAGTACATCATAAATTTCACGCATCATTTATGAAATTAATCTTATATCTTAAATTTTTATAAAATAAGAAATCATTATTATGAATCAAGTTACTTTTAGTAATATTATAATTATAATGGGTGTTTATTTCTTAAAACATCATGGTTAAATATGATATTTTCAATATAAATTTAACGTTATATATATATTTAAAAATTTATAATAAAAATATTGTTATTAACCAATCATATAGATTAGTAGTGACAAACTAGGTTTTTAGTAAGGCCCGTTATCATGAATTATTTCCCAATAATGTCTAGTTTAATGATGTGTTTTCTGGCTTTACACGTAGGTGAATTTATTCCATAGCCACGTCTATGAAGGGATGAAATATCTAGGATACCCCATACATAATACTCACCAAAATACTTGGATGTTTTCTTATATTTATACTTTTACATAGGGTTATTGTAATAATTTTAAAGTCATAATTTCCAAAAATATCCAAATAGTCTTCTGATTCCAACTATTGAATCCAACCCTTTAATTACACAAACTTTTAATTATATGGGAGAAAAATAAGGATATCTTAATGTTTAGTTCCATTTATATTTGGTATATAATACATGAAAACAAAAAAAATATTATAATCCACTTAAATGAAATATTCATGGGTTGATCCACAGTTACTTTTACTATATATCATATCTAGTGGAAATATATCAATGGAAAGGGGTGACCATGAATCCTAATATGGGAATAAGAAAGGGAGACATATGTCATGTGATCTCGTTACATATCAATAAGAACATGAGATATAAAAATATAGAAATAAGAAAAGGAATATCAAAATAATTATAATATGAATCCTAACAAGGAAATGTTGTTACACCGATTAAATGATACATTCATAAGCATATCACCATGGTTTATCACCAAGGTGTCATAAATAAAAATTACTTAAATTATTCAAAAAGGTATAATAACACATGAAATTTCTGTAGATTAAATTTTTTAACTAGTGAACTGGAGTGAAATATTAGAGAAAATTTATATTTATTAATTTCATGTGATCCATAGAGATCACAATAAATCATTTCAATAATAACCTTTGGAAAATAAAGAATATGTGTCTTATCAAAATCTGGGCGTAGATAAGTTCATAAAGGAATGATAATTATATAATTATTACACCTATAATAGTAATATGGGTTCATGTTATTTAAATCCAAAAATAAATAAATAATTTTACATCTAGGTGAATACCCATGGAAAAAATAAGAGGTCTATGTATTCAAAAAAATAAAAATAATAAGAATTTCTCAAGTAAAAGATAGAAATAAATTTGATAAAAAGATATGTATAAAACATGGAATAAGGAAATGGAATACGATAGGGGAAAAGGGTACCAAGTTGATTAAATTATATTCTTATTGTCACATGATTATATAAAGTGGAGAAAAAGATATTATTTTTGTAATTAGAATACATTCCACAAAGAGGGATCTTTATTGGAAAGAGAAGTGGATATTTCCATTACCTTGAAGACTTGTTCCTCAAACATGAGAATGGAAAGGTTGGGGAATAAAGACACCTCTAGAGGGACTCCATGGGAGGAAAAATCTGAATAATTTCACAGATTTTTGATTAAGAATGAAGACAAATGTTGAAAATGGTGTGTATTTATAACTAAAGTGAAGAAATTGTTTAATTATTTCCAAATCTATTTTGTTGAAGTATAGTTTGTTGAAAATGAAAAAAGAGCTTAACAATAGTTTTTTATCAATGTTCCTAATAATTGAGTCAAATTTCATAATATTTTGATCCAATGTAACCAAAAAACAATTTTTATGTACGTTTTTGTGCAGGGAAAATTTAATTTTTTAGAATATAATGTTTTCAAAATCAATGTAACCATTTTTGACCTCAGAAATTCAAATATAGGTTAAGAAAATAATATATATATATTAAAATAAATAATATTAAAAAAAATAAAAAATTATTTGTCCTGGATTGTGGTTAATTAATTATTACATAACTATAACATATATAATATTTCATAAAAACATACTAAAAACCCAAAAATATATTTTCACTATTCATAGAAAAATAATATATTTTATAAAATTTTTATAAATTAACCCTAAATTAATTTCATTATGATGATTTAAAATATAATGATTATTCTATCAGAATAATTATACAAATAGAATAATTTAAACATTAAAATATAAAAAAATTTATTTATTAAAAAATTGCATTTGTCAAGGCACAACCAAGTTTCCAAAACATATATAAATTTCAAATAACATTATAAACATATTTTAATAATTTATATTTAGATAAGTGTATTTTTAAATATTATTCCAAATATTATTTAGAGTAAATTAGTTTATTACAAATTAGTTTGAAAAATAATTATGTTTTATTTATTTATAAAAAACAATTTTTGAAATTTTTCTAAATTAAACATAACTTTTATTAAGAAAGGGTATAAAAAAATTTGATGAAATTACTATTTTATTAATTAAAATAAAAATATGGTCTAGACATGTAACCTGTTATTACACCCTTTTACACCCTAAGGTCATTGTGTGTGATGGTGGTAGTATTATGGGGTGGATCGACTAACATTTACTTTGTGGTAATCTCCACTAACAGGAACATCTCCCATATGATATCTCTTTCAAGATTGATTTGTTAAATCTCATACTGGGCGTGGTCATGGGTTATCCCTAGTGATGTTACCTCCTTCCCAGGTTCTGAAAAATGAGCATCAAATTGCCTAAGTCTACTAGTTGATAAGATCAGTTATCCTTTCATCAATTTAACTTTTTCATTACTAATTAAAAACACTAATTATAATGATAAATTTATCACCAATGTTTATAGTTCCCAACTATCAATTTGATATATGTATATATTGACCAATGGTCATATTTGGCCAATGATTCAATAACGATCGAATCACAATGGTAACATTTCCTTTATACCATATAAATACCACTTCATTCTTTCACTAAATATTTAAAATAACTCCACCAAAGGTTCAATTTTTATTTTTTAAGTTTTTTATTGGTTTACTAAAATCTTGTTTCATCTCAATAGTGCTAGATGGGGGGTCTATGATACTAGAATATTTGGGTGAAAAATATTTTCCCATTTTATTTATTCTATTTTATATTTTTTATTCAGTAGTAATGTCTGTAATTTTTATTTTTTCATGGATTAATAATATAATGATGATTATTAATTAAATAAGGTTTTGTTGGTTCCCATATATTTTTTATGTACAATATAATATAATATAACACACATTTTCTCAAGAAACAAAATATCATTATAAAAAAATTGGTTCGTTACATTCATCCCAACTTTATAAATTTCATCACCAAAATTTCAATACAAAATATTCATTGAGAATAGACGAGGGTACTTATATTTCATTATTCTTTTAGTTCCCATGTCTCTTATTTATTCTTATGTTTCATCCATAACACTTTGAAAATATGGGTATTTTTGTTGCATTGAACTTTGTCACTATGGTCCATGATCTCCGCCATATTCTCCTAATAAGAGAGGTCATGTTCCAATTGTTACACCTCATAGTTCCATACCTATGAGGGATCATGTAAGTACTTTCTCAAGGGATATATATATATAATAGAATACATCATGTACTTGAGACATATTTAGTTGAATTTCTAGCTGACAGGCCACTGCTCCTATGCAATCAAGGATTTCAAAGTGTCCAATATACCTATGAATTAGAATCCCTTTCATTCTAAATCGCATAATTATCTTACATGGTGTTATACAAAGAAAAACATAGTTTCCAACATAAAACACAAAGTCCCTTCAACAATTTTTGTATTGATCTTTATCCAAATCTGAACAACCATTAAATGCAATGGATGGCATGAACCTTTTCTACCATTTCATACACACGATCATGCCCAAGAAGCATTCTCACACCAAATTCATCTCAAAATGTAAGAGTTCTACATATATTCTCATATATATCATTATAGGGTACCATTTTAATACATGAGTGGAAGTTGTTGTTGTATGATAACTTAAATATGGGGAGCTGTTGTTCCCATCAACCTTTAGATTCCATTGAGTATGTTCTTAGCATATCCTTGAGAGTTTGATTTTTTTTCTTCAGATTGTACATTGGTTTGGGGGTGATAGGATGTAATTAATTTTAATTCATTATTTGGAGTATGTTGAAATATTATCCATATTTTAGATTTGATCCTTTGATGATGAAAAAAATGATAGAAAGTGTCACCCCATGAAGCCTAAACACTTCTTTCACATATATCTCGGCATGTTGTTCAAGAGAGAAATCTTCCAAAATAGTGATGAAATTTACTGTCTTGGTGAGTCGATCCACTATAACCCATATCACATTGATTAATTGGATGTTCTCGAGAGAACTATAATGAATTCCATAGTGATATTTTTCCTTAATAATGTTGGTATGGGTAATGTTTTAAATACACCTTTATGATGTTACAACTATACATTAATCTTTTTCACATGAAGAACCTTACAATGTATTCAGTGATATGCCTTTTCATATTATCTACCAATAATGATGATAAAGGTCCTTATTAATTTTAAAACGTTTAGGAAGTTCTTGAAATGTTGATATATTAGCTTCTTCCATAATTTTATTCTTTATCTTTAGGATAAATGGGGCAGATACTATTAAAAAATTTAAATACACCTTCATGATCAGTATCAGACTCAAGTAACATACCATTCTTCACAACCATTATATTCTTTTGTATAAAAGGATATTCTCATTGATATATCTTGATCTTATATTATATTGGTGGTTGAGAGATAATATGGTATAAGATGGATTATTTTCCCTCCCCCATGATTCCAATGTACATCCTTACTTGATCATTGATCAATGGTTCTTCCTGAATTCTCGTCACCTCCAGTACAATAGGGTCTTTCATACTTAATTAATTAATGACTTTTTTTCCTATTCACGGGTGAAAATTAATTGAACATTCATATTCTTCCAGAAACTCTAAAAATATATTTTGTCTCATATTCAATTAATTTTTCATGAATATATAATTCAAACTATAGAAGAATTTTTATATATCTCATTTCTCCCCATAATTATAAGGCCTTCATATCGTCAAATAAAAAATTATTGTAGCTAACTCCAGGTCATGCATAGGGTAATTCTTCTCAAGAGTCATTATCTTGCAAGATTTATAAGCGATCACTAAACCATTTTTTATGTGGATAAACCAATCCCCAATCCGATATGAATCACTATAAATAACAATTCCTTTTCCGATAGAGGGTAGATTTAACATGGGTTTAGTAAAAAATCTCTTCTTTAGTTATTGGAAATGTTCCTCACACTCATGTATCTAGATGAACATTGATAATTTTCACGTGAACATGGTTTGTGGATTTTAATGGAATGATTTTTTATAAAAATCCTATAACATCCTACTAAAGAAAGGAAAATAAAAATCACAGTTTTTGTTATAAGATAAGACTTCTCCTCTATATCCTTTGTTTTGGCATGGTCAACAAAGATTCCTTAAGTGGCTATAATGTGCCCCAAGAATTCAACATTTTGTTAAATAAATTCAAATTTTCTTAATTTTTAAAATATCTTCTCCATCTTCATATATTTTTGACATAAACGCTAGAGGATCCTTTTTCTCCTCTCATCATTCAAAAAATATATTAATACCATCAATAGGGACTACCGTAAATTTGTTCATACTATTATTTAAATAAATTATTCATCAAATACAAAAATATACCAGTATCATTAATCAATATGAAGGGAATAATAGAAGAATCATAATAGACATATATTGTTACAAATATAGTCTTTAGAATATATTCTTTCTTCACCCTGAATTGATGATACCTAGATTTTAGTTCAATACTATTGAAGAAATAAACTCCATAAATATGGTCTAATAAATCATCAATCCTTGGGAAAGTGTACATTTTATTCCCAATGACCTCATTTTGTTATTTATAATAAATTAATAGACACATTGTTCAATCCATTTAATTTTCAAAGAGAACAGGTGATCTCTATGGGTACACAGTTGTATAGATAAATACCTTATTGAAAATATCATGATTTTGTTTCATTAATTCCTCTAGCTCGGAATTTTACATACTATATAGATTCTTTAATACCATATTGGATCCATGTATGAGTTTAAAATATAACTCTACCTCACTTTCTAATGGAGTCCCAACTAACTCTTTTGGAAATACATCAATGTATTCTAGAATGATGGGGACCTTTTCTATCCATTTAGATTCATTTCTTCCTCCATCTTCACTAATTACCTTAATAAAGATGTCTATTAGGGTTATTTGAGACAATTATCAGGACAATATATATTTCCTTTTAAAATAAATGTATTTCCTCAATTCATGACTACTGATATTTCCTTTTTCTAATAATTTATCTTACAATTATTTTTAGAGAGCCTTTCCTTCCCTAGTATTGTGTCGAATTCCACTATGTGAATTTCTACTAGAGTTTCGATTATATTTTCTTCTTCGAAGTTAATACTGGAGTTTTTATACACTATAGATGCTAGGATAATCCCTCTAAGTGTATTGACTGATTTCTCTATTACTAGATATTTGAGGGTTTATTCTTAATTCCTTTCAAACTTGGATTCTATAAATGTATGTGTAGAACTATAATCAAACAATGTAATTGTTATATTTGAGAGCATAGGACTACACCATCCACCATATCATTGAGATCCTTTACTTCATATGTTATGATAAAAAATACCAACTTTTCTCCCTTTTCTGTTGATGAGGTTGATGGTAGTTTCCCTTCATTATCTTTTTCTTTTGACACTTATTGGAATTGTTTAATACATTTCCACTCTGGAATCATTGAACTTTGGGGTACGATAGAACCATATTCTCACTTTTATTACTTTTTAGAAGATGGGGAATCATCACAACATAATAGTTCTGAGCTATATAGCCACCTTTTCATCTCTTATAGAAATTTGGACTCCCAAATAAGATGTTCCACAAATTATTCCTTATACATTTATTCACATGGGAAATTTTACTTTCATTCATTCTATTCCAAGATAGAAAATTTTCTCTTTTTTAGGATTCATTTTTATCTTCTTTTTATTTGTCTAATATGACCACTCTATCTCTCCAAAATCCAAATCAACCATAATAGCACTCCAGATATAAATCATCATAACATTCATAGTATTGATTTTCTGAATTCATATGAAGGTGAGATCTCATTCTACTGAAGAATCTATCAACCATTCTTGAGATCCATAACTATTATTTAGGTTTATAGATAAATTCTTATAATATTAATTTCATAGTTTCCCAAAGATTCATTTTCTTTTTTCTATAACTATAGGAACTCATTCTATATTATTTGTTCTTATATAAGGGGGAAATATTTATTGAAAAATATTCCCGTAGACTCTTTTGACTCCTTAGCCTTAGACTCCCTTATTGGCTTCATGTTTTTAATCAGTTTCAATGATAATCAATGTCTTCTAAGAAGCATTGTGCCTCTAGGGTGACTTTCCCTATCACTAATCAATATAGTAAAGAAAATCATAATTTCCATTGAGTTGATCCACTATTATTAAATAAATTTGTTTATAGATACACTAAAATATGGTGGTTCTTTTTGCATGAATAATACGATGGAATTTTTTCCCTTTGAGGTGAATTTGGTCTCCCAACAAGATTACACATATTATTAATAACTTGAGATAGATGAATCATCATATATATGAATATTTATATTCTATCTTCCATAAAATGGTCATCAATTCATCGTCCATTTAACTCTTAATTTTTGATCTTCCTCCAATTTCACTGAATTGTTCTTAAAAAATAAATCCTTAGTGATAAATTTTATACTTTTAAGAATATTATAAATCAACTTGGAGTTTATGTCTTAGAACATCAAATTTGAATAGCTTATTATTTGAAAAAAATTACATTGTTATATATACTTTATAAGAGTTCATAAAATGATTTTGATTGACCAATAATATCACCAAGGAATGTCGAACCAGGTGTGTATCAATTCCCATTTTCATGCATTGATTCCTAATAAAATCTAGCTCAATGCGTTAGTTTCAAGAGTTACCCCTAGGTACAACTATGCAAGAACCAAATCAACTTTTCATATCCAGACCGGGATATATTTTCCTAGAAGCTACTTACCTTGTACTCGCTAAAATTATTGGATTTTTTCTTATATTTAGATTATTCCGTAGAGTTCTTACTAATGGTTTGAATTCCAAATTTCAAAAAAATAACTAAACTATACTATAATAACAGTAATGACATCCTAATTTTTCATTACATAAATGTTTCATTATATGGGACAAAAAAATGATATTTTAAAGTTCAGTTTCAAGGAAATTAGTCACATAATACAAGAAAACATAGAATAGTTTTCTAATTTACATAAAATAAATCATCAAGGGTTCACCCTTATTTAATTTTATTTCATGTCATATATAATACCCTAGGACCTGCACTCCTAGATGTGATACTGAAATTTATAACTTTAAAATCCCTACTATGATTTTAATATTTATGAGCCAAAATATTCCATCCAAAACATACAAAATCAAATGGAATACATGGATTAATTATATTCTTAAGGAAATTTTAGGTATAAGGTTTTTTAATAATTAAGAAAAACTCCTCCATAAATAGTTCACATGAATTTAAAATGTAATTTTTCCTGATTGACATATACTTTTTATATTCATATTAAGTAATCAACTTTATACTTCTGAAATCCATTATAAATAAAAAAATTCAACCTCATTCTTTATTACGTAGGGAAAAAGAGTCATAAGAAGGGTTAGCTCAAATGCTCAGTATGTTTAAAGAAAATCATTAACAATTGAATTTAATTAATGATAATAAAATTTCTTAAAGATATGATGGAATAATAAAAGTGAATTAGAAAATAATTATTCAACTCAAACCCCTAAAAATTAGTATCATTAAATATGAAAACAAATAAAATGAAAGAATCATCAGAATCAATAATCACGATCCATGTGATATCAATCTTGATCACAAGATGCATTATAAACCCATAGAAAGAATAATGAAAACATGTACCTAACATGGGAAATAATATTTACTTCACTCTTAAAATTACTATTGCAAATGAAAAACCATATGAATGAAACCAATTCATTTTAGGTTTATCACAGACCCACTCATCATTGATTTGTCACAAAACCAAATGTAACTGGTTTATAATGTAACCACCATTCAAATGTTTATCTACCATTACAAAATCATAACACATAAAATATATCAATTAATCATAAACACAATGGATCTACCATTATACCTTTTATTACATGATTAACCCATATAAAAGAAACATGTCTTTATAACAATATCTTTTAAACGTTGTTAACATGTTCAAAAGAAATGGGAACCATAAAAACCACTTTAAGAAAATGTTAATACATCCATAATAGAATGAGAATGTTATCAATAAATAACACCCCAATGGAAGATAATTGAAAAATATATTTTTGTTGTAGATTAATGTGTTGGTCGGAGTGGATACTCAAGAGGGGGGTGAATTGAGTTCCAATTAAATTTGCTGTTAAAAATATTTCTCTTAAAAATCCCCCAACTTAAAAACAAAGTTAAACTGTAGTGAATCTATACATAGTGTAAAGGTTCAATTAGTTTCTCAAAGATTTATTAGGTCTCAGTTAACTTAATTTAAAGATTAAATTAACTTTTGAAACTAACTTACTGGTTTACAATAAGTATAAACACTTTCTAATTTAACTATCAAAGTAGCTTTAAAATAGTTTTTTATTTCAAAGTAATAGCAGCGGAATATGTAAAATATATATGTAATACTGATAGACTTAAAATAAAAGCACAGAAAAGTTAACCAAGAGGTTCAGTCTCATGCCGAGACATAGTCCTCTCAACAATTTATATAAATTGATCCACACCCTGGATCGGGGGTAAACAACAGTACACTATTTTCCATGTACAAAGACCTCTTCCACAGTTCCTTGTGGGAAAAACAAACAACAGAACGCAGGCTGTTCAAGTCTTACTCATCCTCTACCACCATCCACAGTGGAAAACAAAAGAGTTATGGAGTTTGAGTGAGGATTTAAGAATCCTATAGTTTATCTTAGGAGACAGTGTGTGTGTAAAATAAAGAATATACAGACACTGCTCAAAATGTAAAGAAATAATCACTAAGGGAAGTATGATTGAGTTTAGAAATGCTTTAGTGATTAGCAGTGCAGCTCTGGATTCGTTTCGGTTATCAGAAAAGCTTCTGAGTCCTTCTATGGTTTTTCATAGAAAACAGAGTGTGGTTTTCTTATTTGATTCCTGGTCCTACTTAGCATCCTGAGTTAATGAAATTTTTGTTGTAGTTATTCACTCAAGATGCAACTTTTGTTCTCTTCTAGAATAAGTTTCTTCGTGTATGTACAAGATTCTTGGATTATAGATGTAGACTAGAGAAAAAAAAATGCTAAACATTTGAATGCTTGTTCAGCTCTTGCCTCTTTCACCCTTCACGTGTCTTATTTTTTTTCATTCAAGGAGTTTCATATCATCTGGATATCCAGTGTTCTATTTCCATCCCCTTATAGCTTTCAGCTTCGGAAGAAAAGAATAATCGCCTTTTGCATGGATATTAGGTATAGTTCCCTGACATTCAAAAGAAATCATTAAATAACATTAACTACATTAATACCATAAAATGTAACTGTTAGCTAAATAAATAAATAGTATAAAGAGTATAGGTTTTGACTGGTTGGTCAAGAATTAGTAGCGTTTTATTGGTAGATATGCACGGTGGACTTTGTGTCGCAAAACCTTCCATCAGTAGCTCTTTTGAACTTGCATCGTTAGCTCATATACCAGTGACTTTAGTTCTATCGGCATCTCTTTTTATCAGTAGTTGTCTCTCCACCAGTAGCTCTTTTTATCAGTAGTCTATCGGTAGACTTATACTATCAGCATACTTCTATCGGTAGCTCGATATATCAGGGACTATACATGTATTAGTAACTATCTGTGAACTGGCTCTATCGGTAGACTTCTGTCTATCGGTAGCTCCGGTCTGTTCTGTATCGGTAGCTCAGTAGACTGGTTCTGTCAGTAGACTTCCTCATATCGGTAGCTCTAGTCTATGATTCAATACTCGTATCAGTTGGATTACTCTATCGGTAACTACTGGTAGACATGCACATCAGTAGCTCGTCTGTTCTGTCGGTAGACTTTGTGTCTGCTTACCGGTAACCCTGTTTATATCAGTGACCTTAGTGTAACGGTCTTTTTCTATCGGTAGACTATGTCTATCTGTAGAGTGAGTATCGGTAGCTCTAGCTAAACGCAGATCAATGACTTAATACTTATCTGTTTTATACACAACATATCCGAATAGGTTAGAATAACTTCAGAACTTATATAAATATGGACAAACAAAGGTTAAACTATCATAGAGATTATTTTAATATTATTATCATATTGACCACAGATTGAAAGAATTTATATATAGAAAAACATTAGATTGAGATTATCAAAGTATATGAAAGCATAATTCAGATTATCAAAACAATTGAGGTCAACAATCTCCCCCTTTTTGATAATCACAACTTATGATATTATCGTTAAAAAAATAATATATCAGAGGGTATATAATTAAGCTCAATTTTCTCAGAGAAAACAGTATGGTATAAAACATAATTTATCACATATAGAATTAAATGTATCAGAGATAAAAGAAAAAGCCATTACATCAAAGGTAAAATTTAGTGGTATCAGAGAACATCAGAGAACTAAATGAAATGATATCAAAGGATGAGAGTAAAGGTACTGGTATTAGAAGATGAAATTCAGAGGTATCAAAGAGGCAAAGCATGATAGCTCTTAGATAAAATTTCTCCCCCTTTGATTAATATTTCTCCCTCTTTTGATACTTAGAGAGTACTTCTCCTCCTTTGTAAAATATTTCTCCCCCTTTGTGAGAATCAAAAAGTGGGAAATAATAAAGAGAAGTGTAACAATGGGAATAGAATAAAAACACTTGTATTAATTGTAACAAAAAGGTACAAAGACATAAAACAAAATACATAGGATTCTTATCAAATAGTCCAGCCACTGGATCAATCCACATCCTCAATGTCAGATTTTTCCTTGGGGTCAGAAGAGGATTCAGGTGGTGAGGATTCTGGTGAAGGCTTAGGAATTCCTGAAAAGACCAAAGGAGGATGAGAAACTGACACTGTGCATGGCCTGTATTGAGGATTCCTTTGTGTGATCATAGGTGTGAGGCTTCGAATCGCTTGAACAGAAGTCATTTGAGTTGGAGAAGCAGCAGAGGCAGAGGCAGGTAAAGTACGAGGTATAATTACTGGCCTAGCATCACCATGCAGAAAAGGCAACAATAGATTTCTGAAATCCATAAGGATTCCTCCACCTCTCTCCATAACAGATATGAATTCATCCTTTTCTACATAAACTTGTCCAACGCTAGAGTCAGTTCTCTTAGCTTGCTAATCTGCTCTCAAAAGTCTTGATTGACAGGAGGCAGTTTCATATTCTCAATCAGAAGCTTAAAATGACTGGTCATTTGGGTCTTTGTGTAAATTTTGGAGAAATGGGAGTCCACCTTTTTGTTCAATTTTTTTTGAGAGGCAGAGGCTTCTCTCGTGTAGTCTTGGACTATCTTCATAATTTCTATGGCTGAATCTCTAGTAGAGATAACAACTCTTCTAAGCTCATGTGAGTCCATAGAGCCACTAGTTGAGGAAGAACTGAGCTCCTCTTTCATCATAGCTCGAAACTGATTCAAATACATTGAAGGTTTAGATGCAAGAGAACCAACAGAGAAATATATAGTCTCTTTGAAGCTTTTGCTCAAACCACTGATAATATTTTGAACATCGGATTCCTGGGTTTAAATATGATCTTTCATAGATGTTTTGAAACCTTCAAATACTGAAACCATATGACTTACAACACTCTTCACCTAAGCTAAGTCCTTATCTGCTTGGGATTTTGAGCTTATGTAAGATTCTAAAGAAACAACAGATTCCTTTAGATCTTAAAGATCTTATTAAAGTCTAAAAACTTGAGCTGAGCATTCTTTAACTTCTTCAACTATTTCACCCATAAAAGTTAATAAATTGCAGGCAAGAGATAGTTCAAATGATCTTTCCAGCATAACCATTTCTTCAGCAAAACTGTGCTTCATCTCAGCAATTGAGGCACGGAAAGATTCTTTCAGCTCATCCCTTAAGATATCCATATCATCCTTGGTAACCAAATAAGTAGGTGCAACTGCTGCAGATGCTCTTTCAGAGGCTAAACTGACCACTAAGTCAATCATAACTTATTGAGTTGAAGATACCATAGAAACATACATTTTCTTTACCTCTTCCACAAAACATTCCTTAAGGTTTTTCTTCATCTTATCCAGGTCATGCATTCTGGCCACATCTTCAGGAAATAACTCAGAATCGACATCATAAGTAATCTTAGGTCTATTGTGAGATGCCTCATTATCTGAATATGAATAGTCTAAACCACAGACTATAAAACCAGGTTGTTCTACCCAATCATTAAATCCAACATCCACTGTAACACTTCCAAACTTAGATCGATGCTCCCCCTCAATGGGTGTATCCTCAATTAGGATAACAACATTCTTAGCAACATTCACAGTAGCATCCTCAGCAGGTCTTTCATCCTGAGGAGAATCTTCTACTATCAATTCCATCACTGCAGCGGTAGGAGGGTCTTCTGGATTAGGTTAGGGTATGTCATCATCATTTGCTTCCTCAGTAGGTACAAAAGATTGTCCAATCACTGGAATCAGGCTCAAATCAGCTAACAGAGATACTCCACTCTCATGAACATCTTCTTTATTTTCTACAGCAGTCACTACAACAGTTTCTAAAGCAGCTTTTTCCTTATCTGATATATGTTTAATTGAATTTTCAGAAGCTGGGCTAGGAGGAAAGTCAGGGTCTCCTCCTTTATCTGTAGAGGACTCTTCATCTTCTGAATCATCACTATATTCTGGATCCTCTTTATTAGGTCCCAGACCTGGATCCCTCACATCCATTGGTTTTTAAGGATGAATCACAGGATTAAACTTGTCATACACCCTCTGGTCATCATTGACCCATTCTTCTCTCCAAGGGTTCCAATTTATTTTCATGTACTTACAAACTGTAGTTGTGATACAGATGTTATTCTTTACTACCACTGTCTCATCTTAAGACTCAGCAACCCCTTTTACCTTGATCATCACAGAGATTAACAAAGTAAAGAATAGGGCATTTGTCTTTGATTTCGGCCTTGTCATATCTTCCATCTAGAGCATCATCAATCTACATAGATTAACCATTACACAATGTCTTAAGAGGTGTAAAATATAGATATCCTGATATCTAAAATTGGCAAAGTCTCATCTCCTCGGTATCAATACATGATGAAAAAATTTGAACAACAATCTATTCTCTCCAACCATTTTTGCAGCAACTACTTGTCTCTGACTTCCATCACCATTCAGCTCTTCCAAAGTGGTCTCATAATTGAAAATGTCACTTGTAGGTGGCATGGATCTCGCGACATATCTAGATACTCCTTCATGTGTAACTTTCAAGCACTCATCCCATTCAACAGATGAAAACGATATCTCCTTTAAATTCACAAAAGAAGTTACTCTATTTTCATTCTCCGATTCTTCAATGGTTACAAAATCGTAAAACTATTTCACTAATTTTGGAAAGTAAGGACCATTGTTGTTCAAAAAATACTCTACCCGTTTTTGTTCTTCAAGAACTTCGAGCACTAAGGACCTACTAAGAAGAAACCATTCTACACACAGTTCCTTTTCAATCACAATAACTCGATTTTGTAGATGAGGATTCACTGGTCATCTCCCCGACCTAGTTCTAGAAACACTTCCACTACCACTTTCTTCTTGCTCAGTCCTTTTATTCTTTGTTTTTGGCTCAACAGAATCATCTCTGACGGTAGGAAGTTTGGTTTTTTCCATCGATGGTTCGAAGGATTTAGGGTTCTCTAAAGATTCAGGATCCAAGGTTCGAGGGTTAAGGTTTGAGGCTCGGTGGATATTGAAGTATCTCGGACTTTAGTTTTATCATTTAGGAATCATAAAATAAATAAACAAAATGAAATAAACTAAAAATGATTCAGATTCTGGCGACAGACAGATGTTTTAAAACAGCGCACATCAGTGAGAATTTTCTATCAGTGAGGGTTTACACTGGTGAGGTTTTCTATCAGTGTGGTTACATCAGTGAGGTTTTCTATCAGTGATTTTACATCGGTGAGAATTTTACATCGGTGACAATATCACGTCGGTGAGAATTTTACATCGGTGAGAATATCACATCAGTGAGAATTTTACATAAGTGAGAATATCTACCGATTGAGGTTAAACAATCCTAATGTAACATCCCAAGTAAGTAATGAATAATATATATTTTTATCTATGTCTATTAATGATTAAGATAGTGTTTTAGAGGCTTAAAATGAAAATAAATACAATCTTAGGCATTGAATACACTAATATTCTTAAAAGATTGTCTTTCTGCCTTTTGATGGAAAACCCTTTTTAAATCAAACTTTTGAAAATTTTATAATCTATATTTGTCAAAATCAACATATTCATTATGATTTGGACATTGAAATTTACATTGGATAAATTTTTGGTATTTTTCTGACAATGTTCTTTTTTTAATGAATAGTCAAAAATACTGCATTTTACATCAAAACTGCATTTTCATTTAATTTAATTATATGGTTAGATTATATTTTTAATTGTTCTTAAAGTGTAATCTGAATATATTTTTACCATTTAATCAAATGGTGGTCATTTTTATCAATTTTACTTTGAAATTTGACTTAAACTGGTGTTAATCTTTTGATACTTATTGTTTCATAAAAACACGCTTTTTGTCATGACATCGGGAATTAATTATTAAATTAATTAATGTGACTTATATGATTTGAATTTTGTAAAATAGACATCATTTTTGAATTCAGAATATCAAATATTGCTTAGGGTGAAGTTTTGGTTTTTTTCTGAAAAACTTCAATTTTTGATGAATAGTGAAACCACTAAGTGGTAGTTAAAGAAACTGATTTTTCGTTTAAATGAAACTTTGCCACATCTGTGATTTGATTTTCAAAAATCCTACATACATGGTTGTAATTAAGAAGTAAAATGTGGTTCAATGAGATTAAAATAATTTTTTGTTGAATAGTAACTTTTAAGTTCTTAATCGCGATTAGTGGTAATTAGTGTAGTTTAAGGTAAAAATAGTGTTTTAATAATATGAGATGAGCTTGACACATGTCCTACCCTTATTGGATGTGTCATGGCCGACCAAGACCACCCATGGGTCAACTTGGGGATCCCATGGAGCCACTTTGGTTGGGAAATGACAAAAATAATTTTTTATTTAATGTTAAAGTAAAAATGACATAAACAAGATATGTTTTACCAAAACAATTTTTACATGAGGTTATACAAGTCTGATTTTTGACTATAAATAGTCATTGGAAATCTAAAACGATTTCCTACATCATATTATTTATTTTTATAATTTTTAGACTTTAAATAAATTAAATTATTTATGACATCATGATGATGCAGCGATTACCTCATTAATAAAGGATTTAAATAAAATGAAATGATAATGTAAAATCTATGACCTACACATGTCCAAAACCTATGGGAAGAGTGTATTTCGAACCCTTATCACTTTATCCTAGAATTATATCAATTTGGGACATCTTAAATCCGAATACCATTTTAAAATAAAGTGACTTTTCTTTACTTTTCAAGAGTGCCCCTCCTCTCCTCTTATAAAAGGCCCCCAACTATACCTCCTTACCCACACTCCCAAAGCCTTTTCCTCGGCCAACCACTACCCATTTTGTCTCTCCACTTCCATCTCTTACTCCGTGAAACCTCACTTTGGGCAGAAGTCTTCCCAAGTAAGCCTTTGAGCTCAAATCTAAGAGAGTTACCTGATTTTGAGGTAATGTGTTCACTTGTGTTCTTTTGTTTTATTTTTCTTCTCCAACCCCCTAAACTCTTTTTATTCATTTCTTTTGTAACAACTCCAGTATCTTCAATATAATAGGATGTTGTTATAAGAAGTATTCAAGATACACTTATACACACCTACATCTAATGGTTAAAGAACATACTGTTTCCGTGGATGGTGAATTTATGCCTCCCGAAACGATGATTGTTCAACATTCTTTTAACACCTTCAAAGGTGGCCATTAGGATGAAACTATATTTATATATGATATGTAATATGTTTATGTTTTCCTTAAGCTTCTGTATTTTTCATTTTGGGAATACCTTTATGGTTTTCATTATGGGTAAACGCGATATCTTCATTTAAGGAAGTGCGGACTACCGCCCCCTCAAAGTGATTTGATTCGTTAAATACCATATGTGGGACGTATAAAGGATGGAACTATGATATTATATATGATATTATACTGGAATTATAATATACCTTTATACATTATGATTCCATTCTATAAAATATGAAATAGAAATGAAAGTAGCGTTCATGCGTATGTACGGCTTACCGTCTCCATGAACGGTGCATTTCATTTCTTACCTATAAATGATTATGTAATATTATAAATGCATGAATGTACTGGATATATATGACATATATATATGAAGTGTTTGACTTGTCAACAGGTTAAAGCAGAGTGGCAGTTACCGAAAGGGATGTTTTAGCCTTTACCAGTGCCAGAGTGGAAATGGGAGAATATATCCATTGACTTTGTTGTGGGATTACCGAAGAAATCTCGAGATAATAATGAAATCTGGGTTATTGTTGATCGCTTGACTAAATCTGCTCATTTTCTTGCTATACGAGATACTTTTTCCCTATATCAACTTTCCCGTTTTTATCTTAAAAAGATAGTCAGGTTACATGGAGTTACTCTCTCCATTGTATCTGATCGTGATCCCAGGTTCACTTCTATCTTTTGGAAAGGACTTCAGAAGTCATTGGGTACTGAATTAAATTTTAGTACAGCTTTTCATCCTCAATCAGATGGGTAGTCAGAACGAACAATTCAGACATTGGAGGATATGCTACGAGCTTGTTCGATGGATTATCAGGGAAGTTGGGACCATCATATTTCTTTGGTTGAATTTTCATATAATAACAGTTTTCATTCTAGTATAGAGATGGCACCATTTCAGGCATTATATGGGAAGCGGTGTCGAACTCCAGCTTTCTGGGATGAAGTGGTTGAATGGAAGTTGATGGGACCAGAATTGGTAGAAGAGTTGGCAGAAAAAGTTCAGCTGATACAGAAACACATGAGAACAGCTCAGAGCAGCCAAAAGAGTTATGCGGACAACAGGAGGACGAATCTATCTTTTGAGGTAGGTGATCTTGTTTTTCTCAAGGTTTCCCCATGTAAAAGTGTGATGCGATTTGTTAAGAAAGGAAAGCTGAGTCCATGGTTCATTGGACCATATGAAATTCTGGAGAGAGTTGGATCAGTTGCATACCGGGTGGCTTTACCTCCGAGTTTATCTCAGGTATACAATGTTTTTCACGTTTCGATGTTGAGAAAGTATATGCCAGATCCATCTCATGTTTTGAGTCCAGAGGTAGTTCAGCTGGAAGAGAACCTATCTTATGAGGAACAACCGGTCCAGATTCTTGACCATAGGGAGCAAGTGTTATGGAATAAGGTGATTAATCAGGTAAAGGTTTTGTGAAAAAACCACATGATGGAAGAGGCAACATGGGAATCTGAAAATGCAATGAGGGATAAGTACCCCCATTTATTCGATAAGTAAATAAATTCTGGGGACGCAATTTTCTAAAGGGGGGAAGGATGTAACATCCCAAGTAAGTAATGAATAATATATATTTTTATCTATGTCTATTAATGATTAAGATAGTGCTTTAGAGACTTAAAATGAAAATAAATACAATCTTATGCATGGAATACACTAATATTCTTAAAAGATTGTCTTACTGCCTTTTGATGGCAAACTCTTTTTAAATAAAACTTTTGACAATTTTATTATCTATTTTTTTTTAAAATAAACATATTCATTATGATTGGGACATTGAAATTTACATTGGATAAATTTTTGTTATTTTTCTGACAATGTTCTTTTTTTTAATGAATAGTGAAAAATACTGCATTTTACATCAAAACTTCTTTTTCATTTAATTTAATTACATGGTTCAGTTATATTTTTAATTGGTCTTAAAGTGTAATCTGAATATATTTTTACCATTTAATCCAATGGTGGTCATTGGAATCAATTTCACTTTGAAATTGGACTTAAACTGGTGTCAATCTTTTGATACTTATTGTTTCATAAAAACACGCTTTTTGTCATGACATCGGGAATTAATTATTAAATTAATTAATGTGACTTATATGATTTAAATTTTGTAAAATAGACATCATTTTTGAATTCAGAATATCAAATATAGCTTAGGGTGAAGTTTTGGTTTTTTTCTGAAAAACTTCAATTTTTGATGAATAGTGAAACCACTAAGTGGTAGTTAAAGAAACTGATTTTTCGTTTAAATGAATCTTTGCCACTTCTATGATTTTATTTTCAAAAATCTGACATACATGGTTTTAATTAAGAAGTAAAATGTGGTTCAATGAGATTAAAATAATTTTTTGGTGAATAGTAACTTTTATGTTCTTAATCGCGATTAGTGGTAATTAGTGTAGTATAAGGTAAAAATAATGTTTTAATAATATGAGATGAGCTTGAAACATGTACTAACCTCATTGGATGTGTCATGGCCGACCAAGACAACCCATGGGTCAACTTGGGGACCCCATGGAGCCACTTTGGTTGGGAAATGACATAAATAATTTTTTATTTAATGTTAAAGTAAAAATGACACAAACAAGAAATGTTTTACAAAAACAATTTTTACATGGGGTTATACAAGTCATATTTTTTATTATAAATATTCATTGGAAAGCTAAAACTATTTCCTACATCATAGTATTTTTTTTATAATTTTTAGAATTTAAATATATTAAATTATTTGTGACATCATGATGATGCAGCGATTACCTCATTAATAAAGGATTTAAATAAAATGAAATGATAATGTAAAATATATGACCTACACATGTCCAAAACCTATTGAGTGAGTGGATTTAGAACCCTTATCACCTTATCCTTGAATTATATCAATGTGGTACCTCTTAAATCCGAATGCCATTTTAAAATAAAGTGACTTTTTTACTTTCCAAGAGTGCCCCTCCTCTCCTCTTATAAAAGGCCCCCACCTCTATTGCCTTACCCACACTCCCAAAGACTTTGGCTCGGCCGAACCCTACCCATTTTGTCTCTCCACTTCCCTCTATTACTCCTTGAAGCCTCACTTTGGGATGAAGTCTTCCCAAGGAAGCCTTTGAGGTCAAATCTAAGAGAGTTACCCGATTTTGAGGTAATGTGTTCACTTGTGTTCTTTTGTTTTATTTTGCTTCTCCAACCCACTAAACTCTTTTTATTAATTTATTTTGTAACAACTCCAGTATCTCCAATATACTAGGATGTTGTTATAAGAAGTATTCGAGCTACACTTACCCACACCTACATCTAATGGTTAAAGAACATACCGTTTCTGTGGATGGTGAATTTATGCCTCACGAAACGATGATTGTTCAACATTATTTTAACACCTTCAAAGGTGGCCATTAAGATGACACTATATTTATATATGATATATAATATGTTTATGTTTTCCTTAAGCTTCTGTATTTTTCATTTTGGGCATACCTTTATGGTTTCCATTATGGGTAAAAGTGGTATCTTTATTTAAGGAAGTGAGGACTACCGCCCCCTCAAAGTGATTTGATTCGTTAAATACCATATGTGGGACGTATAAAGGACGGAACTATGATATTATATATGATATTATACTTGAATTATAATATACCTTTATATCATTATGATTCCATTCTATAAAATACGAAATAGGAATTAAAGTAGCGTTCATGCGTACGTACGGCTTAACGTCTCCATGATCGATGCATTTCATTTCTTACCTCTAAATGATTATGTAATATTATAAATGCATGCATGTACTGGATATATATGACATATATGATATCTACATCATGAATACCATTCTGGATATAATGGATACATGAACAACTTGTAATTATAAAGGGCTTATTTTTGACTCAAGTACCAATGATCGTTAAAACGACCGTTATTAACTTAAATAATTACATAGTGTTAATGACATGGAAATAAGTGATATAAAAGGAATAATGAACTTGGAAAAGGTTCCTAAACAAGTATAAATTAACTCAAGTTTATTATGTAGGAGATTAATGAACGACCGAGTCAAGTCGGACCCGAGGTATGGGACTTCGTCTCAATCTCCCTTCATTGAGGCATATTTTGTTTTATACACAACCTTCTTTTGTACGGTGTATAAACCCTTTTGACTTTTACATTTATCCAAAAGGAATCTTTTTTATATGAAGCGTTTTACTAAATGAAAAAAGGGAATGTTTTTTCGTACGTATGCGACGACAATGACTTCTCCGCTGCCGTGACCATTATTTGAGTTTCAGCTTCCTCTACAAGCCATACTTTTTTAAAGAAAAATAAGTACCATGTTTTACTTTTCTTTTATTTTGGTATTGAAAATGGTTTTCATAATGTTTTTATATCAATATATTTTATTGATATCTTGTGATTGAAAGGTGGAAATGTTATGTTTCCTTTATGCATGTTTTATGTGATACGATTATGTTGAGGTTCTTGGGAATTATTATGAAGACGGGTGGTTCCGTGATAAACTAAGGGCGGGTGAGCCCGATATAGCTCTCCAATGCATTGGGTAACGCAAAGGAGTGAAACGGTAAGGTTTCTACGAAGAGATTTAGGGAATATACTGTGATGGGTATTCCAAATGTAACCAAGAGGGTTACTCCCTATGTAAGAATGTTATGAATGCCTCAAGTTACCTTTATGTCTTATGATTTCTATGATTTATTCAAGATTTGATGAGGTATCTTAAAGTACTTATGTTTTATGGGTAAAGTATGATTTCATTCTTATGTATATATGTACCCATGTTTCCTTTCCATATTTTTATATCCCTTACTGAGCTTTTTATGCTCATCCCATGTTTTTTTGAAATGTTTTTCACAGGTCAAGGGAAAGGTACATGATATGATGATAGTGTCAAGGAAGTGTCAATAAAGAATCCATGTTTTATTTTAAATATGTTTCCATTGATGGGAAATAAGAATACTATGTTTATGTAATCACTTTGTTTATATGTGGAATGTAATGCAAGTTTTATGATCTAATTCTCTAAAACTCTAAACCCGAAAAGATCCTCAATGTGTAATCTTGTAATAACTCAAGATTAAGTAAGGTTTAAGGCTGGGGCCTTATAGTTGGTATCAGAGGTCGGTTTAGATAACTTTAGGAGTTAGAATTTTATTAAATGATTATCCAAAAATATTTTTATTATGGTCAAATTTAAATGATATAGCATTTCAAGATTACCATGTTGCATCATATAATACATGTTTGTTCAGAATGGTTTTCCATAGAGGAAACATGGAAGCAGTGCTAAGAAGGTATAGAGAAGGAAATAACCTTCTGAATCAGCATCCTGAGATGGTCGGAGTTGGAACTGAACAGTTTGTTGCAGTAATGGCACAATTGACTCAAGCGATAAATGGTGGTGGTATCCATACACAAGATCAGCCAGATCAACCGCAGTGGAACATGTCAGTGGTGGAACATTTCATGAGGCAACATCCCCCATCATTCAGAGGATCATCTGACCCTGTGTTAGCTGAAGGGTGGATTAAAGCACTGGAGAAGATTTTCGATGTCATGGGGTGTTCAGACAATCAAAAAGTTTGTCTTGCTATTTACCGTTTGGAGGGTGAGGCCAATCAGTGGTGGTCTATGGTTAAAAATATCAGGGACGCCAATGAGATTGATGCTCTTGACTGGGATGAATTCAAAGGTATGTGTCTTGAGAAGTATTTTCCTAAGGCTATTCGACTTAGGATGGAAAAGCAATTCTTGGAATTGAGGCAAGAGGATGACTCAATGGCTACCTATGAAGAAAGGTTCACTCGATTGGCAAGGTATGCTCCAAATTTTATCCGAGACCTTGATAGTAAAATCAATCGTTTTTACTCAGGATTAAAGCCAAAATATCGAAGGGCATTAGCTTCTCGTGAGTTTAAAAGTTATGAAAAGCTTGTTCGATGTGTTGAGAAGGTGGAAATGGAGTTTTTCGATGATCAAGTGTTCTATAACAACCAACAGAAGAAGAGACTGAGGTGGCAGGAGAAAGGTAATAATTCTTCAAAAAAGTTTGATGGTAAGAAAAATAAGTTTCCAGTTTGTGATAAATGTGGCAAAAGGCATGCTGGGGAATTTCTTCTAAATTCTGGAAAGTACTACCGATGTGGTAAGATGGGACATAAGGCTCGTGATTTCACTGAAAAGGATCAAGGTGAAGGTAAGACCAAATTTGATTTAAAGTTAGTGAAATGTTATAAGTGCAATGAGATGGGTCACTATGCAAACGAGTGTCCGACAAAGAGCTTCAGTGATGGGATGCAGTTATACTACAAGCAGAAAGGGGTGGTGAAATCCTTTGCAACTACTTCAGCAGATGTCGGGCCATCAAATGAAGTTGTATCAGGTACTTTGTTTTTTTTTTCAGATTATGCCAGTGTGTTGTTTGATTCGGGGTCTACACATTCTTTCATCTCTGAAACTTTTTCTAGTAAAATGGGAATACCATCTCAAGAAATGACTCCTGAACTTTTGGTAAAAACACCTGGGAGAAATTTTGAGGCAAAAAGAATTTATAAGAATCTTCCTATCCTTATCTGTGGAAACAACCTACTTGCAAACATTATTGTTATACCTCTAGTAGAGTTTTATGTTTTCCTGGGTATGGATTGGCTCTCTATTTACCATGCTACGATTTATTGTAGAGCTAAAGAAGTTTATTTTCAGAAAGGCTTTCAGTTTGTGTACAAGAATGAACCCTTACTGTTGATAACTTATCAAGAGGCCGAGAAACTTGAAAAAGATGTAAATGAATGTTACCTTGCACACATCATTGAAAATAAAGGAACTGTTCAGATTAATGATGTGCCAGTGGTAAATGAGTATCCTGATGTTTTTCCTGATGAGTTGCCTGGAATAATACCAGATCGGGAAGTTGAATTTACTGTTGACTTGGATCCTGATGCTAAGCCAATTTCAAAACCCTCTTATCAAATGGCTCAAATTGAACTTTTAGAGTTGAAGGAGCAATTTCAAGATTTATTAGAGAAAGGTTTCATTCGACCTAGCACATCACCATGGGGTGCTCCTATTTTGTCTGTTAAAAAGAAAGATGTTTATATGAGACTTTTCATTGATTATAGAGCCTTGAATAACATCACTGTTAAGAACAAATATCCTTTGCCTCATATTGATGATTTGTTTGATCAGCTCCAGGGAGCTCAGTATTTTTCAGAGATTGACTTGAGATCGGGGTACCATCAGCTGAAGGTAAAGGAAGCAGATGTTCCGAATACAGCGTTCCGTACAAGATATTACCATTATGAATTTGTAGTAATGCCTTTTGGGCTAACCAATGCACCTGTTGTATTCATGGACTTAATGAATAGAATTTTCCATGAGTTCTTGGATAAGTTTGTGGTGGTTTTCATTGATGATATTTTGGTATTTTCTAAAAGTAAAGAGGAGCATGAAAGACATTTAAGGGTTATCTTGCAAACCTTAAAAGAAAAGAAATTGTATGGGAAATTCAGAAAGTGTGAGTTTTGGTTGCAAAAAATTTCTTTCCTTGGTCACATTGATTCTAAAGATGGGATAACTGTTGATCCTGCAAAAACAAAGGTTGTTGGAGAATGACCAAGAACCACAAATGTAACTGAGATTCGTAGCTTCCTTGGTTTGGCAGGCTACTACCGAAGGATTGTTGAAAATTTTTCACGGTTATCTAGTCTAATGACTAAGCTAACTCATAAGGGTGTTAAGTTCATCTGGACAAAAGAATGTGATGATTGTTTTCAGGAGTTGAAAAGACGATTGGTGAATGCTCCAGTTTTGGCACTACCTTCCAGGAATGGTGAGTTTGTTATATACAATGATGCTTCATTGAAAGGAATTGGTTGCTTCCTAATGCAGAATGATCAGGTAATTGCTTATGCTTCATGACAGTTGAAAACTCATTAGGTAAATTACACTACACATGATTTGGAATTAGCTGCTGTTGTTTTTGCTTTAAAAATTTGGAGGCATCATTTTTATGGAGTAAAGTGTGAAATATATACTGATCACAAAAGTTTAAAGTATATATTCACTCAGAAAGAGTTAAACATGAGACAGAGGAGATGGCTAGAATTAATCAAGGATTATGATTGTACAATTCATTACCATCTGGGAAAAGCAAATAAAGTGGTTGATGCTTTGAGTCGAAAAAGTAATGCTTCATTAGCAATGTTGCATTTGGAATGTGATCCTTTGGTTAAGGATTTGATGAAATTTGGAATAGAAGTTGTTGGTGCAGGAAGTTATTCTGTTTTGTTTCAGGTATCAGTGATATCATCTCTATCAGATAGAATCAAGCAAGCACAGAATCAAGACAGTGAGTTGGAGAAAAAGGTAGAGCTGCTTCAGAAATGTAAGTTGTCTGAATTCAACATTGATAGTGATTTTGTTTTGAGATTTGGGAAGAGATTGTGTGTACCTTTTGATTCACAGTTGAAGAGAGAGTTGTTATGTGAAGCTCATAGTTCTCCGTTTTCAGTTCATACTGGCAGTACTAAGATGTAAAGAGATCTGCGGGAGTATTACTGGTGGGATGGAATGAAAAGAGATATTGCTGATTTTACTATGAAGTGTTTGACTTGTCAACAGGTTAAATAAGAGCGGCAGTTACTGAAAGGGATGTTTTAGCCTTTACCAGTGCCAGAGTGGAAATGGGAGAATATATCCATTGACTTTGTTGTGGGATTACCGAAGACATCTCGAGATAATAATGAAATCTGGGTTATTGTTGATCGCTTGACTAAATCTGCTCATTTTCTTGCTATACAAGATACTTTTTCCCTAGATCAACATTCTCGTTTTTATCTTAAAGATATAGTCAGGTTACATGGAGTTACTCTCTCCATTGTATCTAATCGTGATCCCAGGTTCACTTCTATCTTTTGGAAAGGACTTCAGAAGTCATTGGGTACTGAATTAAATTTTAGTACAGCTTTTCATCCTCAATCAGATGGGCAGTCAGATCGAAAAATTCAGACATTGGAGGATATTCTACGAGCTTGTTCGATGGATTATCAGGGAAGTTGGGACCATCATCTTTCTTTGGTTGAATTTTCATATAATAACAGTTTTCATTCTAGTATAGAGATGGCACCATTTCAGGCATTATATGGGAAGCGGTGTCGAACTCCAGCTTTCTGGGATGAAGTGGTTGAATGGAAGTTGATGGGACCAGAATTGGTATAAGAGTTGGTAGAAAAAGTTCAGCTGATACAGAAACACATGAGAACAGCTCAGAGCAGCCAGAAGAGTTATGCGGACAACAGGAGGAAGGATCTATCTTTTGAGGTAGGTGATCTTGTTTTTCTCAAGGTTTCCCCATGGAAAAGTGTGATGTGATTTGGTAAGAAAGGAAAGCTGAGTCCATGGTTCATTGGACCATATGAAATTCTGGAGAGAGTTGGATCAGTTGCATACCGGGTGGCTTTACCTTCGAGTTTATCTCAGGTATACAATGTTTTTCACGTTTCGAGGTTGAGAAAGTATATACCAGATCCATCTCTTGTTTTGAGTCCAGAGGTAGTTCAGCTGGAAGAGAACCTATCTTATGAGGAACAACTGGTCCAGATTCTTGACCACAGGGAGCAAGTGTTACGGAATAAGGTGATTAATCAGGTAAAGGTTTTGTGGAAAAACCACCTGATGGAAGAGGCAACATGGGAATCTGAAAATGCAATGAGGGATAAGTACCCCCATTTATTCGATAAGTAAATAAATTGTGGGGACGTAATTTTCTAAAGGGGGGAAGGATGTAACATCCCAAGTAAGTAATGAATAATATATATTTTTATCTATGTCTATTAATGATTAAGATAGTTTTTTAGAGGCTTAAAATGAAAATAAATACAATCTTATGCATGGAATACACTAATATTCTTAAAAGATTGTCTTACTGCCTTTTGATGGCACTCTTTTTAAATCAAACTTTTGACAATTTTATTATCTATTTTTTTTAAATAAACATATTCATTATGATTGGGACATTGAAATTTACATTGGATAAATTTTTGTTATTTTTCTGACAATGTTCTTTTTTAATGAATAGTGAAAAATACTGCATTTTACATCAAAACTTCTTTTTCATTTAATTTAATTATATGGTTAGATTATATTTTTAATTGGTCTTAAAGTGTAATCTGAATATATTTTTACCATTTAATCCAATGGTGGTCATTGGAATCAATTTCACTTTGAAATTGGACTTAAACTGGTGTCAATCTTTTGATACTTATTGTTTCATAAAAACACGCTTTTTGTCATGACAGCGGGAATTAATTATTAAATTAAATAATGTGACTTATATTATTTGAATTTTGTAAAATAGACATCATTTTTTAATTCAGAATATCAAATATAGCTTAGGGTGAAGTTTTGGTTTTTTTCTGAAAAACTTCAATTTTTGATGAATAGTGAAACCACTAAGTGGTAGTTAAAGAAACTGATTTTTCGTTTAAATGAAACTTTGCCACTTATGTGATTTTATTTTAAAAAATACGACATAAATGGTTTTAATTAATAAGTAAAATGTGGTTCAATGAGATTAAAATAATTTTTTGGTGAATAGTAACTTTTAAGTTCTTAATCGCGATTAGTGGTAATTAGTGTAGTATAAGGTAAAAATAATGTTTTAATAATATGAGATGAGCTTGACACATGTACTAACCTCATTGGATGTGTCATGGCCGACCAAGACAACCCATGGGTCAACTTGGGGACCCCATGGAGCCACTTTGGTTGGGAAATGATATAAATAATTTTTTATTTAATGTTAAAGTAAAAATGACACAAACAAGAAATGTTTTACAAAAACAATTTTTACATGGGGTTATACAAGTCAGATTTTTTATTATAAATAGTAATTGGAAATATAAAACTATTTCCTACATCATAGTATTTTTTTTATAATTTTTAGAATTTAAATATATTAAATTATTTGTGACATCATGATGATGCAGCGATTACCTCATTAATAAAGGATTTAAATAAAATGAAATGATAATGTAAAATATATGACCTACACATGTCCAAAACCTATTGGGTGAGTGGATTTCGAACCCTTATCACCTTATCCTTGAATTATATCAATGTGGGACCTCTTAAATCCGAATACCATTTTAAAATAAAGTGACTTTTTTACTTTCCAAGAGTGCCCCTCCTCTCCTCTTATAAAAGGCCCCCACCTCTACCTCCTTACCCACACTCCCAAAGCCTTTGGCTCAGCCGAACCCTGCCCATTTTGTCTCTCCACTTCCCTCTATTACTCCTTGAAGCCTCACATTGGGATTAAGTCTTCCCAAGGAAGCCTTTGAGCTCAAATCTAAGAGAGTTACCCGATTTTGAGGTAATGTGTTCACTTGTGTTCTTTTGTTTTATTTTGCTTCTCCAACCCACTAAAATCTTTTTATTCATTTCTTTTGTAACAACTCCAGTATCTTCAATATACTAGGATGTTGTTATAAGAAGTATTCGAGCTACACTTACACACACCTACATCTAATGGTTAAAGAACATACCATTTATGTGGATGGTGAATTTATGCCTCATGAAACGATGATTGTTCAACATTATTTTACCACCTTCAAAGATGGCCATTAAGATGAAACTATATTTATATATGATATATAATATGTTTATGTTTTCCTTAAGCTTCTGTATTTTTCATTTTGGGCATACCTTTATGGTTTCCATTATGGGTAAACGTGGTATCTTTATTTAAGGAAGTGCGGACTACCGCCCCCTCAAAGTGATTTGATTCGTTAAATACCATATGTGGGACGTATAAAAGACGGAACTATGATATTATATATGATATTATACTGGAATTATAATATACCTTTATATCATTATGATTCCATTCTATAAAATACGAAATAGGAATGAAAGTAGCGTTCATGTGTACGTACGGCTTAACGTCTCCATGATCAGTGCATTTCATTTCTTACCTATAAATGATTATGTAATATTATAAATGAATGCATGTACTGGATATATATGACATATATGATATCTACATCATGAATACCATTCTGGATATAATGGATACATGAAAAACTTGTAATTATAAAGGGCTTATTTTTTGACTCAAGTACCAATGATCGTTAAAATGACCGTTATTAACTTAAATAATTACATAGTGTTCATGACATGGCAATAAGTGATATAAAATTAATAATAAACTTGAAAAAGGTTCTTAAACAAGTAGAAATTAACTCAAGTTTATTATTCAGGAGATTAAAGAACGACCGAGTCAAGTCAGACCCGAGGTATGGGACTTCGTCTCAATCTCCCTTCATTGAGGCATATTTTGTTTTATACACAACCTTCTTTTATACGGTGTATAAACCCCTTTGACTTTTATGTTTATCCAAAAGGAATCTTTTTTATACGAAGTGTTTTACTAAACGACAAAAGGGAATGTTTTGTCGTACGTATGCGGCGACAATGACTTCTCCGCCGCCGTGACCATTATTTGAGTTTCGACTTCCTCTACAAGCCATACTTTTTTTAAAGAAAAATAAATACCATGTTTCACATTTCTTTTATTTTGGTATTGAAAATGGTTTTCATAATGTTTTTATATCAATATGTTGTATTGATATCTTGTTATTGAAAGGTGGAAATGTTATGTTTCCTTTATGCATGTTTTATGTGATACGATTATGTTGAGGTTCTTGGGCATTATTATGAAGACGGGTGGTTCCGTGATAAAATAAGGGCGGGTGAGCCCTATATATCTCTACAATGCATTGGGTAATGCGAAGGAGTTAAACATTAAGGTTTCTCCGAAGATATTTAGGGAATATACTGTGATGGGTATTCCAAACGTAACCAAGAGGGTTACTCCCTACGTAAGAATGATATGAATGCCTCAAGTTACCTTTATGTCTTATGATTTCTATGATTTATTCATGATTTGATGAGGTATGTTAAAGTGCTTATGTTTTATGGGTAAAGTACGATTTCATTCTTATGTATATATGTACCCATGTTTCCTTTCCATATTTTTATATCCCTTACTGAGCTTTTTATGCTCATACCATGTTTTTTTGAAATGTTTTTCACAGGTCAAGGGAAAGGTACATAATATGATGATAGTGTCAAGGAAGTGTCAAGAATGAATCCATGTTTTATTTTAAATATGTTTCCATTGATGGGAAAGAAGAATACTATCTTTATGTAATCACTTTGTTTATATGTGGAATGTAATGCAAGTTTTATGATCTAATTCTCTAAAACTCTAAACCCGAAAAGATCCTCAATGTGTAATCTTGTAATAACTCAAGATTAAGTAAGGTTTAAGGCTGGGTCCTTATACCTAACTCATGTCTAATGTAACTTAACCTATCCGAACTCAAAGGATTAGTGAAAATTTCGGCTAATTGATGTTCAGTTCCTATAAACTCAAGAGTAATATCACCCTTTTGGTAATGTTCTCTCAAGAAATGGTGCCTTACATCAATGTGTTTGGTCCTAGAGTAAGACACAGGGTTCTTCAAGATATTTATTGCACTATTATTGTCACAGTTGATTGACATGTTCCTAAATTCATATCCATAGTCCAAAAGAGTGTGTTTCATCCACAGAATTTTTGCACAACAACTACCAGCAGCAATGTACTCTACTTCGGCAGTGGATAATTCTATAGAATTCTACTTCTTACTACACTAAGATACTGAGGACTTTCATAATAAATGACATGTTCCGGAAGTGATTTTTCTATCCAAATTGCGACCAGTAATGTCTGCATCTGAATAACTCATTAACTCAAAGGGTTGTACTTTGAGTTAAAACAAACCAAAGTTTACAGTATGTTTAAGATTGTTGAAAATTCTTTTAACAGCAAGTAAATGCGATTGTTTTGGAATATCTTGAAATCGTTCACACATACACATACTAAAAATAATATCTGATCGACTAGAAGTAAGGTAAAGTAAGCTTCCAATCATACCTCTATAATTGGTATGATCCACTAGTTTCCCAGTTTCATCTGCATCCAATTTACAAGTAGTACTCATTGGAGTTTCACTTTCCTTAATAATATCCAAACCAAAACGTTTTAAAACATCCTTTGTATACTTACTTTGATTCAAGATAGTACCATTTTCATTTTGAAGCACTTGAAATCGAATAAAATATTTAAGTTTCCCATTAAACTCATTTAAAAATCATTTTGCATACACTTTGAAAAATCAGTACAAAATGAATTTTTAGAATATCCAAAAATAATATCATCAACATAGATTTAAACTATTAAAACATATTTATAAATTCTTGTAATAAAAAGAGTTGGATCAGAAATCCCTTTAGTAAAACTTTTTGAAATAATAAAATTACTAAGTCTATCATACCAAGCTCTTGGAGCCTGTTTTTAACCATATAAATATTTAGAAAGTTTAAAAACATGATTTGGAAAATGAGGATTAGTAAATCCAGGTGGGTTTTCAACAAAAACATATTCAACAATAAAACCATTTAGAAAAGAACTTTTTACATCCATTTGATATAACATGAAATTCAGAAAAGCAGCATATGCAAGTAAGATCCTAATGGCTTCTAATCTGGATACATGTTCAAAAGTTTCCTCATAGTCTATTCTTTCTTCTTGACTATATCCTTGTGAAACTAGTCTATCTTTGTTTCTATCTATGTTTCCAGACTCATCAACTTTCTTTATAAAAACCCATTTTGTGCCTATTGTTAAAGTGTCCTTAGGTCTGTCAACTAATTCCAGCACTTTTTTTCTTTCAAATTGATTTAACTCTTCTTTCATAGCCATTACCCAAAATTCATCATTAATAGAATCATTGATAATTTTAGGTTCTAGATGTGAAAGTAAGGCTTGATGTTCAACCTGATTTATTAGAGAAGCTATAGTCTGTGTCCCTCTATCAAGATTACCATCAAAATCATACAAAGGATGATTCTTTAGAATCCTTGTTGATCTAGTAAAGGTAGGACTAGAAATTTCAGGTTCATCTATAGGTTCGGGTTCCATAGTAGGAGATTCTGGAATATGTCCAGAACTAGATGTATTTACAGTAGGTTCTTCAGATTTATCATTAAGGTTCCGCATACTCAAATCTTCCTCAAGATTTTCAAGTGAGGTTTTAGGCTCATGTGGATTAGTTTCATCAACCTTAATGTGAACAGATTCTTCCACACATTTGGTTCTTTTATTAACGACTCTATAGGCTTTTCTAGTTAAAGAATAATCAAGAAAATTTCCTTCATCACTCTTAGAAGCAAACTTTTCCATATTATCCTTTGTATTAACAATAAAAACTTTGCAGCCGAAGACTCTAAAGTTACTAACTTTAGGTTTTCTATTATTCCACAACTCATCGGGGGTCTTCTTAAGAACTAGTCTAATTAAGACTCTATTATTAATATAACAAGCTGTATTTATAGCTTCATCCCAAAAGTAAATAGGTAGGTCATATTCATTAAGCATGGTTCTAGCTATTTCTTGAAGGGTTCAATTCCTTCTTTATACTGCACCATTCTGCTGAGGTGTTCTAGGAGCAGAAAATTTGTGACTATAGCCATTGTGTGAGTAATAAGATTCAAACTCTTCATTTTCAAACACATGACCATGATCACTTCTTAGAGTTTTATTCTTAATTCCACTAATATTTTCTACAGATTTGGAGTATTTAACAATATAAGAACACGCTTCACTTTTGTGAGCTAATAAGTATACACAAGTATATATAGAAAATTCATCCACTAGAACATAGACATAGTGCTTCCAATTTAAAATAGAAACTCTTGATGGTCCAAACAATTCCATGTAAACCAGCTCGAGAGGTTGAGAAGATGAAACTTCTTTCTTTGATTTAAAAGAAACATTATGTTTCTTTCCCTTTTGACAGGGATTACAAACTTTGTCATTTGGGAATTAAAGTTTTGGTAGGTCTCTAACTAAGTTCTTTCTAGTTAATTTTCTATGTGAATTGATGTTGCAGTGTCCTAATGTTCTGTGCCAAAGCCAGGAATCTTTATGAAAATCATTTAAACAAGTAACATTTTGTTTAGCTAAGGAATTTAAGTCAACTGCATAACCATTTTCATTTCTTGAAGCAGAAAATACTAAAACATTTTTAGAATTAAAAACATTACAAGAATCATTTTGAAACTTCACATTAAATCCATCATCACATAATTGATAAATACTTAACATGTTATACTTAAGTCCATCAACAAATAAAACTTTAAAAATTAAAACTGAATCAGTGTTACCAATTTGGCCTAGGCTGAAGATCTTTCCTTTAGAATTATCACCAAATGTGACATGGCCTCCATCAACCTTTATTAAAATTTTGAAGCATGAATAATATCCAAACATATGTCTTGAACATCCACTATCCAAGTATCATACCTTCATGTGAGAAATATTTAAGCATGTTTCCTACAAAACTTATTTAGATAGGAAATTATTTTGGTACCCAGATCTTCTTGGGTCCAGAAAGGTTAGAAATCAAAGCTTTAGGTACCCATATTTTTCTTATGGGTCTCATATAATTTATATAATCAATAGATTTTTAAGGATAAACTTTAGTTGATCTATAACCATATGAATAACTGGTTGAAGCATATGGATTTCCAAGAAACTAGAATAAGTAGAATTTTGTCCAGAATTACGAATAAATCGATTCTTAACAAGCTATCTCTGTACAGGTTTGTAGCCTATTCTAGTAGTGTATTTTGGTGCCACTTGATTTCCTAGCATTTGAGTTAGTGTATCCATCCCATTTGTAAACATCTCTAAGTATTTTCTAAGTTTATTATTTGACATTTTTAGTTCAGTATTTTCCTTTAACAGTTCAGCATTCATCTCTTTTTCAATAGTAAGTTCGGTTTTAACAGTAGTAGTGAGAGCATGTTGTTTCTTTAATGATTTGTATTTATCCTTATGTTCATTGCATGTCTCTTCCTGCATATTGAAGTATTCAAATAATTCCTCACTATTCATGTTTTCAGAATTAGAATCAGAGTCTACATCATCTCTAGATTAATAGGAATTTAAAACAGGAGTATCTAAAGTTTCCTCAGATGTGTTGGTCATAAAATATATGTTGGCATGATTCTTCTCAGAATTAGTAGCTTCAGATTCACTTTTGTTGTCTTCATATGCACTCCAGGTAGCCTTTATAGATTTCTTGTAATTCTTGTCCTTATAATCATATTTCTTTTTGACTTTTTTCTTTTGACAATCAGCCTTGATGTGTCCTTTCCTTTTACAATCATAGCAGACTATTTCATCATTCTTGTCAGCTTTCTTCCAATCCTTCTTATAGTGTCCCTTATTGTCATACTTTATTTTGTAGTTAGATTTCCTAAAGAATTTCTTCTTCCTATAAATTTTTTTGAATCTCCTAGCTATTTGATCCATCTCAGCATCACTATCTAAATCAGAATCTTCACTAGTTGAACTCTCAGTAGGTATTTTCATTTTCTCCTTGTCTTTACTCTTAGAGGCAGTAGAATTGAAAGCTATAGATTTTCTCTTAGGTTCATCATCTTCCTCCTTATTCACTTTGAGTTCTTACTCATACATCATTAATTTACCAATAAGATCCTTTACTGGTAGTGCACTAATGCCACATGACTCTCTGATTGAGATAGAGGTGCCTCTCCATCGTTCTGGCAGACATCTCAGTATCGTTATAATTTGTTCATTTAGTGGAACATCTTTACCAAGTGAATTCATTATATTGACTATCTCATTAAACCTGAGATACATATCAGAAATAGGTTCATTAGTTTTCATTTTAAAATTGTAATATTTAATAGTATAAGTATTCAATATCATTTATTTAACATTTTTTGTTCCTTCATGAGAAACACCCAAAGTATCCCATATTTCAAAGGCAGTTTTACAAGAATAAATTCTATTAAACTCTTCATCTCCTAAAGCACAGTAGAGGGCATTCATAGATTTAAAATTATTATTGTAAGCAATCTTTGTAGGTTCATCCAAAGTTGTTCTTTAAATTTCTAGAATTTTATATTGTGACTCTATAGCAGTCCAAATATCAAAACCCATACTTTCTAAATGAATTTTCATTTTCAGTTTCCACTGGGCATAGTTTGTGCCATTGATGAAAGGTGGCCGGTTAGTAGCAGCACCCTCTAGTCTATTATCCATAACTAGATTTTAGATAATAGTTTTAATGAGATAAAAATATAGAACTAACAGAAATTTAATATCTTTAAAGATGCAACTAAAATCACAGTTGAAAAACAGAGTATTTCAAAAATACTTGAACAAAAACATACCTCTGATACCAAATTTTGGTCGGAGTGGATACTCAAGAGGAGGGTGAATTGAGTTCCAATTAAAATTTCTGTTAAAAATATTTCTCTTAAAAATCCCCCAACATAAAAAAAAAGTTAAACTGTAGTGAATCTATACAGAGTATAAAGGTTCAATTAGTTTATCAAAGATTGATTAGGTCTCAGTTAACTTAATTTGAAGATTAAATTAACTTTTGAGACTAACTTACTGGTTTACAATTAGTATATACACTTGCTAATTTAACTATAAAAGTAGATTTAAAATAGTTTCGTATTTCAAAGTAATAGTAGCGGAATATGTAAAATATATATGTAATACTTATATACTTAAAATAAAAGCACATCAATGTTAACCAAGAGGTTCAGTCTCAAGCTGAGACTTAGTCCTCTGAAAAATTTATATAAATTGGTCCACACCCTGGATCGAGGGTAAACAACAGTACACTAATGTCCAGGTACAAATACCTATACCACAGTTCTTTGTGGGCAAAACAAACAATAGCTCACAGGCTGTTCAGGTCTTACTAGACCTCTACCACCATCCACAATGAGAAACAATAGAGTTATGGAGATTGAGTGAGGATTTAAGAATCCTCCAGTTTAGCTTAGGAGACAGTGTGTGTGTAAAATAAACAGGATACACACACTTCCCAAATTGTAAAGAAATAATCACTAAGAAAATTATGATTGAGTTTTGAAATGATTTAGTGATTAGCACTGTAGCTCTGGACTCGTTTGTTTTATCAGAAAAGCTTCTGAGTCCTTCTATGGTTTTTCTCTGAAAATAGAGTGACATTTTCTTCATTGATTCTTGGTCTAGCTTAGCAGTCTGAGTGCATGAATTGTTTGTTGTAGTTCTTCACTCAATATGCATATTGTGTTCTCTTCTAGAATAAGTTTCTTCGTGTATGTCCATGATTCTTGGATTATGGATGTAGACTAGAGAAAACAAAATGCTCCACATTTGAATGCTTGTTCATATCTTGCCTCTTTCACACTTCGTGTGTCTTCTTTTTTTCTTTCAAGGAGTGTCATATCATCTGTATGTCCAGTGTTCTCTTTCCATACCCTTATAGCTTTCAGCTTCGGCAGAAAAGAATAATCGCCTTTTGCATGGGTACTTGGTATGGTTCCCTGACATGCAACAGAAATCATTAAATAACATTAACTGTATTAAAACCATTAAATTTAACCGTTAGCTAAATAAATAAATATTATGAAGAGTATAGGGTTTGACTGGTTGGTCAAGAATTAGTAGCGTTTTATTGGTAGACATGAACAGTGGACTTTGTGTCGCAAAACCTTCCATCGATAGCTCTTTTGAACTTGCATCGGTAGCTCATAAACTGGTGACTTTAGTTCTATCGGTATCTCTTGTTATCGGTAGCTTTCTCTCCATCGATAGCTCTTTTTATTAGTAGTATACCGGTAGACTTGTACTATCAGCATACTTCTATCAGAAGCTCGATATATCGGTGTCTATACTTGTATCAGTAACTATCTGTGAACTGGATCTATCGGTAGACTTCTGTCTATCGGTAGCTCTGGTCTGTTATGTATTGGTAGCTCAGTAGATTGGTTTTATCAGTAGACTTCCTCATATCGGTAGCTCTTGTATATGATTCAGTACTCGTATCAGTATGCTAACTCTATCAGTAACTATTGGTAGACATGCACATCGGTAGCTCGTCTGTTCTATCAGTAGACATTGTGTCTGATTACCGTTAACTCTATTTATATCAGTGAACTTAGTGTAACGGTCTCTATCTATCAGTAGACTAAGTCTATCGGTAGACTGAGTACCGATAGATCTAGCTAAACTTAGATCAGTGACTTCATACTTATCTGTTTCATACACTACATATCTGAATGGGTTAGAATTACTTCAGACTTATATAAATATGGATAAACAAACATTAAACTATCCCAAGGATTATTTTAATATTATTATCATCATGAGCACATATTGAAAGAATTAATATATATAAAAACTTTAGATTGAGATTATAAAAGTATATGAAAGAATAATTGGGATTATCAAAACAGGTGAGGTCAACATAATTTAAATACAAAAAAACATCATTAATTTTTTTAGGAAAATACCGTTTTCATTTTGAAAATCACTTTTTTAAAACATAAAAAAATTAAAATTGTTTTATTTCAAAAAAAAATGAAACATATAAAAGAATATTTAAAAATAATTAACAATTTCTATTTTAAAAAATCACTTTTTATATTTGAAAAAAATAGTTTTTCAAACATCATTGAAATCATTTTTAGAAAACATGGTTTTGGAAGAAAATAGATTTCAGACCTAGGAGATAACTGAAGTTTGATTTTCTTAAAAAAATTATGAAATTTTTTAAGTACCAAAGACTTGAGAACTGGTAAAATATCATTAAATTATAATTAATAATATTATAATAATATATTTCATGATAATTATATTGTCTTAACATTATAGACATGATAATACACAATCGTGATAAAAGATAAGATTGCAACACAAAATCATTACCACTTTGGTAACATTGAAATGTAATCCCCATGAAGGAATTTAAATGAAACATTAAATATTATGATAATAATAAAATTCATGTTATTAAATTTCAAATTGCTTTTATATTCACCTCATAAAATAAGATATGATCATAGCATACGATAAGTCCCGTGAAAGAAACTTTTGACAGAAATCAATTACTACATTGCTAACATTGAAAACATAAACCCGAAGAAATATATATCCTAAAATATGTATATAAATATAAAAATATTAAGTATAAGATTCATAAAATATATTCATGAAAAATACATACACCAAAAAACATTAATAAGTGGTGAATATGTCTTATATCATCTAGAAATAAAAGTTAGATGGGAAAATCCCCTACTTTGAGTCTGATTCATCCTGATTGATATTTATTTATTGAATAATTAATAAATTTTAAATATTTCATTTAATTTTAAAAATTTAAAATTTTATTATTAATCTTATGTCATATATAAAAATTTATATATAATCTCATAATCAATTAAGTATACATCATATTTTTGGACCATATTTGGCTTCTGTGCCAACAATTGACTTTGGTAAGTGACTATGGTCAAAGAGATGATTATATAAATATCTACCGATTAATAATAAACAAATAGTTTTCATATTTATATATAAATATAATTTTTATCAATGTTCACAAATTATTATTTTAAAAATGAACCAAACTTATGATTATGTAGATGGTAGGTCGTACGTACTCATGAGTAACACTTCCATTTTTCAATGATCATTCTAAAAAGAAGGTAAGTAATAATTTATCATTATTGATTGATAATATAATCATGAATATAATTCTATTTAATTAAATATAATTATATATATTCTTTTTGTGATTTAAAAGGAATTACATCGCTATAAGGTGGCGGTTGTCAACACATCCATGAAAGATGTATTCACATTTTCAGTGTGTGAGTTGATAAAAATTAACGGATATATTATATTAATATAATGATACTAATGTATTTTATATATTAATTATTTCGTTTATATCATATATATTCCTTATATTTTCCCTTATTACCTTCCATGTATCATGTTAGTGAAAAACACTTCACATCGCTCCGTAGCGGGGTAGTCTTCCGTACACACAGGCAATGCCATTATATCAATTTCAAAATGCAATATCAAAAGGTTGTATATGATATAATGATTAAATTGGTATTATTATATTATAAATATAATAAATATCATATATAAATAATAATGACATCATTATTTCTAACTATGAGAGGTGGTAATGGATAAACAAACGACATCATTTATTGTGGAGGTAATTCATCGTACACAAAAATGATGGTTTCATAAATCATTTGATAGAAGTTTGTGTGGTTATAGGTCATAAAAAAATAAAATAAACTAAATATATCTATTTTAATAATCATTATATTTAATCATTATATAATAATAACTTAAGGACGTGGAGAAGGAAAAAAATAGAAACACATTTAGAGAAACAATACCTATTCCTTGGGTATCCTCTTTTGGTTTGAAATGAAACCTTGAAAGGTTTTATTTATGACAAAAATAAGACTTCTAGGTTTATTTTAGACAATTTTCTATATGATTTAGGTAGTGGTGGAGAAACCAAAATGCTTTAGAGGTGTGAGGATGAGGGGAGAGTAAGTGAAATTTTATAGTTGAGGAGGAGTGGTATTCTTGTAAATACTCCAAATTATTTAATATTGGGAGTAATCCCTTACCTAATGTTTCTAAAAATTAAATAATAATGTATGGGAGAGATATTTTGTCTCAAAAAACCTCCAATATAAAAAATAAATTCATTATTTAAAAATTATGTTCCTTAACTCCTGATTTTCCTGATTTTTTCATTTTGGTAATTCATTAAGTTAACTAGTTTTATATCCTAGGCATTCATCCATTAACACAACATTTAAGTGATAATTATTTTAAATTTTAAGCCCACTAATTTTAAATATTATATCAATATTTTAAAGTAAAAAACCAATGTATGTTTGAAACTAAATTTTACAGAAGCGTTTTTAATGTGAACAAAACTTTTTAAACCCTAACTGTCCAAACAATTTTTTAGGGTTCAATATGTTTAATATAAAAGATAAATTTTTCCATTAATTGATATATTGATATTTATCAACATTCATAAAAAAATTTATAGAATAATTTTTTTTAGTTATTTTAAATCATTTATTTAAACATCATTTATTAGAAAATAACATTAATGTCAATTTTGATTGTATTTATTTAATTTGAATTTAAAAATATCAATCAAATAATGGAATTGAAATACTCATATTTCATATATAGTTATCATGAAATATTCTTCTATAGAAAAAATGAAACCCTTATATTTTTTTCCCCACTTGTAATATTTTTAGCATCATTTATTTTATTTTATTATTAACTAAATATTCAACTTCTTGGCACTTATTAAGAATGTAATGAATTTATATCATCTCTAAAAATTAGAGATAAATAACTATCATTAAAATAACTAATTTATATTCCCATATAATAATCATAACTGAATCTATTTTTTTCACTATCCCCATAGCTTTATAGAAATTGAAATTGAGAAAGATACAATATTTAATATTTTTCATTATTTAACTTATTATATTGGCCAATTTCATTGAATAATGTCCCAAAACATATAAATTTAGAGATTTTAGTCATAAAAGATGAAATGTTTATTGAAAATATGTGCTTGAGTTGTTTTGGTTCATTTTTTTCACCTTATATTATAAGATTAACTCATAAGTGAACCTCTTTTTACCTTAATCACTATAATAAATTTTAACTACTTTTACTAATAAATATTTTCAAAAAATAATTTTACATTATTAAATAATATTAAGTAATATTATTTTAAATAATGAATCCCTTTTTCTAATTTCAACTCTCATTAATGGAAAATTTTTATTTAAAAGTCGTCCTATATACGGGATGAGAAAACGAGTTTTTAAAGAGAAAAAGTACAAAGGATCATAATGATTTCATATCCAATTTGAATATGAAATTGATTCAAATGAATTTAATTTTACTAATTAATGTATAATAGAAAAAATTTTACTTTAAAATTATTTAATAGTATAATTTATAATTATAAATTATTTATATGAAAAAAAAAAATTTAATTAAATTCCAGCATTTTTCGTTATACATGAAACTTATCAAAAAAATCCAAAACTCACACTAAGATAATTTTTTACATTCACTTTCAATGAAGAAGTTTATTTTTTTAAAATAAAATTTATTAATATATAAAATCTTTTGTTTTAAAACAAGTTATATTTTAAAAGGCTACAAAACTGTCTTTAGAAACATGCATCTTTTTTATACATAAAATATGATTTATTATTTTCTATTTTCATTAAAATATATTGGATGGATTTAGAAAATTTTGATTTTATGTATTGAATATATATTTCAATAATATAATCCAAAGAATTTAATTTTTTAAAACTGAATTTTTATTGTAAAGCATGTAAACATTATATTTCATGTAAGGAAATAAATTTTTCTCTACTTTTAAATTCTAGGGTTGTTACATCATATACTAATGAAATATAAAAATGGTAAGGGGTGATAATAAACACCAATAATGGAATAATCATGGGATAAATATAGCATGTTGTCATGAGACATATCAATAAGTACAAGAGGAATAACAATAGTTAATAAAAAAGAAGTATATTAGAATAATGATAACATGAACCATAACATGGAAATATGAATATAACATGTAAATGAGGCATTTATAAGTATGTCCCCTTGGTTAATCAACAAGGTTTCTCAAATCAAAATTACTAATGATATTAACTAAGCTATCAAAAAATGTCTCATATAAAGATAAAATTCTTTACCCAAGGCATTGGACCACTATCAGGGTTCACCCCTCACATGTATTAATTTAATGTGAACCACAGAGATCATAAAAATGATTACATTAATAACCAGTGGAAAATAACGAATGCTTTCTCATCAAAATCTATGTATATAAAATTACATAAAAGAATGATTAGTATAACATTATTAACCCTTTAAGAGGAATTTTGGTTACATATATGTAAATTCCAAAATAAAAAAATCATTTTACATATAAGTAAATTCACATGGTAAGATAAGAAGATTTGATATTCATAAAGAGAAAATAAATGATAATTTCACAAGGAAAAGAGATAAATAAATTTTACAGGATTATTAGAATTAAAAATTAATCATGGTAACTAAAAATGAGATGGTTAAATGGTTTACAATTGATAAAATAATTTTCCTATAGTAATGGGTTAGAAGAAAGTGTACAGAAATGAATTAATTTGGTAATTAGAATACTTTTCGCTGATGGAATCTATAATTGAAAATAGAAGGGGAGATTTCACTCACCATTAAGAGTTGTTCCTAAAATAAAAGGATTTAACCTTGTGGTCTTATTGGTTCCCTTGGTGGAATCCTCAAGGGAGGGGGATCACTAGAAATTCATGTAGAATGCATTATAAGTGAGGGGAAATGGTTACATGGGTAGGTATTTATAGAAAACTGGATGAATTGTTTAATAATTTAAAAAATATTATTCATGGAAATGTATGTTGTGGAACATGAGAAAACACTAGACTAAACAGAGTTCTTTTTCAGGGTTTTGGATATTTGAGTCAAATTTTATAATATTTTAATCTAGTAGAACAAATACTATTTTTAAATATTAATTTTTTATAGAAAAGTTAATTTTATATCATGTAATGTTTTCAAAAACAAAATTTCCATTTTTGACATTGGAAAGTAATTTATATGTTGGGAAATTGATTAAAATATATAAAAATAATTACATTTAATAAAATAACACATTTTAGGTTATGCATTGTGCATATTTAATTATTAAATAAATATTAAATATATATCATGTCAAAAAAATATATTGAAAACACATGACTATATTTTTACTATTCATAGAAAAATAATGTATTTTAGAAAATTATCATAAATTCATTATAGATGATTTTAGAAATGTTCATTTCAATAATAATGTTTATTTTATTAGAATGGTACACCAAATATGATGATTTAAACATTCAAATATAAAAAATTCTTATTTATTGAAATATTAAAGTTTTAAGGAACATTCAATTTTCTAACACTTATAAAACTTTTCTTTGAAATTATAATAATTTTTTTCTAATTTATATTAAAATTAAAAAAAATTATATGACTATTTCAAATATTATTAAAAATTTATATGCTTACCATAAATGTGTGTAAAAAAGTATATTTTACTTTTTTTGAAATTTTTTTTATCAAATTCATCCCAATTAGATATTTATTTTATTAATAAAAACAACACAAAATTAGAATTTATGGGTAAACATTTTATTATCACAAAAAAAATTATAATCTTCTAAACTAAGGTATAGAAATATAACCCCTTATTACACCTACGTACTTTCTAAGGGTATGGTGTGCAAGGGTTGTAGTTTTATTGGGTGGATCAACAAACATTGACCGAGTGGTAATCTACAATAACTTGAAATTCTACCGTATGAGATCTCATTCATACCACACTTGTATAATATCAACCTAGGATTGGTTAAGGGAGAAACCTATGTGATTCTAACTCCCTACCACATTCTGAAAATTGGGATTCAAACAAAATGACTCTATTGGTTGAGGCCATTGTTTCTCTATTCTATATCAATTATCCTTTAAAATTACTACTTATAAAAAGTAATTATAATTGTAAAATTATCATAAATTTGAATAGATACCAATTTAAAAATGTACCAATAGTTATATTGAACAACATTTATATTTACCATATGGATATATAATGGTCGAATCCAAATGGTCACATTTCCCATTATAACCTATAAATGCCTATTGATTCCTTCACTCAATAATCACTAATAATACTCCTTTGTTTATATTTTCATTTCATAATATTTTGATTAATTTCAATAGTACTGGCTATGGGAGATGTTGTTCAAGAATATTAGAGTGATCCATAGATTCTCATTTATACATTCAATTTTATATTTTTTTTCTAGTTATAATATTTGGAATTTTAAAGCATTTCATTGATGACTAATGAAATGATAATTATTATTTAAAAAATGTTTTATTGGTTCCTCTATATATTTTATTCATATAATATTATATAATTAAAAAGTCATATTAAAAAATATAATTTAAAAAACCTGGGTATTTATATTTCACCTCTGTAATAATTTACTGAGAGAAAGAATCACATAAAACTAAATTGACTTCTTCATCCATGATAATCTAGATATTAGAGTTGACTAGGATACCACACATGTAATTGGGAAGTAGTAGTCTTTTGGAAGCATCAATGACAGAAGGCACTTTTATCTTATGCTCCTAAATGGTCAGAATTGGAAGATTACTATTACAACAGGATTCAAAAAGATATTTGATATGAGTTAGGGGAAGAAATACCCACAAAATTACATATTAATATGGGAATCTTGGAGAATTGGACACACAATCCTAATAGACTTTAACGCCACTATTTTTCTCTATCTTAGCTAATGAACATGACCTAGAAAATGACATTGTTTCCACCTTGAAATGGATATGGTTATACAGATCGGGAATCCATTCGCATTCTACATGAGGGATGGGGGAATTCAATCATGATTCTGGAGAACATCAAAAGAAATTGCCGAATATAAGTCAACTAGAACTTGTGGGTGGTAGAATCATACCATCCAAGCCTAGGAATTCATCCTACCTTCCTCCATCTCTCCACCAGGAAATGGTGGCCTTGGGGCTAATGAGATGGAATCCACTTTGGGTGAATCAGTAGAGTTACTAACACTAGAATGATGAGGGGGTTATATAGGAGACAAAATAATGTTCATGATGTGCCTCTATATCACTAATAGTTTAATAAAATGACCTATAAGATACATGAAAAAACACTCCATTACTCATGAAGAGGAAGTGAAATCTAAGAAGGGGAGGACCCTTTTTAATAACATACTTTCATTCTGGGAAACCAAGTTCCTCTAAAAAGATATAGGATACTTTTTATAAATTTTTGGAACAAATTTATTACATTTTTTGACCAGAGACCCATACAAAGAACCCTTGGGGGATGAATGGCCATTTAACAGAGGATAGATCCCCTCTTATTAGCATGAATGTGGGGTCCAAATTCCCATGAATATGGTAGAAAGAAAAAAATACCCATGGGATTAAAGTGTAAAATAATCTGCTAGAATGAAGCCTCTAAACCCACTCATAGAAGAATTGTTTTAGGAAGGTGATTCAAAAGATCCATATCTAAATATATCATAGATTCCATCACGAAATACATTCATAGAATTTCATTGTTATTAAAAAGGAATCACTAAAATTAATAACTAATTATTTTGAGAATAGTTATATTCTAAATAGGTAAATGAAGGCATGAAAGTTCTAGATAACAAACTATGAGAGGGGAGTACTTAACAATGAGGAAATCCATAGACCATTAAAGGAGAATGAAGGAACACCTTTCATAGGAGATAATCTCACTTTCCAAATCCCTATTTAAGATAACTATCAAGATGAGATGATTGAAAAAATACTCTCAATTAAAAATAATGATGGATATATGATAGGACAGGTTTTGGGATTGAACAAAAATAGGTGAATATTAGTATGGATAATTGGTTTGTGATTAATATGGTGATCATAGTCCATTGATCTTAGGAAAAAACTTTTCCATGTTCACACACAAATAGATATAGTATAGGGAACCCATCCACCATCTCCTTTTACTTTAGATTCATAGGGATCAATGGGGTTGGAGGCAGCTGATCTCGAATAGGGGTTCTAGATCTTCGATAACCCTAACCATATTAGAAGGGTGTATGGTCGAAGTCACCAAAAAAGGGATTATTGATACATATTAATTGTATTTTAAAACACTGAAATATTTTTCAAATGTTAAAATCTATATAAAATTACCTCATTTTGGAATGATATCATAGTTAAACTTTACTTGAATTACTTTTCACAGTTTTGAGTATTTTACATGTCAATATGATATGGATTTTTCTTAAAATAAATGCATCAGAAGATACTAAAGAATTTATAACAGTTAAAATCATGTGTGATGGGGTAAAAATCAATAAAAAACCATCAAATTTCCATAAAATTATAGGAAACCAATTTCTTAATAATTTTTAAAATTTACGGACTAATGAAATTTCACAAAAAGTTTTTGGTTTTCCCAATATGATAAAAAGACATATATATTATGTTTTAAACCACTAATTTATGTGTGTAAATGAAAACCCATATAAAATTACATTATATTTACATTAAATCATTGTAAAATCATCTTTAATTATATTTTATGTGTAGGAGTTGACTTCATATAAATATGACATGTGGTTTTCTAAGACTAACTAAATTTTTTATGTGTTAATAACTAATAATAAATAAAAATTTATAATAAAGGTTAAAAATAAACATTTATTATCATTAAATCATTTTATAAAATTAGAATATTTATTTTTTAAATGTATGAATTGACGGTGTTTCAATCTGAGTATTCAATTTCACAGGATACATGAGAATGATTTTTAGTGATTTAAAACACCAAAACATTCATGTAATGATAAAAACCATAGAATAAAACTTATAATATTTTGTGAAATAATTGAAAAACTAAATTCTAATTATTTTTTCTGTCTAAAAGTAGATGGAAAGTTAATCCGACATGTTGTGATATAAACTAACTAAATAAGAATTTCATAAAAATTAACCATATTTAAAACTTGATCTAGAGGAAAAAACCTATAAAATTACCTTTGATTTTTAATTAATCATATAACTAAAACTATAAATTTTTTTCCCATTTTGAGGTAGAGAATTAGAGCCACTGCGAGTTATTATTTTCCTGAGATGATTGAAAAGATATTTTGAACTTTCTTAAAATCAAAAACATTTATGTAATAGATAAAACCATATAAAAAACCTATAATTAAAGTGAAATCATAAGAAAATGTCTCCAAATTATTTTTTTACTTGTATGTGTTGTTGAGATACCAATTCGACATGCAGTCTTCTCGGATTAACATAATAAACACTTCTTAAAGAATTGGAAATATTTAAAAACTATGGTATATAGTCCAAACAAATAAAATGACCTCAAATTTCAATTATTTCAAATTAAAAAAGAATATATTAATTTTATAAATGTATTAACTTATGGAACATCAGTTAGATTTTTCCTTTTCAATGAATTACCAAAATGGCCATTATTGTGCGTTAAAACACTAAACATGTGTGTAATAGTCAAAAATATATCAAATTATCTATTATATAAATGAAATATATTTAAAATTGAACCAAAAATATTTGTTATTTGTATGAAAATAAAACACATCAATATGTTGTTTTCTGTGGTTTTACTGACCGAGTCTTAAATTTTTAAAGAATTAACCGTCATTAAAAAATTGTGGAAAATGTTTACAACCAAAAAATATTCTAATTTCCATGAAAACTAAAGAAAAAGGCCGAATATTTATTTTTTAAATGTAGTATTAGATGATTTATTAATCAATTTTATCATTTTTCCTTAATTATAGTGAATGCATTTTAGTGTTTTAAACTCTAAAACATGTATTTAATGGTTAAAATCATAGAAAACATCCTAAAATTGAAATTAAATCATACAGAAACTATCATTGAGTTAATTGTGACATATATGAGAATAAGTTACATAAATATATTGTGCTATGTAAAAGTATTTCCTAAATAATTTGTTATATAATAATTAACTATCCTTAAAAATAGGTGTCATATGTTCAAAGTCATGAAAACGACATCTTATTACCATGAAATCATAGGCTCAAAACCTTATATTGATTTTTCTAATCTAATAACATTTCATGCATCTATAATAGTTATCTTTTTCCTCATATTATTTAAAATACATTTTTAGTGTTTTAAAACACTATAATGTGTGTATAATAATCAAAATGGTGGAAAATGATTTTTGAACTTTTTTTTGGAATGCTAGGAAAACTATATTTGAATTTTTTTTGTTATATATTACTAGATATTACATCAATCCGACATGTAGTGCAGTTGAACTAAAAGAATAAAATGTTCTTAAATGATAAATAAACTATAAAAACATATTCATGATAGTCAAAATCAATCAAATAATGTTTGATTTTTGTGAAATTAGAAGTAAAAAAATTTATATTCATTTTTTCAATTTAGTATGTAGATGTACATCGATATGAATTTCCAATTTCCCTGGATAACCAAAGATGCATTTTGTGTGTTTTACAAATCTAAAACATATGTGTGGTGGTTAATTCCCTATAAAAAACCTTATATTTATTTAAAATTTTACAAAAAAGTTTTTTTATGAGTATGAGAAGATAATATGTCAATATGGCATGCTGTGTACTCAGACTAACTGAATATGCTATACTTAGAAAATTTATTTTTTTTTAAAATATTTTTTAGGGGTTTTAAACCAAAAATGTGACCTGTAATTAATATTAAATAACTATAAAAAAATATATATAGATTTTTAAAATTTTCAAATTGATGATGTTCTAATCTGAGGGTTTCGTTTCCTATAATAACTCCAAATAAAAATTTAGTGTTTTAAAATAATAAAATGTCTTTGTGATGGTCAAAACCAGATGAAATAAATCTAATATTTAAGTTAAATCAATAGAAAATTATCTTATAATTACTGTTGACATGTACAATTAGATGCCACATCAATCCAACATGGGGTGTTCTCATGATGACTCGAATAATCATTTCATAAATAATTGAAATTTCCTAAAAATATGCATTATGGGATCAAAACCAAGTATAAAACCTTTTATTTCTATGAAAAAATATCAAAACAAAAAAAAATGATTTTTAAAATGTAAACACTGATGTTGCATCATTCCATGTTGTCTTTTTCTTGGGATGATATAAAATAAATTTTCTATGTTTCAAAATAATTAATCATGTATGTAATCATAAAAACCTAATAAAATAACCTCAAATATACATAAAATAACTAAAAAATTGTCTTCCATTTATTTTGTATGAGTAAGAGTATAAAATACATCAATAAGATGTGTGTTGTGGTTAGACTGACTAAATAATCATTTTCAAATTTCAAAAAATGGTTAGAAAGTTGTAATATATTTTAGTCTCTCATAAAATTTTTTACTATATTTTAATTTAAAATATCTAGGGGATTATATTTATTTATTTTAATTTTTTATAGTTCCAAATTGTTTTTGTAATTTATTTTATTTTCAGTTATATGATATTATTTTTATAGTACTCAAAAAATGATTATATGGGTTTATTTGTGATTTTAGGAATTTATATATCATCAATTCTTATAATAATTTCAATGTTACGGTTTTTTATTAAAATATAAATTATGGATTGTATTAAGTATAATTTTATTTCAAAAACTAATTGGTTGTAACAACTACCATTTGGTTATCGTTATATGTTATCTAATGAAGGGTTTGTATACTAAATGCACATCTTGTATTTCATTAAACATTCTTCTCCATTATATCATCATTCAATATCTAATCACTGATATCATTGAAGAAAAATTCAATATTCCACTATACTCTATGATTCATGAAGAAATAACAAAATAATTAAATCCCACTTTCCTTCAATGAACATCACTCCAAATAACTCATGTTGACTCCAGATCAAATTTCATTCATTCAGATGATTCTATATTGACCATCCTTTTTAGATAATCATTCCAAAAAGACACAAAAAATTTAACACTTATTCCATCATATAATTATTATCACACATGTTCTTGACCTTGCCTGTCAATTTTGTATTTGTTCCACCATCGTAAATGTTGAAGGCTACATTTCAAGCCAGAAAATACGAAAAAAATCATATACAACCTATAAACCCATGCCCACAAAATTGTTTCCTTTGATTTTCGGTTCTTGTCTAATAATTATAGATCTAGATCCTTCTCGAGGTGATATTAGTATTACATACATAATTGTTACATCCTTTCAAAGTAATATTCAAAATGATGCACAATAATACAATACCCCGAACAATAATGTTTTAGTTTATCTAGAGACTATATATATATATATAATATTTCAGAAATGATATTCAACATACACTATAAATTTATTTTCAAATATTACCCATATTTAAAATAGCATACATAATACCTTTCTTCATCCCCTTGTGAAAAAGAAACTTGAGAAAGGGTGATCTGAGACTCTAAATAATAGTAAATATGGGGGATATCTATCAATGATCATAAATGATCATAATATAAAAATACATCTATTATAACAATGTCATAACATAAAAAATATTTCCAATGAGTCATAGATGTTAAATAATGATTCATGGAAAATAGATTTATCATGACAGAAGATGTGAATCATAGGAATATAAAATTATCAATAACAAAGCATGAGACATAAGAGAATATCACAATCAGAGGAAATACATTATTAGAAAACAAATGAGTATAAAAATCATTCCTTAGATATAGTTCACTAAAAATACTATATTAGTGGATATGGTACCATAGTGGAATGGTTTTACTCCCTATTCCCACTATTTCCATAGTCAAGGATCACTACTGTTAATATCATTGTGGAAAGAGTCCCTTTTTGGATATATTTCACTTCACACTATAATTCATATTACCCATTAATACATAAATCATTAACTAATTAATTTTAAGGATATATAATTGTGTTTCCACCCATCACATAATTTAAACCATTCAAATATAGAAACCAAGTTCATAAAAACATAAATAATTTAATTATACGTCAATTAAACGATAGTAAAGAAACGAGATTCATGAAATCATCCTAAAAACGATAATCATAAACTATACAATGAAATAAAGTGTATTATATTATAATATAATATCCCCTATTAATAATATCAATCCTTATAGAATGATGATAATGATAGAGAATATATTTTATAAAATAATTTCACATTTTCTTTGAAAATCAATAGGAAACACCACTTTTATTTCAGAAACATTTCAGGCATAATATTTATAGATAAATTGGAATATTATTTTCATTATAATGATATAAAATGTTTTAAATTAATCTTCATGAAAAATTAAATACATGTCAACAAGAGAATATATTTAGGTTGTATAAGTTAAAAGCATATATTCTTTTCACAGTTCCATAATAAGTCAAAAGTGACTCATATAAAAAACCATTAAAAATATTCATTTTAATTACTTGTAAATACTGTAATATATTATTAAAATTAATTTTTTTAATACATTTTATTATAATTAGTTATTTCTATAAAAAAATTAGTGAACGTGGATATGAAAGGGAATGATTCCAAATTGAGAAAATAAATATATTTGGATTTTATTTAATCAAATCCTGATCATCATATATACCAAAGAGATGATAATGATTGTAAATCATGAAATGTAGAGAAATAAATATAAGATATCAAAATATATGTTGTTTAAAAGACAAGTATCATATAATTTACCTCACTTAATAATTATAATTTACAATATTAAAACTAAATATGATTGTAACCTAAAACCTTATCTCACGTATTAACATTCTATATACGTACAAATAAGCTCATTTATAATAAATTTAGATTTATTATAAATCTAGAAAAAAACCATAACCATACATATGTTAATCATTTAATTTCATTATAATATCCAATAACCCATTTATATACTATTCTTTATTAAAATTAACATTATGGGTGTTATGTGTTTCATTTCCCATAATTGTTTTAGTTTGATGATTCCAGTCCTTGGAACTCTAGAATGGTTTCATCTTCTCTGTAATCTTAGTAATTTCGTCGATATTTAATTAATTAATTATATACACTTTTTAAATAACACAAATAAATTGGTGTCGATAAATTAAATACCTTACTTCATGGAGACGGTTGTCTATACGTAAGAACGAGTGATATTTTCTTTTTCTTAAAAATGAATACAAAGAAAAGTAAATAATATATATATATATATTAATAATAAAAAATAGATTATACTATTATCCTTACGAACAATCTTGTTATGTGTAAATTAATAAATAACCACATTACTTCGTGGAGTTTCTAATTCACACACACACATGCGACATTAATGAATCCATGCTGATCATAGAGGCGGTATTCTTCACATACACACAAGCATATATTTCATTTCCCATGGGATGAAAATGAGGTAAAAATAGTTGTAACATTTACATAAAAACATTTTATAATAATAAATGAATTCACATAACTATTTTAACATGGTATTGAAATATTTATAGGTGTATTAAGAAGAAGAAACAAGAAATATATTAGTGAATACATTATCACTTTTTTGGTATGTACCTGTCATATACACCTTATGATTTATTGATTTGGTATTTTGATAAGATCATAAATTCTATGTCCTGGGAAAGAGAGACTAGAAAATATTTTGGCTGGGATCATCTAATTTAAATTTCCCAAGTTGGGTGGATATGTGGGATGACAAGGTTACCTTCAATATGTTACAGAAGTGGAACCCTTGTTTGTATTAATAACATTAAAATATAATAAAGTCACACTAATGGGAATGTGGATAAAAAACATCAAATTATTTAATATAATATGAGTGAGGTTAATATTAACTCACAAAATTAAATTTGAGAATTTTTTTTATCATTTTTAACATTATATCTTAGGTTAACCCCTTTATCGATTTTAACCCTTATCGTGGTAACAAGTTTTTAACTATGGTAACAATTAATTATGAAATAAATTATGTTAAACTTATTACCTAATATTAAATATGATAATTATAATTATGGAATCTATATTAAATGTTTTAACAACTACATTTTCTTAAAATTAATTATAATATATGGTCACAAAATGCGTAATACCATTTTTAGGGAAAATATATTTTTTAAAAACAGAAATGAAATTATTCTCATTACATTACTAGTAAAGACCATTAGATGAATGTTAATTTATTATTGTAATATATTATTTAGAAATTTAATTTAAACCATTCAATAATAGTGAGTATTTTAATTTATTGGGATAAAAATACATTGTGCATAACAAAAATAAATTTCAAAAAAATATATCTTTTTAACTTCAATAGATTTTATGTTCATTTTGATCCAAATAATAGCTAATAAATAAATGATTATTTATTTAGTTATATACATTATCAATATTTCTTTAATATATCTAAAATGATAAATACATTTTATTTATGTAAAAATTCATACAATGTAGATGATACAATTCTTGAAATAATATGGTCTTATATTATATTATTCTTATAATTAAAATTTGAGTACTTATTTAATAATAATTAATCAATGCATTTTCATTAAGAAATAATGTTATAATTTTTTTTTCAGATTTTAGTTATTCCTATTCATAAATATTAATCTAATGTCAATGTGATAACAAACATATTTAATAATAATATTATAATATAATATCGTGGTTCATCTAAGCTAAATGTTGGGTGTAAATAAGGCTATGAAATAATTAAAATTTATTATATATAAACATGCACCATAAAATATTCAGGTTTTAAATTATACTACCCTAATAATAAATACACCCTCAAAATCTAATTACTCTCATTTAATGAAATGAGAATACTTTTCCCTCATCACATACTCAGTTTCCCACATAGCTTCTTCACCAATATGGTTTCTCCATAAAACATTAACCAAATTAGTGCTATTTTTTGTGACCTTTTTTCACATAAATCATGAATATGTACAACATTCACCCCATAATAAAGATCATTATCAAGTTATACAACCTCTATGTTCAGTATATGCGATGGATCATGTATGTACATACTCAAAAGATATACATGGAACACATCATGAACATGGGGTTAGGTTAGTTGAATATCGGTGTGTTAATCCCTGAAATTGATATGATAAAAAATACCAAAGGGATATATATATCTACAGTTTAACTATACCTTCTTTCCAAATCACATACTCTTCATCCAAGGGTATATTTTATTGAATACCTCATCATCAAATGTTTACTCAACATGTCATCGATGATTGTTAGAATAACTTATATATTGACTCTCAGATAAATTGAAGTGCTACTGAATTGATCAAACCTTATCTTCCATTTCTTCAACTAACTTGGGTCCCAAAATCAGGAATTCTAAAACTCTATCCTAGCATATTTGAGTCTTACACTTATTTTTGTAGATGGGTTCACATGGAGACATCTGATTTCTCAAGTTAAATCTATTTTAATAATAAAAGTAAAAAAAAAACGTTTTTGATCCCAAATAACATTTAAAACACAAAATAAATCCTTTAGAATATATTATTGTGTTTCAATAGTCCAATAAGAAAGAAAAAATTTCCGATGATGATATGAAATATTAAAGATCTAATTCATATTTATTACTTACTAAATACTTCTCTAGAACATTGAGGTAAATGTCGATTCTCAATAAAGATAATAGAATGTATTACTGCATGAAACATAACAACATAAATAATGTATATCGTAGAATTATGATCAAAAAAGAAATATTCTCTGATATAAAAAAAATGTGATGACTTTATAAGGAAGTATAATACAACCCAAATGTTATTAAGGAGATCGACTTCCACCAAATTACTATTATAAAGTTTTTATGTCTTATAGAGTCCAGAGAAAAAATATATGTTGATGATTTCCAATTTTCATTATGGTGTGGTTAATGTTTGTGACATCCCCTTAGAATTATGATGTTTAACCTTCACTTTTTTATATATCATGCATCAAGACACATAATCTGCAATATATCTCTTCATGTTGTCCCAAAAAAAATCTATTTCATATCCCTATATATCTTCATGATTCTTGGATGATTAGTGAATGAGGAGATATATAATTCATACAATATATCCTTTTTTAAATCTATTATTGATGATACACATACTCAAATCATGAATATAATCATTCCATCATGGGAAACATTGAACTCTGAAACAATATCTACCTTCTTCTTACAAATCCATATCCTCCTCACATGCCTCTTTTTTCACATGGATATAGAGTTAAACAATCAACTCATAAAGATGTGAGCTTTCCTATTTACTTATAATTTCTTGGTCTGTTCTCAACCAATAGAAATTTTTTTTATATATTTCAATCTAGATTAAGGAAAAACTGTCATGGTTCTTCTAAATCAAAGGATCAACCAACTTATTCATCTTCTCAGGGTGGTATTCTATTAAGAATCAATAATCCATAATTAATTTAAACATTGTATTTTAGTGAATATTAAACTATTTCTATGTTAATATTTCCTTCATTATTTTTTTAATATTTATATCACAACATTAACCATATTGATAATCCTTCCACATTTTCATTTTAAAAATTACCATTAACACCTCTAAAACATGAGTCAATAAACTATGATCATGAATCATAAATTTTTGGGAGTCATGCACTACTGATAGGCCATAACAAATTATAACACATACTTGTTCCTTCTTTGATGTATCATTGTAAATCTCAAACAACTTTACACTATAGGGTGGTGTAAGAATAGGTCTAGTGACAAATTTATTTATTAGCTCCTTGAAATTCTCTTCACATTACTATGTCTAAAATAACTTATCTCTCTTCCATGTCTCCTATGTTAAGGGATTTTATAATCATGATAAATTTATCATGAGTCAATGTAATTTTTCATCCAACCAAAAAAACATTAGCTCTCAGAAACCATTGTTGTTTTTTGCCATTTTTCAATAAATTTTGCCTTTAACAGATCCACTAGTATACCAACTCATTTAATTAGGTGACTTATGAATGATATATTCTCTAAAGAGATTTCAAACATGTGAAATTTGTGAAACAAATTTTCATTTCACATGGTCTGCAACATATTACAAAAATACTATACATGATACCATTTACTCGTAGAATATATAATAACGTTTTCAATAAATATAACCAAAAACTAATCATGGCAGTCTTTAAAGAACCTATTTATTATATCTAGAATGATAGCATATAAATTGGAATTTCCAAGTGAAACAATAATAAATTATTTATATCTATATGGTATATGAAAATTTTTCATGGGTATATCCACCTTTTTTAACCTCAATAGATGATATCTAAAACAAATTTCAATATGGGAAACATATTAACCTCTATTTAGTTGATAATATATGTCATCAAAATAGGGTAGTGTATACTTTTTCCTAATTGTGATATTCTATGTTCTCAATATTCAATGAAAATATGTTTTGTCCCATCATTCTTTAAAATTTAAAGATTAGGTGTAACCCTTGTTGATGCACTCGCGTCTATGTATCCTATTTTAGAATTCTCCTTTATTTTTATCTTCTATTCATTCGACTAAATTTGGATCATTATATATTAAAACATTAAAATAAGTGTAGCATCAGTATGAGTTCTATTTAAAACATATCTTTTGGATTCATTAGAAGAATGAAAACTCATAAATAATTAAATCATCATATTCCCAAATAAAAAAATATCTTAAATTTGGATTTTCTTCCTAACCAATTGAGATAAGAACCCCATCCGAATAAGAGTTAGAACCCATATTATATAAGTTATTCCCATTGGAATATCTTATTAATCCTTTCATTGATAAACAATCATAAGTTAATTTGGAATATCAAATATGATTTCTGGTTCTCCGTAATTGATATGTGATCAATAAAAACAGAGAAAATAAATACCCTAAATAACTTCAAAATCAACAAGAGGAATATTAACACGACTTTTAGGTTTCATATTCCTTTAAAATTATATCAAGAAGGTGTTATAAAAATGAGATATTATAATAATAACATTAGTTATCTCCACTTATAATTTAATATATAATCAATGAGGTGTTGATTTTATACCCATAAAAATAATTCAAATATAAAACAACACATATAACTAGAATAAAATATTAAATTTAATTTTCTAGAGTGGAAGATGAGTTTAAATTTCATCACATAATTTTTTTGAATCACTTTAGAAACTATTATTGAATGATATTTTCCTTTATAACATTTCATAATAAGTCATTAGAATACATTTTTTTTTCATAAACCCATTGATTCATAAAATGATAGGCATAATTATTCCTTGAAATAATACCATTGGTGTGTAGGTGATGAAATCAGTTGAGATTTCTCTCAATTCATTTCATTAGCTAACCACTTTAAATCACTACAGTATCCAGTAGCTCGATGGACTTACTTTTGACATGTAAAATATTTTAATTTCCCATAAAAAATATTTTCTCATAATTATTTCCCCATATTCAATATAAATAAATAATAATATTATATCCTCTATTTGATTTCTTATTTGAATCTCATCCAAGATTCTTTTCCCTTTTTATACCCAAAACACATATAATAATGAGAGTATCTAATCTCCATTTCTACCATGAGATAAAATCAAATTATTTCTTCATTTCAACTAATGTATGTTACAGATAATACCTTTTAGAGACCTGGTTTTAAGCAACAAATGAATTGGTTAATTTTGTTGGGTCAATTATTAAAATATATTATACCTTAAACATCTTGTGAGATTTTCCTCATGAGTACTAATGGATTCATAATCATCCTTTTAAATCATACATAATTATATTTCTATTCTATTGAAAATATTTCAAGGAAAGAAATTATTGAAAAACAAATTCATAAACTATTCCCATATGAAGGTGTCTGTATCTTGGTATTTCCTCATATTTTTGCTAAAAAATCAACATAGATCAACTTCACCTTATAATAGATTAATAATCAAGAAAACTATTTCATTCTCGGAGCACTTGAGAATGGAATTTATATTTTCAGTTTCATTGATTCATTTCATATAATTTATTGGATTGTATAACCCTTTAAAGTAAGGTAAACATTACCTCATGAGTGAATTGATGGTGCATTGATCATTAATTTTTTTCATTTAGAATCTCATAATGATATAAGGCTTGAGATTGTTGTATGATCATAACAATATAATTTTTCATTTCATCACCCATTCCATTTGGTTTCTCATTGGGGGAATCATTGTATTGTCCTACATATTCATTGTATACATAATTCATCTTTGCTCCATAAAATGAATACAAAATAAAATAAAAAAAATGATAATCAACCATTATTAGTCAATGTTACCAATAAATTAATAATAAACCATTCTAAATATTTCCTAAATTATTCCACATTATTATCAACATTAGACACTTAAACTTTATTTTATCTCTCATTCAGTTAAACATAGTGTGTCATTGATTCTATATTCATTTCCCTCATAACCTAATTCAAATACAATTTCTAAACCCTAATATGATACCAATATAGGTTATCCAATAATTACATACATCAATATTACATCATTTTATATAAATACTCAACAAATCTAACAACAGTACATTCCCAAGAACCATAACGTTTTTCTTTCTTTAAAGACTGGAAAATATTAAACTTATTTCATACAATATCTTAAACGTTAGATATATTTTTTTTATAAATTAATACTCTTTTATGTTTATAATATAAATTACTATATTTTAAATTAAAAAATCATAAATTTAAAAAATAATTTTTTAATTTTTTAAATATGATCCATCAATTTATTAATTTGAGGGTGATTGTTATGTTTTTAGTATAATAATAATTATAGTAAAATTGATAAATAGCCGAATTAATGGTTTTAATGTGTTTCTATAAATATTTTATGGTAATTGGAAAGCATATTTTTATGATATATTATGAATTTGTAATTTTAGAATAGATTTGGAAACTCCATGGAAATTATAATTCTTCCTTTGAATTATAATCTTGTAATTTTTTCAAGAAATATTATATGTATATTTTGTTTATTGAATATTTTATGATAGAATAGTACAAAAATTTTGATATATTTTTTAACACAATGTGATGGATCAAAAAAATCATGGAGACAATGTTCCCAAAATTAAAATTTGGATTGGATTCTTTAACATGAACCTTATTTCAATTTTCTTACCCTAACATTATCAAACATTCCCTTATTTTGATGTAATTTTAGCACAAGATATAATATATAAATATAAATATTTAGTTTAAGTATATCCAGTACTAGATCTATCTAATGATGGGTAAATTATATGGGACAATAAAGGAGAAATATTTTGCCTTGATTTTTCAATCTTTTTAATATATAATTTTCATCCCATGCGTCACCCATGAACATGATAAAGGAATAATTTGAGAAAAATAAGGGAGATTAAAATGGAAGATATATATTATTCCATTGGATTTTTTTAGGAGTGGATACCACTGTGTAAAAAATTGGATTCATAGATGAAGTAATGCGATGCTACAGTAAAGTCCATCACTAGGCTAAGATGCAATGATTTTTCTCTATGAATTTATATTATTTATTTTCACTCTCTATCTCATGGATATCCTGATAGGGTGTATTCATTTGTGATACTAAGTTATTTTAATGGGGATATTAATAGTGTAATTATTTATTTTATATTTAATTCAAGTTGGTATTTTTCAATCAAATCTATTCCTTCTCTTCCTTATTTATTTTTTCAGTGCATGACCTTTATGTGATAATTAAGGGAGCATTCAATAATTCAATCTCATAAACTAAAACTTATCTATGAAGATTGTTTTGGATCAAATACACTAATTAAATATAACATTATTTAATTCTTTTTCACTAATTAACCCATGTACATGACCTCTATAAAAAGAGAGTTTATATGAGAGAGATAGAGAGTAATCAACAACGATTTGTTTATTTAATAGCCAACCAAATTTAGGTGGAATTAATTTAAAAGAATGTGGCTGATTATTAATGTTTTAAATGTTTTTAATGGATGAGAAAAAAGTCACATAACTATTTAATATAGTATTTTTATGTTATTTTATTTTTTTTACCTTTTAACTTTAACACATTACATTATTTTTCCTATATTGTAGTAAATACTTTTTTTACCATGATAACTTTTTATGTATAAAAATTAAAATGACAATAAAACATAACGTGGACATTAGGATTAAAAATAAGGAATCCATTTTAACAAGTTAAATTCACCTAATTGGTAAAATTATATTTTAATTTAATCACATAGATGAGACAATAATGCAGGTTTTAAAGTGAACTAGTCAAAAGATTAAAAAGTTTTTATATCAAAATTCAAAATAAAGATAACTTAAATGACCCCAATTTTATTAATAGATGTATAATTCCAATAATTTGACTTTCAAATAGTTCAAAATATAATTAATAATTATAAATTATTTAGATGAAATTTCTGTTTTAATTAAAATAAGTCTTTTTCATTATTCATCAAAAAATGAAACTTCTCATTAAAATACCAAATATTTACCACAAGGAGTTCTTTATGTCAATATTTAAAACATTTAGTTGATTTGTTCACATTAAATTTAAAATATTTCAAAAATAGTTTTAAAATACGTGTTCCATTAAATAGAGGAAAAATCACCTTTTAGAAAAATATAGATTTTTATTCTTAAAATTGGATTTATTTTTGTTAACCCCATCAAAATTAATGGATAAATTTAAAAAAGTTTAGTTAAATATATAACATAAAAATATAATTAATATCTTTCACTAATATCTATTTGTATAATTTATTAATATAAAATAACTTTATGGGTATTAAAATAGTTTTTTATAAAAATTCATCCTTTATTTTCAACTATTTGTAAAGATTCATTTATAATTCATTGATAACCAATTAATTTATTTTATAAAAATGTATAAAATATACTTCCATAATTTTGTTAATATTAGACATTTTCACCATATAAATTTAATGGTGATAATAGTTTTGTTATAATTATTATATTTAGGAGTTCGTTTAAGCTTAGTTTTTTTTAAAAAAGTATGGTATCAAAGAGATTAAATTTATATAAGAAAAATATATACCATAAAAATGTGGTGTCTAAAATTATAACCACGTTAAAATAAATTTATCTCCAGAAATTTTGTTACTCGAATATAAACAGATGATGATACCTTTTTCTAATCATATCCTCAGGTTCCTACATAGCTTCCTCAAATTTAGGGTTTCGCTAGAAAAATTTAAACAGGTGAGTTGTACTATTTCATAGAACATTGTCTCAACAATCTAGAATCTCTAAAAGTTAGTCTTTATAATAATGAACTTTCTCTGGTGGTATGATTTCTAATTTTAGTACATGTGATAGATCATTAATCAATTCTTCAAGAGAGATGTATGTAATTCATAATAAAAATGGGAGGGATTTGGTGGATGTTTCAATCGATGAACTATTATCCCAATATGATCAATAAATTCCAAAAAAACTTACCTCACTATAAATTTTGAATTTAACATTGAAGATTAAAGGTTCATGTTTGAAAAATTCTTTTTTGGAAATCCACATCATCAAATGGGTCATTAATCCTTCTACTTAGAAAGAGGTAGTGTAAAACTTTAAGATCATCGCATAACAAGGATTCCTATTATGCTAATATAAGTAGAAAGTAAAAAATTTTGGCATAAAAGAGAATTATAACTATAATGTTCTTATAGATAATGATATATAACATATTCATTAAAATCTTAATGAGTACAAATTCACGAACTAGATAGGTCTTAAAAAGTTCATTGATATTGTAAAACATAAAGATAATATGATGAAATTTTTTTTAAAATCATTTTAGAAGACATACTTACTTGATTTATCCTCATAAGTATAGTACAACCCTGTCCTTTTTCCTTGAGGAATTTCCACTTCATTTCTTACTTTAATACATGAAGATGAAATTTTAATGCATGCTGAACTAATGGGTTAGGTGATAAAAATTACAGTTTATTCCTTCTGTCTCAAGTTATCATCCTAAAAAATTGATAGAACATGTTATTAAATATGCATAAATCAATATATGGTTAAGAAATAGATAAATCTCTAAAACCTAATGAAAATATAAATGTTTAAAAAAATTAAATTATCACCCTTAATAACATTACAAAATATTAATATCCCAAAAATTAAACGAAGGCTACCAAATTTACAAAATAAACCTATCATTAATCCCCCAAACATCATGATGTTACGATTAATCCTCACACACCAAACATGTGTATATCATTATAATGTATTCTCTTCAAACATGGTAATAACCTAAATTATAATTAAACATTAGTTAAAACATGCATTCTTTCAAAATTTTACTCTTTCATTATACCATAATACAAAAATTCGATAAAATCAATCCATAAACCACATTTTCATCATATTACTAATCAGTTCCAAGGTCATTAATACTATCTCATTTATCATATCACAAAAAAATAAAATATTTTTCTCATTATTATCCCCTCATCATGCACATATGAATGGTTATCTTTACATTTATTAGGTGCACTCAAAAAATATAGCATCCATCAATTTTCATGGTTACGAGTACCATTTAAAAAATGCATTTAAATACAAAAGGAAAACTACAATGGAACAATCGTTAGATGTTTCATTATTCAATAACTCATGTAGAGGGAGATAATCACATGAAAATACACTGAAGGATGAAAAATAAGATTCTCATGGGTCCCATTAATAAAATATTAGACATGAAATTTTCCAAAAATTAAGGGAAGATAAATGTTCCCTAGTCAATATTATTTACATCAAACGTTGTGATTGTATAATATTTACATTTTTCATTTACCTTAAAAGGTTGTTTTGGCTTATCATCCATTTTTTCCCTTGGATTGGGTAATTGATTCACATAATTACCAATCCCCTTACATTAGAAATAGTGGAGTATGGGTGGTTTATTCCGTGTAATTATTTCTGTATTTGCATCATTTGATAACTTCTTCCAATCACATCAGCAACCAGTTACCCGATGACCTTCCCTTAAATACTCAAAACATTTACCATATACCTTAGAAAACTTAAATTTGTGTTTCATCCAATATATTGAGCATAAATGAAATCACATCTCCTTCACCCCATGTTTTATAAAATTTATTTTTAATAAATTTTTTCATATAAAAACCATGAGATTAATGGGTAACACCCATTTCCATGTCCACCTTGAGAGAACATCAAAAAATATATTCATATACACTGAGGCATATTATATCTTAATCCATTATAATACTTGGTGTTAAAAAACCAAAGATTTAATCAATTTTACATTCAGTATTGATAATTAAACCCGATGAATGCCATGAAATCCATCATATGTGTAATAGATTCTTCATCCTTTTGCTTCAGCTTAGAAAATTCCTTCTTTATATTTCTACATAGAATGTAAGGTAATTACTTGCAGTGTAATATCCCTTTAAACTAATGCATTTACATTTTTTTATTTTTTTATCCTTGCTTTATATTTTTGATAAAATTCATCCATTTATCTTCTTCAAATTTCAGATGATAAACAATAATGAAATATTTTTCATGTCCCATGCATTGAAGAACATAAATGTTTTTCTCAATGGTGTTAATCCATTGTTCAACCATTAGTAAAAATATAGATACACTAAAATAAGGTGTATTTTTCTCATGAATTACTGAAACAAATTTTATCCCCTCCTATGATAAATTGAAATTCTAGTATGATTTATATCTTGTGCAAGTATAGAAGTAAATTGTTTTATTATAGTTCCTGTAAAATTTAGTTTCTTAGGAGGAAAATCATTACATAAACCTTCACATATAGTATTAACATGGTTCATTTAGATTTCATACACTGAATAAAAACAAAAATAATAATGAGGGGATCACTAATCATACTAGAAAAACTCAATAATCAGAGGATATTTTGTTAAATTTTTTCAATATATGACACATTTTGCATGACTTATGTTATTTGTGGACATTACCATAAATCTTGGTTTATAACTGAAACATACCCTCAGGGTTCTAAGTAGGGTTATCTCATCCCAATTTCAAATTGTCATATAATCCTTACTTTGATGCCAACTATAATGAACCATACTTTTCATAATAAAATATTATATATAAATATATGAGTATTAATTACATAACATAAATAATCTAAGCTAGGACCATTTTTTTTCCTGTGTATTTTCATACGTGGAAACAAAAAAATTTTCATAAAACATCTATATCATCCCTATTTATCTTTCATAAAAAAATAACCTTTTGACATGTCATAATCAATAAATCCTTCATATCCTAGGAAAATAAACATAAGAAAAGGTTGGGGTTAGATTCATAGTAATGATAATCAAAGGAGATATTAATCATAAAATATAGGAATAAGAACAAGGAAAACGACACTTGATACTTATATACTTCATTAAAATATAATAAAAATGAGTCATGGAATAAATCATAGAAGTTCATAAGATATGAACAATAAGATAATAAAATTAACATAAGACATGGAAATGCATTGTACATATAAAATTACAACATTGTAAACATGTATAAATAGAAACATGTCCAATAATTAAGTTATGGACATGTAATCAGATGCATGTATAAACTTATAACATTGGTTACATGTATAAATTGAAAAAAGTTCAATTTTTAAGTCACGTACCTTAAATTAGGATCTTGTATAAAATTATGGACATGTAACTTAGTCCAAACATAAACTTATAGAAATGAGATGCAGGTCCATGAATAACATTGAGAACATATAATCAGGTCCAAACATAAAATTTTGAGCTTGTAATCATGCTCACACATAACACCTATAAAAATTTAATCAGGATCACATATTACATTGGAAACATATAATTAGGTTCTCTCATAACATTGTGAACATGTAATCAGGATTACACATTACATTTTTACTCGTGATTTATCCAAAATTATATATTGAATTGGAGGGATATATAAGTCCCACCCATAACAAAATGAAATCGAAAAAAAATATTTTCACAAAGAGAAAAAATAATTCATCACCTCAGAACCAATGCAAATAAATGAGTATCATAAATATTTTATCATAACATAACTCATGGAAAAGACATGGGATTCATAAGCATCATGACATCATACAAATAAAAAGTATATAAAAATTATGAGCATATTATCCTAAAATAAAATCCATATTAAATCATAAGTATCATAAAATAATGTTATCATAGATGGAAACGAATTTGGAAAGATCACTTGAAATAAATCTTGAAAAAAACCCATTCCACTTCCAAATCATTTATTTTTAAAGAGCCTCAAAATTTTATAGGAAAATTTTAATTTAAAAATAAACTTTTTTCATTTGATGGAGATATAAAAACAATAATTATTAATAAAATTGGTTAAATCATTTCATCTCATACAAGTTAAACAAACACACCTTCTATACTTTTGTCAGAAAATTAATAAAGAACATCACTTAGAAAATGAAAATAATAATTCATTAAAACCATTTTGTAAAAACTAAAACATGATTGAAAATTTAATTTAAAAGATCAAATATAATATTAATGAAAATATAAATAATTTTAGAAAAACATGGGCATGAATGAACAGAGAGTTTTGAAGGAAACGTAAAAAATATAATTATTTGAAAAAATCTCATATACATATCATATCATTGAAGTGAGAACAAATAAAATTTATCAATTGTTTCTATTAAATGTAAATAAAAATAAGAAATTTTAAATTAAACATAATATAATCACAAAAAATCCAAAAAATAGTCATAGAATGACATAATTAATAAAGTATAAGTTTAACCTAAATAACAGAAATTTGGATTAGAATTCCCTTACCATTTTGTAATTAGTCAAATAATATGCCCCATAAAAGTAATAATTATTGAATGAAGCATTGAATAAAATTATGAAAGTTATATTCCTGGTATTATATTTCAAAGGGAAATATATACACCACAAACAATAAATGTGTGATGAATTAGCTATATAAATCACAGAAGAACCAGTGAGAAAAGAAACCTTTACATCATGATTACCTTTAGTTTTCCATAATTAAACCTCATGTATAATGGTTTAATGAATGTATTTAATACATTAAATAAACTATAATAATAATAATAATACCTTATGTGATGATTTTATAACATATTATGACCCATTCATTAATAATATTTTATAAATTTTGTGGTTTTAGGTTTGTTCAATTCATGGTTTCATGATCGGTTAAGTTGTATATAGATATGTATATTCTTTTAAAATTGGATTAAAAGTATAGAAGTGGAATGAAATAGTATTAATTAATTTCTATAAGTATAAATGGTCTTCTATATCAGTTTTATTTCTTTTGTTAGTATGATTAATTTTATAAAATTGTATTGATTAATGTTTAGTTTATTATGGCAGTTTTTATGAACACCAAAAACTAGTTTTGGTTTATTTAATATTATTAGTATATATTAATTATAGAAAATGAAATAGTTTATAACATACCTATTAAAATAGGATTTAACTAGAACCCTACTTTGATGACCTAAAATGAAAGAGGTAATGGAAAACAAACAAAATGATTATTCAGGGGGAAATTTTACCACAATAATTCGGACAATGGTTTTATTTCTATGAATAAGAGCAGGTAATAAATGGATATATATAATATATTCCATTAGAATGAGGAATTTATAGTATATAAATGATTCCATATTTATTTTTCTTTGATGGATGATCTATGTTAATAGAATATAGAAAATGAAATGAAAATAAGAGATGTGGGTTGAATAAATTACAACTTGAACATCTCCTCTTGGAGGATCCCTTAATATACATGGATTAGGACTTCTGGAAATACTATATGAACATGGACATTTGGGGGAGTGGTGAGTAGTTTTGTTGGTAGATATTTAAGTATCTTAAATGATTTTTAAGAGAATATGGGTGTTGAGGATTGGTATTTATACTTGAGGCGGGGTGGTTTTGAGTTATTAAATAATGATTATTTTATGTTTAAAGCCTTCCACATATGGGTGGCATTAATTCCAACGAATTTGGAATATAAATAATGTTTTAAATTATTTTTGGTTATATAAACACTTCAAAAAACCATTTTATTTTTTAGTTGTTATGTATTTTATGATTTTACAATTTATGTTATACTAATTACATTATGTTACCTATATTGCGGTAAATATTTTTTCCCATAGTAATTATTTTATGCCTAAAAATTAAAAAATGAAATTACAACCACATTTTCGACCACCTAAGTTCAAATATGGAATAAATTTTACTGAATACAATTTATATATTTGGAAAAATGATATTTCAAATTAATCTAATAGACGAGAGGACACATGAATGTTTTTTAAGGGAAATATTCAAAAGATTGAAATTTTTTATATCAATATTTGATATGAAAATGATTTAATTTAATAATATATTATTAATAGATGTTAAATTGAACTATTTTAAATTTAAAACCAATTAAAAATATAATTCATCTTTATAAATTATTTAAATGAGAATTCATTTTTTAATTAAAATTCACTATTTTTCAATATTCTATAAAAATAAATATTCTCAAAAAAATACCAAAAATTAACACTAATCTATTTTCTGTATCCCACTATAAAATATGAATTTTATTTTTTCAAATAAAATTTTTATAAGTCTCAAAAAAACAATTTCAAAATAACTTTTCCATTAAAAGGTGGAAAATTTTCATTTTAGAAGAATATAGCTTTTTTTTCTTGAAATTGGATATATTCCTATCTTAAAATACTAAAAATTATTGAATTAATTTAAAAACCATTTTATAAATATATATATATAATTAAATATATTTAATATAATTCCCTAATTTTTATTAATTTAATTTGTTATGATAAAATTCCATTGTGAGCATCAATTATTTTAAAAATAAAAATACATCATTTATGTTAAATTCATTTTTTCTTTTCATTTATAATTAATTGGTAACTGATGAATTTATTTTATAAACTTTTTTAAACTGTATTATCATATTTTTTTTAATTTAATTAATTCCTTCCATAATAATGGCTAGGTGACAACAGCTATTTTAAAATAATGATATTTTGGGGTTTGTTAAAGCTCGATATTTTGTGAAATGTAAGATATCTAAGTTAATAAATATATTGAATAAAAATACATAATTTAAAATATTAGGGAGATAAAATTATAATTAAAATTAAAATTTAATTTAAAGATAATTTAATTCTTTATTTATATTAATTTTATCACTACCATGTTTTTTGATAGTCCTCGTATTTAAATGAGGAAATGTATTAGTTTAAAAAAAGGGCAGAATAAATGGTGTTAGATTTTATCTAGACATCATGAAGAGGTTAAACAATTATCATGAACTCAATAAGGATGATTCACTCATATTGATGCAGTTTTATTTTTATTCTACAATTCATTCAAAATTCTTGGTTATCAAACATAAATATTGTTGGATAAAAAATATGGAATTATTTGAAGAATAAAAAGTCACGGTGTGATATATAAGAATCTAAGAAACCACAATATGATACTAGTGTGTGCAATATGACTTGCAGTATATGTTTTTTGTTTATAATTTCCATTTACATTCAAAATAGACATCACATACTCAAAACCAAGAAAATACATTCAGGTTGTTTTGATACATAAGGATAGGGATACATAAATCATTTTTGTTGTTTAGGTTTCAAATAAAACCCAAGATAGTACATGATGTGTCTAACATGACTTAATGTGAATGTTTTCATTTTTAAATTTTTATTTTAGTTCAAAACACATTTAACTCACACAAAATTAATACAATAAATTTATATTATTTTGATATGTTATTATAATGATTTTATTGTAGTTTTTGGTGGATAGGAATTATCTACACCTTAATGAAATACATAGTGTACCCGGTGGGACTCAATGTTCCAGTTATTTGGTCAAAATTGACATTTTAGTACAAAACATGTATCACTAACTATAAAAGAAGAAAACCCACTCATATTTCTTGATACTTTAAAAAATGACTCATAATTCATTACTGTCATGTAGGAATTAGTCTCTCATGAAACTGACACACTATATGACTGATATGACTAAATGTGCATGTATTCAGTTTAAAATGAAATTTATTAAATTAAACACGTGACATACTCAAAACCATGAAAACCTAATTGAATTATTTTTATAAATTGATAAAATTATTCTTATGTCATTTTTTATGTGTATGAATCATACAGACTTTAAACCAATGCACCGTATCACCTATATGGCTCAAAGTTTGTTATTTTATTTAAAATTTGTGTTTTATTTCAAATACCTATCACAAACTCAAAATCACGAAAATAGATTCAAATTATTTTCGTAATTTTTGGATAATGATCAGTTTTTTTCTTTTGTAGGAATTGTTCTCATATCAATTGGATGCATGGTTTTCCTAGTATGGCTCTAATGGATTGTTTAGAGTATGAAAATGATATTTTAGTTAAAAACTGTATCAGTCACTAAAATATAAAAAAAATGAATTATAATTATCTGGATGTTATAGTAAAATTATTCATATGTTCTTTTCTATGTGTAGGAAACAATTTAACATCAAACAGATAGATGATTTGATGAGTATGTCAAAAAAGAGTTTTTTAGTTTAAATAGACATTTTATTAAACAAGACACTTAGAAAACTAAAACTGGGAAAGAAATTTAGTTCATTTATATAATTTAGGAAAAATAATTCTCATGTAATTTTTGACATGTAAGAATAAACTAAAACCCAATCGGACACATGGTGTGATCGGTATGAATCCATGAATTTTTTTATTTATAATTGACATTATAGTTCAAAACACAAGTTGCATACTCAGAACAGATTAAACACATTAATAGTGTTTTGATACTTTTAGAAAATCATTTATAAATCATTTTTTGATGTGTATTAATCAACCGAACCTCAATCTGATACATGATGTTCCAGGCATGACTCAAACTATGTGTTATCAGTTTAAAATTAAAATTCTAGTTCAAAACATGTTTTACTCAATTAAAACTATGAAAATGTGGTTTAATTTTATTGATTTTTTTCTATAATGATTCATAACTCATTTTTTTGTAATGGAATTGTTCTCAAATTAAAATGATGCATATCGGGACTTGTATGACTTAAAGTTCATGTTTTTAGTTAAAATTTACATTTTAATATGAAATGGAATGTGATATATTCATAACCGACTAAACACATTAGGTGTAACACCCGAGACTTTTATAATAAATTTTTTGTTTTTATGTTATATAAATCATCAAAGAAATCTTTCACTATACACAACACTATCTTGGCTTGCTTTAGACAGAATCACGACCTTCCTCGATAGCTTGCGTTGTACGCAATTCCGAGTTTCACTAAACAATGACATGCTATTAAAATATTATTAAAACTAGCCGTTATGAATAGTAATTACCACTTTTTAAAATTTTGTAAATTTTATTTTTCAAAATGGACTTACTTTTTGGATTCTGAATATAGAAATTAGCCTAGGGTGAAATTTTGGTAATTTTCTGAAAACTTTCAATTTTTGATGAATAGTAAAAACACTGGGTTACTATTTAAAAACTGGCTTTTTATTTAAATAATTATTTATTTTATTTAAATTTATTTTAGGTAAAAATTGATACAGAATACCTATATAAGTTCAATTCAATTCATTGAAGTCATTTTATAATAATTTTAGATATATAAAAATGTTATTGAACTTTTCACCGTCTTTTACCAACCTCCTAGGAGAATTTGAAAATTTACATAAAACTTAATTTTACCACTTCTGTGAGTGGAATTTGAAAAATCAGAGAGACATGGTTGATGAAAGTAAGTAAAATGTGGTTCAATGAGATGAAAATAATTTTTGGTGAATAATATCTTTTATTTACCACGATTAAAAGTACATAGGGTAATTAAGGGTAAAAATGATATTATTATTACCCTAACACATGTCCTAATTCTATTGGATAAGTGTAATTCGACCAAAAACAACCTTAGGAATAAAATATGACCATTTAGGCCCACATGGATTAGATTAGGACATTTATTATTAATTTATTTAAAGAAGGGTTAAAATAGTTAAAATCAAAGTTTAATAAGTAAATCAGTTTTAATATAGGGTTATACATAAGATAAATTCGACTAAAAATATTCATTTTAAAGCTAAAATATTTCCTAAATAATTTTATTTTATTTATAATTTTTATAAATTATAACTTTTAATTTATTTATGACACAAAGATGATGCAGTAATTATCTTATTAATGATATATTGACATAATTGATGTTATAAATACCCAAATAAATGTAATTTTAGACTTTTTATGAATTAAAATAATTTTCTATGTTAATATGACATGTTAGTATTGATTTTATTATCTTTTTTAGAACTAATATTTCTTTTCTGATTTTCAAAAAAATCAATTACCAAATAGTGTCAAAATTGACATAAAATTGTATTTAAAACAAATATTATATTATGAATTGTTATTTTATTCCTAAAAATCTAATGTTCTACCAAATGACTTAGATAAGGTTATATATATTAATAATAACCAACTTTGGGTTCTTTTTTCTTGTTATAGTATGTTTATTAACCTTATAGTTTAAGAACACAAAAAGACATGGTAAAAGTAAAATTATTTAACTTAAAGTTAAATCTAAATGATAAGGTTAAAATAGAAACCTAAACTTGTCTAAATTATATTGAATGAGAGGATTTTGACACATCCCCACCTTATCTTCTAAATAGATCAATTTGGAGCTATTTTAAACCGAATATGACTTTATAATAAAATAATATTTTTAGTTTTTCAAAAGGTGCCCCTCTCCTCCCTTGTAAAAGGGCACCTCCTCCCTCTCTTCCTCACACCACATTGAGCCTTTAAGCTCGGCCAACCCCTTCCAAATTCTCTTCAAAACTTCCCTAGAAACATCCTAGCGGTCCTGGTATTCTTCAAAGACCAATTTTAGTTCCCTAAAAGGAGGTATCAAAAGGTGATTTAAAGAAGATGTAATGTCCGTTACCGATTCTTTCAACTTTATTTCTTCTTCCACTTCTTCTTCAATAGTTGTTTCATTATGAATTAATAACATCAGTATAACTAATATACTGATATGTCATTAAAAGTATGAAAAAACCATAGTTCACCATCTATCCATCCTACAGAAAATGAAATCACCGTGCGTGCGTACGTACGGAATACCGTCTCCACACCGTGGTGTAATCTATTTTCCACCACCACCTTACTTCGATGGGTATAATGGTGTAAATAATGAATATATATGATTATTGTAAAGTGATATTGATTCTGAAATAGTATACATACACTCCAATACAATTCCTTGATCATGGGAACGATATCATCGCTCGTGCGTACGTACGGAATACCATCTCCACGATATGATGCGATTCATTCTACATGATTTTCATTGCATAATGATTACATAAATGAATTGAGTGAATAAATATGATATATATTACACTAATACCATTCTGAAAATGAGGTATCTATAACCTAAAAATAATAATAATAATTTATTCGACAAAACATGCATAAGAACAAAAAGTAATAAACACTCGAATAACAAGTAGCAATGAAATATTACTAATATGAAGCTAAGATTATGACCATATATGATACCATAAAATTGAGTATGATTCTGGAATAAGTCATTGACATTATTTAAATCATTATACAGGAGGTTCAGACACTTACGAAGCAAATCAGACCTAAGGTATGGGAAAATCTCACAATTTCATTTTTATCCGAGATTGTTTAAACTTATGAATTTACTGGGGAATATTTATCATCCACATCCATGTTTCCTCAATATATAATATTATTTCCATCCACCGACAATTTTTTAAATCCAATTTTACCCATTCTTGAGTTTTTAGTAAATGATATGAAAGGAATATTTTGTCATTTTTAGTACGAGGTACTTTTTGACTTTTCCTGCCAAAGTACGAGAATAATGTTTTTATAACTTATACGGAATGAATGGATTTTTAAAACATTATTTCCAAGAATATTCCTTTACAAGTTTTCAAGTTTATTTTTAATCAACATCTTTTAGTTTAAAATTGTATGACATGTTAAGAAAGGAAAAGTGTTTTTGAAGTTTAAAGGATATTTTCCTCAAGAATGGAGTTCAAGTGTTTTATCAAAATTATTTTCCATCTAAGATAATATAGGGTTATGTTTCTATCCTTATTTTTACATTGATTTGATTATTTTATGATGTAATTATTTTTATGAAGTCCTTTTATCTTATATGATTTATGTTATGATGGCATGATGTATAAGAATCCCATTTTTATTACATGGGTTATGCAATGATGTATGATTTATGATTTTGTGGCACACATAAGAATGGTATAATTATGCGATGGGTGAGACCTATATCTCCCTCCAATGAATTGGGTAAATATTTATATCTCATGAGATAGACATGGCTTGAACGACAGGTTAAACACGTTCAGTGAAACAGGACTGAAACGAGGAGTGAACTCGGTTCAGAAATGGACTTTGTCCGCTATGATAGTCTTGGCTATAAGTTTTGACTACTAAGAAATGATTCTCTATGATTATATATGTATGACACAAATTTTCATGTTTTAAGTTATTATTATTGAGATTACATTTCACTACTATGATTTATCCCATGTTATGAAATTATGATCTCTTTTGCAGGTTAAGATTTCCAAAATGTTATGTTCTTATGAATATGATGTGATTGATATTTCTTTTGTTTACCCTTACTGAGAATTTGAGCTCACCCTTTTGTATGTTTTCTTTCCCCAGGTCAGGAAGAAGGTTATTAAGTAAGATATGCCAAAAGGGACTATAGATATGATGAAATAAATAGGAGACAGTGTAGATGCTTTATGAACCAGTTGTTCAGGTTTCCCAGTTTCTAAAGACACTATACCTATATGGTCTTTTCATGGTTTTGTTATATGTTGTAATAAGTATGCTTCAATTTTGAAGTATTAACCATGTATGTAATGTATGGTTCGTTATATTTGGATTATTTTGATATGTTGGTACAAAGTTCCTTATATAATTTTTGATTTATAATAATCAATCACATGTCAACCCAATGCATGGTGTGACTTGTGTGACCTAAACTATGTTTTTATTTAAAATTTATTTTTTAGTTCAAAACCAATGTCACATAATAAAAATATATGGAACTATTTAGGAATTTTTATAATTTAGGAAAATGATCCATATTAATTTATGATGTTTAATAATTTTTTGAACCTCTATCTGATACATATTGTGCCTCATGTGACTCAAATAGTGTGTTTTAGGTTTAAAATATATATTTTTTTCAAAATGTTCCACACACCCTAAAAACTACGAAAATAAGGTTGAATTTTCTTGATACTTCATGAAAATTATTCATAAGTCATCAGTGATATTTATGGATTACTTGTATTTAAATCTGACACTCAATTTGATTGTGATGAATCAGTGTTCATATTTTCAGACCAAATTTAATTTTTAATAAAAAAATATATGTGACACACTCAAAAATGGGAACACCATTCAGATTGTATTGATACATTTGAAAAATGATTCTCAAGTCACTAATGTTGTTTATGAATAAACTGCTCATCAATCTAATTATCTATGTGACTGGTATGATAAAAGTATGTTTTAATTTTAAATTGACATATTACATCAAAACACAATTATGATACTTAATGATTCCAATATTCATTCATATAATTTTGATACTATTAGAAAATGATCCCTAAATAATTTTCAATATGTATAAATCAGACACACATCAATCTGATACACGGTGCACCCAATATGACTCAAAGGGCATGTTATTAGTTTAAAATTTACATTCTAGTTTAACATGTGTATCACTCACTGTAAAAAAGTGAAAACACTCTTTTATTATTTTGATTATTTTGGGAAAAAGGACATTTTTTTATTAGAATCAGTCTCACATCTATCTGAACTGTGATGTTTTATTTATGATTCAAAGATCATTTTTTTACTTTAAATGGATATTTGATTTAAAAAATATGCTAGACATACTAAAAATAAAAACTCATTCACATAGTTTTGATAATTTAAATCAGTGATCTATATTTCATTTGTGATGCATTGGAATCAACCACATATCACTCTGATGCACCATGTGACTGATATGTGTCGAATTGGGTCTTTTTATTTAAATTTGATATTTTAGTTCAATACACACATCACATACACACATTCAATAAAAATTATTATTATTTATATACATTAATAAAAAAAATAGGTCATTTTTAGCATGTTGGAATCAACTGCAAATCAATAAAATACACAGTGTGTCTAATGTGAATCCAAATTTATATTTTGAGTTTAAAAATAACATTATAGTTAAAAATATGTGTCACTCACTGGATCAAATATGTTCATATTTTCCTAGTACTTTAGAACAACTATTCATAAGTCATTTTGGAGTTGAAAGATTAAATCTCACATCAAAAGGAAATAGGATGTGACTGATGTCACTCAAAGTGGTTTTTTAGTTTAAATTGATATTCTAAGAAATTGAAGAAATATTACATACAAAAAAACAATGAAAATAAATTTGGATTGTTTTGGGACATTAGTAAAATGAACCTTATTTCATTTTTTATGTTTAGGAATAAACCACTCATTAATTTGATGAAAAATGTAATTGGTATAAATCAATGTATGTTTTTCAAAAAAAATTGACATTTACAAACAAAATCCACAAAATCAAAACTAATAAAATACATTTATATTGTTTTAATAATTTATGAAAATGATCCCTAAATCATTTGTGACATGTAGGAATCATATGCACCTCAATTTCATTCATGGTGTTCCCAATTTGACTTAAACAAACTGTTTTGAGTTAACGAATGTCATTTTTGTTCAAAACCCACATGGCAGACTCATAAATGAGAAAACATATTCAAATTGTTTTGATAATTTTGGGAAATAATTAGTAAGTCATTTAATGATATGTATAAATATTTCACACCTCAATTTGATAAATGATGTGAACTGCATGACTCAAATTATGTGATTTCAATTTAAAAATGACATTTTATTAATATAATATTTCATATTTATGTTTATTTTGTTTTATTACTAAATTAATATTTTTTTCTTATAAAGGAGGATACTATTTCTTAAATTGTTGTGGTTTTTCCAGTAATTGATTCCATAATAGAGTTTTTTTGGAGGGGTTGGGTGTGACAGACAATGAAACCATTGTTATTCTTGAATATTTTGTTTATATTGTACTTTCGAATATATTTATAAATAAATGTTGGAAATTTATATAATATATATATATATTATTTTATTTATCATGTAATATTTATTTCATTTAAATTAAAAATTTACCATATACATATATTTGTTACTGTAGTGTGCAATAGTTTTATGTTCAAATTGTATTAATATGACCTATATCATTTCAATCTATACTTCTCATAAAATTGGCCTTTATCAATCCTTTTCATGTGCTGATAATGGGGTCCCGTTTTAATGGTTCTTAGGACAACAATGCTTTTTATATTTTTAATGGTTTTTTTGGAACTTTATTTAGACCACTCTATATTAGTGGTTACAAACCCCACTGTGTGAAACCAGATATTATATTCTTGGTAGTATGTTTTCATTTTATTCTCCCACTCTCTCTATATTCATATTCCAAGAAGCTTATCATTCCCTTGTACATTCAATTATATTCTACTTATTTATTATTAAATTATTGTATTATTAGACTCATCTTCATGGGATTGACCTCAAAATTATACGGTCCTATAATAATGTTTAGTATATATAATTATTATTATATTTTAATTCATAGTAGGTTTAGTTTCTCTTTTGAATATATTTATATTCCCTCTATGATGATATGTATGAGTCAAATTGTGGGGGATTTTATATATTGATTTATTGAATATATATTTTTTATATTTAATTGATCAAATTTTTGAATATAAATTATCATGTTTACTTATTATTAATTTCATTAATTATTTAGGGAATATTTTATTTTAAAATGATGTTTAAAAAAATAGATAAATAATATATAACTCTTTTTCACATTAAATGCATTTTTACTTTTGAAAAATAATTGATTTGTATTTTTTTAAAAGGTGGAATTTTAGAAAAGGAATAACATAGGTTTTGATAAAAAAAATTGGGTTAGTAACAATGTCACCCCCCCCAACTAAGCCTCTGTAACTTAGGCATGTCTAGGGGTTGTCGGCTATTCACCAAGGAAGGCAATCTAAGGAGAAGTGGACCCCATAAACAAGTCCCTACAGGGGCATGTTACTATTCTTATGTTTGAAGATCTGGTGAGAGAACATGTTTTCATGGTCATGTTTATAAAAATTAGTTGGAGATTAGCCTATCACATGTGGGATGGAATGGGAGGATAAGGGTGATCTCATCCAGGACCCAATAGACTTGATCCAGAGGGTTGATGTGACATCAAGTAATATATAGGCGTTCATAGTGGTGTGGAAGATGGATGTAGAACTATTAAATTAAATGTATTATTTAATAAAAAACCTCAATTCTCCCCATTTTCAAGTTACACACATAAAAAATACATTCCACCATCTGATGCGTCATTGACCCTCATTTCCACTACCTTCTATCACTAGTGAATTCCTTATTTTCAGTTCCAAAAGCATGAGCTGAATCCATCAAGCCACTAAAAACTCTTGGGATCATCTTGATATATTTATAGAGTTTGAAATGAATACCATGATAGTGAATTCACAACATTAATGATGATAGGAATCTGAATTAGGAAACTATGAACAATGAAATATGACTAATATAGATAATATAAAGGAAATGCCTATTGAAATTCCGATATTTCATAGGGAAGATTGAAATGCGATATGGTGATTAAAAAACCCTAAAATATGTGGTCTTAGATTTGGGTTAAGAAAACAAAGTGAGTAAAATAGACAACATAATTGAAATGTTACAGAATTCATATGTATATATGAGGAGGGAAACTTCTTGTGTTACATCAGATGAGAAGACGCTCATGGACTACCAGTATATTCAAAAATAAAAACACCGATTTAAATGATCTGTTTAGTAATTTTATATATTCTGAAAAATATGATTGTGAGAAGAAATATAATTATTAAATAACATTATATAAAATTAAAAATGGTATAAAGAAATATTGTGGTAGTATAATTTGATGTTTAAAATATTATAATCCATGTGGATTTCTAAGAGGAATTAAATTGGATTTGAATATGAATCATTAGGCTTGGAATAAATGTATAATTTACAATAGATTTGGAGAGAAGAGTTGAAAATTTAGGTTTTTTTAATATTACAAATATTTTTAATGATATGTGAAATTTAAAAAAAATCAAGAAGAAGGATATAAAATATAATGCTTCTTAATCAAAATGATGAATTTAAGTCATTTTTTTGGGAAAAAAAATTTCTCCCAAATTTTAAGTAAAAAATAGAGGATAAAGAAATTAAAATAACTAAATCATATACATAACTATAGATGAATGAAATATATGGGCTTGAAAATATATGTGTCATAAAATCTCCATCATTAGAAATTTAAAATACACAATAATTATAATAAATGAGATTGTAACATGAACTATGTTTGCTGGTTATGAATTTCTTCATACATGATTATAACCTAATGTGATATAAATATATATTTATTAATCATATATAATATAATAATATTCATACTTATCTTTTAATATCTCATACCCATAAAATTTCCAATTACCCATTCCATAACAATTCTTTATTATAATTTATATTCGCGATGTTAACTATTTTGTTTCCCATACATGTTTTAGTTTCTAGTTCTGATCATGGATCCTTCATCAAGATTTCATCAGTTCCAAAATTTTAATCATATCATATTTAATTTTTTATTCTAAACAATAACTTTTTTTATCCTTTCATCATATGAATTAATGAGAATAAAATTACATCACTTTGTGGAGAAGGTTGTTCATACATACACACGAATAATGTTTTGATCTTACAAAGAATGGAATGAAATAAAAATAAATAATAATGTATAATTTTGAAATCATTATAATATCATTAATAAAAAATTTCTCATTATTTATAATAATTTTAAGAGGAAATGAAAAAACAATCACATTACTTTTTGGAGGTGGTTGTCCACATATAAGTTGAAGTGATGTTATCATCTTGTAATAGATGGATGAATAAATGGTATAAAATATTTTAAATTTAATGAATAATAATTATTTTATAAAAATAATTTATATATACATTAAATTCATATTTATAACCAAAGGTTCCCGGTGGTGGACAATTGAAACAAGTCGCATTGTAGAGGTAGAATTCCACATGTACACACAAGTGATGTTTTCATTCCCCATTGGAGGGAATGGACATATAAAATAGTTGTAACATTGATATAAAAACATTTTATTCTTTTAGAGATAATAATTGTAATATGATAACATAGTTATGGAATACTATTAGGGTTTTTAGAAAAAGAAACTAGATATAGATCGATAAGTACAATTACCTCTTCTTCAAGCCTATTACTTTGGTTTAACCCTTATGCCTCATTTAGAGTGATTTTTGGTAAGCCTAGGAAGTCTAGGTCATAGTGAGGAGAGTTGGGAAGATATTTGGTTAGGTCATGGTGAAAATATAATTCTCAAGTGGTGTGGAGAAGAGGGAATAAGATCTTCACTTTTATAATGTAGGTGAGCGGAACCCTTGTAAATATTCAATGCTAAAAAATTTAATAAAGTCACTAACATGGTAATGTGGCTGTAAATCATTAAATTTTTAATGACAGGGTTAGGTAAGTTGAAATACACTCATCCAGTAAAATTTAATCAATTTTTTTTCATTATGATCCTTATATATTAAGTTAATAACCTATCTCATTTAACTTTTATCGATGTAAAAATATACCTACCATGTAAATATTCACTATGGATAAATATTAAGATAAAAATATTACCTAATATTATTAATTGTTATTGTAAATATAGAATTCATTTTTCAAGATTCAATTCCCAGCTATGGAAGAAATTAATTTTGATATCTTCACACAGAAACTGTAAGAAACATTTTTAGAGAAAATGTATTTTAAAGCATATAAATGATATTATTCTCATTAAATTACTAGTAATAACCATTGTATGATTTTAAATATATTTTACTGAATATATTATCTATATAATCCATCTAAATAATTCATAAATAGTTATTATTTTAAATTGTTATGATAAAAATAGATTTTACTTAGTATGAACGGTTTTTTAGAGAATACCTCCTTTATATTCAATTGATTTTAACTTCATTTATATCCAATTAGAAATAAATTTATACATGATTATTACTTCATTAATATGTGTTATCAATATATTTCATCACTGATATGTAATGATTAATACAGTTTATTTATATAAAATTTCAGAATATGTAGAAAATATTTTTTTGGAAATATTTCATTTTATATGATTTTTTTATTATCATTAAAATCTGAGTAATTATTTCCTAGACATTATTCAAAACTTTTCCATTAAGGACCAAATTTAAATAAATTTTTCATAATATATTTATTCATGTTCAAACCTATCAATCTGCAGACAATTAATTAACAATCACATTTAAAAACAATAAATCAATAGTATATTATAGTTTATCTTTGCTTAGAATTAATTTAAAGGAAATACATAGACACTTGAAAATTTATTAAGAGATATATATATTCTAAAATATCAGGGTGTTATACGTTATTTATACGTGGGCATCCACCTGCATCCTTCAAAACTAAAAGTATAATATTTCGAACATCTATAGCCGCCAGTTTCCATCTTACAATGGAATATATTGAAGATATAATACTACTAATGAATTCAAAAAGGGTAAAAGACATGAGGATAATTTTTTATGGAAGTCACTAAATAAGATATCCTACCAAAAGTAGTCTGATATTTGATACCACATTTTATATTGGAACTGATGCCTTAAATATGATCCAACCTCTATTCCTTAAGTGCGTAACAAGGATATCGAATGGTTTAGAAGATACTAGTTCTAGGAGAAGATGTATTTTTAATCAAGAAGATGTAAAAATAACCATGCATCCCAAATAATCACCTTTTGATACTCTGATAAACACATACCAAAAAAACAAAGAAAAAAAATATTTAATTAATTAATGTAAAGAAACTAATTAAGGAACATCAGGAATTACATGGTCAAGAATAAGTCTTAATCCTTGTGATGTAATAACTTTTCTATAATCAAATAAAAAATCACAATGGTAACTAACTTCATATCAAAAGATAATATAAGATTAAACTTAATCAATCTCCCAATAAAAATGATCCAATACACAAAATAAATTAATTATATTTTATTAATGTTATTTATACTATATCCTAAATTTTGAAGGTGGATTCCGCAAAAATCATGCCTTCATCAGAATTCCCCCATATAGTCAAACACATTAGTCACATAAATTATTTCAGCTAGTGAAAAGCTTATGATTTTAGAAACTTGAAGGAACGAATCATAAATTTTCTTTTGATGTATCCTACATAATTTCCTGATTTAATCTAATGAAATTCCTTTTCCAACTACACTGAGTCAGTTCTCATATAAGTTCTAGTTCTTTAAACTCATCCTTTAACATCAAAACTTGCATCCTACATCAATTTCCTCCCATCTACTACTATCATACTTCTGGTTCGGACAGAATGGATTCCCATTGAATCTAATAGATGAAAAAAATAACACCTTACATAAAAAATACACTCACAAATCTTTATAACCGAATATATAAAAATGAAATAAAATAAACCAATTAAAGGAAAAATATGAACCAAACATGAATCGATATATAATAAATTTTAAATAAATTTATTTGTAACCAACATTCAAAAAAAAGATATAGAATATGAATAAATTTCAAATCCACTTTTATCTTTATTTGAGATTAAACTCCTCCTCCATGTATATATCCTCCACCTCCATCCCCTAAGGGAGTTCCTATATGAGATGAAATAAAAAGTTTACCAGTAATAACTCTATACTAAATGTGGAAAATAAAATAATAGAATAGATCCTACACACTACAAAAATGTCATAATCTCAAAATTTATCCCCTTATCCTCTATATGATTGTACATGAAAATATATAGATCAGACATTTTTGTGTCTACCCACTAGTCAGGGCCCAACATGATCACTCATTTGTTTAAAAACATTATACGCATTGATCTTACAGTTCTATTTTCATTCATGAAAGATTAATGGAATATGTGAGTAAAAACTCAATATCCATATGATGACATAATTCATGTAATTCCATTCATGGATTCTGGTTTTAAAAAATTAATATTCCTTCCTATATAAAATATTCCTCTTCTCTATCTAGGTTCTTCACATTATACATGAGGTTTCACTATTTCTAACATTTCAAATTCCACTGTAGTTGATGTAATGTCATTCTAGATAGTGAAAAAGTCCTATACAAGTGATTCATGGTATGATAATGATTATTAAAAAAAGTTATATATAAATTCAACTACGTGGGTCATTATTTTTTTTCACAATCTACTCTCTCTGGTACCTCTACCTTCCAAACTCATTATATAACATCAATAATATTTTATTCGACTTCATCACTGGTCATCATCATCATCATTTTCTTTTAATCCTCAAAAATATTCTTCAAAAATCCATCCAAAAGTGTCTAAAAATTATTAATCATTGATTTTTATACCACTGACATGGTCCAAAAATGTAATTTAATGGTTCATGTCTCTCACATTTAAACTCATCATCTTTAAAAAAATTCATTTTGACTGATAAAATCACTTCATGGTATTTCTTATCTACCCCAAATTCCACCCTCATCGGTATCCTATAGTTATAAATATGAAGGATGGTGTCAGAGGATTACCAAGAAATTGTAGTAGCAGAGATCATCCTAAACAACTAGTGACTTATTTTGTGTGACCAATAAAAATTAATCCAAGAGATTTGTGATCATCAAGTGGGATTGGAAAAATATTAAAAAAATATTTATTAATAAAAATATGGGTTGAAGATGATTTTATGGAAATTATAATGGAAAATATAGGCTATGGAGAGTCTTATATTGTTAATAATGTATGTTTCATCATTCCGGAGAATTTTTGGGTATCCTCTTTAACTAGGGACATCACATGAACCTAAAAAACAAAGGAAAAATATATGTTAAAAAAGGGGGTTAAAAACTTATTAAATGGTGGATTATATTTTATACAAGGTGAGATGTTTTTTTCCTCACATTCAACCATATCTTGTGTTCATTGTGAATTCAATGTTTTGACAGATGTTTTAAGATCTAAAACGTACCAAAATTTCTTCGGGTATGATTAGGATTTATATGTGGTGTTCTTTAATCCAATCCTGGTTTTTTCACAATAATTCATAAGATGATAATATTTTCTACATGTTCATATATACTATAATTTATTTTTCGGGACGCATTATTCATTTCAAGATATATTCTAACAGCATATAATCTAGTCATTTACCCTTTTTGATTAATTTTTTGATATCCCACTCATCTTTGGGAGTCTTTTCGGCGTACTCTTCATTTTTATGGGTTTTAACATTTTAAATTGGGTCCCCTATTTTTTCATTTTTACATTTTCCATATTAAATTTTTTTGGCACAATCGTTTAAGTTTTTGAAAAAAAATTGGTCATTGTGCATCTGCAATAAATTTGTAAGCTTGTTAGTGTAAAGCAAAACTTGTTTTCTTTATCATTTTCATTGTTTTTCATTTGTTAGTATATCTATAACCACTATTCTATACATCGTATATCAATGGGGGGTGTTTTGATAACATTCATTAAATGTTAATTATATAATTTAATAACATCAATTATCATATGTGATGATAGATAATAAGTGATAAACTTTTGGTCAAGTGAATGAATCTTCCAATTTTTAGTACCTAGAATCGTGAAATAATGACTGATTAATAATAGGTGTTTGAGAAAGATATGGTTTGTGCTTTAATTCATCAGTGGTTCAAAAAAATATGATGAACCATATTATCAACATATCTTACAAGAGATCTTTTTAGGATACTCTTGAGAACATCATTTCATACAAGATAAGAAATAACAAAATATTTCTTCTCAAAAAAGTTATTAATCCGAGGTACCAAGAAGGAAAATCTATTTTTAAATATTTGAATTAATTTTAGTATTATTTTTAATAGTTTTTTGTAATGGGTATAAATTATGTTGATTTGTTTTTAGGGATTCGTGTTCTTAACATTTTACTTTAACAATGGAATAATTTGCGTGTTATTATAATTTTTTATGCTTTTAATGGTGTTTTAAACATAATTTTATTCATTTGGATTGTTTCGAATGAAGAAATCCATAGGTCTACTAATGAAAAATTTTCTTCATGGATTTTGGTCATAGAGAAATGTGGGAGAAATCAATAATGTAATTTGAGACAAAACAACCAAGGTAAAATAAAAGCAAGAAGAAAATCATGGTCAACAAAGAAGGAGTTTGAATTTAATCATTATTGTAAGAATGTTTATGTTAATATGTTTTTATATTAGCATAAAAGAGAAAATATAATTAAATAAAAACACTATAAGAAAGTTGGGGCATAAATGATAATTTCACCCCTACATAAGGGAGTGATCTTGTTATTTTTTATGACTCCATTTATATTTATTATGAGGATTATGTATGAGTTTTTTTTATAGTGTAACATACTTTTAAATGATATATATGAAGGATTTATTTATATATTATATCCATGGTATTTATATATTTTTTAAAATTTATAATGATAGTCATTCTCATTTTGTAGGTATTGTAATGGTTTTTTATACAAATATAATAAGTAAGGGGATTTTGAATAATGTCTGGCATATGCCTGATGATCATCAAAGTATTTCTTTTACTAGTGTTCTCAATGATGATGGTTTTATCGATAATTTTTTTGATGTATAATTAAATCTATTGAAGGATTCCTTAATAGCATCTTATGGAATACTGTACTGATATTTTTACTATACTCATGCTTATATTTCTTATAATACTTCTTATATTGTTTATTGTAGGGTTTCTTCCATGTTATGGTTTAAATGGATTATCCAATTTAATGAAAATAGAATTGATTGATTGAATAATATAAATTTTATTCCAGGATTGAGTGTTTTTATATTATACATGTGTAATGATTTTATGCTCAAAAAATAAGGTAGGGTGAGTTTTAGAAATCATCCTTAATAGTGGAAGTCACAGTTATATGAATTAATACATTATGATATTTATAGTCATTTAAAGTATATGAAATTAATTGGAATTATTTATTTTATAGAATTTATTTATGAATACACAGGTATGTATTTTTTTTGTGTGTCTTGAATGTAAAATAGTCACACAGTAACTATTTTTATGAAATTTCAGGGTTTAGTTGAGAGGGATTTTTTTCAGAAGATTAAATGTGTCTCACTAATAGTGAGGAAAGTATTTTAGTCTATTTGATGAATATTTTGGATATCAAGTTATTAGAAATTATAACATTCTTGTTAATAAATCTTGTATTAATAGTGTATTTGATAACATTAATATGTCCTTGTTGGAAAAAATTCAGTTTACTTTCTAAAATAATGTTTTTAGAAAATTTTTGAGTCAAGGCTTTATTTACTATATCGTACATTAATAATTTTTCACCCAATGGTATTTTTCATGAAGGAAATCCTAATAAATTTTGTTATGGAAAAGATATTTAATATGATGAATTGAATTTTTTTTTGTCAGAAATTTTTTCATGTTACTATAGATGAGAGATCCTAGCCAGATAGTATGTTAAGATATTATATTTTTATTGATTATGGACATGTTGAGTTTGGGTATTGGTTTTATGATCCTTATCTAAAAAAATATTATGTATTTCAATATACAGTGTTTACGGAGGATCAAAATATTATTGTCACTGATAATGGAGAAAAATATACTTTTCAAATTTTTAATGGTTTTTTAGTATTCATCCAGTTTGTGAATGAAATTTACCTTATGTTGTTGATTCTGATGACCAAGTTAATATGTAGAATAATTTTTTTGTTTACTATGTTAGATTGTATGTTTTAAATTTATTGGTGGATTCCAATGATCATTTTATAGGGATTATTAATGAACCCCCAATTCTACATATGAAATCATCATGACTTCCTGCCACTTATACATGGTATATAACTAGTGATTATATGCTTATCGCTGAAGGGGAGAACCAAAATAATATTTTGAGGTGATGGAAATTGATTAGAAGGATATATGTTTGATAGTAATGGATGATGGGATTATATCATTTCACAACCACCATACATTTGAACTGGAGAAGTTATATATGGTTAAGAGTGATTTTTAATATCAATGTATTTATTAAATTGAAAAAGAAAAATCTAGTTTGAGTCATTGATAAAATGAAAGGATAATTGTGAAATTCATTACTTAGTACAAAGGCATTAATTTTGAAGATACTCTTCCACCAATTTTCAAGATGAATTTTATTTGATCTGTCATTAGTATTAATGACATCTTAGATCTATAGATGGAGAATGTGGGTATGAAGAGAACATTCCTCCATAGAGATTTGTATGATAAGATTTATGTTAAGAAACCAATAGGTTTTTTTGAACCAAATAAATAATATTATTTTTTAATGTTAATGAAATGTTTTTATAACGTGAATCATTCACTATGGTTGTGATATGAAATTTTTCAATATATCATTTGTCATCATGGATTTTGGAAAAAATATTCAGTTCATTTTGTATTTATTATGGGATTTACTAAAGGAAAATATGTTATACTATTATTTTATATTTATGATTTGATCATTGGTGAACTAAATGATTCAATAATTGGAAGATAAATTAATTAAATTGTACATTATTTTTTTATACAATTCATAGGGCCAGCATGACAAATTCATGATATATTTATTTTCCATAACAAAATGGCTATGAATTTATAGTTATATCAGGAGAGATATGTTGATAACGTTCATTTGATATTTTAAATTGATAGATATAATGTGGTTAATAATCAAATTTCATTACATTTTATGCTCAGTTCTAGTCAGCCACCTTCTACTGATGAAAATAGAGAGGATATTTAGAACATAGATTATTCATCTGATGTTAGTAGTTTCATGTATGTGATGATATGTACCAGACCTAATATAACTCATGCAGTTTGTGTCTCCGGTCATTTTCTATCTTATCCAGTTATTGATAATTAGAGATTAGTGATGTTTATGTTTTAATATCTTTGTGGTACTTTTAATATGAGATTTCTTTGGAGTGGGGAACCTTTTATTTGTGGATATATAGATTTCTATATACAATGAGATATTGATTCAAGGATCAATAATTTAGGATATTTATCACTTTTATAAGGGGAGATGTATCTGGATTTCAAGTTTGCATAGATGTGTTTCTTTATCTACCACTTAGTTATATTTCAATACAAATATAGAGACATTAAAAGAATTGTTTTGGTTCAAAATGTAAATTTGATAGATCAATTTTAATTTGGAGAGGTTTGATTTTATTTTTGTTATCCAGAGTTCAAATTTTTCAGAGAGAATATAACCTTTTATGGTTTGTTGAAACATATCAATATATGGCCTCATTGGATCTATGACATGATTCATTCAATACATTCATAGCTTAATAAGATTTACAAAAATTAAAATGGGCTAAGCATATTCACCAAGATTTTACCGAGAGGTAAATTTGAAACTTTTAGACTAATTAAAGGGTTAACATCAATCATCACTTGAATCATAGGGGCCAGGTTTTTGTGAATCCTCTATAATTTGGTACATCATGTAAATATTTAGAAAAATAAAATTAAGTAAATATGAAAAAAAGGTTTACAGATGATTGAAATGGAAGATCATTTTTTTCAAAGGGTAAATGGAATGTTATGTGCTCCCATATTTATCAAGTTATCATACTGCATTCAGAGTTTCAAAAGTGGTTCTGAGAACAACAACCAATCCAAAATTATTTTGGTATGACTGGATTTCATCTATGATATTCTTTATTCGGGTATTGGTGTTTTCCTGTACTTATTTTCAGATGAAGATCATCTTTTATACATCATCATATCTATTTGGAATTCATTATCATGTTACATTCATTATGTTAGGCTTCTTTCAAAATATATATGATCTCTTCTATTGATATTTTATTTTATCAGAGTTTTTTTGTGATCCCACTCATCATTGGGATTATTCTACTTATAATCTCGATTTTTATTTGATTCGTCTTTCTAAATTTGGATATGTGATTTTTCAATTTTTGGGTTTCCATGAATTTTTTTTTGTCATCATTTAATTTTCTACACAATTTTTTTTGACATTGTTCATCCACATAAATTTTAAATTCTTGTTAAAATGGTAATAATATTTTCCATTCCATATTCACTTTTTTGTTTGTTTGCATGTTTTTTACTTCTTATATTTCCTAACAAGACCCTATTACACAACTTCCCTCTAGGAAATAACCCCTATAGGAACCTCTCTGAGTATGAATTAAATTTTTATCATGTATTTTTTGGAATTATCTCTAAGGGATAGTTGAGGTGGTGGATTCAGAAGCCAGATTATGTTTCTAATGAGGGTTAACTTAGGAGGCCCTAGTTGGAGCTTAAAATATTAGTTTTTTAAAATTCTTGTCACATGTCTATGGACTGTGAGCTGAATGAAAATATGGGAAAAGAGGGAAAGGAATGAAAGAAATGTAATATCCATTTTTCTACGATAGGATTAAGGGAACATAAATTTTTTTGTAAGGAAACAATTCACTAAACACATCTTATAAACATAGTAATATTCATGTCATTTTTCATTTTGAAAATAAAAATATATCTGACCATTCAAATTATGCATTATATGGACTCCATCTTCACTGTGAGTTCTATGTCTATATGGTTGTAAAAATAACCACCCCCCAGTCGTCCTTCTAATTTTGACCTATATCTATTAACATATATTAAATTTTAGATTAATCATATATAATTAAGATAATTTAATTAAAATTAATCTTTTAGTTAATTCTTTTAAATACAGTTCAATGATATTATATATTTGAATGATTAACTGATAAATCTAAAACATTTAACCATTTTTTAATAAGTTCAAATTAAAAATGGAATACAAGGAACCAAATTGAACTAAATTATTAAAATATTAAAATCATTTTTATGGTTATGAATTCATATTCAAAATATTTATCATTTAAATTTATTCAGTGAAAAATGAATATATATTAACTCCAAAATTTTATAAAATTGAATATATTAACCATTTTTTCAAAAACAAACAATCTATAAAAAAAATAAAATAGTGTCCAAAACGCATATAGAAATCAAATAAAAAACAATAATCAATACCATATACTAATGAATTATGGTACACCAATAACACATTAATTATCTCCTTGGAAATTCATTTAAAAACCAAGAGTCGTTTATAACCCTTCTGAAATCCAATTTTCGAGAACAGAAAAAATCATTAATCCATATTTTAAAGATAATTTATGTGAAATTTATCTACATATATAACTATACATCCACATGTACATATAATTTTTTATATAATTATATACCTATCAACTATGTATATATAGACACTCATAAGAAATCCCAATGTATTAAATAAAGGGATGGAGTTTAAATAATTTTTAACAATAGAAAAAATTTCTTATAAAATCATAAATCCATAAAAAAATTATGCCAATCCTCAAATTAAAAGTTCATTAACAAAATACTATTATAAAATGAAACTAATTAAAAGTATAAAATAAATCAAAAATCATTCTTAAATATTTATTATATCAAAAAAATACAAATAAAAACCATTATTTATACTTTGAAAAATTAATTAAAAATCATAAAATTATTTTAAACACAAAAAAAACATAATAAATATTTTTAAACACTCAATTACACCCATATCGCATTAAATTTATGAAAAAAAAAATTTAGAACTCCATAAAAAACATTGGATTCTACAAAGAGAGAGAAAACAGGAAGACATCTACCACAATGGAATAAAGATGCGATGAAATACTCAAACATAGTGGAAGTGGTAAAAAATAATCCTTCACGAGCACCAACGGTAATATAAATAATATATTATATCCAAAACCCCAACCTAGGGATCATACATGGGAAAATTTTAGTAAAGACGAGGGGAAAATGGGGGAAAAGATGGAAAATGTTGAGGCAGAAACCATACCTCATATGATCGTACCAAAAATAAGTGAAAACATCAGAGATTAGAGGGGTGTAAAAGAGGGGTGGGGTGTGGTGGATCTCTCAAGGGGATGTGGTTCTCCTATGATTGGAAGAGGAGGCATGAAGTGGGCTTATAAAGGGTATGTTTTAAAAAATTTAAATAACAATTTTGGGAATTCTGTGTGGTTAACATGAATGGTGTACCAATCCATGAATTATCCATCCACATTGTACTAGACACCCTCTAACTCCTTGTGTTGTTTTCACTGAGACCCTGCATGTTTTACCAATCTATTAACTAACTATAACAAGTGACATAGTCCAGTAATAGACCAGAATACCCGGTTTCTATATAATTTGATAAATTTTAATGGATACTGTGCATCCCTCCAAAATAATATATCTTTACAACTTCAAGAATAATATTACATAAAACATAAATTAAATTTAAATAATTTAAAAAAAATTACAAAATAATTACAAAAAAGGTTCTTAAAAACTCCCCACCATAACGCTTTCTTCCCTCATAACTACTCTTGTAAGAATGATAAACCAATAAAATGATTCTGTTGGCCTCAACCTCTAAAAGATTAATAAAAAATTCATGGAAAACCATGAAATCTACTACAACCGTATAAAAATATTTTAATTAACAATCATAAAAATAAAAAACCCGTTAATATGAAATTCACAATTTGATTGTTCGGAAAGTTGCCAACCATTTCCACATATGTGAATCTATCAAGGACTCATAATTAACTCATAGATAATGATTTAAATCATGTATAGGGTTTAATTAGGGAAACTAAACACCAAAATCTCCAGTGTTGGGGTATAGATCCCGTATAAATGGAAGAATTCATGTTGGTCTCCCTTCCATTTATGATTTTTTATAGAATATCAATTCTCCCAAGAAACAAATAATCCAAAACATCTAGATAACCATTTATTCCTAAAAGGCATCAATAAGTGATTGAATTTCCTGACATAATTTCACTAACACAAAGTAAAATAATTATTATATCACCCAAGGCCAAAGGTAATCTCAACTAAGAAATATTCTACTAAAAAACTAAATAATTCATCATAACAATGACAAAAACTGTTCTATTACATCAAAAAAACCATTAAATAAACTAGGGAAGACAGAGATATTTAACTAAACACACCTCATGAGTTGGGATTTTAATGAAATAACAATGTGGGATTAATCCTTGGGTATAATGAGGATAACATGGGACCTCACCCATGGAGTATTATCCCTAGATAAACCTAACCTAATAATGAAACACGATCCATAACATAGACTAATATGGGGGTAACTCTAGTTTCAGTCACCCAACACACCCCCAAGACTTCCCATATACAAATACATAGAAAAGGATACACATTCCAAGGCTAAATTCACACCAAAATAAATGTCCATACCCATTATTAAGGGATAAAAATCATCAATACTATTGTACCAAATAAATAATTACTACTTAACTATTGAGGGGGTGAATTAAGATCCTAAAAATTTATTCAAGAAAACATAACAACTCACCTCATGGTATTTATGTTCAATTTTCTTCAACAATAATTTATGAAATGGAAATTAAAATTTAAGAAAATTAAATTAAACACATATATTTATAGTGGCTCAGGGTACATAAATCCCCTAGTACACTCCACTAATAATACACTCCTCTAGTAAAGTGATTTTCACTCAACATCTTTTTTACTATGGGCCCCAAACTGAGTACAAGCTATTATCACCTAGTAAAAACATCCGAGAGATTTCATCCAGGATCTCCATTTACAAGAACTATCCACGATCTTACACACTCTAACTATAATAGAATAAAAATTAGAATGAGATATATTATTTCAGAAACATTTTTGGTGCATAGTTACAAGCATCAACTAACTTTAGAGGAAGATTCATCCTGAAAAGGATAAACATAAAGAGTAGATCAGGGTGATATTTTATTATTACTGATGGATCTGATAAGCATAACACTAGAGGTATTTATTTTCAATATGTACATATCTATGGTGATAGATTAGCTTTGCACAACCTTACTTTATTCTTTTTGATCTCTTCACATTATCCATTCCACACATTGGGAGGTTACCAACTTTTCCATATATTTGTTGGTTTGAAAATAAGCATCAGAGAAGTATATTTGTCAAATGATCCATTCATTGATCATAATAAGATTGGATAATAATATTCTGTATCCACTATTCCTAAACAATGAATTCATTTTTCAATTGTGATGTTAGAGATTTTCACATTTTTATAACTTCCATATTCATGGTAATACTTGTATAGTCCGATATTTTCATAAATAGATATTCTTCTATTGATATACTTAAAATCTAAAAAAGTATTATCAAGATATTATAAAAGTAATCTTGATGTTTTTCACTATCATCTATTTATAGGATATCATCTAAACATACTATTCCCCATCATATTTATTTTTTTAAGAAAAATTAACTAGACATAAAAAGATAATTAGTGCTCAAAGAATCATATGACAATTCACCAGCATAAGATATATTGTTTTTGATTTCGTATTCTGTTTTCTTTGACTTCTTCTACCTAGAAATATTTTTTTCATAAGAATTTAATACCTTAATATTTATATTCAGTCAATAAGTATACTTTGTGTGACTTTTCAAACATCACATCATAAGATAAATTCTTTCATTTTAATTTCAGTTATTGAGTAAATAAATTTGTTCCTTAATCATCATAAGACAAAATGATTTCATTAGAATATATACAAGAACACAACATAAGAAAAATATAATTTTAAACACTTAACAAAAATTTTGTGACAAATGTATGGATTTTTTGAATCATCAAAACACATAAATTAGAGATGTATTTGAACACTAAACATTTAAAAAACATCTTCAATTGGATGATCACAAAACCCATGAAATGAAAAAGACAAAAGTTTTTTATAAAATATTTTACCTTTTTTGAAAGGAATATCTATTTCTTTAATTGAAAAAAATACATTCTCTTTTTGAAATAATAAATAATTTTGAAAAAAAAGTTAAAATTTTAATTTCCCATTCTCTTCCCCCCTTTTTGTGATATCTGGAAGAATTGTACGAAAAAAAAACATTTTATATTGAAGAAATATATTTATTAATAGATAATAGTTTTTTCCATATAGAGATTTCATAATGAAACATTGAAATATAAATATTAAAATATTATAAAACTAAATATTGGAAACATTTATGATCTAGAAACCTAAAAAATCTAAAAATAAAATCTTAACAATGATTAAAATATTATAATAACTATAAGAAGGTAATGAATATGGTTGGATTTAATAATCACCCAATGAAAACGTTAAAGTAAACTGATGTATATGTTTAAATTCCACAATGACACTTGCATAATTAAATTTTTTTATAAAGGACCAAGGATCGAGAAACTAACTCCAAAAACATTAAAGTAGATAAATATCAAATGCTCTGTTAAGAATGACTTTTGGATGATCGTTTCATGAATGATATGGGATGGTTGTAAGGTAATGAAGGTAAATGTGGAGTATAATTATCATTTATTTTCAAAAACATCACCTAATGTTAGATAGGATACTCTAAGACCAGCATGATCTATAGGAGAAAACCTAACTAGTGTTGAGTTAATGTTGTGAGTAGCATGTTGTTCCAACACCATGTTATAGTTATCTTCATATGTAAAGGATATTTTAATGAATGTTTCATGTAAGAATGAATATTTTCCTACTGAAAACCTTTTCAATTCTCTTTAGTTGATTCACTGATGGATCAAAAAAAATTGAGAGGATGAGTGGCATGAGGAAAACGATTATAAATTTGAGTTCCAGGTAACTTATCCCACAAATTTGAAAAATTTCATCCACACAATAATCATTTATCTTCAAAAATTAATTCTTCTACTATTCTATAATTCTTTTAAATCAATTCCATATCCATTGAGAAAAATTTCCTATAAAATCTTGGAGTTCTTCTTTCTTGGCGTAATGGTCTATTAGGTTTCTTAAAACTTAAACATTATTTTCTAACATCTACAAGATAGAAACTATATCTTTTTTCCTTACAGGATTTAGGCCGTTCACCAGATTCTGGAAACACCTTAATTTCCATTCCATCGTTTCCAAGAAACATTTCTTATGGTTTTCATTAATGCTTTACAAAGATCAATAATTTTTTTTTATTTCACCAAAGTTTCTTATAAAGGATCCAACAAACTTCCTAGAAGGGTAACGATCGATCTTATACCTTTATTCACTTTTAAGGATTTTTCATGACATTTTTGAATCCATTGATGGAGAATAGATCTTAACTCTTGTGTTGATTTTTGAAAAGCTCCAACAGTTTCCTTCATTTTAGTTGTTAGTCTTCTCACTTAATCAATAAAATATGTCTTGATTTTTTGAAAAAACTCCCTTATCAAAACATAACATTAAATTGAATCAGTGAATAAAGATACAAATTCCAAAACATGATATTGTTCTAATGTTCTTGACTGAATATCTGGACTGAGCGTGGTTCCCACACTAGGTTTTTGAAAACATTTCCTTAAAATAGACTGTATCAATAATCTAACTTTAGGAACATCATCTTAAGAAAAAATATATTCACATAGAATTATTACATGATGATGTGAATCATAAATTTTAGCTTTTAAGATCTTGAAATAATATTCTATATTTAAAGTGCAATGTTGAGGTGTTTCAGATATGGTTATTTCATTTTTTTTCTCTGATTTCTTAATCCCAAGATACTTTTGGAATAGGGGAATCCATTTCATGTTGACTATCATCACTTTGTGATTGAATAGGTTTATTTTTAGAGAAATTGGGTATGAAGTTCTCATGGTGTAATTCTTGTGAAGCTATTCTTATGATCCTTTATTCATCCATTCTATCCATTTATTGGGAGTGAGACTGAAATAGGAGAGGAGACAGTTTTGAACTTATAGTGAGTTTTTTATATTGACCGACAAAGAACATCCACGTGATAGTTGTTTTTATCCCTTAATTTTGATCTTGGATGATTATAAAAGTAGGAGTTGGAGGGTTTTTATCCTAAAAAATATATTGATTACTTGTAGGAATAAAAATAAAAATATCTATTTTTAAACTGAGGGGTTCTCCTTCTTTATTACTACATTTTCAATTCTCAGAACGATGAGAAGATTCTTACACCACTATTGGTGTCTTATAAAAGCTGGAACTATCCCCCAAAATCTAAGCAGTTTTTATTTCAGGTACTAAATATTAAATCATCAAAATTTTCAAATCTAAATCCTAATGCAAGAATCATTTTCCTAAAGCACATGTATTCATATTTTTCAATACATAACATGGGGTTTCATTATTAGAATCCAATACAACTCTGGTATTTCAAAAAACAAGGCTATAGATTTCATCCATAGAGGTAGGTATTTTAGGTCTTATTTTTCACATGGAACATATATCACAATATTTATCATTCAAATTTGATAGGTTTATAAAGAATAAAAAAAATATAGCAATGAGATAACATGATAAATAATTCTCTCAAACACACCATTTCATTAACCGATTCTGGACTGAATGAAATTGGCCAGTATATTCCTTCCGGGTTCCATGTTCTTAACATGATTGATTAAAATGATAGAAGGTAAGAATAGTGATTTTAGGATTTCTGGGGGAATAACAATATCCAGGGAAGATAATGACGTCTAAAAGAATGGATATCCTTCATGATGAACTTTTAATGCTTCATCCATCTTTACTAGTGTTATTAATAACTCATTCTTATTGACTTTTGTAGTGAATATGTCTTCATCATCACAGAATTGAAAAGTAGCAGACACGTAGAACTCATTATATTCTTCGTTAAAAACCATAGTGGTTCTGGACACATAAAAAACATTTTCCCATACTTTATCATTGATAAATTTATTCAACAGGATGTCTTCTATGTCCAACTATTTGAAATAGATGGATCATCCACATAAAAATTTTCATGACATCTTATGTATTTTCAATATACTATATGAACTACCATTTAATCCTTTTGTTTTCACCATTTTCATAGGGTTTATGTATTTTATGGTTATATGTCCTATCTTGACTCATCCCACGGGGCCAGGATGTGACTACCCCAAGACTGCCTTCCATAGGCCAGGGGTTAGTGACTCGCACTTAAAGACTTTTCTTGAATAATGAAGGCATTTCCTTAGAGATCTATACACACTCAAAAGAGGCAATTGATGTAAACCACAAACAAAGGTATGGTATAACTACGAGAGTAAATTGCATCTGTAAACTAAAAATAGTGGGTCAGAATACAAGACCTTGATACTAAAAAGAATTTAAACAGCTGTCGCATCTGCCCTGGAGCTCTACCTAGAGGGTACTATTTGTATGTTTGAAGTCGAAGAAGAGGATCTAGACTGCTCTTGTCACACCAAGATCCACCAAGACTAGAACCTCCAAAGTGTTCCTTGGAGCGTTAGTAGTCTGCACCAAACAAATATGTTTGAGTGGAGCCCATGAATGGGTGAGTATAACATTACCCAGTAGGGGACCCCGAGACCCTTGAAAGTCTCTCGGTAATCCACAATGGAAAACATCACCAAAATTACAATAAAGGTAATATCATAAGCATGATATAAATCCCGAAGCACAAAGAAAAAAAGACGGCTCGGTCTAACTGTATAACTTCCAGGTTACATGGATAAGTATGATAAGTTATAAAGCCAGATCAACTTATCTATAGTAACCCTACTGCTCACCCGTATAGGTCACTATATGTTTACCCATATTGGTCACTGGATGTTGACCCGTATTGGTGGGTGGTGCTGACCCATAGTGGTCTCTCAATGCTAACCCGTATTGGTCGCTGGTGTTGTACCATATTGGTCATTGTTTTTGACCCGTATTGGTCGCGAATTCAGAGGTAGGGATGATTAGTCATACCGCTAGATCATCCCACTCTAGAGTTTCTGATGATGACCCACATTGGTCGCTCTTCTTCCCCATGTCGCAGCCAGCCATTGGATTCCCATATGAAGCACGCCTGATCTTTGGAAGACTCTTCTTCTCAAGCCATAGGTCATTTTTTAAACGATATAAAGTCCTGAAAAAACCATACCCAAGGGTTCTCTCCGTCATAGGGGTCCCAACATGAAAGACGACACATCAATCGAACGCCATGTCTGTGAGATATGAGCACTATTACAAAATTTCCCGATTGGATTCAAGTTTGATCTAACCCATGTCACATAGAAAACACCATCAAAAGACACATATAGTTTCTCTATTGAATCACTTTTTTACAAGGGTATTTATGCTATAGACGGCACGTCGTTCAAACACATGGTATGTTAGTTACACCCATTTTTGTGAAATGGGGGTGATCGCACCTTGTTATAACCCAGCATGGTCGGGCTCACCGAAATATGCCAAAGGGACTACTTCCCAAAAGGGGTCCCAAAACCACTGAAGGTGTGTCAAACAGACACTCAGTTCATTAGTTATGGGTGTTTCTTTATTTAGGGATCGGTTGGGTCTAGGCCCAGTCCGAATTGGTCAGGCCGTCCCGACACAATGCGTCTTGGGGTCTACCAGACAAAGTCTGAGTCCAGACCATTAAGGGACAATGTTTTTCCTTTCACGGGTCGTGGCCGAAGTTGGCTCAGCCCCCCGGTTCAGGCTCTTCCCACTTCTGCTGGCCCCCCAGGCCGTTGGTCTAGCCCGGACTGATGGGCGGGTCCCTTCTGCTGGGTGGGTTTGGCCCGTGTCCAACCCATTCCACCAGCTAGCATGCCCCACACGGGGAACACTGTCTTCCTGCCAAAAGGATCTGAGGATCCATTCTTCCCCCTTAAATCAGTGGAACCACGTGCAGCCGCCACATGGTCTGTAGGACCTGTGGGACGTTGGTCCCATCCTTCACCACCACATCTTCTTTAATTAGCGGTGTGCGATGGCGTACCACCTCCGTGTCCACGGCCGGACGAGGAGCTGGTCGTCTCCTGCAGTCGCCACCCCATGAAGTCAAGGCTTCCCTATGTGGCACATGACGGTGTGCCACCTACTGCCGTCATAGCCGGCCATTGTTGGCCGCCTTTGTCGCTCGTTGTCACCGGTCGTCGGCACAACCATCATACCGGTCGTTAGCGTCATCGCGCTAGTAGATCTTTCGCGGGGCTCGGGTGGTGTTTTAGGTATTTTTTTCTACTCCCGTCTATGCCTATGGTCCTCCCAGGATGCCACCGTCATAGTGTGACCCACTAATTCGTGATTCTGTCAAATTGAGGAAATATTCCCTGAAGAATGCAACATGAGAAAAGAAGTGGAGGGTCTGGGCCTTGTTTGTTTGGACCATACCGTCCTTGTTAATATGATAACAAGCGGGTTCAAAGAAATCATAATAGATAAACTGTAATAATTAAACCCCCTACCTAAAATATTGTTGTTGACCACTGCGGATGGCAATACTGCCATGTTTGAGGGTATGCGGCAAGAGGAGCATCCCCATATGATGGAAACGTCGACGTTTTTTAATCCCGGATCATTGCCACTCATGATTCCATCCTTCGTCAGTGGATGGCATCATATTACTTTTCCAGAGTATCCTCTCTTGGTGAATCCATGCCAAAAATCATACTTGATCCTCATATATATAGGAGGGGTAAAGGTTGAGTAATGCCCGAATAAATTTAATAATGTCCATTAAATGAGTAATTATTGAACCTCATTTAATTCACAGTGGTGTGGTTACACAATTGAGGATTCAATCCAATTAATGGATTGACATGTCTTCCGTCAAACCAATGCCACTCAACCGTTATAGAAAAGAAAGATAAAATAACAATAAATTTGTTATTTTATTATTATTTAAAAAGTCCAAAACAATATTTTTCTCCCAACCAACTACAATCAAAGTGAGGCCTCCTTGAAGTGAATCTCGGAAATGTGGATTTAACGGTGCTCTCAAATTTTAATTCTGAGCACCGGTTCGAAAGATATAAAATGATTCCCGTGCGTTTACTGAACAAACCTTAAAAATTTTCAGAAATTCATTTTGGGCACACCGGGCTTCAGATTCAGGTTTCGTCAATTTTTTCAGACTCATAATAATTCAAAATAATTAAAATAGTTACATAGAATTTTCAGGGTCTTTAAATTCTTCTCACCTTGGGGATTTACATCCCTGAAATCCAAGCATGGGTATATAAACAACGAGGGGTACTTGGAATGCATATGAGGCTCTCGCTCCCATGTTCTCTCTTGGAGATTCACATGCTACCACAGAATGTGTACCAGAGGTAACGACCACCCATGAAGGATCCTCTCTTTTTGATACTCTATCTCCATTGGCTACTCCGCAAAAGTCATCATGTCTTCAACCTTTATCTCACCATGGTTGATGACATGAGATTGGTCATCCACATATGTCCTCAGTTGGGATACATGGAGGACGTCGTCCACCCTATCCATCTACGATGGCAGTGCGAACCAGTACACCGCCTCGTCAATCCTCTGATGTCTCAGGAATTGTTTGATAAACCTCGATGAGTTTTTTCCGCCTTGGCCAAATCTCTATAGTCCCCATTGGGGGGAGCCTCACATGAATATGTGTTCCCCCTCCTGGAACTCTAGTGGTCTCTATCACCTATCATCATATGACTTTTGTCGACTCTGTTCAGTCTTCATCCGCTCTTGGATGACTTGCACCATCTCAGTGGTAGCCTATACCATCTCTGGGCCCATGAGTGCTGGCTCTCCTAGATCTATCCAGCACAAGGGTGATCTGCACAGTCATCCGTAAAATGCCTCAAAAGGGGCCATACCATGGTGGAGTGATGGTTGTTGTTGTACGTGAACTCCGACAATGGTAGGTGGTCCTCCAAACTACGACCAAAATCTAGGACACCTGAATAAAGGATGACCTCCATGTTATGGATGGTATGCTCATTCTAACCATCCCTATGTGGGTGAAAAGTTGTGCTCAAGTGAAGTTGACTCCTAAAAGCCTCTTGCAATCCTTTCCACAACCGGGATGTGAAGTGTGTGTCACTATCTGAGACTATTGTCGAAGGCACCCCATGAAGTTTCACGCTTTCCAACATGTAGAGACGTCCCAAGCTCTCTACCAAACCCTTCTCTCGAATAGCATTGATGTGGGACAACATTGTGAGTCGTTGAATGATCACCTAGATGGTAGCATGCCCTCTAGACGTACGTGGTAACCCTGTCATGAAGTCCATCAATATCCCTTCCCACATCCACTCTGGTATCTTGAGGGATTGGGTCAAGCCTGCTGGTACCCGGTGTTTGGCCTTCACATGATGGAAAGTGAGGAATCTAGAAACAAACTCTCCAACAACTTTCTTTATCCATGGACACCAATACTGATGTCGGAGGTCCTGATACATATTCATCACACCTAGATGTTCTACCAAGGGGGGTGTATGGAACTCCCTTAGCACCTCCTCTTGTAGCGCTACTGGTATAAATGTACGTCCTCTGAAAAGGATAGCATGCTCCCCACCTTCAGAATATCCATCAGGTGCATGGCCTGAGGATATCTAAGCACGTGTAGTACCGCAGCTTCTATCTCCAAGTTCCACCTCCCAAACTCACTGATGGAGTGGAGGGGAAACTACCATCGACTGGAGGTAGACTATCTCTTCCCTATCCATGTAGGATATCTAAAGCAAGGCTAACTACTTTAAAGCCTCTTCCAGTAGCTACGAACTCGATCTATAGCTATGTTCATCTGCCAATACATTCCCCTTTCTATGAAAATAGACCATCTAAATGTTAGAGTCTTGGAGGAACTCTAGCCAACATTATTGTCTCATATTCAGATCTTTCTATGTGAAGATATATCAGTGACTCTTGTGGTCTGAGTAAAAAAATGAACCAATCACCCATCAAGTAGTGTCACCATATCTTCAGTGTGAAGAATAATACGACCAACTCCAAGATATAAGTCACATAATTCTGCTCATGAGGTCGTATCTTCCATGAGACATAAGCAATCACTGCATCACCTTGCATCAGGATGCAACCGAGTCTGGTCCCAGATGGATCATAGTAAACTACCAATTCAGTTCCCTCCTTGGGAAATCTCAGGATGGGAGCTTTGGTCAAGATATGCCTCAGGTGTTGAAAGCCCTATTGGAATATCTCTGACTATAGTAAGGGTTTCCCCTTTTTCATCAAGGTAGTCATAGGTGCTTCTACTCTAGAGAAATCATGTGAAAACCTCCGAAAGTTTCATGCTAATCCATGGAATATCCACACCTCATTAAAACTTCTGGGTGGATCCCATGAAAGTACTTCCTTGATCATCACTGGATCTACTACAACTATAGCCTCTGAGATGATGTTTCCCATGAAGCGGACCTTCTGTATTTAGAACACACACTATGAGAGCTTCCCATATAACAGGTTCTCTCGGAGTGTGTCTAGAACTATCCTCAAGTGTACATCATGGTCCTCCTTGGATGTTGAGTACAACAAGACTTAGTCAATGAAGACCACCCCATAGCGATCGAGTAAGGGCCGAAAGATCCTATTAATGAGCCTTATGAACACTACTAGAGTGTTGGTCATGACAAAAGGAATCACCAAGAACTCGTAAAGGACATACCGACATCTGAAGGCTTTCTATAGTACATCCTTATCTCTTACCCTAAGCCGGTGGTAGCCTTATCTGAGGTGTTTCTCTAAGAACCACCTCTCTCTTTTCAACTAATAATTTTTTTTAAATCTTCGATAGAGGATACTTGTTCATCATGGTCACCTGGTTTAGGCACTAAAAGTCTACACACAAGCTCAAACTTCTATCTTCCTTCTTGGAAAACAACACTGGGTATTCAAATGGAGAAACAATGGGCCTTTCGAATCTCTTCATCTATAAGTCCTCTAATTATACCCTCAGGCCCCGAAGCTATGCAGGGGCCATTTGATATGCTGGTGTAGATGTCGATGTAGTTCCTTTGTAAAATTGAATGAGGAAGTCCACCTCTCTACAAGAAGGTAGTCTTGGGATAGCTTCTGGAAAGAAGCCCTCATACTCATCCACCACTGTTGGAAACTATGGAATCGCCTAATCTATCGTGTCAAAGGTCATTTAATCCATTTGATATGTAATCGGTTGCACCCTCCTGAGTGCATGTTCATCTCATGCGGATTTGTTTTCCTTCTCACCAAAAAAGAAAAACTATCCTCTATCTCTGCTCGTACATCGCACTTTATATCCCATGCAGTCAATCTGTGTGTGAACTGTTGATATCCAGTCCATGCCTAGAATGACATCGTTGGGCTTTAATGATGATACTAGAATTTCTCATCTAAAACTCTCTCCTTTGAGAGTAAGATCACACTGTTACCTCTAGTGTGTGATTTTTGAATCTCCTCCCGTTGAAGTATCCAAACACAAAGGGAGCGTTAAAAGCTCAGTCAGAATCATAGAGTCCCGAACTAAGCCTGCATCAAGGAAATAATTGCAAGAACCTATTTTGATAAGAACTACTAATAAAGTAGAGAAGATAATGATCGCACCTCATATCATCTCAGGGACCTCAGGATCGTGTGCCTCTACTGCCTATAGTTGGGCCTGTTCAGATCCATCTATTACCTGAGCTCATGGTGGACCGCCTAGTGGTGGTGGTGGTGGTTCCTGGTGACCCCGGACACCTCCCAATGCATGTCCTTCTCCCCTACCTCCTCGGATGTCTGGCTAACGCTAATGATCCTTCCTCAGCCACTGCCTTGGGGGCCCCTCCACTGTCTGCCAATCATATTCAAGGGGAGTCGGATTGTCATGAGCTTTGTGACCCTGTCCCACATAAGAATAATAGATCATGCCTTGTTGGTGGCTTTCCTGGACACTCGAGCGGTGCACCTCTGACCCAAAATCCCTAGGATGCTTTCTACAAGGTCTAGCTTCTTGGGCTTCTTTTTCATCTATCTACTGCTAGCTACAGATGACTCTGCTACCTTTTGTCTGGTAGGGGCTCTCACAGATGGTGCCTACATGGCAAGGAACCTCTCCATCATCAAGGCTCGCTCTAGCACCACAGCCTACGTCGAGATGATCAGAGAAAATACTGCAACTTTGATATCTCATCACATCCATTGCTCAGAAGTCTAGGCCATTAATTTAGGGTCTCTTACCATGTCGGTGGAGTATCAGGATAGGTCAGTAAATCTCATCGAGTACTAATCCACAGTTTTGTTTCCCTATTGCATATACAGAAGCTCTTGAATATGCACAAAGCGTAGTGTCGCTTTCCCAAACTCCACCAGGAAAAGGATCTCAATGTCCATCTAGGTGAGGTTATTCTTCTTAGGCACCAATATCATTGAGCTCCACCATCGTCCTATCAAGTTCTGAAGAAGGCTAGTGGCTTAGATCTTCATCTGCTCGGTGGGTGTCTCTACTAAGCGAAAGACCCACGAAACCACCTCAAGCTAGTCATCTTCTACCTGTGGGGTCTTTCTCGCCTCAAAACCTCAGAGGATTCTATCTTTGGAACTCGTGAAACGTTCTTAGTAGGCGTGCATGACCCGATGGTAGCATCTGCTACTTAATGGGTGGTGGTGCTTCTAGTACACCACCTGAAGGAACCATCACTGTGAGTGGTCCCTATACTGATTCCTCTTTACTCGGTGTTCCATTGTCATAGTCTCTAACCGAAATCCTACATAGCTATTTTTGTGGAGGAATTCAATAATAAATATTTGTGTCATGGTCAATCAGTTATACATAGTGAACTGACTCACGAAATATCAAGGAAACATTTCAAAACACTAGAAACTAGTGTTTTCATGTACCGAGTCTGAAAACAACATTTAGGGTTCTATTGTATGGATATTTCATCCTCCGCACAAACATTGGACTCCCCAAACTAAAAACTGAACTCAAGACACTCTAAACCATTGCCTCATTAAAATCAGTCTCTATGTTATTCTGGTAGAACCGACTGTCCTCTGATACCACATTGTCAAAACCCATCCCAAGAAGCCCTGACGTGACTACCCCAAGCCTCCCTTCCATAGGCCAGGGGTTGGTGACTAGAACCTGAAGGATTTTCCAAACAGGTAAGGCATTACCATAGAGATCTATACACATTCAAAAGGGGAAACTGAAGTAATAAACCAACAAAATTATGGTATAACCATGATAGTAAAGTACAACTGTAAACAAAAAATATTGAGGCAAAATAAAAATACCTTGAGACTAAAAAGAATGTAAATTGTTGTTGCATCTACCCTGGAGCTCTACCTTGAGGGAAGTAGTTGTATGTCTGAAGTCAACAAAGAGGATTTCGACTGCTCCTGTCGTACCAAACTCCACCAAGACCCAAACATACAATGTTTGCATCAGAGCGTCAGTAGTCTGCACCAGACACATACATGCAGGCAAAGCTCATGCAGGGGTGAGAATAACAATACCTAGTAGGGGACCTTGAGATCCCTGAAGGTCTATTGATAATTCCCAATGGAAAACATCACATGAAGTACCATAAAGGTAATATCAAAAGAATGATCAAAATCATAAAGCACAAAGAAACAAAAATATCTCACTCTAACGGTATAACATACATGTTACTAGGATAGGGATTAGTAGTAGTAATGCTAGATCATCCTATCTATAGTAACTCTACTGATGACCCATATAGGTCATTGTATGCTGACCCATATTGGTTGCTAGATATTGACCTGTATTGGTCATTGATGTTGACCCGTATTTGGTCGCTAGATACTGACCTGTATTGGTTGATGGTGCTTACCCATATTGGTCGCTGGTGCAGACTAGTATTGGTCGATGATGCAGAGGATGGTAGGATTAGTCATACTACTTGATCATCCCACTATGGTGTTTCAGATGATGACTTGCATGTGTTTCTCTTATTCTTCATGTCATAGCCAGCCACTAGATTCCCACATGAAGCACACATAATCTCTGAAAAACTCTGCTCCTCTAGCTATTGCTCCTTTTTCTTCTGGTACGAAGTCCTACAAAAATCATACCCATGGGACTACCCCTTCACAGGCGTTCCAACGTGACATAATACATGTCAATCAGACGCTCGGTCTGTGAGATATGTTCACTTTTGTAATAAGGGCCTGGTTGGATTCAAGTTTGACCCAACCCAAGTTGTATGTAAAACTCCTTCAAAACTCACATACAGTTTCTCCAGTGAATCGCCTTGTCACAAGGGGCCTTATTCAAGAAACAGTGCATCGTTCGAACGATCCGTCTCTTAGTTACACCACTTTCCATGAAACGAGGGTGATTTCTCCTCGGTCCATCCCAGCTCGGTTGGGCCTGGAAAAATATTCCAAAGGGGTCACTTCATAAAAAGGGTCCCAACTCCACTGATGGTGTGTCAAATGGACACCTGATTCTTTAGTTATGGGGGTTTCTTTATTCATGGACCGATTGGGTCAGGGCCCATTCCGACTCGATCAGGCCGGGCCGATGCAACGGGTCCCAGGGTTTACCTACCCTCGTCTGGGTCTGGCCCATTAAGGGACATCCCGGTATAGTTCACAGGTCTGAGTTGTGGTTCGCTCGGCCCGCAGGGTGGGACTCGAAACACCCACGTTGGCCCGTTGGGGCACGTGTCCGGCTCATTCGGTCGACCCGCGTCTGTCCTGGTCCACCTGCTGGTGCACCCTGAGTAGGACACACATTCTGCCTACTAAATGAATCTAAGGATCTGTTCGGATCCCTTCAATCATCGGCACCACGTGGTGCATCCACGTTGTCTGCATGACCAGTGGGATGCAGGTCCCATCCTCCTCCAATGCGGCTTTCTGTCGTGACTTCTTCAATTAGCGTTGCATGATGGCGCATCACCTCCACATCCCTGGATGGACACCGTGGAATGATATCCTAGCTCCCCTCTTTGATGCGCAACAACACGCCGCTGCACCGGTGTCACGCTGGCAGATCTTCCACGGGGCTCCGATGGTGCTCCAGTGATCCGTTTCTACTCCCATATATGCCTATGGGCCTCCCGAGATGTCACCATCTTAGTGTGACAAACTATTTTTTGTTTTTATCAAATTAAGGAAACCTTCCAAAGAGAATGGAACATGACAGAAGCAGCGGACGGTCCAGGCTTTGTTCGTTTGGCCTGCGCCCTCTACTTTAATATGATAACAAGCAGGAGAAAAGAAATCATCCTAGATAAACTATAACAATAAAACCCCCTACCTCAAAAACTTTTAGTGACCACTACGGATGGTGGTACTACCACGTTCTAGGGTATGAGGCAGGAGGAGCGTCCTTGTTGGATAGAGTCATCAGCATTCATTGATCCCAGATCATTGATGCCCGATCTTCCATCCTCCGTTGGTGGATGGCATCACAGTACTTTTCCATAGTTTCCCCTCTTGTTGAAGCCATGTCAAAACTCATCCATGAGCGTCATATATATAGGAGTGGGGGAGGGTGAGTATTGCATGGGAACATTTAATGAGGTGCATTAAATGATTAATTAATGAACCTCATTTAATTCACAATGATGTGATCACTCAATTGATGAGTCAATCCACATAATGGCTGGACAAGTCGTCGATCCCACCAACGCCGCACATTCATTAGTGAAAACAAAGATAAAATAACAATAAAATTGTTGTTTTATTATTCTTTTAAAAGTATAAAATCTATAATTTTCTCCCAACCGACTACGGTCGAAGTGAAGCTTCCCTTAGGAGAACCCCGACACGAAGGATTCAATAGTGCTCTTGGATTTCAATTCCGATAACAGGTTCAAAAGATAGAAAACTCCACCCACTCATTTTCTAAACATACCTTAAAAATGTTCAGAAATTCATTCTGGGCACATCGGGCCTCAGAATCACGTGCCATCAATTTTCCAAACTCATAATAATCCCAAATAATTTAAAAAATACATGGAATTTTTTAGGTCTTTATATGGACAAGGTAACAAGGGTTTTTTCAAACAAGAAAGAAAGGGTCAAAGGTTTTGTGATTCATTTTTCATGTAGACATGATACTCAATAATTTTTTTTCATGGTAATTTAGGGGTCGCACAGTAGTGTCAAAATAAATATTAATAAATATAGGTGAATTTTAATATAGGATGTGATAATTACTTGAAGCAGTGGAACAAATTAAAATTTAATTATATCAAATAACATGATTACTATATATGGTAGAGATATAAAATGAAATGTTACTTCATATAATAAAATATACCTAATTCTGATTTATAAAAGTTGAATTTTTCAATAGGTAGGGTCTTAGTAAAAATATATTCTAATTTTTTTTCTATTCCAGCAAATTCTAAATAGTTATAATCTTTTTGTGCATAGTCTGCTCAGAAATGTTGTCTTAATTTAATGTGCATTGTTCATGTCTAATTTATTTGATACTTTGAGAAGTTTATAGCACTAGTGTTATCATGTATTATTGTAAAACTAATAAAATTAATTCCCAAATCCATTAAGGTGTGTTTCATCTACATCACCCATGTACAAAAAATTCATGTCGTAATATATTCTTCTTCAACAGTTGATAGTGCTATAGAATGTTACATTTTACACAACCAACACATGAGGTATTTACAGAGATAATGTAAGGTTCCAAGTATTATATTCTTATAGAATCTACATCAAGAAAATTTTTCATTCAAGTATGAAATTAAATTAAAATCTTATGTTTTTAGAAATATAAGAGAAAGAATTATGATTCATTTTAAATATCCTAAAACTCCTTTCACATCATTGATATTCTGTTCTTATGGATTACAATTAAATATTTCAAAAATACATACTAAAAAATAATTTCTAGTCTACTTGAAGTAAGTTACAACAAAATTTCAATGATTCCTCTATATATCTTATTGTCAATTGGTTTTATAGTTTCATCAGAACGATGATTGATATTGGAACTCATAAGAGTTGATTATATATTAATGTTTTCAATTCTAAACTTCTTAAGTATGTAAAGTATGAAATTTATTAGATATAAAATAATTTTTAAATAATTTTTATAATTATAAAATCTTATATAATAGTTTAATTCTCACATCATTCCCATTTCAAATTATTTATTCATATGTTTTAAAAAATCATTGCAATGTTTTTTAAATTTGGATTCAAAAATAATATCATCAAAACATATTTGAATAAGAAAAATATTATAAAATTAGGTTTTCATATATAATTTAGGATATTCATTTCTTACTATAAAACCATTCGATAAAATAAAATAACAAAATATTTCAAAAAAAAAGCACTTGGATATTGTTTACACCCATAGAGAGCCTTCAAAATTTGAAAAACAAAAATTTGAAAATGAGGATATTTAAAACCATGATTTTGATATACATAAACCTCATCCATCAAAAAACCATTTAATAAGGTAGATATTACATCCATCTATTGTAATTTAAAATTTATATAGGATGCATATGCAGGAAGGATTTTAATAACATCTAATTTAGATATAGAAGAGAAGGTTCCTTCAAAATAAAATTCCTTATTATTGATTATATTTTTTATAAAATACTCTAGATGTATTTCTAGTTATTATACTATGACAATCTTATTTGTTTCTAAAAATCCATTTGTCTCAATTACAATATAGTTTGAGGGTCGTTCATCTAGTTCACATGTGTTGTTTATTATAAATTGATTGATCTATTCATACATTTCTAAGAACCAAATTCTATATCCTAATAATTATTATATGAATTTAGGTTCTAAGTGGTATAAATGATAGAAAAATCTAATAACTTTCCTTCAATTATTCTATTTGTTACTTCTTTATCTTGGTTTCCTTTAACTATTTCTAAAGTCAGGTCTTTATGGTTTACGGGTGTTCTATAAAACTCACTTTCTAGTTATCTATGAGATTCTCTTATTGGATTTGATTTAAGATATTCAATTTCTAAATAATTATCCTTGTTTTTTGTGAAGGAATGATTTTGGTCTCATATTTTTTACTGAATAATTTTGATAATTAATTTTTTTTATTTTGTGACCTAAATGGTCGCTTCCATAAAATTTAACATGATCATATTCTTCAACAATCCTTGACCATTTTTTGAAAACACTATAATCATTTGATATTTTATAATATACTAGGAAGATAAATTCATCAGCATTTGGGTCTATCTTCCCAAGATTATCCTTTTTTTTAAGATGTAAACCTTATATCCAAATACATTAATGTATCTTACCTTTTGTTTTTTTATTCAACAAATCATTATGTGTTTTATTTAAAATAGGTCTAATCAACACTCTATTACTTATATAACATTATGTTTTAATAGCTTCATCCTAAAAATGATTGGTAATGTTATATTCACATAACATAGTCATGGTAATTTCTTGTAGAGTCTTATTTACCCTTTTCACAAAACCATTATATTGAGGTGACTTGGGGGGTAGATAATGTATGTTTAATTCCATACATAGATCAATATGAATTAAATAAATTATTATGAAACTCATATCCAAGATCACATCTCGAAGACATGATTTTGGAACCTTTTTTATTTTACACTTGTTTACTAAAATTAATAAAAACATAAAGGCCTCCACTTTTATGTATTACAAAATAAACCCGTGGGAATATAGAATATCGTCAACTAACAAATAAATAAACAGCTTAACATTCATGTGCATAGTACTAGTTGGTCTGAAAAAATCCATAACGATAATATCAAGAGGTCTAGAAGTAGAAACTTTTTTAATAGGATTGAAATATGACTTATATTTCTTTCTTATTTGGAATGCATCACAGAGTTTGTTTCTATTCAATTTAAGATCATGTATGTTTGAAATATAATTCATTTAAGAATTTTTTTTAATGAACAAACACTATAATTTCTAGTCTATCAATGCCAAATCCTTGATTCATCTACTTCAGCATTCAAACATTTTATTTTTTTATAGAAAAATGGGTTAAGATGTTATGTGTAAACATTTTCTGTTATGGGTTCCTTAAAATTGAGAAATTTATCTCTAAAAACTAAAAAGATATTATTTGAAAAAACCACATAATAACTATCATCACAATGTTTAGAAACAATTAGAGGGTTTTTCATTAATCCTTCAACATAATGTACACTGTTCATAAGGATAGTTTCTGGATTTCCAGCTAATCCTATTCCAACAATATTTCCTTTTGAATTATCTCTTAATGTGACATATCCTCTTGCTAATCTAGATAGAGAATGAATATTAGAGTACTAACCACCCATATTCGTTGACAAATAAATATCAATGAAACATTTTTCATTGTTTTTCATACTGTAAGTTTCATATAATGACAAATCAAAAAACTTAATTTTTAGTACCCCAATTCTTTTTCACCAGGGTATGTCAGCTATATCATATCTAGGAATGAAAACTTGTTTCTATTTTATAGAAGAAAATTATTTTATTTTGAAAATTCTTTTGAAATAAAATCATTTTTAATTCCACCTATAAGGACTCAAACTTAAACATTACATAATATTGAATTAAGTTAATAATTCACATTGAGGATCTTTTCAGGTTTAGAGTTTTATAGAATTATTATATAACTATTCCATCTCTAAAGATTACAAAATAGACACTTCTAGACAGTTTAAATTTTTTTATAAAATAAAAACACTTGAAGAAACGAGTCTTGTCTTTTTCCAGGTTTTAGACAGCATGACTTCTCCTTGATCCCATCCTTGACCCTACTCATCTTTAAGTACTGTGAAAATATTTCAAAACTTGGGATGAGCATAAAAATATCAATAAGGGTTATAAAAAAAGAAAGAATTTTTTTTCATCAATACATACAAAACATGAACTATTTTTACTTACCTCATGAAATCATAAGATTTTATGAATAACACATAGAAATCATAAATCATAAAGGTGACTTGTGGCATCCATAACATATTTATATTATAGCTATCGTAGCTACATAGGGAGTTACTTTGGAATACCTATCACAGTATATTCCCTAAATATCTTAAAAGAAACATTAACATTTACCTTAGTCACATTACCCAATGATTTGGAGAGCTTTCTTAGGCTCACCCACCCTAGGTCTATCACAGAACCACCCGTATATGTAAATAATTCCCAAGAACCATAACATGATCATAACACATAACATAAGCATAAAAGAAAGATAACATTTCCGCATTGCAATAATAAAATATCATTTCAAGATATTGAAATAATAAATCCATTCTCAAAATCATTTTTCAATACCAAAATACGTAAAAAGAGTATATGGTATTTATTTTTTCTTTTAAAAACATTACAGCTTCTTAAGGAATCCAAAGATCAAATAGTACTCGCGGCGGCAGAAAGGTTGTTGTCACCGATTATGTTAAAAACATTCATTTTTGTTGTTTAGTAAAACGATTTGTATAAAAATATTACCTTGAATGAAATGAAAATTCAAATGGTTTTATTCAAAGTATAAAATAAAGTCGTGTATAAAACTAAATATGCCTCAATGAAAGGTGATTGAGAGGAAGTCCCTTACCTCATGTCCGACTTGACTTGACCGTTCTTTAATCTCCTGAATAATAAACTAAATTTAATTTCTACTTGATTAAGAACATTTTTAAAGTTTATTATCCCTTTTATATCAATTATTACCATCTTATAAACATTATGTAATCATTTATGTTAATAACATTCATTTTGTCGATATTTGGTACTTAAGTCAAAAATAAACACCTTATATTTACAAGTAGTCCACGTAGTCAATCGTCCATTATATCTAGAATGAAATTAATTATTTAGATATCATATATATCATATATATCTAGTATATATATATATATTTATAATAGAACATATCATTTGAAGGTAACAAATGAAATGCACCGTTCATGGAGACGGTAAGCTGTACAAACGCATAAACGCTACTTTCATTTCTATTTTTTATTTTAAAAGAATTAAAAAAAAATTATACATATGTATATTATAATTCTAGTATAATATAATATATAATATCATTAAATCCATCCTTTATACGTTCCACATATGGCATTAACGAGTCATATCAAATTGAGGGGTGGTAGTCCACACTTCCTCAAATTAAAATTATCGTGTTTACCCATAATGGAAACCATAATGGTATGATATAAAAGACAAATACTAAAGCATGAAGAAAACATAAACATAATTTATATCATATATAAATAGAGTTTCATCTTAATGTCCACCATGATAGGCTGTAGGAGATAATCGAACAATCATTGTTTCGTGAGGTGTTAGTTTTCCATCCACAGAAACAATATTTTCTTAACCCGTTAGATAGAGGTGTGTGTAAGTGTAGTAAAAATAATTCTCATAAATACATCATAGTATATTGAGGAAACTAGTTTTGTTATAAAATAAAAGAATCATAGGATTTTAGGGGTTGGAGATGTAAAATAAAAGAAAAGAAGTTAAGAGAAACCATTAACTTTAATTTGGGTAACTCCTTTTGATATGAACCAAAATATTTTTCTTGAAGTGACTTATACATAAATTAATGATTATATGAGGAGGATAGGGATGTAGGGATATTAATTAAGAAGTGTTTGGACGAGCCTAACGGCTTGAGAGGCGTGTGGATTTCTTTAGAAGTAAGGGCCTTTTATAAGGGAGAGGAGGGGCTCTTTAGGAATGTGTGATAATATTATTATATAATGATATTTGGTTTATAAAGGTCAAAAAATCATTAGAGTCTAAGATTAAATGACTCATGGTAGAAATAAAATCAGAAAATAATAATTGGACAAGTTTAAGATGTTAATTTAATACTTATATTCTTATTTAATTAAATGATTTATTAATGAGGTAAATAATGCATCATTATTGTGTCATAGATAATTTAATTTATTCGATATCTAAAAATTATAGAAAAAAAACCATTATGTAGGAAATCCTATTATATTTCCAATAAATATTTATAGTTAAAAAGATTACAAATATTACACCATATAAAAATTAATTTACTAAAAGATTATTGTTTATGTCATTTTGCCTTTACATTAAATTAATTAATCTAAACTGTCATTATCATTCATAAGTTGTTCCATGGGGTCCCAAAATAGACCCAAGGATGATATTTTTTGTACATTACTCATTATATAAGGTTAGGACAAGTGTTTATTTAATTTGGAATTATTACAATATTCTTTTTACCTTGAATTACTCTATTTACCTTTAACCGCGGTAAATAAAACTCAAAAGTTATTATTCAACAAAAAATATTTTCAAATTGTTGATCAATATTTTACTTACTAATAAGAACCATTTCTGTTGGATTTTCTAAATTCAATTCACATAAGTGGTAAAATTTAATTTAAATGAAAAAGTCAGTTTTTTACCTACTACTAAGTTGTATCACTATTCATCAAAAATTGGTGTTTTTCAGAAAAATACAAAAAATTCAACCTAAGATATATTTGATATTTTGAATTCAAAAATGAGATCTATTTTTATAAATTAAAAACATAGAAGTGTCAATAATTAATTTAAAATTAATTCCCGTTGTTAAAACAAATAGCGTGTTTTTAAGAAACAATAACTATCAAAAGAGTGACAATTGTTTATGTCCACTTTCAAAGTGAAATTAATTACAATAACCAAAATTGTATTAAATAGTAAAAATATATTATAATTACACTTTAAAACCAATTAACAAGATAATCTGACAATATAAATAAATTAGATTAAAACACAGTTTTGAAATAAAATATAATATGTTTCACTTTTCATAAAAAAATGAACTTTATCAGAAAAATTCCAAAAATTTACAGAAAGTAAATTTTGATGTCCCTATTCTAAATAAGGATTTTATATGGTCAAATAGAATGTATTAATGTGACCAAAACTAGATTCAATGAGGGTTCTCCATTAAAAGGCGGTAAATCAACCTTTTAATGTAAATTATTGTTAAAATTATATTCATTCATATCATAAGCCTCTAACTTTTTATTAAATAAATGTAAATACATTTAACAAACATGTATAATCATATTTTATTTAGTTTTATTCATTCCCACCAATATAATGGCTAGGAGTTTACTACAATTTTAAATAATAACATTATATTATTAGTGTGCAATGTAAGAATTTAAAGAAACTCGTTGTTGCATATCGGGTACGCTATCGAATATAGAAACACTTTTAAAATAAAATTAATATTTAATTCACAAATATTAATAATTATTAAAATATCTTATTATTCTTGTACCTGGGATGTTACACCCTTCCCCCTTTTGAAAATTTAATTCTCATAATTTTTATTCAATTGTAAAAATAAGTGGGGGTATTTATCCCTCATAGCATTTTCTGATTCCAACATTGTCTCTTCAACCATATGTGTGCCAACTGGGCCCCGCCCACCAGTTTCCTCGCAGAGATGTTGGCCCCACCGTAGGTCTCACCCTAGGTCCCACTCACGTGCCCGAACGGGTAAACTGAGTAATGACAGTCCCCACAGGCCAACACATGTCCTTTCTAGTGTGTTTTGTCCTCACTCACACACACTCTGAGAAATTTCTGAGGAGGTCACCCATCCTGATCACTAATCCACGCCAATCATGCTTAACTTTGGAGTTCTAATCAAACAGGCTCCCAAAAAGGAAGGTGCATCTTGTTGACATGAGTCGTATCATTTAGTCATTTAACCCTTTATCATTTGGGTGTGTTACAATCACCCCCCCTTTTGAGCACAACATCCTCATAGAATTTTCTGATTCCAACATTTCCTCTTCAACCATATGTGTGACAACTGGGCCCCACCCACCAATTGACCCGCAGACACGTGGGCCCCACCCTACGTCTCACCCTAGGTCCCACCCACGTGCCCGAACGGGTTATCTGAATAATGACAGTCCCCACAGGCCAACACATGTCCTTTATAAGGTATTTTGTCCTCACTCACACACACTCTGAGAAACATCCCAGGAGGTCACTCATCCTAATCACTACTCCACGCTAAGCACGCTTAACTGTGGAGTTCTAATCAAACAGGCTCCCGAAAAAAGGTGCATCTTGTTGACATGAGTCGTATCATTTAGTCATTTAACCTTTTAAGCCTCTAACTTTTTATTAAATAAATTTAAATACATTTAACAAACATGTATAATCATATTGTATTTAGTTTTATTCATTCCCACCAATACAATGGCTAGGAGTTAACTACAATTTTAAATAATAACATTATACTATTAGTGTGCAATGTAAGAATTTAAAGAAACTTGTTGTTGCATATCGGGTACGCTATCGAATATAGAAACACTTTTAAAATAAAATTAATATTTAATTCACAAATATTAATAATTATGAAAATATCTTATTCTTCATGTTCCTGGGATGTTACACCCTTCCCCCTTTTGAAAATTGTGTTCTCATAATTTTTATTCACTTGTAAAAATTAGTGGGGGTATTTATCCCTCATAGCATTTTCTGATTCCAACATTTTCTCTTCAACCATATGTGTGCCAACTAGGCCCCGCCCACCAGTTTCCTCGCAGACATGTTGGCCCCACCGTAGGTCTCACCCTAGGTCCCACTCACGTGCCCGAACGGGTCAACTGAGTAATGACAGTCCCCACAGGACAACACATGTCCTTTCTAGTGTGTTTTTTCCTCACTCACACACACTCTGAGATATTTCTGAGGAGGTCACCCATCCTAATCACTACTCCACGCCAAGCACGCTTAACTGTGGAGTTCTAATCAAACAGGCTCCCAAAAAGGAAGGTGCATCTTGTTGACATGAGTCGTATCATTTAGTCATTTAACCCTTTATCATTTGGGTGTGTTACAATCACCCCCCCCCCCTTTGAGCACAACGTCCTCATAGCACTTTCTGATTCCAACATTGCCTCTTCAACCATATGTGTGACAACTGGGCCCCACCCACCAATTGACCCGCAGACACGTGGGCCCCACCCTACGTCTCGCCCTAGGTCCCACCCACGTGCCCGAACGGGTTATCTGACTAATGACAGTCCTCACAGGCCAACACATGTCCTTTCTAATGTATTTTGTCCTCACTCACACACACTCTGAGAAACATCCCAGGAGGTCACTCATCCTAATCACTACTCCACGCTAAGCACGCTTAACTGTGGGGTTCTAATCAAACAGGATCCCGAAAAAAAAGGTGCATCTTGTTGACATGAGTCGTATAATTTAGTCATTTAACCCTTTATCATTTTGGGGTGTTACAATCACACCCCCCCCCCTTAGTCATTTAACCCTTTATCATTTGGGGGTGTTACAATCACACCCCCTTTAGAGGACAAGGGCCTCGTTGTGGGCCCTATAACTCAACCCAGGCAGTGCACCACAGTTAAGGCTGGGTTCTTCCTCTAATACAAAATGTGACAACTGGGCCCTGCCCACCAATTGCCCCGTAGACACGTGGGCCCCATCTTAATCACTACTCCATGATAAGCATGCTTAACTGTGGAGTTCTAATCAAACAGGCTCCCGAAAAAAAAGGTGCATCTTGTTGACATGAGTCGTATCATTTAGTCATTTAACCCTTTATCATTTGGGGGTGTTACAATCACACCCCCCCTTTAGTCATTTAACCCTTTATCATTTGGGGGTGTTACAATCACACCCCCTTTAGAGCACAAGGGCCTCGTTGTGGGCCCTATAACTCAACCCAGGCAGTGAACCATAGTTAAGGCTGGGTTCTTCCTCTAATACAAAATGTGACAACTGGGCCCTGCCCACCAATTGCCCCGTAGACACATGGGACCCACCCTAGGTCCCGCCCACGTGCCCAAACAGGTTATCTGACTAATGACAGTCCCCACAGACCAACACCTGTCCTTTACAGTGTGTTTGGTTCTCAATCTCACACACACTGAGAAACTTCCCAGGAGGCCACCCATCCTGATCACTACTCCAGGCCAAGCACGCTTAACTGAGGAGTTCTAATCAAACAGGCTCCCGAAATGGAAGGTTCACCTTGTTGACATGAGTCACATCATTTAGTCATTTAAACCTTTATCATTTGGGGGTGTTATAATATGGTTCTTCTACAAAACCATTACCTAGTGAATTACATTATTCCACAACACATGCTCTCTAGGGTCAAGAATCTGAACTGGTTGTTCTTCATAAAAGAGATTCTCTTCCAACTGAACTAACTCTGGGCTCCAAACATGAGATGGATCTGGCATATACTTTCTCAACATCGAAACATGAAAAATATTGTGTACTTGGGATAAAAATTGAGGTAAATCCACTCTGTACACTACTGATCCAACTTTCTCTAGAATTTTATAAGGTCCAATGAACCTAATACTCTAATTTCCCTTCTTACCGAAACACATCACGTTTTTCCTTGGAGAAACATTGAGAAAGATATGATCACCTACCTCAAAAGAATGATCCTTCCTCTGGTTATCTGCATAACTTTTCTATCTTCTATGAGCTGTTCTCATGTGCTTCTGAATCAACTAATTTTTATGCCATCTCTTATACCAATTCTGTTCCCATCAGCTTCCTTTCACCTAATTCATCCCAGAAAGATGCAGTTCGAAAACACATTCCATATAATACCTCAAATGGAGCCATTTGTATACTAGAATGAAAACTATTATTATATGAATATTCAACCAAGAAATATGTTCGTCCCAACTTCCCTGATAATCCAATGAGAAAGCACATAATATATCCTCCAATATCTGAATTGTTCATTCTGATTTCCCATCTGATTGGGGATGAAAAGCTATACTAAAATTTAATTCAGTACCCAACGACTTCTGAAGGACTTTCAAAAAGGTAGAAGTAAACCTAGGATCACGATTAGATACAATGGATAGGGTAACTCCAGGAAAACCGACTATCTCTTTATCATACAACTGATAAAGTTGATCTAGAGACAAATTATCTCGAATAGGAAGGAAATTAGCATATTTAGTCGATCGATCAACTATAAAACAGATTTCATTATTACCTCGGGATGTCTTCAGTAATCCCACAACAAAGATCATGGATATATTTTCCCATTTCCACTCTGGCACCAGTAAAGGCTGAAGCATCCCTTTTAGTAACTTCTGTTCTGCTTTAACCTACTGACAAGTCAAACACTTCATAGTAAAATAAGAAATATCTCTTTTCATTCCATCCCACTAGTAGTACTCCCGATGATCTATGTACATCTTAGTGATTCTAGAATGAACTGAAAACGGGGAACTATGAGCTTCACATAACAACTCATTCTTCAACTGCGAATCACAAGGCACACATAATCTCTTTCGAAATCTCAAAACAAAATCATTATCAATGTTAAATTTAGAAAACTTACCCTTCTGAACCAACTCTACCTTTTTCTGTAACTCACTGTCTTCCTTCTGTGCTTGCTTAATTCTGTCTGATAGAGATGATCTCACTGACACCTGAAACAAAATAGAAGAATTTTCTTCACCAACAACTTCTATTCCAAATTTTATCAAATAAAAAACCAAAGGATCTTGTTCCAAATATAACATGGTTAATGAAGAATTATTTTTTTAACTCAAATCATTAGCCACATTATTTTCTTTTCTCGGATGGTAATGGATCGTGCAATCATAATCCTTGATTAATTCCAGCGATCTCCTCTGTCTCATGTTCAATTCTCTTTGAGTGAATATATACTTTAATCTTTTGTGATCAGTATATATTTCACATTATACTCCATAAAAATGATGTCTCCAAATTTCTAATGTAAAAACAACAAAAGTTAATTCCAAATCATGTGTAGGGTAATTTAACTCATGTGGTTTCAACCGAAGTGAAGCTCAAGAAATTACCTGATCATTCCCCAATAGTACAAAACCATGTCCTTTCAACAAAGCATCACTGTAGATAACAAACTCTCCATTTCTAGATAGCAGTTCCAAAACTGGAGCATTCGACAATCTTCTTTTCAATTCATGAAAACAATCATCACATTATTTTATCCAGATGAACTTAACACCTTTTCGAGTTAACTTAGTCATTGGACTAGATAACTGGGTAAAATTTTCAACAAACCACCAGTAATAACCTGCCAAACCATGAAAACTACAAATCCCAGTTATATTTGTTTGTCTTTTCCTTTCTTCAACATGTTTTGTTTTAGCAGGATTAACCGTAATTCCATTTTTTGAAACAATGTGACCAAGGAAAGAAATTTTTTGTAACCAAAACTCACAATTTCCTAATTTCCCATACAGTTTCTTTTCATTTACGGTTTGCAAGACAACCCTTAAATGGATTTCATGTTCCTATTTACTTTTGTAATAAACCAAAATATCATCAATGAACACAACCACAAACTTATCCATGAACTCATGGAAATTTTATTCATATGATCCATGAATATAGAAGTTGCATTGGTTAAACCAAAAAGCATAACTACAAATTCATAATGTCGATATCATATACAAAATGCGGTCTTCAGATTGTCTTCTTCCTTTAATTTCAACTCATGGTACCCCGACCTAAATCAATCTTCAAAAACTACTAATCTTCTCTGGAGATAATTAAACAAATCATCGATATGAGGAAAAGGATACTTATTCTTAACAGTGATGTTATTCAATGCCCTGTAATCAATGAAAAGTCTCATTGAACCATCTTTCTTTTTAACAAATAATACAGGAGAACCCCATGGTGATGTTCTAGGTCGATTGAAATCTTTATCTAATAACTCCTATAATTGCTTCTTTAACTCTAAAAGTTCAATTTGAGAGATTTGATAAGGGGATTTTGAAATTGGATTAGCATCAGGAAATAAGTCAACAGTAAATTCAACTTCTCGATCAGGTATAATACCAGGCAACTCATCAGGAAAAACTTCAAGGAACTCATTTACCACCGGCACACAATTAATCTGAACAGTTCCTTTTTTTCAACAATATGTGCAAGGTAACATTCATTTCCATCATTTACTAGTTTCTCATCTTCCTAATATGTTATCAAAAGAAAGGGTTAATTTTTTTATTCCAACTAAAAAACATTCTAAAAAGAATCCTCTTTAGCACTGAATTCAATATTAGAATCATAAACAGAAGTCCAATCCATTCCCAAATTAATATCAAACTCTACTAGAGAAAAAACAATAAGTTTTGCAGGTAGATTCTTTCCACACACAAGGACATGAATGATCTTTTGTTTTCTTTTTTGTCTCAAAATTTCCTCAATGTGTTTTTATCATAAGTTATGTATTTATAACTTGAGTTGTAATTCCCAATTTTCTAGAAAACTTCTCAGAAATGAAAGAGTGTGTAGACCCTGAATCAAACAATACAATGGCATAATCTGAAGAAACAAACAGTGTACCTGATACAACTTCATTAGATAGCCCAACATCTGTTGAAGTAGTTGCAAATGATTTCACCACCCCTTTCTTCTTATATTCTGGCTGCTTTCCTTTGGTTGACTTCTTTTTTGGACACTCATTTGCATAATGTCCCATTTAATTTCACTTAATACATTTTTCTGACTGTAAATCAGATTTTGTCTTACCATTACCCTGATCTTTTTCAGTGCAATTACGAGCCTTATGTCCCATTTTAACACATCGGTAGCACATATCAGAATTCAAATGAAATTACCCAGTATGCTTTTCACCACAATTTTCACAAACATAAACCTACGTTTCGTACCATCCGCCTTTTTTGAAGAGTTCATCCCATTCTCTTGCCACCACAACCTCTTATTCTATTGTTTTTCAAAGAACACATGATCATCAAAAAACACCATTTCCACCTTCTCCGCACAACGAATAGGTTTTTCAAAACATTTTAACGCACAAGAATATAAATCCCTTCGATACTTTGGATTTAATCTTGAGTAAAAAATGGTTGATTTTACTATCAAGATCTCGTATGAAATTTGGATCATACTTTTCCAGTCGAGTTAATTTTTCTTCATAAGCAGCCACTAAGTCATCCTCCTACCTCAATTCTAGGAATGGTTTTTCCTTTCTATGATGATCCACCCTAGGACAATATTTTTCAAGAAACATACCTTTGAATTCATCCCAATCGAGAGATTCCATCTCCTCATTATCCTTAATATTTTTGACCATCGACCACCACTGATCAGTTTCACCGTCAAAATGGTAAACAGTGAGACTAACCTTTTGATGTTCTGAACAACCCATGACATGAAAAATATTTTACAGTGATTTAATCCACACCTTTGCTAGCACAGGGTCAAATAATCCTATGAATTATGGGGGATGTTTCCTCATGAAATGCTCCACTACTGTCATGTTCCTCTACGGTTGATCTGGATGATCTCGTGCATGGATACCACCACCATTTATAGTCGTAGACAACTATGAAATCACTACAAAAAACTGTTTAGTTCTAATTCCAACCATCTCAACTTTTTGATTTGGAATGTTGTATTCCTCCTGATTTCGTCCCAACATAACTACCATGTTTCCTCTGTGGAAAACCATTCTAAACACAGAAATATCTTCAGTAAAGTAACATGGTAATCTATAAATGCTATATGATTTCAATATTAACATAAATTATTTTATGGCTATTAATTTAACAATACCATAACTCCTAACTTTATCTAATCTGACTTCTGATACCAACTATAAGGACCCGACCATAAACATTACATAAATTTGAATTAAGTTAATAATTCACATTGAGGATATTTTCTTGTTTAGAGTTTTTGAGAAATAGTACATAATTATTATATCTCAAAAGATTAGAATGTAGACACTTCTACAAAGTTTACATTTTTTTCATAAAATAAAAACACTTGAAAAAAAGATTCATGTCTAGTTCTAGGTTTCAGATAGCATTACTTTTCCTTGATCCCATCCTTGACCCTATTTATCTTTAAGTCCTATGAAAAAATTTCAAAACATGGGATGAGCATAAAAATATCAATAAGGGTTATATAACAATGAAAGGAAACATTTGTTCATAAATACATACAAAACATGATCTCTTTTACTTACCTCATGAAATCATAAAATTTTATGAATAACACATAGAAATCATAAATCATAAAGGTGACTTCTGTCATCCATAATAAACTTATATTGTTGCTATCACAGCGACATTGGAAGTTACTTTCGAATACCCATCACAGTATATTCCCTAAATCTCTTAGGAGAAACATTCATGTTTACCTCATTCACATTATCCAATGCATTGGACAGCTATCTCGGGCTCACCTGCCCTAGGTTTATCACAGAACCACCCGTATACGTAAATAATTCCCAAGAACCATAACATGATCATAACACATAACATAAGCATAAAAGAAAGATAATGTTTCCACATTGCAATAATAAAATATCATTTCAAGATATTGAAATAATAAATCCATTAAAAAATCATTTTCAAAACCAAAATATGTAAAAATAGTATATGGTATTTATTTTTTCTTTTTAAAACATTAAGTCTTGTTAAGGAAGCCAAAGATCAAATAATACTCGTGGCGACGGTAAGGTCGTTGTCACCGCTTACGTTAAAAAAACATTCTTTTTGTCGTTTAGTAAAATGATTTTTATAAAAATATTCCCTTTGAATGAAATGAAAGTTCAAAGGGGTTTATAAACCGTATAAAATAAAGTCGTGTATAAAACTAAATATTCCTCAATGAAAGGAGATTGAGACGAAGTCCCTTACCTCATGTACGACTTGACTCGATCGTTCTTTAATCTCTTGAATAATAAACTAAATTTAATTTCTACTTGATTAAGAAACTTTTTCAAATTTATAAATCCTTTTATATCACTTATTACCATGATATAAACATTTTGTAATCATTTATATTAATAATGTTAATTTTGTTGATATTTGGTACTTGAGTAAAAAATGAACACCTTATATTTACAAGTGGTACATGTGGTAAATAGTCCATTATATACAAAATGACATTAATTATTTAGATATCATACATATCATATATATGTAGTATATATATATTTATAACAGTACATATCATTTGGAGGTAAGAAATGAAATGCATCGCTCATGGAGACGGTAAGCCATACGTACGCATTAACGCCATTTTCATTTCTATTTCTATTTTTAATGAAATTAAAACATAATGATACATAGGTATATTATAATTCCAGTATAATATCATATATAATATCATTAACTCCATCCCTTATATGTACCACAAATGGCATTAAAGAGTCATATCACTTTGAGGGGGTGGTAGTCCGCAGTTCCTCAAATGAAATTATCACGTCTACCCATAATGGAAACAATAAAGGTATTATATAAAAGAAAAATACTAAAGCATGAAGAAAAAATAAACATAATATATATCATATATAAATATAGTTTCATCTTAATGTCCATCATGATAGGTGGTAGGAGATTATCGAACAATCATCAGTTCATGAGGCGTTAGTTTTCCATCCACAGAAACAGTATGTTTTTCACCCATTAGATGGAGTTGTGTGTAAGTTTAGTAAAAATAATTCTCATAAAAACATCCTAGTATATTTAGGATACTATTTTGTTATAAAATAAAGTAATAAAAAGATTTTAGGGTTTGGAGATGTAAAATAAAATAAAAGGTGTTAAGAGAAACTGTTACCTTTAATTTGGGTAACACTCTTTGGAATGAACCAAAATGGTTTCTTGAAGCGCCTTCTGCCTAAGGTAAGGAATCTAGGAGGAGGTTAGTGATGTAGGGAGATTAATTGGGAAGATTTTGAACGATCATAAAGGCTTTATTGGTGTGTGGGATTTGTTATAAGTGAGGGCTTTTTATAAGGGGGAGGAGGGGCTCTTTAAGAAAGTGTGATAATATTATTTTATTATATAATGATACTCAGTTTCTAAAGGTCCAAAAATAATTAGTGTCGAAGCTAAGATGACTCATGGTAGATATAAAATCATCCAATAAGAATTGGAAAAATTTTGGATGTTTTTTTAATATTTATAATCTTATTTATTTAAATTAGTTTTTATGAGGTAAACACAACATTATTATTGTGTCATTTATAATTTAATTTATTTGATATCTAAAAATTATTAAAAAAATACCATAATGTAGGAAAACTTTTTATCTTTCCAATTAATATTTATAGTAAAAAATATTACTTATATAACACCATATAAAAATTAATTTAATAAATGTTTTTTGGTTGTGTCATTTTTGCCTCTACATTAAATTAATTAATCTAAAGTGTCATTATCATTCATAAGTGGCTCCATTGGGTCCCAAAATAGACCCAAGGATGACCATGGTCAGTAATTACTCATCCAATAAGGATAGGACAAGTGTTAAGGTAATTTGGAATTATTACAATATTCATTTTACGTTAAATTACACTATTTACCATTAACCGCGATAAATAAAAGTCAAAAGTTAATATTCACCAAAATTTATTTTCATCTTATTGAACCAAATTTTACTTACTAATAACAACGATGTATGTTGTATTTTCAAAATTCAATTAACATAAGTGGTAAATTTTAATTTAAATATAAAATTTTGTTTTTTTAACTACTACTAACTTGTTTCACTATTCATCAAAAATTGATGTTTTTTAGAAAAGTACCAAAAATTCAGCCTAAGATATATTTGATATTATGAATTAAAAAATGATGTATATTTTTATAAATTAAAAAAATAAAAGTGGAATTAATTAATTTAAAATTAATTTCCACTGTTAAAATAAATAGCGTGTTTTTAAGAAATAATAACTATCAAAATATTGACACTTGTTTATGTGCACTTTCAAAGTGAAACTAATTCCAATGACCAAAATTGGATTCAATGGTTAAAATATATTCAAATTACACATTAAACCCAATTTAAAAGATAATATAACCATATAAATAAATTAGATTAAAACACAGTTTTGAATTAAAATACATTTTTTCACTATTTATTAAGAAAATGATCTTTATCGGAAAAATTCCAAAAATTTACACAAAGTAAATTTTGATGTCCCTATTCTAAAGAAGGATTTAATTTGGTCAAATAAAATGTATCAAAGTGATCAAAACTAGATTTAAATAGGGTTCACCATTAAAAGGTGGTAAATCTACCTTTTAATGTAAATTATGCTTAAAATTAGATTCATTCATATTTTAAGCCTCTAACTTTTTATTGTATAAATGTAAATACATTTAAAAATATTTATAATAATATTGTAGTTAGTTTGGTTCATTAACTCTAATAAAAATTCCAAGAGTTAACTACCATTTAAAATAATAATATTATATTAATAGTGTGCAACGTAAGATTTTAAAGAAACTCGTTGTTGTATATCGGGTATGCAATCGAACACAGGAACCCTTTTAAAATAAAATTAATATTTAATTCACAAATATTAATAATTATTAAAACCTCTTATTCTTCATTTACCTGGAATGTTACACCACCAACGTGAGTATTTTTTAATTTAAAAAAATTGAAAAAATGTCATATTTCACTATAATGAAAACAAGTTACAATAGGTAGATGTTTAAATTTTGAGTTGTCCATAAAATATGTTTTTATAAATTTCAACATTTCTCAATGGATTTTGATTCAAATTTTTTTATTTCATGGGATGATTTTTTCCATGAATATTATATAAATAGTATTCCCTTTTTTTAAAAACACATCAAACATCTTTCCAATTTTGACCCCCTTTTATTGGTTCCCAATTGATTTGATTTGTCCAGTATTCAAGATAGAAGATTTTTTTTACTGATTTTTTAGTTCAAAAATATTATTGTTCATATTTTTTTCATCACTATAAATTTTATTATAATATTTTACTGAGCATTATTTTTCATTTTTAGGATTTATATTTAATTTCAAACATGGTTCATTATTCATTCCAATCTATATATGAGAAATTTTCATTTTCCGATTCATATTCATGCTCAGAGTAATAAGAATGTACATCATTTTATTGTTCCATAAAACATATGTTGGATTTTAAATTTGTAGAATAAACTTCTGATTCTAATTACATGAATTTGCTAGAATCCTCCTAAGGAATCTAGTTTTCCTTCATTGATTTCTTATATTTCTTATAACCTATATTTTTGAAGTACTTATTTTCTATCTTATTTCTATCGTTGATTTTCAGACAGTTAGGCTTAATGTTTCCAATGTATTTTCATTCATATAATATCAACTCTTTTGATTTGACCCATTCATTATATGGTTATTAAATATTTTTATAATTCCTCACCTCTTGTTATAATTTTTTTAACTCTTGAGAAAATTGATCAAGATCATAATTCGATTCTTCATTTTTTGAGGAGTCTTCTTCTTTAGATTCTCTAAAAACCAGTGTATGTTTTTGCTTTCTATTATATTTAGATGTAAACACTTTCAAAGAAGATTTTTCCTTTTTGATCATGTTGGGAGTCTCATATGTAGTTTCCATTTTATAATTATACTTTATTAGTGTTCTATTGAGATCATTTATCTTTAAGTTCTTGACTTTTATATATTGTATGATGGAAATAGAGATTCCACTCCACTTAGCTCATAATTCTATGAGGATTTCAAAGAATTTTCTATCTCTCTAATAGGTGTTCCAAGAGTATAAATGTTATTCACAATCTGAGTTAATATTCCTTTCAATTGATAAATAATCTATAATCTATCCTTTTTAAATTTATTGAACATTAACATGGTTTTATCACATCTAAGGGATTTCAAATTATCATTAAATTCATATGGTACTGTTGTCGTAGACCTATTTTAATGGAATTTGTGACATAGAGAGATTCTTTTGAACTCAGTTAGTCCTAACCAAAAAATGATAGCATTCATTGATCAGGAATTTTAAATAATAATTTTATTCAGTTGTAAAATCCCATGTTTCAGGTTCTCACTTGGGAATTTTTAAGGTATATTTTCTTTGAGATATAATTTTTGACCAAGAATCCTAGGATTGATGATCCCGTGAGATTTTCAGCAACCATAGCTTCACAATTAAAGTATAAAACACTAACCATTGAGATACCTTCTTGGTTATCAACCATATAATCCATTTGATGATAGATCTTCGACATTAGCCATATACATTTATGAACTCAAGAGTCAATTTATATAACAAAAATTGTTTTCCTTGATAAAAATTGACTAATTAATTTATGGGGGGTGTGAATTGAGTTCATAAAAATTTGATAGAGAAAACTTGAACACCCTCTTCAAGGTAATTATGTTCAATTTTATTCTTTAAGAATATATGTAGCAGAAATAAAAATGTGCATGATTGAAATTTAACATAGAGATTTATAGAGGTTTGGGGAACATAAATCCCCAAGTCCACTGTTTCTAACACTTTTTGCTGGGGCGCGCTCATCCGTCACGTAGTGGACGCACTGCTGTTGCCCCGCATTCCCACTTTCCAAAGGTGGGCGTCATCTACTCCTTATTTAGGGATGTCTGCTCCTTGATCGAAACCAGGATGATGGAATGTCAGTTCTTCCTTCTATGGATTCCTCCTCGAAGCTCGTCACCTAGTTCAGGTATTCCTCATAGATTAAGTCGTGGTTCATGAATCTCATTCCCAGTGCCATATCTTCATGGGCGCTGGTTAATTACACTACTTCTGTCTGTATATTCCATGGGGTCCAGACTTGGTAGCAACCTTCAGTCAGAGTATATAATAATATTAGGCATGTCGGGTCATCACTGGATCTGTGGACATTGGGGGAACCTGCGTTTTTCCACATAAGAAGTCATCTCAAGGGTGTAGAACCCGAGGCATCCCACGTCAGATGCATGGAATCATATTCCACATGAATGTCTTTGAGTTTTTCCTCAACTTCCCATGTTTAATGCAGGGTATGTCGCAAGTTTAAAATCTTTTGGAGACGGTTACGCCAAAGGCGTGACTTCTGAGGTTTTCCTTAGCATCCCATGTTTAACACAGGGTATGTCGTGAGTTTAACATCTTGCAGAGACTGTTATGCCAAAGGCATTTCTTCTGAGTTTTTCCTATCAATCCCATGTTTAACACATGGTTTTCCATGATTTTAACGTCTTGCGGAGACGGTTACGCCAAATGCATGTCTTCTGAGGTTTTCCTCATCTTCCCATGTTTAACACAGGGTATGCCGCTAGTTTTACGTCTTGCGGAGACGGAATGAGAGTGATCATAACGTCCCATAAAGACGGATCAGATAGGTACATCCCAAGGAGGGAACACCTAGAAGATGAGGGGATCAGAACTCCCAATGAGGAAGAATCCAAGGTGGTTATCCCCAAGTAGGAGTGTTATCACACCATAATGGATGATCTGAACACCACTGAGGGTTGATCAGGGAGAGTGAACCCCGGAATGGAGGACACCAAGGGTTACCATTGGATGGGATTGAGCCTCATGGAGGTTTCTAATGTACCCTGTCAAGAGGACAGGGATAGAAACCCACGTAGTTCAAAGGTGTGATTATTCGGGGTGTACACAAAGGACAATGACCAGGAGACATGCTAGGGAAGACGCATGGTTGGCTGCCCAGGTGCCGCAAGGAGCAGCACTGGGATGAATGGAAAGATCTCACCGGAATCTAGTGGCCCAGGTAAGAATCAGGATGGGTGATGGATGGTTGAATGAAGTGGACGAGGAATGAAATGGGACCATTGCAAGGGAGACAGTGAAGTTGGGCATGAGCCTCGAAGATTCTTCCTACGTATCCCCGTGGAAGGGAATCAAAGTCTGCATAGTTCGATGGCATTTGGGGCATACGCTCTGAGGTAGACCATTGTGTCGGTAAACCGACGTGAAGGTGGACCCGGGGTCCTGATAGATGGTGGGATTGAACCTCGTGGAGGCTTGCTACGTATCCACGTGGTAGGGAATCAAAGTCCACGTAGTTCAGGATGAAATGGGGCTTACGCACTAAGGTGGCCCACAATGATGGATGGATAGGGATTACGCTCTAAGGTGTCCCACAATGGTGGATGGATGGGGCTTACACTCTGAGGCATCCTAGAAGGGTGGATGGATGGGGCTTACGGTCTGAGGTGGCCCACAATGGTGGATGGATGGGGCTTACCCTCTAAGCCGGCTCACAATGGTGGATGGATGGGGCTTACACTCTGAGGCGGCCCATAATGGTGGATGGATGGGGCAAATGCTCTGAGTCGGACCACAATGGTGGATGTATGGGGATTAAACTCTGAGGCGGCCCACAATGATGGATGGATGGGGATTACGCTCTGAGTCGGCCCACAATGATGGATGGATGGGGCTTACGCTCTGAGGCAGCCCACAATTGTTGGTGAACTAACGTGAAGAGGTCGGAATGACCGGGTGGTGGGCATGAATCTCGTGGAGGCTTCCTACGTATCCTCGTGGTAGGTAATCAATGTCCACGTAGTTCGGGTGATACTGGAGAACCAACGTGAAGATGGACCGGTGGTCCGATGGGTATTGGGGTTGAACCTCGGGGGAGGCTTCCTATATACCATTCCTTGAAATGGATCAAAGTCCACTTTGTTTGGGTTGGTTGGGGCTTACGCTCTGAGACATCCCATAGTGGTTGGTCATGGTCGATGCTCACTTTAAGCTCGGGTGAGTCATGCTCAGTGTGAGAAAAAATATGTAGCAGAGACCTGATGATCATGGCGCAGAGGTGCGTCCATGAATGGTGGGGAATGGGGCTTACGCTCTGAGGCGGCCCAAAGTGGTATGGGGCTTACGCTCTGAGGTGGCCCAAAGTGTTATGGGGCTTATGCTCAGAGGCGGACCAAAGTGGTATGGGGATTACGCTCTGAGGTGGCCCAAAGTGGACTGGGGCTTACGCTCTGAGGCGGCCCAATGTGGTATTGGGGCTTACGCTCTGAGCCAGCCCAAAGTGGTATGGGGATTACTCTCTGAGGCGGCTCATGGTTGTATGGTTCTTATGCTCTGAGGCATCCCAAGGTGGTATAGAGCTTACTCTCTAAGGTGGCCCAAAGTGGTATAGGGATTACGCTCTGAGTCGGCCTATAGTGGTATGGGGATTATTCTCTGAGGCGGCCCATGGTGGTATGGGGGTTACGCTTTGAGGCGGACCATGGTGGTATGGGGCTTAGGCTCTAAGGTGGCCCAAATTGGTATGGGGATTACGCTCTGAGGAGGCCCAAAGTGGTATGGGGATTACTCTCTGAGGGGGACCAAAGTGGTATGGGGATTACGCTCTGAGGCAGCCCAAAGTGGTATGGGGCTTACGCTCTAAGGCAGCCCATGGTGGTATAGGGCTTATGCTCTAAGGCGGCCCATGGTGGTATGCGGGTTACGCTCTGATGCGGCCCAAAGTGGTATGGGGATTATGCTCTGAGCCGGCCCAAACTGGTATGGGGCATACGCTCTGAGGTGGCACAATGTGGTTCAACCTGGCATAAGAGCCAAGTGATAGGATTTGTCGGAGTTTCCTGAGGAATGGTTCGAATCAAGGTACTCAGGGAATTGATGATGAGAATCTCAACTCACGACATAGGAAACGAACAAAGAAGAATGCCTCAACTCAAGGTGTTTCATGGGGTGCAGAGGAGTATCTCAAATCATGGTATTCCACATGTGGGAGGTGGGAGTGCAAAAGGGCACAATTAAAAAACCCGACGACCCAGCCCGAAAACACCGGGTCGGCACGCAATAGGGGCGCGGAGCATGCAATAGGTGCGGCAGGCGTGAAATACGGGAGTCGGGCGTGCAATACTGGAGCCGGGGCACACAACACCAGATTCGGGCTCGCAATAGGATAAGGTGCGTGCAAAAGGGAATGAATTGCGGGAAATAGGGATGCCTTGTGTGAAAAAGGAAGTAGTGTGCGCAATATGGAAGGCTTGCACGCAATAGGACCGGTGCTGCACTTGCGTGCGAAAAATTGGGCTCAACGACACTATTGCGTGCAAAAATTATGTGTTGAGTGGAAAACTGGGAAGGTTGGTCCTTTTCCGTGCAAAAATAATGTTTTACGCTCCATAGGGGGGTTTTCCGCGCTGACACGGAAAATACAGACTTACGCGCATCAAAGCGGCGGCCAACCTTCAAGTCCCCCTCAGAAGAAGGGGGTGCACTTGTATTTATAGGCGGAAACCCAGGAGTCTGTGCGTGTAAAATTCCGTGTGCGCAAATATGGGAACGTAATATTCCGCACACACAAATGTTTTTCCATGTGAAAATCCTTTTTTACGCACAAATCCATACATCGCCCCAAAACCGTCCTGGATGGCCATTCCCAGCAGCCCGACTTCGAACAGCCATAACTTCTGATCCGTAACTCCGTTTGGGATCCACGACCAGTCAAATCAAAGCTTGAGGAACGAGATACGCTCTGGGATCTTGTATGGGAACGTTTGTAAAATTTTGGGGATTCTTTTTCTGGTGCCAACATCCACTCAACCAAAACTCTAATCCAAGATCATAGATATTTTCACTAAAAACCATTTACTAGGGGCTATTATATGAGTACAAGAGGCATTTAGACAGTACAAAGGTCCAAGATATTTCAACTAGTATCTACCTACTTCAAAAATATTCATATTCTTATACACTCTTACACATTGGGAAAACAAACTAGAATGAGATTCATGATTTGATAAATGTTTGTTTCACACAGTTGCAAGCATCAACTAAAAGTTAATAAAGTTTCATCCTAAGGAAACATAAAATTCAAACATATATCAGGATGATATTCAGTGAAACTGATAAAGCTAATAAGCATAGAACTATACATATTGATTTTCAATATATACATATCTCTAATTTTAGAGAAGGGAAACATAACCTTATATGATTCTTTCTTTTCTCTTAACATTCCCCATTCCACACATTCTGTTTTTGAAAAATATTCCTTATACATGCTATTTTGAACATGATCACATTATAATTCTAATGGTTGAATGATCCACAGAGAAATCCGGATAAGATAGGGCTAGTAAGAGTATATATCCACTCTCTTCCAAATATGGGATTTCATTTTCAATCTCAATTTTAGAGGTTTTATAATTCTTTAAATTTTTCTCTTTATGGTAATACATGTGAAGTCCAATATTTCCATAAATACATAATATTCTTTTAATGTAGTAAAAATGTATGAAAATACTTATCAAGAGGTTAGATAAGTAATCATGTTTTTATTAACTATAAGATCTTCAATTGATATCGTCTAAAAATATTGTTCCCCATCAGATATATTTTCAAGAGATAAATATGTAGGATCAAAATATGATGTAAATGCTCAATTTACAAGATGGGTGAATTGTATAATTTAAAAAGTCCTTTGGAACCTTTAAATATGTTATAAAAAGTTTGTTTTTAAACCTAATGAAAACTATGTTTAGCTTTGTTAAACATGGTAAATTCATAAGACCTCTTAGTTCTACAAAATTTTCTGGGTTCCAGAAATATGATTCCAGAAATGACACATGATAAAAGTTTACAAGGAAAATATTATACCTTAAAGCATATAGAATATTATTAATCAGAGTATACATGTAAAAGAAAGTATAATATAGTTATACTTTCCATATTAATCAAAATGCTGTGGAAAATAAACTAGAAACAAAAAAGGTAACAAGTATGAAATCTTTAAACCCAAAGAGTAGGGTATCGAACAACCGTTGATAAAGGTCCCTTGATTTATACTTTCAAGAAAGTTTTTCTTACCCACAACGGGGTAACCCCTTGATAGGAATCTCAAAATATATCTTGATATCAATAGAAGCCCTCCAACATCAAGGTAGTCGGCATCTCTATCTTCCCAATCAAGGAATTCCTCGAACTTTATGGTATTCAACACCTCTTTCATCCTATCCCCAGAAGCCCTTGATTCTTCACAGCAACAATCAGAGTTGCATGAAGCAATCTGAACATGTTGTTCAGTATGCACAAGGCATGAGAGTTTCTCTCTCTAGAAATCACTTCAACAGCATGTGGTCTCTAGAAGGATAGATTAGTTCTCAGTTGTTATTGGGTCGTTCAAATGATCTCCTGTTTATAGGAATTTCATCAATGGTTAGCTCCCTCCTCCAACGGTCATATTTTTCATTGAATCTTAGAGGGACCTATACATGTGTCACTTAAAATGGTTAATTAGAAACGGATTTCATGGCATCATTTCATAACTAAAACAGGGTTAAGTAAAATATGGTTTCTTAACAAAATCCAATTTTCCAGAGTCTAAGGAAAAATAAATGTTAGAGTCTGAGTAAATAATCACTTGGAGACTATAAATCATAAATACCCGAATTCTATTTTTCATGGAATTTGGAACCTGAATTCTATAGATTTCAGAATCTAAATTATAATGAAATGATATTCTGTATTCTAAATAATTCAGAACCTAAATTCTGAGGAATTTGGAACCTGAATTCTAAGGAATTCCGAACCTGAATTCTGAGGAATTCAGAATCTGAATTTTAGAGAATTTGAAATCTGAAAATAGAGAATTCAGAATCTGAATTTCAAAGAATTCAGAATCGAAATTTCAGAGAATTTGGAATCTGAATTTCAGATAATTCAGGATCTAAATTTCATAGAATTCGGAATATTAATTTTATAGAATTCGGAATCTAAAAACAGATTACTCTATATTTTAGCATTTATAAGATTCTGAGGTTTTAGATATGAAACTGATTTTAAGACTTTAAAAATAAAAAGAGTTAGAATAAGATATACAATATCATGAACAATAAAAACAAAGGTAAGGAGAAACTTTCCTTGGGGAAGGAAAATTTTCTTTATTAAGATAAATCTTAGGGGAAATAAAATTTTCCTTTAGATAGAGTGTTTGTAATTTTCAAAACGTAAAGGAATAGAAAAGACATAAGGAAACCTTATTGACTCAATAATCACCCCCTTTTTTGAAAGCACAATCATCTTTACAAATAAGAATCTTAGGACTTAGAAATTTTATGGACTTGAAAATAAAAACATATCTCCCTTTACTTATAGATCATAGTGAATACGACTAACACCCCTATAGGCTTTAAAGTCCCTAATGATCATATTCTTGATTTTTTGAATGAGATTTTTCATTTTTCTTGCATAAAAAAATATTCATTGATAAGAACATCCTCTAAGATGAACATTCCCTTTCATAGGTAAATCTCTTCTTACATAGTATTCTTTTTATCATTCCTTTCCCCACCATTGTGATTTTCAAAAAGGAATAAAGAGAATGAAAAATTGGTACCTAAAACATTAGTACTAAACAACTAAAAATATAGAGAACAAATCAGTTAAAGATTGTATAGTTGAACCAAATATAACATCATCAACATAAATTTAAACAATAGAAACGTTTTTCTTATCATTATTTATAAAAAGGGTTGAAGAAACATTTCCCTTAATGTAATTTGTTTGAAGAAAAACCATGTAAGTCTATCATACTAGGATTCAGGGGCTTGTTTAAATATATATAAAGATTTGGTAAGTTTAAAAACATGTTCAGGATGTTTTGTATCTTCAAAACCAAAAGGATGTTCAACAAAAACTTCCTCTTGATGGCATCAATTAAGGAAAGCACATTTAACATACATTTGAAATTTTTTGAAATTAAAAAATGCTACAAAGGCTAGTAAAATATTAATATATTCATGTCTAGATACTATAGAATATGTTTCTTCATAGTCCATTCATTCTTTTTGATTATTTCCTTTATAAACCAACATAGATTTATTTCTTACTATGATTCCATGTTCATCACACTTATTTCTAAAGACCCATTTTACTCTAATACCAGAGGTTTCCTTAGGGCTTTCTAAGAAGTTCCATACTTTATTCCTTTTAAATTCATTTAGCTCATCTTGCATGGATTTTATCCAACCATCATCACCTAAAGCTTAATCAGTTATTTTTTGTTATAATTTGGAAAGGAATGTTAGATTTTATACTTCATTTCATAAGGAACCTCTAGTCCTTGTAGGTTTATTAAAAACACCAATGATGTTATCACTAGGATTATCTTTAAGAAACAGTTGATTTGGGTTTTTTAAAACATGTTCATTAGCGTATAGTAGGAAATATTCGGGGGTAAATGTCTCATAAAAATTTTCTTGAATATTTTCTTTATCATAAGGATCTTCTATCAGGGTTTGATAATCAGTTATTGAAAACACATCGGAAGATGTAGGTTGAGGTTGTTTAAATACAAAAGGATTGGTTTAATCAAATTTAACATGTACTATTTATTCAACAGTACAAGTATTTTTATTGAAAACTCTATAGGCTTTTGAAGTTGGGGATTATCTTAAGAAAACAACTTCAACATATTTGGGTGCGAATTTATGTCAATTATCTTTATTATTCAGAATGAATACTTAGAAACCAAGTACCTTGAAATAGGAAAGTCTAGGTTTTCTACTATTCCATAACTCATAAATAGTTTTGTTAAGAAATGGTTTAATCAAAACTCTATTTATAGTATAACAAGAAATAATTATATATTTAGCCCAAAAATGTTTGGCTATCGAATATTCACTCAACATGGTTCTAGTTATCTCTTGAAAAAATAGATTTCTTCTTTCAATAACACCATTTTGTTAAGGAGTTCTTAGTGCTGAGAAGTTATGATTAATTCCCTTTCAACTAAGAAAAGATTCAAAATTAGAGTTTTGAAATTATCCTCCATGATCACTATGAATAGTTATCAATGGAAGGTTTTTCTCATTTTTAATATGGGCTCTAAAAATTTTGAAATAAGAAAAAGCATCAGATTTCTTTGCTTGAAAATAGACCCACATAAATCTAGTTTAATAATCAACTATGAAAAATACATAATATTTTCCTCCAATGCTTCCAGTTTGTATTGGACAAAAAAGATATATATGCACCAACTGTAATGAATCAGTAGTTGAGATTTGCACAAGAGACTCATCCCAGTTGGTGAGGACTCTCTATGTGCATCCAAGAGACCCAAGATCAAATCCGGGTGGAGGCATATTTCTGGGGGTACTGTAGAAGTAATGTAGCATGTACTATAGCAGCCGGAACTATTCATCCATTTGGGAATTCAGGCCACCGGTTTGGTCCTCGGGTCCCGCAAGGCTTTCAGGCCCCCCAAAGACTTTAGGCCAGTTGATTCTCAAGTCCGTCGGGCCACTTTATGGCCTTAGGGCCACCCCAAGGCCTTCGGGCCACATGAATGCAGGCCCCAGACACACTAAGAAAAAGAACCAACCTCAGAAGAGGATTCAGAGCAGGTGCACTCACCAGAGCAGAACCAAATGGATTGTCAGAATTAGAGGGTATGTCTATCTCATCGGTACCAGCCTGTGCTTTCACGAGAAGCCTATAAAGACGGTCATGCAAAGGTGGAGAGCTACTATCATGATGCAGATTCTGGGGAGGGGAGTTCCTTGTAGATAATCTGGTTGAATTCCCTAAGACCTTCGGGTCACGTAATCTCCTCAGCCTGCGGGCCATGTAATCTTTGAGCCTACTGGCCTTGTAAGGGTTCCCCCTCATCCCTTGAAAGTGGGGTTATCAAAAATCAATAAAATGAAGGCCTTAGGGCCATTCAGGCAGTTTTTGAGACTTTACCGGCTAATTTAAAACGTGATTTATGTTTCTTTCCATATTGACAAGGATCACAAACTTTTAAAGAATCAAATCTAAGATCTGGTAGATCCTTAACTAGTCATTTAATAGAGAGTTTTCATTGGTAACTAAGGTTATAGTGTCCTAACATTCTATTCCATAACCAAGAATGATCTTCCATTTCACTAAGACAAGGTTACTCTTGGCTCCAAAGGTCTTCTATGTTTATTGTGTACACATTCTCTTGCCTTTGGGAACAAAGAAAAAAATCATCCTTGGAATTGTGTACTAAACACTTTTCATTCCTAAAATTAACAAGGTAACCTTCATCACATAATTGAATTACGCTAATAATGTTGTTCTTAAGACCCTTAACAAATAAATCATTTGAAATCAATGTTTTTCCAAGAAGAACAATATTACCTATACCAATAATTTCCCCCTTAGAATTATCTACTAAGTTTACTTTTCCCCCTTTCATCTTGATAATATTTTCAATGATGTTTTTGTTACCAGTCATGTTTAGGGAACATCCACTCTCCATGTACCTTGTATTATTGTTGGTACAATCTTTATTTTCCTGAAAATAAGACTGTTAGACTTTTGGAACCCAAAATTCCATGGATCCGGAAACATCAGAAAATAGAATATTTGGAATCCACATTTTCATAGAAAAATTAGCTTTATGAAAACCTAAAGACTGAGTTTTGTTTAAAGAACATTTTTTTCCCAATTCCCACCACGCTGACAATGTGTGCAGAATGGAGAACATTGAGGAACAAAATAATTATTACTAAAACTGGTTTTGAATGAGTATAACCAAATCCAGAATTATTCCTTAGAGGTCGAATTTGGGAATACATCTTATCAAAGTTTTTCTAACCTATTTTAGAGTTTGACAAAAACTTCTTCAAGGAAAATATTTCAGACTTTAGTCTAATAACGATGTTTTTATCCTCAAAAACATTAGTTTTAGCACAAGAGTTAGTCTCTAAAATATTTTTCTTAAAAATTAATTTTTCTGGATCCTAAGAAAGATTATCCATTTTATAATTTATTTCCTAATGGTTTTTTGAAAGACATTAAAAATCATTAATTTCCTTATCATGATCTTTAGAATGATTTGATACTTCTTCAGTAAGAATAGAAATCCTAGAATTTTCCTTATTTATTTTTTTCTTGAGTTTTGAATTTTCATTCTCAAAAATCTTAGCAAACCTAGAAACTTCTTCATAAGAAGTTTAAGTATTCGTTTCATCATAATAAGATACTTCATCTAAATATTCTTAATATTTATTATCACTATAATTAACATTCAGGGATACATTGGTTATAGATTCTGCATTGTGTACCTTGACCATTAGACCATGATTTTCAAAGGGTAACTTGGAAATTAAACTAAGATTCTTCTAACTAGAAGATTCATACTCTGAGGATTCATCAGAAGAGTCTTCACCACTGGCACTCCAGGTGTCATTAGCATTAAAAACATTCTTAGTTTTGTCTTTGTAGTACTTATTTCTATTTCTCTCACAATGCCTTTCCTTTCTATCATTTTTCTTAAGCATAGGACAATATGGCCTTATATGCCCAACTCTTTTGCATTCCTAACATGTCACTTCATAGTCCTTCTTGTCCTTTCTTTCTCTCTTATTAAATCTATAAAGAAAGTATTTTGTCCCAACTAACTAGTTCATCCATCGAGCAAGATTATCTAGATCATTATCAGAATGTTCACTTTCTCTTGATTCAGATAAAATACTGACTTCCTTATATTTGGATCTTGTAACCCTTTCAGGAATTTTGACTTTAGTAGTAGTAAAGGCTGCAATTTCATTGTCATTATTCTTTTTATTCAAATAAGCATCACTTTTCATTCTTGTCTCATGTTGAAGAAGAGTTCAAAAAATCTCACCAAGAGTAATTTGTGATACTTTACTATTATCATCAATAGTTGTTCTCTTAGATTCCCACTCATCAGACACAATATCTATAATCTTGTCCACAAGTTCCTCATCATCTAAACCTTTCTCACCCATAGATTATAAACTATTAACAACAGTCATAAACCATTTTTGTATCTTGCAAACTTGTTCTCTATAAGGAAATAGAAATCCATGATATTCTTCTCAAAGAATAGCTCTTCTAGTTTCTATAACCTTGGATGTACCAAAATGGGTGACCTCTAACTTCTTCCAAGTATAATTTTCAGCTTCAAAAGAAGAAATCCGATTGAATATATTCCTAGTCATGGAACACAACAAAGTATTGCATACCATGTAGTTCAATTGATATTCTGAATATTCTTGATTAGTAAAAGTTCTGACTTCCTTATCAGGAATCTTGTAATCATTAGTAAGCGTAATGAAGTTTTCCTCTCCAATATTAATAACCAATGTCTTCATAAGATATATCTAATATTTATAATCATTCCCATAAAATATTAGTGGTCTAGTAGGATTTTGATTTTCAATCGAACCAACATTTATTCCTAACGTATAAAAGAAAATATTTTTCCATAGAAACACGTTAATAGTAAAAGTTTGGAAACAAGGATAAGAATCCTAAGAAAGGAAATTATTTAGAACAATGAAAACATCAGAAACATAACTTATATCTGAATATAGTATTTTAGAGACATCATCTAATACCAATTATAGGATCATAATATGATGTATATGATCAATTAACAAGACGTGCGTGAATTTTATACATTAAAAATACCTTTGGAACATTTAAAGTTGGTATAAAACATTTGTTTTTAACCCTAAGGAAAATTATGTTTAACAAGGTTAAAAAGGTTAATTTCACAAGACCTCTTAGTTCTAGAAAATTTTATAGGTTTCAGAAATATGGTTCTGAAAATGAAACTTACAAAATGTTTACAAGGAAAAGATTCTACCTTAAAGCGTATGTAATCTTATTAATCAGAGTATAAAATTACAAGAAAGTATAACACAATTATACATTCCTTATTAATCAAAATTTTGTGGAAAATATACATGAAACAAAAAAAGTAACACATATGAAATATTTTATCCCAAAGAGTTGGGTATCTAACAACCTTGGATAAAGGTCCCTTTATTTATACTTTCATGAAATTATATCTTATGGACACCAGGGTAATCCCTCTATAGGAATATCAGAATCTGTCTTGCTATCCTTTCAAGCCCTTGAACCTCAAGGTAGTATAAAACTCTATCTTCCAAATCAAGGATGTCTTCAAACTTTAAGGTAGTCAGCACATCTATCTTCCTATCCCTCGAAGCCCTCGATTATACAAAGAAACAATCAGAGTCTCATGAAGAAATATGAACAAGATGTTCAGTACGCATAAGGAATAAGAGTTTCTCTCTCTATAAATCACTTCAACAACAAGTGGTCTCTATAATGATATATCAATTCTTAGTTGTTATTGGATCGTTCAAATGAGCTTCTATTTATAGGCATTTTTTCAACCGATGGCTTCATCCTCAAATGGTCATATTATTCCTTGAATATCTGAGGTACATGTACACATGTCACTCAAGAAACAGTTAATTAGAAATGGATTGCATGACATCATTTCATAACTATAACAGGGGTAAGTAACATATGGTTGCTTAACCAAATCCAATTTTCCGGAGTCTAAGGAAAAATAATTTTCGAAGTCTGAGTAAATAAACACTTGGAGACTATAAATAATAAATATCTGTATTATTGTTTTCAAGGAATTTGGAACCTGAATTCTATAGTTTTCGGAATCTGAATTCTAATGAATTCAGAGTCTGAATTTTAAGTAATTCTGAAGCTGAATTCTGAGGAATTTGGAACCTAATTTCTGAGGAATTCAGAATCTAAATTTCAGAGAATTCAGAATCTGAAAACTAAGAATTTGCAATCTTATTATTAGAGAATTCAGAATCTAAAAATAGAGAATTCTGAATCTGAATTTCAGAGAATTTGGAATCTGGATTTCAGAGAATTTAGAATCTGAAAATAGAATACTCTATATTTAATAATTTATAGGACACTGAGGATTTAGATATGAAACCAATTTATTGAATTTAGAAATAAAAAGAGTTATAATATGATAAACTTTATCATGAACAATGAAAAAAATGTTAAGGAGAAAATTTCCTTGTGGAAGGAAAAATTTCCTTATTAAGATAAATCGTAAGGGAAATAAAATTTTCATTTGAGATAGAGTGTTTGTGATTTTAAAAACATAAAAAAATGAAAAAAATTCAAAAGGAAACCTTATTGACTTAATAAAAGAATATTGAATTCATTATATAATTAGTCATTAATGAATCGTAAGATAATCCACCCGTGTAAGATAAAGTGTTTTTAACGTAGCATTCACTTTTCTTCAACTTATTTTAGCAACAAAAAAGATTCTCAAAAGAATAAAATCTTTTCATATTTTTATTCTATATACAATTATACCTTGATTAACAAATTAAAACATCACATCATAATTTAAAGTCTTACATTCTAATTTTTTTTTTCTCAGTGACTAAGGATGATCCTTAATATGTGAAAGACAAAATTCTTGTGTAAGAATAAATACATGAATACAGAGTAAGATGAATATAATTTGAAACAATTAAAAAACATGGTAGGATAAACATAGAGATTATTTGGATCATAAAAACACATTAATAGTGGATGAATTTGAACAATACACTTTACAAAAAATCCAACATAACCCATATGTCCAACCAAACTAATATCCAAATAATACAGCAATGCAGACTCCAAAATTGATTTACACTAAGATAATAGAGAGAAACACTCTATGTATTTTTCATAGAAATCTAATATCCACATTTCATCAATAATGTTCATGATAATACATAAAATTACACCAAAACTGAACCCATCCTCTCATGCATCCTAGGTCAAAACAAAAACCCTATTACAAACATTGTGATAAAATTAATTTCATACATAAAAAAAAACAAATACATTCCAATTTTTTTTCAAAACAATTCAAAAATTCCATAATGAAAAAAATAATTTTTATCAAAGTACCATTTTTTAAATAACCCATTTAATTTTTAAAACACCCCATTTCATTGACAGAAAAACAAATTAAATCTTATTTTTTTCAATTCCATCAATTAAAACATTTTCTCCACCAGAATATCCAACTTTTATACAAAATTTCAAACATTCAAAACCTATTTTCAACATCAAATTTAAATTTTTCTGAATAACCTTTTAAAACATAATAATAGATAACCCATTATATTAAAAATATTCATAATCCAACTTTTATTCTTTTAAAATACTCAGAAAAGATAAGGTTATTTTGAAAAAATCTACTTATGCATCTTAATTTTTTTAATTAATGAGATAATTAATTTTTAAATATTAAAAAATTACCAAAAAATCACCGTCCCATTTTCAAATAAATATGAATCATATATGAAAATTAATTATTAAAACATATCATAAAGCATGCCTGTAATATCTTATTACTTGCATTTGTGTGCTTTTGACTCTTTGTTTTGATTCCCCTATGTGTGGATATTTCTTTAGATTGTTTTTTGAGGAAGATGGTGACTATTAAGGTTTATGGAAATTATCTTGTTTGATTCATGGTAAGTGAAAATCACGAACCCTTTTTCAGGAAACCATGATCCATTTGTTGGAGATACAGTGGAGGGTGAATGGTTGGAACACTATTTGTTAAACTATTTGGAAAAAACATAAAACCTCTTCTAGTAGTCTTGGTTAGGGAACATAGTTGGCATATGGAATGTCAAAAAATGTATTCAAACTTTGTATCAATTCTATTTTCTCTATTTTTCGGGGGAATGGTTAGGCATATAGTTATGACTAATTGTGTGAACTACCCTAGGAAACTATGTAAATGTGTATTCAATTCCATGAAAATTGTAATTAAAATTCTAATAGCCCCCTATTTAAACATAAACACATCCTAATCAATTATAATTTGATTATTTTTTTTATTATTCCTATAAAGTTATTTTGGAAGTCCCAGACTCTTATCTTAGTGGATCATATTTCCAATCATTGTGGTGATATTCTTTCGATATGTTTTTATTTTCATGGAATTAGATCTCCCATCTTCTATTGATTCATTCTTCCAAGAGGATATCAAATCCTTGTTATTTTATATATCATGTATGAATGATGTGGAATTGTGGATATAGGGGTTTTCTCCCTTTTGTCAAGATCATATTTCTTGATCCATTTATCACCATTATAGACGATGCATCTCAGATCCATTATGGTTGGATTCTAGATTTTTCATGAAAGTGGTCCAATATTTTTAGTTTATTTTAAATTTTTTTATTTCTGTAGAATTTATATATATGTACCTCCTTCTAACCCATGTTATATAACTATTGAACTTGAATGGCCATGTGAAATCCTCTTTTATCCTCTTTTAAATAAATTGAGCATTGTATGAGTTTCATCTCAGAAGTTTATAAATTCATGAATGTTATGTTGATTTTAATTCCCATTAAAATATATTTTCAGGGTTACCTTGTAGAAATTTTTGACATATACATGGTTTATATTTATATAGTGAAATGATTTTACTTTTTTGAAATGGGATGAAATATGTGATGTTTTATGTAGAGTATTAATTGGTTAAATTTTTTAAATGACACAGATCCCTCTTTGAATTATTTTATATTTTTTTGAAATGGGTGTTCATGGGTTACTTAAAATGAGTTATTTATTCACATTGAATGTGGGTGTAAAACCATGTTTTGAAATGACCTTAATTATTTTAAAATGTTGAAACCTCAATGAATTCCATTAAGTTATTTAAATGAAAAGCTTCTTTTAAATAAAAATTTTGAATTATGATAAAGGTTGTGAAGGGAATAATTTAGTTGTACCCTTTTTAATGGTTGGATTGAATAAATGTTTCGAAATTAATGGATAATGTTTGATGGCCCAGTTTTCACTTTATAATGATCCTCTCTTATAGTAATCCCTTAATGTAAATTTTTTAATTCCTATACTTACCATTCATGGATTTTATAAAATATATTATTTAATTTTAGGGAGGAAGAGGGTGACAGTGAGATATAATTTGAAGGCATTTGGCCATTATTAAAATTTTGAGGGCATGGGACCCTAATTGATATTGATATGTATCCCTGCTGTGATCCTCATAACATGACTATCTTACTCACCTATCTTGACTTGTAACAGCCCAAGATTTTATGAAAAATATTCTTTTTAATTTCACTAATGTCTTGTGTTGTACGCTACACCAAAAGGATCTTGCACAACACGCATCCTTGACTTGCCTTGCATTACACGCAATCACAACCTTCCTCGATAGCGTGTGTAGTACGCAATACTGAGTTTCACTAAACAACGATATTCTATTAAAATATTATTAAAACTAGCCGTTATGAATAGTAATAACCACTTTTTAAATTTTAGAAATTTTAGCTCTCAAAATGGACTTCATTTTTGGATTCGGAATACCGAAATTAGCCTAGGGTGAAATTTTGGTATTTTTATGAAAACTTTCAATTTTTGATGAATAGTGAAACCACTAAGTGGTAGGTTAAAAACTGAATTTTGCATAAAACTTAATTTTACCGCTTCTGTGAATGGAATTTCGAAAATCCGACAGACACGGTTGATATCAGTAAGTAAAATGTGGTTCAATGAGATAAAAATAATTTTTTGGTGAATAGTAACTTTTTACTTTTTTTTACCGCGGTTAATAGTAAATAGGGTAACTAAGGGTCAAAATGATATTACTATTACCCTAAAACATGTCCTAATTCTATTGGATAAGTGTAATTCGACCAAAAACAACCTTATGAATAAAATATGACCATTTAGGCCCACTTGGACTAGATTAGGACATTTATTATTAATTTATTTAAAGAAGGGTTAAAATAGTTAAAATCAATGTTTAATACGTAAATCATTTTTAATATGGGGTTATACATAAGATAAATTCGACTATAAATATTAATTAGAAATCTAAAAATATTTCCTACATAATGGTATTTTATTTGTAATTTTTAGACATTAGATAATTTAATTTATTTATGACATAATGATGATGCAGTAATTATCTTATTTATGAAATATTGACATAATTGATGTTATAAACACCAAAATAAATGTAATTTGAGACTTTTTATGAATTACACTAATTTTATAGGTTACTATGATATATTAGTGTTGTTTTAATCAACTTGGTTCGAACATATAATTCTGTTATGACTTTCACAAAAATCATATATCAAATAGTGTCAAAATTGACACAAAATAGTTTTTAAATCAAATATTATATTATTAATTGTTATTTTATTCCTAAAAATCTAAGGTTAGGCCAAATTACTTAGATAAGGATATATGTATTAGTAATAAACAATTTGGGGTTCGTTTGACATGTTATAGTAAGTGTATTAACCATATAGTGAAAGAAAACAAAAAGACACGGTAAAAGTTAAATTATTTAACTTAGAGTTAAATCTAATTGATAAGGTTAAAATAATATCATAAACTTGTATAAATCCTATTGGTTGATAGGATTTCGACCCATCCCAACTTTAGCTTCGAAATAAGACCCTTTGGAACCATTATAAACCGATTTTGACTTTAATATAAAATAATATTTTGAGATATTCCTAAGGTGCCCCTCTCCTCCCTTATAAAAGGGCACCTCCTCCCCCTTCCTCCTCACACCAATTTGAGCACTCAAGCTCTGCCAAACTCTGCCAAAATCCCTTCTCCGCTTCCCTAGAATAATCCTATAGGTCCTGGTTTTCTTCAAAGACCAATATTAGTTCCCTAAGTGGAGGATTCAAAGAGGCGTTTCAAAGAAGAGGTAATAACCATTACCGATCTTTTCAATTTCTTTCTTCTTCAACTTCTTCTTCTTTAGTTATTTCATAACAAAGTAATAACATCAGTATTACTTACATACTGATATGTTATTATAAATATGAAACAAACCTAATTCACCTTCTATCCATCCTACGGAAAAAATGAAATCACCGCGCGTGCGTACGTACGGAATACCGTCTCCACGCCGTGGTGTAATCTATTTTCCACCACGACCTTACAAGGATGGGTATAATGGTTTAATGAGTAACTATATATGATTATTATAAAGTGATATTGATACTTAAATAGTATAAATACACTTCAACGCAATTCCACGACCATGGGAATGATATCATCGCTCGTGCGTACGTACGGACTACCGTCTCCACGACGCGATGAGATTCGTTCTCAATGATTAACCATTAATGAATGATTATAAAGTATATATAATAAGTAATAATGAAATATATTACCTAATAATGATACTGTAATTATTTATATTTATATGTATGTCATCTACTTAATTCCATTCAATTCAATAAGGAAACGAAAACAGCGTTCATGCATACGTACGGACTACCGTCTCCATGAACGGAGTATTTCTTTCCATTTAATGATTTATTATATATGTATATTATGAATATATATTTATATAAATCATGTTTTATATTCTGGAATTAAGTAATCATGATCTATGTAATCATATGAATAATTACAAGTTAAAAACACGAACGACAAATGAGACGATTTTACCCGAAACGCTACTTTAACATGAATTTACAAAAGAACGGGTAATATAAAGTCATAAGAGTACCATATATGATATAATAACAATGAATATGATTCTGGAATAAGTCAATAACATGATTTAAATCATTATACAGGAGTTTTGGACACGTACAAAGCAAGTCGGACCTAAGGTAAGGGAAAATATCACAATCTCATTTTTATCCGAGATTGTTTATACTTTGGTATTTACTGGGGTGTATTTTATCATCCACATCCATGTTTCATAAATAATATTATTTACATCTACCTACAATTGTTTAAATCCATTTTTACCCTTCGGTGAGTTTTTAGTAAAATAAATGAAAGGAATCTTTTGTCGTTTTTCATACGAGGTACTTTTTGACTTTTCTGACAAAAGTACGAAGAATGTTTTTTTTAACTTATACGGAATGAAAGGATTTTTAAAACATTATTTCCAAGAAGATTCCTTTACAAGTTTTAAAGTTTATTTTTAATCAACTTCTTTTATTTTAATGTTTTATGACATGTTATGAAAGGAAAAATGTTTTTGAAGAAGAAAGGATATTTTCCTCAAGAATGGAGTTCAAGTGTTTTATCAAAATTATTTTCCATCTAAGATAATAAAGGGTTCTGTTTTTATCCCTATTATTACATTGATTTTATCATGTTGTGATGGAATTATTTTTATGAATTCCTTTATCTTATATGAATTGATTTATGATGTCATGATGTTTCAAGAATCCCATTTTTGTTACATGTGTTATGCGATGATGTATGTTTTATGATTATGTGGAACACATAAGAAAGGATTCATTATAAGATGGGTGGGACCTATATCTCCCTCCAATGCATTGGGTAAAGATTTTATATCTCATGAGATAGACAGGGCTGGAACGGTAGGATATACCGGTTCAGTGAAACAGGACTGAAACGAGGGTTACTCGATTCAGAAAGGGACTTTGTCCACTAAGATAGTCTTGGAAATGAGTCTTTACTAACAAGAAATGATTCTCTATGATTATGTGTGAATGCCACAAAGTTTCATGTTTTAGGTTATGATTATTGTGATTACATTTCACTGCCATGATTTACCCCATGTTATGAAATTATGATCTTTTTTGCAGGTTAAGATTTCCAAAAGTTATGTGCTTATGTATATGATGTGATTGATTTTTCTTCTGTTTACCTTTACTGATCATTTGAGCTCACCCTTTTATGTTTTCTTTTCCGCAGGATATAAAGAAAGGTTTTAGGTAAAAAAAAGGAAGATCTTTATGGGAGATTTTGAACATCTTTCACCACGATTAGAAGATTATATTCCGAGTTTCCAAAGACACTAAAATATTACGATCCTTGTGTGTGTGTTTTTGTTATGTACTAAGTATTCCGCAAAAGTAATGTAATGTCCATGTACGATAAGCTTCGGGTCTCTACAGTTGGTATCAGAGGTAAGGTTTAGTCAACCTTTGGAAACTAGGATGCGAAAACGTTAGTGAGATCCCTAGAGATATTTCTATGGTATGTCTAGGGATGTCCCTAAGGTTAAGTATACGTATAGGTTATAGTACTAGAACTATGATAACGATCATAGAATTAAACCTAAGATGTTAGATATTGAAGGTACTCCCCCTTTATTATGTTGTTTTCCCTAGCATGATTTTTGCCTCTCACACTATTCTTTTTGGGTTTTAGACGATGGCTGGAACCCGAAGGAACCGTGTTGATCAATGTAATGGACAATGCAATGATTGTCCTCCTGAACAAACAAATGTTATGGGAGATGGAGTGCAAAATCTTATTTCTATACTTACAAAAGCTATGAATCATTCTGGACTTCCAAATGAGCAGAGAAGGGAACAATATTCTATTGAGTCCTTCATGAGGCAACGTCCACCTTCTTTCAGTGGGTCTTCTGATCCACTTGTTGATGAACAATGGATCAGTACCACTGAAAAGATATTTTCAGTTCTTCAATGTTTTGAACATGATAAAGTCATCTTAGCAGTATATCGTTTGGAAGGTGAAGCTGATCAATGGTGGAATCTTATCAAGAATACAAGTCAAAGAGATGAAATTGAGTCCATGGAATGTGACGAGTTCAAGAACTTATTTTTCAATAAGTACTTCCCTTGTATTCTTCGAACAAAGATAGAGAAGGAGTTTCTTGAACTAAAGCAAAAGGATGATGAATCTGTTGGTATATACGAAGCGAATTTTACAAGACTTGCAAGGTATGCATCTGGCATTATCATCCAACCTGAAAGTAAAGTTGATTGATTTTTCAGTGGCTTAAAACCAAGTCTTCGAAGGGCATTAGCTATAAGAGACTTCAGTAGCTATGAAGAAATTGTGCGTTGTGCTATCAAGGTAGAAATGGAAGTTGGTGTTACATATCCATCTCATGGTTTTGACAAAAAACGAAAGATGGAGTTCAAGGAGAAATCTCAGAATAATGGTGAAAAGAAGATGAATGTTTCCTTATGCACAAAGTGTGGAAAGAAGCATGGTGGAGATTGTCTTAAAGGGACTAGAAAATGTTTTAAGTGTGGAAAAGAAGGTCATCGAGCAGCTGAGTGTCGAAGTAATGGAAAAAGGGTTTCTAATGATGTGAATAAATCAAACACTGCAGAGAACGCACCACCAACACTTCAATGCTTCAAGTGCAAGGAAATGGGGCATTATGCTAATAAATGCCCTAATCCAAGGGTTAGTGATGATCAACATGAGCAACCACTGAAGGCAAAGTACAAAGGGAAGTCACATGCGATCACTATTGGAAATGTTGAATATGAAAACGATGTGGTGGAATGATTAAGTGTTTATGTAATGGGATTTCGAAATAATGTTGTATCATTGAGTATTGCAATATTTATTTATGTGGTATTCAAAGTGATTGATATATTTTGGAAATAAGATGATATGCGCATAATGAAGGGAAAACGAGAAAATGAAATGTTTAATAGTATTCATGAGCTCATGATTGATATAAGGACTAAGTGATATCATGGTTTGAGAATATAGAATTTTGAGGATTTTGGTATGTGGAAAGTGTTAACTTTTAACTGCATTCATGTTTTCACTAAGGTTCAATGGGTATTCAAAAGAATACATGATTAAGGACTTTGAATGTGACCAACAAAACATATCTTATGATATATGGGGATCAACGATGGTATTAAATCTCTGGTAATCGTTTTCACTATGTTATTAGAGTGGACTGCAGTATTATGGATAAGCCTAAAGATTGAAATGGATTATGTTGGACATAAGTGAGTATTGTTTAAGGATAGAAGTTTTTTTTCGATATTATTGATGGGATGTTATAGTAATGTAGTTTTAGAAAAAGGACAACCTGCAGGATGGGCGACAGCCCATCGCTTCGGACAAGGCTGTGGGAATCGAACCCACAACCGAAGTGCGACTGGCCTACCACTGGCCTACAGGAAGTCCCTGTTTAGTAGAAACTAGTTTTATTATATTAAGCAGTATGATATATGAAGTATAAGTCCATTTTAGGAACCATATATGATTAATCTCACTATAGACCGACTTATGTATATAATTTTTGCTAACCTTTTGTTTGAGACAGATGGAATGACCTGTCATTCTATCACATAATCTACTAACACTTCACGAATAACAAATTCAACTTCATTTATTTAAGAGATGAAGTGGAAATTGTTCAAGGCATGAACAACAGTGAGATTGTACCAAAATAAAGAAAGTATTTATTCTAATTCAAATTTTCAACTTTAGGGAAATGATCTTGAAAACCAAAAATGTTGTCCTAGTGATCTTATACCTGATGAATCAGATGGTGCCTTAGATCGTCACAAATTTATGGATTTGTGATTGTTGGCTTTTCCATAGCCATGTTCTCTACCACTCTCCATCAGAACATGATGGTTAGATTTTTTTCCATATCCATATTTTCACCTATGTGGAAACCCAGTGATTAGTTTATTTGGGTAATCGTTACATTTCATACTTTAGTTTTTAAAGACAAGTTTTGGTATTCCTTTTTACGATGTGGGTTTCTATTAAATAAACTTTCGAATAGTAAACTATTTATAACCCCGACGAATTTCGAGGGCGAAATTCATTTTAAGGGGGGTAGAATGTAACAGCCCAAGATTTTATGAAAAATATTCTTTTTAATTTCACTAATGTCTTGTGTTGTACGCTACACCAAAAGGAGCTTGCACAACATGCATCCTTGACTTGCCTTGCATTACACGCAATCACAACCTTCCTCGATAGCGTGTGTAGTACGCAATACTGAGTTTCACTAAACAACGATATTCTATTAAAATATTATTAAAACTAGCCGTTATGAATAGTAATAACCACTTTTTAAATTTTAGAAATTTTAGCTCTCAAAATGTACTTCATTTTTGGATTCGGAATACCGAAATTAGCCTAGGGTGAAATTTTGGTATTTTTCTGAAAACTTTCAATTTTTGATGAATAGTGAAACCACTAAGTGGGAGGTTAAAAACTGAATTTTGCATAAAACATAATTTTACCGCTTCTGTGAATGGAATTTCGAAAATTCGACAGACACGGTTGATATCAGTAAGTAAAATGTGGTTCAATGAGATAAACATAATTTTTTGGTGAATAGTAACTTTTTACTTTTTTTTACCGCGGTTAATAGTAAATAGGGTAACTAAGGGTAAAAATGATATTAATATTACCCTAACACATCTCCTAATTCTATTGGATAAGTGTAATTCGACCAAAAACAACCTTATGAATAAAATATGACCATTTAGGCCCACTTGGACTAGATTAGGACATTTATTATTAATTTATTTAAAGAAGGGTTAAAATAGTTAAAATCAAAGTTTAATAAGTAAATCATTTTTAATATGGGGTTATACATAAGATAAATTCGACTATAAATATTCATTAGAAAGCTAAAAAGATTTCCTACATAATGGTATTTTATTTGTAATTGTTAGACATTAGATAATTTAATTTATTTATGACACAATGATGATGCAGTAATTATCTTATTTATGAAATATTGACATAATTGATGTTATAAACACCAAAATAAATGTAATTTGAGACTTTTTATGAATTAAACTAATTTTCTAGGTTACTATGATATATTAGTGTTGATTTAATAAACTGGTTTAGAACATATAATTCTGTTATGACTTTCACAAAAATCATATATCAAATAGTGTCAAAATTGACACAAAATAGTTTTTAAATCAAATATTATATTATTAATTGTTATTTTATTCCTAAAAATCTAAGGTTCGGCCAAATGACTTAGATAAGGATATATGTATTATTAATAAACAATTTGGGGTTCGTTTGGAATGTTATAGTAAGTGTATTAACCATATAGTGAAAGAAAACAAAAAGACACGGTAAAAGTTAAATTATTTAACTTAGAGTTAAATCTAATTGATAAGGTTAAAATAATATCATAAACTTGTCTAAATCCTATTTGTTGATATGATTTCGACCCATCCCCACTTTAGATTCGAAATAAGACCCTTTGGAACCATTATAAACCGATTTTGACTTTAATATAAAATAATATTTTGAGATATTCCTAAGGTGCCCCTCTCCTCCCTTATAAAAGGGCACCTCCTCCCCCTTCCTCCTCACACCAATTTGAGCACTCAAGCTCGGCCAACATCTGCCAAAATCCCTTCTCCACTTCCCTAGAATAATCATAGAGGTCCTGGTTTTCTTCAAAGACCAATCTTAGTTCCCTAAGTGGAGTATTCAAAGAGGCGTTTCAAAGAAGAGGTAATAACCATTACCGATCTTTTCAATTTCTTTCTTCTTCAACTTCTTCTTCTTTAGTTATTTCATAACAAAGTAATAACATCAGTATTACTTAAATACTGATATGTTATTATAAATATTAAACAACCCTAATTCACCTTCTATCCATCCTACGGAAAAAATGAAATCACCGCGCGTGCGTACGTAAGGAATACCGTCTCCACGTCGTGGTGTAATCTATTTTCCACCACCACCTTACAAGGATGGGTATAATGGTTTAATGAGTAACTATATATGATTATTATAAAGTGATATTGATACTGAAATAGTATAAAAACACTTCAACGCAATTCCACGACCATGGGAACGATATCATCGCTTGTGCGTATGTACGGACTACCGTCTCCACGACGCGATGAGATTCATTCTCAATGATTAACCATTAATGAATGATTATAAAGTATATATAATAAGTACTAATGAAATATATTAACTAATAATGATACTGTAATTATTTATATTTATATGTATGTCATCTACTTAATGTTTATATATTTTATGTTCTTATAGTAGTTTATTGTTATCTTATCATCTTTTATGCGGGCTTTTACATGATTGACTATGGGCATGTGATTTGGGACATGAGGGGTAGTCTTGGACCACCAGGATATTGGTTTTGGTAGTCTTTTTTTAGTCAATATTTTGTATTGTCTCCACATAACCTGATATGTTTTTTGTTGATTTATTTATATGACATTGTTTTCATCATGTACAATGATTATTTATTAATATTGTGGGAGAAATTATCCCTAATGGTTTATTATGGATTCGTAGGTGCTTGTCACCATCCCATATGTAGATCGAGAATTATCTATGAGTTAATTACAGGTTGGCTCATATATCGGTTTTAATTGTAGTCTAGAATGTTACATTGTAGTTTCTCATTCCTAAACAAGAAAAAAATGAATTTCACAAAACACCCACTAGTAATGACGCACCTCAATTCTAATCAAAATTTTAATCAATCTTTTCAACATATCACAAGTCCCAACATGAAGCACCTTCCCATTACTGAGTCCAAGAATCAAGGGGTCTAAATAAAAAATACAAATTAAATGTGGAAACATACATGACAAGGCCATAGGGTTTCATGGGTCATAGTCTGGTGATATAAAAATTCGTAAAAAAATTGGAATCAAGAATTCGGTCACTGTCTAGTTTAATAGGCTAGGAATACATACCTCACTCCATCAATCCATACTCTATTTCCATTACTAATCATAAAAAAGGACACAAAAAGAAAACTCACCATGATAATGAGGATCAACATCGTTAAAAAATCAAACTCAAAATTCAAATATCAACTACCCATTTTAGCTCATCTACGGTTATGATGGGTGGTGATTAAGTACCCACTCACAAAAACCTCTTGAGTCCCAATGAACATACTTTCACAAAAGTAAAAAATCCTCATGGGATGTCATATAAATTAGTGCCTGAACCAATCCACCACTAAACCAAGGGGAATCCCTGACCTTCTTAGGTTAATGAAAAGAAAAACATTCATTAAGGGCAATCATTATGGATGCTTTTACCCTTAATATAATTTTAATAGATAATATTAATCTATCACGGGAATATGTAATGTTACATTTGTGTTTCGGTCATCTATACCATAAAAATTAATTAGTAAATTGAAATAGTAGTTTAAAATAAACCTAATTAAATAGGTGATCAAGAATATCAAAAAATAATCTAATTCTTTCACCATCCAAACTCCCTTAGATAACATTATTAGAGTGATATTATGACCTACATGAAATATAATGTTTCCCCAATAATGATGACAAAAAGCAGTAAACGACTACATGTATGGTGTAATTATGAAAACAATTAACACATACATGGTGTGACCTAAGTTCACTATTTGTACATGTTCCTAATAAATCCCACTATGAGTAAAATATAACATAATCTAATCTTGAAATGGGTCACCCGGTCAGTAAATATAACACCTTGAGTTTTTAAGGACCTATTTTTCTCGAATTAATTAGATTTTAATTTATGTAGTCCATTTCTATAAGTCAAACATTCCATTCACATTACCCTAAATTGGAACACATTACCTAGCTCCAACTCAGTGATAGATACCTAGATTATCGAATTGGCATATATAACATGCAACACTGACTTGGTGTACGTTATACGCAACATAGTTGTTTCTATAAAACATTATTTTATGATTATAATTATCTAAATGAGATAATTATAACCAATACATTTAAAGTATTTATATGAATAGTACTAACTACTTTTCAAATATATTTAATTATATTTTTATATAAAAAACAAATTGATAATGAAATATATAATTTTTGGTAAATCCCTTGTATGTTTAAAAATATTATTTTCTCAAATAAACTACTTTTCATTTCCTTCTATGAAAAACAAGAAAATTAATTTTTGAACACATTTAGAAATTTAGTTTGATAAAATAAATATATTTATTTAATTTTTAATTTCAAAATTATCTTAGGGAGAGTTTTTGTGATTTTTCTTAGAAATTTCTCTTTTTTTGGATGAATAATGAAAAATACCGGATTATAATTCAAAAATACTTTTCACCTAATATATTTATAAGAATAAATTATATTTTTCTTTGATTTCATCGTGTAATTATATCAAGTATTTCTCCATTTATCCATTTTATGTCATTGAAATTAATTTCACTAAAAAATTGGAAATACAAACATAGAAAATGTTGGGACATTTTTTAATTTAAAAACCTACAATGTCATCCCATCAATGAGATTAATTTTAAATTATTTTATAAAAATATGTTCTTATAATTTGAAAAAATAGATTCCAAATATGGAATAATAATTATTTCTAATTTCTAATAAGATCAAATTTGTACTTTACCTGAAAAATTTGTGAAGGTGATTAAAATTAATTTCAACAGTTTAGAGAAAAATTAGGTTGTTAAAGTACAGATCCTTAAATTTAAGAATCAAAATGACCTATAAATATTATAAAAACACATTAAATGGAAATTATTATGCCATTAACCGTATATTATTGACTTTGGTTGGTTTTTAGGACTTTTTTCCATAAAAACATCAGTACACATAACATTTTTTCAAAAATGCCAGGAGTAACCTTTCCTATCCCTATAAAAGGCCACCACCTCTCCCACTTCTTCACACCTCTCAAAAAAAATAGGTTTGGAAATGAAATGCCCAGGAAAATTTATCACATCCATAAAGAACTCATATAATCATCCCTTTGGTAATAAATCAATCCAATGAATCATTTTGGCACAAACCAAAATTAGTTACCTGATTAAGAGGTAAAATCATTTCTCATTATTCTTTCTTTGATTACCATTCTCCACCCCCACAATTTTTTAAGTCCATGATTGTATAACAAAAATAGTATATTAAATATAATAGTATGTTGTTATTATTATCGTTCTACCTATACTTACACACACTTCCATCTAATGGGTAACGAATATGTTGTTTATGCATACGCCAAACTACCACCTCACTAAACAATGATTGTTCTTTTTTTCCTTTACCGCCTATCATGGAGGAAATAATGATGTAAAATATATTTATATATATCATTTATTATATTTATTAAGTATTTATTATTATATAATCCTTTTAAAACACATATATTTTTTAAATTCCATTTGGTGTAAATATGATAATTTAGTTTGAGAAAGTGTATACTACGACCCCCTCAAAGTGATGTGATGTATTCATATACTACATAGAATGTATTAAGGATGGTTCAGTGAATATATATGATATATATGATATAATAAATCTAATTTACTAATTATATATATGTGGGTGTGTGTGGGTGTATTTTAATTTATTTCTTTCAATATGAGAATTAAACATAAATAACGTTCAAGCGTGCGTACGGACTATCATGTCCATGAATGGTGTATTTTGTTACCTACTTCTATATTCTAAATATAATTATAATAAAAATATACTGAATATTCATGATATATATATATATATTTTTCTAAATTATGGGATCATGATATAAGTGTAAGGAACAATGATATACCAGATTAAGACACGTGTGAAGAATAAAATAGATATTGCCCGATGTGAATCCTTAACATAGGATTGTTAAGAAAATGGTAATATAAGGTCTTCATCAAACCATAAAAGTTATTTTTTATAACAATACGGTTTAGAAAAATATTTATAAAAATTTTAATTTTATTATCCAGGTTGTTTGAATGAGTATGAGGAGATTCAATAAACAAGGTAAGGGACTTTCATCTCACTTTTTATTTCTGTGAGATACATGATTTATTCACCAACAATTCCTTTTGTGTGGTTGGTAAACTACCCATGGATGTATTATATTATTATTATAATTAAAATTTTGTGTATTTACATATCCATTCAATTATCTTTTTTTCATGGGGTTTATGTCAAAAAAGTAACCAAATCGGTACAATAGTTTTGTTTCAATTTTTGTTCTTTGAGACTCATGTTTTATTTTTCACCTACATTATATATTGAGGTCTATATAGTTCCATATTACATGTTATTTCATGCATATCCTTATTTACATGATATTTTAGGCTTCATGTAATTTCCTTTTCCTACATGGAGAGTATGATCCCATGTTAACAAGTTATAAGAGTTTAACAAAACATTGTTATCAATTTTTAAGACTATTTATTTTTATGCTTCCATCAATGAAATGTTATGATAGATCTCTCAAGACAACTCTCAAATATTCCTATTGTATTATTATCCATGATATCCCCTTGTATTAGTACCATTTTTCCTCTATTTGGTACTTGAGAAATTTTTTTATATAAAATATAATTATATCTCTCTTTGGTTGAAAGTTTGTTATATTCAAGAACCATGTTTTAAAAAATTGTATTCAAAAGAACCTTAAATGACAATTTCAAGTAAAATGGATTTTAAAAACGTTTTATAGTTTTCGATAATTTATTTATATGTTTCTAAATATATTATAAAAGAAAATTTTTTTAAAAGGTTTTATGTTTTAACAAGTATTTTTCAATAGGAAAGGATATTTTACTCATGAAATGTTTATAAGATATAGTTAAAAATTATTTCCCATATAATATAACATCTATTGGTGGTACTCATGCCATTTTTTTATAAATTATTCAATGGTTCAATTTATATTTTTTCACTGAATGGATTAAATATTTACTGTGTGATGTTGATGAAACCCCTTTCTATTTCACGAGTTATATGCTTTTGAAGCTGGCTTATTTTCGTGGGTTATGTTTATGATGAAATAATTATAAAACCTATAATTTTACACTTATTAATATATGATTACATGTTTGTAATACACATTTCATTTCTTGGTTTATGAGATGATTATTTACGATCTTATGGAACATGTATGTATGATTTCATTATGAGATGGGTGGAACCTATACATCCTTAAAATGCATTGAGTAGAGATTTATATATCATTTGATATACTAATATGGTCTTGTTAATGATCCTTGACTACTTAGTTGGCCATGTGAATGAACCATGTCTAACAATATGGTATGAAAAGTGAACTCCTGCTACTAAGATGGACATGGGAGTGAACCATGACCACCAAGATGGTGTGGAGAGGGAACACATACTACCAAGATGGTCTTTAAAGTGAAGCCTTGGATACAATGTAAATCATATTATATACCCTTGGGTCTGCCACAATTCCATTTTTTATTCCTATGTAATACTTTCAGGGCTTGTGTTCTTTGTTTCTGTATGATTCATTTCTTATAAACTAGAATGATTTATTCCATGATTCATATACATGATCTTGATATTTTGGTTATGAAATACTATTTTCATGAACATGTTCTCATACTCTTATGCTCATGATTATGCTTACACATCTCATTTTTTTACCCTCATTGAGCATTTGAGCTCACCCTTTTTCATGTTTCCTTATTTAAATTTTGAAGATATGTTTTATGATTGATGTGTCTTAAAAGGGTTCCAGTCCAGAAGAACCTAGTGAGAGATATTTTACCTCACATATGTGTTAGTTTTTATGTTTCCATGTCTCCAAAGGCACTAGACTAGTATGGTCTTTGGGCATCTGTTTGTATGATTTTTTAAGTATTCCCCAAAAGATATGTAATGTTAATATAACTGAAGACTGGGTAACTATTTTCTGAATTAGAGAAAATTCTTAGATATAATTTGGAAGCTAGGATTAGAAAACCATAGTGATAACCCGAAGTAAATGTTTAAGGATAATTTTATGGATAAGGAAATTTATAAGAAAATGTATTGGAATTTTAAAGAAGGATATAATGAGTGGTTTCCATGAAATATGTCATTGTCATGATATTGAAAGTGTCTGTTACTATAGCACATATGTACATTGGGGTAACAAATATGAAAAGATGTTTTATCCCTAACATAGGGTAATCTCATACATGAAAACATGCCTTGCAACACACCTAGTTTGACACTCTCGGGGGATATGTTTTGTGAATTTACAAGCACTTCATGAAATTTCATGAATAAATTAAATTGAATATTCCTATGATTAACCAATGATAAACCAAAAGTGTCATATATTATTAAAGGTTTCATAATTTAGACATCCTATAATTGACTTTTTTTTATTATGTGGTTCCATGATATGATAAAAATTTCTCACTCTATACTTTTTGGTTTTAGTTAATGGCTAGAACCAGAATGAACCATGTCAATTGTGATTGTGATGGATAATGAAACTGGTTTCCTTATGTGAAAAAAAATTCTATGGGAGATGGAATGAAAAATATCATTTCTATTCTCACACATATTTTTAAATCTATTAATCATGGTGGACTTTGAAATGAGAAAATCGGGGAACAACATTATATTGAGTCTTTCATGAGGCCATGTCCACTTTCTTTCAAAGGGTATTCTAATCCACTTGTTTTTAAACAATGTATCATTACTACTATATGGATATTATCTATTTTCCAATGTTAGAAGAATGATATGTTAAATATGGATTTCTATTAGTTAGAAGGAAAAGAATACTAGTGGTCAACTGTAATCAATAATTCGAGGTGACAAGATGAGATTGAATCCATGGATTGGAATGAGTTCAAGAAATTATTTTTCCATATGTACTTCCCTAAGATTCTTTATACAAAGATGTATAAAGTGTTCATTTAGTTGATCAAATGGAAGAAAATCTGTTGGTACCTACAAGGATAATTCCATGAGACATGTAAGGTATGCTTCATGAATGGAAATCCTACCCAAAATGAATTTTGATAGGTTGTTCAGTGTCTTAGTGCCACATATCAGAAGGAATTTTTCCATAAGACACATTACTATCTATGATGATATTATGATTTTTTTAATCAAGGTTGAAATAATGGTTAGAGTCACGTATCAATCTCATGGTTTTAATAAGAAAATTAAGATAGAGTTAAAAAATAAAAAAACCATGAAGAGAAGAAGATGATCTTTCCGTTATGTTATAAGTGTTAAAATAAGAATGGAGTAAATTTCAATAAGGGTCCTAATAAATGTTTTATTTGTATAAGGGAATTTTTTGGTGAATTTTATTGCTGAAGTGATGGGATTACGTTTTTTTAACATTTTGAATAGGGGAAAATAGATACAGAATATACCTCCCATGATTTAGTGCTACATGTGTATGGAGAACATGAATTATGGTAACCACTACCCAAACCCAGGGGATGATTATGATGATCAACATCAACAACCTCTTAATCTGAGAGACAAGGTGGAATCTCATGAAATCTCTATTTTTGATGAGTGGTGAAATAACGATGTGAGGAAAGGTACACATACCATCTAATCTAGTAATAATAATGTCTTATTTGACTCTGGATCTACCTTAAACATTATATGAATCGAATTTTCTAACGATTTTTTGATTCCAACAAAAACATTAGATGTGGAAATAGAAGTTAAAACCCATAATGGTATGATGATTTCATCTTAAGTCTATGATTCCTCTATGGTTGAGGTTTTTTTTGGAATGTTCTTCCTATCATTCCATTCATTCTTCCTTTGGTTGAATTTCAAATCATCTTAACCAAGGATTAGATTTTTCTACATAAATACCTCATCAATTATCAAGGAAGGGATGTTATGTTTTATATTTCAATCCATCATATGATCATATATTAATGTGATGATAATTTTGACTATATTATGGAGATTACATCTAGTGTATGGGTCTTAATTTGCATTCAATTTTTTTTATCTCAAATGGTTTTGGAGGAAATTGAAATTGATGATATGATTATTTTTTTTGGATTTTGGGGATGTATTTCAAGTATATTTACCTAGACTTCCACTAAAATGAGATGTGGAGTTCTCAAAAGAACTCTTACCTAGTTCCACACCAAATTTAATGTCATCTTATTGAATGGATCCAAAAGAGTTGTTAGAATTGAAAAAGGAACTCCAAAAAAACCATGATAAGGGATTCATTTGTCAAAGTGTGTCACCATGGGTTGCACCCATTCATTTTTTTAAAAATAAAGAAGGATCAATGAAACTATGTATTGATTATCGGGAGTTGAACAAGATCAAAATCAAGAACTAGTATCCTCTTCCCCATATTGATGACTTGTTTGATGAACTATGTGGAGAAAAATAGTTTTCAAAGATTGAACTTAATTTTGGATATCTTCAATTGAAGGTGAAAAAGGAGGATATATTCAAGACAACATTATGTACATGGTGTATACACTACGATTATATAGTTATGCCTCTTTTTCTTATTAATTATCATCCTATATTATTGGATTTAATGAATAGAGACTTTAGATATTACTTCAATCTGTTTTTGGTAGACTTTATAGATGTTATTTTATCAATTCAAAGAAAAAGTAAGAGCATAACGATCACATGAGAATTTTACTAAAGTCTCAGAGGAAAGAGAAACTATATGAAAAATTTATAAAGTGTGAATTATGTCTATTAAAGGTTTCATTTTTGGGTCACATAACATCAAGTGATGGTATATCCATAGACCCATCAAATATAGAGGATATTAAATTCTATCCTAGAAAACCATGATAATAGAGATCTATATATTTCATGGTTTATCTGGATATTATCAATTATTTGTGGATAATTTATGAGGACTATCTATTCCTCTGACCATGTTAACCCAGAAGGGTGTGATGTTCCTCTGCACAGATGATTGTGAGGAAATTTCATGGAACCTAAGTGAAGGTTAGTTAGTGCAAAAGTTATTACATTACTTTAAAGTGGATAAGGGTTTTTAATAATTAGTGATGTATACATGAAGGAATTAGGATGTTTTATTATGTATAATAACATGGTTATACATAATTCCTTATGAGAGTTGAAAATTCATGTGAAAAATTACCCAACTCTTGATTTTGAGTTAGCAGTGGTATTTGTTTCATTAAAGATATGGGGGAATTATATTTATGGAGAAAGGTTTTATATACATATATCAATAATAAAATTATGAAATATATATTCACAAAGGAGGATTTGAATAATCACTATAGAATATGGGTAGAGTAGATAAAATATTATGTCAGTATAATACATTACCATCATGGGACAATGAACAAGGTGGCTGATGATTTGAGTCAAAATGATCATTCTATCTTATCTATGATTATGATAAAGAAGTTTCAATATTTCAATATTTTTAAAATATTTATTTATAAATCCTGAAGGTGCGGGAAATAACTTCTCTTTCCTAAAGGATTATTCAACCCTCTATCCATGTTATGGTTGAGGAGACATAGAAGAAAGATGTAGAGCTAAAAAATTAAGTAAGAAATGTTCAAGAGTTTAAGATTGATTAGGATTGAATGATATGGTTCAGGAACCATGTAATTGTTCCTTCCATAAAATATTTAAAGAAGGACATGTTATATTATTATCATAATTCTTCATTATCTATCAATCTTGGTAGTATAAATATGAATAAGGACTTAAAAAAATACTTCTCATGCTGTGGATTGAATAGAGATATCATAGTGTCTGTATCTCAGTGCTTGGTATTCCAACAAGTTAAGGATGAAATATAAAATTAAAAGTGGATATTTCATCCACTTCCCATAACAAAATGAAAATGGTAGAACATCAATATGGATTTTGTCGTTAGACTACAAAAAACCTATATAGGGTATAATGTTATATGGGTGGTAGTTGATTTGAGTATATTCAATATCACCCCCAATGTTGAACAATAATATCATGGAAATAATAAAATATAAAGATGAGGAGATTAAACCTTCTAGAATTTATCTTCTAGTAGAATATATTCCTTTTCAAATATGGTTCATAAACAAGTTATAAGAATGTAATTTTTTCTCAAAAAATTCAAAATATTAAATATTTAAAAACTTATAAGGATAAAAAATATATATGTTTTAAAAAAATAGATGTGTATTAAAAACAAGATATGTTTTAAAAATAAGATACATTTTAAAATCAATTTTTTTTTAAAATTTGATAAATTTAAAAATCACTTAATTTTTAAAATTGTATAATTTTTTTTTAAAAAAATTATGTCTAAAAAATAGATATGTTTGAAAAAAAATCATTAGGGTTTTTTATTAGAAGAGTTATAATTTAAGAAGATAGAAGTAAGAAGTGGTGGATTTAAGTTCACATAAGGTTAATAATTCTGAAATTTGTATTTATTAATTCTAATCCATCAAAAGTAAGTGATTCTTCTTAAAATATTAGCAAGTGATTTTTCATTCTGATAATGTCGAGAATGATATCACTTTTTTTCATGTGTCCTCTATAGAAATTGTATATTACATCTACATGCTTTATCATGACTTATGTTGTAGGTTTATAAGTAAGGAAATAACAATATCATTGTCACAAAGTATTGGAGTTATAGTAAAACTAAAAAATGTGAGTGTGTGTTTCATCCAGACACTTAAGAAAAATAACTTTAATCTACTACATATTATGATTTAGAAATAGAAAGTTATTAAAACTCAGTTTCATCACCAGGATGAAAAATTTGTAAAGGAATATACATTAAAAAGTATAATAATACAGATTAATAATTCTAAAGAATCACAAATTCTTAGAAAATGGTTCGCCAAAGTTCGCCCAATTCACCGTCGGCGCAAAATCACATGTGCACCACCAAACGTGCTTGAAAAAACACCTTCACCAACGATCCCATATTTTCTTATAAATAGACCATTGTGGGACTTCATTTGTATACATGAAATTCCCCGAACACTAATTGCGGTTATGATCTTCCTAGTGATTCTCTCATGTCCTACAAACTCTCCAAGGTAGTTTCTTAACACCTAAAGGGAGAGATTAAAAGGGGGATAATATTATTAAGTATATTTAGTGTTCAAAATAAATTACACTTGCGTGACTCATTTGTGCAATGCTAATTTAAGAGGACTAGAACGACGACACTTCCTCAAACACGAACATGTGCTACTCATTTATATGAATACCTATACAGACTCTTGAAAGCTTTAGATAAGATTCTCCTAAGTCTATTCATCCAGGTTTTTTTTCACCCTAGACCACTTGTGTGGAGACCCCTTGTGTAGTGCACCCCTTGCATGAGCCTTCTTGGTTTTCCTCTACTTATATCATGTATGATTTATCAATTAGGACTTACTCAAATCCACTCATGGAAAGGCCTCTTCTTCTTTGGCTCGCTTGTTTGAAAGGGACCCTATTAAATCCTCCACCAATTCCTCCTGATTTAGAAAACCTTTATAAAAGGAACATTAGCGTGTGTCCCATTTTAGATTTGGATTTCTATTATTAGAGGATTCCCACACTTGTCCTACCATAGGGTAAGTATCGATACATCTGTAGATTTGGATATCTATGTTCATGTATATGATTATCTCTTGGATAGTGTTCTAGTGTTCTCGGTCTTGGAGTCTACGGATAGAACTATGTTTATCCCTTCTCACCTCTAAGTCCTAGAGAATATGGTTCCCAATAGGGAGGGTAAGGATCATGCTTTCTTTTCCCTTCCACATGGAATGAGATCCTCCTTCCAATGTGGAACCAATTTTAGGGCACTCCTCCATAGGTAATCCCCTGTCCTTTAATGTAGGAGGTTCCCATATTTCTCCTCGCTATTCCATTCTATAACATTCATTCCAAAACATGGAATCTTGTCTAATGTAAATTTAAGTGAGGGAATCATCATAACCCTAGCCTCTTTCACTGTATCCCTAGCCACTTCCATAGCATCCTCGGCCTCTTCCTCCATCGTTCTCCTCCTCTTCCATTCTCAAAGGATGAAAACTTTAAGGTTTATTGAATCTTTCACATCTTTTTTTACAATAATCATGACTCACATGGGATTAGAGGTTTGTAATAATCACAATGTCTACACAATCCACCTAAAGGGGTGAACTATGAGAACTCTGATTCAAATTATAACTGGGATACAAAGGTATCACAATCAGGGAACGAGCTCAATGCACATCCTCCTTAAGAGTAATACCCAAGTATAATTCCCTTAATCTAGGTATCCTTTTTAGGATTAAATCCAGAGTTAAGAGTCAAAATCACCATGAGTATAAGAATCCCTCAGAATCCCTTCATAGGGGATACCTTCTCAAGAGTAATACCCAGCCTATCATCTCAAATTTATATACTACCCTGTGAGACATTCCCTTTTTGAGATACCTAGGCGTGAGTCCTTACTGATGACCTATGGGGGAATTGGTTTCCACCTAAACGGGATACTTAATAATCCTCCCATCGGTATAAACCCAACATCCTAAATCAACCCTATTCTTTTGTTCCACATCTCTAGAAATGACTAATTAAAATTGGATGATCATATCCCTTCCTTTCTCCTTTTGCTTTTTAGGTTTAATTCCCACACCATATATTGACTAGGAATCTTCTTCCTAGATTTCCTTGCCACATATTATTACACTGCAAGGTTGGGTCTTTATCACATGACCTTAAAAGGCATGATTTCTTCCATTCAGTGGCACCGTACTACGTGGGTTCAGATTTGTTTCACAAGGATACGTAGGAATCCCATTAATGGGTTTGATCCCAACATCATAATAAATTCTGTATCTATGGATGAAGAAAAATTCCTGAGAGAAATTCATCTACCTGGATGACCATAAACTCTATAGTTCTCATCTACATAACTAGAAAACTAGCATCTTTCTAATAATGACAAAATAATCCCTATGTAGTATTTTAGTAGGTACCATTTATAGAGAACCTCACATGTAGAAAGACATATCTAATCAATGAAGAACTTTGAATATATACAAGTGATTCTGAATTCCACACATTCTAATAATTGATTGCTAAATATGGTTTGACCCATTTCATACATTGGAATTAATGAAGAATTCATGAACATTTCTTAAAATATAAGAGAGTCATGGAGTAGGGAATAATTCCCCCCAAAATGATGTGATAAGACCGACCTACCATCCTCTCATTCAATGAATGTAATTAAGCAACTTGGTTCTAAATCACGAATGAGTGCCTTCCATTGGAATGAATGTCCCTATGGATATAAAACCGTTGGGTGTTTCAGTTCTACAATGTAACCTGTTAGAAACCGTTCAGAAATAGAAAAATGTTACAAAGCTTGGAATCTGATGGAAACAAATAAATGGTGAACCAGAAGTGAAAGAAACATTGATTCTAAAACCAATATAGAATATATGTGTGTCCCATAGTATCTTGTTGGGGGTGAGAATCAATACACACATTTTTTATGAAAATTATTTTCCATGTAGGTAACTTCCAACCATAGGTATAAATGAGACTCAAGTGGAACTTGGGAGGCGAAATGAGGTGAGTATGGTTTACACATCAAGCTAATCATCATTTTAGGGTGTAAAAGGAGTGTCTACTCTGGGTATCATGGGGATTTCTTAAAATCAAATAAGGTAGAAGTTAACCATATAGTTTTATATCTTGTGGTGAGGATAACGAGTTCTATTCAATTTAAAATCTTAATGCTTGGACCATATGTTGTTCAGTTTATCATAATGTGATAAGGACGATGACGTTATGAAGTTTAATCTTGTGAAACATGAAAAAAAAGGTTCTATGAAGTTTAGACTACTATAGTTTAGACTAAAATTGTGTTGTTACAAAAATTAATTCTTTAGGAACCTTTCATTGGTTAGAGTTGTAGTGAGCTATCCATCCATTGATATTAAGGAATAATCTCTATTAGAGTGGAACTTATGTTTGAAGTGAGGTCCCTCTCACATTATCTCATTCTGAGGAGGATTATTTACCTATTTCATCAAATTATTAAGTACAAATACCAATTCACAATGGATGAATGAATAAGGACAAATATTCTTGTTAAATGATCAAGCTATTCGGTTATGATAGACCTCTAAGTGATGCAAATTATGAAATATATTTTTAGCATGTTTCTCTAGATCTTCCATTATTTTTGGGATTTATCATTAGAGGATAAATGAACATAAATGGAAATATAGATAAATGGAAAATGAACCTAAATGGGGATGAATTATTATGTTCTACAAACCAATGAATATGGGGTTGTTCATGTAGCTTTATGGGTTGCAGTTTGATAATTCCATAGGGAATGATTGAGCATATCAAGCCAATATTTATTATCTTTATCTACAATATTATAGATTATATTCAATAGGGCCTTGTTAAAAGATACTATCTATCCATTGTCCACTTCAAGATAGCATGATTAATAGTAAGATTTGATGTTTGTATTCCTGATAGAGCCTTTCCTCCTCAGAAGATCCGAAATTAGTTCTATTGTCCATCAAAATGGTATGAGGGACATTAAATTGGGAAATGATGTTAGATTTGACATATCTAACAATTTTATTGGATCCCACATCTTTTAGGGGTATTTACTCATCCCATTTGGATAAGAAGTCTGTAGCAGTAAGGATATACTTGAAATTCTTTATCGTAGCTGGAGGATATGTTACAAAAAAATCTATTCCATGCATGGAATATCTCTAGGGGTATTTATCTATATGTATAATCTCTAGGGATTTATGGAAGAAATGGGAATTCACTTAGTAGGGATAACACTTCTTAGTGAATTTTGTGTGATCATACATCATGAAAGGGCGGAATTATCCAATCCTTCAGATTTGATCAGAATTTGTGTACCTTGATTAGAGGGTAACAAAGGATCATACATGTATTTCTTCCATAACACCCACATTACTTTCTCCATAAACACATCTAATAATGAATCAATCAAATCCACACTTTTAGGGGACTTCTTTATCATATGGTCCATTATAAAAAGTGAAATTATCTAGTCTTCATAAGATCTACTCTCTTCCAACCCTGTCCGGTGGATATATACCATCATAGAGATATTTCGTGACTGGGGTCTTCCATCCCATGGTAGGGATATATGCGTCAGGGATGGGACTAATTTCATTGATCTCATATGACTTAATCTTAAAACAAAAGTTAAAACAATTCCGTGGTGGGAAATACTGATGATTTTTTCATCCTGATTTGGATCTGCCAAAGTTGTAGCTACATTTTCCACCACATCGGACTAAGAATTTTGTGATCGCAGGATGTGATTCAATGGTGGATCTAATGGAAAATATTCTATTAACCCTATGAAATTATCACACAAGACAATTATATCTTCCTTTTTTATGGAATCTTCCCCATTGATCATCTTAATTATCTATTTTTAATCAACCTTTACCGCAAGGTGGTTCACTAGTACATGGAGTGCCAATTATAGGCCTATAATCAGGGCCTAATATTCTGCGTCATTGTTAGTTCCACATTATGATAACAGGAAGGGTTATGGAAATATTTCCTTTTTTGGAGATGTAGGAATAATTCCTAAACTATCATTATGATTTTAGGGTCTTCCATTCTCTTCCCCATTGGACATTTAGTAGAACTGGAAAAATAAATCTCCCATTTTTGAGGTCTATCCTAAATAGAGAATATTTCTTCATCATATAGTCTAGTATTTAGTTGAAACTCTTCTATAGATGGGTGATAAACAAGGAATCCTATTAATGATTAGTCTTTCACTGCTTTCTGAGGCACAAACTATATATCATAAAGCTGTAGGATAACTGACCATCGTTCAAGATGTCATGCCTGCATAGGAAGATTGAGTATAATTCTAGTAAATTCCAATTGAGATCTTTGAAATAGATATAAACTCAAATTATCCCATTCATCTTTTTCATGGGGACATTGTTGGCCAGGCATTTCAAGTATTTCGCCTCTCGGATAAGAGAATCCTTGATGAGTTTGTGCACATCAGCCTTAATCTTGGAGGCATAAATCAGGGTGTCCTCTTGGATAATTTTTTATTCCGCTAATGATTTTCAGGAAAACCCAAATAATGAGTGGCCATCTAGGGGTCAAGTTATGTAATATCTATTTAGTTTTAGGAAATGATATATTGGTGTCATTTTATGAAGGATGTGTGTACCTCCAGTTCACCACGAGCCAAAGACGCACTAATTAGTGTGGTACATGGATCTTTTTTTTTCTAAAATAGATTTATATCTATAAGTTCATCCATGGTGGTGGAGATGCCTTCTTCAATTGCTATAAAGGAATACTTGAGATCTTATTCTTCTTCTTCCTCATTCTCTACTGTTAGTGATTCTTCCTAGGGAGGAGTTGATAAAGAATGATCCATATAGGGAAGAGGGGTGTCACCATTCAAACACCTAGAGGATGAGGAAATAATTTTGGGCTCACTTGCTAGCATGAAGCCTTCTTGGAGTCTTGAAGGGGAAACAAGGGGTTGAGAATGAGTTTCTTTATTTTCTCTTATAGTCACAATAGATTCATTTAGTTTGGCTGGAAGAACCTAGATTTGTTGAGGGTTAGGGGATAGAATGAATACATTTTAATTATATATTATTTCATCATTTGTAGGTTTGATAACTTCTTCAGTGCAATTGGGACCAACTATTGTGAATGAAATTATGGATGCTGCTGAACAAATTCACAATTATATCTCACCCTTTCAATTTGATTAATACGCATCAATAATCTTCATCGAGCTTCTTGAAAGGGTCATCTAGGATAATTTCCATGACATTTGGGGAATTGATTTTAGAATCATCATTATCCATCAATTACATCCCTTTGTTATGATAGAATCCTGCATTAACGTACTGTGTTTTTTAGGATTTAAATGGAGCCTTATCACCATATAATGTCCCAATTTTACCATTGATATAATATTTGAGACATTGGTGGTATGAAGAAGGAATGGTTTCATTATATTGTATCCAAGGTCTTCTCAGCTAAACATTGAATGTTGTTTCCTACTAAACCACCATGAACCCTAATTCTGAATCAAGTTATTCGAATTGATCCTTTATTGTAATCATATTGAGTAGTTCTTGTTCATTATTTTCATAACCCTAAATATAAAATTGGAGGGAGAAAAGTCTGACTCATTGAGACCTAGTTGATGAAGTGCCTGAACCTGGATGAGGTTGACTCATGAGCCATTATCAATGAAGGATCATCAGATATCAATTAAATTTAAGATGTATGATATATAAAATTTTCTAACATGTCCTTGCATGAAAACATCCCCATCTTGGACGGTGAAGGAAATGAAAACATGGAATATTAAAGGATCATTTTCTATATGATATACTTCTACAATAACAAACTCTACATCAAATTATTTAGTGCTTGAAAATGCCTTAATGATTGATTCTTAGAGGTCTTTTGAAAGACTCAAATCTTACAGGATTGATAAAATAGCCATTACATGGGCTACTTTCTTCAAGGCATCATATTTTTTATCCAACAGTCTGTGATTTATGGAATGAATACTCTTCTATATGTTCCTTAAAAGCTGATGTTCCTGATTTGGATGGACTAACTCTTATGGAAGGAGACGAAAGTGCTCCTACTCTTAGTGGATTGGGCCATCATTGTCTTCCCACCTACCGAGGAGGTGGTGGCATATCCTCTAACTAGTCATCCAAGATAAGTATGTAAGGGAAGACCATGAAATGGGTAAAGGGAAAACTCCCTTGTTTCTATAGAGCTTTCCTGATAGATTTCTCATGAGTTTCCGCCACATTGACGACTCAAGTGGGGGTTTGTTTGATGTAGTGGGTTCTAGTGAAATCATGTCTTCCAATGTATCCTCAACCCTGATGACCACTTCCTCTAGTAACCAAATCATATGAGAGGAATTATATTTCATAATCATCATCATCATCTATGTAGGGATACGTTAAGTGTATAACATTAATGGAACCAAAGATCAACTCCTCATATGATTAAGTTTCTACTTGGGTGGTTGATTTTTTTGATCCATTTTGTGGGGTGGTGCCCATGATTTTTAGAAGTTTGGCATGAAGTCTACTATTTCAAGGAAAACAATGGCCTTGACATGAACTCATATACTTTTGCATGTTCCTTATCCTTACATCCATGTAGCTTTTTTGAAGATTGACCTTCTAATGACAGGTATTGTGATGATGATGGATTTGTCATAGAAGAAATGAAATGAGGCATAGTTGGCTATTTCAACAATGTTATTAGAATGGAATGATTTCAGTTGATAGTTTTTTGACAATCCAATAGCTGAAGATATGCATATTCTTACTTTTACCTTCTTTCTACTCTCATTCCTCTTATATATTGGTAATAGAAATATATGCAACCTGAGATGGTGAATTCTTCATTTTCACTTGCTCATAATCCCCCATATTTTGTAAATGGTCCTTAAAAATAGTATTTGATGTGATTCCCTTACATTTTATCGAATGTGAAAAATTTTGGTAGATCCTCATCACCCTATTTTTTTGGATTATTAGGATTTCGGAACTGGAATAAGTTATCTTCCAAAGCTAAGATGAAGTATTTAGGGACTTGGTTTATCTAAAAGGAATATAAATTATTTTATAATGACTCAAACTACTTCTGCCTCTGATCTCTTCGATCATCATAGTGAGGAAGTGATTATTTTTTACACTCATGAGGTGGAGCCCTATGGTATGATGTGGGATTTGAGGAATGGATGGGTACATGGGCCTGAATAAGTGTAACTGTAGCAGCCTCTACGTTTCCTGTTCTCCATCCATGATCTTATAGGATTACTTGGGACTTATATTTTGTCTTTATTAAGGAGTTTTCCTATTATTGATAAATTTAGTCCATATCCTAAAACACTCCTGTGTATTTCATAGGGATCAACATTATTCACAAATCATCACGGAGATTTTATAAATAGACAAGAAATGTTTATTCTTGAGAGAGTGGTAGGTTCAAGGGGTAATTAAAACCTTTATATAGATAAATAAAATATAAGAGTCCTCAATTCTCTATTTTATTATAGTTTGTGAGATAAAATCATTTTGTCTTCTGCAATGTTGATTAAAACTGGAAATGTAACTTCTGACAGAGATCATCACATCTCGTGATTTATCGATACTACAAACTCGTATACCATTCAAATATTGACCCCTATAATTATTTTAAAACCCATATGTGATTTACTACTTCTTATTGTTCAGTGGTTCCCATAATTGGATTGGAGAAAGAGATGAAATACATCAAGTGCTACTCAAGATCTCCTGAGCCATTGACAATACAAAATTTAGGATTCCTAATGTATGAGGGAGGAGGGATAAGATCCACCCATTAGGCATAATCTTTCGTTTTTTACTTTATTGGTGCACACCATCCTTCCATAGCTTCCAACTAAGTCGTTAATTACTCAATGGTGTTCATATACATTTGAGGAATATATACCTGACCTGGGACATTAATTGGTGTGGCACCAGGATCCTGAATAGGTGCTATTACTGGAAGGACCACTGGTGGTGCCATCACCGGTATCTACTGTGGGTTACCAATAGGGGTAGGTTTGTAAGGATTTTCCTGGACATGTTCTCGTTGTGTACCCAATGATGTGAATTCATGATTTTTTTTCCGAATTCAAATATATTGGTGTTTGATGTCCCATGTTGTGTGGATGTTCCATTTATGCTTCAGTAGAGGTGGAAAACCCTCTTTTTTAGGTGTTCTAACTAGAAGCATGTGTTTAGGGTATGATTGTGGAGCATATCTAATAAGAAGATTCCTTAAGAGTAAATCTACATTGAGTCTTCTCAAATCTTTCATTTCCTTCTCTTTCTATGAAAATCATTCCTCTACTGAAAGTGATTGACCATATGCAGGAGGAAGGTGATACATGGTATGACCCTTACCAGTTCCTCTATCAGGTGACTTTTGAGGCGGTAGAGTTTGATTATTTGTGAGGATAGACAAATTTTTTGTGGGACTCTCATTTCTGGTACGCACACCTTCTGCATTTATATTGGTGTAGACCATCTTAGTAACATTATCTTTTTCTATAGTATCATCTGGATCAGTCTTATGTTCTAGAGGGTCTTCAAGGATCACGTTGATTATATTCATAGATTCATAATGCACCCTAGGAACTCAATTGGAATTTATAATAGATCACATTCTTCTGTTCCCTCTACAAGACCTTGCCTCTTCTTCAATGGTTCCCTATGGGTTGTTTGATGAATAATAATCCAATTGTAATTTACAAAGAGTTCATCCATTTTCTTTCCATGCTACTGAAGCTGATCATGGGATAGGACAAATTGGGAGGACTCAAATGGAGGCTCTTCCCTAATTGGAAGAATATTGATGCCCACTGAAGAGGGGATTGTTGGGGTGGAAATCCCCCATCCATGAGGGTTGGCAATATTTCAGTTCTTTTTTCAAAACCCTTCAGGATTGATTGGCTGATCCCAAGGGTTGTGTTGGAAAATACCCCAGCATAATGTTCTTGGGTTTTTCTCGAACTGTTGTGGATAATATTACCTCATTCTCACTTCTAATTTTACAAATTCTAGTCTGAACGTTGGTTGGTTTCAATATTCATTACTCACATAAATCACCCATTTTGGATGAACATTGATCTATTTCGGAAATTTTCTGAATTTGATGGATGATATCCTATAAGAGGGATTCCTGATAAATATTATCATATGATTGATGAAATAGTATCTTAATTTATTTCTCTCTTCCAGCTAACGTCGGTGTGTGTTAGTCGATGTCTGCACTTGTTGAGTATATCACTGGTCATGAACAGATTTTGTCTATTGTATCTAGCTTAGGGAAATAACTTTTCATGATGTCACATTTAAAGGTATTTACTAGCATGGGAGTGTAGTGATATGAAGATATCCTTGTACACCCCCTCATCATATTTGAACACCAGATGGGGTATCTACGATCATCTTTAGAATCCTCATTAATGCATCAAGCCATGATCATTGAAATGATCGACGTTACTTATCGATTTAAGATGTCAGTAATATAAGAGAGATTCCAAATGAATTTGGGGTTTTAACCCTTTGGTTACCTTGATGTGAGATTGGTACTCATATATGGTAATACCTTTTCTTTTAGATGATGAAGAGTTCTCCATATGTTGTAGTAGATTTCATGCATACAGTCTACCTTCAATATATATGGAATGATATATTGAGAGGTGGGAAGAGTCCAATACATGACTAGTATGTAATATTTAGCTAGTTGTTTCCTCGTGTTTATTTGAACTTCTTTATCTTTCAAAATATGTTCCTTGACCTAGTCCGACTAGAGTGGAAACCTTCCATCCCTTTTACCAAAAGCAATGAGATCATTTGGGATTTACTCTCCTATATTGGAAGGCAAATGACTCATGGAAGGATTGAAGAATGGCTCTTTTCTAGAGCTATCTTCTGGTTAAGAAATGATTTCACCTACCAATGAAAAGGAATTAGAAATGACTTGCCTTTTATTTTAAATAATCTCACAATAAGAGGGATTTTTCATCCATTCTATATCAATTAGAGAATTCTTTTGACAATGTGAAGTAATACTATGAAGAGAGCATTTATAGTGATCCATATCATGGGGAGGATAATCGTAGGGGGTTATAGCAATGGAATACTCTATTAATCCTTATTTTATGATCCACAATAATGTTTTTCATAGATCTCATCAAGAGATAGGCTCTGGAGATCGAATGAATTGATTCCATGAAGAAAGCCTTCATGGTGAAGTGTTTGATGAGAAAATTCAGAATTACTAATACTAATACCGTAATTTGCTAATGAGATGGTATGATATTGAGAAGAAATAGTCAAATGTATGAGGGATTCAATATCTCCAAGATTATGTGAAGCCAGATCATAGATGAGCTCTTGATTCTCCAACCATGTTTGATGAGACTTCTTCTTAGATGTATTCTTACAAACAGTTGGGGCCACCTACATTGAGAAGTGGTCATCATGGGAAAGTGTTTGTCCCTTCCTTGGAGTGTCCATTAGAATATGATGATTACCTCTAACTGGAATGAGATTATGTTCCCAATCATGTTGTCTACATGTTATGGGGGGGGGGGGTTTCCCCATGACCCTCCTAGATGAGAGAAGAGCTATATATCTGCTCAGGGTGTTATTCAAATTATGTATCCCATTTTTTGGGGACAAAGTTATGTTTTTGTCTCTTAGGAACTACTATTGTCACTGTGATGATATCCTAGAAAATATATATGATGTGGGTAGAGATTTGAATCTTCCATTTTACCATTACTGTGATATGATTGGTGAATTCAGCGAATGGAATTAGGATATACAACCGTTCTACATCTGGAGTAGGTGTATGTGCCTTCTCATTAACACTGTTTCATATAACTGGATACTAAATGTACTCTTGGTAATATAGTGGAGTCTACCCTCTAATTTTCATCGGTAAATTTTGGTTTAATTCTCTGTGTGCTACAAGATGAGGCTGCTGGAAGGCCAAATAAACATTTGTATGTGTTTGTGTTTTCTCATTGTTTACCGCCAAACATGGTCTAAAGACTTCTTTGAGTGTTTTTAAAATAGTATTCTGGATACCTTGGTGGGTGAAGGTAGATTTATGATCCATCTTATATTCTGCTGCTGTATTAGGTTGGTGAACTTATTTAGATGCTTCCAGGTGAGTCTCCTGGATGGCTGTATGAAGTCGGGCAACTGTATGTGCCTACTTGTTTCTTTCAACCCAACTGGGTTGGTGGGATTATCTAGTGGGGAAAATGGTGTGAACCTAATCCCTTTCAGATTTTTTTCATCCTTTACGGGACATCTTTCATGCCTTAGTATGAGGTACCAGGTCTAGACAGTCGAAGTTGACACCCTCGTCGTGTTTAGGGTTCACCACCACATGGTTCTCACCAAGGTGATTATTGGAAGGATACCAGGAGAAGGACCCTTTTTTCTTTGGGATGAGGTCTTAGGTGGACTCTTGGGACATCTCCAAAAAACATGGTAGAGATTAGTTATTTTGTTCTGAGGATAATATCTTGAAATGGCTGACGACGACAGTCATTTTCATCTACATCAGGACCACCGGCCAATATTAACCAGACAACTGGGGTTGATTATTGATCTATAGGTCTCATTGGGCCTCCTACAGGGTCAGGATGGTAGCATGATAATATTACTCTCAAGCTAGATAATTTGGGACCTAACATTGTGGATGTTGATTCGGTGACATTGTCCTTCGAGTGGACACCGATTTAACAAGAGATACAGATGGGGTGTTATCGGGTGTAAACTTGAAGTAAGCAACTAGATTGAAGAGATTTCCTGGAAAGAGGCTCTTGAAGATATATAATAGACATAATCTAGAAAACTATATTAAAATAATGACTTTTTGGATGAATATGTATTTGATTGATTTCGTTGTTTGGACCTTATTTCCTTCGATAATAGAAGGCTCCTAAAAGGTAGGTGACATTATCATCGAAGTTAATGATTCATGTTGGGATCACCATTTTTTCCTCGGAATCTGTGCCCCAGAATGGTTTTCTATATCTGAACTATTTACTATGTGTTACTTAATGGAACTATAAACACCTACTTGTTCTCTGTCAATAGGGACCTTTTTTCTAAAGGTAGGTTCCTAATAGGGATTTTGACCCAAGATTCTTAAGAACTGACATTGGTCGAGAGGATGAGAGGTCAGTCTCATAACACCCTTTGGGTGGGGGGATTATTTCCTAATCTGGGACTCCCTAATAGATTTAAGATATGTTTATAAATCATTCCTTAATTTCAAAGTATGATATGGGTTTTCCCAACTTTAGACATCAATTATTAGCACTCGTGGAATCTAGAATCATCTATACGTATTTAGGGTTATTCATTGATTGGAAATATTTATAAGTATTTGAGGTTCTCCCTCTATGGTATCTAATAATATAATCCATAGATAATCTTTGGTCATTATTACAACAATGCTAGTTTTCTAGCCATAGGGTGGGGCACTCTAGAGTTTATGGTCATCCAGGTAGAAGAATGTCACTCTATAACTTATAATTCAAGGAGATGGAAGTTGTTATGATGTTGGGATCAAACCCATAAATGGGATTTCTATATATCCTTGTGAAAGGAATAATAACCCACATAGTTTGGTGCTGTTGAATGGTTCACATCATACCTATTAAATTCATTTGATGAGGAACTAATTTTACAGTTTAACTTAATGAGTAAAGGATATCTAGGTAGAAGATTCCCAGTCAATGTTTGAAGCGAGACTTATACCTATAAATCCTAAGAACCATAGAAGGTATATGAGCTTCCATATTAAATTATATCATGCTATATATATGTCCCATAATAATAGTTTTGGTTTAAGATTTTGGGATTGAACCTCGGAGAGGTTTCCTACTTATCTCGTTTTGATGGGAATCAAATCCCACATAGTTTAATGGTGAGAAATCACCCCAATAGAGGTCATTAAGGGTATGCATCATACGGGTGTATGGATATTTGATATGATAGGTTGGGGATTAACCCTGATACAGATATCCCCTCTTAAGCGATGTATCTTCTCACTCAGGGTGATTTTGAGTCTTAAAATGGGGTTTACTCATAAAGAGGACACCCGGATTAAGGGAATTATAATTGGGGTTTATTCTTAAAGAGGATACCCATTGAGTGCATGCCCTGAGTGGGATTCTTATGTATCCAAATTATGATGGAAATTAGGGTTCTTTTTGTTCATCCCTTCAAATGGATTTTGTGAATGTTGTGAACATTAAAAACCTCTAATATTAAGTGAGTCATGCTCAGTGTGACTAACATTGGGACGTGAATGATTCAAAAAACCAAACCCTATCTTTTTTCGATGATGGATGAGTTCTAGAGAGGATTGTTTAGGGATTATTCATAAGGAAGATTCCCACTTGAGGACTGGTTGGGGATTAATCATAAAGAGGATGGACATTTGATTCAACCTGGTACAAGATTTAGTTGATGTGGTTTGAGGAGTTTTTTGAGGAGTTTATTAACTCCAGTAACTCAAGGAATCCATGACGATAATCTCAACTCATAACATAGAAATAGAACCAAGATAAGTATATCAACACAAGGCATGTTTTTGGGAGTGTGTGAAATATCTCAAATCATGGTATTCCATGGATTGACATTAATTTCATATAAGGCACAACCCATAATATCCCCGACCTAGCCCAAAAGGTTCATGGTGCGACTCTCCAAAATGTTTTGGGTCAGTGAATGATGTGAGGGGACTAGACTGGAGGGTTGGGACTGAAGAAATACAGTAATACCAAGTGGGGTGTGAGGGAACTACCCCCACAGTAAGGACTAGTGGGTTCACAAAAGTGGGTCTACCTAATATGGGTCACCTAGGTTGGTCTCCCTAGTATGGGTCTCCCTTTGTTTCTTTTCCCAGGTATGTGTTCACCCAGGTGGTATGTCACCCCAGTATAACTTGGGAAGATCACAATACCTTGCTCATGTATGGGTCTCCCATGTGTTGGTATCCCAAGTGTTGGGTTGGGGGACTTGCCTTTGTGAATGTGAGTCATAGAAGGTCACCCAAGTAGTGATGGACTACTTGGACAGAGGACCTGTGTGGTCAGAGCCCTCTCTGAGACTCCCAGTCAAGGATTTCAGCTATTGTACCTAATATTTGAGGTATAAGGGGTCTATTTATATACAATTTGGTCTTGTGTGGATGGGCTTCTGTGTATGGACTTGTACAGATAGACATAGATGGATGGAATTGTACAGTGATGCACTTCCCATTATAAAATTTTCTAACTTATGAGACCTATAATTTTTGATCCAAGAGTCATTTTTGGATATATGACCAGTCAAATTTATTCTCTCAAATAGATATAAACTTATTTCCATGGTGAATACACCAAATAAGTTTTTATAAAACTCAAAAAATTTATTTAGTCCAACAACACCTTTTTATCATCGATCTTTGAAATCCACAGCCATCTCTTGGAGGGGAGTCTTTAAACTTATCCCACATTATGGTCCAGTCTCATGGAAAATGGAAATCCAAACAGTATCGTATTTTCTCATGTAGACACCTTTCTACTCAAACATGAATTTTTTTTGTCTCAATGAGGATCACATGATGAATTTTGCGGCAATGTGCTTGAAACTCATTTTGTGGTGTCAAAAAAAGTGATACAGAATGTTGTTTATTAAAGGACCGTGAAACTAAAAATTATTATATGAAATGAAATGTTTTAGAAATATATTTTCTATCAAGATAATATTCCTTAAATTGAGAATATGATTAACTTTTTAAAACAGAATAATTTCCAAAAAAATAATAAATTACAAGATCTTATATACCTTTAAGTTGTGTAAAATGTATTTAAATGATTTCAAATGTGATTTTTTAGATTAGATTAACATTTTTTACATAAAAATACTAAAAAAATTATTTTGGGACAACTTTAATTAAGATACAGTAAACTTTTAGGAAGAATTATATTATGTTTTGGATCTACCAACTTTATTTCTTCATCATGAACAAGTTTTGTATAATTTATAACAAGAGTACTTATTTTTTAAGAAATTGTAAAAAAAATTGAGTAGACCTTTAATATACTTATGATTAGGTAAATAATTTCCTTCTATTTTATGTAAAATCTGAAAAACAAGGAAATTTTTGAGTTCCCCCATTTTCCTCTTTCCATACTCAAATATCATAATTTTTCAAAAACTATCCTAAATAGGTTTTCGGTTATACTAAACAATAATGCCATGAACATTAATTTTAACAATAATGATGTTTTTAAAAACCCTATTTAGGAAAAAATTTGTTTTAGTAATTCTATTTAAAAAGTTATTTTTAATAAATTATTTATTAATTTATCTATATAATTCTCTTAGGGATTATTAATGTTCGTAGAGTGCATAAAAATATTTAAATACATTTTTAGAAAACAATTATCTTAAAAACTAGTAATTTGTTAAACATAACTTTATCTTGAACATAACTATTATGGAATTAAAATTTCACGTCCTTTTAAACCAATGAAAATTTCAGATAAGCTACAAAGGCTAATAGGATCCCGATAGATCCTATTCAAGGTATTGGATCAAAATTGTCACTATAGTCTATGTCTTATTCTTGGAAATATTCATTAGTAACAAGTATTCTTTTATTGGAAATAATATTTCCATTCTCATCGTACTACATTCTAAAAAACCCATCTTATTCCCAATTATGGTAGATCAATAAGAAGATCAATTAAAGCACAATCATGGTTTCATTCAAACTTATTGAATTATTCTTGTGTGGAACTTATCCAAATTTCATCACCTAAAGCCTCATTTTCATTTAAAGTAGATTATAGATAATGGAAATCCATATTTCTAACATATAGAGTGTTTATAATCAGTAATTATAGATTATCATCATGTATGTAAATATAATGAATTTTTAAAAAATAATCAATATTTTGAATTTATGATGGTTTAAAAAAAATAGAATGATATTATTCATCAAACATTACATGAACTACTCACTCCACAACATTTTTTGAAAACTCTATAAGTCTAACTATTTATAGAATAACCCTTGAGTATTCCTTCATCATTTTTGAGATAAAATTAATTTAATTTATATTTTTTATTCATTAGGAATACTTTACACCCAAAAATTATAAAGTAAATATCTTTTGGATTTCATATGGTCTACATCTCATAAGGGGTTTTATTAAGAAAAGGTCTAGGTAAAACTTGATTTATAGCATAACCAGAAATACTCATGGCCTCAATCCAAAAAATTATCATAATTGAATACTCTCCCAGAAAATATAGGATAATTTCCTGAAGAAATATATTTCTTAGTTCAAATGTACTATTTCTATGATGTTCATGGTTTAGAAAAATAATGAGATATACCATTTTTCTATTAAAACATGAAAATCAAAGTTTAAAAATAACCAAAATGATCACTCTGGATATTAACCAAGTATATATTTTTCTCATTTTTAATTGATGTATGAAAAACAGAAAATTATTTTGATCTTCATGTTTTTGAGTAAGAAATTAGACCCCTGTAATTCTACTATAATTATAAAACAAGACATATGCATGGTATTATCCCCCAATAAATCCCATTTTTATAGGGAAAAATCAATAAATTTGTACTAACTATATGTATTTAATAGTTGAGATAGATTTTTTATATTTGAATCTTAACATATATTGCTTACCCAGTAGTCAAGGTTAGGAAAATTTGGATAAATTAAACATACTTTTTGATAAATCCCTAACATGTCCTTTCTAAGAATTTTTAGTTAATATATAGAAGTTATATTTCCATTTTCTTCTAATGAATAACCATGATTAGTTTTCGTTTCACTTAAAAAAGAAAAATTATGATCACTTAAATGTTGTTAGTCAAGTGTATAAACATTTTCATGTCTATCTGTCCATAAAATGGACTGACCTTATGAACATTGAACCATACATTTTTCACTTCCAATGTTCACATGACATCTCTCAATTTTAACTAATTTATGCTGATAACGTTTTCCTTTATTCCAAAAAAATATATAGCGTTAGAAATGAATTTTTTCCATGAAAGTATATATCAATGATTATGATGATTTATCCCAGTTCATAGACACCAAAAGTAACTCTTCATCTTTTTAATTTATTTTTATTTTCAAAGGCATCATTTTATCCAGTCATATATTGAGTAAAACCACCATTCATGTATAATTTTTTCACGAACTGGTAATATGATTATTTTCTAAAAAAATGAAAATATGTTCTTGTTACCATTATATGTTTGGTTCTAGTAATGTTAAAAAATAATATTTAATGAACCAAAATATGTCCATTTTTTATTGTACAATGTCTAGTTATTTTAAAATGAAATAAAAGTAAAAAAAAGATTTAACATTTTTTAAAGAACAATATTCACTATACTGACTAAATCTATGACATTTTCTATAAAAATTTACAATTTTGGAAAATAATAGTAGGTTTAAAAATTAGTTTTATTAGAATAAAACCCTATTGGGCTTAATGTTTTAGATGGTTTTATTTGTTTATATAAGTTTTTTAATATATTTATTTTCCAAAAGTAACATTATACAAAATTTTATTTAAAAAATAATATTTAGATTTATGTTACAAAATAAAATTCTAATTATTTTCATAAAATTTAAAATCATCTAATCTTCAAAAAAAAAAATCAAAGAAATTTTGGTAAACTAAATTCTGATCAGCAAAATTTTGATCAAATTTATTATAATCAATGAAATCTCAATTCCCTAAATTCTTCTCAATTGAAATTATGGAAGAAATTTTTTTACATTTTAATATCTTTGTAATTTATTATAATTTTTATATTAATATTTAAATTATTTTAATATATTTAAAAAAAATTCTTTAGTAATCTCATAGATATTTTTCTATTTATTATTTTTTTTATTCCTGATGGTGATATATATATCCATTTCAGCTATAAAAGGTAATGTTTATTCATCCTCTAATGAATCAACCATTTCAAAACCTATTTAAAAGTACTTTTCGTCTTATGATAAATTTGAATAACTATCTTCGGTATTATTAGAAAATTTTTATTCAAGAATTAAATTTGTGAATAATTTTGAAGATACTATTTATATGAATACTTTTTTCTTAAAATATTTTAATATAAACAACATATTTTCTATATTTATCATATACTTTAATCCAATGTACTATATAATTCTATTTCTTTGTTACTAGAACTCCAAGTATCAAAATCATTCATGTTTATATTTTCTTCTAGTTTAGAAAAACCTCTAGGATTTCTATTTTTCTACTTAGGTTTTTGAAAATCATGTCTAACATGGCCTTACTAATTATAATGATAACATATAAATTTTAAATATTACATGTTATATTTATTTTCTATCCTCTATTCACTATATTTGTGATGAACATTTGAAAATATTGTATCATTAATAGTCTTATTCATGAGTCCTTAAATATGGTAAAGTTCACTATTGTTGTCTTCTGAATAATTTTTTTTGAATAATTACTTTTCCTCGTTAAAATAAGATATTTATAAATTTTAAAACAATTATTCGATGTTCTAGAATTAGGAATGCGTAATTTATATTGGAATCAAAATCCATTCTTAATTTTTTTCCCAACATGTTTCAGTCATCTTTCATTCTAAATTATTATTCCTATTAAGTCATCCAGACATAACATTGTCAAAAATTTAGTACAACTTTAGAAATCCTCTTAGACTACCATACATTAGGAAAAATGTATACAGTATTTTCAATGTTTTGATCTACTGATAACTCTCTTTCACCAAAATATTATAAACCATTGAGTATTTTCATGATGCATTGATAGATTTTCTGTTACAATTTATAGTGGCATAAATTCAAGACACTGATATTCATCTCTTTTCATAGCATTGTGAGTTTTTAAAAAATTGGATGTTTCAAAATCTGATATCTCTATATTCTCCCAAAATTCTATTTTTCATTTCAAATAATTATATATAAAATTTTATATTTCTTGTTATAAAACATAATAAATTATTCCAAATATTATGGAAAACCTCATATTCCTATTTTTCTTCATGAGAAAATTGAATGATATCCTTCTCTATAATTATATAGTTTCATATTATCCATATAAAATAATTGACCCTGATATTAATTATATATTATTTCATATGACAACATGAGTAATCATAAACAAATCCATAAAAAATATGTAGTATAGTCACATAAAGGTCTTTGAATGTTCCAACAGGTACTCCTACCATCAAGAAAAAAAATCTTTCAAAAACCAAAATGATTTGGGTAAGTAAAATGTGTTGATATTATAATAAACTGATAGAAATAAAATTTTAAGAAAGTAAATATATGAATTAGGTTAAAGACCTCCTATTATACAAAATTGTTTCTTGAGGTATGATGGAAAATAAAATACAAGAGGGTGGAGGTGAATTATTGTTTTAAAACAAATATACACTTTTTTACTCTCATGTATAAATTGATTGGATTATTTAATTACCAATAAAATCAAGAACATTATTTTTTTCAAAAAACTAATGAAATAAAAAATAAAATTAATAGAAATATAAATTGAATTATACAAAAATTCACACAATGGAAATAGAATGATCGATATTTTAAATTATTGATAAAACAAACAACACAATATAAATATGAAATGATCATGCATAGTTTCGATAAGAAACACAAATAAATTACTAAAATAATTTCTAATAAAACATAAATTTTAAACCAAAGTGAAGGTATATTTGTAAAACTAATCTTAGATATAAAAAACGTTCAGCCATTTATAATATATCCATGATTTTATACCTATCAGAAGTCCTGTGTCGTATCCCTATAAGACCATTTACTATAACTATTGGTATAAATTTACAACTCATTTCCACATAATTAAGGTACATTAGATGTGACTTTCCTAGCTTTTGAATCACTCGACCCATTTCTAAGATTTATTATCTTCCTATACCCAAAACCTATTAATCATGTCGGATCCTAAGTAGAATTAATAAAATGTAAATACAAAGTGATTTATAGAGAAAACCTCACACAATGATAAATATTAACAAAAATAACGAAAAAATTACACAAATAAGAAGAACTATCAACAATTAGAAATTAAAAATATTCAAAACAAATAGAAACTTTTGTAACTATTTTTGAAGAATCTATTCTATGTTGAATTTTTTTACTTAGGATGCTTGAGTTTTAGTAATATTTATAATCAATGTTTTTATAAATTTTGATGGAAGAAAACCTTAAAACTCGAGCTCAATTTCAATGATATTAGTATAATATTATTATCCATATTTTTTTGTCTCATTTTTTGTATATATATAAATGAGTTGATCTAGTGACACTACAATGTGATAGAATCTAATTATATTAATTTTTATAAATTTATAAAAAAATTAGAAGAAAAGTATTTTAGTAATTAAAGTAAAATCATTTTTATATAATTTGTATTTGTGATTTATGAAAATAAATAAATAAATGAGTCATTCATAAATGAAAACCATACTAGAGACGTTAACACCTAAAATATTAAAAAACTAATATCAAAGGGGTTGAGACGAGCAGGGGTAGAAGCTATCATCCAAGTGGGAGAGAAGGTGTGAAAGGGGGGTTTATTTAATTAAGGGTGGATTATGTTACTTTTGAAAATGAATTATAGGAAACCAGTATATTACACTAAATTTTACATTACTTCTATCACCTATATTGTACACCCCCATTCACCACACACTATTTTTCCTAAGACCCAACATTATTGAACAAGTCATGTGCTAACCATTCCAACCAAAAGTTTTCTAATTATGGACTTGAACACATGGATTCCACATGGTTTACCAAACCATTCTATAAATATATGTATCTATCTAGAATCATAAAACATTAAAATCTATAACCTAAATTTTCAAAAACCATAAATTATCATAAAAAAATATAAAATAGTATAAAAATAATAAATTAAAAAATTAAGTAGTGTTGTGATTGAACACATTGGTTTTATTAGTAATTTTTATATAAAATATTTAATATTTAAATTGATAATATGAAAAATAAAAAATTATTAATTAAAAAATATTAAAAATTAAATATATCATCATTTTTCACCAAAATAGAGGGTTAACATTTTTAAAAAACAAATTGTTATTTTTTAAAATCCATAGGTATGTCCATTACTAGTAAAATATTTACTAATAAGTAAAAATGTTAGGTTCTACCAAGAGGACCATGTGATAATTGTTGATTATAGATTTATTAGCAAAAGTACCTCTTATAATGTACAGAAAACTGTTCACTAATATTTAATATTATTTGTATATATATAATATACATAGTATACATATGTTTGTAACATAACACTAAAGAAATCTCTAAACATAATATGTGAAAGAATGATAGAATATCTTAATGAACTTTATTTTAGGGTATCTGAGTGAGAAGAAAACATAATGCTCTTTATTGAATAAAATGACTTAGAAAAGTATCCAGAAAACAATGGGAAAACAACAAAAGATAAACACACACAACACCAAAATGAAATTAATTTAGAATGGTTTGGGATATACCCTACACACATACAGAAACACTATAATCCAGTTAAGAGAAGTGAGAGATAAAATCTCGATTAATAAGTGATCCCAAAAACCACTAATCGAAAAACTAATTATAAGTTAAAAAAATTGACACCCTACGCAGTGGACATATATTTATAGTAAAATAACCAAACCATATTCCAATAACTATTCATCATATATATCAAATATTCTATGATTATTATTTTATTATAATCCCTTATTTAACTTGGTTTCATTGACTAACTTACTAATATTTTTCAAACTAGAACTTCTTCACCTAACTACATCTTGTTGTTGATCAAAAAATACTCCACCACCTTGAAACACTCCACCTGTTGATCTTTTAGTTAGAAACATTTAACCCTCCATGATTTTTCCACTAGTTATCTTTTAGGAGGGTGATATTGGTGGTCAATGATATAGAATGTAACTACGTGGATGTTAGTATCTGATGTTAGTTTAGGCACATTACAATGTATATCACATTTAAATTATATTCTACCCCAAATTTTTTATTAAATGTGTTTAAACATAATCCTCTTTAGGAACAAATGGTAGATTTTTACCCAACAGTTTTACTTTAATTTAAATTAAGGCTTGTAAGGTATTTCGAATCAAGAGATAAATGTAAAAGTTTTTTTGATTAACACCCTCAAAGGTGTTTTGATTCCTATAAATATAAGGAGAGGAAACTCAATATTTATTTGGATTTGGTGTTTATTGAAGGGATTATATATATTATTCTGTTAAAATGGAGTCTTATTTTTGTAGGAATATATGTACACATTCAAATAGTATATCATACATGTTAGTATTGGGTATACACCTATTATGGAATGGAATGATTTTCCTGAATTTAATAGAAACTATAATATCAAATTATTTTTAATAACTAGACTATATTACATCATCCCATTTAGAGGGTCTTCCTATTAGATTTTTCCTGATCAAAATGATGATCTAGATCATACCCATTCATTAAATGAGCTCGACCAACTTGAAATATGCATTTGGTCTTAGGTGTGAAGTGGTATAACAAATCTATCCATTTTAAAAATTAAAGCACATCTTGGAACCCTACACAAATATTGTGTGCTCGGTGTAATGAAGAAAATTGTTCAATTTCTCTATTGGGAGCATGTAAGTATGTAAAATATTAGGAACCCCAACAAAATTTTTTTACACATACATTATCATCTTAAATGATGATAAATTTGTTTCCCCTAATAAAGGGGACCCCACTCCTTCCCACTTTTCAATGAGTAATTCTATCTTTTATTCACTCTTAAAATCATAAGAGAAAAACCTTTTTTGAAATTTTTTGAATCTCTATATTTTACCACTAATTAAATCACTATTGTTTAACTTAATATTATCAAAATTCAAGAAACTAACATCAAACCACTATAATCTCTCTCTTGATTAATGTTCCAAGACATTTTATTCAGTTAGCTTATAAACATCTCTCCCTTATACCTCCTCTATGATAGTGATCTTTTGATCACCATATATCATCCATGTCCCACTAATCCATTACAATTACTCCAAAATTTCATTAAATATAACATTTCTCAACATATCTATAAGATTTTAAATCCCATGAACCTTTTATTTTTCCAACACTCCCTTCATACAACTCTAAATGAAGTAATATTTCTATATAATGTTTTCCATCCTGGAATGAAACACCAGATTCATAGTAATATGGATTAAATCCTGGATATTAATGAATAATATTTAGTACTATTCTTCTTTTTTATTTCCACCAATACACCCTTCATCTATATCATATTCTTCTAAACCTCCATTATTACCACATATAACACTTTTTTGGTTAACTAGGACAATAATAGTAGGTTTTAAAGGGATATGTGAAATACTAAACATAGTGGAAAAACAATACCAAAATACAATTAACACAATAATATATTTATACATTTTGAAGGAATATATGTAAAGAATAAAAAGAATATAGCTTGACCCATTAAATCCTACTTGTCGATGTTTTTTATTTTTATTTTTGATAAAAATCACTATAAAGTACTTGAAATAATCCTTACACCATATGTATTAAAATATTATAGGAATTAAATAATAGTCAGGTATGAACTATCCCTGATACATATTATTCTATAACCTATAGATAAAGGATAGAGCGAATTGAAAGGTAGATATAGTGTCAACCAGTGAGTATTGATGATAGAATCATAGAAACAAATAAAAAAAATAATAGCCTTATTTTATAGTTCATCAAAGGACCCTCTATGGAATCTCAATTTTCATCCTTTTTAAAGAAAAAACATCTTAAATTATATTTTGATTACAAATTATTATAACAGAAAATATATTAATGTTTAAAACTAAAACATTGTTTTAAGATGTTCTAAATACTTTTAATCAATATCTTATAACTATTATTAACCATTTTGGTGGATTATATTAGGGGAATATTATTTGACCATGTGTTATCATGTAATTAGTTAATTCTGTTGAACAACACCATGAAAAAGTGACCATCACTCTCTCTTGTTTGATGCCAACATATTCCATGACATGAACTAAATATTCATGCTTGGATGATCATTCTTTAGCTTAATTACAACAATCTCCCACTTTCTATAGAAGCCATAAAAACTCAATTCACATTCAATTTTATTCACAACATATATAAAAAATGATGAATCCAAATTCAAAACTCATTTTGGATATCTTCAAAAACTATTATTTGGAAAACTTATTATGTATTTATACTAAATCATACATCGTATATAATAAATTTTAAAAATACATCCATAATTTCAAATATATATCCTCTAAAACACTTTTAAGGTAGATTAAAAACATCTTAAATTTGATTCCCATTCACAAAACTAAAACATGAAACAGGAAGATCCTTTGTAGTGTTGAAAAGAATTATGAATCCTTTAATTCATAAATTTAAGAAAATAGTTAACACTTTCAATGTTTTAATTCTACTCAATCTATAAAGGGTTCATGCATGATCTTAATCAAACACATGTATCTATATACATGTGTCTACACACTCAACATAAGAAATTATGAAATTTCATATAATCCCTTTGACTGTGTAATCGATTAACCAATAGTTCGAAAAGTATTTCTATAAAAACCTGAATATTTATTTTAAAATTATACTTTCCTTAAAATCATTTTTAACATGCAACACCGACCATTATGCGAAATTTAAAAAACTATAAAATTATTAATATATTAATGTGATCAATATAACCTAGTAATTCAAATAACAACATGAATTAGAACTTACATATTATGAAAAAACATTAAAAAAGATTTTATATAATGAAAATTTATTGATTACTTCTTAAGTACTAAATTTTAAGAAAAGTAATTTTATACATCAATGATATGTCTTCTTAAAAATGGTTTTTATTGCCTATTGTGATGGAATATTTTAATTAAATCTTGGAACCTTTAGATATTTTATTTGATAACAACTTTAACATTTTTAAAATCATAATTTCAATACTATCTTCATGTGAAGTTTTGTTATTTTATAGAAAGGATTTATTTTTAGATGAATAATGAAAAATACCAATTTTTATTAAACAATAATTTCTTTTCATTAAATTAATTATTTCTAAATATCCATTCTGATTTTAATTTAATATTTTTATAACAGACCAATCCTTTAAACAAATATATCATACAATTTTATAGTAATCAAAAATATTATTGATTATGGTATACGTTCATTTTTATGTTTAAAAATTCATTTTTTCTGAAATCTTATAGTTTAATTTTAAGTATTTATATTTAAATTGACTTATTCCACTTCTCGGAATTGACTCTTAAAAAATGGGTTTAATATTTGAAATCCACTAGTTAAAATGTGCTAAATTATTCCTTTTATTTATATTTATTATGAATAGTAACCATAGTAAATATTTTTCACCTTGTTAAGAGTAACATTGGTAAAAAAAAGTTAAAACCAATAAATAAGTCATAATAATCCCTGTAACACTTGTATTTATTTTATTATATAAGTGTTCTTCTATCATAATCATTCATGATTATAAAATTTGGAATTATTTCAACTTTTCTACGATAATGTCCTTAATTTGTTTTTAAGTAATAAATAAAAACCAAATTTCACTATATTTGATTTATCATCTCTAATATTTTATTTTAGAGATAAAATGAGGTTATGTTTGATTCAAAGTGTTTATTAAAAATTTTAGTGGATTATTTTTATTATTGGAATATATTTTTAATTTTTATTGATGTAATTATTATATAATGTTATTACACAATGCTTTGATTGTGATTCTTTATGTAGTAGAAAAATAGAATAAATGAATTTATAATCACTAAAAGTAATAAAATTTGGATTAATTATTAGGTTTTTATTTTTATAGATAAATATTTCATATTAGTGTTGTATTTGAAGTTTATAAATTTTATAAATTTCCAATTGGATGTAATTAAAATCACACTATGTGAATAGTCCAAAACTGACATTAATTGTATATTATGTTAAATAATATATTATTTAATTATTTAAATTAAATAAATAATATATTTTTGGAAAATTAAATTAGATATGTTTGAGAATATGAACATCTTTTGACTTACGTGTCACATGTCCTTTATTAAATCATTCATGGATTTTAAAGTGTAAAAAATTATTATCACCGTCATTATTAAATGGGGTAACAAGACATTAAAACTAAGAGATAATAGTTTTCACATCACATAAACTTGTACATATTTTTTTGGATGAGAGGATTTCTTCCCACCATCATCCTATATTTTTAAATTTCTTCCACTGAGTATAAATTTCATTTGAAAAATAGTTTATTATATTTATATATTTTAAATTATTCTATGTTGGTTATTTCCATCAATTATAAAAGGGAACCTCCTCACATTTACTCTCTTCCTAGCACCTATTGAGCACAATAGATTTCCCAAGCACTAAAAAAATATATCCCCATTATCACTCCCCAGTTAATAAAGGTCTTGGTGTAAGAACCAAAGTAATTTTAATTGTAAATAAATTTCATTCATTATTATTATAAGTTAATTATAATTTAATGACTTGTAATAAATATAATAATATAATGTTATTTTCAGGTCAATATGGAAATAGTTTTTTCCTTACTAATTTTCATTACATATATTATATAGATTTAAATAAATTCTTGGTTTTGAAATTTTAGAATTTAATTTTGGAAAAATTAACTTTATTATTGATATGAGTTAGTTATAATTAGTTTAGAATGATTTTTTGATGATGTTTTAAATAAATAATTTTTGGTGAATACCAGAAAATATTCATTTTTATTGAAAATATTCTTTTGTTTTCTATAATATACAAAGAAAAAAATAATTTTAAAATGTTTTCAATGTAAAAATTGATTATTTAAATTTTTAATAATCTAATTAAGGATATTTTAATAAAAATAATTCTTGATTTTGATATAAAAAAATGTATACTTAAAACACATTTTTTCTGGAAAAACCCATTTCATTGCATTTAATGGTTTTAAATTTATATTATATTTTGATAAACATGCTATTTTAAATTGATAAAATATATTACTTATTTTAAATCAGGATAATTAATATAATTTAATATAATTAACTTAATTTTTTTTTATTATGAAAAGTTACCATAGAAATTTTTTTGTAACTCATTAAAATTTGATAAATTGTGTTTAAACCATAGGAAAAATAATTGAAATATCTATAATTGTTTCCATTATCCAATTTTCTGATTTGTGGTTGACTAAATATATCATTAATAATTTAAATATTGTAATTTAAAACATTATTTTTAGTTTTGGAACCCTAGAATGACTTTTATGAAGAAAAGTTATATTTTACTCAATTTTAAAACTATGTTTAGTTCCTTTCAATTAATTGTATAGTTGGAGGATTACATTATGTTTTTAGTTTATATTATCCAAAATACTTCTTTTTATTATTATATAGAAACAAATGTGTAAACCAATTCATTTCATGATTTCATGGATAAAATATTTTGATCATAAAATCAATTATTTTTGTAAAATCATTTTTCTAACATTGTGTGTTAAAATATTAAAAGTAATTCCATACACATATAGTTATTCTAAATGATTAAAAAAATTAAAAATTTGGATTTATCATTTTAAAAAAATAAAATTCCCCTTCTATTTGTTTCATAAAATTATGTTTGCAGGGTAAAAATTTAATTTATCATGGTTAGGTTTAAAATTTGTTTAGTGATATATAAATAGAAGGTAACGATTAAAAATTATCCATAACCTTCCTAATTATTATTGGTTGTATTTATCTAATAACTATAACACATAATATTTTAATATGGGTTTCCTTGGTTCTACATGAATTGACTAGGATATAAATATTTTTTAATATTTAAAAAATTATAACTCTGTCATCTCACCCTCTTATAAAAAGACACCCCTTTCCCCTCCTCCCACACATAACGATCTAATTGTTTTAGCCAATATCTAACCTAATAAGTTATTAAATTTGTTTATAACTTCTCATAAGTCTTATTTTGGGTATAGTTTCAACTATATAGGGATTAAGGTGTAAGGAAAAGGTGATTGTTCAATGAATATGTATTGCTTTTAACCAAAGGTTTTAGTTTTATTTCTTCTTATACCACATTCCAAACTCATATAATCATTATGATATAAAAAATACTTATCTACTATAAAATTATATTTCATTTTTTTCGTATCTTTAATACATATTCTTCATTATATAATGGAAATCAAACCCATCAATTATGTGTATAGTGAATTGTCACTACACAAACCAAAGTAATTTTTTTTCTATCATCACATCTAAAGACTAGTTATAATGATGTATTTAAAATATATATAACACTCATGTAATATTTTTATTTGATAATGATATGATATCAAATATTTTATTACAATTTCATCCATTGAAAAATGATAACATCATTCATGTATACATGTGGATTACCACCTCCATGAAATAATATGATTCAGTTTACAACATTTCATCCCATGGATGGTATATATAATATTATTTAAATAGATAATATTATTATTTTTAAATAATAATATCTATTTAAATATAACATGATATATACCTTCTTACCCTAAGGAACATTGATAAATGGAAATGTTACTCATACGTACATGTAATTACCCGATCATTTATGAATAAAAATACATTTCCTTTAATTAAATGTCTTATAGATATATGAACCACATGAAATTATTATTATTATTATACTTAATGGATAATTATGTATCACTACATTTGTTAATATAGATATTTAATAGTGACTACCAAACTAATATAAATATAATTTTTTAACAAATCCTTTTGATGTAAATAAATGAGTTGACGTCCTTATCTAGTAGACTCAGGTCGTACGGAGATCATTTTTTTGGTCTTGAAAAGGAGGTAGCATTTCTAGTCTTTTCTATTGACCAAGCCCAATATGAGCTTTAACACATTAATCTTGAATAGAATCGCCTATGGGAGAAGTTTGCGTTAATAGATATTACCACCCAGACGATGTTATCTAAGTCGTCCCAAGAGTTTGTCACCATCACACACCATACCCTTAGGTCTTATGAAGGTGTTATAAGTAGTTATGTAACATGTTTTTAGTTATTTATTGTGTAATTCCTTTTTATAAATAAAAGTCTTATTCCATCAATTCCTTTAAGAGAATAGACTTTCTTAAAAATGATGAATTTGATAAATTGATTCTTTGGGTAAAAATGATACTTTTGAGAAATATATACAATATTATGTTAGACTAAGGTTTTTATTAATAATATTATAAAACAATTCTTATAAATTATTATTATATCAGTTTCTTGTATCTAACTGATTGGGTAATTTGATTGATAAGAGTTGTATTTTTATACAATAATATAGAAATTTTATTTTTAAAGAATTTAGGTCAAATAATTAACAGTTTTTTGAAATAAGTAATATTTTATTAAAATATTATTATCATGTTAATTTTATTAATAATAAATGGGTATATAATTAATATGAAGTCAAATATAATTTTTAATATGGTTTAAAACTATTTTTGTTAAAACATGTCAATTTTCAATAAATATTTGTTCTCGTTTTAAAAGTGAAATTTCACATATTTATAAAATTAGTTTTATAAAATGAATATTATTTTTAGAATCGGGATTTCAAAATTATCCAAATGTTAATTTTTCATAATTTTCTAAGACAGTTGAATGTTTTGGTAAAAATTAAATAATATATAAATATATAGTGTGTTTAATGACAACATAATGACCCAATAGTGAGATAATAAATACCATAAAAGGGATATTAGACAAAATAATTGTTATAACTAAAAAATAATGACATTTTAGATTTATTTTACTTATTTTTTAATTTCTAATTGAATCCCCCAAAATGTATAATATATTCTATGGTTTTAAATTCATTTCCTTGAGAGTGTGACTCACATCCACATAATAAAGTCTTATATTTCAATATCATTGGCCCTTTCCCTAATAAAATAATAGTTTCCATTACCATTGGCCAGAAACCATTGGAAATACCATGTGTTGGTTAGTGGTTATGAATATTTTAGTGTGTAGTGTTCAAAACCTAAATAATAAAGGATTTCCCCTCCTTTCCTATATAAACCCACACAAAAACTCATTCCTCTTCACTGAAACTACATTATGCTCATACTCACTCTTCTCTCCACTCTCTATTGTCCTCCCAAGGTGCCCTAAGCTCGTAATAATCCTCTCCTAAGGCATTAGGATCAGATATTGATGTAAGGGTTCCTTGATCATTTTTTCCAAGTTTCCTTATATTTTTATAGCCCTTTATCTTTCAACTAAAAATGATGGGTTATGTTTTATCGCATTCACCATAATTCCCTTATTATTTTTAATGGTGGGAGACCACTTTCACTCTCATTAATCCCTCCCATGTACACCCATTTCCATTGCGAAATCCTGTAAGGGATTTCTCTCTCCAATTGTAATTCAATATTTTATTTTATATTATGCATCTCAAATTTATTTTAATATGTTGGGATATTTTAATCCATGATCCCCATACTACTCATTTCATGTTTTCATGATTAGATACCACTTTATCTCTCATCAACCCATCTTATAAATCCCATTATGATGTTGTTATTCTGCAAAATTTCACTGTGATTTTCCATGCCAAAATCAATGTGTAGTGAATACTATGCCCATTTATCTATCAAGGGTATTCACCATTATGAACATATAATTATTGATTATATACATTCATGTATTTATTCCACAATACATTATCTTTGAATAACTAATGATGTTGAATTAATCCATGTTATATGTTCTCTATGGCACACATAAGCATGAGATTAGAATATTCAAAAAGGGTGCGCCCTGATAGTTCTCCAATGCATTGGGTAATGTTTAGTATCATGATTAGTCATTTTTTGATAGGGTTTTACCTTATTCCTTTTTATGAAATTTTTCAACCATTTTGGGACAGTGGTTAATTGATTCCTTTATTTTTATGACGTAGTATTTTAAGTTGTTGCCTCATTTCTGTGTTATGATAATCATGCTATATCATGCATTTTTTTCATGATTATCTTATGCTCTATTGATATTCCTATTGCCTAAAATGTATTTTTTTCTTTATTTTATAACTTTTTTACTCACTTATTGCTATTTATAGATCACCCAATTCTTGTTTACATTCTCAGGTTATCCCATGCAATCTTAAGTACAAAGGAATATTGTGTTCATGTAAATGACTCATTCAATAAAGATGTTGTATTTCATGTTTTAAGTTGTTATGTAATGTTCCTAAGAACCAAATACACTTTACCTCTTTATCTTTTGTTTTATATTAAGTGAATTTTTATGTACTAAATCATGATTATATATGAAATAAAGTGAAGAGTTGTAATAGGTGGTAACATAGGATAGGTTTTGTTATTTTTTTGGATTAGGATTAGAAAACCATAGTGAAAAGCTTAGGGATAAGACTAAGTATAAATAATACATCTCTAAATTTGGTTTAGAATTGAGTAAGTGTTTTTTCAAAAAAAATCCATGTCTGTTTAATAACAAGTAGAGGTTTCTTTGGCATAAATGTATGTAGAGTTTAATCTCGAAAACCCTACTTTGAGATAGACTCAAACGGGAACGGGTGCATGCAAATGGGAATTGTTGCTCTCTTGGTTTGATATTCCCATAGGATATGATCTAGTAAATTCAAAAGCCTAATATGAACCATTATTAAGGTAGAAAGAAAGAAATATCATGTGTTAGGAAATAGTTCATGGATTAGTTAGAATGAAGCCTAACAATTAATAAGTTAAAGAAATAAATTTAATTCATAAGTTATTAATTATTTTTAGTGGATTCACGTTTATGTTCTTAATAGTTAAAATACTTAACCATAATTCTACTTTTATTCTAGCTATTGGACAATAATAAGAGGACTCTGGCAAACAACTGATGTCAATATCAATGTGATGGTTTTTCTAATGAGATGCCCAATAAGATGGAAGCAAGAATCAAAAACATTGTCCAGATACTCTCCCAGTTAACTCATGTGTTGAAAGGAAACATGGGTCAAGAGGAACATCCAACCCACTTAACTAGGAAAAATTTGCAATCAATAGGTTCCTGTGACAAATGCATCCCATTTTCAATTGATCATATGATCCTTCAATTTTCAAAAAATAGATCAACTCCAATGAGAATATCTTCTCCATACTTCAATGTTCTAAATAATATAAGGTTTTTATAGATGCTTATCATATGGAGGGTGATGCAGATCAATGGTGGACATTGATAGAAAATATAAATCTTGATTAAGGGAATGAATCAATGGGGTGGAAGGATTTCTAGAAAATGTTTTTTCAAATAATATTTTCATCGCACCTTCCATCTTAATATGGAAAAAGATTTAGTTTCATTCAAGATAAATAATGATGAATACATTGGGGCGTATGAGGAAAAATTCACCAGACTCACATGATATGCCTCTGGTTTTTTTGTTACCCCCAAATGATATTTTAAAAACTTCTTTGGTGGGACAAAAATAAGCCTATGGAAATCTCTAGCGATCCGAGACATTGATAGCTATGATAAGATTGTCCGATGTTCCCTAAAAGTCGATATGGAGATCAGTAAATCTTAAGTGTATGATGGGGATAAGAAGCAGAAAATTGAATTTAATTATGGTTGCCCGATGGATAAATCCAATAGTGCTAATAAATTATAGCATCCCACTTGCCAAAGGTGTAGAAATAAGCACCCTAAAAATTTATTGAAGGGGATGAGGAAGTAATTTAGGTGAGGGAAGTAAGGGAACAAAGGCATTGATTTTAGAAAATAAAAACATGCTAATGTGATAGTGGAAAGGAGGGATTTCTTCAATCTTCAACACATTGTTCATTTCTACAACCTCAAAGACCCATGGCACTTTGTGAACAAGTTCCCTAAGATAAGGGTTTTCGGAGTCAACCAACATCCTCCAAGGTAGCAAGAAAAATCATTTTCTATCCCTAACACCAAATAAAATCATGAAAATTAAGTGGTGATAGGTGCACTAGTTATTCATTCAATAATAGAGAGCATTCATTTTTATTCTGGTTCTACGCATTCTTTTATATCCCAAAAGTTTAGTAGAAAAATCCAAATCCCACCACAAATCATAGAATTATAGTTTTCAGTGATAACAGAAAATAGGGAAATTTTTCGATCCCATGAATATAACTCCTCCTGTGTCACAAATTGTGGATTGAACTTTTCAAAAAAACTCATCATTCTTCCCTTGGTGTAAATTGATGCAATTATAGGCATGGATTGTATTTCTATATATAAATCCAACATAAATTATCGCGAGATAGAAATCACACTCTATATGGTGAATAAAACCCCAATTCAATACAAGTGCAAGGTGGAGGATGGATATTCTTAAGAACTATCATCTCGGGCATGGATATTACTTCCCTAGGAGAAAAATTATATTTCTCAGATCATTGAGTCTAAGGAAGGAACCATTCGTGATGGTATGCCTATTGTGACGGAATTCACTGATGTGTTTCCCAAGGAATTTTCTTTTCTTCCTCCTAGAATATATGTTCAATTATAAATTGATATTATACCTAGGGAATTTATAATATTCTAGAATCCATATAGAATAGTTTTTGTGGAGACTGAGGAGCTAAAGAAACAACTACAGGGGAATCTGGATAAAGGGTTTATATGACCAAGTGCTTCACCATGGGGTGAGCCAGTCCTCTTCATCACAGAGAAGTATGGAACAATTCACCTTTTCATTGATTATCATGAACTCTACAAAATCATGATAACGAAAAATTATCATTTTCCATGAATTGATGAATTTTTTATCATCTATTTGGATCACCATACTTCTCCATGGTGGATCTGTGGGAGAGAAATTACCAAGGGTGAAGAAAGGGGATATCCTCATGACTGATTTTCGTACTTGGTACGGGCACTATGAATTCATAGTAATTCATTAAGGACTCACTAATTCTCTGGAAATACTCATTGACGGTATGAATAAGGTATTTATAGATTACTTCAAAAAATGTGTGGTAGTCATTATAGACGATATTCTAATATAATCCAAAACTAAGGAGTATCATGAGAAATATCTATGCACTGTACTAGATACATTAAGAAAGGATAATATTTATGATAAGAACAAAAAGTTTTATTTATTTTTTAAGGAAGTCTCATTTACATGTCTTATCATCACAAGAAATGGTATATTTATGTTTCCTTCAAAAATAAATGAAATTGAGGGATGGATGAGGCCAACAGCTATGATGGATAGCTGTATCTTTTTGGGGTTAGTTGGATATTATCGCTGATTTGTGACAAATTTCTCATTCTTATAAAACCATATAAGCAAGATAACCCATAACGGAGTTAAGTTTTCTTATAATAGAGAATGTGAGGAAATCATCACGGAGTTGAAGAATAGGCTTATCACCACCCATGTTCTCACACTACCAATAAGTGGGGATCTCTTCGTAATCTTCAGTGATTTTTCAAATAAGGTCTTGGGATGTTTGTTGATGAGGAATGAAAAATTCATTGCTCTGGCCACAAGGTAGTTGAAAATTCATGTGTAAAACTATCTCACGGATGATATGGTGTTTGAAGATGTGATATTTGCGTTAAAATATGTGTGGTATTATCTCTTTGGGGAAAAGTGTGAAATATATATGGATCAAAAAACTCACAAATATATATTCACATAGGAAGAGCTAAACATGATCCAACTATGAAGGTTAGATCTCATCGAGGATTACGACTTCTCAACCCATTACCACCCTGGGAAAGAGAACAAGGTGGAAATACTCTAAGTAGAAAGGACCCGACAATTCTGCCATTTATTATAATTAAAAAGGATCCAATATTCTTATATTTGATGAATATGGATAGGGGAATCATAAATAAGGGATCATCATCTATACTTTAAGAAATTATTTCTCAACCTTCTCTTCTGGAGAGGTTAAAGGATGCTCAAAAATATGATGTTGGAATTTAGAAGAAAGTGGAAGCTATAAAAAAAGGGAAATATTTGGATTTCAATGATAATGAAGAAGTAATTATAAGATTTGGGTCAAGAATATGTGTTCCATCTAATCTAGAATTAAAGAAATAACTTTTGGATGATGCACATAGTTCAAATTTATCCATTAACCCATTAAACAAAAGGATGTATCCGGATCCCAGAGAGCATTATTTGCGGGATAACATGAAGAAAAAAATAACCAAATATACATAAAATTGTCTGGTATGTTAGCATGGGAAATATGAGAGGTATATGTCTAAGGGGATGATGCATCCATTACCCATACAAACATAGAAATGGTAGTACATCACCATATACATTTTCTCCGAACTTCTAAAGACATCAAAAGGAAACAATGCTATCTAAGTTGTGGTGGAATGTCTTACAATGACTGCACAATTCATTGTAATTCAATATTATTTCTCATTGGATAAATTAAAATGGATATACATCAGATATGTGGTAAGGCTGCATGGTGTACCACTATTGATTGTATCTGATCGAGAACCATGATTCACCTCTATTTTCTGGAAGAGTCTTTAATACGTTATGAAGATAGAGTTCAACTTCCGTATGCATTATCATCTTCAAAATGATGGCTAATATTGGTGGGATATCTAAACACTTGAGGGGATATTGAGATCAGGATAATTTTACTTCAATAGAGGACGTGATCAACATATTCCTCTGGTTGAGTTCTCTTTCCACAAGATTTTTCACTCAAGCATCTTAATGGATCCTCATGAACCCCTTTAGGGGAAGAGGTGAAGAACATAGACATGTTGGGGTGAAGTTGGGGAACGAAAAAATCTTGTTCTGGAAATGGTCGAAGAAATGTTGGAGAAGGTTAAGACCATCTAGCATCACATCAAAGCTGATTAGAGTCGACAAAATAGTTTTGCTGACAATCGTCAATGAGACCTACAGTTTGATGTCTGAGTCATGGTATTCCTATGAATATCTCCATGGAAAATGGTGATGAGATTTGGGAAGGAGAAAAATTATAGTCCATGGTACAAAGACCCTTTTGGCATCCTTGATCGCATCAGAGTAGTGGAATATCGTCAAGCACTCCCACCAAACCTTTCTCAAGTACATGATATATTCCATGTGTCACTCTTGAGGAGGTGCATACATGACCCATCAAATGTACTCAACCCAGAGGTGGAACTATTGGATAATGAACACTCATATGAAGATAAGCTGGTTATTATCTTGGGTATTAGAGAAAAAGTTCAACGAAATAAGATGATGCCCCTCGTTAAGGAGTTGTGGAGAAACCACAAGTTTGAAGAAACAATGTATGAACTGGAGGAAGTGATGAGGTAGAGTTACCCTCATCTTTTTTATTGTGGGAAATGGAAATTTCAGGGGTGAAATTTGATAAGGGGAGAATTTTGTTAAGACTTGATCATTTATGAATAAAATTGCTTTTCATTAAATTAAATGTTTTATGGGTATAAAAAACCCATGCACACTTTTTTTATTATTGGGCTTAAATGACTGTTAAGGATCATTATCAATGATATTATGGCTATTGAACAGTGACCAGGCATCTAATATAAATATATGGTTAAAATAAATCAATTTATCAAAGACAAAGGATATAATGGCCTCATATATTAGACTTGAGGTGTATGAAGATCACGTTTCATAGCTTAGGAAGGAAGTAACATCACTGGGATTCTCTCTTGACTATGCCCAAGACAGGTTTCAACATCTTAAGCTTTAACGGAATTTACTACAAGATATATTGAAGTAAATAAATATTACCACCCTAGAGATGTTATCTGAGACACCCCAAGAGTCTTTCACCATCACACACCATACCCTTAGGTCTTATGTGGCTGTTACAAGGGGTTATGTAACAAGTTATTATTTACTTATTGTGTATTCCATTTTTATAAATAAAAATATTATTCAATCAATTCCTTTATGAGAATAGTTTTTCTTAAAAAAAATATGAATTTGATAAATTGATTCTTCAGGTAATAATGGTACTTCTGAGAAATATATATATTATTATATTGAGATAAGAGTTTTCTTAATAATTTTATAAATACAATTCTTATAAATTAGGATTATATAATTTTCTTATCTATAAATAATTTGGTAACCATTTTGATAAGTGTTTTATTTTTAGACGATAAAATAGAAAGTGTATATTTAAAGAATTTATTTTAAGGAATTAATGATTTTTTAAATAATTAATATTTTAATAAAATATTATCACCAAATAATATTTATTAATAATAAATGATTATATATATTTTTTATGAAATCAAATTTAATTTTTATTGAGGTTTAAAACCCGTTTTTGTCAAAAACCGTCAATTTTAAATAAATGTAGGTTCTCATTTTTAAATTCAAAATTAAAAAATTTAAAAAAATTAGATAAATAAATATTTTTTTTGAATCATGATTTTGACATTATCCAATGGTTCATTTTTCATAATTTTCTGAGATAGTCGAATTTTTGGGTAAAAATTAAATAATATATAAATATATAGAGTGTTTTATGACATCATAATAACCCAATAGTGATGTAATAAATACAATAAAGGGTATATTCAACCAAATATATCTTTTAAAATTAAAATAATCTGATTTTATATTTATTTTACTTATTTTATAATGCCTTTGTGAATCCTCCAAAATGTATAATATATTTTAGGATTTTAAATTTCATTCCTTGAGAGTGTGACTCACCACCACATAAGAAGAAAAATATATAAATATATCCAGCCTTTTTCTTAATAAAATAAAATTTTCTAGTCCCCTTGACAAGAAACCATGGGAAAAAACCATGGATTGTTTTGTAGTTTAGAATATTTTAGTGTGTTGTGTCCAAAACCAAAATAATAAAGGGTTCACCCTTCATTCCTATATAAACCCACCCTAGTACTTATTCCTATTAAATAAATGTCATTTAATCTTATCCTCACTCTTCTTTACAATCCCTATAGTCCTTCCAATATTCCCCAAATATCCCAAGAGCTCTCATCCAAGCCTTCCGGATCAGACATTCAAGTAAGGGTTCCTTCCTTTCACATTTTTTTTGTCCATGTTCCCATATATTGTTATACCCATTTATTTTTCAATTACAAATGATGCGGTATGTTTTCAAACCTCCCCCCATTATTACTTTGTTATGTTTTAATGTCTAGAAACCCCTTTCACTTTCATTATTCCTTCCCACATACCCACGTTAAGATGTTGAAATTCCTTAAGGGATTTCACTCTCCTCATTTCGATTCAAGCTTTTCTTTTATATTATGAAACTCAAATTCCATTTCATATGTTGGGATATTATGCTCTATTATCACTTTACTTACTATTTCATTTCTAAATGATGAGAGACCCATTTTTCTCTCATCAACAATTTTTATGGGTCCCCATGTGATTTTGTTATGATGTCGAAATTGCACTGCGATTTTCCATGCCAAAATTATCATGTCTTGAATACCGTTCACATTTCTCTATCAAGAGTATTCACCTTTATGCGCATATACTTATTAATTATAGACTTTCAGGTATTTATTTTACATTACTTTATCATTGAATAATTTATGATTGTGGATGAATCCATATTTTAAGATCTATGTGGCTTACTTAATCAAGAGATTAAAATATTCATGAAGGATACTCTCTGATATCACTCCAATGCATTGTGTAATGTTTAGTATCATGATACATCATATAGGGATAGAGGATTATAATATTCCTTTTTGGAAATTTTTCTACTAAGTTGGGATTGGGGTTACTTGATTCCATTATGTTTATGATGTAATGTTTTAAGTGGTTGCCACATTTCCATGTTATGATAATAATTCTATATCATGACTTTATGTTCATGTTTCTCTTATGATCCATTGATATGTATATTTCATAACATGTATTTTATTCTTTATTTTATGCCTTTTTTACTCCCTTATAGGTCTTTATAGATCACTCCTTCCTTGTTTACATCCTCAGGTTATCCCATGCATTGTTAAGAACGAAGGAATGTGGTGTCCATGTAAAATAATCATTAAATAAAGAAGTTCTATTTCATGTTTTATGTTATTATGTAATTTTACTAGGCCTCAAAGACACTTGAAATCTCAATCTTCTAAGTTGTATTAAGTGAAATTTTATGTAATTAATCGTGTTAAAATATGAAATATTGAGCAATGTTATTATAGTACATATGTCCTAGCATATCCATGAGTGTAACATAATTCATTTTTCATAACCAAAATAAATTATTAGTCATAAAAGTATAATTAATTTATTAAAATTATAATTATTTTGTGATTATTATTATAGAGATTATGGAATAATTATCAGTTTGACCTTGGTCAACATACTGAAGTCATTTTAAACATATGAATCGAACATCATCAAAACATCCAATGTGGACATAAACAGTCAAATAATTAAATATATCATTAAAATAAATTAAATATATGGTTTTATGATGATGGATCAGTCCAAGATAATTTTGTATAATAAATTAAATATCCGAGGAAAGTTTATTATACTTTACATAAAGAACTTATGTGACAACTCAGACTCAAGGTATGGGACTTTCATTTGAAAACACTCTTTCTATATTTCCTTTCCATATATATTTCATCCATGTACAGGTTTATTAAAATGATTATAAAATGTTAATCTTCAAACTGTACTAAATTTTATTCTTCTCTGCCTATAAATTTATTAGAAAGTTCTAAAAAGGAAAAGTCTTGTTACAATCTGAATGCAACACTTTTACCAAAGGTGTGAACAGAATCATTGTTTTTACTATTATGTAATAAATTTTATTTTCCTCCATCATGAATTTTTCTTAATTTAAATATATCATTTAATGTTATCCTGGTTATTTTCAAATAATATATTCTCCAAAATATTTTTTTTTTTATTTTAATGAGTTTTCAAAAGAAATGGATATTTTATCCATTTTTTATATGATAATATAAAATGATTTTCTTATGGGATCAAAAATGCTTTGAAAATATTTATGATGAAAATATGAAAGGTTAAAAATATTTTTTCATGATATGGTAGAGATAATTCAAAGAGGAAAATGTAGGATGTATATGATATATCTAGTAATGCCTCATAGATATAATTCAAAGAGGACAATCCTTATGAGGTATAGTTATCCATTGAATATATGGAAATGTTAAAGGAGATGGAGGTCCCTCATGGCCTGGATAAAATTGGTGTACATTGGATACTCTATTATCGGTATTAATAGTTTTTGAAGTTGTATGCAAATTATTTTTAATTTTGATAATATTTTTGTATCCTTTCACTTATTTTTGTAATCAATAGAGGGTCTACTTAATATCCATCCTAATATTGATGTCGAAGACATACCATGAAAATTATATTATGTTTTATGAATGATCATTGGAGACGACTTCTAATATATGTTTGTAGCATAGAATTCTTAATTGTAGAAATTTTTTAAATATTTTTATTTGGATTACGAGATTAAATAATTTCATTGTTTTTCATTTTGATCTATTGGTTTTGTTTTTGGGTACACTTTTGTTGAATTCATTTCCAATTTTGATTCTAAGGGTTCCCAATATTACTCTAAATATAATTTTAAAATAATAAAACATTTGAATTAGAGAGATTTGTATGATAATTTTGATGAAATTTAACACATTTAACTAATTAATATATTATATTATATTATAAAAATTAATATCTAATAATAACTTATAAAATAGAATAATTTAATGAATTATTAATGAATTTTAAAATGAGATAGATTTTTTTAAATAATTCTTAAACCAATAACTTATAAAAACATTACAATTTAGGCATGGATACTGTTAAACAAGTCAGTTTAATAGAATATTAACATTTCATAATGTCATTAATATTGTAATATTATGGAAACTTATATATTTAAAAATAATATATAATTAATAAACATTTTTATTATTGAATTAAAAAATTTCATTTTTATGTAATAAATTTAAATAAATTAAATACCTTGAAATTAATATTATTGAAATCATTGATCATATAATCTAAAACTCTTTTTAAAATGGTTCATGTATTGTTTTTCCTTATAATGACATAATATAAACATTATATTCAAAATTTTAAATAATTTATCAAAAAAATATAAATACTTTTTGGATTTAGAACCCTTTTAAATTTTTATATGTTATATAACTTATTCTTCATATAAATCCACTTTATACTTTTGTCATATTTTGAAAAATTATTTAAGAAAGGTTTAAATCCCCACTCATATTGGTTATAGGCCCTTCAGGCATACATTGGTGAATTTTTCTTATAATTTTAACCAAAATATAATAATTATTTAAAATTTAATCTAGGATAGCTTGAACAATGGAAATATTTCTATGCATTACAATTTAATATTCATACTATGAATTATTCATGGTTTGGTTTTTTTAATAAAAGAAAACTATTTTGGATATTAAATGGTGACTACCCAAGTGATAATTCTTACTAATGGAATCTATATGGTTCCTTTGGTAGCCATTTTCATTGACCAACCCATAATGTGGTGAAACCCTTTCACCTAAAAAAATTATTTAGATTTGACTTCATAAGCCCTTAATTCCTTAGCACATTCATTGGTTAATACTTATTATGAGGAGTCATTGAACATTTGGAAAACTCATATCATGTGGGAAACTTGATTAAAAATAGACTTTTCTAGTTTCTCCATGTTGTGATGATATTATTTTAATGGCCACCATGGAAAAAATATCTATTCTATAGTGTAGAGACATTAAATATGATTCCCTATTGGTCATGAAAAACATATATGTATGACTATGCCTATTTCTCTTACACTACACCATGACATTATAACTTTTTAAATAACTATAATCATTTCTCATAATTTTTTTCTATGGATCCCCCAATTTAATAAAAAAATGGAAATATTGTAAAGCTACAACATGGTTCATAGGAAAATAAAATTTTCTATATTTATTCATTCATTTGAAAATAAAACGACAAATTTCTTGATAAACTATGATATTTTTATAGGTTCTTAGGGGATTTATAAAATTTTAAATACATTTATGGTATTTAATATAAACACAACTAAGACCAGAATCTACTGATATGTTTGGAATGAATATAAACAAACAAAAAGAGTGGTGAAATGTATACTCAATGATATGAGTTACCAATGGTTTAACAAGATATTGTGGTATTTAAATTAATGATTATGTTTTTGATGTTTGTAATATTATTAAAAACTTTTTTTGAGATTCATTAGATGTTTCTAATATAATTACTGAGTTTAATGCAATGTTTTTGTTATGTTATAGAAGGGAATATTTTTTTTTGAATATGTTCAATGAGTGTTTAAATTAACATGGAATTTTTATATACATTATCAATCATTCTATACATTATATTAATTAAATACAAGGAAAAATGGAAATGGTATTGGGAATATAAATTCATCAGTTTATGGATTTTCCTAGAGCGTAATCATTTTAGATCTAATTCAAACCCTTGATCGCTAGTGTAAGTCATTATGGTTTTATCTTATGATATCACTAAAAATAAGTCACTGAGGATCCTAAGACTTCATGAATTAGTATAATCCATTTCCAAAAAATATAAGTATTTGATCCAAAATGGGTCATTCATTATAATTTCTCTTTTTTCATAATCATATGAAATCCTAATATAAGGCTTCAAAAATTATTAAAATTTTGAGTTTTACTGTTTGAAAAGATTATTTTCAAAAAATTGAATATTCCGATGAAAGTAAACCTAAAGATACAAAATATATTCCATATTGATTAAACAGTCCCAATTTAACTGGGATTCAAAATATTTGAATAATCCATGATAACCACATTATTCATAAAAAGATGTGTTATGAGATCAATCAATTGATGATTAACCAATTTGAATATGCGTCTCTCGGTGAACAAGCTACAACTAATAAATTTATATTGTCACTGGGATAATTTTCTTTGTTCCTAATATTATAAAAAACTTGACAATAATGTATTGGTGCACATTTAATTGATCAAAAGAGTTTTAAAAATGACCTGATAAACATTTATCATTTCGCCTACTAATTAAATAGAATGATATGTTGAGACTAATCTAGTAGTGTCAATGGAGCAAAAAATGACAAAGTTGAGTTTAATTCCTAGTGATGCGATATAGTAATATGGAAAAAGAATCTTCATAACTATATGCCTATATGAAAGGTCATATCTATAATTCGTGTTAATGAATCATGAAATTTTAATTCATCAGAATTACAAAATTTGTAATCATAGTGAAATAAGAGTGAAATAATAAATGGGTAATCTATAATCACGTTTTTTGCTGAAAATATTAACATCTTCATGATTTTTTATTTATGGAAGACGATATAGATAAGAGAAATATAATTATCTTAAATGGAATTCCATTTTGGAAAGAGTAATTCTAATTATATCATGCGAGTAAGAATAAGAAAACATGGGTAATTATAGAAGACATAGAGGTGTGAGAAATATACTGAGAAAAAGAAGATAACATAGTGTAGGAAGTTTAGAACTAGTAATGTATGCCTGATTGAGTTCAAGAATCTGATGAATAATATTTGGGTTTGATAATAGAGAAGAATATATACATAATAAAAAATAAAAATGGTCATGTTCTTTTGATTATTCTAAATGCTCTTGAAGAATATCTTAATCAGTTGGTGAAGAAACTTGAAGATTCAACTGATCTTTTTCATTTTCATAGATTCATTATAACTTGTGGGATAATGAATATGAAAATTTTGATGTTGTGAAACTATATTTGGAGGGTTATTCCTACCTAAAAATTATAATTTATTTATTTACTTATAGTGGAAAATTTCAGGAGTGGATTATTCATATTTTCAACAAGGGAAAGATCACACAATGTGGTTAAAACATGTGAAATTTATTATGTACCATTTTTTATGTTTTTTATACATCATCATGAAAGAATCAATGTATAATATTCTAAGTATAAATCCATGCTATAACATTCTAAATAATTTTATTTTTGGAACAAAACTAAATAATAAAAAAGATAAGTCTACACATAGTCTCAACCAAATGTGTGTTCATATGTTCCATTGGGCACTAAAAAAGTTATATTAGATCCTAGGATTCCTCTATCAAACTCTTATAGTGTATTTAGTGATAGAAAATATTATATCATTAAATATTATATATGTTCCAACATTTTATGGGGAAAATTATCCTTGGGGAGAGTAAAGGATATGTCATTATTTTTTATCACTTCAGATTGAATTTAAGGATGTAGTTATAGTAATTTTCTTACAAATTCAAAGAGGTAATCATAATACCATAACTAAAAATATAAATATTTAATTCATTGGGATAGTAAGGAATTTTATCCTTATTTTACTTTTTGGGAATGTTTTCCTCAATTTTTTGGGTCATCTAATGTCCAAATAAAAATAGGATTATTAATAAAATAGATATAATGGGAAGGTAATATTCAAAGATGCCAAGATCAAAATATAAGGAAGAAATAGATAATACATAATTACTGATAAAAATAAATACATTAATAACTAACTCAAAAGATGTAGTAAAATAATATGTAATAACATCTAATTCAGTAAAAATGTGGATGAATTTATCATTAAAATGAAATTCTTAAGCAATTTACCATATAAGTTTTATCATAAAATGTATGCATTGGATGATAGGGAAGATATTTATCTTATTGAGTTTTATAAAACCCTAATTACCTATGAAATGAAAAATACTAATTCATTTTAGAATTATGTTATAGATTTGTTGACATTTGAAACCATAAAAAGGTTAAATATTAAAAAAAATAGTACGAATTTTATAGTAAACTAGATGAGGATGATGAGACAGATGAAGACAAAATGATCTTTAGGTATTTTATCTAAAAAATAGTAAAATTTAATGAAATGTATAAGGTTAAACTACCCATAAAATGATTAATTTTTAGTAGAATTTGAATTTTTGTTTTAAATTTTATAATGTAAAAGAATATTGGATATGAGTTTGATGATAATGATTGAAATCCTAAATAGAAAATTTAATATAAAAACACCAATGCTAGAAATAAGTCTAGTGATTTTGAGTAGAAGTTATTGAGAAGAAATGGGAAAAGAATAATAAAAAATAAAGAAGATAAAGACAGTTCATCCTTCAATCAACCCAAGTATGAAGAGCATAGAACGTTCAAAAACATTATTTAACAGATGGATAATGAATAATCTTCATAAATAATTATATACTAATGTGGTAATGAAAAATATATGGAGAATATGTTTATATCTGATTTGGAGCCTTTACTTGGGAAAAAACTAAATATCAAGATGAATTTTAAAGATCTAATGAAGTATGAACATAAGAAGGATGAATTGATATAAGTTTTTATAAATAATGACACTGAAATAATTTAGGAATAGAAAAATTCAATGATTAAAGGGGATGATATAGAAATTATGTTGAAATATTTAAAAGTAAAACTGGTCTCTAAATAATATGAACAATGAAATATTCAATACAAATTTCTTACAACTACAATAGAGTTTTAAAATAGTCCAAAAAGACATCAAAAAATATATTTAAATTCAATCTGAGACACTTAAAATAGCTAAAAATTCCAAAACATTATCTTCTGTTGAATTAGTACCTAAAACTTTCATTAAAGTTGTAACTATCTTTCCTAACCATAAATTCTGTGATTAAAACTCTTGATGAGTTTTGTAAATAATATATAATGATAAATAACCTTCTAAATCTGTCAAATTAGGAATAAAAAAACAATGCACTTAATGGATAATAATTATCATGTTTTATTTGTAAAAAAATATAGATTTATGAACTGATGCCTTTAGAATATGTTTATTATTATAAAATGAGGTTTTGATAGAGTGTATACTATTGGTGTTTGGGGATTTATGGTTAAAATGACAAAACATATTGGTAATATATTTCCCTACCTTTTATAGGGAAAGAATAATCAAGAAGAATCACTGGGATGGGAAGAAGTGGAAACCCATAGAAGAAACTAATGTAAAATTTCACTTCAAATTTGTAAACTCAGAATTAGTTTGAATGATTCATAATAAATATGTGGTAGATGTGAGAAGATAAGATATTTCTCTACAAAATGTTTGAAAACATTATTGAAAAAGTATACTACCATGGAAAGGAAAAACGAGTTTAGAAGAAATATCATTATGAATAAACATTTTTATAATAGTGGCCTTGAAGGCAAGAAAGAAAGGGAAACCTTGGATACTTGATATTAGGTGATATTCACATATTACTAGAGAAACTGAATTCTAAAAAAGAAATTAGAATGATTTAATCAAATATAAGGTTAATTATATTAATTCAAAAGTTATCAAGGAAGAAGAAGGTTCTACAAACTATGGTATAACAATAATAGTGTAAGGGATAATGTTGACTATGATGATATTATTAAAGATCGCCATGCACATTTCCATACCTACTGATGGAATAGGATAGAGAACCAAACTACATTTATTTCCCTTGTTGATCCTAATACTATTATCGAAGGTGTTCAATATGATATTTAAATTACTACAATGAATAAATAAATTTATAAAAGGGTTGAAAACATCAAATGGGAGCTGGTACCAAGACATGAAAAAAAGAATATCATTTGAACCATGTGGGTATTCCGAAATTAGATGAATGGAAAAGTAATGGAACAAGAAATAATGCACGGCTAGTGTGTTATAGTTTCACTCATATGAAAGGATCTAACATTCAAGGTACTTTTGTACCAATAGATACACTTAAAACCATAAGGATATTTTTGGTAGTGGAATCACATAAAAGATTCAATATCTATTAAATGGATTTGAAATATTACTTTATTAATGGTGAGCATGAAGAGGAGGTGTTTATTGAATAAAATAAAGGCATTATCCTTGATAATGATGGGATCATGTTATTCAATCCTAGGAAGGGTTTATATGGGTTTAAGTAGCCCCTACAATCCTAGTATGGAAATCTTGATGGATACCTGAGAATTATAGGGTTTTGAAATGGAAAAATTAATATTAATCATTATACAAAAGTGTTTTCCATTGGTACTCCTATTATGGTAGTATTTGACAATGAAATAATTTTTATTAGTGAAAGTAGTCTCAATATGATGAATTTTTTGAGGAGAAAAGTCACATTTTTAAATGTCATTTTTTGGGGATATGTATTTATTTTTTGTGTTACAAGTCATATATGGAGTTGAGAATATTTTTTTTAATCTTAAGAAAACTACACCAAGGAATATTTAATGTGGTTAATATTGGAATAATGTAAATGGGTATTTACTTACTACAGAAAAGAATAAGAGTATTCATGTCTTTGTATATTCATCATTGTATATAAAAACAGCTAATTGATTTCCTGGTGTTTTGTAAAAAACATTTAGATGCTATTTAGGTCAATTAACCTCATTAAAAAATAATACTAATTTATCCATATTATAAATATCTCTAATTTATATATTTTTATAAACATTGATAAATTAGATATGCTTGTAAGTATAAAAAAATTAAAAGTGTCTATAAATGTATCTATATTCACCAGACATATAAACAATACAAGTTTACCAACATACTATTTTACAACATTTTATAGAAATTCTTGTAAATGAGTTATCTGTTTCCCATGTTTTTCATGTATGTGGGTAATTACTTTTCATGAATTTGTTTGTAATTTTTTTTTTAAAAAAATTATGCATATTTTTTGAAAAAATTCCATTTTTTTATAAATTTTACTGAATATTTGTCTTTTAACCACCTAATGCATCTACGTCTCACCACCCACTCCTCCCACAATCATGTCAGCATCCCATACCCACCCTTACATCACCAATCATTGTGTCTTCCTCTCGTACCCATGCATTACCCTCCTCACATCAGCCGCCCATTCTCACCCATTTTCAAGCATACCTACGTCTAGGAAAACAAACATAAATTACTCAACTAATCGGAATTGATATCATTGAAAATGAGTCCTACATAGATGCATGAACTAACCCTACTAAATGAATTTTTTGTTAAGTATATATATATATATATTATACAATTTTTTTACTTATATTAACATATTTGTATGTAAAACTAATAATAAAATATATAATTATATATTAATATAATTGATATAATTATTTGTATTAATATGTAATTACATATATTACATTACATATATATTTGTGTCTTATTATATGTTATTATTTACATATGTTAGTATAAACTAATATATATTTTTGGATATTTTTATGTGTAACTTACTGTATATGTTATATATTAATATAAAAATTAATATACTTGTTATTTTGTACGTATAAATTTATAAATCAAAACACACATACATATATATATTAATATAAATTTACACACACACACACACACACACATATATATATATATATTATTAATTATCATTAAGTTATTAGTTATTATCATGTTAATCATAATTATTTATTGCTTCAAAATTAGAAATAGTTACTTTATTTATATATATATATATTGTTTGTATTATTATGAAATATTATTATATATGTACTATCTACAAGTCTCGCTCTCGCTATATATATATTTATACGTATTTATGTATATATAAATATATATATATATATACATGTGTATGTATGTATGTATGTATGAATATATGTGTATTTGTGTGTGTAATGAAATATAATACTTTTATATAATATTAAAAATAATATATATTAATGTTTCAATCAAATGTGTTTTTCAATATTATGTAATATTTTTATATGTCTTTGGGTGCAAGTGCATGCGTATACACACAATAACATCCATATATGTGTGTGTGTATATATATATATGTATGTATGAATTGGAATTATAATATTTATAAATTTATATATATATATATATGTTAATATATTTTTGTATATATATATATATAAACTTATATAATTATATTATAAATTATATGGTAAAATATTAATTTACATATATACATGTATAAATATTTATATATTATAAAATATATTTATATATATATTTGTATATGTTTATATAAAATATTATTTTTTATAGAGAGATATATAAATGTATAAATATTATTATATTTATTTATATATATATATTAAGACATGTTTTTGTTTGATACTATTTTAAAATATATAAATTTATATATATCAATATATAAATATTTACAAATTCATATATATATATATATTAAGTTAATATATTTGTGTATGCATATATTAATACATCTATGTTTAAATATTAAAATTTTGATATATAAATATTTTAATATTTATATATAATTATATTTATATATTATTTTAATATATATGTATGTATATATATATATTAATACATATAAGTTTATATAATTATATATATATATATAAATTTTAATTTACAGACATAAATATATATTAATCTATAATTATATATAAATATTCAAGTACCTATATTATTAACCTGTACAAATACATTATATGATAATATATTTTTGTTTGTGTGTGTAAATACATATATGCTTATAATTATATATATATATATATATTAAAATATTAATTTACATATTTATATATATTAATATTAATATATATATATGTGTGTGTCTGTGAATATATATATTTTTAATATGTACATATATATATGTTATTATAAATAAATACACACACAAATTGATATATAAATACATATTTTTATATATTTATATGTGAGTATAAATATATAATGTAACGTCCTAGTTCAGGGTGCCGCCCAGAGGTGCCCCGTACCAGGTTGGTCACAGGGCCTCAAGCACATTTCCCCCAACGCCAGAGGCTGCCGACTAGTAGCGAAGGCCTTGGGAGTGATATTGGGGAAACTATGCCTTCATTGGAAAAGTAACACAGCAGGATTAAATAAATGACAGGAGCAGAAGCAGAAATAATAACATGCAATAGATAAACATTAGAATACTAAATGTAAATAAACAACTGGAGAACATATATAAATGATGCATGGCACATATGTCTAGGAAAGCAGCCAAACAAGTCACAATGCTGGAATACAGCACTAAACCAAGTACAAAGGAAATACAAGTAAGCAACTCCAATAGCAACTCAAGCCTCATCTTGGTCCCATGCTCTCAAGCTCCATAGTAGTCAAGTACCTAACATAGAAGGGTGATTGACTATATCTATACCTGCGATAATATAATTTGTTTGGGCCCAAAATCTTGACTCAAAAAGGGTGTGAGACGAATCCCAGTAGGCAACCACCCAATTATCTGTGCCTAACAGTCAGTGAATATATATGGTAGGCAATAAAAAAAATGGAGAAATAATCAAGGAAGTAGTTAAAAGTAAACAATCCTACATTTCAATTACATTAATTTTCATTATCAATGTAAGTTGTTGAACAATCACAAGTAACCCTCTAGGAAGTACTCATAGCCTAACCACTCTATTTCAACTTTAAAACAGACTCTCTGAGGAAACACTCACATTCAATTACCTTGTGGTCTCGTATCGGTAATTATATACACTTTGAAGAAGCACTCAAGGTCCAACCCCTCTATGGTCTCGTAACTAAGAACTAAAGACACTTTGAGGGAGCACAAATTCCATCCTCCATATGATCTCACAATGTAAAAGTAAACAGACACTCTAGGGAAACCCTCAGTGACCATTCCCCCCTATAGTATACTACAACAGGCTCCCACAACCCTATGTAATTCAATCGTGAAAAAAAGATATATGGTATCAAAATTAATCCTCATGAACTACTTGGATAAATAGTCTATAATATATCGCAGCATTTCAGATAAAATCACTCATTCCAAACAACACTAGTCATAGAAAAACAAAGCATCCTAACAATAAAGGCTAGACCAAATGGTCAATAACAAATAATCAGGGCCAAACACATCTATATCAGGGAAAGATAACCCTCTTCACAATCACATACCTCTATACAAGCAAATAGGAAACAACATCCAATAAAAAGGTTAAAATCCCTAAACACACATTTCAATGTTCTAGGTTATTGTGCACTTTTTCACATAATATTAAAATAATAACTATAGAAAGGCACAAACCACCTACCTCGGTGTTGTTCAGATGATATACGTGAACCTTGGGCCTTGAATCACCCTAGAACACGGTAGATCTACAAAAACACAAAAAATATTAAACTGAGGATATCATGTTAAAGATGATAAATCAAGAGATGAGGCTCTAAAATAATGAATAATTCACTGATACAATTTTAACGCAACCGACGGGGTTCAATTTATAGAATGTACGGCTAGTTGGAGGATTGAAGAAGATATATCAGCTATGGACATTCCTGGATGAGACGAATAGAGAAAAAGGTATTTTTATGAACGAGATGTGACCCCAGTATGATATAAAAATTAAAAAGATAAGTACGCGGCGTTTTATATAAAATTACATAGCGTGTAATTTCCTGAACTGGCCTCCACTTTATGAGGTCTCCAGGTCACCCCACATGACCATGTACATGACCGTTACACGGTAAGTACACGGTCACATGCGGCAACTGGGTACAAGGCATGTACTCCAAAGTACATGACCTATACTCTTGAAATTTCTAGAAACTCCTCTTTTTTCTCAAAAAACAACCAAAAAAGAAAAAACAAACTGAAAAGAAGATCCTGGTTTTTACAAACTACTCCCCTTAAAGAAATTTTTCCAAAAAATTCCCTAGCAAGGTGGCATAGAAGAATAATGTATGAACTAATCTAGCCACTGTGATAGTATATCGGTCTCCCTCTCTGATGTATCGTCCTGTACTCGCTCGTGCTTCCATAGCACCTGTACTAGAGGAACAGGCTGGCCACATAGAACATTCACACTACGATCAACTATCCGAATAGGATGTTCCTTGAACGATGTGTCTACCTCCAACTCAACCTCCTTGGGTTGAAAATCATGAGATGAGTCTGATAAGTAACGTTATAGCTAATAAACGTGAAAGACATTGTGCATAGCCCGGTACCTCTGAGGTAACTACAATCTATCGGCAACCAACCCAACTCTCTTCAAAACCTCAAACGGTCCAACATATCTCTGCAAAAGCTTGACCTGTCTTCTAATCCTCCTATGTCCAAACCTCATTGTGACATGTAGGAAAATTTGATCTCAAACCTCTAACTCTAGAGGTCATCTCCATCAATCATTATAAGACTTCTTTCATGATTGTGCAGTATCCAAACTCTTCAGAATCAACTCTATCTTCTCTGTGGTCTCCGAGGTCCTAGCATAACTGCCTCTCATGCCTCCAACCAGCATAAGGGTGATTGGCATGGCTTACCGTACAAATCCTCATAATGTGTCACCTAAATAGTTGCATTAAAACTATTATTATAGGAAAACTCCACAAGAGATATGTGATTATCCCAAGAACATCCTAAATCATGGATGCATGCTTGAAGCATGTCCTCCAGCACATGAATCATATGCTCAGATTAGCCATCTTTCTGGGGATCGTAAGCTGTACATTAGAATTACTTGTGTACCCAAATCCCTCTATAATCCCTTCTAGCCCCGAGTAGTTAAATGTGTTTCCCTCTCTGAAAAAATGGAGTAAAGAACCCCATATAGACGAACAATCTCTCATATATACATCCTACCCAGCTCATCAACATTGAAGGTCTCTGTGATAGGCAAGAAGTGAGAAACCTTCAGGATTCTATTGATGACAACCCATACTGCATCATTCCCTTGAGGAAACCATGGAAAACATGTCACGAAGTCCATTTCAACATCATTCCACTTCCACTCGGGAATGGGTAACTGCTTCAAAATCCCTGCTAGTCACTGATGCTCTGTCTTCACCTTATAATAGGTGGAACACCTCATGACAAACCCAGCAACAAATCTCTTCATACCCGTCCACCAATACTAACAGTGTAGATATTGATACATCTTTATAAAACCAGGATGAACTGCACAAAGTGGGGATTGAAATTTCTACATCAGGTCCTTGTGCATGTCTTCTAACACCCATACGTTCCCATGAAAACATAAGATTTCATCCTCACATATGGTCTATCCTAGAATAGGTTCCTCTCTTGAAACACTCTCCTGTAGGACTAGGCCTTCAGAATCTGATAGTTGCCTCATTCGTACACGATCAAGTAGAGTAGAGGTAACAACAACAGAAGAAAGAAAAGTCTTCCCCTGTCATTCATGCACCTCCAAATGCATCTCAGAGAACAAACTCATAACCTGACACTCACTACTGGCCTCCTAAACTATCTGTATCTGAGTCCTCCTACTTAATGCATCAGCTACTACATTTCCTTTCCCAGGCTTATAGGCAAGCTCAATGTCAAAGGACTGAAGGTACCTAACCAACCTTTGTTGTCTCATGTTCAGGTCACGTTGGGTGAAGATATACTACATACTTCATGTGGTCAGTGAAAACCAAAAAAATTTATCCCAGAAGATAATGTCTCTAACAATGCAAGTCATGAACAACCGCAACCAACTCGAGATCGTGAAACAGGTAATTCCTCTCATGTGGCCTTAACTTTCGAGACCCGTACACAACAACTCCTCCCCCCTATATAATCATTTCTCCCAGCCTGATACCTGATGCATCATAGTATACAGTATAGCTCTTTTCGAGCTCTATAAATACTTATATCGGTGTTGTAGTCAACCTCCCTTTCAGTCCTTGAAAGACTAACTCATAAGAATCCGATCAAAAGTACTTCTCACCCTTCTTATTTAGGCTCATCAGTGGAACCTCTAAGTTTGAAAATTCTTTTATGAAAATTGATTCTATCAAGCCATACCTAGAAAACAGTGTACCTCAAAGACGTTCTTCGGCTGCTCCAAAGAAAATACTAATCTCACATTCTTTAAGTCTACTAATACTTCTCTCTCTGAGATAACATGACCCATGAAGTGAATCCGGTCCATCCAAAAGTGGAATTTTGAGAGTTTAGCATATAACTGATGCTCTCTTAGTGTACTCAAAACGATATCAAGATGTGTGGAATGGTTGTGTCGAGTGTGAGAGTACACCAAGATATTGTCCATGATGACTACCACAAAAAAATCCAATTATGGATGGAATACTCAGTTCATCAGTTCCATGAAAACTAGAGGTGCATTCATGGGACCGAATGACATAACCACATATAGATCATACCTACTCTTAAGGTTTTTAAGAGGTATATCTGATGGTTTAATGGGAAACTGTTGATAACTAGATCTCAATTCAATCTTTATGAACACCCGACCTCCACGAAGATGATCAAATATATCATCAATCATAGGCAAGGGATATATGTTCTTGAGCATCAAATGGTACAACTTCTGATAATCCACACAAAATTTAAGGGTACCTTCCACCTTCTTCGCAAATAGGATAGGAAAACCCCAAGGAGAAGTACTGGGTCAGATGACACCTCTTGCATGTAACTCCTTTAACTACTTCTTGAGCTCCTATAACTCTATTTTAGACATACTATAAGGAGGAATGGACATTGGTGTCACCCATGGACCATGATCAATAGAAAATTCTACCACTCGCACTAGAGGAAAGCCTGAAAATTTCTCTGGGAAGACATCCCTGAAACAATACACCATAGAAAGAATATACATCTATGAAGTCCCCTGGTCATCAAGATATAGACTAGAAATCTGGGCTATAACTCCTCCCAACCCATGCTTCTTAGGTCCTTCTATGCTTTCTTGGATATTCTATTCGCCCTTATGTAAAAAAAACTTCCCTATGGTGTTGTGAAACTCACCCTACGGCGATAACAGTCGACAACTTCCTAGATGGAAAATAACCAATCAATCCCGAGAATGAAATTATAGTCTGTCATCTCTAATACATAAAGGTCCCATAAGAAGTGACACCCTCCAAACTCAAGAGATCACTTCTTTCACTGACACACACTAGTATTTATAGTCCCCAACAGAGTGTATAACATTAATATATCAACAAAAGAGAAGATACAAAGCCTAAGGCTCTTCAAAAAATCAATAGATATAAAGCCATGGAAATCCCCTGTATCGAAGAGTGCATAAGCTAAAACCAAGGAAACTAGAATAGTACCTCAAAATGTAGAGGTTCTAGGATCATTCATCAATTTCTTCTACTCCACTGAAAATGTCTGGCATTTACCACAACCATGTGACCCTTCCTAGCCTCTCTGAGCTGATCCACTCTGTTTTCACTGAAAGTCTGTCTACTTGCTACCACGGCCGCAACCTCCACCTCGGCCTAAATGGATGGAAGAGCTCGAGTTCCAAGACTGATGTGAAACTGGTGGTACTTCTCCTGAATGTGGAGTCATAGAAGAACTCTAGTCACCAGTTTCTAGTGAGAAGAACTGACAGAAGCATTGCAGATGATCCATCTTGTCGCACGATCACCACTCCACTGCATCTCTTGGGCAATGTGGTCTCGTATTCCCATCATTCCCGTACTAGTAGCACACCACCTACCAACCCAAACAATTATTCTGGCTACTCATATCTTCACGTATAGACTCCCTACTGCGCTTCCTGCTGTCAGTTGGAGGGGTACCAACTTCGAATGCCAAACCGCACTTACTCACAAATCCATAATCCCTTAGATGGTGCTCTATGATCAGTGTCTGGTTGATTATAGAGGTGATGGAAGTCAACCTGAATATGTTCACCTGAGATCAGATGTCATGCCTGAGACCATCCTCAAACATCCTCACAAGAAATAACTCATCACCTCCTGGGATAGGTGTAAATCACTATTGCTCTGTGAAGTGAGAAGAGTACTCCATGATAGAAATAGTACCATGTTCCAGACTCATGAACTCTCAGGATCGATCAGCCTTCAATGTATTTTGGTAAAAGTAGTCATAAAAGGCATGCTAGAACTCATCCCAAGCCATAACCTACTGGTGTAACACCGGTGGGATCACGTCTCACCATCTCTTATAGGAATCCAAAATCATATACATAGTGAGATTCACCCTCATCTCTAGAAGACTCTCCAGATTCTCGAAGATAGATAGTATGGCTTCGTACCATGACTCTACATCCTGAGGTCCTCCATCCCCTGTGAAGGTGGGAGGATTATGCTTCTAGAAAACCCGCATCAGATCGGCCATAGAAGGGGAAGGATGTGGTACTCCTCAGAAGGTAAACATGAATCTAATGAAGCCCTCTCAGAACTATTCATTAGAACCGGTGTCCAGAATAACAACTTGTGCCATGACTCGCACCACAGGAGGATCTGCTAGTAGTCAATGTTCATCCATGTCTGGTGTCTGATCACTTCCCTGTAACTGGTATACAACTGGAGGACGTCTCAGTTGCATGACTCTGCAAGGTCAAACACACAACTTATTTCAAGATTATCAAGGATTGAAACTTTGAAGTGTAATTAAGGAACAGGATAAGGAAATAATTCATGTTTATTAAAATAGGGATACACGATGTGTATGAACCCTACACGATGTGTTTCTGCAAGTCTTTTACATGAGCGTGTACTCCTGCCAACCCTGGTCGTGTAACACCCCATACACACAATGTGTTCTCCCAGGTCATGGTGTGTACTTGAATATCATTCCCCTACATGAGTTCTTCAACATGACTAACCCACATGGTTCTCCTAGAGCAAGACTACACGTAGATTTTGTTCCAAACAAGACATTTTATAGAAAGAACTCCACTGACCTATTTTGTTAGTCACATGGCTGGTTACATAGCTGACTCTACACGGCATGTTTTTTCCAGATGCGGCGGGTACTAACAACCCATAATCTATCTGTTTCATTGGTCCCATATCTAGACACATGGTCTATAATCACGGCATGTACTTTAGGTATACGTCTTGTTCCACCAAAGATTTCCCAACCCCGTGTCTCTGCCCACACAGCCAGGGACATGGTTAGAGACTACACAATGTTTATATACAATACATGGTGTATACTTATGAGAAACAGTTCCTTCCCAAACAGAAGGAAACTTGGTGTGTATTTATCATTACACACTATTTATTCTGGGTTTTATCAAATAGTAAGCCCCAAAAACATTTTTAGAGCCCATAAAAACACTGAAATGAACATTAAAGTGGAAAATTACGTTTCCTGAGGGCCCATACTCTCTGCGAATCAATGATTGAATTCTTATACATGTCATATACATGCATAATAGCATAATGATCCACCAAATTATGATCCCTAAGGTCCCATAACACCTCAATAACCAAAATTTTGCAATCATTAAAATGAAACCTTACACATTTAAATACCCTGTCAAGTAGAAGTTATTCTATAAAGGCATATATCACAGTAGCATGCATATCTAGCACAACATCTATCACAACCACAAGAAATTAGTAATGCAATCTAAATGGAATGGCAAGAATGCATGACATGTGATCTCTAGAAAGTTCTTATATGATGCATGAGATTGAATACCTTCATCAAATTGGGATGAAATATAAATATAATCTAAATGATGTTAATTTTAATAGCACAAAACATGTGAATCACCCAATGATGAAATCAAATCATCTGTAAAATTTAAAAACTAGAAAAATTAAAATATATGAGATAAATTACCTTTTCCCTGTACATGGATTTGATACTCCCAGGAAAAACATTTTACCAAGTACCTATTCCTTCATATCCTTGGATATAGGCTCCAAATAGTAAGTTAAGAAGAAGTGAATCCCTCTGATACCACTTGGTAACGTCCCGGTTGCAGGTGTCGTCCAGAGGTGCCCCATACCCGATTAGTCACATGGACTAAAGCGCATTTACCCAAACACCAGAGGCTGCCAACTAGCATCAAGGGCCTTGGGTGTGATAGTTGGGAAATATGCCCTCATTGGCAGGGTAACATAGGATAAATAAATAGAAAACAAGAGATGAAGCAGTAATAATAACATGCAACAGATAAACAATGTAAAACTGAAAGTAAATAAACAACTGGAGAATATATATAGATGATGCATGTCACACATGTCTATGAAAGCATCCAAATAAGTAACAATGATAGAATATAATACTAAGCCAAATTACAAAGGAAAAACAATTAATTAAGTCTCTCAGCATCACAAGCCTCAGCTTGGTTCCAAGCTCTCCATCTCCACAACAGTCAATTACCTAACGTAGAAGGGAACTTTCCTCTATCTATACCTGTAGCAACATAATATGTTTGGGCCCAAAATCATTACCCAAACAGGGTGTGAGATGAATCCAAGTAGGAAACCACCCAAATATTTGTGCCTAATAGTGAATGAATATATTTGGCAAGCAATAAGAAAAAATAAAGCAATTAACAAAGAAGTACTCAAAAGTAAACAATCCTACAATTTCAATTACATTAATTTTCATAATCAAAGTAAGCAGCTAAACAAACAGAAGTAACCCTCTGGGAAGTACTCATAGCCTAACCCCTCTGGATCAACTTTAAAATAGACTCTCTGAGGAAGCACTCACCATCAATTCATTATATTGTATCATTTTGATAACTATATACACTCTGAGGAAGAACTCAACATAAAATTCCCGCTGTGGTCATGTAACGATGAAATTTAGACACAGTGATGGAGCACAAAGTCCATCCCCCCTATAGCCTTGCAACATAAAAGTAAATAGACACTATGGGGAATCTCTCAATGTCCATTACCCGTATGGTCTACTACATTAGGTTCCCACATCCCTGTGTAATTCAATCATGCACAAATGATATATGGAAGCCCAATTAAACCTCAAGAAATACTTGGATGAAGAGTCTACAACATATCACAAAATTTAAGATAAAATAACTCCATCCTAACAACACTAGGCATGGAAAAACAATGTAGCCTAACAGGAAAATCTAGAACAAATGGTAAATAACATATAAGAATCGGCAAACACATACATAGAATAGAAAAATAACCCTATTCAAGATCACATACCTATACCAAGGAAAACAGGACATAACAGGAAATAACAGGGTTAAAATCCAAAAACATGCAATACCCTTCTCTAGTGTATTGGGCACTTTTGCACATAATATTCAAAGACTAAATATTAAAATGCATAAACCACCTACTTCAGCATTGTACATACGATATACATGAACCTCAGGCCTTGAATAGACCTATAATTCCATTGATATACAAAAAATGCTAAAAACGTTCAACTGAGGATTTCTCGTGACAGAGGATAAATCAGGATATGAGGCTCTATAAGAAGGAAGAACTCACTGATGTGATTCCAACGCAACTGACAGTTTTCAATTCAGAGAATAGAGGGTGAGTCAAAGGCTCGGAGAAGATCCATTGGCAATGGATGCTCCTGGATGAGATGAATGGAGAAAATGTATTTTTATGAACGATACACAACCCTAGTCTGATATAACAATTAAAAAAAGTACACAACGTGTTATTTAAAATTACACTGTGTATACTTGCCTTAACTAGAATCAGCTTTAGGCAGTCTCCAGGTCACCCTACATAGCCATGTACTCGGCCATTACACGGCCAGTACACGATCACCCGTAGAAACCGAGTACATGGCGTATACTCAAAAGTACATGGTGTGCACTACTAAAATTTCCAGAAACTCCACTTTTTCTCAAAAACAACTAGAAAAGAAAGTCATGCCTTAAAATAAGATATGGTTTCTTACATATAAATTATCATGTATATATTTATATATAATTTAAACACGTTTTAACTCATTAATAATTTATAAATATCTTAAAATTCATCTAATTTAGCATTTTTATAAAATAAAACTAAAAGAGTGTCATTTTAAAACACAACTAATATAGTAATGTTTTCAAATTTGGAAAATTTAGCGCTGGTTTAAAACACTCCTAAGTTAGATACCTATTAAAACAATGATAAATTAAAAATTAGCAGTTTTTTAAAATTTTACTACATTATATATGTTTTAATTTAGCCACATTTTTTGTAAATGAATCCAAAAACAATTAGCCACACTTTGAGAAAATTATGCTAATACCCTACTAATAGACGATTTTTTGTGGTAACACCTTTGGATGTTGGAAATAAACTATGTATGATTATACGAGATGTGTAAATCAAAGAGACTATATAAAAAATATTTGAATCCTTGTTTACCTTATATAATCAAGGCATGAAAATGTTTGTATTGTGAAATTGCGTGCCATATGTTAGAGTGATCCTAAAGTATCACACTTTTTGCCAGTAAGAAAAACCTCTAATACATCATTAGTACTTCACATTTTGGATTCTAGTACATATCTTGTTTATAATTGTCTCTAAAAGGTTTAATTGATGCTAATTGTGATGATGAATCTATTGAAAGGAAATACACCCCCATTGGTATATTTTTCCTTTGTGAGAGTTGTTTACAATTGGATAGTAAGAATCATTGGTTTATGGAATTAAGTATAACTGAAGCTAATTATATTTCTTCAATACATTCATATACATATATGATTTGGATTTAGATTAATCTAGTAATTTTTATAGTTAAATTTTACTAAGAACTATGTATGTTCTTTAATAATTAAGGTGTTATAGATCATTCTCTGAATCTAGTTCATAAATTGATATATAAACAAATTGATCTCATGTATTATTTCATGAAAACAATTGTGTAAAATTGTAATGTAAGACTTGAGTATATTAGTACTAAGGACCAAGTTACATACACTTTTATTAAATCATTTGAAACGGATAAATTTCATGACTTATGGTTAGAACTCCCTGTTCATCTTTCCCTTATCACATAAGGATATAATGAAAAACCAACACCACTATACCTTTTATTATTTTGAAAATTGAGGATAAATAGTGGCACATATATTGGGAAAATGGAGTTAGAATTATTGATTTAAAAGGGTGTGTGAATTGAGAAAATTGTGTGTAGATTAAGGGAATTATATTTAACTCACATTTACACACATACATGTCATTGGGGGAAGTTTTTCCCTAAAAAAATTACCTCATTCAATAGTGTACTAAGAGACACCTCTCATTTGAGAAAGGCTATTACTTATTGATTCTCATGATATGTAGAAGTTTTATATGACTATTAGAAGCCATTTTAAATTATGTAAGACCATCATAATCCTTAGGAACATTATATGACTATGGGACAATTCTAGAACAATTGGAAGTATTTGGAAGTATTACGTCATCCTCATATAGGATTATCTTGATTGTAAGTAGTTTAGGGAGGTCAAAATCCATTGAGTTCCAGCATATGTCTTTGAGATGTTATCACAAGACTTAAATTAGTGTAAGCCTTTGGGGATCATAATACATTATATCTATGTGTAATCTTTTTCTAGTTAACGAATTTCTTTGTTCCGACATAATACATTGAATACCAAATGTCAGTCATCAATAATTTGAAGATTATTGATTTTATTCTCAATGAAAACTATCGTATTAAAAATTATATATTCTATAAAAATTAATCATATGATGCCAACAATATTCTTCAATGATTAAAGCATCAGATGTTCATTATGAATCAAGATATATGAAAAAACAATGATATACACATGATGAAGAACGTGATATGTTTTGAGATAAACTGAATAAAGGTGGACCAAGTTGATTATGAGTCTATTGGAAACGATTCACTAGATATTAAATCATCAATATCATTGGGTCGGTGTTGAGTTATTTTTATGACCCTTAATCACTTGTGTTGTGATTTTCAGTCGTCTTTTATTTTAATGATCATAAACACATTGAATGTGTTTTGAATTTTATCTTATGTAATGAACAATTATCTTGAAATCATCATTGTAGAACTCTTTATCGTGTTATTAATGAAGTCATATGACATTCCTTGAACAAGGGCTATGTCCTAACACATATCACCACATCACATTACAAGTATTGTGGTGAAACCCAAACCACCAGGCTACAGAATGTGTATTTTCATTATATACCATTTTTAAATTCTACCTTATCATTATGTAAGAATAGAAGAGTTGTCTAGACCATTGTTATAGATATAATATTCAGTATATGCATTTATAAAAGTGGGGAACTACCCTTATGAAATATTTAGAAATATAGTGTTAACTTTATGAAACTCATTAACTACCCTGACACCACATCCAAGGACAGGAAAAAAATTCATTGAGAGTTGTGCAGAAATGTTTAGAGGCTACGTAGTAGTCATTTTTATGTTCTTATAAATTAGGCTAGCCCCATATCACTAGGTAAGTCCAATGATGCAATGTTTTATTTACAAGAGTTGTTTGCACTAGATATTTCTCAATTTTATAATGAAGAGAAAAAGACACAATGTTATGACTAGGAGGCTTCATCGTTGCATCCAAAATATTAGAAGAACTAAAAAATTATCTTCATGAGGCTATACTAAAGTGTTTATGCTCACGCCACAAATATATCCTCAATGGTGTAGATTTCTAGTCTACATCACAACCATCCAGTCTGAGTCCTATTTTTGTTATGTACAATATTTGTTAAATATATATGTCTTCATCTTTAAAAACCTTTAAGGATTAATTTAATATTACTTACCGATTTTATTCAAATAAATTGAGAACTATTAAGGACTTGGAAATCCATGACACATCAATAACTATCTCATCTAATCACCAACATTTTGTATTTCTCTCTAATATCTCTATTTCTAAAAATTCAATCTTCTCTCAAGAATGTGTGTCATGTTATATATCTTAATAACTCTCATTTTTTCTCAATATCTCATAGTGTTTTATCATATATACATTGGGAGATTAAATCTATAAAGACCATTTTCCCCCTCTTTCTTATATTTTTGGTATGTAAAACCACTAATGTAAGGTACTGTTTTTTTCATTACATTTCCATTATGGAGTAAATGAACTATTATTTTGAGGTTTTTAGAAATATCAATAAATATCAGTGGATATTATAGCTTGTTTATTTCAATAACTTAAAATTAAATGTGATAGTTTTTTCCATCACTAAAATTAAATGCAAGGGACTAATATATTAACTTCTACTATGATTGAGGTGGGTAACATAGGGCTACCTTTACATAATATTTCAGAAAAACCCTACCAAATATCTTATCTCATTTATTTTATATAAAATAAATTATTTATTTTTTAATTATACATTTATGAAATTATATATTCCACACATTTAAACATAATAAGTTTTTATTTTTAAAATTATTTAAAATATTATTTTAAAATAGATTAATCTAATCACTTTTTATTTTATTCTTCAACTTACATTATTATTATAATGTTTAGTTTTTCTTTTTTAGTCAGTGATACCTTCCTTATATTCAAAAGAATTTAATTTATTCATTTATATATATATAAGGTTTTAAAATTGGATTATTTTGAATTGATTTTTTAAATGTAATTTCACACAACTCGTTCAATTTTACCTATCTCTAACATATATTAGATATTAGAGGGAGGTTATATTTTTTTAATTACATTAATTTCAATTTCTTGTGATATTGTTATTTTCATAATATTTAACCATTTTCAAATAATGATATCCTTTTTAATATATTTTTAAACACCAATAGTGGTGTCGAAGGCCAATCCTTGGATCATGGTTAGTTTTTTATGGAACTAATTATGCTATTATAAATCTTGATTATATTATTTTCTTATATATAATGATTATCATGTTCATAAAATTTTTATTCAATATTATTCTCTTTCATTATTTAAAGATTAAAATTTTATCACAAATGATATTTTTGGTTTTATATTAGATGGTAAATCTATGAAAGTATAAAATTGTAGTTTAGATGATAAAGAATTTAATAGGATTTCCTCATGTAAAACTGCATAAAAATATAGAAATTATTAGAAGAAATTCATGAAGGTACAAATAATGGTAAAGATACAAGGAGTGAATTGTATAAGAAAGACATCAAGAGCTTGAATTTGAATCCAAATTATTCTGTCATAGTTTTATTTACTATAATTAATTTTATTTGTAATGGTATAAAATCTCATTATGATATAATTTCAATAGAAATGTTGTTCAAATAGTCCTTTTAGTTTTTCCAAGAAGTTGGTATTTGAAAGTCACCACAATCTAAGAAGATAAATATGTAAAAAATATTGTGGTTGAAGATCTTAAACATTATCCCATGACATATGATATTAAAATGAAATGAAAATATAAAAATTAGTCTACATAGGTTTTGGAAACTAAAAGAACAATTAACTTCAAGAAAACAATGATGAATAATATGAGAGTGTCTCTGAAATTTCCTACCTTAATAAGACAATGAGAAATTACATGAAAAATAAGAGATCCACTTGATGACTCATAAAGACAAATCAATACTCCAAATTATATTTTAATGGTTGCAAAAAAATTTCACATCAAATAGAATTACCTAGTAAATAATACAAATTCCAAAGACAAGAAGAATTGTAATAATTCATTACACATATTTACTTGGAGAGAAATCAGGGAATTGATTTCAACATAAAAAAATATAAATTTCTTTATTTTCTCCGGATACATGTCATGGATGGCATTGGGGCCATTCCCAAAAAAATTCTCCCTTTATATTATTCCCCTTATTGTTCTTCTACTTCAACTATCCCTTCATTAATTTATGAAGATCTACTTAATGATAAAATTGAACATAAAAATGGTTTCTATAATATTATTTTTAAACTCAATAATATAAAATAACCAATTTTTTTTGTTTCTGTAAGATAACATTTTTCAAAAGGAGAATTTGATTTTAAAAATAAAATTAAAATAACAACATAATATTAGAATATTTTTAATTTAAAATTAAATATTATAAAAATTACCTTTATTTTTTTCCAAGGGCATGAAAATTTATATAACAATTTGGGTTCTAAAAAACCTATTAAAAATCACCATGGTTTTGTTTTTTCTATATAATGTAGTTTTCCAAAAAATTATATGTGGTCTAATTTTATGAAGGGAATTTTGTTGAAATGTTTTTTTAAAAAAATGTGTCATCTTGTTTATGAATAAAATTTAAACAATTATAGATTTTTATACCTAAAATAATTTATAAAAATTATCATATATGAAATGGAAAAATATTATCTAATAAAGCTTGGGTACCAAAATACTTATTTTCCATTCTTAGTAGAAATACAATTGTATCTTCTTCTTAATGCTTATTTGGACACTCTACTAGATGTAACATCTGGGAACCAAATTCTATAGTGATGCATGTTTCTCATAGGGCATGGAAAAACTAATTTATTTTCCTAATGCAGAATAGATGTAGACCAGGGTCGTCTCACATGGGGAGATTTTTTATTTGTTCACAAACAAATTCTATATCACCTGAAATAATTTTTTTAACTTTTAAGAAAATAAATTAATTGAAAATACTAAAATTTTATTAACTTTAAATGATAATATAGTGATACTAGAAAGAAAGTAACTAGCCTTTATGGTTTGGTTGGTAGGTTCCATCATTCTCTTTTATAGTGTTTAGATTAATTTTTATAACTAAATTTTAATATCTAATTCATTAATTACTACCATTTTATTTAGTGTTGTGAAATATTGAATGCTTATAGTAATCTCAATTACTCCTTTTATAATCAAGGATGGTGGCACACCTCAATCGAGCTGGTGACATCTCCCAAAACCTAACTCTATCATATGTCATTTCATCCACTAAATGGATAACATCCATCATATGAATAGATTAAATTCAGTAGATGGACGGGAAAAGTTTTTATAAAATAATTGAAATGAGTTTGAGATCAGTTTCATGGTGGAATATTTCTTCACCCATGCATGTCACTCTTTATCATCACAAACTTAATAAAACATAATTATTTAATTGTAGAATAAATAAAATTTCTACATACCTATCCAAGGCTAAGCCTCGAGTTAGCCCCTAATTTTTTTAGAGTAAGATTTCATTGTTGAATGAGAAGGAAATAGAATAATCAAACAATTCTTGGAAGAGAAATATATATATATATATATATATATATAAAAGAAGTTGGACACACTTAAATTAAAAATATGCATTAGTGTTACATGATAAAAGGAATTGAAAATAAACATAAAAGAAGATAGAAATCCTAAAGATGTAGCATGGAGCTAGGCCTCCTCTCCCATTGTGGTGTGGTAATCTTCCTTCATCATGGGTGAAAAACATCTCATATAGTCCAAGGGGGTTCCATCCTTCAATATTAAAATTTAATATCTGCCAAATCTCTCTTTATGATTTTCTCCATATTCTATACACCAAATGTTTGATCATGGAAATCCAATTTAATGGGAGAATATTGGAATGATGTCTTCTTAAAAGATGTTCCAGAAATACCTTGTACATTCCATCCCAGAATTTCTACTTGATATGTCCTATGTAGTAAGAGATATGGCCAATAAATTCTGATATTTTATTCTTGCTGAATTTTTCATATTTCTACCCCAAAAAATTCTACATCCAAAGGCCATATTAATGGAACCAAATCTATAATATATTCAATAAAAGAACTCCCCAATTATATTTTATTTCAAATCCAATTGGAATCACATAAATTGGAGTTATTTATATTGATTTATTATTAATTTACTAAGGTGGAGTCAATAAGGTTTTCCAGAATGATTGACCAAATTGATTGAATTATTGAAACCCTTGGATGGAAGAATTTTCTTTTAGATCAGAAGGAAAAGATGAAGAAAATAGATCGAGTAATCCCATAAAATAGAATCATATTTATTGGAGTTATATTTTAAATTATATGATCGAATTACCAATGTGATTAAAATCTATCTATATTTCTGAATTAAGTAATTTGCACATTTAAGCCCAAAACACCCTGTAAATCCATAATTGATGCAATTAAGTGAAATTGAAAACTTTTTTGGGATATAATAATTGAATATAATATAAAAAATGTTGAAAATATTATCTCAATCAATTCCTACACACTTAAACCATGATTTTTCTCAAGCATAAAATCTCAACAAGGAATTCAAAGGGCACTAATGTTTCCAATATTCAAATTTCAAAGTAATAAAATCAAACAATTTTTTATTCCATATCAATATTTTAAAATTCCACATAAAATATTAATTTAATTTTATATTTTTCAAAGAAACAATCAATTCATGCATTTTTATTTTTCCCTTTTAACAATAATGGGACTACTCAATTTATTCATTTATGCTCCTCAATTCATTATTATTAAACATTTCAAATCTTAATCTCCCTCTCTTTTGAATATTTTATCTCATCAATTGTGATAAAATTAAATTGTAGTTATATTCATATCATGATAATTTTATCCTTATCCATAGGCCTTTAAAGGAACTAATTTCTCCACTTTGTAATGAAAAAGAAAAATATAATTTGGAGGACTTGCAATAAAGGTTCAAATGACTCTTAGGATTAATGTTGGTAGGAATTTAAGCCTTAAAAATTAAGTCTAAAAGAGGAGGATTAACTCTTATGTAAAATGTATCATATAAAAAATAAAAGTGTAACGATTTTCTCCCCATCAAATTAATAACAACCACTTCCCCCAAAACTCAAAGTAAAGGTTACGATCAAGTAAAGAATAATGAATGATTGGTATACCCTCTTTATTTTTTTACTTTTATATGTTTTTTAAATAAAACTTCATTATTTTCATTTTATAAAGTTTTTATTAGATAAAACCTCACATACATCACCTAACCACATATGATCATAAGATAATTAGTCTATAAATAGTGATTTTTGGTTTTCCCAAATCATTACCAATTTGTCCCATATTTTTGTGTTTTTTAGTTTTATTTCAATTTTTTTAAATTCAAGAGGGGCAAAATGGTGTATAATGAATACATAAACAACCATTATTAATTACCACCATAATCACCCCAAAAAATCTTCAATAAAATGTAAATCATCCCTTCCACCATTACTCCCTTCACCCCCACACCTCATCTTTAAAATATCAGGAAAATTCCAAGAGTATAGTAGAAATGGATAAAAATGTATTGAAACATGGATCATCCCTCTAAAGGTCATTTATGGTATCTATGAGCTAAAAAGGATTGATTTAAAGGTCATATTTAATTATAAGGCCTTTCTTGAAGGTACTTTAATCATTTTAAATTTATTTTTCCATTAATTATATTTCAAAAGATCAAATACATGTTCTGGTTGGTGACATGTCCCAAGATCACTCAATAAATATGCTCATGATAAATAAGAAGTACATAGTCTAGAAATCCTCTTGGGAATGAGAAATATGATATTGGAAAATATCTCATGGATTGATTTAGAATAACAAATCAATTCATAGGAACTTCATAAACTCAAACAATAAACAATTGTCTATAAATTTGATTAATATGAATCAACTAATTCCATAAAACTAGGAGTCATCATTTCAATATCCATGATTCACTTTAAACCCTAAATTATACATTTTACTCATTCAATTTAATTAAAATTGAAATCTAGAATATAGAATCACAAGATTCATAATAAAATTTCTTCTCTTATAAAAGTTAAGTAAATGGTTAATTCAAGAGTGGGAATAAAATTCTTATCATTAAATCTCAAAACATTTTTTGGACAAAAAAAATGTAAGGAGTTTAAAATTTTAAACAATACAAATGAAATCCCTTTCCAATGAAGCTCAATCCATCTCTTCCATTATCAGAGGCTTACTTCTTCCATCATGAACCTATAAAATAAAACAAGTCAATTATGCAAAATGATGATTTCATTAAATCTCATAAGATTGGAGGTTGTGGGTTGTATGCCTAACTAAATCCTAAGACTGAATTTGAAATCTAAATTTCTAAGATTGAAAATTAAAAGAACTAGATAGAAGGTAAAGGATAAATCATGGTATTAACCTCCATGTGGGCCTTGGGATTTTACTACCTCCAGAAGGGCAGTACTAGATATTATCCAAAATCATATTGTGGGTCGATATTCATAGACATGAACCACCACATTGGGATTTTACCAACTTATGCTTCATCCTTCTGGGTGAGGAATGATCAAGGGATAGTGTTTACCATATCCATACCCTTCACAATTAAGTATAACTAGCATTGTGGGGGTATGATGATGTATTTATCATCCCCTATCTTAATTTTTACTTGTGAAACCTCTTCTTCTCTGTAGAGTGGTTTCTCAAAGTATGCTACATCATAGGAATAGTCAAATGGAATGTTAGAGTGTAATTTTATTTTAATAATATTAAAACATGAAGTATTAAAATCAAATTCTTCCCCATAAAATTAAGAATATTTTTTCATGGGTTCCTTAGTTAAACCCACTTGCATATCTTCATCAACATCCTTCAACAAATATTCAACATTTCCTGGGAAATACATATATTCCTCCGTAGGTACACATCTAGGTTATTCTTCATCCTCCAATGGATAGACTTATTATCTGATTCTCTTTAATTAAAACAACAATGTTTGATTCCCAATTTAGATTCAATAAAATCGGAAGGGATATTGTCAAAAATATGTTTAACTCCCTAAGTTAGTTCAGTTTCTATCTATGCCTCAATTGTATCTTCCTCTTGAAATTACTATTTGTAGATGGAAGTAGGTACGATGGATCTTCGATAATATCTTTAAATTCTCCACATGGATGGTTTTTTCATCATCCAAATATAGAGTTATATGAAATAGTACTGGATCTTTTTTTGAAGGGATCAGGGAGATCATATCATACCTCATACTCATTCAAAAATTCATCTAGATCTTGTTGATCCCCCACACGCAGATCAACAGGAAAGACTTCCACATCATGAATCCACTCTACCTCATCATGGTATCCTTGGATATAGCTCTTAAAATGGTGAGGTTGTTAATGGTCCTTGAGCTGGACCTCAACTTATTGGATATATTTAGTTAAATTGGGGAAAACTAGGGGCACTTCTTTCTTTTTCTTCTGTATTTGATAATCATGTTTGACTTTATCAACCATTTTTTCCAGTTCCTGAAATGGAACTCTTAGGCCTTTCCCATTTATCATATGTTTATCATGGTATATGAGTTAATCAAGATTTTGTAGTATAACCACCTCTTCAACATTTAGAATTATTGGTTCTTGAACCTGAGTGTATTTGTTGTTCCAAGAATTTAAAAAATTGTCATATTAAAACTTTATGGACGTTTTCTTTGTTTTTTATTTATTTCTTTTAAAAAGTAATGATATAAATATAATATGTGAAGATCTAAAATGTAAATTAATAAATAATTTGATCCCAAAAAACTGTATAGTTTTGATGTATGTTTATCGTAGGGTGTGGGAAAAGAAATTTATTTTCCTAATACATCATAGAAGATGACCATGGTCATCTCACTTGAAGGGCTTTCTCATTTGTTCAGCTACTTATACATTCTCACCTAAACTAGCTATTTTTTTTGTTTCATCTTGTATTTAAATAAATTGATTTAAAATACTAAACTTATATAATCATAAAATGAAAATAGAATAAAATTTGTAATAAAGTACTTCTCTTTTGTGGTTTAGTTAGGGGGTTACATCATTATCTTTATTAGTGTTTAGATTAAGTTTGACAATTCAATTTTGAGATCTCATTCATGAATTACTGTTATTTTATTTAGTGTTGTGAAATATGTAATGCCTATAACAATCTCAATTCCACCTCCTCCAATAATCAAGGTTGGTGGCACACCTCAATCGAGCCTGTGACATCTCCCAAGACCTAGCTCCATCAAATTCCTTTTTATACACTGAATGGATCAATTCCATCATATTAAGAGTATATATTCAACATTAGGGAGGGAAATATTTTAAAAATACAATATAAATGATTATTTGATTATTTTCATGTTGGAAGACCTCTGAACCCATTCATATCTCTCTTGTTTATCACAAACATAATAAAACATAAGAATTTTAGTGGAGAATGAGTATAGTTTCTACATACCTCCACAAGGCCATGCCTCAGGTTAGACACTCATTTTTTGAGGGTAACTAGTCACTGTGGAATGAGAAAAAATGGAATAATTATATTACTATAGTAAGATAAAGAGATATGTAAGAAGTTTGTCCCACAAAAATTAAAACTATTCATAAGTGTTACATGATAAATGAAATTTAAAATAAAAATAATAGAAGAAATAAATCCTAAAGATACAGCAGATCCAAATTTCTCTACAATAATGTTGTTGTGGTATTATTACTTCAAAATGGGTGAACTTATCCTTGTATTGGAAATGGGGGTTCCATCCTTATCTCTTCAAATTTAAGATCTTCTAAATTGTTCATTAAGAATTCCTACATATTCTGTCCAGTGGAACCTTGATCATAGTAGGCCAATTTAATGGCTTAATGTTTGCATGGTGTCTTCTTGAAAGATGTTCCAAAATATATTTTAGATTTTATTCCAAAATTTTAGCTTGATCCACTATATCATATAGAATGATTTTCTAACATTATTTAATTTTTTGGTCCCTTGGGTGGAAAAATTAACTCCTGGTTCAGAACACCAGGATGAAGAAAATAGCTCATGGAATCCCAGAAAAGAGAATCCCATTAATTGGAGTTATATTATAAATGTTATTATCAAATTACCGAATGGATTAAAATATTTCTATATTTCTGAATTCAATAATTTTCACATTTATGCCCAAAACACCCTATTAATCCAAAATTAATCTAATTAACTTGAATTGATAAATTCGTGGGGATTTAATCATTGAATTTCATATAAAATGATTAACAAATTATATATATCATATAATTTCGTAAAACCTTTTAGGAAAAGGGAAAAACCTGAGAAGCTACATCATATATAGATAGTCGGTGTTCTTGATATATTTGTTGTGTTCATTATGAATTCAATCATCATGAATATTTTGATGGAGGACAGGTCAAATTATGATACAATTAAAAATAAAAATTTAATATTATTTGATCTATTGGTTACCCAAACTTAAGTCTTATTAATAATGGTTTATTTTTTAATGTCTTGAAGCATAATTCACTTGGTATTTTTCAATTATGTGATAAAGATTTTAAAATAAATTTTAAGGATTATTTTTATATTTTTTTTAATTCTAAAGGAAGGATTTTATTTACCTCATCCAAATTTCAAAATGTTTAAAAAATATATTTCACATCCCTTGAATTTCAAAATGTTAAGTGTTTAAGTGCATGATAAAATGATTCCTAACATTGGTATCAGTGCCGAGGTCATTTTAATATTTACTCTCTTTTTACGCGCATTCATAATTGACTGATACATGCTTTAAAAAAATTGTATTTTAATGATTATTTTGTTTTTGAACCTTTAGAATTTCGAAAGAAACATAAGTCTTCTATCAGACCGAAAAATATTGTTTCCTCTTCTAAATCCATAGAACTAGTCCACCATTAAATTTTGGGACCAACTAAAGATTCGAGTATCATAGGTAAAAATGACACCTTATTAATTATCAATGAATTTACTAGATTTAAAAGGGATTTGTTCATAACTATTAAGAATGAGGCTTCAAAATTCATTATGAACTTTTCAAGGAAAATAAAAAATGAAAAATTCTATAAACTCTTTTGATATCAATATTTACTTGGTTCATAATTTTATGTGTTTTTTTCTTCTCAACGTTATTTTTACTCATTTTCCTCTCTAGTAACACATCATCAAAATACAGTTTGTTGAAAGATTAAATAGGGCCATCAAATAAATTTCTAAGACTATCTGAAATGTGTTTTTCCTTCTTCGATACTTTTGGGCTAGGGAAGTCAATACCACATTTTTTTATCTATAAATATGTCCTCATAATACATATCTCAGTGAAAAATACTTATGAATATTGGAAGTGAAAAGATAAAAAAATGGATTCATTAATGTTTTTTATTATAAAGGACATTTCCTTAATAGCAAGGATAATTTAGGGAAGTTTGACCCTAAATATGATGAAGTAATTTTTTGTGGGAACATGAAAACTAGTGAATCCTTAAATGTCTTAAATTAGAGGAAAAATTCCCTAAAAGAGTCAATTCCCATCAAATTTGATGGGAATCTTCCTAAATCACACCGATAAAGTGATGATGTTGTTTAACAGCCTAGTTTGACCTTCCTAAAAATCAATATTCTGAAATAATTGAAGATGATATGGGATCTATATCCACTACATTAAATGTGTTTTCACTCAATAAAAAGACAATAATCTTGAGAATATTATTATAGAACTTCAATAAATAACTTTTGCTGGATGTTCAGTATTAAATGAAGTTAAACATCAAATATTTCTCTCTCATATTGAACATCATTACCTTTATGACACTATTAATAATGAAAAATGGATACTTTCCATGTAATGGTAGTTGAGCCAATTTCGAAGATAAAACATTTAGACTCTTGTGGAACATTACTATAATTATCATATTATTGGAACAAAGTTGGTTTTTTAAACAAACATGATATAAAATGAATTTTTTTCTACAAAATGGCTCAAATTATTTATAAATCATAATATAAATTAGATTATATTGATTACGTTGAATCCTTTATATCAATTTATTGACTCAAATCCATTAGAATATTGTTAAAATCCATCATTAAATTTTATTTCAAATGTTTTTATTTGGATGTCAAAAGGTATTTTTTAAATGGATTCATTTCTAAAAATTTTATTTTGTGACAACCACCTGATTTTAAAAATACTTAATTTAAAAAAAATTCACATTAACCAAACATATATACAGCTTAAAACAATCACCTTCATATTTTTATGAGAGGTTAACCAAATTTCATTTATCAAATGTTCTCAAAACTAGTAAAATTTATTCCACAAGTTTTCTACAAAAAATCAAATGATTTATTAGTTATTTAAATTTTTGAATGCTATTATTTGTTTCTAAACTAAATAATCCTTTCTTGTTAAATTTCATAGTATAATGAATAATGAGATTGAAATGAGCTTGTAGGAGAAATAAAATACTTATATGGTTCTAAAATTTACCAAAATTATTATGGAACCTTATTAAAAAATTAAATACACTAATGAAATTGTAAATATATAGAATGGAACATGATTAGAAAATAAAAATTAACATGATTACAATATGTATTGTAAAATTGGATGATGTTGGTCAATTAGTTGAGAATAAGCTTTATGGAAGTATGAATGGAAATCTACTTTACCTTATTGTGACATATCTAAACATAATGTTAAATGGAATATTTCATCATTTTTTCCATTTAATATAAAATAAGACCATTTAAATTCCCTTGAAACAATATTTTGTTATTTTAAAATAACAAAAAAACTAGGATTGTTTAATCTGAAGGAATCCTCTTTCAAACACTGGTGTTTTTTCGATGATGATTTTTGAAGATTCTAACAAGCTATGAAAAGTACTAGTAGTACATCTCATATACTAAGAAAATATCTCATCTCATTGGGTAGTTATATGAAAAACTCTATTTCCCATTCTATAGGTTAAGCTGAATACATATCCACTAATATTTATTGCACCCATTTTATATAGATGAATCACACTCTCTTATACATTAGGATAACATATTTTTCAACCCCTATCAAGTGTCACAACACTACTGTAATTAGAATTTATGAAAAACCCTATCCAAAACTCTTGCCCTAATGAAATTTACTTGACATACAATTTTTAATGATATCACTTTCAAAGAGGTGATACTATTTTTTAATTTTGTTTATAAACCTTCAAAATTAAAATATATTAATTAAAAAACTTCTTCTGGGTATCATTGATTTTAAAAAGGAAAATTGGGTATGATAATCTTGTGATTATTATATATTAATATCCTAGAAATATTTAGATGTATTTATTTTTAAAAAATTATATTTTTCAATCTATTTTCAAAAATTTATTTCAAATTTTAAAAACAAATTATTCTAATCTTTCATAATTTTAGAAATGATAAGTTAGTATAATACTCTAAAAAAATTAGTATCTCGATAAAAAAATGTAGATATGGTTATAGCATACATGTTCCATGGGATTTATCTCTAAAAGAGTTTATTGGGGTTTCTAAACCTTTATCCATCCTAGGTAAGGATAATGGGTGTTACTACACACCTTTTTTGACACTCTCAGGTTAATTTTTTTAGTTTATTAATATAACCATTACTTAACCATAATAAGGGATTGAATCTTCAATGTTTTTTATTTTAAATTATTTTCATTAATTTAGACTTGTTTAATGGATATGATCCCTATGGACTCTCATAATTGATTAATTGAGTGGGTCTAATCTTTGTAATACTAAAATTATCCTAGAAAATAAATTTTTATTTTCAAAATGTATTTCCAAAATTAATTATTTATTAATGAATAAATAATGTTATTTATATTTTTTTAATATTTAATACTTAAAAATTTTTCCTTAAAATTGATTATTTTCTATTTTCTTGAGCATTAGATAAAATTGTACATTTCAAACCATTTAAATTTTTCAAATTTTCATTTCTGGAAAATTATTTTTGTCACATTAAAAATTTCACTGATAACGATAAATATAGATTTAATTTATATCTCTTTATAATATAACCTCATGTATGGATTCTTTTTATAAGCTTGAAGTGGGAAAAGATTTCATATATAATCTCTCTAAATAGTGGTGATTTTATTTTTTTTGGAGTGATGTTTATTTTTTTGGGAGAAGTTTTCTATTTTTAAAAATTTTATATTATGAATTGGGGAAATGTTTATTCCTCTGTGTGTCATCATAACACATTCTTTTAATATAATTTTTAATTTAATTGTTATTCAACTATATGTGATCATAAAAATGGGGATATTGTAATTCTTCTCACTAGTATTTTATTTTAGTGTTCACAAACACGTGTTTTTTATTTTCCCTTTAAGTGGTGTATAACTAGCTTGATGTCAACATAGAAAAACTCATTAAATATTCATTCTTGAATTCATACTAGACTCTTTGAACAAGGAAAACAACAAAACACATATCACCACACTACTGGACAAGTATTATGACATAACCCAATGCACTATGTCATACAAAGCCGATTACCCATATGTATGATTTGAAGATTATAGAATACCCTTACAAATGTGTAGGACGTTTAAATAGACTCTTAGGTTGGATTTAGGGTTCATAATATTCCACTATGAAATCCTAGAACTACCCTTATGTAAGATTTTTAAATCCTGAGATACCCTTAGGAGTCTTTTAGAAACCCCTTATAATGTAGCATATTTTGGTCAAACTTCTTCGATTAGAATTATGCCAAGATCTATGGATTCCATTTCATAGTTAATGATTAGTTCTTAAAGACATGGCCATCTCCACCCCATAAGGTATGTATTATGCCACACTGTTTTATTGATAAGAGTTGTATACACTACAGATGAGAGGCTATGTTGTAGAAACATCAAATTTTATAGAATCATAAAAGATTTCATGCCCCATCTTAGAGGATACATCACAACTACCTTGAAATTGGAATAATTGTAAAAAATTAACCTCCTTATTCTAGAACAAATATTTCATGATAATTCAATAGATTCATTCTCTATGGTTTAGAATGAAACGAAATGTTATAATTATCCATTATGTTCCCCTCATATATTATTTGAAAGATTTAATAAAGTTGAGAATCATTTACATAAAAACCTTGTAAGGATTTCAAAACATTACCATATAATTTGAGTGCGAAAAATAGAGAAATTTTGATTCCTTGGTAATCTACAACACATCAATAATAATTTTATCATACAATATCTTTCTCTCAAAGATCACACTTTATAAATATTATTTATTTTCTCAATATTTCATGACATATTTTATATATTTATCACTATCTTTATTTTTCCAATTTCTTAACCTTTTTTTTCCATATTCGTTTAGATATTTGAGACTCAGAAAATAATAAACCATTCGTAATCTTTTTTATATTGTCAGTTCTTACTACTATTAAATTACAAGTATGTTGTTTTCATGCTATTCCATTTTAAAAGGATATGGAATATTCTATTTAGGTTTCTAACTTCACCATTAAATAGAGAGTTTATATTATATTTTGATACATTCTATATCTAAAAATTCAATAGGTTGATTTATTATCTTGAAAAACATTAAAGATAAGGGACTAATAAATTAAATCCATAAGAGATTAAGGTGAGAGATATTAGCGTAGCTTCAATTACCACATCCAATCATACTTTAAAAATATATTATCTCATTTTTATTCTAAATTATTAATTTTGTATCACTTTTAATCATCATTTTAATAAATTTATTATTTCAACAACTACCTATTATTCATTTTTTAAAATAACATAATTTTTTTTTGAAAATCACTTAATTGAATTGTTATTATTTAAATTATCCATCTTAATTTATAATGTTTAATTGTTATTTTATGATTTCAAAAATTGAATATTTTATTTTTTATATTCATAATGTGATGATTTATTCATCAATTTATAAATACATTTTTAAATTGGATTTTTTTCCTTTAATTTTTTAATGGAAAATTCAACACATATTTCCACTTTATATATTACCAACCTACAACTTGATAATAAATAAGTAACATAAGATGAGTTTTTTATATTATTTTAAATCAATGATAAGAAATATCTATATTTTAATTATATGGTTTCAAAAACTTTTATATTGACACTTCTCTATTTGGGTCATGGAAAAAACAACTGAAGAAGTCTAGTTTGCCTATTATGTTTTTGTATCTCGAGTAAGATGAAGAATACACCATGTAAAATGTATGCGTACAAGGTAATTTATATCTTATTAGTTAATACATCAAAAAATGTGTATTTACATGTACTAAATTATTGGTTAGAGAAAATAAACTATATGGAAAAAATGTTAACTCTATAATCAAGATTTTGGATGATGATCATATCATCTTCATGGTTTTCCACTTATGGAAACTAATTTCATTGAGATCCATTGAATGATATTAAGTGAATTAATTTTGCATATATTGATTCTGAAAATATCACTTGAGTGGGAATAAGTAAATATATGTTGTTATAAATTACATCAAGGCGAGAAAAAATATTCAGAAGAAGCAGATTGACCTGTGTATGGCGTTTAAAACCTATTATATATATCTTATTAACAATGATCATAAAGTGAATAAGAATTTTTTTGAGAATTTAGAAGAATATATAAATCAAATACTAAAAATATTGACTGTCTTACCTTAATTATTGGGAAGGATAACAAATAATATCTTCATCAGTTGATGAAGAAACCCAGATATTCAAGTGATGTTTCTCATTTATTATACTTCATTAAAACCAATGGGATACTGAGTATAACCAACATGATTATATGAGAATATTGGTGAAGAGTGATTCCACCCTACCCATTTTATGTTGGTGATTTAATTATAGTGTAATGTATGTTTCCAGGGTGATTACTAGCAATAATTAGGAGTAGGTTCACACAATGTGGCCAAACCAAGTAAAAAATATATTATACTTTTTTTAATTATTTTATATATTATAATTCATGGATGATTGTATAATATTATACCAAGAGAGTCATTATATAATGATCTAAAGTTGTTTAATTCACGAAAAAGTACAAATTGTGAAATAGAAAAGTATACACTTCTTTATCCAACTTCATAATGGAGGCATTTGATCCATTATCATTAATAAAAGTATTTGATCAAGATTAGTAAGAATCATTCAGAAGACTTATTCACCCAAAGGTATCCAAATATTAGGGAAATGAACAAATTCTCATAATGGTACATGTTTTATATTTAACTTTTTTTAAAATTATATAGAGAATCAAGTTCTAAATATAGTTTCAATCTACTACGTTATATAATATAATTACACACATGATTCACAATCTACTTTCCTTCTTATATAGGAAATCATGGGACCCTCCTTTGATGATTAATGGAATAGTTAATTTGGGTGTTCAAAAAAACTATAACCTAGAATTATTATATAGTATTATAGACACAAAAGGGTTTCCCCGAATAGGGGTGAAAAATCAAGTTTTCATATTTACTTATAAGGGGGGGTTTATTTGTTTTATTTTAATTGAACTAAGATTAGTTTCAAAATAATTTTGTTTCCATATAATTGGATTTAGTGCTTTATTTATAGTATGATTATAAATTGTTATGATATTATATTCTTAAAATTATTATCCAATGTTATGTTTAATTGATCAATGAGAGAATCTGCAATCTCTTCCATTTCATCAAGGGTTGATAGTGAATTTGAGTTTTAAATTACCAATGATCAATACTAATTGATCTTCCATCCAATGTGTGTGGGAATATATCATATGATCACTTAAATATTTTGACAATTAGCTCTCCTCTAATTACTGAAGTAACTCCCAATAATGAAAATGCCCTCTTAAGAAATCCAAGGATATTGACAGCATTACACAAAAATAAGAAAAATTATTATATACTTCCCCACATAATCATTTTTCATCCATATTGTATAGGAATGAACAAGTGGGGGAAGAAAATAATTTATCAACCAAAGTATAACAATTTTACAGAAAATAAAACAAACATAATCACATTTAATTAAAAATACCATCACTAAAAACTAAGATTAAATAATTAAAGAATGGGTTTTAATTAATATTAAGACATCAATGCAAAAAAAAATTATTCCCCATTATTACGATCACTAAAATGGATTTATCACTGTATTAAAATTTTTGTAAGAACCTATATCTTCTTTTCAAGTATGAATCTTTTTTTCTGGTGTTTTGAAGAAAAAGTGGGCTTTCTGTAAATTTCAAGAGTACACACTATGTACATATAAGTACATGACGTGTACCTAGTTTCCGCTGGTGACCGTGTGTTGGTCATGTAACGGACGAGCACATGGCCATGTGTAGTTACCTAGAGACTTCCTAATGCGGAGTCTGGATAAGGAAACTACACGCTGTTTACTTTTAAAGAACATGTCATGTACTTCCATTTTTTTCATTAAACAGACCGGGGTTATGTCTAATAAAAAGAGACATCTTCTTCTTCTCTAATCTCATCCAGAAGCAATCGTATGATGTGAATCTTCATCGATCCCTCAACTCGTCATCTGTTCTCTGATTCGACCTTTGTCGGTTGCATTGGAATCATAACGGTGAGTTCTTCTTTCATCTTGAACTTTATATCTTGGTTTCTCATCCTTTACGAGTTATCCTCTATTGAAAATGTTTAACATTTTTGTATATCTACGGAGTTATATGGTGATTCAAGGCCTAAGGTTCATGTATATCAATATCATGACCCTGAGGTAGGTGGTTTGTGCCTTTGTTTAGTTAGTATTTCAGTTATAAATGAAAAAGTTCCTAATAATCTTGCTCATGGAATTTCATGTTTATGGTTTTAGCCCTTTAATTTTCATGTGATTTCTTTTTTGATTTGATAATGGTTAATTGTTTGATAATAGGGTTATTTTTTATATGACATGGATGTTATTCCCATGTTTTCTTGTTTTTGACCATTTGGTCTAGCTTTGCCTATTAGGGTATTGCTTTGTTTTTCATGCCTAGTATTGTTAGGATGGAGTTATTTAATCTAGAATATTGTGAGATATTATAGAATATTTATCCAAGTAGTTCTTGAGGTTTAATTTGTATGTATCATATCTTTTGTGCATGATTAACTTACACAGGGCTATGGGAACCTAATGTAGTATACCATAGGGAGAATGTATGTTGAGGGCTTCTCTAGAGTGTCTGTTTTAATGTTACATTATGATACTATTGGGGGGATGGACTTCATGCTCCCTCAGATTGTCTGTAGTTTCCTAGATACAGACCATAGGGGGAAATTGACATTGAGTGCTTCTTCTGAGTGCCTATTAGTTACCGATACGAGACCACAAGGGGAATTGACGGTGAGTGCTTACTTAGAGAGTATTTTCTAAAGTTGAACTAGAAGGGTTAGACTATGAATACTTCCCACATGGATTTAAGTGTTTGATTTCATTGAACCATATGGGTTAGGCTGTGATTACTTCCTATAGGGTTACCTATTTGTGATTATGTTCTTACTTGATATATGAAATTTAATGCAATTGAAATTGTAAGACTGTTTATTTCTGAGTACTTCCTTGTTTACTGTTTCTTTCTGATAATTGCATTCCATGTATATTCACTGACTATTAGGCACAGATATTTGGGTGGTTTCCTTGTGGGATTAGTCTCACACCCTGTTTGGGTCATGCTTTTAGGCCTAAACTGATTATATTGATGCATGTATAGATAAGGGCAAGCACCCTTCTACTTCAGGTACTTTATTATTGGGGAGCTAGAGATCATGGGACTAAACTAAGGATTGCAATGTTGAGGAGTCGTTTACTTGTTTTTATTTTTACTTAGTTTAGTAATGTACTTCCACATTGTGACTTTTTTGGACTCTTTCATAGACATATGAATCATGCATCATTATATTTTATCTCTAGTTATTATTTACTTCAGTCTTCCATTAACTATTGTATGGTATTATTATTTCTTCCACTATTGTTATCTGTTTCATTTCTGTTGTGTTACTCTACCAATGAGGGCATAGTTTCTCCAATATGACACCTAAGTCCCTCGCTTCTACTCAGCATCCTATGGCATTTGGGGAAATGTGCTTGAGGCCATGTGACCAACTAGGTACGGGGCGCCTCTGGGCGAATTTCAAAAATGGGACGTTATAAAGTGGTATCAAAGGTTTATTTTCTACTTGAATTATTTTTTGGAGAATATATCTAGGGATGGGAAGGATTAGGTGGTTGGTAAAAAGTTGTGTCTGGTTGTAGCTAACCCATGTACAAGGAAAATACAATTTACCTTGGTTATTGCAATTTACTGGTTTTTCAATTTTACATTTGATTTGATTTCACCATTGGGTGATTCACATGTTTTGTGTTGTTAAAATTGATATTATTGTGGTTTTATTTCTATTTCAACCTGATGAGATGAGGGTATTCCATCTCATACATCATATAGGCACCTTCTAGAAATCACATGTCATGCATTCTTATCATTCCATTTATGGTGAAATGTCGATTGCATGTTGTAGTGATAGATTTTGTGTTACATATGCATGCTATTTTGATAGATTCCTTGATATAATATCTACTTTTTGATATGGTATTGAATTGTGTAAAGTTTGTTTTAATGAAATCCAGACTTTGGTTCTTGAGGAGTTATGGGACCTCATGCATCATAATTTGGGGGATCATTGCATTGTTTTCTTGTATATGACATATATAAGATGCCAATATTTGATTTTCATGAGTGTGTGGGACCTCATAGATAGGAATTTTCCACCTTAATGTTTTTTTAGTTTTTTCTGGGTTTGGAAGTAGTTTCTGGGGTTTAATATCTGGAAAACCCCAGAATACACGGCGTGTAATGATGAATACACGCCATGTGTCCTTCTGTTCGAGAAGGAGCTGTTTTTCTTAAGTACACGATGTGTATTGTATATACAAACAGTGTAGTCTCTATCCATGTAACAAAATGTGTGGGAAGAGACATGGGGTTGAGAAAATATTTGGGCGGACACTCCATGTACCGGTAGCACACGCCGTGTTGTAGAGACTTGGTATCTGTCCATGTGTATAATGACACGAGTGGATGAAAAATCACGAAGTACATGTCGTTTCCATCTTGAAAACATAGTGTAGTGTAACACTTTAATCTGGCAATGTAACGAGCAACACAAGTTAGTTAAATCCTTAAATAACACACCCTGACTATCTAGAACATGTCGTGTAGAGCGAGCCCTGTATCCATTCGTGAAGAGAACAACACAGGTCGGTGAAATATTTCTAGTACACATTGTGTATAGCTCAAACACACTGTGTAGATTCAGCCCTATAACAGACCGTATAACTAACAAAACGGGTCGGTGAATTTCATCTACTACACATCGTGTCTCGCACAAACAAGTTGTGTAGTCTCGTTATAGTAGAGCCCTGTGGCTTAGCTATGTAAGGGAACTCAGGCAGGGGAATATGATTCAAGTACATGTCATGTATTAGGACAACATGTCGTGTGTATGGGGTGTTACATGAACTAGGTTGAAAACAGTACACTCCCATGTGAATGCTTAAGGGATCACGCCATGTAGGCATTATACACGCCGTGCATCCATGTTTTGAAAAAAATTATTTATTTATTTCTCTTGTTCCCTTCTTACACTTCTATGTTTCGGTCCTTGTTAATCTTGATCTAAGGTGTGCACTTGACCATGTAGATTAATTCGATGAAGATGTCCTCTGGTATTCCTCCAGTTATAGGATAGTGATCAGATACCAGACATGGTTGATTAGGGACTACCAGCAGATCCTCTTGTAGTACCAGTCTTGGCACCAACCGTTATTCCGTAAACAAGTGATAACAAAAAAATTTGAGAGAAATTTATGAGTTTTATGTTGACCTTCCTAAGATATCTTCATCCTTCCCTGTCTATGGAAGAGTTGACATAGGTTTTCCAGTAGTAACATCCTCCCATTTTTATAGGGGACAGAGGACCTCTGGCTACAGAGTCATGGTTAGAATCCATGATTTCCATCATCGAGCATCTAGAGATTCCTCCAGAGAGGTGGGTGAAGATTTCTATGTACATGCTACGGGATTCTTCCAGGAGATGGTGGGATGTGATCTCACAGGCGGTATTCCAGCAGGTTATGGCCTAGGATGACCTCCATCATTCCATATACGACTACTTCTTCCTTGAGACTTTGAGGGCCAACTGAGCCCGAGAGATCATGAGTTTGAAGTAGGGTACTTTTTCTGTTATGGAGTATTATTATCTCTTAACAGAGATGCAGCGCTTCACACCCATCCCAGGAGGGGATAGGTTATTCTTAGAAATGATGTTTGAGGATGGTCACAGGAACAACATTCGTTCTCCGGTGAACATCTTCATGTTGACTTCCATCACTTTTATAGTCAACCATATGCTAATAACATAGCCAAATCTGAGGTATTCTAGAGTTCGTAGCCAGGGTGTCTTGACACTCGAAGTTGGAATCCCTCCTACTAAAAGTACGAAGTGCCACATAGAGTCTATGCATGGATATCATAGTAGTCAGGATACTTTTTCTGGTGGCCAGGTGGTGTGCTAATAGTGCAGGAAGAGTGGACATGTGATGCCACTTTTCCCAAGAGACCAAGTGGATTGTCGATCTTATGGAAAGATGGGTCATCTTCAGATCTTCTATCTGATCTTCTCACCAGCAGTTGGTTATAGGGGTTCTTCTATGTCCCCTTATTCAAGAGAAGCCCCACCATATTCTCATTATTCATGGATCTGGAATTCTTTCGGTCGTTCAGGCTGAGGTGGAGGTCACGGTCGTGGTATCCATTCAGTAGGCTTTCAGTGACAATAGGGTTGATCAGCTCAGGGTGGTCAGGTAGGATCCTAATGCTACAGTTCCGGCCAGACTATCGCATTAGAGCAGACCCAACAAGAGTAGGATCTCAGACCTCTATAGTTTGAGGTACGATTCTATATGCCTCAGTTTTAGCTTCTTTTCTTTTCGATACAAGGGCTTCCCATAGCTTTATATCTGTTGTTGTTGTGGAGAGCCTTATTCTCTATATCTTTTCTTCTGTGGTTGTCTTGATTCTAACAAATAATTTGGGAACAACAACGGTTAGTGTATGATAGTGCAAGGAATACCCTCTTCAGGTTGGTTATTGTCACTTCTTATGGTACCTCTATGTCGTAGAGATGACATGCTATGATGTAATTATTTGAATAGACTGGTTAGTTCCCTTCCAGGATTTTTTCAGCCGCTATCATCATAGATTGAGTTACATATCACCATAGGGTGGATCGTTTCTTCATAAGGGAAAGATGGATGTCCAGGAGAGTAGAGCGGGACCCAAGCATCATGGGTTGGGGGAGTTACAGATCATATTTCTAGTTTATATCTGGATGACCATGGGACTTCATATTTTGACTTTCCTCCAGTGTTGGATCATTTCAGGGATGTATTTCCAGAGAAATTTTCAAATTTTCCTCCGAAGCGAGAGGTATAATTTTCTATTGATATTTTTCTAGGAGTGGCAATGGTGTCCATTACTCCTAATAGGATGGCTACATTAGATTTACATAAGCACAAGAAGCAGTTGGAGGAGTTTCAAGAAAAGGGTTTCATCCGACCCAGTACTTCTCCTGGGGGATCACCTGTCTAGTTTGTGAAGAAGTTGGACAATACCCTTAGACTTTGTGTGGATTATTGGAAGTTGAATGAGTTGATGGTTATGAACCAATATCCCTTGCCAAGGATTTATGATCTATTTGATCAACTTGACAAGACATGGTGTTCTTGAAGATTGATGTGAGATATGGTTATCATCAGTTACATGTTAGAACATCTGATATACCTCTTACAGCCTTCCAGAGCAGTTATAGTCTATACGAGTATGTGGTTATGATGTTCGGTCTCAAAAACGCACCTACTGTTTTTAGGGCACTGATGAACTGAGTGTTCCATCCATACTTGGATTCTTTTTTGGTTGGCTTCATGGAAGATATCTTGGTGTACTCTCACACTCAACACGACCATGCCACACATCTTGATATTTTTTTGAGTACTCTGAGAGAGAATCAATTATATGATATGCTCTCAAAATTCCACTTTTGGATGGAACAAATTCACTTCTTGGTTCATGTTATCTTAGAGACATGAGTATTAGTAGACCAAGAGAAAGTGAGAGCAGTAGTTTCTTCGGAGTAGCCAAAAAACGTCTATGCGGTATGGAGTTTTCTAGGGATGGCTGGTTACTATAGATGTTTCATACAATACTTTTCCCACATAATAGTGCCACTGACAGTCCTGACTAAGAATGGGGTGAAGTACTTTTGGTCGGATTCTTGTGAGTCATCCTTTCAGGATTTGAAAATTATGTTTACTTCAACATCAATAATAGTATTACCAGATCTGGGAAAGAGTTATACTGTGTACTATATTGCATTAGGTATTGGGATTGGAGTAGTTCTTATGTAGGGAGAAGGGGTCGTTTTGTATGGGTCTCGGTAGTTGAGGCCAAATGAGAGGAACTACCCAACACATGATCTTGAGTTGGCTATTTTTTTCCTTCTTTACGCTGTTTCAGACACTAACTATTGGGAGATAATTTTGTGATTTTCACCGTCCACTAGAGTCTCAATTATATCTTCACCCTTCGCGATCTGAATTTGAGATAGCAAAGGTGGGTTAAGTACCTTTAGTCTTTTGAATTTGAGCTTGCCTACACACCTGATAAAGGCAACACTGTGGATGATGCGCTGAGCAGGAGGACTCAAATACAGGCAGTTTATGAGGCTAACAATGAGTGGAAACTTATGGCTCTATACTCGGAGATGCATTTGGAGGTGCACGACAGACAGGGGCCAACGTTTCTTTCTTCTATGATGTTACCTCTACTCTTCTTGATCGAGTACGAATGAGGCATCTAGAAGATTCAGAAGGCCTAGTCTTATGGGAGAGTGTGTCACGAGAGAGTTGGAAAGTATGAGATCTTTGTTTTTCATGGACATGTGTGGGTTCTAGAAGACATACGTGAGGAGCTAATGGGGAACTTTTATTCCTCAGTTTGGTTAGTTCATCCAGGTGTCACCAAGATGTATTGAGATCTGCATCGTCAGTATTATTGGCCAAGTATGAAGAGAGATGTTGTTGGTTTCATCATGAGGTGTTCCACTTTTCAGCAGGTGAAAGAGGAGAATCGGTGACCAGTAAGTATTTTGCAGTAGTTACCCATTATTGAGTGGAAGTGGAATGATGTCGTGATGGATTTAGTGGTAGGTTTTCTAAGGTCACCTTGAGGGAATGATGCAGTATGGGTTGTCATTGATAGACTCATGAAGGTTGCCCAATTCTTTCTGATCCAAGATACCATCAGTGTTTATGAGCTGGGGAGGTTATACATCTGAGAGATTGTTTGTCTACAAGGTTTTCCACAATCCATTTTTTCAAATAGGGTTCACATTTTACTTCTTGGGTCTGGCAGGGGCATCAGAAGGCTTTGGGTATACAGGTACATCTGATTATACCATACCATCCCCAGACAGATGGAAAGTCCAAGCATATGATTCAGGTACCTGATGACATGCATCGAGCTTACATCCTAGATTTTAGAGGTTCTTTTGAGAAGCACATCACTCTTGTGATGTTTTCCTACAATAATAGTTTTCAAGAAACTATTCAGATGTCACCTTATAAGGATTTGTATGGTAGACCATGTCGATCACCCATATGCTGGCTGGAGGTAGGAGATGTAGTTATAGTGGGACCTCGTCTTATCTCGGAGACCACAATGTAGGCAGAGTCGATTTTAAAGAGGATGGATACTGCACAATCATGATAGAAGTCTTATGTTGATCAACGGAGATGACCTCTGGAGATCGAGGTCGGAGATAAGGTTTTTCTACATGTCACATCGAGGTTGGGATATAGGAGGATTAGGAGACATGGTATTCTTTCCCTGAGATACGTCGGGATATTTGAGGTGTTGGGGAGAGTCGGGATGGTTGCCTATCGGTTTCAGTTACCTCAAAGGTATCGGGTGATGCATGATGTCTTCCATAACTCTCATCTTCGACGTTACTTCTCAGACACATGTCATGTTTTTCAACCTGAGGAGGTTGAGCTCAAGGTGGGTGCCTTTTTTAGGGATTTTTCAATACAGATTATTGATTGAAGTGTGAAGGTTCACCATGTTTGGTTTGTTCCTTAGGTATGAGTGGCATGGCAGCACGGGTGAGTATAGGACGAGACCATGGAGAGGGAGGCCAATGTACGATCACAGTGGCCGGAGCTGTTAGAGGTTTCTTCTTCTACACCACCTTGCTAGGGAAATTCATGGATGATTTTTTTAAGGTGGGAACATTGTAAGAACCCAGATCTTCTTTTCAGTTATGAATCTTGTTTTCTGGTGTTTTCGAGAAAAATAGAAGATTCTAGAAAATTCAAAAGTACACGCCGTGTACTTATAAGTACACGCCATGTACTTGGTTTGCCGCTAGTGACTGTGTGTTGGCCATGTAACGGCTGAGCACGTGGCAGTGTGTGGTGACTTGGATACCACCTAAAGTGGAGGCCAGATAAAGCAAGTACACATCGGGTACTTTAAATAACACATCATGTACTTTTTTTCATTAAATGAATCGGGGTTATGTCTAATCAACAGAACCATCTTATTCTTTGTCTGTCTCATACAGGAGAGAGCGTATAGAAAGAATCTTCTCCGAGCCCCTGACTCACCATCCATTCTCCAATTCGACCTCCTTAGGTTTCATTGGAATCACATTAGTGATTTATTATTCCTTCTTGAACATTATCTCTTGGTTTCTCCTCTTTCATGAGTTAACCTCTATTGAACATTTTTAACATTTTTGTGAATCTGTGGTGTTATATGGTGATTCAAGGCCTAAGGTTCACATATATCAATCTCACAACGCCAAGGTAGTTGGTTTGGCCATTCTGTAGTTAGTCTTTGAGTTATATGTGCAATAGTTCCCAATACCCTTGTTTGGGGTATTGCGTGTTTTTGGTTTTAGCCCTTTTATTTCTCTTTTATGCCTTTTTTGACTGGATAGAGGTTAATTGTTTGGTAATAGGGTTATTTTTTCCAAGATATGCATGTTTTACTCATGTCTTCTTGTTTTTGACCATTTGGTCTAGCTTTTCAAGTTAGGGTGCTGCTTTGTTTTCCATGCCTAGCATTGTTAGGAAGGAGTGATTTTATCTCGCATCCTATGAGGTACTGTAGACTATTTTTTCAAGTATTTCTTAAAGTTTACTTTTTCTACCACATATTTTTTGTGCATGATTAATTTACACAGGGCTATGGGAACCTAGTGTATTGGACAATAGGAAGAATAGACGCTGAGGGCTTCTCCAGAGTTTCTGTTTTATAGTTATGTTTCGAGACCAAAGGGTGGGATTGACTTGTTAGTCCCCCAGAGTTACTTTAGTTTCCTCGATATGGGACACAGGTGAAATTGGACTTTGAGTGCTTCCTCAGAGTGCCTATTACTTACCGATACTAGACCATTGGGGGAATTGGTGGTGAGTGTTTCTTCAGAAAGTCTTTTCTAAACCTGAACCATAAGGGTTATACTATTAGTACTTCCTAGAGGGTTGCTTATTTTTGATTTGGTTGAACCATAGGAGTTAGGCTATGAGTACTTCTTAGAGGTTACACTATTTGTGTTTATCTTCTTACTTGATATATGAAATTAAATGTGATTGAAACTGTAGGACTATTTGCTGCTGAGTACTTCCTTGTTTTCTGATTCTTTTTTTATTGCCTACCATATATATTCACTGACTATCAGGCGCAGATCTTTGGGGGGTTTCCTACTAGGATTAGTCTCACACCCTGTTTGGTTCATGCTTTTAGGCCTAAATAGATAATATTGTTGTGGGTATAGATGGGGGAAAACACCCTTCTACATCGGGTACTTGATTACTGAGGAGCTGGAGAGCATGGGACCAAGCTGAGGATTATGATGTTGAGGAGTTGTTTACATGTTTTTATTTTTACTTGGTTTAGTACTATATTTCAGAATTGTAACTTGTTTGGCTGCTTTCCTATACATATTAATCATGCATCATTAATTTTTGCTCTAGTTGTTATTTACTTCAGTCTTCCACTATTTTCTATTATATGGTATTAATATTGATTTTGATATTGTTATCAGTTTCATTCCCCTGTTTACTCTTCCAATGAGGGAATAGTTTCCCCACTTTCACACATAAGGCCCTCACTACTAGTTGGAAGCCTCTGGAGTTCATGGAAATGCACTTGAGGCCATGTGACCAACCGGGTATGGGGCACCTCTGGGAGGCTTCCAGAACTGGGACGTTACAATGGTTATAACCATAGAATAAGAAAGATAATAATGAAAATATATAAAGAAAAATCCCATTAATAAAATCCTTACCCTCACAGCTTGAATCTTCCTAAATAACTTCTTCCTTTAATCATTGGGATCCTGGATGATTCCAGGTGTAGTAAGCCTTCTGACATCTTTCCAATGTGTATTTGAATAATTTTGATGATCATTCTCGTTCCATAAAAATATATACATGATTTTTATATTTCATTAATCGGGCCACACATTGCCTATTAGATTAATTATTTTCTAATTTAGTAAATAACTCATGTATGAAGATCTTATCTTGGTCAACTTGGGGTGGTCAGGCTCTGTGTAGCATTATGATGATCTCTATGATAATAGTTCTTCTTGAGTTCAATTTATCACCAGAAATCAGTTCTATTTATTTAGAAAAGGATATGATACATTTTATCATGGGATTCCTCTGTTAGTAGTTAAGAAATATGTTTCCATATTAAAAACCTTACATGGAATCCATTTCTCAGTCATTGGTTGATTTCACAAAGGGAAAATCAATACAAGATTTCCAAAAAAAATATTATGTATATTTTACAAAATAATATATATTCCCAAAAAAAATTGTTAAAAACCATACATATTAGTAATTATATTACAATTGATCATAAAAATCATATATATTACCAAAATATATCTTAATTTCCCCAGGTATTTCCAATATTCAACTTTCTTATGATAGAGAAACTCATATCTATCACTCCTAGTGAGAAAGAAAATTTCATTGAACATAAATGAATGTACCAAGAAAATATTCTTATATATGTTCCATAAAACCTTATATATCACTTTTTAAATATTATATATCACCTTTTAAATGTTAAATGTCATAGTGAAAGTCCCCTAACACTTTTCCAATTCTACTTAATTTATTAACTACTCTTCATCATTTGTCATTCAAATTAAAAACTAAAAGTAGTGGGATTATAAATAATTACTCATTAATTTTATGCCAGTAATTAATAAAATCATTTATATTCAAAGTTTTCTTTTCATTTTCATAAATATTCATAAAATATATGGACATGGTCTTTTAATTCCAAAACACTCCATAAACACTATAAAATTTTAAATGTGAGGGATTAAAATGACATGGATATCAACAAAATATAATAAATTAATTTCCTTAGTAAATTACACAACACATAATCCTTAGACTCCGGAATAGGGGGACTTCCAAAATATTACCCAATAGAAATTCAAAACAAAAGGAAATGTGAAGTCCATTTTTTGTAGTCATGTCACTCAAGTTCATCAAGCCACCTAAATTTTATTTATTCCACATTTTATCTATGGTATATTAACCCTGTTCCTGTATTTCCACTCTACTATGATCATTTATTCCAACAATTCGTAGAAGTATTCATATCCACACAAAAAGTATGAATCTCAAGAAATATTTTTCTCATTCCAATCTCATATTGGCGTAACCAAAGGCTTTATATGTTTTTTAAATATCCACCTTCTGAGTGTTGTACCAATTTTTATTAAGTTATATTTATAGGTTTTGTCTATGGATAAGGTTTAGTATGTTTTAATGTTGATGGTTCTAAGGATGTCAAATTAGTTTTGGATATAAGTGATTTAAAATGTATGATGAATTGTGTATAATAAAGAATAGTATCCTAAATCAATATCCCTTGAAGTAATTCTTCTAAAAATACATTATGTATTTTCATGTAATGTTCAAACATTAGGTTCTTTATAAGTATAAATTTTCTCTCATCTCTTGTTATTTTAGTATTTTTTCCCTCGTAAATTATATTTAGAATTTTACATTTAATTTAAATTGAAATATAGGAACATAAAATGGTTGTATAAACTTACCTTCCCAATTTTAATGGATAATTTTCATTATTTATTTCCCAAACATGTTCTCACTCCCTAAATCTTCTATCGAAACTACTTCTCCCAAACAATTGAGTTCAAATGTGATCATGCATTTACTTCTACAGTTGGGTCGTTAGAGTTTTCAAGATTGTATTGTTCCTACCTAAAAACATTATTCATGGATTATAATGGTTAATTCATGGGATTTATTTCATAGAGATTTTAAAAGTAAGTTAATTATATAATTAATTTTCAAAAAAAGTAATGAATCTATTATTTTCAATCAAAATTCATCAATTAACCCAAATTTTGACTAAAACTCATAGAAAACTCTAGTCATTCAATAATGGACTTGTTCATTAAATAAATAATGGAATTATAATATGATGTCAAAAAAATTATAATTCTCTCAAGTGAGTGGTTCTAATATGGGAAGGCATTTCATGGAACATAATTCCAAAATCAGATTTATTTTCATCAATTTCCCAAACCATTAATCTAGAACAAATTTCCTCAAGAATTAATTTATATTGAGCTCCATATATATAAATATATTCCTAAAAATTTAATAGGTTCCAACCATAAAATAATTTCATTTTTATCTCAATAAATTTATAAATTACAAAAAATCAGAAAAAATGAAAAAAAACAAAAAATCATTGAAATTTATAAAATGAGAAAGGTTTCCCTCCACTGAAATTGAATGATTTATAAATTTTGATGGATTACAATATGTATTAAAATTTAATAAGGCATTAAATTATAAATTTACTAAAAAATTCAAGGAAATTTTTAACGTAGTGGTTTCATTGGTATAATTATTGGAGGACTGTAACCTCCTTCAATGGTGTGTCCAATATATTTCAAAAATATTTCATCAACATTTATACATTGATATTGAATGGTTTATTTTCTCATTATATATTTATTTATACAACTCAAAACGAATAATAATTAGTTATGTAAGTGGGTCTTCCATCTAAAATGAGGTTTACCTACATCAACTTCAGTATTGAGTTATATGGAAACACTTATTCCCCTTGATGAAATAATCCCGTTTGAATCAACTATTTATGTTCCATAATTATTATATCCCTGTAAATTATATAATTTTTAAATTATTATATTATTATTTATTATATATTTTCAATATTAAATCTCATTTATTATATTATTTTTTCCATATATGAATTCATTTCTTTCACTACCCCAAAAGAATTATATTTTAACTCTATGTGGAGAAGAAATAATTTCCCATAGAGAAACCATAATGGGATTGTTTTAATTGGGGCTTGGTAATTTGTCCCAAATTCCCATGAGGTTCATTCCAACCTTTGGCTCCAATCGATCCCATTTATCTAGAGATGTTTTCCAAAACCCATTTAATGTCCATGTTTGAAACATTATCATGGTAATTGGTCATTGGATTATATGGTGTTGATGTGTTTTTTTCAATCCATCTCTCTTATTAAAAAAATCTACTACCCTATTGAAAAATCAAACACCTTGGTCATTCATTATTTCTTTTATAATTTCAATTCTATAAAAAATATTTGTTCTTACTAAGGAACAATCATAAGATGAATCATTATTTTTTTGAGTCCCTGGAATACAGCCTATTTTAATCATAATCTACAACAAATATTATGTATGAATCTATATAATAAAATGAAAATATACCCCATTAATTCTATGCCCCATACCTCATTTATTTCCTAAAAATTCAATGGTTTTCAAGAATTTATTATCTCATTGAAATATTCCAAATAAATAAATATTGTGTGAATCTTTTAAAAAAACTCATGGATATCATTAAATAATTTTGTCTCTTATATTATTGGTTTTAAGAAATTTTTATCAATAATTCATGGTCCAAAATGTTCCCCTAAGCTAAGGAGTGACAAAACACTTTTACAAATTATTCTTAACTTCCTATAAAATTGTACCTAAAATTTTGGTCATGAATATTTTATAAAGATATAGATTTATGAAAATAAAAACTAGTGAATAAACTTTAAGGATAATATTTTATTTCTTTTAATTTGATGAATCATGAGGCGTTAGTAGAAATGCATCCATATCATCATAATATGGTACCTATAATTCAACCAAATAATGCTTCTCATCTAGAATTTGGTCATAACATTTATATTTGTCTAGAATATCAACCCCAATTATGTGGGATTTCTTACTTATGTAATCTTACACATGATTTTCATATCCTATCATACACTAAATATGTAAATAAAACTCATATGAAAATCACATATATCTCATTTTCCATGGGGTTTCTTAAAATGTCTTCATCAGCTACCTAGGGGATGTCTGTTTAGATAAAACATTGACCATAGTTTATAGAAGAAAAGTTCTGAATTTTTGTAAGGTATAAAACACTTCTAAAAATTCATTTTATGTAGAAGTATAATTATTTTGAGCTAAATAATGTGTTCTTAAATCATAGAAGATAAAATGGACTCTTCCATCTATTTTTAATAAAGAAAACCACTATAACAAGGTTTAAAGAATCAAAAAATATTTAAAATGTGTTCTCTAAATTATGTTGTTCTATAACCAGTTGTTTAGTAAGTATACACTTTAGTTCATAAAACTATTTCCTACAAGGACCATTAAAATTGAATTCCAAATACAATAAAAGAATTCATGAAATGGAAATTAAATTATTATAAAATCCTTGATGAAACTTCTATAGAATATTATATTTTTTAAAATGATCTAAATTATTTCACACAAGTTGGGTTTGGGAAAAATGATAATTTCAATTTTATAAATTTCAAACTCTATCCCTTTTTGTGAAATCAAATGTAAAAGAACTATTCAACTTTTAACTATGAAATTTACTTTTATAATGTTCAAAAGAATATTTGTTTCCATGAATGTTTTCATGGATTTATCCATATTTTCTAAATAATTAATAATGGAATTTCTAACCGTAGTGAAATTATAAATAAATAATTATAGAAATAAAAATTAAATATTCCTTTACTAAGAGGTTCCATAAAGATAAGTGATTTTTTTTCTGGTTCCATAAGTGTAATGGGAACATCAAATTATCCTAATAATATATCTAACAAGATGTAATCGAATTTTTCTGAAATGGATTCAAGCATTTAGTTAAAATTGGTATGAAAAAATACACTTTTAAATTGAATTTTTTTATTTTCATATCATGAATACATAGGATTCAACATTTCTTGATTCTAGTTGGGATTATCTCATTTAGATAATTATTCAAAATAAGTAGTACTAATTTATTGGGAACTATATAAATGGGGTTGACCCACTATAAAATAGACATTGAGTAAATTATTTTATCCCCAAAAAACTATTGAGTTTTTTTAACCACTATCAACATTTTGGGTTAAGTATACTTTGAGGTTTCCTAATATGTTTTTCATATTTCTTGTGAAAAGTTCTAGGCATTAATATTATATAACTAAGTGATGGATTATCTCATTATTTCATGCATATATTTCTTAAATTTTTTTAAGTGGTTGGTAAATTATTTTACCATATAATATTAAATTTTTGTAGATATTTTTACTCGGATGCATTTTTATTACACTAATAACACATAATTTAAATCTAATGGAAAGAGTTATAGTTCCAGATTTGGGAGCTGGATTAAATATAAAATTAGAATTTATTTACTGAACTATAGGTCTCAAATTTCATACATAAAATATGATGTATCAACTTCATAATATTAAAAATAATAATTTATTCCATCAATGAAAAACTAATTTAACTCTTTTTTTTGGTTTTTTATGTGAACAAATTATTCAATGATTTTGATCACATGCTTTTCAGATTTCATATTATTACCTAAATTTCAAATTTCATTTAGTATATCATTTTACAAAAATATAATTGGGTAACCGGAATCTGAGACTATGAACCATTTGTATTCATAATGAATAAATTTCATTAAATAAAAGATATTAAAATATCTGGTGTATTCTACAAACTCAATTGTTAATGTACCTTCATGGACATTGCTAATTTTCATTTCCATTCTCCATAATGGTATTATTATAACATCCTAAAAATAATGATCCCCTAATATCAGGATTTACAGTAAATATTACATTAATTTCATACTAAATAATTTTGAGATTTTCATTTTTATGGAATTAGAAAAAACCGGTACAAAATAGAAAAAATATCATTCCCCTAAAAGAATATTTTTCTTATCAAATAAAACTCTTAAAATGAAACACCGTCATCATTAAAGACTAAATCTACTTAACTGAAACATATGAATCATAATAATTTCTAATCATACTTAATCCCTTTAAAAATAATTTGAAAATTAAGGATGCTAATATAAATATAATAATTTGTTATAAAAGAAACATGAAATCTATTGGGATATTAGAATATGTAACAACCATTATAATGGAATTTTAAATAAATAAGGTACTTGGAACTCATATAGAATACACCATTCAAAAACTAGTTTCCAAAAAATAACTAAACATTATTTCCCTATAAACTCCCATAAAATAATTTAATAAAAATAAGAGTAAGAGAAAAATCATGAAGGTTCCATGGAAACATGATTTTTTTAAACAAATTATGTCCTGAAATAAAAACATTTAACCCTGAAAATATCATAAACATTCTTTCATTCATGACATAAAACTTTTTTTTCATGGAATTCAATGTTTTTCATTAACAATAATTACATGAATTGAGAATCTAGGAACGCATTTTGGGGTATAGAATACATTATCACTCAAATAAATCAATCATAAAAATCACCCTTACAATGGAATATACTATTTTTTTACTTCCAAAATATCATAACTTGAGATTAAATCATTACCCAATGCATTGTAGAGATATTTTAAGGCCCACATTTCATCATCTATAATTAAAAAGTACCACAAAATGATTGAAACAATTATAAGATTTCACATTTCACTATAAAACTCAAAAAACATACTTTCTAACTAAAAATAAAAAACAATTAAACCTATCAAAAAATAAAAGTTAACATTATAATTTTTTGAAAAAAATATTATATATCATAGATAAAGGAAATTATTTTAAAATACATCAAATACATTTTAGAAAATAATTTATGATTAAAATTTTGATTTTTCACTAGAAAAGATCATTTACAATGTGTATCTTAATATAATTGAGTATTTCATTCGAATCACATTAAAAAACATTTTATTATTCTTTAATTCAATAAACTAATGGATTGGTATTAAGACTATAGAAGAAGGAGTATAATAATATCATATATGGAAACCAAATTCTATATATATCAAAAATAATGGACATAGTTAATTTTATAGAGTTTATTAGAGGAACTTCAATAATCTTATAATCATGAGATTAAAAAAGTTCACATTTCATGCATGGATACATTCCATGTCCCTACCCATTATCATCATTGTATTTCTTTTAGATCAAAATATAGTCTATTTTTTAACATCAATTTTATGTTTTTCTTATAAATTATTCAATTAGATCATGGAATTGTTAACTTGATAATAAATATAATAATAGAATACCTTTTTGAATCCCTTATCTTCTACGGTTATGGAGTTAAACTTCCCCCATGATAAATAAAATCACATAATTATTATATAACATAATAATTTATTAATCCTTATTTTTATCCATAATCTTATCTATAATTATTCATATCATAATTTTAAATCCATTAAGTATTTTTAATCACTATTATCATTTAAAACTATCCCCTTATCAACATAGTTTGTTTGATTTTCAGTTTTCCTATACTTATATAAATATAAAATTTAATTGAGAATATATATAAATATATATTCTAGATTCAAAATATATGAATGTGGTATAGATTAAATAAAACGCAAAAAAATCTATAATTTATACTTTAGAAGATATAAGATGAATCACATTTGTATGTTCTTATATATCCAGAAGATAGAGTACTAAGAAAATAAAGTAATGAGTATTAGAATTACTGGTATTTGTGGAGTCTTCATGATACGATACTCGATGAAGATAAAAGTGACTAGAGATAAATCTTCAATAGAGGATATTTTATGTTCATTGATCTTTGAGATCTGAGAGTGGAATATATGAGATGTGTGAATCAAATACTATCAATTTTTTTATAGATCATTGTTGAAGTTGATTAAAAGTTACACGAATAAACCACAACATGAGGAAAAAAAATTTATCATGAGTGTTATTCTTAAAAAAATAGCACTAAATTGAAAGCTTCAACTATTTGAATTTTATTTTTATGCTGATGTTCAATATTCTTAAATGATACTGAAATACAGAAAAGTAATACTCTTCAGATGATAAATAAGAAATTTAATGGGATTCATAATAAATTATGAAATATCTAAATCAAGAAAAAGTAATAATATATAAGAGATGCATTCTATTTTTTCTTGAACCCTATTGAATACATATTGAAATTCAGAAATGAGAAAAAATATTATGCACTACATAATTTATTTTGAAGCGTGGAGAAGAAAATTAATGAGGATCTTGTGTACAGTTAGAAAAATATAATATATTCTATATTATATGAAAAAATAAAATGACATCAATATTGGAAATATATTATATAAAAGAAACTAGTTAATAAATTATAGAATTCTAGAAAATTATAGAATTTTTTATCCCCATATCATATGGGTAAATGTCCTCAGAGTGAAAAAATATCAAAGTCATGGGCATACTGTGACATGTGAGATTATTTAAAACCATAGAAATGGAAAAAGTTTATGGGATATCATATATAAAAGTAACGTAATGAAATATATAATTCATAAATGCTACTCATTATCACACAAAAAATACAAATGATAACATAGATAGTCGATAGATTACGATATAAAATATATCATAGAATATCACTGAAAAATTGAAAATGTTGGGAGAAGAAATTCCATGATGTAACCATATTGTTTATAGGAAAGGGTTGAGTTTACTGACATTGAAAATTATATTCATTAAAAATTTATCTTCATGAAAACCCACATTTATTTATGAATATTTTGTCTTCATAATTCCTAGAATTTTACGTATAATCATTTTGAATCATTTGTGAAGATGAAGCTAGATGAATTATCTTGTTGGGGTAAAATGAGGCCAAGTTCCGTATTTTTGTGTCTTAATAGACAAATAAAATTTAATTATACTAAATAGGAGGAAACTGAATTTTTGTAAATTGATTAGGAAAATTGTGATAGGTAAAATTAAATGTAAAAACCCAGGTACTTATGAAATAGTTTTTTTTTTCATTTTAGGATTTAAATAGTTAAATTCATTTTAAATGTATATTGAAATAAGTGGTATTATAGTAATAGTTGAATATATAATAATATAATATTAACCTCTTTTATTATATAATAAATAAAATTTATTTATCATATGAGTGAAAATAATATATATTTATATCAAGGATTATGTAAATAAATGTTTTGAAAATAATAAATTAAGTGTAGTCTCTTTTAGGAAACCTAAATTTTCATTTATAATTTAATAATTCATATAATTATTTAAAAGAAAATTTATATTCATAAAATATATTAATAAATTAATATTTTTTTTGTCTTATGATTAAAATATTATTATATTATACCTTCATTAATTTTTAAAGTGTTATTAAATCAGTTATAATATTAAAATTTGAATTTTTTAAAAAATTATAATTTTATTTATAAATTACATTTCTCATATATAGAAAATTATTTTCATAAAATAGAGTTCATTTTTTTATTCTAAATTTCAAAAAATGATTAGGGTGAATTTTTTGGATTTTTCTGAAATACTTGATTTTTTGGAATAGTGAAATACGGTAATTTATGTTATTTAAAAAATTCATGAATTATTGAGTCATAGATGATGTATGGAAGATGTAAACCCAAAATATCTAACATTAATTTTTTATTTTTTATTTTTTATTTATAATTCTCAAGTTATTCATTGTTTTAAGTCAAAATAGTGAACTAATGAATAAAATGTTTAAAAAACACCCCTCTCTTCCACTATAAATATCACACCACCACCTCTCTTCCTTACACCTAAAATCCTAATATCTTGTTTAATTTGTTCTCAATTCCATTAAAAGACTCTTCCCCATATACAAGAACTACTAGTCTCACCAGAATGACTTAACCATGATCCTTAAGAAGGTTCTAAAGGAGAAGAACTCAAGAGGTAATATCCTCTTTCATTTTCTTCTATTTTATTTTTAATTTATTTTCATTTCTTATTCACTCCTAAAATTCCCTAATAAAAGTGACATGATAACTCTAGTATCTAACATATAATATTATTTTATTTTATTAATGGAATATCTATCATAAAAAATATCCTTTTCTCCTCTAATTCTAAAAAATGAAAACATTTTCTGTGATGTGTCGCTTTAACATCATCCTAGATGATGTATTTCCATTATATTTTACCATATTCAAGTCTGGTTATAAAACCATTATTATGGTTAAAAAATATTTTATTATACAGATTATAAGTTATATAATTTTCTAGAAACAATAAGTAAACATGATATTAAATAAGATGATATAAGTTCGTGATGGTCGTAAAAAACACAAAAATAAATTAAATTATTTTAATTAATGTTTTATCTTACAATTAATCCTCAAATCAGAAAAAATTATATATGGTGTCATTTAAAATTCTAGAAACATATTAATACCATTTTGTTCCCCTTCTAGTTTTTTCTTCCATTCGACAGAAAAATATATAATGAACCAACCATGGAAACATTAAAATAAAATAACTCAAAACAATGAAAATAAAAAAATTAATTAATAAATGGGTGGATATATTTTATAAGAAAATAATATATATAATAATAAATATGAATATGGGATTTTAATATATTAATATTACTCTTTAAAAAAATATGAGAGGTTCAAACATGTTTAAAGTAAGATAAACCCGATATAAGGGACTTTTGATTAAAAATACTATTTTGAATTTTTATTTTTACAAAATTCAGAATGATTGTTTTTAGGATGCAAGTATTCATGTTTTATGATTATGTTGTGGTTATTGGGAATTATTTATGATGTATTTTTGTACCTATATCTCTTTCTAATGTGTTGGGTATCTTTATGTTGGAAGTTGACCACAGTGGTTATTCCAAGGGTAACTACAATGGTTACACCATAAGGTGGTCATAAAGGCTACATTGTAAAGTATCTATGAGGATTATAAATCATAAGGTAGCCTCAAGGGTTAAAATATTAAGTAAATAATTCCTCATGTTATATTTTTGTTTTTATTTATGTTTTCTATATTTTATAGAAGTCTCTTATTTTCACAAATTAGGTAAAATATACTTTATGGGTGAGGTGTATGTATCTATGAAAATAATTTCATATGTTTTTAAGTGTTCATGGACTAATGGTTTTATTCCTTTTCTATATGTCACTTACTGATATTTTTTTGATCGTACCACATTTTAAAAAAAATTCATAGGTTTTACGAATGGGTAAAAGAAAGTAATGATTCACGTTTAAATTCACAAAGGTTTTTCATAAAAAGAAAAAATGTTTTGATTTTTAAAGATTAATTTATTGAAAAATTGATATTTCCTCCTTGAATTCCACTTTTTTATTTTATAGAAGGATAAATCCACCAGAACAATTGCAGGGGCCGAAAGTGGTAAAGACCCACCACTCCACCACAGACCAGACCATTACAGGAGGGGGAAAGGAATGAGAAGAGTGAAATAGGGTAAGGGAATCCTCCTCCTTAACACAAGAGGCCAATGCATCTGCCGCTTGGTTTCCTTCCATGAAAGTATGGATGAACTCCATATCTTCTCTTATCCACTCTCTACAGTCCCTGAGGATATACGCAATGTCCCAATGGGGATTCATGTTATTGCCAAGATGACCCATAAGGACCTCAGAGTCTGTGTCAACACAGGTTAGCTTAAGGATGTAGATAATGCACAACATGATACCACAGTGAAGGGCTCTTGCTTCCGCACTAACCACATTGCCCAACCAAAGATAAATACCGAAACTGAGTTGGACCATGCCACTGCTATCTCCAACCAGACCAAATCCTCGCATAATTCTCTGTGTACAAGAGTCTTCAACATCTATCTTTAGACCCATCCTAGGAGACTTCCACCGGACCCAGGATCCTGGCTGCGAGAGGCTGACCCCTTAGGAGCCCCTCCTTGAAGCCTAGAGTAGTTGGAACAGCATACCAGAGTGCCCTTTCCCTCCCCTGAGTTCCTGGAGTTCGACCACAAGTTCCAACAGGCGCACCTTCACACCAAGCCATGATACCAGCCCTCCATTTCTCTTAGAGTTCCAAGCCTCCCAGATGACCCAGGAGATAGCGGCGACCACAACGGCACAGTCCATAGCATTCCCTTTCATTACATCTGATCCAAAAACACAGGAACCCAAAAACACATCCACAGAATCCCCTAGAAGAACCACTCTGAGTCGTTGTTCTACTAAGGACCATAGGAGTTGATCCCACTCGCCCCCAAAGAAAATATTCCAAGGGGACTCGCTCACTAGGTTCTCATAGCACCAGCAACTGGAACCCAGGCTGATCCCCCGCCTTTGAATATTGTCATCAATAGGCTGTGCACCATGCCTCAACCTCCAAACCAGAAAATTAAGCTTCATTGGAATTTATTTCACCCACATATTTCCTACCATAGTATTCAACCCCACTGGCCCTTGAAGACTCTCATGGTATACTTTGTTGCAAAACCCTCCCGAAGTAGAGCCAACAAAAACACACATGTCCTGCTCTACCCCTCGATGGATGCTGTCAAAAACAATCTTATGATGGGGGTTAAGGACAACCTCAATGAACTTCCCATGACCAGTAGCCTCACTTAATGATATGTCTGGAACTAGACACCCTGGGTTGAAGAGAGGCTCCTCCCCTATCGTAGAATCCTTCCAGAACCACAGGTCGCCACTGACCACAACCCATCTGACTTTGCCTTTCAGGGTATCCAGACACTCTACTAAACATATGTCCATCATTGAATGCCCCCTACTATTTGCACCCCATCTCCTCTAATCATCAACATATCTCTCTCTCATGAAAGTGGACCAAATAGATCTTCCCTCGATAATGTCCCATGCCAACTTAGCATGAAGGGCATGCAATCCATCTCTAAAGCACTGAAGGCTGACTCCTCCTTCCTCAATTGGTTTATCTAGACTAGCCCATGAGGCCCAATGATATTTCATGGTCTGGGGCCCATCCTACACAAAGATAGCTAAAACATTTTCCATGAGGAGTACGATCCCTTTGGGAGGTTTGAAAACCCCCAAGATGTGCATGGGAATAGAGGAAAGAACACTGTTTACAAGAGTAATATTACCTCTAAATGATAGGAATCTATTTTTCCAGTTTTGTATATGAATTTTAATGCTGATGATGATGCCATCAAATATATGATTATGTACCATTCCATCATATATGGGAACAACCAGGTACACAAAAGGCATCTCTTTGATAGGCATCCTGAGCTTCTCCCTAATCCACCCCTTCTCTTAATTGAGCACTGCTTAGGCAGAAACACACTGCATTTCTCTTTATTCACCCGTTGCCCACTCCACCGGCCATAATCTTCCAGAACTTTGTAAAAATCAGATAACGACCTCAAGAATCTATTCATTAAAAACATGGCATCATCCGTGAACATAAGTGAGACACCATGGGGACCCTTGAATTAGCTCCGAAAGGATTAATGGTCCAAAAAAATTGATATTTCATTTTTAGTATACTCTTTAAAGGTATCTCTGTTCATATAAATAAATTATTTCCTAATTTTATAATACTCTAAATTTAAATGGTCATTAGGAATGAAATAACTATATTCTATTAGAATTAACTAGATTATATTTTGTTTAATGTTAGGTCCTTATGGTTTGTATCAGAACATGGTTCAAATAATTTTAAAGGATATAATGATGTTAATAAAATGCCTTAAAAAAATTTCACCATATTTTTTTATTGAAATGATATAGAATTTTAGGATTACAATATTTCTTCCCCCATGATATGTCTGTTCAGAATGGTTTTCTATAGAAGAAATAAGGAAGTTGGTGTAGAAAGGCACCAAGATGATTATATTGTTCTCAATCCACAACCAGAAATTTTGGGAATTGGTACCGAGATATTTTTGATAGTAATAAAATATGTTTACCTAGGTCATAAATGGAGGTGGAATCCATGAAAGAGAACATTTAGAGATACCAAAAAAATCTGACTATATTAGAACATTTTATGAGGAAAACCCTCCTACTTTCAATGCATTATCTAGACCAGTAGTGGATGAAGTGTGAATTAAATCCCATGAAAAGATATTTAATTTCATGGGGTGTTAAAATAATCAAAATGTTAGAATTTCAATAAATCTTTTTGAAGGTGATTTTGAATAGTGGTGTTCAATGGTCATGTATATCAGGGATAGAGAATAGATTGATGACTTGGAATGTGGTGAATTTATAAATAATTTCCTAGAAAAATATTTTCCTAATGTGATTCGGCCAACGATGGAAAATCAATTCATTTAATTGAAACAAAAGGATGAAGATTCATTGGCCTCATATGAAGAAAAGATCACCCAATTTTAAAGGTATTTCCCAAACCTTATTTTAGATCATGATAGTAAAATCAATCATTTTTACTTAGGATTGAATCCATGATATTGAAGATAATTGGCGTCACATTAATTCAATATTTATGAGAAACTTTTCTGTTGTGTGTATATGGTAGATATAGAGTTTGATGATGATCATGTGTACTTTGACAATAAGTACTGTAAAAGTTCTAGAGGGCACACAATAAAAAATAATCAATAAAATAAATATTAAGGTAAGAAAATGTAGTTTCCATTTTGTGAAAATTACTTTAAAAAGAATCCTGGGGAATGCCTTAAAAAATCTAGGAAGTTTTTTCAATGTTTTATATCTATAAATATGACCCAATATTACAACGAAAAATATCATGGTTATGGTATGTTTAATTTTGATAATAAAATTGTAATGTTTTTTAAATGTGGTGAGATGGGTCATTATGTAAATACCTACCGAAAGATATATCTTAGTGAAGTTATAAAGCCATATCATATGTAAAAAGGTTTTATTAAATACTTTCCAACTTTTTCCATAGATGTTGGTTCATCCAATGAAGTGGTATCAGGTAAATTTTTTTATTACTCTGATTTTTCTAATGTTTGGCTTGATACAGGATCTAGACATTCCATTATTTATGACAATTTTTTAGGTAAATTAGAAATTTCACCTAAAGAAATTACATAATAACTTATGGTAAAGACACTATGGGTAAATGTTAATAAGAAACATCATTATAAGAATCTTATGGATGTTTTCTGTGGAAAGACATTACATACAAACCTTATTGTTCTACCCTTAGTATAGTTTGATGTTATTCAGATAATGGAATGTATTTATTTTTATCATTATATGGTTGATTGTAGAGTTGAAGAAGTTGTTTTTCAGAAAGATTTAGAGTTTATATATAAAATTGAACTCATACCATTGATTATATATCAGGAATTTAAGAAATTGAGAAAAGATGTAAATTAAATTAGTCTTCCACATATTGTTGAAAACAAGGGAACTGTTCATATTCATGATCATCTAATGGTAAATGAATATATATATTTTTTCCCTATTGATTTTCATGGTATTATACCTGATTAGGAAGTTTAATTTACTATTTACTAAGTTCTTAAGCCTAATCTTGTTTTAAAACCCCTTATCAAATGGCTCATGTATAACTTCTTGAATGGAAAAAGTAGTTAGAGGAGTTGGTAAATTAAGGATTCATTCATCCTAGAACTTAACAATAGGGTGCTTAAATTTTTTCATTAAAAATAAATATGGTTCCATGAGACATTTCATTTATTATGGATCTTTGAATAACATTACTATTAAGAATAAATATCCACTACATCGTATCGATGATTTATTGGATCATCTCTATAGAGCTCATTATTTTTCCAAGACTGACTTGAGATTCAAGTACCATCTGCTAAAGGTGAAGGAGGATAAAATTCTAAAAATAGTAATCTGAAGTAGATAGGGATATTTAGAATTTATTATTACTTCCTTTGGTTCAATAAATTCCCTTAAATTGTTTATGGATCTTTTAAATATAATCAATCATGAATATTTTGATATGTGTTTTTTTGTTTTTATTGATGTCATTTTGGGGTTTTAAAAATTAATGATGATCATGAAAAACATTTAATTATTATCCTAAAAACTCTAAAGGAAAATAATATATATGGGAAATTTAGAAAATGTGATTTTTAGTTACAACAGATTTCTTTTCTTGGGAACATTGGAAATAAGGATGGAATAACATTTGATATCACCAAAACAAGTGGTTGATGAATGTCCAAGACCAAAAAATGTAACTAATATTTGTAGTTTTCATTGATTGATATGTTATTAATGATGGTTTGTTAAACAAATTCAAGGTTAACTAGCCTTTTAACAAAGTTAACATGAAAAGGGATTCAATTTAGTTAGATAGATTAGTGTGATATTTTTTAAAAGCTAAAAAAATTACTGAATGCTCTAGTTTTGAAACTACCTTCCAAAAATGGTAATTTATTCATCTATAATGATTCTTCCTTGAATGACCTTTCTTATGTTCTAATTCATATTGAAAATGTAATTACATATACTCCATGTTAACAAAAACCTTATGAGGTAAATTATCTCACTAATGATTAGGAATTATCAATTATGGTTTTCACTTTAAAAATTATGTGGAATCATTTATATGGATTCAGATGTGAAATATATACTGATCATAAAAATTTAAATTTTATGTTTTCCTAAAATTAATTGGACATGAGGCAAAGAAGATGGATTGAATTGATAAAGGGTTATGATTGGATGATAAATTACCATCCTGGAAAAGAAATAAAATTGGTGGATTCCTTGAGTAAAAAACATCATGCTACATTAACCATGTTATGTTGGAAACCTGGCCCATTGATTAATGATGTGATTAATTTTGGATTAGTAGTTATTGGTGTAAGAAATTCATCTTTTTTTGTTTAAGGTGTCTATATAGTAATCTCTTTCAGACAAAATTATGAAAGAATAAATGGAAGGACATGAGTTGAAGGAAATGTTATAATTAGATATGAATAGAAGATTTCATTAATATAATATTGATAAATATTATCTCGTAAGGTTTAGAAAGATATTATATGTGCCTTGTGATACCTATTTTAAGAAATAATTTTTTTGTAGCTCATAGATCTCTGATTTTAGTTCACCCTTGCACCACTAATATGTATTGATAACTTCAGGATTATTATTTGTGGGATATAATAAAAAAAATATTTTTTATTTTACCATGAAATTTTTGACATATCAATAGCTTAAAGAATAGTGAAAACTACCAAAGGGGATTATTCATCCTTTTCCAGTACCTAAGTTGAAATGGGAAAATATATCCCTGGACTTCATGGTGGGACTACCAAATAATTCTCATTGAAATAATTTGATTTTTCTTTTGGTTGATCGACTAACTAAATATACACATTTCCTTCCTATTCAAGATACTGTTTCTCAATATCATTTTTCTTGATTGTACCTCAAATATATTTTCCGGTATAACGGTGTTCCTATCTTCATTTCATTGGCCCATGATATTAGGTTCACTTATAACTTCTAGAGAGGACTTTAGAAGATGTTGGGGATTAAATTAAATTTCAACACAACCTTTCATCTTTAATCTATTGGATATACTAAGTGAACAATTTATACATTAAAAGATATGTTACATTCTTGTTTAATGGATTACCAGGTAGTTTTAGATCAACATCTTTATTTAGTTGAGTTTTCATATAATAATATTTTTCATTCCGGTATATAGATGGAACCTTCTGATGCATTATATGGAAATCGGTGTCAAACTACATCATTTTGAGATTTTTTCAGGGAAATGAAGTTGATGGGACTAGAATTAGTATAAGATGTGGGTGAAAAAGTGAAGATTATCTAACAACACATGACGATAGCTTAGACTAGGCATAAAAGTAATGAAGACAACATGAGGAATGACTTTTATTTAGAGGTATTTCATATTATCATACTAAAAATAACTCAATGGAAACTTTTTATGCATTTTTATGAGAAAGGAATGCAAATTCATTGATTCATTGGACCTTTTTGAATCCTACATAAAGTTAGACCAGTTGCCTACCGAGTAGCCATGCCTATGAGTTTATCTCAGGTACACAATTTGGTTCTCATTTTGATGATAAGAAAGTATGTGTAAGATTAATCTCATGTATTGAGATCATAAGTAGTTCATCTAAAAGAGAACATTTATTATAAAGAGAAACCTATTCAGATTCTTGATTGTTGATAGAAGGTACTGTGGAATAAGTTCATTAACCAGGTTAAGGGTTTTTGGATAAACATCATGGTTGAAGAAGAAATATGGGAATATGAAAATAATATGAGGGGAAGGTATCATCATAGGTTCAAAAAGTAAATGAAAATTTCAAGGGTCTAATTTCCAGAAGGGGGCGAATTTAACAACCTGGGTATTTATAAATTAATTTGTTTTTATTTTTGGAATTATGTAGGTACCTTAATTATAAATATATAATGATATAAGTGGTATTTATATAAATTAAAGAATCTATACATATATAATAATACCTCCATATATGAGAGTATAAATAATATTTATATATTTCATAAGTTAAAATATGATATATTTATCTCATGGGTTAAGTAGATAAATGTTTTGAAAATGATAAATTATGTTTTTGTATTTTTATAACAAATAAATATTTATTTACAATTTTTAATTAATATAATAATTTAAAATATATATTATATTCAGAAAATATATTCATAAATCAATATTTTTTTCTTTGTAATATAAGATAATTTTAAGAGATCTTAATTAATTTTTCAAAGTGTTATAAATTCTATTATATTTTTAAAATTTGAATTTTTATAATAAATGATGTTTTAAATTAAAAATAAAATATCTAAAATATAGGAATATATTTTAACAAAATTAACTTCAATTTTTATTCTTCACACAAAAAAATGGTTAGGATTCATATTTTGGATTTTCAAAAATACTTCAATCTTTGGTGAATAGTGAAATACTGCAATTTGCGGAATTTAACAAATTCATGAATTATTTACTCATAGATGATGTATGGATGATGTAGGAAAAAAATAATGAACACTCCATTATTTTAGTACAATTAGGGATAATTCTTAAACTATTCAGATCTTAATCCAAAATAGTAAAGTAATGAAAAAATATTCAAAAAAACACCCCTCTCCTCCCCTATAAATACCACCACGCACCACCTATTCTCCTAAACACTCTAAACCTTGTATTTGGGTTAATTTCTACCCAATTCCCTTCCAAATACTCTTCCCAATATCCAAGACCTTATGGTATCACAAAAAGTCTAAAACCATTTGGCATAAGGGGGTTCTCAAGGAGAATAATTCAAGAGGTAAAATCCTCTTTCATTTGCATATGTTTTTTTCAATTTGATTTAATTTATTATTCTATCCTAACATCCCATAATCCAAGTGACATGATTACTATTGTATCATAAATATACTATAATTTTATTATGTTAATGGAATATCCATAATCAAAACTCTCATCATATCCTCTTGTTCAAAAAAAATGAAAACATTGTCCGTGATGTGCCGATTTTCATTCAACATAGATGATGTGTTTCAATTTTATTTTATCAAATTCATGGATGGTAATAGAAAATTTATCATGGTTACATTAAATATTATTATAAATATTATAGGTTATATATTGTTTTGGAACCAACTTTTAAACAAGATATTAAAAATATTATATTAGTTCTTGATGGTCATAAAAACCACAAAAATAAATTAAATCATTTTCAATAATGTTTTATCTAACGAATAATATTAATATTTGAAAACAAAATGATATATGGTATAATTAAAAATTCTGGAAAAATAATAATACCATTTAATTCCACTTATGAATTTTTTTTTCTTTAACTTGATAGAAAAACTCAATATTGGACCTACCATGGAAACCATGAAATAAACTCACCCAAAATAATGAAAATTACAAAATATTATTATTAAATGGGTGTAGAGTTATGAAAAAAAATATATAAGGAATTATAAATATGAATGTGTTTCTTTAATATATTAATATAACTCTTTAAACCATTATACATTAGATTCGAACATTTTTGAAGTAATATGAACTTAAGGTAAGGGAATTTTTTCAAAAATCCTCTTTTAAATATTTATTTTTAGAAAATTCCGAAGCACTATTTTTATGATGAAAGTATTAATGTTTTATGGTTATTTTTTGGTTTTTGTGACTTTTTTATGATTAATGGTTATCTTATATCGCCATCCAATGCATTGGGTATGTTTATGTTAGATGTTGACCAGAATGGTTATTCTATGTGTAATAGTGATGGTTACACATTAATGTAGTTGTGAGGGTTACATTGTAAGGTAGTCATGAGGGTTAAAAATAATAAGTTGGTTATAAGGGTTATAATATTATGTAATTAAATTCCCAAGTTACCTTTGTGGTATTATTTATGTTTTCTGTGTTTTATGGAAATTTCTTGTTTTCACAATGTATATGAAACTTTATGGATGAGATATATGTATCTGTGAAAATGATTTCATGTGTTTATGTGTATTCATGTACTAAAAAATTAATTACTTATTTTTATGTCCCTTACTGAGCTTTTATTTTTTTATACCATGTTTTTAATTTTTTTTCATAGGTCATATGGAAGGGTAAAAGAAGGATTCATGTTTAACATGCCGAAGTTTTATCACATAAATAAAGAATGTATTTTTAAGTTTCATTTTGGAAAAAATGGATATTGTGTTAGTAGTATCCACTCTGTAAGATTTTGGGTTGATATATATGAATTATTTATTAATCCTCTAAAAATATAAACCAATAAGGTCTTTGGGAATGTAATAAGAGTATTATAGTTGAATTAAATAAATTATGTAATTCTTAAATTCAGGTCCATATAGAAAAACATTGAATTTTTTTTAGTATTTTCAACAATCCTCATTGGCATGATGTTTATCTATTTTCTAAAAAAATAATGTAACGTCAAATTTTTACTTTCTATGTTCTGGTAAATTATAGGATTAAGTTATATACTGAATACAAGGCATGAACCATTTAGGATATTACAAAACGTTAGAAATGAAGAAAACTTGTTTTATACATAAGAGTATCTTTTATAACATATTGAATCAGTATAGGCAATGAGTATGTCCAACCCAACCCTATAAGGGAATATTTTGTAAATGTAACAAATCACATTTTGATATATCATTGTTAGTATTTTGGTATATAATATTCATTGAAAAGGAAATTTTTCAATGTATGAATATATAATATTATATTCAATTATATGTTTTCTATCACATTATAGTATGTTTCCCAATATTTTAGGATCATTAATTAGGAATGAATTGACTCTCTATGATAAATAAGAGAAAACAATTTGGGAAAACATACAAAATTGTTCAATCCTTATCCAATATTTCTAAAAATCAAAAATAATAATATTTCTATAATATATGTGAGGGTTAAATTCTTCATAAATAATTATTTACGTAAGAGTTTATAGTAATATTCTTTACTTCATAAAACATTCCTCAAAGTCTTATTTTAGGAAATTGTTAATTTAAATTTTAAAATAGAAAACCATTTCTATGATAAAAAATCCTTTATATAGGAAAAATAAATTTTCTAAAATCAATATTCAATTTTAAAAAAGTAAACATAAAAACTTGTTATCACAATTATAAATTATTCCCAAAATTATCATAGTAATAAATATACATATGAAATTATCTATTTTTGAATTATCTATTAATTTATTTATTTTTAATAATACAAATATATCTAACCATTAAATAAAAGATATTTTATATAATAATATTAAAAACATAATGATTATTTAATATTAAATTTTACTTTAATAAATATATATTCATTATAATGATATTAAAATAAACATAACACTATTTAATTATTTAAATATACATTGCTTGTTACATTATATCCCAAAAATAAATTACATACTTAAAATTTGAAACAAAAAAAAACACTACTACATTTATCTTTAGCCAAATATAATTTCTTATTAATCCATCTTTAATGTCTTAATTTATAATACTTCCTTCCGATAATTATGCATAAAATTATATAAATATATATTCAATAATATTTCGAATAGAAAATTAAATTCAAATTATTATTAATAAAATAATACCATTATATGAATTGTAAATTTATATTGTTGCATTCATCCAGATAAGCAAGTATTTATGAAGTTAAAAAATACATTAGATCATATTAAAAATCATCCACTTCTTTTTCCAAAAATATTTAGTATAAATAAGTTTGAATTGGTGGAATCAATGTTGTGATTTTCAAACACTGGTATTTTAAAAATATGGTTTTAAAACATAAAATTGAATTTATTTTTTTTAAAATGAAATATTATTAAAAATATTGGAATTTCAAAATATGGCTTATTCAAAACATAAATTTCATTTAATAAAAAACATATTAAAACTAAAAACACTTAGGATCCTTAGTAATATCAATTTTCTATATCTTATCTAAAATAATCAAGTGCTTAATACTATTATGATATTGTGAAAAAAGTTATAAATCCGTTTAAGATACATTCCATGTTAAGATAGAAAAAAAAATTAGTATTTTAAATTTGTTCATAATGACTCCATAACCCATGGAAATTTCAAGGTATAAATGATGTATTTAAAAAAATTTAAAACTATTTTTAAGTGATTTGAATGCTTGATGTGGTATTTGAATCCATTAATTGTTAATTTACAATAATAATTGTACGTAAATCCTTAATGACTGATATAAAAGTTCTGTTATAAATTTTTCATTCCATCTTTGTAAGTGATCTTTAATCTATTGATAAAACATAACATTATTTTAATTATCAACTAAAATAATATAAAAAGGTCAATTACATCCACACATTAGTTTTCATATAATATATAAAGTTTTTATTAGTTATTTTAACAAAATTTTCAATTTTATAACCATAAATTAAATTCAAAAAATTTAAAAAACATAATTCCCTTATAAATAATAAGAAATCATCATTTGAAAAATTAAAATAGTAATACTCCAAGTTGAACCTATGTTACATTACAAATTTTTCATCAAATAATCCCCAAAAAATAACTAACCCCAAAATATTATTTAAAATTATCTCAACCAATTTGAAATCCAAAAATCATGGAAACCTGTCTGGAACAATATCTCAATAAATCTACTTATTTGTTATTTGAAAAAAATTGAACCTCAAATATCACCAAAAATCATCTCAAATACTCTCTAAAACAAAATTATTTTATTTTTTTCCAAAATAACATGAATCACAGTAAAGGAAAACCATGTTGAAATTATATATTCTTCGAAAAAATTAATCTTTTATTTATCCCTCAATTATGTTCAACCACAAATATATAAAATCAAATACTATATGATAAATTTTTCTATAGACATTAATCATATAATATTTTAAAAAATGTAGTTAAACTCTTTTAAAATAACTTTAATCCCTTATTAACAAATCACTTTTCAATCCCCATGGTTTCTCAACCTTTATAACCAAAATCAAATAATCCATTATCTCAGATAACCATAGTAACCTCAACATTAGATCTCATAATTCCACTAATTGTTATATATATTTTCCATGTTATGTTCCCAAATATATAATGACCATTTCCCCAAATAACCGTTATAATAAATCACATACTGAACCTAATGTGTATATATATCTTTGTAATATATTCTTCCTAAAACCAAATAAATATCTTCCAAAATATCATCAATAACCTTCAAATATAATCATATAAGTCCTCAAAACATTATTTAAGACATTAGATATTTGATCATTATTAAATTTATTAACCCATATTGAACCTATAACACTAAAAGTATCCTTAAATTATAGCATCCTAAAATATAATGTTATTTAACCCCTACATTAATAAAATCTAAAAAATATAAACATAATTATCTTATAATTAAATGCTTTTATGAAAATATTGTTTTCCTTATATAATGAATACATTTTAGGTATAGAATTTTACAATATTTGGAAAAAAATTACATATAATTTCTCATACTATTTAATAAATAGAATATTTTCCCCCATGAAATAAAACTATTATATTGATACACCTCCTTTATTCATCACTAAATTAAACTTTATAGAATCATATGTCATAATAATTTCTACTCAACCTTTTTCGGTGTAATAATCATTCAAAAAAATTAGATAGGAAAATAAATATTAGCAAGGCCTATAAAAGATCGTGAAAACTAATTGTACTATTGAAATAAATATAAAACCTTCATAAATAATATCCTTTAAAAAATTACATAGTGATTTTATAAAAACATACTTTTAAAAAGTTACATTAAAACATGAAGAAACATTATTTTCATAAAATTTTCCTTTAATCAATAACATAAGAAAGCATAAAAGAAAATGAAAAATCTTGAACATTATTTAGAAATAATGAGAGTTTGAGAAACATTAATTTTTTAAATTACAAACTTTTATCATGGAAAAGATTATATAAATTCCATTATTCATGAGATCATCCTTTTGATTCATGGAATTCAATGTTTCCATTAAAAATCATTACCATAATGAAAAAGATGTAGGCATTATTGGGTGTCACAGTCGATATCACTCATAAAAATAACTATTATAATGAAATACACTATTTAGATACATCAAAAATATAATCACTAGAGACTAAACCAATACATAATTCATATGACATGTATATCTTAGGCCTATATTTCTACATCTATAACTTCCAAATACCATAACATGAATACAAATTTTAATCACTTGCAATTTGAACATTAAAACTCATAAAAAAAACTTTCCAATATAAAACAAAGAACCTTTTACCCAACCCATACGGGATAGATAAATTTAAAAAATTTAATGAATCTCAAAATAAATATAGTTTTGAGACGAAATTATTATAAAATACATAGATAAATATTTATAAATTTACTTTAATAAAAAAATTATGATTTAAGGAAAAAAAACCCCTTAACTTGTCTAAGGCCTCGACCATAAACCTTACTTAATTATTGAATTAAATGAATAATTCACATTGAGGATATTTTAATGTTTAGAGTTTTAGAGAATTAGGTCAAAACTATTACATCTCAAAAGATTACATAATAGACACATCTACTAAGTTTCCATAACATAAAAAACCTAAAAAGAAACATGTCTAGTTCCATGTTTTAGATAGCATGTCTTCGCTTGATCCCATCCTTGACCCTATTCATCTTTAAGTCATGTGGAAAACATTTCAAAAACTTGGGATGAGCATAAAAATCCCAGTAAAGGATACACAAAGAAGGAAAACTGTTAGTTTTTCCAAAACAACAAGTAAACCATGAGTACTTTACCAAAGTAGTACTTTTCACGTTTATGAAGTAGTAAAAACTCTTCACTGAATAAAAGACCATTACTTACCCTTTTGTAACCAAATGATTATCATAAAACCCATGTAAAGAACACATAATATATAAAGGTAACTTAAGACATAAACATACTTAAATGGAATAACCATACGGTCGACTTCCACACATACTTAATGGAATATCCATACGGCCGACTTCCATACATACTTAATGGAATAGCCATACGGCCTACTTCCATACCCAATGCATTGGAGGTTATAACGTAAACACCTGTCCTGGTATTCACGGCACCACCCGTCATATGGTTTATCGCGTAACCACCACTAAAATTCCCAAGTACCATCATTACACATAAAATATTGAAAATATAAACATTTCAATAAAAACATTTCATTTTCAATCAAAATAAGTAATCCCGAGATATTGAATTAATCAATCCATTTTCAAAAATCATTTAAAAGAGATTTTTGAATCAAAGTGTCTCATACCACTTTGAAGCTTTTATTGGAATTATAATTTTAAAACATTAATGTACATATAAATAAATACTAAAAACCATTTTGAAAACATGGACATTAAAGATAAAGATTTAGAATAATAAATCTTTAAAACATTTAAAACGATATTTTTGTTAATGAGTTTTTAACAAAATGAGAGACTCTTGAATACAAATAATTGCGGAATAAAATTTAATAGAAACTTTATAATATCATGAGAATAAAGGGATTCATGATATAATATGTCAAAGGACAGTATACACACCATATAAGAGTTAATTGGTGTATAACAACAATGAAGTCTCAAAAGAAATGTAAAATGAGATGTAATACATTATAAAGAAGGTATCCTTAAATTAAGGATAAATCAATCTCATAATTATGTGTGAAAAATATAAATACACCCAATATAAGTGGATATTATGTGTAAAACTATAAAAGGTCATTCACACATATTCAAATGATGACATATTCAATAACTACATGTTGAACCCAAAGAAATTGAAATTGGGTTAAGAAGTTCCCTTGGTAAAATTCGACAGCCTAACGGCGTCACATAAAATTTTACAAAAAGGGTTGATGAGAGAGATAAAGGGGATCTCATCACATGGACATAAAATTTACATAAATAAGGATATAGAAGAACATATCCCAACATAATTGTATGTGAATTAAAAGACATAACAAAATAAGTCTTTTAAAAAAAGGAGGGTGGAAGGTCCCCTTACCGAGTTGGGTAACTTTCGAAACGTACACCCCATGGAAGAAGGGTCATACAATGAAGATATAAATACCCATAAATGAAATTATACTAAAAAAAGTGTATAATAATGGGCAGTACATACACCAATCAAAGGAAATAGCGGCAAACGTAGCATAAATGTCACGAGAATAAAAGTGGGATGAAAAATCCCTTACGAAAACTCGGCAGCCTAACGGCGCCACATAAATCTTCCAAAAATGGATTGATGAGATCAAATAGGGTCTCTCATTATATGAACATAAAAATTACAGAATGAGGAATATAAAAGAACATCCCCAGTCATGTGAAAAATGATCTTAAAAGAAATGACATAAAAGAGAGTACTTAAAAAGAAAGAGAGAGGATGGATCTCTTACGAAAATTCGGAAGCCTAACGGCACCACTCAAAACATCCAAGATGGTTTGATGAGATATAATATGGTATCTCATCATATTAACATAAAAATTACAGTAAGATTAATAAAAAATAACATCCCAATAACAAGAAATATGAGCTTTAAAAGGAGCGACATAAAAGAGTGTACTTAAAAAAGAAAGAGAGGAGTAGGATCCCTTACCTCAAGTCCAACTTGTCTTGTTCGTTTCTTTATATTCCTGAATAATAAACATTGGTCAATTTATAATTTCTTAAGGACCTCATATAAAGATTATTGTTAAGTTCATATCACATATTTTAATGTTATAATAATTGGTTAATAATATGAGTTCATATCATACATTTTTGTCGATGTTTGGTACATGAGTCAAAAATGAACTTGTTTGAAAAATGATTGTCCATGTAGTTATAAGTAAATAATTTCCAGAATAGTATTAATGATTAAAATATAATATATATCCAGTACATATTCATTTAATACTATTCCATATCATTTGGAGATAAAAAACGAAAAGAACTGTTCATGGAGACGGTAGGTCGTACGTACGCATGAACGCTACTTTCATTTTTTCTTTGTCATATTAATGGAATTAAAACAAAATGATATATATATATATATGTTATAATTCCAGAATGATATCCATAATTTAGATGTAATATATCACATATATATCCATTATATATATGTACTTATAATAATACATAACATTTTGAGATAAGAAATGAAATGTACCGTTCATGGAGACGGTAAGCCCTACGTACGCATGAACGCTACTTCCATTTCTATTTCATATTTAATGGAATTAAAATATAATGATACATAAATGTATTTTAATTCCAGTATGGTATCATATATAATATCATTAAATATATCCTTTATACGTGCCGCATATGGTATTAACGAATCAAATCACTTTGAGGGGGCGGTAGACCGCACTTCCTTAAATGAAGATATCGCGTTAACCCATAATGGAAACCATAAAGGTATTCCATAAATGAAAAATAAATAATCTTAAGTAAAAAATAAACATATTATATATCATATATAAATATAGTGTCATATTAATGGACACCTTTTAAGGTGTTAGAATATTGTTGAACAATCATCGTTTTGTGATACAGAGAATCGCCAACCACAGAAACAATATGTTCTTTAACCATTAGACAAAGGTGTGTGTAAGTGTAGCTCTAATCCTTCTGATGAAAACATAATAGTATATTTAAGATACTATATTTGTTACAAAAGAAATGAACAAAAAGAGTTTAGGGGATTGGAGAAGCAAAATAAAACAAAAGGACTCAAGTGAAGACATTACCTTAAAATCGGGTAACTCCCTTTGGTTTGAGCTAAAAGGCTTCCTTGGGAAGACTTCTGCCCAAATTGATGCTTCAAGGACTTAGAGAGGGATGCGGAGAGACAAAATGGGCAGGTTTTGGCTGAGCCAAATGATTTGGAAGTGTGGTTAAGGAGGTAGAGGTGGGGGACTTTTATAAGAGGAGAGGAGGGGCACTCTTGGAAAGTAAAGAAATATTATTTTATTTGAAAATTGTTTTCGGATTTAAAAGGTCCCACATTGATTTAATTAGAGGATAAATTGATAAGGTTTCAAAATACACCCATCCAACAGGTTTTGGACATGTTTAGGTCTTGGATTTTACATTATCTTTCCATTTTATTTAAATCGTTAAATAATGAGGTCATCGCTGCATCCTCATGATGTCATAAATAATTTTATTTATTTAATGTCTAAAAATTATAAAAAAAATACTATGATGTAGGAAATCGTTTTATCTTTCCAATTACTATTTATAGTAAAAAATCTGACTTGTATAACCCCATGTAAAAATTGTTTTAGTTAAACAACTCATGTTTGTGTCATTTTAATTTTAACATTAAATAAAAAGGTATTAATGTCATTTTCCAACCAAAGTGGCTCCATGGGGTCCCCAAGTTGACCCACGGATTTTCATGGTCGCCCATGACACATACAATTAATGTAGGACATGTGTCTAGGTCATTTCATTTTATTAATACATTATTTTTACCTTAAACTACACTAATTACCTCTAATCGCGATTAAAAACATAATAAGTTACTATTCACGAAAAAAATATTTTAATCCCATTGAACCACATTTTACTTCTTAATGACAACCATGTATGCCAGATTTTTGAAATTCAAAACACAAAGATGGAAAAATTTCATTTAAACGGAAAATCAGTTTTTATAAGTACCACTTAGTGGTTTCACTATTCATCAAAAATTGAAGTTTTTCAGAAAATTACCAAAAATTCACCCTAAGATATATTTGATATTCCAAATTCATAAATGATGTATATTTTACAAAATTCAAAACATATAAGTTGCATTAATTAATTTAATAATTAATTCCCGCTGTCAAAACAAATACCGTGTTTTTATGAAACAAAATGTATCAAAAGATTGACACTAGTTTAAGTCCGATTTCAAAGTGAAATTAATTCCAACGACCACTATTGGATTAAATGGTAAAAATATATTCTAATTTCACTTTAAAATAAATTCAAAAGATAATCTAATCATATAAATAAATTATATTAAAAATAGGTTTTGAATTAAAATACAACATTTTTCACTATTCATTAAAAATTGAACTTTTTCGGAAAAATACCAAAAATTTACACAAAGTAAATTTCAATGTCCCGATTCTAAACAAGAATTTTATTTTGTCAAATATAAAACATAAAATTTTCAAAAAGTGGATTTAAAATAGGTTCTCCATCAAAGGGCGGTTAATCGACCTTTTAAATAATATTAGAATGTTTACGCTTAAAATTGGATTCATTCGCATTTTTAATCCTCTAACATTTATTGCAAAAAGTAAAAATATTTGAAAAACATATATAATCATGTTTTAGTTAGTTCTGTTCATTCCCGCCATTACAACGGCCAGGCATTAACTACTATTTAAAATAATATTATTTTATTATTAGAGTGCAACATAAGATTCCCAAGAAACTCGTTGTTGCGTGTTGGGTACGACATCGAGCATAGCGTCCCCTTTAAAGTCATATTAATATTTTATTCACAAATATGGATAAATGTGAAAATTTCATACTCTTTATTTACCTGGGGTGTTACATCCTTCCCCCCTTTTGGGAATTGTGTCCTCGCAATTTTAAAATTGGGCTTGGAAACATCCTTGAATGCCCCACATCGGAACAAGAGTCGGTAAAAAATCACTTTAAAATAAAGAAAGAGAAGTACAAAGGTCACCCGAGTTAACCCATACTAGGATTCCAAGTATGAAAATACTGACATGGAGGAAAAAAACAAAGTGTCATGTTCTAAGGGAGAGTGATAGTAAACATGTCTAGGAGAAAGTTAACCATAAGAAAATCACAAACTTGTGATGGGTTAAACGGTATTCGATTCCCCAGTAGGAAAAGTTAATAGACAACATTTTTGTTTTAAGTTACTTTTTATTGAGGAATTTATTCATAAGGAAACATAATCACTTATCATGTTGAATATCAACTTTTATTAGATTCCTTGGAAAAACTCATATTTTCTCCAAAAGATGAGTATTTAGGAAGACTTGTTCACATTAAGAGTGCTATAATCAACTTATAGAGAATCACCTAATCCACAAAAGAGAAATATATACTTCCCATATCTTTAGACTCTAACCAAAACCAAAACCAAAAAGGTTAGTGCAAGGTCAGATAATCCAGAAAAGGATAACCCTTTATAAAAAGAAAATCTATTCTTAATCTCCAAAATTTGTCCAAAAAAACCCAAAGTTCAATGAGGACCATTTGATAAAGAATTTGTCCATAAAATTATTCAAAGTAAACCAGACTAAGATTGAAACCCAAATATTTTAAGGACCTAGTTACATAGTCTTCCAAGGTACAAATTAACTTTTATCTCCAAATAACATCAGTTGCTCTTAAATTCTCATATTAAAAAGTAATTAACCTAATCACATATCCTCGATGATAAGTTAATCATTTCCATAGATAACCCAAAATAATCTTAATCTTGATTCCTAAAATCATCTAACTAAAAATAATCAGTCAAACTAATCAGGGACTTCACGTAGTCCAGTGGTAGGCGATAAATAGCAGTCGCACTTTGGTTGTGGGTTCGATTCCCACAGCTTTGTCCGACGTGACGGGTTGTCACACGGTCTGTGTGTTGTCCTTTTTCCAAAACTACTTAATTATTAAAACATTCCCCAAAACGAGACAAAATCTTCAAAAATAATCATAACATATTTTAACCTCAAGTTTATCTCATGCCTTTCATTTTCCCTCATAACATATAATAACCCATAATTACCTCAAAAGTAAGGATCATATAAACTCTAATGGTTACCTTTATAATTATTACCTGAACTTCCACATCGATTGGTCATCTTGTACATGATGCATTACAGATCATACCAAGGTTCAAGTGGTTGATCATGACTCCTTGATAATTGGTTTAGAACAACCACGAGTTTCCTCATTGAATCCCCCATTTTATCTAGTATCTTAATCAGAGAACCACCACATTTTCCTTCCAACCTGTTGTCTCTTTGGTGCCTGCTAGATCCATCCATTCACTAAAAATAGAAATGTCAGTGTGAGTATATCAACAAAACCATCATGTACTAATGTGGAAGGTAAACACTATGATATACTTACTCATTAACTTTATCTAAAACCAGGACTCTTTCTGAAATCCTAACCATTATGGTAATGTCACTTATGCTTAGAGGATACCCTAACCTCTAAAGTTATCTAAACCGACCAGTGATACCAACTATAAGGCACCAGCCTTAAACCTTACTTAATTATTGAATTAAATGAATAATTCACATTGAGGATATTTTCAGGTTTAGAGTTTTAGAGAATTAGGTCAAAACTATTACATCTCAAAATATTACATAGTAGACACTTCTACTAAGTTTCCATAACATAAAAAACTTAAAAAGAAACATGTCTAGTTCCATGTTTTAGATAACATGTCTTTCCTTGATCCCATCCTTGACCCTATTCTTATTTAAGTCCTGTGGAAAACATTTCAAAAACTTGGGATGAGCATAAAAAGCCCAGTAAAGGATACACAAAGAAGGAAAACTGTTAGTTTTTCCAAAACAACAAGTAAAACAGGAGTACTTTACCAGAGTAATACTTTTCACCTTTATGAAGTAGTAAAAACTCTTCACTGAATAAAAGACCATTACTTACCCTTTTGTAACCAAAAGATTACCATAAAATCCATGTAAAAAACACATAATATATAAAGGTAACTTGGGACATAAACATACTTAAATGGAATAACCATACGGTAGACTTCCACACATACTTAATGGAATAGCCATATGGCCGACTTCCATACATACTAAATGGAATATCCATACGCTCGACTTCCATACCCAATGCATTGGAGGTTATAACGTAACCACCCATCCTGGTATTCACGGCACCACCCGTCATATGGCTTATCACGTAACCACCCGTAAAATGTCCAAGTACCATCATTACACATAAAATATTGAAAATATAAACATTTCAATAACAAAATTTCATTTTCAATCAAAATAAGTAATTCTATGATATTGAATTAATCAATCCATTTTCAAAAATCATTTAAAAGATATTTTTGAATCAATGTGTCCCATACCACTTTGAAGCTTTTATTGGAATTATAATTTTAAAACATTAATGTCCATATAAATAAATATTGAAAACCATTTTGAAAACATGGACATTAAAGATAACAATTTATAATAATAAATCTTTAAAACATTTAAAAGGATATTTTTGTTAATGAGTTTTTAACAAAATTAGAGACTCTTGAATAAAAATAATTACGGAATAAAATTTAATAGAAACTTTATAATATCATGAGAATAAAAGGATTCATGATATAATATGTCAAAGGACAGTATACACACCATATAAGAGTGAATTGGAGCATAACAACAATGAAGTCTCAAAAGAAATGTAAAATGAGATGAAATCCGTTATAAAGAAGGTATCCTTAAATTAAGGATAAATCAATCTCATAATTATGTGTGAAAAATATAAATACACCCAATATAAGTGGATATTAAGAGTAAAATAATCAAAGTTCATTCACACATATTCAAAGGATTACATATTCAATAACTACATGTTGAACCCAAAGAAATCGAAATTGGGTTAAGAAGTTCCCTTGGTAAAATTCGACAGCCTAACGGCGTCACATAAAATTTTACAAAAAGGGTTGATGAGAGAGATAAAGGGGATATCATCACTTGGACATAAAATTTACATAAATAAGGATATATAAGAACATATCCCAACATAATAGTATGTTAATTAAAAGTCATAACAAAATAATCCTTTTAAAAAAAAGGAGGGTGAAAGGTCCCCTTACCGAGTTGGGTAACTTTCGAAACGTACACCCCATGGAAGAAGGGTCATAAAATGAAGATGTAAATACCCATAAATGAAATTATACTACACAAAGTGTATAATAATGTTCAGTACATACACCACTCAAAGGAAATAGCGGCAAACTTAACATAAATGTCACGAGAAAAAAAGTGGGATGAAAAATCCCTTACGAAAACTCGGCAGCCTAACGGCGCCATATAAATCTTACAAAAATGGATTGACGAGATAAAATAGGGTCTCTCATTGTATGAACATAAAAATTAAAGAATTAGGAATATAAAATAATATCCCCAAACATATGAAATATGAGCTTAAAAGAAATGACATGAAAGAGAGTACTTAAAAAGAAAGAGATAGGTTGGATCTCTTACGAAAATTCGGCAGCCTAACGGCGCCACTCAAAACCTCCAAAATGGATTGATGAGAGAGAATAGGGTCTCTCATCATATGAACATAAAAATAACAGTAAGAGTAATATAAAAGAACATCCCAATAACAATAAAGATGTGCTTTAAAAGGAGCGACATAAAAGAGTGTACTTAAAAAGAAAGAGAGGAGTAGGATCCCTTACCTCAAGTCCAACTTGTCTTGTTCGTTTCATTATATTCCTGAATAATAAACTTTGGTCAATTTATAATTTCTGAAGGACCTCCTATAAAGATTATTGTTCATTTCATATCACATATTTTATTGTTATAATAATTGGTTAATAATATGAGTTCATATCAGACGTTTTTGTCGATGTTTGGTACATGAGTCAAAAATGAACTTGTTTGAAAAATGATTGTCCATGTAGTTATAAATAAATAATTTCCAGAATTGTATTTTAATGATTAAAATATCATATATATCCATTACATATTCATTTTATACTATTCCATATCATTTGGAGATAAAAACCGAAAAGCATCGTTCATGGAGACGGTAGGCCGTACGTACGCATGAACGCTACTTTCATTTTTTCTTTGTCATATTAATGGAATTAAAAAAAATGAGATATATATATATGTTATAATTACAGAATTATATCCATAATTTAGATTTAATATATCACATATATATCCATTATATATATGTACTTATAATAGTACATAACATTTTGAGATAATAAATTAAATGTACCGTTCATGGAGACGGTAAGCCGTACGTACGCATGAACGCTACTTCCATTTCTATTTCATATTCAATAGAATTAAAACATAATGATACATAAATGTATTTTAATTCCAGTATGGTATCATATATAATATCATTAAATATATCCTTTATACATACCACATATGGTATTAACAAATCAAATCACTTTGAGGGGGCGGTAGACCGCACTTCCTTAAATGAAGATATCTCGTTTACCCATAATGGAAACCATAAAGGTATGCCATAAATGAAAAATAAAGAAGATTAAGTAAAACATAAACATATTATATATCATATATAAATATGTTGTCATATTAATGGACACCTTTGAAGGTGTTAGAAGAATGTTGAACAATCATCGTTTCGTGAGGCTGAGAATCGCCAACCACAGAAACAGTATGTTCTTTAACCATTAGATGAAGGTTTGTGTAAGTGTAGCTCTAATCCTTATGATGAAAACATCCTATTATATTTAAGATACTATAGTTGTTACAATATAAATGAAAAAAAAAGAGTTTAGGGGGTTGGAGAAGCAAAATAAAACAAAAGGACTCAAGTGAAGACATTACCTTAAAATCGGGTAACTCCCTTTAGTTTGAGCTAAAAGGCTTCCTTGGGAAGACTTATGCCCAAAGTGAGGCTTCAAGGACTTATAGAGGGATGCGGAGAGACAAAATGGGCAGGGGTTGGCTGAGCCAAAGGCTTTGGAAGTGTGGGTAAGGAGGTAGAGGTGGGGGCCTTTTATAAGAGGAGAGGAGGGGCACTCTTGGAAAGTAAAGAAATATTACTTTATTTGAATATGCGTTTCGGATTTAAAAGGTCCCACATTGATATAATTCTAGGATAAATTGATAAGGTTTTGAAATCCACCCATCCAATAGGTTTGGGACATTTTTAGGTCTTATATTTTACATTATCTTTCCATTTTATTTAAATCGTTAAATAATGAGGTCATGGCTGCATCATCATGATGTCATAAATAATTTAATTTATTTAATGTCTAAAAATTATATAAAAAATACTATGATGTAGGAAATCGTTTTATCTTTTCAATTACTATTTATAGTCAAAAATCTGACTTGTATAATCCCATGTAAAAATTGTTTTAGTTAAACAACTCATGTTTGTGTCATTTTAATTTTAACATTAAATAAAAAGGTATTAATGTCATTTTCCAACCAAAGTGGCTCCATGGGGTCCCCAAGTTGACCCATGGATTTTCTTGGTCTCCCATGACACATCCAATTAGGGTAGGACATGTGTCTAGGTCATTTAATTTTATTAAAACATTATTTTTACCTTAAACTACACTGATTACCTCTAATCGCGATTAAAAACTTAATAAGTTACTATTCACCAAAAAATTATTTTAATCCCATTAAAACACATTTTAATTCTTAATGAAAACCATGTATGTCAGATTTTTGAAATTCAAAACACAAAGATGGCAAAATTTCATTTAAACGGAAAATCAGTTTTTATAAGTACCACTTAGTGGTTTCACTATTCATCAAAAATTGAAGTTTTTCAGAAAATTACCAAAAATTCACCCTAAGCTATATTTGATATTCCAAATTCAAAAATGATGTATATTTTAAAAAATTAAAAATATATAAGTTTCATTAATTAATTAATTTAATAATTAATTCCCGCTGTCAAAACAAATAGCGTGTTTTTATGAAACAAAATGTATCAAAAGATTGACACTAGTTTAAGTCCGATTTCAAAATGAAATTAATTCAAACGAACACTATTGGATTTAATGGTAAAAATATAGTATAATTTCACTTTAAAATAAATTCAAAATATAATCTAATCATATAAATAAATTATATTAAAAATAGGTTTTAAATTAAAATACAACATTTTTCACTATTCATTAAAAATTGATCTTTTTCAGAAAAATATGAAAAATTTACACAAAGTAAATTTTGATGTCTCGATTCTAAAGAAGAATTTTATTTTGTCAAATATAACACATAAAATTGTAAAAAAGTGTATTTAAAAGAGGTTCGCTGTCAAAGGGCGGTTAATCGACCTTTTAAAGAATATTAGAATGTTTACGCTTAAAATTGGATTCATTCGCATTTTTAATCCTCTAACATTTATTGAAAAAAGTAAAAAAATTTGACAAACATATATAATCATTTTGTAGTTAGTTCTGTTCATTCCCGCCATTACAACAGCCAGGCGTTAACTATTATTTAAAATAATATTATTTTATTATTAGAGTGTAACGTAAGATTCGCAAGAAACTCGTTGTTGCGTGTTGGGTACGCCATAGAGCATAGCGTCCCCTTTAAAGTAATATTAATATTTTATTCACAAATATGGATAAATGTGAAAATTTCATATTCTTTATTTACATGGGGTGTTACAACTTGTGTCTCTTAGCTGAAATGATACATCCCTTAGGATAAATATTAATTTATATGAAATCCTTATTAAAACTAGAAACCAAAGTATGGGCATTAATATTATAGATGTAATAATATTATTATAATATATATTGAAAAAAATATTGTCAATAAAAAGTGGATAAAGTGCCCTTTTATTGAAAGACATTAATGAAACATTTGTGATTAAATATAGCATGATATTTAAAAATTATCATGTTGTATTAAGGAATAGTTCACATATCCATATCCTCAATTATAACCATATATCCATTATATAACAAGATAGAAACTTTTTTAATTTGCACTTTTTTATAATGTATCCTACGAGATCTTAAAATCATCATGTTAAGTGTAAAAATCATGATGAAACAATTTTTTAAATCACATATCTATAACGGTTATGGATTTTAAATTGATAAATTATAAAAAATTGTCCTACATTAGTTTCCAATATAATATTATTTTTATCCATATTATGATTCCAAATCTTATGAAATTTTATCCTAACCATATTTTAATACCCTTTCAATTTAATTATTCCCTCTTATCATTTAAAACAACACCATTTTGTTATTATTTTTTAAATATTGAATTTTTATTTACTAATCCATAATTAAAACAAATATATAGTGAGATTAGTTTATGGTTAACTATAAATTCTTAACGCACAATATACAAAAGTGGTTATACATTGAAGATAATTGAGATGTTTTATAGAGGTTATAGTTCAAATGTTAAGAGTTGAATCACATATTCGAGCAATTATATATTTGAATGTTAATGTATTGAGAAGTTTAATTATTGAGTAATAGAATCTGAGTTTGTAGAGGAAGCTTCTTAAAAAACATTTAATATGTTTAGAAGAACTCATGTTTATAGATGAATGGAGGAATGTTTACAAGCATTGATAATCTTAACCACATGATGGAGTACATGAGTTTTATGAATCAAATGAAAATAAAGTATTATAGATGAATTCTATAGATGAATTGTTTTTATAGGAAAAACCAATTCATGAGTACAAGGGTTGTTTTGTGAGTGTAATTCATATAAATACATGGAAGGAATGAAATATCCCCCTATATGTAATTACTTTCATATATGATGCGTATGATTCTTTAATGCTACCAAAATATGGAAAATAAAATCACTTTAAGGGATATGAAAGAAATTTTAATGGATATGTAATAAGCTCTATAATATTGATATGTGGAAAAGGGAAAAACATTCATGGGATATATATTTTATTTTAGTTGAGCTCTATTGAGTACATAGTGAAATATGGTATAGTGGGAAAACATAACAAGTAATTATGGTTTTAAGAAGAATAAATAAAATTATTTTTGAGGATTAATCATAAATATGGAAAATTAGAAAATCATACATACTATTTGAAAATATAAAAGAACTTATATGTCAAAAAGATATTATTCAATAGTAACTTGTCAATAAGTTATGTAATTCTATGAAACATCATCATATAATAGCCCTATATCATAAGGGTAAAGGTCCCTAGAGTGGTTAATTTTAAAATTCATGGATATACTATGATACATAAAGTAATTCAAATGGTAAAATGGTAATGTTTACGTATTAGAGTATACACAAAAGTAAATAGATGGTGATATTGATTCATAATGGTTACTAATTACAAATAATACAATATGATCAATAACTTATCCATTAGTGGGATTTTGATATAAAAAAATGTCATATAAAATGATTGATAAATTGACTGCGCCATTATAATAGATTCCATATCATAACATAATTAATCATGGGAATGGAAATAGTTAACTCACAATAAAATGTATATTGCATGTGCAATGTTATCTATATAAAATCATACATGGATTCATAACAAAGGAAAAAACAATAATTCTTGGGATTTCTCATATGATAATTTGAAATCAATTGTAAAGATTAACGATAAAGTAATAATAATGTGGTACTAAGAAAATTTCTAGTCAAAAAACATTATCTTGCACAAAAAATTGAAATGTTAAGTTCATGGAGAATGGGATATATAAATTATGTAAAATCATTAGAGACACTGTTATATTTTAAATTAAACAATTAAATACATATGATTCTTTTCAATAATCCTCACTACCAAAAATTTCATCACATAACCTAATATGGAAAATTCAACCATAAAAATTAGAAGAGTGTTTTTCAGAAAATATATTAATAAAACAAAACATGAATACATTTGTTATCACCTGATTGAATATCACATAAAATTAAATAGAAAAAATATTCCATTTATATATAAGTATTACATTTATATTGATTTGAATCAACAAAGGACATGTATGTTGGTTAAATATACCTATAAAACTAAAATTTGGAAAATTCCATAGTCACATTTTGATATATTACTATTAGATATTCAATACATAAGAGTAATTCAAATAGAGAATCTGAATAATTATTAAGATGTATTGTGATAGATAAATTTGAAATTCCAAATACCTAAGAGTAAGTTTCACAATGCATAAGGGTCATCAGTTAGAATTTCATAAACTAATTATGATATGTAAGAGTAAATCCAATTTAAACAACATATGTATGTTTTCATGTCATTGAAAAAATTCAAGCTTCTAAATTAATAGTATTTCTTCTATATATATAAGGTATTACTTATCAAAAATTTAGTATGTAAGAGTTTCTAGTACAATTTTTTACATTATAAAAATTTCATCAACATCAAATATATAGAACATAGAACATATAATTACAAAAAAAAATCATTTACATGATTTGAAATCATATATATATATATATACTTAAAAATAAATATTCAATTAATAAAACTTTTGAAATTAAAATTAATAACCATAGATATAAAATTAAAAAATTAAATATAATAATAAAAATAAATATATAAAATTTTCATATTAAAAATATATATAATAATATAATAATTTTTAACAGTACATATACATTTTACATTTACCTAAATCATCTATTTTCATAATAATCTTAAAATTATAATGAGTATATATTAATAAATAATTCTTGAATAAATATAACATTATTACAAGTATATTACAATAAATATAAAAAATTTATTTTATTTAATAATATACTAGATATTAAAAATTATAAGATAATGGGGAAATGATTTAGTATCCTATCATTATATATGTAGAGAACATAATAGTTAAAATGGAATAATAATTCTACACTCATTCTAAGACATATTCAACAATTATATCTTAGAATGCAGTTTATGTGTTAGCAAGTTGGAGAACACCCACATAATCAGTTTTTGAAATTCATGGATCTAATTATAACTGAATAAAAAATTTCATTGGGTCTTGAAATTTGGTACGAATTTAGGGTGTGATTAATACTGAAACATTGGTTCTTAAATTCATTCTCTCAATCCCTTGATGTCTCCTTTTCTTGGGGAAACTTTACTTGAGGTTCGTAGATATATGGAAATCTGTTTAAGATATTCAATATGAGGTATATTGTCCCCAACCCTTTTCAAAGTGTCTATAATTTATTCCCCATGAATATTTTTTATTATACCATTATTGAGGGAAATGGATGTGAAGTGTTTTCTTTTTTCCTTTAAAATATTTTATAACTATTTATTTAAATTTCTCTCAATACTTTCATATTTATTTCTCTTCTTAAATGGAAGATATGGAATAACATTGAACTATTTTTAGGAGATATTATATCTCTTTACCACTTTTTAATGTTATCACACTCACATTAGTATTTTGATTTTCAATTGGTTGGATAGTAGTTTTAAAAATATTTTTTTTTTGATCATGTCAACTAGATTTCCTAACATAGTTTTTAATTCCTTTATCTCTCTTCACATCCTTAATGACTGTATCCTGTGGGTTTTATATTTGTGGATATTAAGAAGTTAATGGTTTTTCAATAAATGTATTATATTGAATGAGTGGTGGTAGTAATTTTGGGTTTTATGGTTTCTTGAAATCTTGTTTAAAATGTGTTGGTTGGTCGATTATAATTGTTATAGTGGCCTGGACTAAATTTATTGATTTGAAAACCCATTCAATTTTTTAGAATTATCTTTTTAACCTTGTTTTGGTTATTGAAAATAAATTTGTTGATAAGCAGGGGAAAACATTCATTTTTCTATATCATTTAACATTAGTTAGTAAAGTGGACTACTAAATAAAAAATACCACAAACTATCACTCGTGTGAGTTGATCATTTTATCTCCTAGGGTACATTAGCCTAATGAATGTGGTTAGTTCCCTAGTATTTGATTCAAATAATGGTTTTTTATTTGATATTTCTATATAAAAATCATCTTTTACTAGTACCTATTTCACTAAACTACTGATAATTTTATTCCATGTTCTCAATCAGCCTCGTAGTGTTAGTTATTGACATGTCAATCAATACTCCTCCATATGATGAATTTATCAAATAATCATTACAATCATGTAGTTATTTATAGAATAAAATTAAGAATTGTATTTCTTTTATTGTTTCATGTAGAATGATTAAACATATCGCCTTAAATATTTCCCAATACTCATAAAGGGTATATCCTAATTATTATATGGTGGAATTGGTATCCTTTATTAGGGTAGAGATATTTTTTTTGTAAATAAATGTTATAGAATCACCACTAAAGGTGGTCCTAGTCATTTATTTCTCGAGGTTGTTGGACTCATAACCATTCCTTAAGGACTCCCTCAAGAGAGAAGGGGAATTATCTCAACATGACATGTTTCTTAGACACTTATCTTGGCATCAATGTTCCAAAAACCATGGATAATTTTTTAATATGATTCATTTCAAATTCACTAAAATGTTCATGAAACATTGGAAAAAAATCTCAATAACCCAATTTTGATTTTGAAAACATCTTCTAATGTATGAATAAAAATTTGATTGTTTAAATTTTTAAAATGAGGTGTAAAAATTTCTATAAGAATTTGGTGAGGATTTCTAGCCTTGATATAAGATTCATAATTAATAAATGAAATCTCACTTGAGTCTATCACTATAATGTTTTTAGTATAACAATATTCTTATAAATATTTTTTAGTTCACTCAATCAAAATAAAAATGTTTTCATAATATCTTGATCAACAGTGATAAGATATTTTCTTTGAGATTTTATAATGTAGACTATTTAGTTAGGTGTTATGGATTTTGCACTACATACAAAGAAATATTACTATATTTCTGAAAAACATATCATGGGTGGTTAAAAATTGTAAACATGTTATAGCTTTTACCTTATTTAATATATAAACATCATGTAAATTTTTAATATGTAAATCCATTTTAAACCATGATCATATATACCAAAAAAATGGATGTGTTTTAAAGCCTCCATCTAATTTGGTATAGGCTCTATGGGACTTCATTAATGATGGTTTCATTGAATTTTATCCAAAATAATTTTTTATTTAAAATTATTTCCAAAATACTTTTCAATATTTCAATTTTCTTGGAATTCTAGTTTAATAGTAATACTATTAATTGTGTATGTATTGGAGTTTTTTATGTTAGGAAAAACTATTTTTTCCATGACATGGTGACTTCTCAAGATAAAATGGTTGTTAGAAGAATCACTTTGGATGCATTGGCAGCTATTTTTTAGGTCCAACCTATAAATTAGTGAAACCATATCTTCTAGAAATTTCATTTTTACAAGACTTCATAATCCCTTAATATCATGAACTATTGATTATTTTATCCCTTTAATGGTGATTAATTTAACTTTTGGAAAATTTATATCACGTCAAAATATTGTGGAGAAAATTACTTTTCTGGTTTCGCTACAAAATGGTTGTGACTATTTTAATGGTGATCATGACATAAAGAACTGTATACAAGAATTTGGAGACACTGGTTAAGATGCTCCATTTTTAATCAAAAACATTTAAATCTGACCATGATCATTCCTTTTACACTACACCATGGTATTATAACTTTTTTAAGGCTCATAGTTGTTCCTTATAATGTTTATACCATGGTTTTCACAATTCAATAGAAATTCATCATTTTATTGGTCTCCCCATAGTTACATTAAAAATCATATTTTTTATTTTTCTTTATTCATTTGATGATCATATGAAAAAAAATCATTGATCTACTATGATACTATTGATAGGTTTATGAGTTATTTTATAATTCTAATCATAAAAATGTAATAACATAAAAAATTAAATTAATCCAAGATTCAATCTATCTTTTTGAAATGAATATAAATAAATGAAAATAAAGATAAAATAATATACTCAATAATCTGGGATGATAAATGTTTTAACAGGCGGTTATGGCCTTAGATTTATTAATGAGGTTTTTGTATGTTTTCATTTGTCACAAAATATTTTTTTAGAAATATTATAGATTCCTATTTTGATGTTTTTGATGATTTTAATGCTTTCGATATGGTTTGAAAGGGATTATGTTTTTATATGGAATTTTTATGAGTGTTTAAATTCATAATAAATTTATGAAGAACAACACATGCCTTTATTACATTTTATTACATCAGTATAAGGGAATAAAAATAGATAATAAATTAATAGTATGACGTTGGTTGGAGCTATCACCTTTTGAGAATTAGCTTAATCCTCTGAGATCCAATTAGAAAGGTGTTATCATTAGTCTTTTCTGAATAAAATCCTTTGAGGATTATACGACTTCATGTATGCACAGAATACGTAACTGCTAACTGCAAGACTTTGAGCTAGTGTAAGCCTTTCAATATAAGTCTTCACTGTCTGTAGGCCTTTGAATGCCTAGAAAAAATATTCAACACTTAAGAAATTTCAATTTTTCTATAGGGTGAAAAATAATGTTTGTAGAAATTGAATATTTTTATTGAAATGAACTAAATAACTTCGAATATTATCATTACAGATTAAAAAATTTCATGTTGCTTCTGATTGAATATATATGAAGAATCCATTATACCCATAGGCTGAAAAACATTTTATGTTTTTATATCAACTGAATGAAGATTAACCAAGATGAATTGGAGTCTTTTAGTTAATAGTTTTGAAGTAATAAATATATAATGACATTAGAGTGATGTTTTATTGTTCTAATGATCCTAAATCACTTTCTAATCAAGAAGTGATTCATGTTGAGTTATTGATATGAGTTTAAAATAATGTTAGAAACATCTATATCATGTTGTGAGAATTTCAATGATAATGGAACATTGAGACTAATCATATTAAGTCAAATAAGTGACAATAGAAGAATATTATTTCATATACTTATATTTATATATTTCATGAATGAATAAGAAGCTACATCCCATGATTCATTCATGTAATGTAATTTAGATCATATGACTTAATGAAATGTGAAATGTGAATTCACATTAATAACTTTATTGTGAAGTGAAAATAATGTTTAGGGAATAAAATAATGGGAAATCTATATTAATTTTGTTTTCTAAAAATCATAAATTCCTCACAATTTTCATTTTTAAGAAACTAATTTCTAGGTGATCCATTTTATGCTCTTACCTTGAATTCCTTTTGAAAAAATTTAATACTGATAAGATCGTGTGAGAAGGAATAAAAAAATATGGATTACTACCAAATACATATTGGAGTAAGAAAAACATTGAGAAGAAAAATAGATGATGGTGTGGAATATTTAGAGCTGATATTCTAAATCTACTTGAGATCAAGAATCCAATGAATAATATTTTACATTGAGAATAGAGATGAATGTATATATTATAATTTAATAAGCCTATTTTTGTCTTGAATTTTTTGAAGGCTCGTAAAGAATATCATCATCAGTTGATGAAGAAACCCAAATCATCAAGTGATAATTATCATTATTTAATATTTAATATAACCAATAAGATTCTAAGTATTCCCCATGTGGTACTATGAAACTATAGGTTATGGGTGATTCCTCCCAACCCGTTGTATTTTGGTGATTGAATTATAGTGGAAAGGTTATAGCTAGGGTTGTCACTAGTTTAAATATGGATTAGGCTCACACAATGTGGCCAAACCATGTAAATATTTTAGTTATACATGTTTTATTTATTTTCTAAATTATATCGTAAGGCTAAGAGTATTATATTATTATGAGAGATTTGTGATTTTACTACCTAATGAGTTTTATTTCAATAATAAGAAAAAATATATAAGTCTACACTAATTCACCCCACCTCTTAATTTTATCAATATGATCCATTACCTCTAGTATGTGGGATCAGATCCCATATTCTCTAAGTTTTACTCTTTCAGTTCATTGATTAATAGATAACATAAACTCTATGAATATTTTAGGAAATCCCATGATTGATGGGAAAATAACCATGACTAGAAAAACATGATGTTTCCTTATTTTGTATCTCTTGGTATTTAAGTAATTGATGGAGATACAATTGATTTTTCACATTTTCATAGATATGATAATATGAACATTAGTTAAGGAATAGATCATGATGTTGATTGAAAAATAATGAATCCTATTATTAATTCTCATTATAAGAAATTGTTCACCTAGGTGTTGGGTATAAAAACTAACAAGGAAGTTTGGGACAATTTAGAAAGAAGAGGTGAATGTAATATAAAATTAAAAGAGTCAATGCTAAAAATTTAGATAATAAATTCATAGATATAAAATGGATAAGGAGGAATCCATTGATGACTACTTTACAAGACTTAAGGAAACTATGGGTAACGTCAAAAGATTTTATGAAAATAAATATGATGAAATCATTGTGAATATTCTCATGAGAAAAATTTGAAATAATTTTATCCTAAATTTTATAATAAGAATGATATGGGAAAACTTTCTTCTAATGCGTTACATAACTTCAAAATTACCTATGAAATGATAAATACACTTATATTTAATAAAAATGTTAAATATAAGATGAATTTTTAATACATGAAAAATGTAACGTTGAATGAAAAAGATCATATAAATTCTATTAAATCATATAGTGATAATGATACTGATAAATATGGAAATAGATTCATGAATATTAAATAACAAATCATAAAAATTATAGGCAAGTACAAGAGTAATCTACCCATAAAATTATTTAGTCATAGTGGTGTTGGAATTATTATTATAAAATTTCCAAAGAAAAAGGAACTTGGAAATGAGGCTGATGAAAATGATGAAAACCCTAAAAATAAGTGTTTTGGAAGAGCAGTAGGTTTTAAAACGTTTCTAGCGATTTTAATCAGAAATTTTTGAGAAGAAAATGAAAAAATCATAATATGAAATGAATAAGATGGAGATACATCATCTTTTAGTAAACATGAGGAATAATTTCATTCAATTATCATTAGCTTTATGAAATATATATATAATGAAGAAAACTTCTCATGATGTGGAGAGGAAGGTGGTTAATAATCATATATGAAAAATAATCTTGCTAATTCATCACATGGTATAGATTAATTTTTTTGTTATTCTCTCATGATCTTGATAATATTCAACCACTGATATTATTTTCTATTAGAAGATAAGTAGTAGAAATATCTTTTTTATTATAAATAATGGATAATATAAAATATCTTTTCTGTGGTACTAATCCATTTCTCAGAAACTAGTGGATCAGTAGACCCACTAAAAAAATTGGTCATTGCCTCATGAAGTTCTCAACATACTATTTTTCCCTTCATTTGTTGTTTATAATTTCCACATGATTAATTGTTTGAGAGTGTTGTGGGGGAATGGAAATAATATTTTTCACTCTAGATTCCATTACATCGGTTTATCAGGTGTAAAATCAATGTTTTTTCCATTGAATTCATCGTGACCATGATTAATTTGAGTTACATCCAATGACTAAAACCAAAAATCATAGCATTACCAATGAAAATCATGGTGAGAAACCATTTAATCTAGAAAAATCATTTATAGTATTTCAAAATCATGACACCTTCTTCTATTAAAAATTAGGTTTGACATGGTCCATCTTTGATCATCAAAAAATTTTGCATTTTATCTTATACCAAGACATATCCCCAGTGTTTTTACTAATTTTTTATCATCCTACATTCAAAATATTAACTAAAAATTTCTCTAATACCATCTCTAATTAACCCTAAATTTCATATATGGGTATTAAATCTTAATAGATTAACATTCACAACATAATTTTACGATCAATTCCAGAATTAGTTAGGTCCTGTATCTTTTGAAACATAGAGACATAAACAACTGGTTCAAAAAATATCTACATCTCCTCTCGCTTATTTATTATTAACTACCACCATAACTTCCCATTATGAAAACCACTAAATATGGTTCCCCAAGATTAAATGCTACATAACTTTTGGCACAACTCTCTACCTACCATAGGCTACTGACTAACACTAGGATTCTATATAGATATTTTGGTGATAATATACATGCTGATTAGAGTAACACCATAATATAAATAATACCACCATATGTAATGACCAGCAGGAAAAAATGAAGGAAAACATATAGAAAGATCTACCATGTAACCTAATATCACATGTTATAATAGTATGTTGAATACCCTACAAGTTAGATAGTCATTCAAATAAATCACAAAAAACAAAACTATTAAAACCATTCCAAACACGGACCTGAGTGCCAACCAAATCCTGACATATCATGATCTAACCCATCATTTCAAGAATAAACCAAACACCATGATCATATCTTGAGCATATGATAGAAAAATAAGAATCATCTTCTCAGGTGCCCATTTGATATTGTGATCGGAGCAGGGTGTCAAAACATCTCAATAGGCCATCACTAAAAATGTCGAAATAAATATCCAGAATGTATAATAGTGTATAAAGATAAAGAACGGTTTATTAAATAAATAAACTGTAAGGGAAAATAGGTTTTACTTTTAAAAATTTATTAATTATCCCTTTACATTTTCTCAGTTATGTCATACCATCACCAATGGAATTATACCATTCTACTTGACAATGGAAATCCTTTATCCATTACTTTAATCCATTATACAACATTGAATTAGTTTAGGTACCCAAACCATATTTAATAGGGGTAATGGTTCATTAATCAAGGATACCTAATCCAAGAATCTGATCGATATTTGGTACATCATGATCAGTTATCCCAACAACTAGGTCATAAGACTCAAAACACATAGCATAAGTTAATGAATCCCACCAAGACTTGTAATACCATGTGTGATCATCCCAACCTTGGTATGGAATTCCAAGGACATAATCTTGGGTTCAAGAACATTACTCCATCCCCTGAATAACTATAGTGCATAGGGATGCTGGGATCATCAGTCCCCCTCACCCAAAACTAGGTAGTGGAGCAACACTCAAACATCCTAAAACCATAATTCACAGGTTAGAAAACATGGAACTTCAGTCCATCAATTATTTCGGGATATGGAATGACCCTTTGTACCATCCACAATCATTTCATTATAATTTATTTATATTCTTATCATGTCTTCTATAAAATTTCATTACCACTGATTATTTATCATTTACCACGATCCCAATAGAAACATCAAATAAAACATTTTATATTAAAAAGAAAACACCCTTTTTCAAAATTTATTAAACACCACTTAAAATTTTTGAGGGTCTCAATAAAATAACCAAGTTTATTCAACCATGTTTCAAAATACCCATTAACAGGGTTCATTGTCAATAAAAATTAAAACACTGCCAATGGTAAACCATTCAATTCAATTCATTAAAATAATACACCATGGAATTTTCACAAGTTTATACCACCCAAAACTCAAATAACCATTTTGAAATCCAATATAAACCCTTTTTAAATCACATTGAGGTCAAAACCTCCTTTTTAAAGCATTTCCAACTACCAAACATCATTTGCTTTCATTTAAAAACCATGACCAAATGAATATCCAAAACTCATCATTTAAACCATTCCAAAATCTACTTAGGTATTTCATAAAATATAATATATAACTTATCATTTATCCTGTTAACCATGTCCATATACCAAAAAAAAATTTACAACCAATTCACATTCATAATTCCCAATATCAACATTTATCACAATATTTTATCATTTTCAATGGTTTGTCATACCCACAGGTAGCCCTATGATTGGTGTCAGATCAAAAATAGACCCAATGGGGTCTGTGAGAGGTTTCTCACCTCACATTAATTCCCAAATACCATTTCTTATCCACATATATTAAAAATATAAAGTAGATAACATGAAACAACTACATATACATATATAAGCACCGAGATGATTGGAAAACCCTAAATAACACCGACCACATGATCCTAGATCATTACATTCCTAAATGCAGCCCCTGATTCAAAATAAAATATCCAAAAAACACTCAATTGAATAATAACCTAGAAAAATAAGGGTTTAGAGACTTTTAAGTATATAAAACAATACACCAAGACTCTTCTATAAAATTGAAGGAAATAGTGTTTATGACTTACATCGAACATTGTTTCAAAATAAATGGAACCCCAAATGACTATAAAATGAGAAAGAATCATCCATGGTGGAGGAAGGATCTCCTGTTTCATCTCCCATGACATATGGGTTTTAATGGGTTTAAATTAAACAAATAACGAATTAATCTCTGAAGGGAAAATGGTAAAACTGCACTTTTTATGTGTTGCATGGTTAGGCTGCATGGTCAGCCCAACCATGCAACAAAAATTCATCTCCCTATGTCCAAGATGTGAACAAGATGAGATGTCTGGCTATCCACCCACATGGTTTGACATACCCGAGGGAGATCATGCTCTGTCCTCTATTCGAGATGGGGGTGTTGGTCGCATGGTTTCTTGGGCCACCATGCATGGTTTCCCCAACTATGATCTGCCTTCTCTAGGTTGTATAGTTTTGGTGTATGGTTATATAGAATCATGTTACAACTATTATCTTAGGAATGATAAGCCCCTTATCTTTTTTTCCATTCCTTGAACCCCCTAAACACCCCTAAGTCATGTATTACTCCTAGGAAACCTTCCAAAATCCAAAAAAATTATCCAGTGCATACCTTATCTCAGGGTCGGGAGTGTACAACCTCCCCACCTTATAATAGCTCATACTTGACCTATATTCCCAACCATCAACAAGACTCTATAATTACCACATATCACTTTAATCTCCTAAGTTTTCTTTTAAATATGACCATATTATCATGTCTCTGGAATGAATGAAATAGTCTTGCACTAATGAATTTTTCTCTTGTGATCCACAACACGACCCTGATTCTCCTCAAATTATGCCCCAACCAAAAATCAACATCATCAATACTGACCATAAAAACATCCCAGAACATCTAGAATCACCCAAAAGAATATTATATTAACCAACCATATCCCCTTAGATCAGTCCAATACTCAAGGCCCAACAACGTTGTCCCACATCTGAACACCCAAATCACAACCAAGGAACAAAACTCATATCATGAATTTTACCAGCCAAAACATGATCCAATGCCCATTTCCCAAACCAAGAACCTAAATGGATTTTCCCAATCCATTCCAACCCAAAACACTAATCAGATAATCAACCAACCACTTACTTTTTATGGTTCCGCCCACCATACACTCAATCTCAAAACCACCAACTCCCGGTGTGTGGAAACTCTATCATCAGAAAGGAATCAATAAAACCTAAAATAAAGAATCCAAAAAACCCAATGCAGTTTCCATATCACGTCCCCCATCATCCATGAGAATAACTACCAACATTGGTGTCCAACCTTTTCCATTTAAACCCCATGGAATATACACAAACCCTTTATCCCTAAATCAACTAAAGAAGTCATGGTTTCTCCTTATAATTGTTTCCTGTCCCAGACACACTTACCATTTCAAAAAATCCAACAATGGTGGATCGAAAATCACTATATCCATTAGTTTTAAAAATCTGAGAAAAACTATTCTTGACCGAATAATCCTGTTGGCACCCAAATTTCACTTTTGGAATGTCAGCACTTCACTTGGAAATGTTTCCTTCACACATAAAACATTCCAAGATCATAAAAACACACATACAAGAGTCCATACCAAAATCCTATTGGGTTTCTAGAAACAAACCTCCATTGCACATGAACTGTTTAAATGTCTCATTAAACCATCAACAACTCTGGCATGAGAAGTTCATATCACTTTTAGGAGCACATTGAACCCAAATCCAATGCTTAGCTTGATCAACCACCATATATAAGGCCACTTGGCCTTCCCCAAGTAATAAAAACATGTTACTAATAGGTTCCACATTGGCATTTAGATTCCACCATGTCTAACCCATTGTCTTCTCCACAAACATATAGCTGACTCCCCACCTAATGATATTTATTGTCAAAATGTTCCTCATGTGATTTCCTCCCACCATGACTAACACCTCTATCACTACAGAGTGCTAGAAGTGGAATTTTCCATCCCACCCTCACATGAGTGTCAAAATGAAAGAGTAACCATCTCTTATCCCCATATACCAATAATGGTGCCTCCAAAATCCACCATCATGAAAAAAATCACATGCCTCCCATTTAGAGATGGCTGGTGGTGCACCTATGATGACAAGGTTTCACTCTTAGCATTCTACAAGGATGCATACTTCAAGAAGGATGATCATCACATCAGAATAAAACCATAAGTATATTTTCATATTTCCTATTCTCTCATAGCATACCCCATAACATGTCAAGATATTGGACAATATATATTCAATTTTGTAAGTACCCCAACCAATTCAAAACTAATCGGTCTCTTCCATAACCATCAATTCCTACATTAACCTCATTGAAATAATATATCCTTACTCTAGTTCCACTGGTTCACATATCCCCAAATGGTATCAAAAATATTTCCCACATTCCCAACATTCTAACCTCATCAAAATCATCGAGGTCAAACACTCTCCTACAATAATTAACTGAATTAAATCGAGATCACATGTGTCCTACATCACCACAGTTAGGCCTAAACGCTAGTTTACAGAACTAACCCTGGCTCTGAGTCCCTTCACCTCATTGAATTTGAGGGATTATCAACATTCATATCAAAAAAAGACCCAACGAAATGTATAAACTAGCTCAACCGTGTGACCACCCTAACTTCAAGGGTCGCTTCCAAAAAAAATAATCCATCTAGGTTTTCGTGGCCCCTATCATGTCCGCCCAAATTTCTCACCAAGTCCTTCATTAATCATTTTCATCTAGATGGTTTGACACCCAAACGATAATACATCATCTAAAACTAGACTTATAACCAACCATAAGAACTCAAGTGTGTTCCTAATAAATAAATACAGGCATAACCATGCAATTTACCAAACGTCTATGGCCCCCCCATGCATCGATTTCACCTCAAAGAGAATGCACGTGATTCAAGTTCCATGCCCCCACAATAATGAGATAATCTTCATCATGGTATTACTAAATTTAAAAAAAAATCACATGACAAAAACTCAAGATACATCTCTAAAACAATTAACATTATCTCTTATACCTCTAGGACAAACTAGAACTAAGTTTCACTCTTTTCCTTCCACCGTCAAATTAGAAAACATCCACATGTTACTTAAGCACCCAAAATCACCATTGACCTAATCAACCTATTTAATAGGTCCTCCTCAATGATAAAATGATTTCAACTGCCTAAATTAGAGCCACATATAGAAATGGTCATTTGATCTCCCTCTTATCCATAAACATCAAACCTCAATAAGTTGCTTCCCACAGGTGACACTCCTACCCTCATTTAAAAACACATTATGTATAACACACCACGAAACCAATTACTCTAGGTCCCACAATAAGACACACACCCACACACATCAATAGTACAATCCAAACACTCAAAATATCATCCAAGCATGACTTAGAAGGTCTCAACTCGCATGGTTCCCCACAACTACCTTACAAGACAGTGTCTCACAACCACAATGTCACATCCCTACTGAATGTTCAATAAGAACCCCCTTTTAACCTCACAAAAATCCCAATAAGGCCTTGAGATCCATTACCAATGTCTCAAACTAGTTCACTCTCAATCCCCAAACACCCATACATAGGGTCTGATCACAATACTAGTGGTACCCATTCTGAATTTCCTTAAGGGTTCTATCATTTCTCATTTCCCTTTTAAAGTACCTTTAACATTTAAAAACCTGAGAAATCATATTTCAATATATTCCATTTTCAAATACTTTAGACTTATACTTTCAAAGAAATTTTTATTACCGAACATTTAAAAACTACCAGTTTTATTCAAATTCATATTTAAAAAATCATTTTCAAACATTTTACAACAGATCAATAAAAATAAACAAAAGGCTGAAAAAAGTACTCTATCATCATTTGAATCTCAATGGACTATCAGTCACAGACAACATATGGATAAACTATTAGTCATAAGTGCCTAGGTTGATGTCTGAACACAAACACACTCTCTTTCCATATTGTTCCAAGAGATAAAATATTATAAATCAATAACATAATTTCCATGTGTTACACCCAAAGTGGAAGTATCAATAAACCATAAAAGCACAAAACTAAACATCATGTACCACCCTGAGAAACTTGGATCTTCCCATTTATGTCGGGATACAAGCACCCAGGAATGAGATCATTAACAAGACCCGACAGGATCCAACTCTCATATATAACATTCCCCATGTAGTAAGAAAAAATCCATTGTCTCTAATATCAATTTATAACCACCTTTCCTAGAAACCACTAAAATAGGTTACCCGATTTGAAGCACTATATGACCTCATGTGTGTCTACCTGTATTCCAAATTCATTCGACTATCCACATGGGACTGTAGAGATTAGTTGGGGAGACTATACCCTCTTATTATAGTAAAACCACCATAGAAATAAATCCAACAGATTTAATGAATTTAAGGAACAAATAAATGAAAACATATGGCAGGATGCAACAAGTAACCAAATATCACTTGTTTTAACAATAACATTAATACATTAAATGTGTGAGATCCATAAAAATAAAATAACCCAAACCAAAACTACCAAACATATTTTGAACACAATCCTATATCCAATATTGATCCAGAAATCCCGTGTGCCTACACATTATCCCATATATAAACCAAACACTATATCCATGTCCTAAACATGTGATTGAAAAACATGAAACATATACTCGGGTACAAAAATTTCATTGCATCCCAAGCGGGGTGTGGGTAAAACTCTGTAGGCCACTACATATAGTTTCTAAAACCACATCCAGTCTAAAAAATATTGTATTTAGATAAACAGATTTCCAATAAATAAATAAACTACATGTAAAAATTGGTTTTAATTTAAAACATTTTCTGATTAGCCATTAATATTCTTTATGTTTTTTCATGTCACTACCATTTGATTTCTACAATTTTATTTCACAATAAAGTTACTTTTTTCATTTCATTAGTCCATTGTACAAAGATCATCAGTCTAAGTAACAATACCATATATCACAGGGGTCACAAGTTGGAAATCAAGGAACCTCAGTCAAAGAATACAACCTAGATCTTGTACATCATGTTCAATTTTACTAACCACTAGGTCACATGTTGAAAAACATGGATCATTATCCCATGAATCCAACTGAAACTTGATACTCCATGTCCCTCCATAAAAACCATTAATTATAATGATATGTCAATACCCTAGGGTTTCAGGGAATTTTTCCTTCCCATGATTAACTAAGGTGCACTAGGGTGCCTAGAGCATTAGCCTAGCCTACCCAAAACTGAGGTGTGGAGTATCAATCCAACATCCCAAAACCATAAGTCATAGGTTGAGAAACATATTGCATTAATCCATGAATCCAATTGGAATTCAACATGAATCAACTGACCATCCCCAATAATTATATTATTATTCATTTCCATCATTTCAACATAATATATCATATTTAAATATCATTAATATTTCATAATTTTACACGGTCCCAATAAACCCTTAAAACCAAAAACATCACATTAATGCACAACACCTCCACCCCCTCAAAATTTCAAAAACACAACTTAAACATTTTTAGTGTCTAAAAAACAACCCACTTTTTTAAAAAATTTGAAAAACTACCCTTAAAATATCTTATTTCCCTATAAACATCTAAATAATACCAAAGGATAATCATTCCATCAATTAATTAAAATGTGCCACCATAGAAGTTTCACAAGTGTAAACCAAACACAAAACTCAAATCATCATTTCCAATCCAATAAAGAACCCATCTTCAGTCTCTTTTAGGTCCAAACCTCTATAATAAAACATTCCCAATTTCAAAACATCATTTTATTTCATTGAAAAATCATAAATGGATCACAATACAAAACCCATAATTTAAACCATTCATAATAACTCTTAGGAATTTTAAAAATTTTATACTATAAAATCTCATTTATCCCATTAAACATGACCATATAAAAAATATACAATTTAAAATCCATTAAATTTAAAAAATCCATATCTCAAATTTTATAGAAAGAAATTCATCAATTTCAGGGGTTGGATATACCAAATGGGTAGCAATAGGTCTAGTTTCATATCACCAATAGAACCAATGTGGTACGTGAGGGGTTTCATACCTCACATTAATGACCAAATCAATTTCCTCATCCAAATACATGAAAACACAGTAAGGTGGTAACTTGAAACGACTACATACAAATATGCAAACACCAAGACTGTGGGAAAATCTTATATACCACCTACTAAATTCTCCCAGATGATTAATTTACCATATGCATCCCTTGATTCAAACTAAACTGGACACAAACACTCAAATAGAGAACATCATGGAAAATAAGGTTTTAGAGCATGGGAAGAAGGGGAAACAACACACAAATACTCTTCTAGAAAATAGGATGAAACAGAGTCAAAGACATACCCATAGGTTCATTTTACACTAAGTTTAACCATAAATGACTAATAAATGAGGGATAATCATCAATGGATGAGAGATGAGATCCTAATTTTTCTCCCTAGTTTTACGGGTAGAATGGGAAATAAATTTGAGGAACAAATATTTATGATTGAGAGGGGAAATGGTAAAAATACACTATTTATGTGGTGCACGGTTTGGTCGAATGGTTTGAAAAACCGTGCGTCAATAGTGTGTATACCTATATATGAGACGGGACTAGACTGCACAATCCAGCTAGCCAACTACATGGTTTAGAAAATAGTGTGGAGCACATGCTCTAGCCTCTGTCTGAGGGTGTGTGGCTGCATAGTTTCTTAGGCCACCATTCACAGATACCCAACCATGAACCCCCTTCTACAGGTCACGTGGTTATAGATCATGATTAATTCAAACCATGTTCCAACCATTATATTGTCCCTTATTATACTCTTATCCTTCATTACCATGCCTCAAACCCCCATAACACCCATGAGTCCTATCATTCTCTTAATAAACCCTCCACAAGGAGAAACTTTTATCTGAGACATACCTGACCTCATGTTCATGATCTTACAAAAACCCATCTTATACGTATCATACTTAATACATTTCATCATAACTTTGTGTAATGAACCCTAAAAATGGGTGAGCACAAATGCTCTGTAAGGGTAAAAATGGAATATATCAATGGACACATAATAATACAAAATACATAGGGTAAAATAACATTATCATAAAATTTTAAAAACATACCCTACATATCAATGATCACAATCTTATGTCATGGAATAAATCATCTATGTTCATAAAACATGAAAACAATTAATCAAATAACATGAACTTTGAGGTCATAATATTTACATAAGATATGAATTGGGGGATACACATACACATAGAAAATAATTTCCTTATTAATCAAGGATCATTGATGAGTCTATCCTAGTGGACTCAGTTCACTACCCAAACCATCATAGTAGAAGGTTCACCCCCAAGACTATCATTGTTTATAGATTCCATTACTAAACTGCATTCACTCCACATTCTTGTCTTATTTATCTCATGATATATTAACCTTTATCTAATGAATTAAATAAATATATAGGTTGTACCCATCATATAATGAAAATTAATTATATAGGTCCTAAAATTTCATAAAACATCCATCATATCAAATCCCATGAAAATATATGGGTTTCATGAATATTTCATCATCACATAACCCAGGGAAAATAATTATATATTATAATCATTTCCTCATAATATAACCCATGGAAAAGTAATGGGTTTCATAAACATTTCAACTTTTCATTATAAACATAAACAATGTAGATAAATAATAAATATGGTATCCATGTAATATATCCCTAGTAAATCACATGTAACATCAAATAATGTCATCTTAGATGGAACATGATTTTTAAATATGACTATAAATAATTCTTGAGGAAAACAACCTTTCCAATTAGAAATCCTTTGTTTTAAAAAAGATGCACAATTATAATTGAAAACATTTTATTTTAAAATAAAATTGTAAAAATGTAAAGTTAGCTTAAAATAAAAAATTATTAATTATGGAAGGAAATAGATTTTATTCCATATAATTTAAGAAACATTCCATCCATTTTTTTTGAAAAATTCACAAAGTACCTCATTTTGAAAATGGAAAAAATAATTTCAACCTATTTTTTAAAAGGTAAAACATGGGTAAAAATGAGTTTAAAAAATCATAATATAATGGTAAAACTATTTACGAAACAATTCTAAAAAACATGGATATAAATGATAAATATTCCCTATAAGACACATAAAAATAAAAAATCTCAGATATTAATGACATTACGAAATAAACTCTTACCTCAAGATTGCCTTTATTTTGAATCACTCTATCATCCTATATAATAAATTTATATTTATTATAATTCAATATTGCGTTCATATTATAATATGATACATGATACCTTTATAACATTTGAATATCCCATTTTGTTTATAATTATTTATTAAAATTGACTTTTTCGGGTGTTGACTCTTTCGTTTATCTTGAGAATATCATTTTTTGTATTTATAGTCCTTGTAAATTTATCTTGGTTCTATCATATAAATAATATTTATCATCAAATAAATATTATTTATATTAATTATATATATATTTAGAGTCATCCATTAAATATATAGAAATAAAAATGAATAACAATGGCCTTGGAGATGGTATGTCTTACGTATGCATGAATGTTGTTTTCGTTTTATAAAAAAGAAGGAATAAAATAAAGTTAAATATTAATTCAAATTCTAAATATCGTTATTATATCATATATATAATATATATTTATCAAATTCATTCTTATAACCATCGTAGTAAGGCATAAATTCAAGACAAACCAAATCGCCTCATGGAGGTGGTAGTCTACACACACAAACACACACAGGCGATGTTATAGTTTTTAAAAGGACCAGAAGGTAAGAAGTTAAAAATGATATTATTATTAAAAAAATATAATTTTATCATTAATATAATATATAAATATTAAACCCTTCATAATACCCATCCATAAAAATTTATGATGAAAACTAAATTGTATTGTTATATCAAGATTGTGACCCATACATACGCATGGGAAATACTTTCACATTTCATTTTATGGTAAAGAAGGTTTATGACGAATTTTTAATAATCATAATAAAATTAAATAATATTTAGGATAAAAAATTATGTATTTCATGATACATACCTTGGATTTATAGGTGGTAAATTAGAGTATAAAATAAAGTGATTGGTTAAGGCAATTACCTCTTCTTAGAAATGACTCATGTAGATTTCATCTAAAGGTCCCTAGTGTTGGACTTTTTGGATGGTTTGGAACTTCAGAATGTGAATAGGAAAGTTTATAAGGTATCATGATAGATTTCTTTGAACTATATGGCTCAATGTGGTGTGAATATGTGAGGGACAGGATCACTTTTATAAGTGAGGTGACCTAAATTTTTTGAATTTCTGAAAATATTAAATTATAAGAAATTCATTGTCATTAAAAATTCCTCAAAATGGAAATAGATTCAATTTTAAGTTAGTATAAATTTTTAATTCCAAAAAAATAATTTAGACATATTTTGCTGTCATTTATCATTTTGATTAACCCTTATTTAACAAATTTTCATTTTTACTATAGTAACACAATGTTCAACATTTAATGGGTTTATTTTATACTTATAATGTGAAAATTGGCAAATAAATGGGGAAGTTATAAAATTTTATACCATATCATATTCACCTTTTCTTATTGTAATTTTTTATTATTTTTATATAAATTAATAAAATATAATTTTTATAAAAAATATTTATCGTAAATTTTGATATGGTTCATTTAATTTAACATTAAACACATAAATAGAAATGTGAATATAGAATATAATTCATAAAAAACTATATAATATTTCATATATATCTGCAAAATTACTGTGTCACTTTAACTCATTCAAATTATATAACTTTTTATAATTTTTATATCTTTTTTTGTATTTTTTATTAAATAGAGACATACTAGATCAGTGTTTTATATGTAATTAATGTAATTATATAATTAATAAAGATAAAAAATAATTATTTATTTGAAAATAAATTTATTACACTAAAATATTTTACTTATCTCCATTCAAAACTTTCTTTTTCCCTATATGGTCACATAATGGATATTAAACAAATACTTATATTTTGTAACATTCATTGAGTTAAATAATATATAGAATGTTTTTTTTAAAAAGTGTATATTAAAAAAAATTATATCCTAATGTTTCATGGGTAAAATTAATTAGATACAATAAAAATTTACATGAATAATTATGCATTTATTGATTATTTTTAATCTTGATTAACCTAATTTACACTTCACCAAGGTGATAAATCTTAGAATAGTTACTATTCAAATTTTCCAAAAACTAGAAGGGTAAAATTTTCCAAATTTGAACCACGTGATTCTAAATATATATTTAATTTTATCTAATTAAATACCTATAAATGTAAAAACATAATCATAAAGTATGTGTGGAAAATGTGACAAATTCTACTTATTTATATAACATACATTTTTAATCATAAACATTAGTTTATTCTTATCCTATGTTAAGAAAAATATTTTTTTTATTATATAATCCTTTTTTATGTAAATAATACTTATATTTCATTAAAATAATTCACCAATATGTATTAATTTAATTTATTAATATATAAATACATTACACACACAAAAACTATTTTTCATAAAAATATTTCTTTCTCTATCAAGTGATTTTTATTTTCATTTAATTTCAATTGATAATATATGAAATTATTTTATACATATATTACCATTTTTTATAATTTAGTTACTCTTATTCATACCCACTAATCCGAGGTCTAGGTGATAGCTCTTATTTTAAATAATAATATTTTAATAGTATATCATGGTTCATTTAAACTCGAGGTTCCATGTAACAAAATCTATAAAATAAATCATATTATTTAAATAAAAATATTTCATAAAAATATCAAGGTGTTACATGAGTAGAGGTTAGGTTGGGCCTTAAAGAAATTAAAGGGTTATTTCACTTAAAACAACCAAAGGTGTTAGGGTAAATTCAATTTTAAGAGGTTCAGATCTGGCTACATGGTTTAACAAACTGTCCACCAACCATGTGGTGGAATATGGCCTTTGAAAATAATGGTTAAAAGTCTCATGGGGATATTTGAATGATTTTAAAACCAATGGTCAATCTATGTGATATCCCTAAGACAACTCTCTAACACTCACATGTTTTGGCCGAAGACACACATGGGTTGGTAAACCAAGCTCAAACCACTAAAAATTCAATAGTAAAAATTGTGCCATACCACCTGATCACCACATGGTTAGTCTAATTTTGAACATAAACCATGCACATAGACTATTTTTATTAAAACTTTTGAATTTTAATCCTCGACTCCCAAAAATCGGTAAAATATCACATGACCTAAACCAAGATCAAATTAAAAGGTTCATGTGACCCAGTAGACAACACAATTCTCCCCACCATGAAAAAATTCTTCCTCTACTAAGAAGTCAATATTCATGACTGAAAATATATATAACAAACTAGATTTTTAAAGAATTAAAACTCTAAATGATAGGACTTATGTCATCAAGGTTTACCTTTCATTTTAAGAGCCTACCTGATTAGAACTCAACAGTTAATCATGTTTTCCCATGAGTACTGATTTTGTTGTGTGACCCATTGTGATGTTTCCCAGGGTGTTTCTATGTGACGAAAAAGAACACTAAAAGGAAAAATATTTGTCTAAGGGAATAAACATTATTCTGATGATCTTCTTGATGAAATGGGTGGTCCCCTGGTAGGGACCTTCTATAGATCAATATTTGGTGCTTGGTAGGCCAAGAATTGATGATGTTAAGGTTGGTGTATGTGATTTTAGTAGGTAATATCTGTTACATTTTTATCATAGGAGTCACCCAACTATATTTTTAGTGGCTCTACCTGGTTTGATATATAAGGATGATAATGAGGACGTTTTCTTCTAAAGGTGGTGGGGGAAAATTTAACACCCCACAATGTTAACGGGTTAAAATTATAAATGATATGAATCATGTCAATAAAGAGCCCATTTATTTTTCGGATCTATGTGATTATAAATATACAATTATGTATTATTATCATGGAGTACGAATTATGATGGGTGACCTACAGGGATCTTTCCTTGGTTATGTGTGATAGAGGAAAAAGTGAAATAAAAGAACTAGTGTTAGCCTATGGGGATAGTGTTTAGTCTGATAATCCGTTCTTGCACATGGGTGGGACCTAGTTAGCGGACCATGTATATCTAGGGAAACTTGTGGTAGCTAGATATCCCAAACTCGATGACCATGCTAGGGTGTTTCATCTATGCTGTTAGTGGGGCCTAGTTATTATGATAAGCTTATTCGACTCATTCCTCATCAATGATTTTTTCACCCATATCTCATTGTTATATTGTATTTACTACCATTGTACATGAACTAAAGGGATCATTTTATCATATAATGCCTTATCTTGTTGATCAATAATATGAACCGATTTTTCAAAAATAGTTGTTTTAGGCCTAATATTAACATCTTCACATTCAATCAAATGAAAATTTTCTTGTTAATACATCCACAATTGGGAAACATGAAACACATCATGATTTATTTTCAAGTGATATGTTAACTTCAGTAAATAATCCAACATTCCAAGACATTCAATGATTTTTAATGGTCCAAAAAAAATTATTCCAGCATACAATGTTTACCCAATCAAAAATCTTTCAAGTGAGGTAAAACATTGAGAAATACCTGACCACCAACGTCAAACTCTAATTGATTATCATGAATCTTCATATATCATTAATGACTGCTCTAAGCTATTTTTATCTTCTTTTGAATTAACTATACCCTTTCCATCATCTCCTATACAAGGCTAGGACCATCTAATGATCATTCTCCCAATTCCACCCAACATAATAGAGATCGATATGGACACCCATACAACACTTAAAAATTCACTATTTTAATCAAATGTTGGTAAATTTTATTATATGTAAATACAAAAAAAGGAACATTATTTTTATAAGAACCACCAAAATAAAAAACATATTCTCAATGAATATCCCCAAAAATTTGAAGACTCACTCGGTCTTCCCATCCAACAGAGGTTGATTCTTCATGTTAAATTTCAAAAAAGTACCCATCACCTCTTGTAAACCATTCCAAAATATGGATGTATACCATAGATCCTTGTTAGAAAAAATTACAGATGGAAATCCAAGAAGCTTCATGACCTCTCATATGAATAAATGTTTGATCACTTCTACAATTTTCATCTACTAAATAAGAAGAAAATAAGAAAATTTCATAAGTCAATAAATGATCACCCAAATTTAATCCTTCCGGCTAAGAATCCATGGTAAACCAAAGATGAAGTACACAAATATCTCATCACACATAAAAATAAGAATGGGAAAAAGATATAAAAACCAGTATATGTATAGTTATCCTCTATAATCTTTTAATAACTAAGACATCATGGCATGAAGTCTTCAATTGGACACCTCATCCAGGACCACCAATACTTACATCACAAATCATTAGAAATATTCATAGTAGAAGGTTGTTTGGGAAAATAAAACCATTTTATATTTTCCATCAATTCCTAACACATAGATATTAGAACAACTAACAAACAGAAGAAACATAAGTCTCAAATAGGATACTGATATCATTAACCCGAGGTATCCCCACAATAAAATACTTTAATAATGTTTTAGATCTTAGTGTCTATTACCTGTTTGAGAAAACTGAAATCATTAAATAATGGTCCATCCTTAATATAAGTGAACAAAACCGACATACTAGCTTCTTCCACTTCTAATATCATCATAGAATACAATCTCATTCGATACCACTCTTCCACTAATTACTTCAAGGCCTGAATTGTTAACATCTTACTTAGTGCATCAAGGACCACTTTTCCTTGGAATTATAAAAATAAAAATTGAAAGTATGAAGATAATCAACCCATTATCTTTATTTTAATTTTAGATCCCTATGAGTAAATATATAATTTAGCCACTTATGATCTGAATATACCATAAATCACACCCAAATAAGATTCTGGCACATTTTTTTGAGAGAGTGCATCACAAATTCTAACTCATTGTCATGGGTAGGATAATTATTTTCATAAGGAGATAATTAGTGAGATGCATAGGTAACGACCTGTATTCAATATATCATGACACACCCAAATAACATACCAATGTCATTATAGATTATATCATAGTGTGAACCTAGTTATTGAAGAATCAGAACTAGTGCCAAAGTTAATCCCACCTTCAATTTCTTGAAATTTCTCTAATATATTTCATTTTTTCAAATATAATACCCTTATATGTTAATTATATAATTAGATATTCATATTCATAGAGCTATATTGTGGCCTCAATATCAATAATCTTAACATTAAGAACATTTAAATTTGTAGGTCCCATATGATACAATGCTATAGAAATGGGATTCATCTTGGGGAGCTTTCCAATAGTAAAATTGAACTCTATTTGAGGTGGTAACCCTTAAAAATAATCAGAAAAGACCTTATTGTATGTACGCAAAACTATTATATGTTGAAAAATAAACCATTTTTAAATGGTAAAAATGAAAATTTATGATACATGGAATGATATCACTCGAACATAATGAACAAAGGGGCTTACACTACATGATTTAGGGTCCTACTCACCCAAAAGGACATGAGAGATGCCATCAGGAGAAATAAACTAGACGCAATGATGATAAAAGAATATCTACATCTTAAAACTAATCATCCAAAACATGAAAATAAAAATATTAAAGATATTGAGATTACGAATAAGGATGACCCACAAAACATCAATGTTGGTAATCATCACCTGAAACCAAATACATTTAAAACCTTATTCCTTCCTCATTCCTAAGGGTGTCAAATGATCCAACATAAATAGAATAAGCTTCAAGAATTATCCCAATACATCAATAAACATATATTACTTAAAATAATGATATGAATGTATATAAAATAAAGATAGAACCATAGAGAGAATAATGAAGATTGTACATTTAATGGTAGCTATCATTACTTCAGATTCCAATAATGTATACTCCACTACACAAAGGAATTTGGTCTCATCTTAACCTTAATCATTCCTCATAGTTTTAGTATCCCTTTGGTATGATAAATATATCAACCACCCTTTTATTCATTTGAATGAATTTGAGATCCTTTGGTAATAGTAGATCCAACATTACTTCAATGGGGCATTCTCCAACAAAAATTATTAAGATCAATGAATTATCCAGAATCGAAAAATGCCATGGTTTCTTCTGTATAGTTAGGCTTGGTATGAATAGGCCTCCCATAGTAATAGAAAATTGTATGAGTTTTTCCAACATAAACCCTAGGAACTTTTCCTAATGAAAATTTAAAACCCTTATGCTTCCTTTTCTAATTAGATGACACAGTCTCACTACCTCCCATGGAAACTGTAGCTCCACCTAAAACTTTTTTCCCAGCTATTTCTACCTTGGACATATATACATTATCAACCAACTTAGTAAAGTTCAATTTGTATAAGAGAATTTTCATTGATATATATTATCCCTCCAACCCATTTTGACCTCCAAGATTAAAGGTAGTCATTGAAAATAGGATTAGACTATAAGTAGACAAATATTGATAAATGAGTGGCATATTCCATACCTAAATGATCCCCTTTATCCAAGGATAGATATTCCCATATCTTTTTCACTCACAAAATTTTATGAAATAAAATATTGTTTGAAGGCCTTCTTGAAAGATGTCTAGTTAATATCCTCATGTAAGTTATCTTTAATTATGGTTTCCCAAAAGTATCATCCATGGCCATAAAGTATGAAAGTGAAAAAACCAACTATAGATTCCACTAGGGTGTTTAAAAAGTTAATGATCATCTCAATCCACTCGAGCCACTCTTTAGATTACGTGGGTCCCTTGTCACCCCGAATGATGGGTAGATTCTACATGATAAATTTTAAGTTATATCCACTACTTTTATATTTTTAACCACACCAACTTATCCTAGAGTCTAAATTATATTGATAACTACATCCCGCAATGATGTTCTGGCTAGAGGATTTTCCTATATAACATTTCTCACATCTTCCTCTCATTGATTTGGATGTTCTATTCTATGAGGAATTATTTATTAAACACGATTTAAAATATTCAATTAGATTGATCAAATGTGTCCAAAATAAAAGTTGAATTGAAGAATCAATATCAAAGCCTTTAAATAATGAGAATTTAAATAAAATATAAATTCTCCAATTGAGGGGAAAACATTAGAGAAGAACAGGTTTTTCATAAAACAAAAATAAAATTTATTTAAAGAAACTGAAAAACCAAGTTCATACATGGTGGAAATCCCAAGACACTCATAGTGACTCATGTTTGTACATAGAAGTGAGATATCTTAGAACCCTTATGCAGTTACTAACCATATTATTAAATCCCTAGAACATGACTACCATATACATTAAAATAAAACTAGGCAGTTTCATCACACATCTAGTTGGGTATTCACTTTGATACCATTTTTTATTTAACTAAACTGGTTTAACAAGACATGTCACATAATATGACCTTCCACAATATAGTGTACAACCTAAAAATATAAACATGTATCTTGAGTAACAAATAGAAGATAATTAAAATTTTCATAATTCATAATAAAATTAAAATTCAGGACATGTAAAAAGAAAATCTAAAAAGGTTAAACATGAAAATATTACAAAATGGTAATAAATCCCTTTCTCCATTTAGAAAATCGCCCCCACAAACACATCTCACTACGAAGGAAGAAATTCCCAAGAGGGGAAAATGAACTATAAGACTCCCTTTCCATTACCTCTTTCCTAAAAAACCATCTTTTCATATAATCAAAGGCATATATAAGGTGTTATGATAATTCCCAATAGGTTATCGTCATTAATCTATATAATGTCTACCATCATGAAACTGTTAGTTCTAGTAAAAAACAAATTTATAAAGAATTTTCAAATAAAAACCATTTTGTAAAAAAATAAATTGGTTTCCTTAAAATAAATACATATTATCAAAAAATATTAATTTAAAAGTACATGAAAGTTAAAATTAATGCATAAAAATAACTATTATGGAAATACCATATGATAAACAAGTGGGAAATCCAACATTAAATAATACCTTCATGTATAAAACAAATCCCAAGTTTGATATAGCCTTTAGCTATATGTACTTAGAAATGTGAAGAAACACTAATCCATTTGTACCATGAATTAAACTAATATTGACTCCTACCATAGTATACTAATATCACCAGAATAACCCCCAGTGGTTCCACACTCACTAGTGTTTTCATATGTCTATACCCAATGCACCCACGGTTCTCAATATTAAATATTATAAAAAAAATATTTTGAAAATCGTTCTCATAAATTTATAAACATTTTCATAGCAAACAATATATGCTCTCTTAATTGAAAATCCAATTTCTATTCTAAATAATGGTTTGGTCATTTTATCAGGTAGGTACGTTGCATAAATGATTTTTAAAATATAACCACTTTAGAAACCACCCATTTTAATGACCCTAAGGTGAATTTCATAAAAAAAATCATTGATGACAAAATAATAAATATCAAAAATAAAAAAAAAAAGAATTTATAAGAACATTCTGTAATCTATGGACTATCACTATTGTATAGTGACACTTACCTCACCAATAGAAGAAAACTGATCCCCTTAAAGAAAAGAGATTTAAAATAGGAATATCCAGTCCTCACAAACCTAGATCTATAAGAAAAATCATCAATTACCCATCAAACTCTCTAGATCCATCAATAATAGCCCAATTATTTTCCAATAGAATAGGGGTGAATGTTACCAAGGAGATACCTAGAAAAATAAGAGGATATTGGATCAAAAATTGAATGTACCTTAAAAAGATCTTCCAAAAATGGATGGAAAATATTAAAGTATTGAGGGTAGTAATTGTAAGAATCATTAAAAAGAGGTTAGGTTGGGCCTAATATAGAATATGGGATGATTAAAGTTTACAATAACCAAGGGTATAGGGGTAAATTCCAATTTTAAGAGGTTCAGAACTGAGGGAAAGTTTGAAACAATTGTGAACTAACCATGTGGGGGCATCTATCCTTTGAAAATAAAGTTGTAAGGTTTCCTAGGAAGTTCTATATAGTTTTAAAAACCAAGCTCAAGTCATGAAACATCCCCTAAAAATCTCCTAGAAAACAACACAGTTTTTTTGAAGGCTTGAATGGTTTGGTTAATTATTCTCAAACCTTGTGAAACACCACTAGGGATCATACTAACATACCACATGGTTATCGCATAATTAGTACTAATTCTTCAGCTACACCATGTGCCCATCATCTTTTTCTGAAACTCTAAAATTTCAAAACCTGACTCTCGGTAACCTATGTACCTCTCAATAGATAATCCAAGATGAAATTAAAGCATACTAGTGACCCGAAGGGTGTCACACACACATACACACTATATATATATATATACTTGTTTTTATGTATTATGTATGAATATATATGTGTGTGTGTGTGTGTGTGTCAAATTGAATATAATCCTATTATATAATATTAAAAATAATATATATCAATATATTTTTTAATGTAATATCATTTTATTATATATTTTTATGGGCATGAGAATGTGTATACACACACAAATATGTATATATATGCATATAAATTAATATGATTATATTTATAAATTAATGCACATATACATATATATTAATAAATTAATATATGAATATAGAAATTAAGACATATATATCCGCGTATCTGTGTGTGTGTTTGTGTTTGAATTATTTTATATTAATAAATTTATTTCTATATATATAAATACTAATATGTTTATATTTTATTTATATGTAAACATATTAATTTACCTATACATCTCATTAAATATTAATATAATAATATATATATATATATATATATATATATTTATATATGTATATATAAATTAATATACATTTATATAATATATATATATATATATTATTTTGTTTCTACATATGTATAAATTAATATACATATATTTTGAAGTCAACATATAAATATATAAAAATTAATATATATATATTGTTAATATATTTTTCTCTTTATTTTTATATATTTATATGTTAATATATATATTTATATATTAAAATATTTATTTACATATATATATTAATATATTTAAAATAATATATTTATATATTTATATATTTATATATATAATTTAATACATATACATTATATATTATTACATAGCCACACATAAAGAGATATATATTAATATATTAATATGTGTATATATATGTGAATAAATTATTATATATATATTTAATTTATTCATGATTTAAAATACAGCTAATTATGAAATGGAAAAAAGGCAGCAAATTTATCCATACTTTAAATCATAATTTAATTAAAAAATAGTGAAATATTAACATATGAATAAATTAGTTGTATTAAAATTTTCCATGTTTTTAGAAAACATGGATAAATTAAAAAAATTATATATTTTTGTCAAATGAAACTAAAAAACAATTTTTTGGGATACCTATGGTTGTTTGAACCAAACAATCTAAGGATGAAGCTATAAGCAGTGTAAATCAGTGAGACTATATAAATAAAATTGGTAGATTTTTCCACATTACAATAACCAGGCCCGGAATCTTTTCATTGTCACATCGAGTGTGAAATTTAAGACTAATCCTAAAGAGTCCCAAGTTCTTGCCACCAAAGCAATCCTCAAATACCTCGGTAGAATATTGAGTTTCATCTTATTGTATAGATCCAATTTGAACATTGGATTGAAATATTTAACTAATGATTATTGGGATGGTAAGTGTGATGACATGAAATCCACCTCCAGAGAAACATTTTTCCTAGGTGGGAGTTTTGTACTAGGTCATGGCATAAAATAGAGATTAATATAATTAATTATAGTTAAAGTTGAGTTAATTTCTACCACATATACCTATACACAAATTTTTTGGATGTTTGTTTATTTATCTAATTTAAGAGTTGTAGTTGAATCACTACTTTTTCATTCCATGGAAATTTAACATCTAAAAATATTCTTATGAATATATTTCAGCACTTCAGATCAATAAAAATTGATATCCTATATAATTCCATAAAATTATAGTCCTAAAATTATAATCTTAGATTTTATTTTATTGGAACCATGAGCCGTGTTGCGTACATTTCTCATAAATCATTACGAAAGGATAAATTTCAAGATATGTGGATGAAATTTCATGTTTGGACTAACTTGAACACCTAATGGTTCATTAAAAATCCCACCACAATAAAAAAAATTGTTATATCAATAAATTGGGAGAAATATCGACACAACCCTGGTTAGATAGAGTGAAATGTTTTGATTTAAAATGAATTGGGAATTGATGGTGGTTTATTTAAGTCACTTGTATATATTTTTCAACGAGGTATGTAATTTTCTAAAAAACATTACCTTGTCTAGTAATCTATTTTAAACACTTTTTATTCAAGAAATGATACAACTTGATGATTTTAAATATATTTGTAAGAGTTCAGTGAGTGTTCAAAGACATAGGGGGTTTTATATGAACATCGTAAGCCTTCAATACACCATACAAATTTGGTCTAAGAAATGAAAAATGAAAAAATATTTTGGAATATGAATTCATAATAAAATAAACTTTGATAAATTTTATGCATTTTGAGATCCACATTAAATCCAGTGGGTACCAATGTAAGTAATAAGGTATTATCAAGAGACTTTTCTGAACATAATCCATTAAAGATTGTAAGATTTCATATCGTAGAAAACACCTTTTATATTGAATGTAATACTTTGAGTGAGAATAATACATTTGTCATAATCCTTCACTAATAAGTTTCTTTCATATTACTATCATATGGATTCAACACTTAGGAAATATTTTGCTTCTGAAGGGTGAAATATAATGTTTCCTGATGTTGAATATTCTGAAGAAAACAAACTAAATGATTCCAATGTAATTTGTATATAATTTAAAAATCACATGTCAATTATGATTCAAGATATTTAATGTATAAATGATACCCACATTATTAATAACATCATATCTTATATAATAAACTGAATAATTATGAACCATAAAGAATAAGTGTATGTTGGTGAAGAAGCTCTAGATATTAAATCTGGAATGTCATTAGGGTAATGTTTTGTTATACGTAAGATACTAAATTACTTTATAATCAATATGTGATGAATGATATGTTTTTATGGTGATATTAAAAAAATCAATATTATTTCATGATATGAGTGAAGAATATGGATTAATGAGACCGGTCTAGTTGAGTCAAAAAATCAACAGTGGGAGAAAATGGGTTTTTCTGCTAGTGTTCTTGTATCAAAAGAATGAAGAAGAATCTACCACATCTTACAGATTCATGCAAGGAAATTTTGGTAATATGAGTTAATTAATCATTAATAGATACCTCACATGGGTTACGTTATTTTTAAGTGAAAATAATGTATAGGGTACACAAATATTTGAATTCTATAATAGTTTTTTTAATGAAAATCAAAAGGTTTTCCTGATTTTCATTTTATAAAAACAAAATTTATTAGGATAAATTATTCTTCCTAAATGGAATTACATTTGGAAATATCAATTCATAAAATATAATGTTACTTTGAATAATAAAAAATAAGTTTTTATCATATACATATATTTGTGAGAAAATTATTGAGAAGAAGAAGAGATCTTGATGAGTCTTGTTCAGAACTAATCAACTAGATCTTCCTGATCTTGTGAATCCAGTGAATAATAATTAAGGTTTAGAATATTGTAATAGATATGCATCATATAATGATATATATAATAAATATTTCTTGAATATATAAAGTATCATGGATAATATATTTATTTGTTTCTAAAGGAACCTAGAACCTCAAATGATATTTCTCATTTGTTCATTATAACATACTTGATAGTGAGTATGACTAGAAGGGTGTTGTGAAACTGTAAGTGAAGGTAGATTACTCTAAACCCATTTTAATTTAGTGATTGACCTGTAGTGAAAAATTTATATTCAGTGTGATTATTGTATACAACAAATAGTATGATCAGACATTGTGGATGAACCATGTCAAAATTATTATGATCCTTTTTATATTTATTTTCTACACTATTATGCAAGGATGAAAGAATAATATTCTAATACTACAGTACTAATATAACCCTATGAAGAGGTTTATTCCATGAATAATAAGAATTAATAAAAATAAATTTATACATTGATCCCCCTAGTGTAGTCATAATATTAGTTTTCTATCAAACAAGAATCTGATTGAGATCAGAATGAAGCATATATAAGACTCCTTCAAACATAAGTATCGAAATATTGTAAAAAACTAATTATTGTTAAGTTACATTGTTTTTATAATGATTTTTTGATGTATGGAGAGAATCAAGTTCTTGATATTATTTCAATCAAGTTGTTTCATTGATAGAATCACACACATGAACCAAAAACTAAGAGCCTTCATATACATGACATATAAGGACTCTCCATTGAATATAATGGAGACTCTTTTCATGGATATAAAAAAATAAAATTAAAACCTATAATTATTATATATTATTATGTAGACGAACGTATTTCTCCAAATAGATGTGAAAAATCATGTTTTCATACTTTTTGAAAAGGGGGGTTTGAATTTTTTTAGTTTTAATGAACTAAGACAATTTTAGAAATAGATTTATTTTGATATAAATGAATTTAGTTATTGGTTCACGGGTATGATAAAAAAATTTTATATTATTCTAGTCATAAAATAATTAACCTCTCTATTTTTACTTGATCAATGAGTGAATCCATAGTCTCTCCTCTCTTATCATGGGTTGATAGTAAATGTGAGTTTCAAATATTCCATTATCACTAATGATTGATCATATTTCCAATATGTGTGGTCAGATATCATATGATCACTTTAATATATCATAAATGAAATTTCCCAGATTTGCTCAGGTAAATACACATTAAGAAATCATCCATCTTAAGGAATCCAAGGATATCTATAGCTTTATGCAACCATATCAACAATCGCTAGATTCCTTATTACTGAAGAATTCAAATTCCATTATATAAGGTCAAGAACATAGACAGGAAGAAAATAATTTAACAACCAAAACATATTAAGTGCAACAAAATTTAAAACAAACACAATCACATAAAATTAACAATATCAACACTAAAAATAGATATCCAATAATTAAAAAATACTTTTTATAGATATTGAGGATCATGAATAAAAAATGTTATCCTCCTCATTTATCCAAATAATAAAAGTGTTTTATTCCTCTATGAAAAGGTTAAAAACTTTGTATGATTGAATAAAATAATAAAAATATAGAACTAATAATCTATTGATTTTCTTCTTTATCCTCATAGCCTCAATCTTTCTAAATGAATTATTTCTTTATTTCTTGATCTACAAGATGATTCTATGGGTAGAGATATTTATGAGATCTTCAATATGTATGTTTTATTAAATTAATCTAGATATATGATTCCATAAAAATCAACACTTGAATTCTTACTTTTATAGATAGGGAAAAACATTGCCTATGAGCTTCATTATTTCCCAATTTAGTTAAGCATTCAAGTATGAAGATCATATTTTCATCCCCTCAGCATGGTAATGCATTATGTATCATTTAGTTGATATATAAGGTAGAAGTTCTTATTATATTCAACTTTACACTAGAAATCAATTATCTAGATTTATAAATGGACTAGATCATACGTATCATGAGATTCCTCCATCTGCAATTGAGCTAAATTTCTCAATGTAAAAAATCACATGTTACATCAAATTAGCAGTCATAGATCGATTTCACAAAGGGTAAATCCTTATGTGATTTCAAAAAATTAATAAAAAAGTTTCACAAAATCATACATATTACCAATACATATTAGGAAAAACCATACATATTAGTTAATATATTAAATTTAATCATACATACCCTATATATGATAAAATATATCTTCTGTTTCTTAGTGATTTTTTGAGTGCATATTAAATATCATAGGGAAACCTATCTCTTTCCTTGATAGTGGTAAAGAAATATTGTTTACATATTAGGAAATTTACCAAGAAAAATTCATTAAATATAATCTATAATATCAAGTGGATCTCTTTGAAAATATTGTATATCCCCATGTGTATATTATGTGTTAATATGTCAATATCCCAATAGTTTTTCAATTATACCTAATTTATTCACTATTTATATTCTATTATCTTTAATCTTAAAAAAATAATAAATCTCGGGATTATAAATAACTTATGAATCATTTTATTCCAAAATTAATAAAATCAATTAAATATATTGTTTATCTATTTTATGAAATATTCAAAAACTTTAATGAAATTATACTTTAAATCAAAATAAAAAATAAATTAATATTTTCGATGTAATGAAATGAAATTAATATTAAAAAAATACATTTAATGAATTACCTATGTAAATTCCCTTACACATAATCCTTAGACTCCCAGATAAGTGTACATAGAAAATGATACCCTACTAAAATTCGAATTAAAAGGAAATGTGAATTCTCCTTTCAATAGTCATGTCACTCATGATCATCATGCCACCAAAACATTAATTATTCCACTTTTTCTAGGAGTAAAATTCTATTCAATTCAACATTGATTATCCAATAATGCTTATTTGTACATACCTTTCAAATAAGTATCTCACTCATCAATAAATGTATGTGTTTGAATAAAAAATCATTCAAACATCAGGAAGGGATCACTATTGTATTAATGTATTTTTAAATCTCCACCTAATGAGTCATGGTATTTGGTTTATCATCTGGTATTTACAGGGTCTTTTCTATGCATAAGGGTTAGCAGGTTTTAATGTTAATTATTTTTTGGGTGAATAATGAGGATTGGATCTAATGGAATTAAAATGTATGAATCAATGTTTAAACACTATACTGGTATAATTATTCACTCTCCCATGCAATGATTTAGATCCCAATTCCTAGTGGATTCCCATTGAATGTTCACCAAATAATCACTTTAGTTGTATTAATTCTTTATTATCTCTTCTTTATTAAATAGTTGTGTTTTTATTCATGTTAATTCAATATGAATAGGACTTTTGAAGATAGAGACTAATTTTTGAAAATAAAATAGTTGTGTGAACTTATATTCAAAATTTTGAAGGTCATTCTTCCTTCCGTAATTCAAGGAATTGTTTTTTCTCCTTGGATATTCTCAAAAAATTGATTCTCCCCTCAGGTTGAGTTGAACGATGATCGTGAATTTACAAATAGTGATGGGGATTTAGGTATTTTTGGATTGTAAAGTAGAAATGTAATAAAATTATTCATGGATTCTAGGGGTTAATTCATGTTTCAAATATTAATAAAATTTACAAAAGAAGTTCATTATAAAAAGGGATTTTAAAATAAAAGAATTATTGTATAATTTTAAACAAAATTTCCATAATTCAGATCACTTTTGGTTACAAATAACAAAAAAAACTAGTTATTCAATCATGGGATAACAATTTGATGAACTAATTTAATTTTAAAGAATATTGAAAAAAAATTAGAATCCTCTTTGGTGTGTAAATTTAATATTGAACATCATGGAAAGGCATGGAATTAAAAAAACAATTATACTTTTATGAATTTACCAAACCATGAATTAGGAACTAACTCCATTTATTATTCATTTCAGTTTAATCATATTCAGTTAAATATCATCCTAAATTTTTCATAGCTTTTAAACATAGAAATTAATTCAATTTGAGCTCAATAAGTTTTAGAAAAATAAAAATACAATAAAAATGAAAAATAATAACCTAATAAAACTAAAATACATAAAAAATGGATCCCTCCCCTACACAAAAATGATGTGGTTTTTTTTGATGAATTCTATTATGTATGAAAAAATAAATGTCTTTAAAATTCGGGAAATAATAATAATTTTAAAGGAAAGGTACAAATTATAGTTTTGTTGGAATAATGATCAATGGAGTGTGGACTCCCCTACTATTTTGTCCAGTAGATGCACAAAATATTTCTTCATCATCATTTCTATTGATATGGAATGCTTTATTCATGAATTATTTAGTTATATGTGTAGAACAAAAAAGGATGAAAAAATTTGAAGGTAAATGGGCTTATAAATCTAATTATATATATACACAACATCAAATTAAACCTTTATTTACAGAGTAGCACATATTCTTCTTAGTTAAATTCTCTTTTTTGAGTCATATTTTCATGTGTCACTCATTTTCAGTACATGTAAATTATTTATTTCTCAAATTCGTCTTGTTTAATTTCTTCCAGATCATGAATATGGAATCTTCTTTATTTTCCATCATTATATGTATTTAAATTTATTTCTATAACTACCCAATTGGCTTTGGGTTCAGACACCCCATTTAGATGGAAGCTTTTTCTATAGATCAACATGAATGGGATAATTTTAATTTTGGTTTTATAAGATAACCTAAAATACCATTAGATTTATTCTGAAATTTCAATAAACTCCTTCCTATTTATCTTTAATTTATTTTAAAAAAATTAATTTAATTTATATGTTTCAAACATTATCCTGGCCAATGGTTTATAGATTAAAATGTGTTGATGTTTTTGGGTCACTTCCTATATCTTATTATTAATATCAATGACCTTATTACTAATTTTATACCCTTGGTCACTAAATATTTCTCTTATGATTCCAAATATGTAAATGATAATAGTTCCTAATAATCGCAAATTTCATATTCATTATCTTTTTCCGAGGCCTAGTCATCTTAAAATTTTGAGAAATAATACAAATACAAGAACATACAATAATATAAAAATATATGAGAAATATACGCCCCCCCCCCCTTAAATATATGCCCTATTACTCATGGAATTCATATAAATAATATATCATTGAGGCATTTCTTGTCTCTTTGAAACATTCACAATGAATTAACATTGTGCACAATTTTTTTACAGAACTCATAGGAATTAGTAAACAATGTTTTCCATTAGATTCCTGGTCACAACACATTTCAATAATATCTCGATTTTAGACAATATTCTCTATTATCTATTTTGTTATAAAAATATAGTAAAAATTATTATTCACTTACAATAAAACATGACCTATTTATTTAGTGGATATATATTTTCCAAATATATAAATGGTCTAAAAGGTAAAAATTTCATTGGACATTGATCCTAATATAGTTTTCTTGGTTTATATGTTATTTAACTTTCTATGTTTGAAAAAAAATCACCATATCAACATACAATGGTAACTATCATTCAACCAAATCATATTTTTCACATTGAATTGAGTCATTAAATTTATATCTTTCCTGGATTACATCTTCATCTGTGTGGGAAAGCCTACTCATGTGGCCAATCCCATGATTTTGATCTCCTCTCTAGTCCTTAATCTCTTTATTAAGAATGTCTAGAAATAGTGTTTATCTCATTGGCCTTCTATTTTATTCTACCTTCTTCATTTGTTTCCTAAGGGTATAATGCTCATAGAAAACATTAACCTTAGTTCCCAGAAGATAGGATCTAAATTTTTATAAGGTGTAAAAAACATCTAAAAACTGCTTTTTAAGTGGTGGTATTTTTATTCTAGGATAAATTCATTTTTTTATAAATATGGTATAACATGGATTCTTCCAATAATTTTTAAGAAAAAATGGCTCTAATATCAAGGTATGAAGAATTATAATAATAGTTATAATGGGTTCTCCCAATTAGGTTTCTTTATAACTGGTGTTGTGGTCAGTTTCATTAAAATTAACAAAATTATTTCCTACAATGATCATTAAAATTGAATTATGAGTCTTTTAAATGATTCCATGAAACTAAAAGAGAAATCATACAAAAATCCATTATAAATAATCTATAGAATATTACATGTCCTAAGAAGGATCTAATACGTTTCATATAAGTTGTCTAATGAATAATTTTGAAAATTTCAAGTTTATATATTTTTAACCTCAATAAATTTTATTGAAATTACATTTCTAAAACAAGTCATCTTTCAACCATTAAAATCGAACATTCAAAGTTCATTACAAGATTATTTTAAATGGACATTTTCAATGATTTGTTAATATTTTCCAAAAAATGAACTATTAAATTCCAAAACATAATGAAATTTTAATTAAAAACTTTTGAAATATCATCAATTAAATTTAGATAAATACATTATATGTATCTTTGAAATTTACCTGATGCCTTGAAAAAATCAAATAGAATCCACCTATAAGAAAAGGTGTCATAAATACATGTGAACTTTTTATTTTTTTGGTAGATATATATAATATGGATTTAAAATTATCCCTAGAATATATCTAAAATGTAGTAGTAGATTGTTCCTGATATTCATTAATGATTTTGGAAAAAAACGTTTTTTGAGAAAATAAACTTTTCATGTGGGTTGATTTAGATTTAAAAAGTGAATAAAAACACTCCAAGTTTTCTGGTTGATCATATAGATTAGCTATTTTATTATATTATTCACAATGTTTAATCCAAATTTTTTGGGAACTAGATGAATCGGTATGACATAATATGTATTATAAATTGAGTAAATTATTTTATCCTATCAAAACATTTGGAATTATTTTTTAACCACTTCTATCACTAATGGGTTAATTCTCCTCTGAGGTTTACTTATAGTTTTTTCATATTTATTAAATAGTATTCCATGCATGATGATTCCAAAACTAAGACAAGGAATGTATCATTGGTAAAAAAAATTCTTGATTATAGAACATGATTCTAGAAATAATTACTGGAATATTTTCTTCTTTCATTAAAAATGAAAACATTAAATCTAGTGGAAACCATTTAAATTTTATATTTGGTGGAAAATTTGAAGATAAAATCAAATTTTGTTTAGTTACCAATGTGGCATGAATTTCCTTCATATAATATGATGTATTACTATCATCATTATAAAATAAAAAAAATGGTTAAGTAAATTTGAACTTACCTCATACTTTAGAGGGTTTGGTGAGAGCATATTATTCAATGTTTTTGTATATGTTTTTTCCTATCCCATGTCATTACCTAAATATAAATTTTCTTTTATTTGTCCAGTTTACTCATTTATAATTTTCTCATAAAAATGATTGACTATGAAATGTGATTGTTCTTCTTATGGTACATTCGTGTAATGAAATATATTAAAATAGAATGAGTTTCCTCAAAACACCATTGTTAAATTTCATTCATAAAAATTAATGATTTCATTTGTTATTTCCCATAATAGTATTTATATACTATCCTTACAAAAATAATACCATAATTTCATGACTTATAGTAGATATTAAATTACATACAAACCCAAGAATTTTTATGGTTGGAGTTTAGAGATATAGGAAAAACCTTACAAAAACATGTATCATTAAACAAAAAGAATATTTTTTTCCTTAAATAAAACACTTAAAATGGTGCAACATATCAATTCAAGGATAAGCACACATAATAGGAACCTATAAATCCTAATAATTATAACTCATCCTTAATCCATGTAAAAATTAATATGAATACATGGTATGGAAAATTAAATCTAAAAAAGTGGTATAAAATTATAAGATAATCTATTAGGCTACCAAAATACTTAAAAATAACTTATAAAATAATGAATAAAATAAATAATGTAGAGTTCATATAAAAGAATAATTTCAAAAAATATCTTCCAAACAAGAAATAAAATTATTTTATAAAAAACTTCTTTCAAACAATCGAATAAGGGACAATACAATAAATAGAAATATTATAAAGGATCTTTGAAAAAAAATTATTTGAAAAAATCCTTTCTTGAAATACAAACTTTTAACTGTGAACATATCATGAACAATTTTCAATTATAAAATTATCCTTTTATTTCATGGTATTCAAATTTTTCCATTAATACTCAATTAAGTCATAAAAAAAAGGTGTAAAGTGTTTTTGTGGCATCATGATCATTATCACTCATTAAAATTTCCCTTACAAATAACACTTGTAACGGAACACCCTATTTTGTTAGATCCAAAATATCATCACTAGAGACTAAATAGTTACCCAATTCATATAAGGGAACTATATGGGGTTAAATTTACTTAATATATAATGACCATGTATAATAAAATGTATGAAAAATTTATGATATTTCACTTTTCAACATAAAAATCATAAAACATACATTACAAATTAAAATATAACCACTTTAAACCTAAACCTAAAGAAAATTTTATAGTATAAGAATGTATAAAATAATATTAAAGATCATATAGAAGTATAATTATTAGAACATACATGAAAACATATTGTTTAAAATACTTAATTATTAAAAGGTACATGTTTCTAAAGTAAAAAACCTCCCAACTTGAGTCTCTTAGAAGTATTAAATCATCCTTTTGGTTCACCATAAAACCATAAGATCTCTTCCATGAGATTGGAAACAATAGTATGGTTATTAATACTATAGAATAAGGGATATGATTACATCATATATATATAACCAAACTATAAATATCAATAAAAATAATGCATCATGTAATCCTTTATAGGCTGACACATATGGATATTTTGTAATTTAATACTATATGAGATTCAAATACTATCAAAAATCATGTTCGTAAAGTTAAAATATTCTTATCTACTCTCATCACTATATTTACTTCGTATAAAAATATAGACTATTATTTAATCTTCAATTTATTTATTCTGTAAGAATTATTCTATAAGATCATGAAATAGTTAAAATGGGCATAAATACAATATTGAAAACAATTTTTTGTATTCCATATATTCTTATGATATATAGTTAAACTTTACCCATTATAAATATATTCAACTAATAAATTTTACAATAGAATAATTTATTATTCATCATTTTTATCCGTAATCTTATGCAACGTTATTTATATTATATTCTAAAATCATTTCATTTTGACTACATCCTATTATAATTTAATACAAATAGTATATCAACTTATTTAAAATAATCATTGGTTTTTCTATACTTATCAAAAAAAATATAAATTTTAGGTGAGTTGGGTTTAAATGTGGAGAGATAAATTTTAGAGGAAAAATATCAAAAAGTAGTATACAATGTAGATAACCCATAAGTTTTCTTGAATTTATTGTTCATAATAAATAAGATAAATGACAGATTCCTGTTATTGTGTTTCTAGAGGATACATTATCATGAAAATAAATTATTTAGTAGCTATAGTAGAGGTAGTGGTGGATGTTTCTTGAGATGACACTTGAAAATTTTCAAAGGAATGGAATATGATGATTGAATGGATTTAGGTTTCTGAGCATTGAGGATTGAAATCATAGGGTGGGATAGATGATCGGTTTGAATAAAATTCTCATAAATGATTATAAATCATGTTTTATGATAATTATATTATTATAGAATAAGTAATGGTGTAATTAAAATGGTTTTATCATGAGTGTAATTATTTGAAATATAATAGTCAAATGAAATCTCTCTATATACATATGATCTTTCTTGGTCGATGAATAAAATTTCTCAATGATACTAAAATACGATGAATGCAAACTCTTTAGAAGATATTTAATAGATTTTAAGGAATATATAATATCCTATAGAATATAAAAATGAAAAAATGGAAGAAAATTCAAGGGATATGTATTTTTTTTTAACCCAGTTGAATATATATTATAATGAGTCATTAGTAGAAAACCCTATGAAATAAATACATTATTCGGAATCGTACATAAAGAAAATTACAAAGGCATGTGTTGAAATATAGAAAAGCATAACATCATACATATTATATGAAACCTTGGAAAAAATACATATTTTCATTTTAATATATAAGAGAAATTAGAAAACAAATTAAGTAATAACTATAAATCAAAGAATATAATATCCCTATATCATAATGGTAATGCTTCTCATAGTGGAAAGTTGTAAAATTCGACGAGATACTATAATATGTAAAATTAATTCAAACAAAAAATAATAATAGTATTCATAGGGGAGCATATATATAAGTAAATTGATGAAAAACTCAATTCATAAATTTTATTAATTATCCATTGTAAAATATTTTTGAAAACATACCTAGTTTACAAATTATGAATTTTATTATATTATAAAATATTAATAATAAATTGACCACACTATAGTAAGAAATTCCATTTCATAAACACATTTTTCATAAGAAATGTGAGAGTTTACTCACATTGAAATGAATATTGCATTAAAAAGTTCCATGCATGAAAAATCACATGCATTTATATATATTTTGGGTTGATAATTCCTAGGATTATAGGTATGATTATTTGAAATCATTCGTTTTGATTGAAACTGATGTAAATATTTAGTAAGTGTAAAATGGAATCAATTTCCCGATTGGTTTATCACAAAAAACAATTGAAATTTATTTATCTTAAATAAGAGGAAATTTAAATTCTAGAAAATTATTTGGAAGACAATGAAACGTAAAAATAAAAATTTGAATATATAATATTCATTCAACATTCTTTACAACCTAAAAGTTTAAAACATTAAACATTATTTTAAGTCACTATAAAGAATTACATGAGAGGTTTGAATAAATTAAAAAAAATATCCACAACATGAATACATTGTATATTACTTGTAAGAAGATTATATAAAATCTAAAAATAAAAACACCACTTGCGTATGTAAAATTTACTTTTATTACCTAGTGAATCGGTAATGGAAAAGGGTATAATATACCCTAACCTAAAAGAAAAAAATTCAATAAACCAAATCACATTTTGAAAGATAAAGGTTAGTTGTTCTATACATAAGATTCATTAAAACAAGGAAATTGGAAATGTTTGAAGTTTTACTATGATGCATAAAGTTGTGTTTTTTAATACAAAATAGTTTATTTCCAAATACATAATTTTCGTTAGATAGGAATTCTTGTGTTCACTATGATATGTAAGAGAAAAGCTAATAGGTATAGCATATGTAAGGGTTCAAGACATATCTAACATTTCTAAACATATAAAATAAAAATATTTCTACAGTATATTTAAGGGTTAACTCCTTTTTCACAAATTTAGTACGTAAGATTTTATAGTAAAATTTTTTACTTTAGAAATAATTCAACAACGTCATATTTGTGGAAATTTTGAATATAAATTTAAAATAAAAAAACCTTTACAAGATCAAAAGTATTATATATCTAAATAATAATTTTATTTAAAAAAATCTAAACTTTAAAAGAAAAAATTTTAAAATAAGAACCTCATAATCAACATGATAAAATTATTCCCCAAAGTATCATTGTAAAAAATTAATATATATAATTTCCAATTTATAAATATCTAAAAATTTATTATATTCTAACAACAAGAATATATTTATCATTTAAAAAACAAATTTTCTATAATAACTCTATGTACATGAGTATTATATAATATTAAATATTTATAACATAAATATAAATTTATATCATGGAGATAACTATAAACATGAAACTGTTATTTTATTTGAAAATACCTGGGTTGTTACATTCTCTTCCCCTAAATTAATTGTGTCCTTGTAATTTTAACTCTTGAAAATAAATACATAAATCTCTTCTCCTCAACCCTTAAAACACATATAATTTATTCTTAATTAATAATTAGAAAATTGATTTATAATAATTCTTTTATATAGTGGATAATAATATTTTATCAATTTGAACTTAGTAATATATTCAAAATCAAAATAAAATATAATTATTATTAGAAAAATTTATTCCTTTCTGAGATTCCCTAATTTTTAAGGTTTCATTGGTCGTGATAAATGTGTGTTTATGAAGTATTGTAATACATAAAATAATTTTCAAAATATTCCACTTTATTTTTCTACATACGATTTCAAAAATAAGGTATAAATCAGTGGAAAAAATATTTTATTCCAAAAAAGTGGTATTTTGGACATTTAGTTTTGAAACATCTCAATAAATTTTTTTTAAAATAAGATATGATAATATGATTTGAAATTTCAAAATACATTTTCTTAAAAATATAATAAATTATTTAAGAAATAAATTAAAACTAAATATATAATGGTTTTTTAACGATCTCCCCCCATATAGTGCTTCATCAAAATCATAATGTTTTTATAATTTTATAAAAATATGAATATATAAGAAATCCCTTACTGATAAATTCCTTGTCAAGTGAGAAAGAATAAAATTAAAAATATAAAATTATTAAATAAAAAATATGTGGCCCTTGTAAATTTTTAGGTTTTGAAGAGGGATTTTAAATTTTATATAACCATTTTAGGGTGACTTAAATGATAGAAAATGTTTTTAAATCACTTGATAATGAATTTTAAAAAATAATTTCCGGATAATTATCTGGGAGAGATGTAAATTGTTTTGTTATTTTGTCCATTCCATCTTGGAAACAAATATTTATTATATTAATATAATATAAAATGATTTTAATTATCAACTTATAAATTATAACATGGCCAAGTACCTATTAAATTTTGTAATTAGATAAAAAATAAACCATTTCATACTTATAATAACTTCTTTCTACCTTTTTCTAAACATCAACTAAATAAAGAATGTTTTTTAAAGTTATTTTCCTAAGAAAATAATATGAAATCATCCCATGAAAAAGTAAAACAATAACACATTAAGTTCATCCTTTGTTTCATTACTAATTTCTCATCATATAATCCCTAACAATAACTAAATAATAGATATATGTTAAAAATATCCTTAACAATATTAAACCCAAAAATAATTAAAACCTGTATGACATATTCTATCTTACAATAAAACATATTATCTAATAAATTATTGAACCCAATAAATTACTAATAATATTCTTTACATTTCTATAAACCCATGATATTTTAGTCATTTCCAAAAATAAATTAGATAACCATGAGATACAAACATTATAAAATTATTATGATCCTAAAAAAATTACTCATTCATTATCCCACAAATAATATCAACCACATAGATATAAAATCACATATTATACAATATTTATACATATATTCCATAATCATGTAATGTTCCCAAAATATAGAATTTTTTTTCAAAAGTAAATTTAAACTTTTGTCACCAAGTCACTTTAAAATCCCTATAGTTACTCAACATATATTCCCAAAATTAAATAAATCTCTATCCTAATTAATCATAGTTACCTCAACATAACATTACATATCAAAAATAAAGGTTATCTATAACTATCAAATTATGTTCAAAAAAATATGTTAACCCTTTTCCAAAATAACCATTATAGTAAATCACATACTAATCCTCAAGGGTATATACATCTAAAAAATATATTCCTCCTAGATTTCAATAAAAATATCATAAAATATCATTAATCACCTTAAAATCCAGTTATATAAGACCACAAAAGTGTGTCTAAGAATTTGGATAAATGATCACCCTTAACCATGTTAATTAATATAGTCCTTATATCTCTTAAATGACCATTATATGAGAAAATACATACTTATAAAGTTTTCTATTACCTATTCTAATACAATATGTAACAACAAGAACCCAATAATCAGATAATTACATGATTTATAGGGAATATTATCATACTTACATAAAAAAAATTTCCATATAAAGATTTAGTGATTTTGGGAAAATCATACATAAAAAACGCATACCATTACACAAAAAGGAAATATTTCCCACTAAACCAATCTCTGAAAATAATACACAATCTCTATTGATCACTAAATACACATCACTAGAACATATAATTACTGACCCTTCATTATCATCCTTTATATAGGTAAATGACATTTCGAAACATCAAATGATGACATAAATCTCAATAAGTAATATAAAATAAAGATAAAACCTAGTAGGCTATGGAAATACTTGGAAACCACTGAAAGATAACTTCCATTCAAAAAAATTATATAGAGATTATATAAAAAATCATTAAAAAACATACTTCAAAGCATGAAATCAACCTATTTAATTATAACATTGCATAAAACAATATCATATGAAAGAATAAGAGTAATAGAAAAATCATGATTGTTCTTTGGAAAACATTAGAATTTGGAAAAAGGTACTTTATTTAAATACAAGATTCTAACCTCAAAAAGTTAAAAACATACCTTCATTCATGAAAGAAAAGTTTTTTAATAAAAATAATTTCAATAATTGAATACTTATGAGGCCATTTTGGGGCCTCACATTTGTTATCACTATTACAAATCACAATTCAATGGAATATCCTATTGGGTTACTTCCATAATATCATCAATGGACAATAAATGAATACATAATGCATAGTAAGTCTATATACTAGGATCAACCATCATCATCTATAATTCCCTTGTATCATGACAAGAATACAAATTTTAAGAGCATGTACTTTTAAAAAAATAAAGCAAACATTCTTTCCAATGTAAAAACAAAAACCATTAAAGAAACTCATACATAATAGTTCTGTTTTAAATAATTTTTGAAACACTAGTAAATAAAATAGAGAATATAAATTCTTGAAAATAATATTAAATATTCTTAAAAAACACATTAAGGATAAAAATAAAATATTTTTTAGGAAAAAACCCTTTCCTTGGACCTCTTAGATATCTTGATTTTTCAATTAGGATTTCGTTAAATCTATATGGACTCTTCCTCAAAACTAGAAACCGAAGGATTTGTATTATGATTGTTGAAGAAGGATTATGAGTAGATAATAAATGTAAATAAAATTTCCAGATGTTCAAAAACTGGATATAGAATGTTCCCTTTCATAGATACACTTCAATGAAGCCTCTTTAATTAAATACTACATTGAGATTTGGAAATTATCAAGTTATATGTAGAGATACATATCTTGTCTATAAAATCACTCACCTATATGTGTCCTTTAGTTCCTAAGATATACTCTTACTGGATAATGGTATTAAAATTTTATTATAAATTATTCCATAAGGTCTCATAATCTTTCAACTAATTTTAAATATCATAATGAAATAAGTTTTTCAATCACTTATTAACGTAAGTTATGAATTTAAAATTGAATGATGATAGGAAGATTCATATAATGTTTTTTCTAAAATAATATTTTTTTAATCCACATTATAATATATAATCTTATACCATGTCATTATTATCATATTTTAAAATCCTATCAGTTTGACTATTCCCTCATAGAATTTAAAATAATCCCTTTCTCAACTTATTTATTATGATCGTAAAAATTTCTATACATTCCAAGGAATAAAAATTATATATTTTGAGTTAAATATAGATTGGTAAAGTTAAATTCTTGAAGAATAATATACATAAGTGGTACACATTGAAGATAGCCTAGAAGGTGTGAAAAATTTATTATTAAATGTAATTTTGAAACCTAGGTGTAACATGTTGGTGCACTAAGATGATAATCTATGTTACCTTAATCTCACATCCCCATATGATAGTGGTTTTGATATATTAGTGAGGTTATATAATAAATCATGGGATGACTATACCATCTTTATCAGAGTAATAAAATAGCATAAATTAATAAATAATAACAAAAATTATGACAACCAATAACTAGAATGAAACTATGATCAACACATACAAATCTCACAAGATAAACCAAACATGAATAACTATATATAACAAAAACAGTAGATATGTCATTCCATATATTTGACAAGTGAAAAATAAAAATATCCAAAAGTAAAGACACTAGCAACACTCAAGTGGGTCCTGACACCATGCATGGTTCCCTCATCAAAGCTCTATCCCAACTCATCCATCTAACATAGGGATATTTCCTTTATCTTATCCTATAACCATGAAGTCTATTTGGTTATTGTTCAATAATCCTAGTAATGGTGTGATTATAACTTATTAGGCCAGCACAAATGGTGCCTAAAAAAATATCTAGTTTATATCAGTGTTAGCGGTTGTATAAATAATAAATTCAACAATGTAAACAACTATCACTTTTCTTAATTCTTCAATTAACCACATAAACATCTCGGGTTCATGATGAAATCTAAACAATCAATACCTAATTTTTCCCATGATGGAGTCTAAAAAATATATCATAAGGATTTACAACTCATTATAACATGGTCTTCCATTATCCATTTAATTTCAATTCATATTACGAATACATGTAACCATAGTCAAATGTCAACATTTTGGGCCTAGAACCTCATGAAAAGAACCCAATAGGTATTTCCAACATCAGTCTGTGTCCCATAACCCATTTATTATTCAATCACATATGGGGTTTTGAAGCATCATTACATGTTTAACACTCATATATCAATCATTCAAATGTGGTATTTTGAAGCATCATTCCTTGTCCCACAAATGAATTTCACAATATCACATATATCAAAAATCACATGTATCATAATTTCAAATGCACCATGGTTAAGAATCATTATCCTATTTATCCAAAATTATCATCAAATTTTCCCATTTCAATTATCAAATCAAAACATGGATTGTTACTTCCAATCACATTTAATAATATGAACAATTCACCATTAAACCATTTATGAACATTTAATTATATTAATTGTTAAACCTTTAACATTAATCAAAACACCCAATTAATTTCCATTATTAAATCAATTCAAAATATCATTAATTGACACATTCCAAAATTCTAATATCCATCCAATTTCATAATCTCAATTAAAAAATTTTCAATTTACAAAAATTGAACCAATTTCATTATAACATGGAAATTTAATTCAATCAATCCAATTTCAAAATTCCATTAATTAATTAAAAAATAAATTAATTGAATGAAATATTCAATTGAAAATAATGGAAATTTAAATTAAACAATTACATACATGTAATTATAATTAAAGACTATGATAATTGAATCTTATACCACCTACCTCGGGATCATTAACGGATGCTCACCAATGAAAATCCACAAATAGAAATGAAACGATCGATATCACAGTGAATTACGATATCTAGAAAAAAAAATATCAACATTAAATGCATTATGAACTGTCAAAACATATATCTAATCCCATAACCAATAGGGAACAATACATTCCTCTTCATCAATAAAGAGAAATGGGGGAGAGAGATAAAACCACACACGAAGATATTACTTATCGTGAAGGGAATGATTCTTCCATAGTTTCATCAATTCATCAACAACAGAGTTCGAATGGCCTTGGATTCCTCTCTAGAACCTCCAAAATTGAAAAATATCTTATCAGTTCATGTGGAGTGAATGAGGGTGAAATCCAAGGGTTTTGGGAATTTTAAAATAAAAATTTATAGAAAATAATTCTTTATGCACGGTTTCCTGGACACACAGTTTTCGAAACCATGCACCATAACCATTAACCTCCCCTTAGAGGTCCATAGTGTCTACTAATATGGTGAAAATTTTGACAAAACATGATCCAACCATGTAATATTTCTCTGTCTGGGGATGCACATTTTACTGGGGTAGGTGCACAGTTTTGTAAAATCATGCACCAATCGTGCACTTCCCCTCTTCTTCAAAAATTATCAATGTTTCACTGATAAAACCCAAAAACAAATACCCACCAATGTTATATCAAAACATTGGTAAATTATTACATATAAATAAACTCTATAAATATACTAAAAATTTAAGGATATTACAATCTCCTAACTTTATAATCGCTCAGCCTTGAGATGTACTTTCAGTCATCTATAATATTCCAAGGTAAAAATATCAGGCCACTGGGCCTATATAACCTCTTCCCTCACCCATGTTTCCTCCTAAACACATCCATGTTGTCAAAATTTATTAACTACTAACACTATCTTTCCCCATGACACATGGTCACTGTGATCCAAAACATGTATCAGATGCTCCTCAAAGGAAGCATGAGTCTCAAGCTCAACATAATCAACATCTTTCACATGAGAATGGTCAGGGTGATACCACGGAAGCTGTGACAATCAAAAAAATAAATGCATAGAACAATACCTATGTGGTATAGAAAATCAATATGCCACTAACGTTATTCTCTCCATTACCTAAAAAGTTCCTACAATACTAGGCACAAACATTCCCTACCTCCAAATACTCTAGTGTCCTAATATAGGTGATACTCAAAGTAACACACTATCACCCATTGTAAACTCATGGTTTCTTAGATGTTTATTATCATATGAGATCTGTCCACTCTAATTAGTATCCAAACCTTTTCAAATCAACAGAACCTACTTGGACGTCTCATATATGACACACGGCCCCAATAGTTCTAAATCACCCTCCATTGTCTGGTATATAGGTTACCTGAATGTGAAACCATATAGATCCATATATGGTTCCATATGTATTGTCACCTAATAATAATTATTATATGTGAACTCAATGAGTTCTATGATCTTCCCCCAAGACCCTCCAAATTTAAGGATGCATGCTCATTTAATATCCCCTGAAACCTGTATAGTTTTCACTAACTACCCATCGTTATATGAGTGGACATACGTACTCAGCAATAACTATATACCAAGTGCCTCCGACAAGCCTTTCCCTAAGGGTGAAGTGAAACATGAGTCATGGTCTAAATCTATAATTACTATAACTCTATTCATAAGGACTATCTTTTGAACATACAATTCTCCAATTGATCCACTTCGAAATTTTCCCATATAGGCAAGAAATGTGATAACTTCTTCAATCAATCCACATTCACCCAAATAGCATCATTCCTCTAAGTATTCCTTGGGAGTCCCACCATGAAATCCATGGTGACATCATACAACTTCCTTTATAGATTGGTAAATAGCTATAGTAAACCACTAGGCCACTGATGGTCATCCATCACCGTTTGATAGGTATAGAATCATGTCACAAACCATAAAATATCCTTTTTCATGACCGACCACCAATACTATTGACATTGGTTATGGTACATTTTTATCAAACTCATATTCACTCATCTATGGCTTAATGAGAAGGTTAAATCCCACAATAAAATATTTCCCTCAACTCCAAACACTCAAGATCCTCATACTCCCTCTCCCTAATCAGGCTCAAAATTTTGGATTCCACTGTTACTGATATGAGGGTCATCTTCTCCATGCCATAATGACATACAATATGCATCTCAGTTATAATTATCATCATATTCCATTGAGAACTAGACTCATGTACTATATGGGTCTATGTTTTCCTACTTAAAGTGTCAAAAATACTATTTCCCTTCTCAGGCATATATGCTAGCTCAAAATCAAATGACTACACAAACTAAACCCAAGTCCACTTCTAGTGATTCAAATCTCATTATGATAAGTTATAATTTAATATCTTTTGATCAGTATAAATAGTAATCATTTCACCCTATAGATAATTACTCTAACACTCTAAAGTATAAACCATTGTAGCTAACTCGAGTTCATGAATAGGATAATTCTATTAATGTGGATTCAATTTCCATGAACGATACACCATAAATCGATCTCCCTATATCATCAATACTACAAGTATTACCCCAATAGTGTCAGAAAACAATGAATAATCCTCCCCTAGATTTTTTAGGATCAAGATTATAGTATTGGTCAAACACTTCTTCAACTTCTCGAACGAATTATCACCTGATCTAGACCATTCAAATATTATTCCCTTTAGGATCAAGCACAAAATTCATGGTTTCAAGAGGGGAATTTTCATGATGAACCAATAATAATAGCCTATAAGGCCCAAAAATATATATATATCAAAAACATTCTTAGGATACTCCAAAAATATAGTTACCTACACCTTCTCTGGGTCAGCTGACACACCATCCTCCAAGATTATTTTCCCCAAGAAATGTACCTGATCAATTCAGAATTGAAACTCATATATATTGTTGTATAGTCTATGCTCTCTCAGTGTATATTGGATGATGTAAAGATTTTGGTCATGATCTCGTGAGATTTATAGTATACCAAGATGTCATCAACAAAAACAACCACACACTAATCGAAGTATGGGAGGATGATTCAGTTCATTAAGGCCAAAACACTTTTTAGGTCTTTTTATGCCCAAACAGAATCATGAAGAACACATAATGGTCAGAACTACTTCAAAAAGATATATTTGGTATATCAGAAGGTTGCACTATAAACTGAGGATACCCTGATCATAAGTAAATATTATAAAACAACCAAGCTCCAATCAACTTTATAAAAAGATCATTGATAAGAAGAAGATGATATAAGTTATTCTCTTTCATTTGATTCAACCTACAAGAACAAGGTTCTGTAAGCCTTCTTAAAAAACAACACAGGTGAACCCCCCCCCCTTCCAATTGACATAATTATATGGATAAATCCATTTTCCATCAACTCTTCCAACTAATTCATGAACACTTTAAACTCTATTGGTGAAATTCTATATAGTGGAATAGAAAATGGTTCTGCTCTGGGTATGAGATCAATCGTAAACTCCACATACCTCTCAGGTGGTATCCTGAGATATATTCACAAAAAACATCCAAGAATTGGCTCACTATGGGCCTAAATTCATCCTTCTTCACACCCTCATTGTCTAGAAATATACACGATACTTGGTTTGTGAGCTCCCCCATTTTCTGAAGAATTGGTGTTGCACGGTCTGCCTTGATATCCCACCCTCCATGGTAAATATAATTATCACCCTCATGATATGTAAAAGTATGTCTCATGTTGTAACAATCTATGTGGGATTGTTATGCTACTAACTATTTCATTCCCAAAATTAAGTCAAATACTAACATATTAAGTATGTATAGATACCAATGAAAGTGATACTCCCAAACTATGAGAGAACACCCCTTTCATAAATAGATGTCTCTCAAACATACATTCAATGGTGTATTAATCTTCATAATGTCTCTAAAAAATTCCACCACCAAGATCAAACCTTTCGAAAGTTGTGCGTATATAAAGGCATGAAAAGCATCAGTATCGAATAAGAAACTCAAAAACATTTAATCTATAAGAATCATACTTATAAACATCGATGGTCAATTATCACTATCCAAAAGTGAAGGTTGAACTGCATATAGATTTATTTCCCCTCTTCCATGTGCTGCAGTTTGAGTCCCATGAGAGCACCACTCTGCTGGTATATGCACTCTTTATATGACTACCCACGTCCATTGTCTCAACTTCCACAAAAATTAAAACTCTAGCTTCTATACTGGTATGGGGTGGAGGTCCCCCTTTCGGCACTCTGGTTATTCATAACTCCTATTTCACAACCTTATTATTTCTAGATGAATCGTTGTAGATGTCCCCTCCTATTGTACGCTTCGAAATCTTCTGATGGTTGGGGGGATATTTACGAACATGAACCAGACAACCACACTAGTGTAAAATCATTCAAGAGATTTCCTAAGTAAATGACCCTTCCCTCGAGCCACTACTGACTACATCTCTAGTTAACATTCTCTAATGAATGATTCCCACTATTAGAAGATTTACCCTAAGAAATTCAGCTAAAAAATACATATCCTCCACAGGAAGGCTCCTTTAGGTTCCCCTTAGATATAATAGCCTGATTCACAACCTCTAAAAACTTCTTCATCCTTAATATATTCACATGGGAATTATTTTAAAATGTAAGACCATCCTAAGATAGATATGATGAAGTATCCCCATCCCCTTCCAACATAGGAAAAAAGAACTACAAAATAGTAAATCATCTAGTATATTTTGGGAGATACATTCTCCTATAGTAAAATCTATTGAACTCATCTTCCCTCTCCTATTTGAGAATCTCATGATAAATGTGCTCCATGAACTTCTCATTCATTTCATTCCACTTCATATTCTCCAGCGGTCCATCACCAGTCTTGATGTCACACTAATTCATAGTTGTACCATGTAACATATAACCATATAGTTTGACTCTTTTTATAGTAGGAGTCTCTAATTGGTCCAGAATAATCTAAATATATTTGATGTAGAACTCAACTACCTAAGGACCACCCTATTTGGTAAATTTTGGAGGGTGATGGAACTGAAATTCTCATATCGAATTAGATAGAACTTTCATAGCCCACCCATGGTCTCTTTCTATATAAAAAATAAAGTGAGAAATTTTATCATGGAACTTCTCCTTGACTACTTCTCCAGGAACCATCAAAGCCTCTGGTTCCACTACTAGAGGATCATTTTTAGCCATATCTTCCTATCGTCCTATAAAAAATACCCATCATGGAAACATATTTCTATAATTCTAAACACATGTCTTATGACACATTAAAGAACCTTAACACATTTATGGGAATTCACATAAATCTATAACAATTCATTACCCCTTATATTTCCACATGGTTAGAACCAATGCACCATCACTACCCTGAACCATTCATTATATAGATCAAGGAAAACATAGTGTAAACAGTTTCACATTTCAATTTTTATCAATACACCCCCATTTATCCATTTCATTTTCCATATTGGTATCATTTTTCAATTATAAATTTCACATTAGACACCTTTTCATTTAACATAAACAACCAATAAATTCATTTCCATTAAAACAACCAATCCCAAAACATGCTTTTCCATTCATTCCTAAAATTATTTATTCCCCAATAATACCTAAGTGCTAAAAATGATGCATGTATTCTCAAATTCCCTGACACATCAAGCCATGAATAAAATATTAGTAATCAGTACTAACATCAAACAAAAAGTGCATCACCAAAAGTAAAATAACATCCAACCTTAACATAAAACATAAATAACATCAATCGCACCTAGGGTACATGGGATTTATCCAATTACTAGGTTAAATTTTCATATTCATAGGCTTGTGACCAATTTAAAAATATTCCTATTCTCCTATCTACCATTAAAAAATTGCATTCCAAAATAAAATAAAATAAACCTAGTCCCTAATACTAATATGTAATGTACTGACCACGGTGCCAAATGTCAATTCCCCATGTCAGTCCACTACGTGACCTCAAGTGTACCACCCCATATGCCAGAGGCTGTTGAATGGAATTGACTGTCTATTACAAATCAAGGGGATACTATGCCCTATTTATTAGAGTAATGCAATAGAATAAATAGATAAGAAATAACCAAATGATACCAACCAATAAATTGAATGATACTGTGATCAATACGTACCAATCTCACATGATGAACCAAACATGAATAACTGACCAATACTAAAATAGAAGATATTTCATTCTATATATGTGTTAAGTGTCAAATACAAAACCCAAAATTAAAGACACTAACAACTCTCAAGTGGGTCCTACCGCAATTTCCAGTCCGCTCATTCAATCAACATCCCAACTCATCGATATTACATAGGTATTTTTCACTAATCCTATTCATTAACCATGATGTCTATTTGCGTGCTGATCAGGTAGTCAGAGTGTTGTGTGTGTACAAATCTGTATGCCACCTCTAATGATGTTAAAAATAATATCCAGTCTTTAACATTGTATATAGTTTTATAAAGAATAAATTAAATAAAGTAAACAATTATCACATTTCATTATTCTTTAATTAACCACATAAATTATTCAGGTTCAGGATGAATCTAGAACCATCAATACCTTCTTCGACCTGTGCTGGAGTCTGATCAATATATCATAGGAATTCACAATTGATTATAACATGGGATACCATTATCCATTTAATTTCAATTAATACTACGGTTACTAGGAACGATAGTCCAATGACAACATTTTGCGCTTAGAATTCCATGCCCAACACCTTGTGGGTATTTCAATCATTAGTCTATGTCCCTCAACCTATTTTTTGTTGAGTCAATAAGGTTTTCCTTATGATTTTTCCATTCCTTCATACATGGGGGAGATTGTTAATTCATTAAGGCAATCCTTATTACTTCATGATTCCTTCTTGTTTTGAAAATCACAAACACCTTATCTTAAGGAAATTTTTATTTTACCCTTGATTTATTTCTATAAGGAAAATTTCATTTCCCAAGGAAATTTACCCTTATCTAGATTTCATTGCTCATATAATAAATTTTCTAACTATAAAATTCAGATTGAAACCAAAACCTCGGAATCCCATAATTACATAGATATGAATCATTCTATTTTAGGATCATAATTCTCAGAATTCTGGTTATGAACTCTTCTGAGTTATGACTCTGAATTATGAATCAGAATTCTAGTTATGAACTTTATGAGTTCTGATTCCGAATTTTCAATCAGAATTACGGATACAAACTCTTCAGTGTTCTAACTCTGAATTCTAAATATGAATTCTGGATAGGAACTTCTCTAAGTTCTGACTCTGAGTTCTCTGAATTCAGACTCTGAACTCTTATGAGTTCTGACTCTAAATTCTCATGAACCCTGAATCCGAACTTTGTAAGTTTAGGTTCTGAATTCTTGTCAATTCAGATTCCGAATTTCCTTGAAATTCAGACTCCATAATTCTATAGAATTCAGGTTCTGAATTCCTAGAAAAAAGAATCCAAATATCCTTGTATTGTAGACTCCAAATTCAATTTTGGTTAGATTCCGAACTTTCATTTGCTTATATTCTTAATATTGGATTTTAGTTATGTAACCATATTTTTGATACATCTATTTTTTTATAAAACAATGTCATGATTTCAGTTACTCACTAATTTTTGTTTGAGTGACACATGTACAGGTCCCTCCGAAATTCAAGGAAAAATGTGACGATTGGAGGATGGAGTTTCCCATTAAAGTCATGCCAATAAATAGGATCTCATTTGAAAGAGCTCAAGACTTTTGTAATTTTTGAAGATCAGAACTTTCAGAAGTGACTTCTAGAGAGAGGTTCTTATAAACACTTAGGATTCATGAAAAAAAATTTGAACTACTTGTTCAAACATTTCTTCGTGCAGATTTGCTTAGTGTAGAGGTTTGATTTCCTTGAAATCAGAGACTTTGGGTTGTGAAGTCAGAAGTGTCGATTTCCTTACAAATCGAGGGCTTGCGGGGAGATCAAGATAGATACTGATCGTCAGATTTAGGGCTTACATAGGATTGAGTAAGACAGACTTTCTTGAAAGTATAAATCAAGGGACCTCTTATCCAGGGTTGTTTGATATCCTCATATTTGGGTTAAAAGAGTTACTACTTGTCACTTTTAGTATTATTTTTTTCCACTGTGTATTTGTATTGTAAAGGAAATTATAACTTTCTTATAATTCCTTACATTTGTACTCTGATTTAGTTAGATTCTATACGCTTTAAGTTAAAATCTTATTTGTTGTAAACTTTTGTTAAGTTTCATTTCCGGAATCACTTTTCTAGAATAAATCAATATAATAGAACTTAGAGGTGTTGTGAATTTTGGTTATGCAAAATTTATTTAGGGATTTTTAAATAATACAATTCACCCCCCACCCTCTTATTTTTGAGTATCTCATGTTTATATATTAAATCCTAAATTTTTTATTATAGTGTATATCATACTCAGACATACCATTTAACAATTGGTATCAGAGGTTGGCAACCTCATATTATGAACCAATCCAAAAATTGGTATCAAATGAATAGGAACAATATGAATCAATCTCACGATTAGATTCAGAAGAGAATTATTTTTCAGAATCAAATTTTTGGATTCATATTTTCAGACTCATAAAGTTCGTATTCATTCTTTCTTAGAGATAAAATATCTAGTTCCTTTCATAGGATATTTTCTCTTGTTTACAAACTCTTACTACTAAAAAGTTTGTGTGCCAAAGATTTTCTTAAGGATGGCATGTTTAAATGTTAGTTCTATTGATAATCAAAATCCTACCAGACCTCCTATTGTTGATGGAAATGATTATGAGTACTGGGGAGACAGGATGAAGACTTTCATTATCAATACTAAAGTTGATAACTATCTAATTCTGACTGGAGATTATAAGATTCTGGATAAGGAATTGAGAACCTTTACTAATCCGGAGAAATCAGAATATCAAGAAAACATCAGATTCAGAAATACCTTTGTTATGTTCTATGACTAGGAACATATATAGTCAAATATCATTGTTTGAAGCTGCAAATAGTATTTGGAAGAAACATGAAGTTAAACACTTTGGTACATCTAAAGTCATAGAGACAAGAAGAGCTATGTTAAGAGCTGAATACCATGGCTTTAACGTTCATTATGGAGAACCTATAAGAAAATTACAGAAAAGGTTTATGACTATAGTGAATAGTTTACAATATATGGGAGAAAAAAATTTCATGATGAGGCCCTTGATGAAAAGATCATATATATCATGCCAAATGAATGGGAGTCCAAGAGGACAGTTATTGATGAGAACAGGAAAGTCACTCAGATTTCCTTAAATGAGTTGTTTAGAAATCTTCTTCACCATGAAACCAGAATGAAGAGAGATGATAGAAATGTTAATAAGAAGAATAGAAATGGAGGAGTTTATTTTATAGACACTTCTAATCATATGAAAGCCAAGACCCCAGAGAGAGTAACTAGATCAAAGCTAAATAAATTCATTATTCAGTCAGAATATAGTGACATAGAAAAGTCTGAGAATGAATTAGCTAATCTTTCTTGGAGAATGAACTAGATTGTAGCTCAAAAGAATCATCATAATAAGTACAAGAAGAAATACTGGAGAGATAAGAAAGATAGAGAAGTTGCGTGTTATGAATGTATAAGAACAGGTCATGTCAGACCTGATTGTCCTTTGTTGAAAAATAAGGAAAAAATGAAAGAAATTAAGAAAGGAACAAGAAGAAATTATATCGATCAAAGCACAAGAAAATCCTTAAAGCTAATGATACTTGAAGTGCTAGCTGTTGAGACTCTTCAAAAATTGAATCTTATGAATATGATTCATCAGCACAGAAGAATATGGGATTCATTGCTACTACTTCTTTTTCTAATACATGTCTTATGGCCAAGGTACGCTCTACTGAGGATTTAACAAATTTATCTCATGATGAGAATTACTATTCCTAAAATAGTACATCTAATGAAGATACTGCATCCTCAGAAAAGAAGAAATACCTTCATATGAAGAAGTTTCTATATTTTCCAAGTTACTTGATGCAAGAAATTGTAAAATTTATAAGAAATTAGACAAGGAAAATACTAGGGAATAAATTCTTACAAAAGAGATTTCAGATCTTTCTAGAGATCTTAGAGATAAAGATGAGCTTTTAGAAAAACTGTCTAAAGACCTTGAGAAAGAAATTTTTGTTAAGGAAGAACTTTCTAAATATATTTAGAATTATATTTTAGAGATAAAAGTGTTTTAGGAAAAATCAAACTCTAAGGAAGTGATTCATGAGGATAGAAATTTAGTCATCAGACTGAAATCTGAAATATTTTCTCTTAAGAAGCTTCTTGCAAACTTTACCTCTAGGAAGGAAAATTTTGACAAGATGTATTCTCAAATTAAACCACAAGTAAACACTATTGGGGTAGGTTATACTCACCAATAACTGGTTTTCCAAAACAACTATTTTGTTCCTCCTAGAGCCCATTTTTGCACTAAATATCAATGTGGTGGGCATTGGAAGAAAACAATTTCCTTGAATAAAGTTCAATCTATTGGGTTTCATACAGATTATTTTTCTAAACAAATTTGGTTACCCAAAATTTTGTTGTCTAACAATTCTGGATCCAAGAATGTTTAGATTCTGAAATTATAACTTTCTTATTTTCATAAATATAAAAAAGGTACCAACAAAAATATGTGGTACATGGATAGTGGATGTTCTAGGCATATGACTGGTACAAAAAACTATTTTGAAAATATTATCAAGATTAAAGGAGTAAATGTAACTTTCGGAGATAATGCTCAGGGAGATATTATTGGAATAGGTAACATCGGTCTTCCTGGAAAAACTTTGATTTCAAATGTTTTATTTGTTAAGGTTCTTAAGCACAACCTCATTAGCATAAGTTAGTTATTTGATGAAGGTTACCTTGTGAATTTTAGGAATGATAAGTTCTTAGTACACAATTCCAAGGAATATTTTATTCTTTTTGCCAATAGGAAAGATAATTTTTACACACTAAACATAGAAGACCTTAGGAACCAAGATCTACCTTGCCTTAGTGCAATGGAAGATCATTCTTGGTTATGGAATATAATGTTAGGACACTGTAACCTTAGGAACTTATGGAAACTTTCTAAGAAAGGACTAGTTAAAGATCTACCAGAGCTTAGATTTGATTCTTCAAAAGTCTGTGATCCTTGTCGATATGGAAAGAAACATAAATCAAGTTTTAAATCAGTCGGTGAAGTCTCCACTACGGATGCATTGTAGTTAGTGCATATGGATCTCTTTGGTCCTACAAAAACTGGAAGCATTTGGGGAAAATATTATTTATTTGTCTTGGTTGATGATTACACTAGATTTGCGTGGGTCTATTTTCTAGTAAAGATGTTTGAAGCCTTTACTTCTTTAAAAAGTTTTAGAGCCCAAGTGAAAAATCATAAAAACCTTCCATTGAAAACTAATCATTGTGATCATGGAGGAGAATGTCAAAATCCTGATTTTGAAACTTTTTGCAGTAGAAAAGGTATTACTAACAACTTTTCAGCACCTAGAACACCTCAAAAAAATGGTGTTGTTGATAGAAGAAATATAATTCTTCAATATATAACTAGAACCATGTTGAGTGAGTATTTTTTAGCCAAACATTTTTGGGCTGAAGATGTAAATACAGCTTGTTATACTATAAATTGTTTTTTGATTAGACATTTTCTTAATAAAACTCCTTATGAGTTATGGAATGGTAAAAATCCTAGACTTTCCTACTTTAAGGTTTATGGTTGTAAGGTATTCATTCTGAATACTAAAGATAATCAACATAAATTCGCACCAAAATCTGATGAATGAATTTTCTTAGGCTACTCCACAACTTCTAAGGCATACAGAGTTTTCAACAAAAACACTTGTACTGTTGAAGAGATAGTTTATGTTAAATTTGATGAAATTTGTCCTTTTGTTTTTAAACTACCCCAACCTACATCCTCGGATGTCACACCCGTCGTTTCTAATTTATTTATTTTATTAATTTTCTTTGCGTCGAGTAGTTTGTGTCCAAACTCGAATTAAGTTTTTGAGTTATTTATGTTTTGGCCTTGATTGCGTCCAGCGAAACGCAGTCGAATCTGCGTGGCCTCGCTTGGGTCGTTGCGCGGCCCCACCTGATCACCGCACACCTTGCCGATGTTTAATTAATGAAATAAAATTAATTAACAATTTTTTTAATAATAATAATCATAATAATGTCATTTGAGATTATTATTATTATTATTATCATTATTATTATTATTATTATTTCTATTTTAGTTTATTACAACTATTATTGTTTTGTTAATTTTACTATTATTATTATTATGCTAATTATTATCATTATTATTATTATTATTATTACCACTTGTTTTGGTTTTGACTTTTGTTTTATGTTTTTATTTAGTTTTATTTTTAATTGAATTTTGTTTTAAGTTTTTATTTAGTTTTATTTTTATTTTATTTTTCTCATTCTTTTTTTTCATTTCGCTCTTGCATCGTGACCTAGCTCCCCCCTTTCCCCATTTCTTTTTCTTCTTCTTCTTCATCCCGTTGAAAATTCCCCCCCCCCTTCTCCCAGGTTTTGTGTTGCCTCCCTCTCCCCTTGTCCGAAGGACTCCCCCTCTCGGCCTGGTCGATTTTCGACCCCCCTGCCCTATCCGCTGCAGGCTCCCACCCCAGCTCCCAGGCACGCCGCTCCCCTGACTGCCGCCCCGCCTTGTCCCTCGGACCGCACCCCAGCTCTTCACCTTGCTCGATCCGTCCACCGGATCAGCACCCCCTTTGGCACCCCGACTCCCCTCGCACCACCTCGTGCCATCCCCACGAACCCTCCCTCCCCTGTTCGGTCGAGCCCCCGACGAAGCAGTGCACCGAACCAGCCGGCCTCCTCCTTCCTGCAGCCCCGGACGATGCCATGTCTCCCTCTCCGGTGACCCTCTATTTAGTACAATCCCTCTTTTCCAGTAGCCTCCGTCAACCTCCGGCCAACACCTCCCACTCCTCTGGTGGACCTTTTAAACACTGACCAGCCTCTCGCTGCCTCAACAATGGTGTGTTTTCCCTCACTTGGTTGTTCTTCCTTTCCAGTAATGTTTCGGGTAAGGGTTTCACATTGTTTGTTATCCTAATTGTGCTGATTTTGGTTCGAATTCTGGTTTAGGGTCCAATTTGGGATTCCTTGTGGTGCATTCGTGGTGCGAGTAGAGTTTCGCACCGATTTGTGGGAATTTCGGCATCAATGGTAGGTGTCTCCGTGACATATAAACATTAGATAAATTTAATATGTTTGTTGAAATTTATTAATGTATTCCTTGATTTTATTAAGTGATGTGTTTGGTGTTTTTGAATTGGTTTGTGTTTAAATGTTGAAGTCGGATTTCTAATATAGAGATTGGAAAGGTTTTGGTGTGTCCTACTTGTTGCACAACATTGAAAATTTATTTCAAATTGTGTTTTTGGTAATGACTCTTTGGTTTGATTTTTAATGTTTTTGTCGATATTTTTTTTAAGGATCACCTTTGGTTCTTTTGTGGTGTGCATTGGGTGCGATTGAAGAACTCAACAAATTTTGTGTTAATTCTTGATGTTTTGGTTAAATTGTTTGATTTAGGGTCAATTTGGATTTTTTTTGAGTTGTGGTAGGTGGTAAACAATCCTTTCGCACCATTTTTGTGAAGTCGTCCAAACCGAGGTAGGTGGTTTCGCTCATAATTATTGTCTGATGAATTTATTTGCGTGTTTAATTAATTCATCATATGATTTAGTTAGTTTGCAGGGTGCTAAGTGGTCTTATTTTATTATATTGAGATCTCATGTGCATTGATTTGTTATTAATGAGTTTTTATGATATTAGTGTGATTTTCTGGAAACCCATGTCAAGCTGGTTTAGTGTTTTATAAATTGTTAAATTTTTAATTAAGTGATATTTGTGGTGCAAATCATGTTTCTATAATATTATGTCATGTGTCTGGTTGTGAAGTGGCATTTTAAAGAAAACCAAATTTATCGTTAGTGAAAACATTGTTTCATCGTTTGTTAGCACTTGTGTTAAACTACTCAAATGGTTTCTTTTTAATTGGTGTAAGTGGTGTGGATTGAACTCTTGATGTGGTGTTGTGTGTGTTTGGTTACGAAAGAGGGTTTATTTGGTTTTTTGTGTAAATTCATGCACTTCTCTTCAAAATATGTTTATTAAAAATATTAAATGTTTTATTAAATAGTTATTAAGGATGCATGTAGTTTTAATTGGTCGTGTAAGAAATGCATATTGAGTTTTGGAACATTTTAGTGTGCATATTATTTCAAATGGATTTGGTGTGTGAGAATGGTTTTTTTTTGTGTGTGATGTATTTCTTGGTTTGAGTGTATGATTATGACATGTGGCATGAAATTTGAATTACTTGAGCACAAACAGGAAGCCTAGGTACTAGGTGGGTGGACTAGACTAGCGTGCTAGTGATATGGGAGTGGCCTTGGCCCAGTTTCACTTAGCGGGATTGACGCTTGCAACACTAAATAAACATTGGATGATGACTGGAGACCACTATGGTAGGAGATGTTTCCCTACCAGTGGCTCGTTCACGGGAATGTATGATATGGTTCACCGAGATGTGAGGTTCTAGGGTCCCACTTCTCGCTAGTATCTTTAGGGTCTCTCCCATGTATTGTGCTCTTCCTCTGCTTTCTGCTCACCATTGGCACACGGTGTGTCGTTGGGGTTACCAAGAAAAGTGTGTGTGTGTGTGTGTGTATGTGTGTGTGTGATTCTGCATGTCTGCGTGCATGTGTGGGTGTTCGTGCGTGTGTGTAAGTTAATTTAAGTTGTTTTCCTTTTAGAGAAGTTTCCCCTAAAGAACCATTTTCATTAAAATTCTTTAAGAACTTATTTATTTTTATTGTGTTAAATTGAAAATGTATTTGTCTTTTAATAATTATGCGAGGAACCTTTTCTCGGTGGCACCCTATTGGGATTTTAGCTCACACCCTACATACACACTTGGATGTATGTAGATTCTGTTTCTTCTGCTTTCCAGGTTATGACTTCGTGCTCCGTGATGGAGGTTCAGGTTGCAGTTGTTCTTTTCATGAAGAGTGCTATTGATGTGGCCTCTCTTTTGCCGGGAGGTTTTGAGTAAGATTTTTAGTTTCCACTGTCGTCTTTTCTTTTTAGTTATTGGTTCGAGTTGTAGACTTTAAAAATGTTCATAGTTTAAAGACGTGTTTGGTTTTCTTTTTCCAGTTTCAGTTTATTTATCTGGCTAGTTGTTTTTCTGTCTTTTATTTCGGGTAAAATCATTCCCACTTGTTACATATGATACTCTGTCACTTGTGCCTGCCCGTGGGGATCGGGAACGCCCTTCGGGCCATGTCCCGGATTGGGTCGGGTGCCGGGTCGGATGACAACCCGGCCTGGTTCGTGACAAAATGGTATCAGAGAGCAGGTTGCTCTCTTGGGTCGTGTTCTTTCGGGATAGAGTCACAGTATACTTGAGTTAAGGTTGTCAGAACTCGACGTTCTAGCTACGAGCAATGTTCCTGGCCAGCACACCTCGTGACGGGACTCGAGTTACCAAAGTAGGTTGTGGTTTTTCTGAGTTTTTGGTCCTTGCAGATAATCTTGTCTAAGGGAAATGAAAAGGGGTAAGGTCAGTGGTCCTAGTAAGCTCGCAGGGTCTGGCAAGCCATGTGGATCCGGGGACACTGTCCTAAAATACTCTCCATGTCTAGCGACACGATTAGCTTATGGCCGCCAACCATATGCCCCAATCACCCGTTGACACTAGTGTCCTCTTGTATTGTTTCTCGTCTCTTTGTTTTGGATTTGTGGAAATTTGGTTTTTAAGTAAAAATGTTTTGATCTTGGAAAATGTTTTCAAATAAAGTGTTTTAAAAATGAAATGGTGTTTGAGGTTTGAAAATTGTGGGTTGGATGTTTTGGTTTTGATCCTCAGCGCTCTCATGGGAAACCACATGCATGAGTGTATATGAAAAGGGAAATGGTTAATGGCATGAGCGGATGAGTTCCTGGATGGACATGAGGTGGGTGTCGGTGCGGCACGAGAACATGCATATGCGAGGCTCATGGGACACCATTGGTGTTTGTGCAACCCACTGGGTTTGATTATTTTCAAAATGTTTTGTTAAACGAAAAAATTGGTGCTTTATTAAACAGAGTTTGTGTGGTGTGTCCTAGTATTTCTGATATGTTGGATCTGAGGTGTTTAGACCCGAGGATCCCTTCTGGCTGATTTGTGTCCTGAGTTTGAATTCTTTTTTGTAAGTTGGTATGCAAGCGTGTAGTTAGTTAATTCTTTTGAAAAGTTCTTCAGGAAGACCTTGCAGTGGTTCCCCCTGCACGTTTGGTGTTCTCTTGTGGTATGTCTTGACCATTGGATCAGTTTGGTTGGGTCCATGGTTTTATTTATTAGCTAGTGTATGCCCCCCATAAAGCGTTGACATGTGATTGAAGTGTGGCCACAGGAAATTCGCCATTGGCCGGCCCTCTAGTTGATTAGAGTAATCACTTCTTGGATTCTAGAATTGAACCCACCTATCATTTTTACATCTAAGTAGATCCTCTCGCAGTGGGATGACAGATGCGAGGGGAGTTGAAGGGAGTTTCAGTCTCTTTGAGTTGTCTGAGTCATTGGGTATGAAGTTTCATGTCGTTGCGTCTGAAGTTTCCCCCTTGAAACGATGAAAGTAATTCCAGCAGGGAAGGGTGAAAGCGGTTCAGAGTTATTAGTGTTGACCAGCGTCTTGAAGGGCTTTGTAGTACTTTCATCGGCTGCAAGGGTCATGTTTGGTGACACCTTGCAGTGTGAGTTCTCTTTGATAGTCAAGGGTGAAGTTTGACCTCTTTAATTTTAGTGTTATGTTTTGAAATGGTGAAGTAGATTCCAGTTGGGAGAGGTGGAAGCAGCCTAGAGTGGTCGGTGCTGGCCACTATTCTAAATGACCTTTGCTCCTTTGTTGGTTTCGTTTAAGAAAGGGTCTACGTTAGGCCACTAGTGTGGCAGACCCAGTCACATGGGGATGCTATGGTCAACTATAGGAATCACGTGTTGTTTAAGACCCAGTTTGAAGTCCCTCTCTTTATAATGTTCCTCTCAATAGCAATGATCATGTTTAGGTGACGATTTGTGGGGTCGTGTTCTAATCCAGTGTGACAACGGGTGATGTGCATGCACCATTCCATCTCTTTTGTTGGTGAATGTTTATTGTATGATCAATTGGATGTCGTAATGTGTTGTGGTTGCTGGTGTTTCCTCGGTTTTACTGTGGTTGCATGTGACACCAAAAGGAGAAGCTCTGTTCGGGAGTCTTCAATACCTGACTGCGAGGCAGGAGATGCTTCAAACATCAGGGCTCCAGCCATAGGCCTCGGAGTGAAGTTGGCGCGTGTTCAGGAACCCCAGTATTGTATGAAACCCCAAATTCATTTCTATCATCGTTGTTGAAAGTGAAAGCAACTTAAATTGTTTTCTATGGTTGTTTTTTTTTCGAACGAACCGTCTGGCTGCGTAAGGTTTCAGTGACTATGCGGAGGCATGTCCACCTCGACGCCTTAAAGTCTTGGGGGTTGTGTACCACTGGATTCAATCACTTTAGTGGTTCTTATGGGAGTCTGTTAGGTAAATCTGTCTCAAATTTGAATAAAGCTCATCCAGTAATGTGGAAATGCTGGTTTGTCTTGGGACATGATTTTGACGCCCCAGTAGTCAGGCTCCTCCCTCCCCGCCCCTTATGGTGGGGTGTTTGGTCACCATAAAGAATTTTTCAATGTTATGTATCCTCTGTTTGTTCTAATGGTGGTGATACCCATGATGGGTCTCACATAAAGGACTCTGGAATAAATCGGTTTTGGCCTTTTCTTAATGGTGGGGGGTCCGCCCGGACCTCCCCATGTTGGTTTTCTAGTATCGTCTTGGGCGTTGATAGGTTCTTAATGGTGGGGAGACCCACATTGGGTCTCGCACGAATGTCTCTAGAATGAATCTGTTCTAGACTTTTCATTAATTGTGGGGAGTCCAATCGAACCTCCCCGTGTCGGTTATCCAGTCTCGTCTCGATCGTCAGTGAGTTCCTAATGGTGGGGAGCCCCTATGGCCTCCCTATGTTGATCTTTTGCTTAGTTTTTTTTAAATATGGCTTGTTGATAAGTGATAAGAGTGTTCCTTGGATGTGTTTTGACATTGTCTGTTCATTCTATCCAAAGGTTGTGGCTTTCGTTTAATAGTTCTTGAGATGTATCGGCTTGTGAAGTTAGTTTCTGTGGGTTCAAGAGTTCGTTTTCTAAAACAATCAACTGGAGGCGTTCAAGCTCTTCAGGGCGGGCGACACATATCAGAAAATATTTTATGGGTTTCTTGATGTTGTCTTTGAGGCACTTTCTCTAAGCACGATGCTTTGGCTGCTTTTCGCTTGTTGGTTGTGGATATCCCCTCTAAACTTTAGTGGGGTATCAATTTCTTCTTCATTTTTCAACCCTAGTTGTGGCTTTCTAGGGACGGAAAGCATTATGGTGGGGAGATTTGTCACACCCGTCATTTCTAATTTATTTATTTTATTAATTTTCTTTATGTCGTGTATTTTGGGTCCAAACTCCAATTAAGTTTTTGAGTTCTTCATGGTTTGGCCTTGTTTGCGTCCAGTGCAACGCAGTCAAAGTTGTGCGGCCTCGCTTGGGTCATCGCGCGTCCCCGCCCGGTTCACCGCACACCTTTCTGATGTTTAATTAATGAAATAAAATTAATTAACAATTTTTTTAATAATAATAATCATAATAATTTCATTTGAGGTTATTATTATCATTATTATCATTATTATTATTATTATTGTTATTTCTATTTTAGTTTATTACAACTATTATTGTTTTGTTAATTTTACTATTATTATTATTATGCTAATTATTATCATTAGTATTATTATTATTACCACTTGTTTTGGTTTTGAATTTTGTTTTAAGTTTTTATTTAGTTTTATTTTTAATTGAATTTTGTTTTAAGTTTTTATTTAGTTTTATTTTTATTCTTTTTTTTTCTCATTCTTTTTTTTCCTTTCCATCTTGTGTCATGACCTAGCTCCCCGCTTTCCCCGTTCCTTTTTTTTCTTCTTCTTCATCCCATCGAAACTCCCCCCCCCCTTCTCCCAGGTTTTGCACCGCCTCCCTCTCCCCCTGTCCGACGGCCTCCCCCTCTCAGCCCGGTCGAAGTTTGACCCGCCTTCCCTATCCGTTGCAGGCTGCCACCACAGCTCCGAGGCTCGCTGCTCCCCTGACAGCCGCCCCGCCTAGACCCTTGGACCGCACCCCTTCTCTTCACCTTGCTCGCGTCGTCCACCGGATATGCACCCCCTTTGGCGCCCCGAATCCCCTCGCACTGCCTCACGCCGCCCCCACGAACCCTCCCTCCCCTGTTCGGCCGAGCCCCGGGTGAAGCGGCACACCGAACCAGCCGACCTCCTCCTTCTGGAAGCCCTGAATGCTGCCCTGTCTCCCTCTCTGGAGACCCTCTGTTTAACACACTCCCCCTTTTCCGGCATCCTCCGTCAACCTCCGGCCAATGCCTCCCACTCCTCTGGTGGCCCTTTTAAACCCCGACCAGCCTCCCGCTGCCTCACCAATGGTGCGTTTTCCCTCGCTTGGTTGTTCTTCCATTCTAGTAAAGTTGCGGGTAAGGGTTTCACATTGTTTGTTGTCTGAATTGTACTGATTTTGGTTCGAATTCTGGTTTATGGTCTAATTTGGGATTCCTTATAGTGCATTCATGGTGCAAGTAGAGTTTCACACCAATTTGTGGGAATTTCGGCATCAAAGGTAGGTGTCTCCGTGACTTAGCAACATTAGGTTAATTTAATATGTTTGTTTAAATTTATTAATATATTCCTTGGTTTTATTAAGTGATTCGTTTGGTGCTTTTGAATTGGTTTGTGTTTAAATGTCGAAGTCAGATTTCTAATATAGAGATTGGCAAGGTTTTGGTGTGTCCTCCTTGTTGCACAACTTTGAAAATTTATTTCAAATTGTGTTTTTGGTAATGAATCTTTGGTTTTATTTTTAATGTTTTTGTCGATATTTGTTTTTAAGGATCACCTTTGGTTCTTTTATGGTGCGCATTTGGTGAGATTGAAGAACTCAACAAATTTTGTGTTAATTCTTGATGTTTTGGTTAAATGTTTTGATTTAGGGTCAATTTGGATTTGTTTGAGTCGCGGTAGGTGGACAACGATCCTTGTGCACCATTTTTGTGAAGTCGGCTAAACCGAGGTAGGTGGTTTCGCTGATAATTATTGTCTGATGAATTTGTTTGCATGTTTAATTAATTCAGCATATGATTTAGTTAGTTTGTAGGGTGTGAAGTGGTCTTATTTTATTCTATTGAGATCTCATATGCATTGATTTTTTATTAATGAGTTGTTGTGATATTAGTGTGATTTTCTAGAAACCCATGTCAAGCTGGTTTAGTGTTTTATAAATTGTTAAATTTTTAATTAAATGATATTTGTGGTGCAAATCATGTTTTGATAATATTACGTCGTGTATCTGGTTGTGAAGTGGCATTTTAAATAAAACCAAATTTATCATTACTGAAAACATTATTGCATCATTTTTTAGCACTTGTGTTAAACTACTGAAATAGTTTCTTTTTAATTGGTGTAAGTGGTGTGGATTGAACTCTTTATGTGGCGTTGTGTATGATTGGTTACGAAAAAGGTTTGGTTGGTTTTGTGTGTAAATACATGCTCTGTTCTTCAAAATATGTTTATTAAAAATCTTTAATGTTTTATTAAATAGTAATTAAGGATGCAAGGTGTTTTAATTGGTTGTGTATAAAATTAAGATTGATTTTTGGAACATTTTAGTGTGCATATTATTTCAAATGGCTTCTGTGTGTGTGAATGGTGGTTTTTGGTGTGTGTGATGTCTTGATTGGTTTGAGTGTATGATTATGACATGTGGCATGAACTTTGAATTACTTGAGCATTAACGGGAATCTTGAGTACTTGGTGGGCGGACTAGACTAGAGTGCTAGTGATACGGGAGTGGCCTCGGCCCAGTTTACTCAGCGGGATTGACGCTTACAACACTAACTAAACATTGGATGATGACTGGAGACCACTATGGTAGGAGGTTTTTCCCTACCAGTGGCTCATGAATGGGAATTGATGATATGGTTCACCGAGACGTGAGGTTCTAATGTCCTACTTCTCGCTAGTATCTTTAGGGTCTCTGCCATGTATTGTGCTCTTCCTCTGCTTTCTGCTCACCGTCGGCACACAGTGTGACATTGGGGTTACCAAGAAATGTGTGTGTGTGTGTGTGTGTGTACGGGTGTGCATGTATCTGCATGTGTGTGTGCATGGGTGGGTGTGCATGCGTGTGTGTAAGATAATATAAGTTGGTTTCCTTTTAGAGAAGTTTCCCCTAAAAACCATTTTTATTAAAATTCTTTAAGCACTTATTTATTTTTATTCTGTTAAATCGCAAATGTATTTGTCTTTTAATAATTATGTGTGAAACCTTTTCTCAGTGGCACCCTACTGGGATTTTATTTCACACCCTACACACACCCTTGGGTGTTTGTAGATTCTTTTTCTTCTGCTTTCCAGGTTGTGACTTCGTGCTCAGTGATGGTGTTTTAGGCTGCATTTGGTCTTTTCATGTAGAGTGTTGTTGATGTGGCATCTCTTTTTCCGGGAGGTTTTGAGTAAGAGTTTTAGTTTCCACTGTCATCTTTTATTTTTAGTTATTTGTTTGATTTGTAGACTTTAAAAATGTTCATAGTTTAAAGATGTGTTTGGTTGTCTTTTTCCGGTTTCAGTTTATTTATCTGGATAGTTGTTTTTCTGTATTTTATTTCGTGTAAAATCATTCCCACTTGTTACTTATGGTACCTGGGTACTTGTGCCAGCCTGTGGGGATCGGGAATGCCCTTTGGGCCATGTCGCGGACCGGGTCGAGCACTGGGTCGGATGGAGACTTGGCCTGGTTCGTGACATCGGATGTGATTTCAAAAACTGATTATCAATCGTTGATAGAAGATCTTTCTGATAAGGAAAATATTCAAGAAGATACTACTAAAACATTTACCTAAGAATATTTCCTACCCTATGTTGATGAACAGGTTTTACAAAACCCAAATCAGTCGTTTCTAAAGAATCATCCTAGTGATAGTATCATTGGTGATATGAATCAACTTGTAAGGACAAGAAGTTCTTTAGGAAATGAAGTAGAACATCTAGCATTCCTTTCCCAATTAGAACCAAAAGGCACAGATGAAGCTTTAGGTGATGATGATTGGATAAAATCCATGCAGGATGAACTAAATAAATTCAAAAGGAATAATGTCTGGACCTTGGTTGAAAGACCTAAGGAAACTTCTGTTATTGAAGTAAAATGGGTCTTCAGAAATAAGTGTAATGAAAATGGAATCATTGTTATAAATAAAGCTATATTAGTTGTTAATTTCTATAATCAAAAATAAGGGATATACTATGAAGAAACCTAGGCTCTAGTAGCTAGACTTGAATCTATTTGTATTTTACTTGCCTTTGCAGCATTGTTCAATTTCAAACTTTTTCATATGGATGTGAAATGTGATTTCCTTAATGGTTATGTTCAAGAGGAAGTTTTTTGAACAACCTCCTAGGTTTGAAGATACAAAACATCCTGATCATGTTTCTAGACTTACCAAAGCTTTGTATGGCCTTAATCAAGCCCTTCGAGCATGGTATGATAGACTTATAGTATTTTTGCTTCAAAATAACTACGTTAAGGGAAATTCAGATCCAACCCTTTTAATAAATAAAGACAGGAAAAAAAATTTGATTATTCAAATTTATGTTTATGACATTATATTTGGTTCAACTCAAGAGTCTTTAACTGATTCCTTTTCAGATCTAATGAAATCTGAGTTTGAAATGAGTATGATGGGTGATTTAACATTTTTCCTTAGTTTTCAAATCTCTAAAAAACCAGAAGTAATCTATATATACCAACATAAGTATATTAATTATCTTCTCAAAAATTATGGATATGACAAAACTAAAAGTATAAGTACTCCTATTGGTACCTCAAACACACTCTATCTTGATGAAGTTGGGAAACCAGTAGATCAAACATCTTTTAGAGGTATGATAGGAAGTCTACTTTACATGGCAGATATTCATCCAGACTTAATGTTTTCAGTATGTTTATGTGAAAGATATCAATCAAATCCTATGAAATCTCACTTAAAGGCAGTGAAAATAATTTTTCACTACTTAAAGGGAACCATGGATTTAGGAATCTTTTATACTTCTTGAAATGATTCTGTTTTAAAAAGTTTTTCGGATGCTGACTTTGGTGGATGTAGAATGGATAGAAAGATTATATCAGGAACTTGTCATTTCAAATGAGATTCATTAGTTTCTTGGTCTTGTAAGAAGCAACACTCAGTAGCACTTTCCACTGCTGAAGGTGAATATGTAGCAGTTGGAAGTTGTTGTGCTCAGGTGTAGGGGATGCAACACACACTCACAGACTATGGTAGGAGTTTTACCAAAACACAAATTTTGTGGGAAAATACAAGTTCCATTTCCCTCAGTAATAACCCTGAACATCACTCTTATGAAAAACACATAGATATTAGACATCACTTTCTTATAGATCACAAACAAAATAAAGATATCATTCTTCAATTTATCAGAACACAATATCAACTTGCTGATATTTTTACAAAAAATTTACCCTTTGATAGACTTGAATACATTAAAAAGAAGTTAGGAATGTTAAATGTAAGGTAATATTCCTCATTAACTTCTTGTTGAACCAATATTCTTACAGCAATAAACTTCATTTCATAGGGGGAGTACATTTTTCTAAAAGTATTTCATATTTTTTGTAATGATGTTTTTCATATTTTTCATAAATAAGTTTTTCATATTTTTTGTAATGAATTTTTTCATATTTTTCATAATGAAGTTTTTCATATTTTCCGTAATGAAGTTTTTCATATTTTTCATAATGATGTTTTTCATATTTTTCATAATGAACTCTTTCAGGTTTTTCATAATGGAAATTTTCGTACTTAAAATATTCGTAATGGACATTCTCGTACTTGAAATTTTCGTAATAGAAATTACTGTACTAGAAATTTTCATAATGTATATTTTTGGACTTGAAAATTTTCGTAGTTAGTTCTTTAAAATTTTCGTAATGGAAATTTTCGTAATGAAAATGTTCATAGTTAGTTTTTTTTAATTTGCGTAATAAAAATTTTCATAGTTAGTTTTTTTTTCAAAATTTTTGTAATTAAATTTTTCATAGTCAATTTCGTAAAGAATATTTCCGTATAGAAATTTTCATAACGAATATTTTTGTACTCAAAATTTTTGTAACAAATATTTTTGTACTTGAAATTTTTGTAATGAAAATTTTCGTACTCAAAATTTTCGTAGTGGAATTTTGGTACTTAATTTTTTTTTGCAATATTTTTTTTCAAAGATTTTTCGTAATAAGTTTTTCATATTAAAACTTGTTTTAATGTAAAGTTATTCAATAAGAACATAATCTATTATGAATAATCCTTCTAAAATATGAAAGTTATGATTTCCTTCTTAAATTTTCGTAGTCATTATTTCATTGCTGGTATTTTCTTTTGTATTATAAATTCTCGAATTCTAGTTTTTCTTAAGAAAAACCTCAAAAGATTGGATCCAACCTAATTTTCCCTTGCGACTTTTATATCAACTGTTAGATCTGATCAGATGTTTTCTAAACCATTAGATTCGTTTGGAAGATGAAAGGTCACTTCAATCTCCTATATAGAGGACCCCCTAAGGGTTATCCCACATCAGTTTTCAAGCACTCGCGTGCTAAAGTTCTTCCCCCCTTTCATAAGCCCGTTCTAAATTTCCCATAGTTCCTACAATCTGAATGTCTGTAGAAGCCTCTTCTCAAGATATGTCTACCATGGATCCAATATCAAGATGGCAAGTGTACAGGGAAAGGTTGGTCCATCCTGACTTTTCCAAATACGATTCTATTATTTCTAATAATATCATGCTCAATGGAAGGGAAAGTGTAGCTATATCAAAGGTAAGAAATCGAGACTTGGTTTATCTGGATTTGCTTATAGAATTTTATGATTCAGTTTCTTTCTTTAAGGAAGATGGCAGAGAAAAATTATCCTTCAAGAGTTATGGAAGAACTTATAAACTCTCATACACCAAGGCTGCCAGCTTCGTGGAGTTATCTTATGAAGTGGAAGCCGAGTTTTGCTCTAAAAACTACAGGATATTCACGGATGTTTTATTAAGGTGAAATCTTTGGAATGTATTGGACTATCAAATGTAAAGACTGCAAAGATTTCTCATTTACCTATCGACAATCGGATCCTGTAGTTATGGGTTCAAGCCTTTTTCGTACCGAGAATAGGTGATAAGGACACCTTAAAGAAGAGTGACATATATATCTTGGATTTCTTGGTAAATCTATGGAAAATCAATTTGATGAGGCACATTCTCATTACGATATAGAACATCAAAAATGGAAATTTGATAGCTTAGATTATTATGTATCCTACCTTACTTTCCAAGCTAATAGTTCGGTGTATTGAATCATTCAATATCCCTTGCAGTTCCAAGCAAATGAATTGTAAAGTTATGCTTGTAAGTGATGACACTTTGAAAAGAATGAATGTGGGATTTTTTAAGGACTCAGGAGAGTTTTATAATCTACCAGAAGAAGACGCAGAGGTCATTCCAGAAAATGTTGAAAAATATGAACCATCAGAGAAGGCTGGCACGAAAAGAAATTTGAAGGAAGTGGAAGTAGAAGACAAAACCCCTAAATATAAGGAAGTCCAATCCGCACCTCCTAAACCCAAGAAGTAAAAATACTACATAGATGAGGTTGTATAAAAATGGAGGTAGGATAAGAAGAATAGAAAATTAGGGAATCCACAGTTCGGTTTGGATCTTTTTGAAGCTAAGGCAATGAAAGAATCAACTACTGAAGAGCTTTAGAATTAAGCCAAAGAGAAGAAACTTAAGAAGAAAATTTCTGAGGCCGAGATTGTGCAATCTCTCTTAAAGGCTATTAAAGTACCATCTGAAAATATTTCGGTGCCACATTCATTCTTGAAAGAGCCTTTACCTAAGACTCCAGAAAAGGATTTCTTCACTTTGGAAAAAGCAAAAGAAAAACTTTTTGAAGAAGTGGAAGAAGTGGTATAGATGGAAGAAGAAGAAAAATAAGGGTCTGGTAACACAGATGATCTTTTAAAGAAAGTTGAAGATTATCAAGACAAGGGAACCCCATCCGATAAATTGTCACTCTGAACTTCTGAAGTTGAGTCCTCGAAGCTCACCACTCCAGAGAAGGATGAAGAGAAGGATAAAGATAAGGGTGAAGAGAAAGGTGAATAATAAGTTGATAAATTTTCTTAAGAAGAAAGTCTAAATCATGATTTCATTCATCCTGAGGATGCTGAGTATAGAAATAAAAAAAAAAGAGGTAGATGAAGATTGAGTTGTGCAGTTGTCTGACAGCGATCACGAATATCCTGATGAAGAATTCGTACCGAGAATTGATAAGGGTAAATAGGTGTCTGTTGATACTCCTAGAAAATCAATAGTCAAGAAGAAGGAAGTTGAAGGAACATCAATGAGAAATCTTGTTGAGCTATAAAAACAAGCATCCCCAAGTCTCAAATTCTGAATCATCTTCGCTTGGTCATGATTTTATTGAACAATCCTTGAAGAAGCTTGTCGGGTCGATTCCGACTTTTTCAAGGACAGACTCTAGATTCAAGATGATTCAACATTATCTTTATCGAACATCAGATTTGGTGTCCATGTTGATGGAAAACTTTTTCAAGATGGAATTAGATTTCAAAACATTCCTTATAGGCTAAGAAGCTCACAGAAAGTCATGTAAGAAGATAGCCAGCTGGTCAAAGAAGACAGTACATGAAATGAGTGATCTTGATCAATTTCAAGAAGATGTCAAGGAAGCTTTTAATACCGAAGACACCAAAATCAAGGAACTTACAAACACCTTTAAGGAAAAACTAACTCTAGAACAAAATACTCAGATTCAACAGGTGAAAGACTTGAATGGGAAGTTGAACTATATAGCTCAAATATGGAAGAGGGAAAGAGATCTCCGGATGGAGTTTGAAGAGAAGCTTGAAAAGAAATATGAGTTGATGAAGGCTCACGAAGATGTTTTTAAGTCTCAGGAAGAGAGAATCAAAGATCTAGAGAAGAAAGATGATGAACATCACAAGGAGTTCATAATCTGAAAACCATTATCAAGAAGATGATTCCCAAGGAAAATAAAATAAAATAGACCCAAATCTGATCTTTTGTTGTATTTTTTTCCTTGTACTAATTTTTCCAACAGTAATGAAAGTATGGTTGTTTGGTTTCTTTGTATGTCTATACTAATATTTCAGGTACCATTTTTTTCTATTCCTTCAAACTCTTTTTGAAAATCAGAAAGTGGGAGAAGGAAATATAATTCTAAGGGGGGGAAGTAAAAATATTTCTAAGCATATTAAGATATATCCCTAAGTAAAGGGGAATTTATCTTAGGGGGAGTTCTCATTATGAAGATTTCCATACTCAAGATAATGAAATTTCTCATTCTAGAAATATAGAATATGATCATTAGTGTTACAAGGCCTAAGGGGGAGTTATTCATATTCATCTTTTCCAATGTGAAAAGGGAGATAAGTTTTATTTTTCTAATAAAGAAAAGTTTTTCTAAGTCCTTATATTCTTTTTTGTAAAGATGTTTGTGCTTTCCAAAAAGGGGGAGATTGTTGAGTCAATAAGGTTTTCCTTATGACTTTTCCATTCCTTCAAACATGGGATAGATTGTTAAATCATTAAGGTCTTCTTTATGACTTCATGATTCCTTCTTGTTTTGAAAATCACAAACACCTTATCTTAAGGAAAATTTCATTTTACCCTTGTGTTACTTCTATAAGGAAAATTTTCTTCCCCAAGGAAATTTTTTCCTTACCTAGATTTCATTTCTCATATGAAAAATTTTCTAAGTGTAAAATTCGGATTGAAACCAAAACCTCATAATCCCATAATAACTTAGATATGAAGCATTTGGTTTTAGGATCCAAATTCTCAGAATTATGATTATGAACTCTTCTGAGTTATGACTTTGAATTCTGAATCAAAATTCTGGTTACAAACTTTCTGAGTTCTGATTCCAAATTCTGAATCAGAATTCTGGATACAAACTCTTCAGATTTTTGACTCCAAATTTTGAATATGAATTATGGATACAAACTTCTCTATGTTCTAACTCTGAGTTCTTTGAATTCAGACTCCAAACTCCTATGAGTTCTGACTCCGAATTCTCATGAACTCCGAATCTGAACTTTGTATGTTCAGGTTCTAAATTCTTGTGAATTCAGATTCCTAATTTCCTTGAAATTTAGACTCCAAAATTCTATAGAATTTAGGTTCTGAATTCCTAGAAAAAAAATCCAAATAACCTTATATTGTAGACTCCGAATTCAATTTTGGTTAGACTCCGAACTTTTATTTGCTTACATTCTGAATATTAGATTTTAGTTATGTAACCATATTTTTCTTACACCTATTTTGTTATAAAATAATGTTGTGATTTCAGTAACTCACTAACTGCTGTTTAAGTGACATGTGTACAGGTCCCTCTCAAATTAAAGGAAAAATGTGACTGTTGGAGGAGGGAGTCAGCCGTTGAAGTCAAGCCTATAAATAGGCACTCATTTGAAAGAGCTCGAGAATTTTGGAATTTTTGAAGCTAAGAACTTTCAGAAGTGATTTCTAGAGAGAGAGGCTCTTATAAAATTGCAGTCTTCATGCAGAATGTTTTGAACTACTTGTTCAAACATTTATTCGTGCAGATTTGCTTAATGAAAAGGTTTGATTTCCTTGAAATCAAAGACTTCGGGTTGTAAAGTCAGAGGTCCCAATTTTCTTACAAATCAAGGGCTTGCGGGGATATCAAGATAGATACTGATCTTCGGATTGAGGCCTTTCCTGGGTTTGGGTAAGGTAGACTTTCTTGAAAGTATAAATCAATGGACCTCTTATCCAGGTTTGTTGGATATCCTCCTCATTGGGTTAAAAGAGTTACTACTTGTTACTTGTAGTATTTTGTTTACTGTTGTGTATTTGTATTGTTATGGAAATTATAACTTTCTTATACTTCCTTAAATTTGTACTCTAGTTTAGTTATATTCTATACGCTCTAAGGTAGAATCTTATTTGTTGTAAAATTTTGTTAAGTTTCATTTTTGGAATCACTTTTCTGGAATCAAGAAAGATATTATAACTTAGAGGTGTTGTGAATTTTGGTTATGAAAAATTTCCTTATGGATTTTTAAAGAATACAATTCACCCCCCCCCTCTTGTATTTGAGCATCTCATGTTTATAGATTCAATCCTACATTTGGTATTATAGAGTATATCATACTCAGACATACCATATAACATTTTTCATTCAGTTTTATATAGGATTTTAAAGCATTAGTTTATGTCCCACACTCCTATATCAATAAAAAAATATGGGCTTTTTAAGCATCTATCACTTTTCCACACAAAAATATCAAAATATCCAATATATAACAAATCACATATATCACAGTCCACATATATCATAACTTATTATACACTAGGGTTAAGCATCATTAAATTACTCATAAAACATTATCATCAAAATTTACAATTTCAATTATCAAATCAAAATAATGCTCATTACTTTTAAATAAAAGGAATATTATGAACAATTCCCCATTAAACCCTTTATTAAAATTTAATTATATAAATTATTAACCATTTAAGGTTAATCCAACCACCCCATTAATTTCCATTAATCATTCAATTCAATATCTCATTAGTTATAAAATTCTACAATCCCAATATCCTACTAATTACATAATCACAATTCAACCAATTTAAATTTTTCAAAATTCAACACATTCCATTATCACATGGTAATTTAATTCCATCAATATAATTTCATAATTCCATTAATTAATTATCTAGTTAATAAATTAACCTATTAATTAATTCAATAAAATATTCATTTTCCATTCATATAATTTGAAATTCCACTATTATATAAATCAAATTATAATTCAAGACTATGGTAATTGAAATTTGGACCACCTACCTCAATATCATTAATGAACGCCCACCATTGGAATTCCTCAAATTGAAATAGAAATTTATATCACTCCACGAAGAACGATATATAAAACCTAAACCTAGGTCAATATTAAATAGATTAACATATATCAAAACATAGATCTAAATCCATAAACAATGTGTAATAAATTATTTCTATTTATCCAAATAGAGATACGAGAAAGAGGGAAAACCACAAGGGAAGAGATTACCTACTTGGAGAGAAGAATATTCTTCAATCAAATCATTAATTCTTCTAGAACAGAGTTTATAAGGCCTTAGAATCCTCTTTAGAACTTCTAAAAAATGAGAGAGAACTTTTTAGGTTGAGTGGGGGAGAATGAGTGTGAATGACTGAGGTTATCATAATTTTAATATAAATTTTAGTGAAAATAATTCCACATCATGGTTTCCCATACAAGAGATCATGGTTTTCCAAACTATATGCCTCACCATAGGGGTTCATGGTTTCTCCTAAGAGGGAGCATTGTTTGAAAAACTATTCACCAACCATTCAATAACCCTCTATCTCAGGATGCGTAGTTTTCTAGGGATATGTGCCCGGTCTAGGAAAACCATGTTCCAACCATGTACTATCCTTATTCTTCAAATATTATCAATTTTTAACTTGTAACACCGTAAAACAAAATCCCCAAAATGTAATATCAAAATGTAGGGTAAAATATTACCTGTAAACATGCTCAATACTTCTCTAGAAAATCATGGGATCTTACATTCAGTTTTTATAAGTTGGCTCACATATTCAACATATTATGTATAAAAAAGTTAAATTATTGAGATGAAAACGTAATTTGTAAATGAAGTTAATGTATTTGTTGATTATTCTTGATTCAAACCTTGAATAATTTGATAAGAACTCAATTTGAAGATTGAATGGAGGCATGTTTTTTATCACTGGTGATTAAAATCACATGGTTAAGTTGATGAGTTTTGTGAATAAAATATTGTTAAAGTGTTAGATATGATGGCCAAAGTTGTTTGGAAGATAAAAAAACTACATCATGACAACAAGGGTTGAATCATTGGTAGAATTCCATGAAATTTATGGAAGGATTAAAGGATCCCCATATATGTAAGATTTTCCTCATCCAATGCCAATGATAATTTAGTGATGTAGAAATGTGTGAAATAAAACTTCATTAGAGTATATTTTTGAAATTATAATAGATATATAATATTTTCTAAAAAATGAAATGTAGAAAAAGGAAAAAATTTATATGATATGTAATATTCTACGTTGAACCCTATTGATTATATATTTATATAACGTAGAGAAAAAATATATTTTTTATATGTATGTTTTTCAAAAGAATAGAATAAAATGTTTCTAATGGTACTGAATAAAAATATAAATATACCAAATCATACATATTATATGAAAAAAGAGTATACCTTATGTATCAACATGATATTATGATAAAGTCACCAATTGAGAAATTATTGAATTCCTTGAAATAAGTATAATATTATATCTCTATATCATAATGGTAACAGTCCTCAGAGTGGATAATTTGAAATCGAATATACTTAAAATGATTTTTGAATGTATTTTTGAATTAAAAAATGGTAAATTATGTATATAGGGTCAAAAATAAAAGTAACTGGATGATGAAACTACTTAATAAAGGTAACCCATTATCAATCATAAAATAAGATTGATAATATGGTGACCAATAGAATTGTGATATATTATATATCTTGGAAAATTGATGATAAATAAACCATGTCATTATAATAAATTCCACATCATAAAGTGTTTTTCATGGGAAAGGTTATAGTTTATTTACTATGAAATGTATATTTCACCGCAATGTTCTATATATAAAAACCCATATAGATTCATGAAGATAATGGTGTGATAATTATTCTGGTTTCTAGTATGAATAGTTGAAACGATTTTTGATTATTGGACTAGTGGAATTTTCTAGAGGGGATAAAATAAAACTGACTTCAAGAAATTTTTATCCTACTAAATAATAAAAATATTATGATCTTAGATAAGAGGAAAAATAAATTTGGGAGATCTATTTGGTTCACTACGATCTATAAATGTAAAACATTGAATTGGTATGAGTATATTCAAAAATCATCAATACATACAAGATAAACACATTACCAAAGATGGTGAAGTCAACCAGAAGAAGTACGGGACATGGTATAAAAACAAACATGAACGTCCATGATAGGAATACCTGGGCTATGTCATGATTTAAGATCATATAAAATATCAATGTAAAATTTTCCTATATATATAAATATATGTCACCTTTATATTCCGGTGAGTCAAAAAAATAAATGTGTAAAGTCTACCTTGCCCGGAAAGACTAAAATATTGAAAATTACATAATCACATTGTGATAAGTTAGAATTATCTATTCAATATATAAGATTTATTAAAATTGAGAATTTGGAGTAAAAAATATGTACAGTGATAATGGTAAAATTATGAGCATATAAGAGTATGTTTCTTAATACATAAGGGTTATCAGGTATGAGGTTATAGGTTCAATATTATATGTAAGAGTAAAAATAAGATGTTTGATATATGTATGGTTTCAATACTTTGATAAAATTTCCAAACATAAAATAATAATAATATTCTATATATATATAAGGGTTTACTTCCTTATTAAAATTCATTATGTTAGACATTCTAGTAATATTTTATTCTTAGAAAAATTTTCTTCAACATCAAATATGAGGAAATTATGAATAAAAATCCATTAAAGGATTAAAAATAATACTATTGTAAAAATAAATTTTCAATTTAAACATGTTTTTTAAAATAAAAAAGCACTACCATTGTGATAAAATTATTTCCAAAATTAACAAAGTAATAAATAAGTATATAGAATTATCCTTTTATAAAAATATTTATTAACATAATAATTTATTACAATATATATTCATTTAAAAATTATATAAGTCAAACTTTCCTAAATAGTCTTAAATATATAATCAGTATATTATAATAATTATTTCTCGAATAAATATAAATTCATTACATGGATATTAAAATAAACATAAAATGAGTATATTATTCCAAAAAACTAGGTTTTTACACATTCCATGATAATGGGGGGATAATATGTTATCTTATATTCTTATATGTTCAGTATAAAAAAGTCCACCAAGAATATCAAATTATACATTCACATCAAGACATCTTCAAGAACCTCGGTTAGGAATACAGAATATCTATTATCTTGTTGGACAACAAATCATATAGGTTTGGGATCTCCCATCTATAAGTGAGAGGAGTTAAAAGTAGGAATGATAATAACAGATTCTCCTAGAACATGCAATATATCTTTCAAGGAATGAAAATAATTGTGCAGTGAATAGAAAATATCCTTGTGTTTGGGAATTTGTTTAGATGTTTTGGTGTGATAAATACAGAATCTATTTATCCTAAATTAATTTTCTAATTTAATTTATTAGACCTTTTTTTGGATTATAATTCCTTGAGGAATGCATAATTATTTGAAAACAATTTTAGGGAATCAAGGAGTGGTATATTTATTTCTACCTTTTTAAAACTGTCTATAATCTCTTCCACATAAATGTTTATTGATTGTACCATTACAGAGGTTAATTGTTGAGAAATTTTTTTTCTTTCATTTTATTTTCATCTTATTTATTTAAGTCTATCAAGATATTTTCATTTTTTTACCTCCTCAGTGGTCAAATTAGGATATTAGATAACAATTGTTTGGTCATATTGGATCTCTTTACAAATCCTTATTGTAATCACACACACATTGCTAGTTGGATTTTCAATGGGTTAGGATTGTAGTTTTCTATGATTTTTATTCACAATTTAAACAACATTTATATACAAATATTTAAATTCATGTATCTCTCTCTTTAATTATTTGCTTTTTGTATCGTGTGGGTTCCATATTTTCAGTTGTGAACTAGTAGAATTATGTTCATGAAATTTATTCTATTGAATGTGTGGTGGTTTGAATGTTTGGTTGTATAGTTTGTGGAAATTATTTTTTAATGGTGAATGATGGTAAAATTACTGCCAATATAGTGGTATATATTGGTGGTGTAGATTTCCAAACCCATGATAGTTTTTTACATATCACTCAATCTAAGGTTTTGTTATTGTAACTGAATTTGTTGATATATAGTGAAAAAAAATCAGTTTCTTATATCAAAACACTTTAGTCATCATAGTGATTTACTAATTAAAAAAAGTCCATATACATTCACTTGCATCAGTTGATCATTTTATATCTTATTTGACATTAGCCTAACCAAAGTTTTGAGTTCCTCAATTTTAGATTCAACTAAAGTTTAGTCAGTAGATCTTACCACATGAACTCCTCATATACTAATACCTCTTGTACCAAACTATTGATAATTCTTAGTTATCTTTGAAAATAGTCCCTTAGCCTTATATTGTGAATTTTTAATCAATGTTCACTCGTAAAATTAATATATTTAATTATCATTAATATTAATTAAGTTTTCATATTGGAAGACTATGAAGTGATGTCCCAAAATTTCATGATGTGAAAAAATGATAACATGTTTTCTTAAATCACACCAAATACTCAGAAAATATATCTCATGATGCTTTTATTATAGAATATATCTGCATTATCATGTGACTACTCTATGATATAGGAATTATCCTTTATATAAACTCCTATAAAGTTAATCCCAATTATTTATTTCAATAGGTTGATGGTTCTATAGACATTCCTTAGCCACTCCTTAAATAGAGAAGCAGAATGATCTCCACTTGACATGTTCCTTATACACTACTCTTGGATTCAATTTTATACAATCCATGATTAATTATTCAATATTATTTTTTATAAATTATCATAAAAGACCATGAAACATTGAATTTTTTTTATTAAAATTATTTTCAGTTCAAAATTATCTTTTAAAGTAAGGATGAAAATTTGATTGTTTAGATTTATAAAATGAGGTGTATAAATATCTCAAAGTTTTTGGTTAAAATTGGAAACCATGATATCATATCTGTAGTGATCACATCATGATTCACTTGATTCTATCAATATAATAATTTAAAAATATGTATGAAAATTATTAATGTTTCTTAGTTCTCTCTCTATAGAAATTTTCTCTTAATCTCAGAAATAAGAGTTTCATTCATTTTAGTGTGATATATGGCTCTGAAAAATATTTGTTTAGGTCTTAGGGATTGGAAATGACTTCCCAAAAAATTTATATAATGTTTTTACAAAACATTCATGTTTTTATAATATAAATTTCAGACATATAGTTATTATATAGTATATTATATACCAATGATTATGTCAAATTAGGCATGAAAATAATGTTTTAACAATTCGTTAAAAGATTTATTTAGATTTTATTTAGTTTAAGGGAACTAAAATCATAATGAAGATGGTATTGATTTATGGGAAATAAATTTATTGATTGGTTATGGGATTGAATATTCAATTATTCTGATATTTTATTCTTAAAATGATCAACACCACTTATGTTTATTCAATAAATGAGAGATACACAATTAATTCTCTATCGTCAAGGGTTGATATTGAATTTTAGATTCAAATTAGTAATGATTATTTCTGATAGATCCCATATTAAATGTTTCTAGGGTGATATTAGATAATTACCTTCTTCTATAAACAATTATTTCTCTTAAAAAACTCAGGAAACTCCAAATTGGATGATGGTTCTGTTAAGAAATCCAATGAGATCCAATACCTTACACAAATGAGTAAGAAATAAAAATACATATCACCCATTAATTATGTTACTTTAATCATATATAGTCAATATCAAGTGGAGGTAGGAAATAAATTACCAGCATGAGAAAACAATAAGGAAGATATATATAACCAACCCTAATTTTGTCCAATTAAATATATCAAAACTAAAAATTAAGTTAAAATAATAGAAAAAGGAATTTATTATTAATATTAAAACTAAAGAAAAAATAAAATTTTATTCTCCATAATGTCTCAATCACTAAAAGTGGTTTAACCTTCCATGTAATAGGTTATATCCACTGATGAATAGGGAATAAATATAAAATATAAAAATATTAATCAACTAACTTATATCCTTATCCTCAAAACCATAATCTTATTAAATAGAATCATCCAATATTCATAGTTTTTTTGGATAGTTCCATGTGTATCAAGTATTGTGTGATCTCCACAATGTGTATTTTATTACTTATCTAATATTTATGTCTCTATAAATACCCACACAGGAATGTTTTATTTCCTGGATTGGATGAAACATTTCATGTGAGTTTCATATCATCCTAATTTAGTTAATAATTCACATATAGAGATCCTATCTTTTGCCACAAAGCATACTCAAGATGCATGTATCATTAAGATGATCACCAAAATAGTAGTTCCCCTTGATTATAAATTCTCACAAGACACTCCATTATCCTGATTTAGAAAAGGAAATGACATTATTTATCATGGTATTTCTCTATATCTAGGTGATATAAATTTCTATAACTATAAAACCTTACCTAAGATCACATTTCTAGTTACTAGTCAGTTTCAAAAGGGGAAAAACTTACATGGGTTCCCTACAATCTTACGGGATTTCAGTAAAATTATACATACTTCCAATACGACTAAAAAACCCATATATATCACCAAATTTAATATATTTTATTATTAAAATATTATCTATCACAATATATATCTTTTATATCTTGGGGTGTTCTGGAGTGAATATTTTATATCTCATGGTAACTCATCTCCTTCCCTCGGGAAATAAAAGGAAGTTTTTTTTGTACTATGGAATATTTATTACTTATAAATATTAATTTCTTACATTTATCTAAAAAATATTACATACCCCTTCACTAGATTCAACATGATGTTTTTGAAAATTACTTAAACTTGATAAATATATAATATAACACAAACCATGACATAAATAATGTTTTCTACCATCAATGAATTTCAAACTCTAGTCTCTTATGTTGCATCATAATATATTATATGTAACATATCTTTAAAAAACATAAAGTGACATACCAATGATTTTGAAATGGGTTTTCATCAAAAAATTATGATTCTTATCGAAATATTTTAGATTTATTTTGATTAAGACAACAAAAAAATACCATATTTTAGTCTCTACAAATCCCTATCTCCAAAATCGCCATTGTCGCACCACGTTCCTCTATCTCAAACATTATGTTCATTTATACTTCAACTAAACTATTTGATTCATTATAGAACCTTCCAATAGAAGATCATATATATATAACACAAGTATGATAAAATTGCCATAACAAAACAATATAATGTAATATAAATGACTAATAATACTCTATATAAAATATTTATGTTTAATTTAATCATCAGGCCACTTTTTCCATTGTCTGGGTGCTTGTTACAACCAATTAAAACTCTTTTAAAGACTTCAATCCAAATAATAATTTTCTATTACTTTGAAACTAACTTGATAATTTGTATTTCCTTATCCAAATATCCTTGACTGATTTTAGTCATTACATTTTTTTCAAAATATATACTATATGATGCAACTATTATAATAACACTCTAGATAGTTATAATCATTATAAACACAGATAAGACTTCACAAAAATAAATCCCTTTCCCTTATTGAATTATATTCAGAAGTAATCTCACCTTAAAATATTTTATAATATATCTTTATTCATTCTACTAGAAGATAAATTTATTTGATGTGGTTTCTTCTTTATTGGTAAAATTGATAGCTCTTATATTACATTCACACATATGGAATTTTTATCTTCCTTCATTTGTAACCCCTACTAGTTTATGTCATTCAATATTATCATGTATTTAATAATTTTGGGATCTACAAGGTTTGTTAGAATAAAATAGTGAATGATTGATTCAAGACACTAAAAACATACATTTATAAGTAGTATAAATGCTTAAATAAATCTACAAATCATTTAATATTTCATTAAATACTATCAATGATTTATTTTTCTTCAAATATTATGGTACATATTACCTTCCATGAAAATTTCAAAATCTAACAACATTCTGGTTTTATCATATTTTTTTGGTACTATTTGAAAATCAATACTCTTTGAACAAATCATTATCATTTGATTCTACCTTTTCATTATATCTCTATTCATTATTCTCAAAATTTTCTTCCACAAAGTTTTGATCCATTTATAATTTTCCTTCTTTATATATTATACTTCTAGTTATAATTAATATCATTACATTTACCTAAAAATTGACATCCAATGTACTGTTATGCATACTAGATAAAAAAATTATCCTATATATATCCTCTATTTTATGCCTTTCATTGGTATCAATATAGATATATTTGATAATTTGAAAATCTTCAAATTTGAGGCATCCACCAATTTATTGGTCCAAAGTTCTTTCAGAATGTTCTTTCGCGTCAATAAAAATAAACTCTTATTGATCAGCTAGGATAATAAATTTTAATACCCCTTACCCAAACTCCATTTAAAACTAATAATGAAACTAAATTATTTAGGATCTATCATTTAGTTTCATTTTTATACATTTTATCAAAACATTCTACCATCATTTCTTTAATATTGTCATCTCAAACATGATTCACTTATTCTAGTAATATATTTTAAATTAATTATTATTTTACTCCACACCATTTGTAGGCAAAAATTAATTCAGTTTTTAACCATTATAATTTTAAAAAATAGATATTTATGAGGTGTATATTCCAGTGATTCTAACTTGTGATTCAAAAATTACACCAATAAATTATCAGGACCCAACCTCAAAAAATTACATAATATTGAGTTTTAAATCAATAATTAATTTTCTTGCATTGCTAAATACATTTTATAGTTTAAATTTTTATATAATTTGGTCATAAGTATTTCATAAGAACCCCATAACTTACAAGGTGGAAACTTCCACTCAATTTATATTTTTTCCAAAATATAATTCCCTTAAAATGAAACACATTTTCTCATGAAAAATCTAAAGGATTTTCAATTTGACTTAATAAATATTTCTATTCATCCGTAAACAATTTTAAAAACATTTGAAAACATGGAATGATAAAAAAAATATCTCTATGGGAAATATAAAAATAATAAATGAACCTTGTTAGTATATTTTACAACCATGAGATCATATAATAGAGTTTTACTTTAAATAAATAAATTTTCATCTCAAATAATTTTATATTTACATATGAAAACAGCCATACATCATAATGTTTTTATAAAAATGTAATAATAATATATAAAGGAATACTAATAATCATTAAGGTTTCATTTAAAATAAGATAAAACAATAAAAGTATATTTATAAAAACATACCTCATATAATTCCATTAAAAAGTAATCATTATATTAGTTTCTAATATTAAAATCTTTCCATGAAAACTAATGATAAATAATGAAAAAGTCTTTTATTTTCCTTGGTACATAAAATTCACAAAACACTTGTACGAACCTTTAAAAATGTAATATCCTTCTTGTTTAATTCCATAATAATTATTTGGAGAACATAATAAATAAATAATGCATTAGATAACAATATCAGGCTCAAGCATTATCATGAAAATGTACATAAAACATTACATAATTAAAACACCTAGAAACTAGAATTTACATCATAAAATATCCTAAATTACTCAATTTAAAACATATGTCATAGCATTTTGAGGCTTCAAATAAAAATTAGGAAAAAATTGAGTTTACATTGAAAAATAATAAAAATTAAAAATTTAGAAGAATGCAAAAAATTATATTTTTATGAGAAACCATGAAAATTTAAAGTTCAATATTCCTATAGAACCCCAATCATGATAGCAAGAAATTCAACTCATGTATTTTATAATAAATAAATTTTACTTTCACATATCTGTAAAAATTTAAAAAATGACCCATTTAGAAAATGATTAAAAGTTTTTTTAAAAAAATTTATAATGAAATTAAAAAAAATTACTTTTTTTTGAAAATATATTTAATTATTTTAAAAACATAATTCGAAAATTTTAAAGAATATTGATATAGAGGAAAATAAAAGAAAACATTACAATTTCTGAAATAAGGTTTCAAAGAAAAATCATTTAACTTGACTCTAAATAGTCATGTACAATATTATATTCATGAATAATAAACTTATATTAATTATTTACTTGTTTACTTGTTTAATGAACATTTTTTATTTTTTTATTCCTTTTATTTCACTTATATTAGTGTGATACATAATTACATAGCCGATTAATTTCACTTCTGGTGTTTTGAGAATATTAATCTTATAAGTTGGAAATGGATTTGGCAGGTTTTCTATGGTCAAATTCAGCATAGTTATATAATTTCCAAAATATTAATAATTTTATAACTATAATTTTTATACATTATTTATATTTTTCGGACCAACTATGTAAGTTGGCTATTAAAAAGGAATTATGTTATAATAATAGAGATAGTAGCCTTACATATGAATGAGAAACATTTCCATTTTTCAATGAATTTGATTGAAAATATATATAATATTTTAAATTTTTTTAATTATAATTATATAATAAATTTAATATTATTCTCTAAATCTCTATATAAATATATTCTATGTGAGGTTGTGGTGAAAAATAAAACGCATCAGTTCTTGAGGTGGTAATCCACAAGTAAACATTCACATTCTTTTTATTATTTTTTGGATGGTAAAGAAAGAAGTGGAATATTTATTTATCCTAAAATATTAAAAATTATATAATAAAATAATACTATTTCTTTTTTATCCATTATTAGTATCATTCATAAGACTTGTTGATGAAAAATGAAATACATCGTCTCGTGGGGCGATACTCTACACATACACAAGAAAGATGAATCCATTTTCCATTAAAAATATTATGTTAAGAAATGGTTATGTAATAAAAAAATTATTGTTTATAGAAGATATTAATTTTATTATATTAAAATTATTTAAATAAGTTTGAAGGATATGAAATAAGAAATAAAATTAAAGTACTCGATTAATAACTACACTTTTTCTTCAAAGGGCCTTGTTAGGTTTATACCCAAGTCCTTAAAACGATGATATTATGATCAAATTAAGAAAATTATGACATATGTAGGTATATTAAGAGATTTTTTGGGTATTTATTTGTTAAACTATATGGATAATTATGTTTGGATAAGTGATGAGAGGGGTGTCCTTTTATAAGTGAGGGAGAAGACAAACATGGAATTTTCAAGAGATTAAAATAGATTAATTTGTTACTTAAGAATCATTTCTCATAAATAGAACAATAAAATATAAGAAATAATACATGGTAAAAAATAGGATTTAGAAAAGTTCATACGTCATCATTTCCCTTATCATTGTATTTTTAACACTTCTGGCCTATTTTAACTCTTACTATGTTAACTGAATTCTTTTTATTAATGTTAAAATTAATACTGATAAAAAACGTGTTATAACTAGTTAAAATATTTGTAACTATTTATTGAAAATATTTAATCCTATTTTTATGATAAAATCTTCATATTTTATGAAAATTACTTTTAAAATAATAAAACGTAACTCGAAGAAGAAAACTTTTCATGAAAATTTATTTTTTAATTATAACAATATTTTTATACCAAAATAAAGTGTACTTTTAATTCCAATAAAACATATAAGATATCTAATTATCAAAATAAAAATTTTAAATTTTTAAACCAATATTAAATTAAATTTTCATTAGTAATTGGATGAATAGAAATTTACATTTTCTTAAAAATCAGTATTCTCCTCTATTCACTGAAAAAAATCAACATTTTAAAGAAAAAAAACAAAACTATTATTATTTTGACCTTATGATTTCATAAATGAATTTTATTTTTAAAATTTAAACTCTTTAATTTATAAATAAAACTATTAAATATATATATAAAATTTTAGTTTGAAAAAAATTATTTCCTTTTTTATTGGAAAATTAAATAATATTTTAATTGTGAATATAACTCTATAAAATATAATTAATGATTATTGATAAATAATAAAATTTATTAATTATCAAAATTATTTGGTTTGTTAATTTATTCACCCTTTATTATATTATGTCCTTGCAATTTTATTCAGTGCTCAAATAAGTGGGGATATTTTTCCATCATAAAATTTTAGGATTATCATACTTCCTCTTTAATATTATGGTTTTCCTCAAAATCATTACCCGGTGAATCACCTTATTTCATAATACCTACTCTCTATGGACATAAATCGTAGTAGTTTGTTCCCCATAATAATTTTTCTCTTATAAATGAACTAAGTCTGGTTTAAAAAATCTGATGCATAGAGCACGTATTTCCTTAAAAATGAAACATGAAACACCTCATGTACTTAAGATAAATTCATAGGCAATTGAACTCGATAAGGTAAAAGGACCAGTTGAAATTAATTTTATGACTATTATGGGGGACGGTTAAATATAACACCCCAAGCTTCCATGGTACGCTTCTCTTTGAATAATACAGTAGCGTGTGTTGTACGCAACTTCGAGATCTAACACACCACAACCAATCAAACTAGCCGTTATAAATGGTAATACCCACTTTTTGAAATTTTATAAATTTTATCTTTCAAAATGGACTTCATTTTTGGATTTTTATTATTGAAATTATCTTAGGGTGAATTTTTGGTATTTTTCTAAAAACTTTCAATTTTTCGATGAATAGTAAAAAACACTGAGTTATAGTTTAAAACCGAATTTTTATTTAAATAATTATTTATTTTATTTAAATATATTTTATGTTAAAATAGATACATAATAACTATATAACTTCAATGTAATTCATTGGAGTTATTTTATAATAATTTTAGATATATAAAAATTTTATTAAACTTTTCACCGTCTTTTACCCACCTCCTAGGAGAATTTGTAAATTCACATAAAACATAACTTTACTACTTCTGTGAGTGGAATTTCAAAAATCTGAGAGACATGGTTTATATCATTAAGAAAAATTTGGTTCAATAAGATGAAAATTATTTTTGGTGAATTGTAACTTTTTACTTTTATTTACCGTGGTTAAAAGTAAATAAGGTATTTAAGGGTAAAAATGATATTATTATTACCCTAACACATGTTATAATTATATTTAATAAGTATAATTCAATCAAAAAAAACCATAGGAATAAAATATGATCCTCTTTGTTCCACTTGGATTAGATTGGGACAATTATTATTATTTTATTTAAAGAAGAGTTAAAAGAGTTAAAATCAGAGTTTAATAACTAAAACATTTTTAATATAGGGTTATAAATAAGATAAATTCGAAAATAAATATTCATTAAAAAGATAAAAAGATTTAATACATAATGGTTTTTTAGATATATTTTTAAAAAATTAAATAATTTAATTTATTTATGACACAATGATGATGCAGTAATTACCTAATTAATGAAATATTAAAATAATTGATAATATAAATATCCAAATTAATGTAATTTGAAGCCTTTTATGAATTTTACTAATTTTATAGGTTAATATGGAATATTATTATTGGTTAGATGAATTTTATTTGAAGTAATAATGTTGTTATGAATTTAGTTGAAACAAAATACCAAATAGTGTAAAAATTGACATAAAAGAGTTTTTAAAACAAATATTATATTATTAATTGATATTCTATTCTTAAAAATATAAGGTTCAGCCAAAAGACTTATATAATGATATTTGTATCATTAATGAACCACTTTGGGTTATCTTGAAAGTATATAGTATGTTTATTGACCATGTAATATAAAAATACAAAGATACATGGTAAATGTCAAACTATTTAACTAAGAGTTAAATCTAAAACATAAAGTTAATATAGTGACCCAAACCTGTATAAAATCTATTGGTTGAGTTTTTTTCGACGCATCCCCACCATATCCTTTAAATAATCTATTTTGGAGCCGTAATAAACTGAAAATTATTTTATTATAAAATAATATTTCTAGCTCTTCCTAAGATGCCCCTCACCCCTCTTATAAAAGGGCACTCCCCCTAATCTCTAATTAACACCTTAAAAACCATTTAAATCGGCCAAAACCTGCCCAAATACCCTATAAAATGTCCTCCATTCATCCTAGAGGTATTACTTTTGTCAGAAAGCCAACATAAAGACCACTTTTAATCAAATCCAATGGAAGAACCCGAAGAAGAGGTAAATATTTCATCACCTCTTTCAAATTGCATTCTTCTTCCACTTCCTTTTTCTTTGTTGTTTCCATTATAAAATAATTACTCCAATATCTTCTATATAATTGTATTTTACTATAAATATGGTACAACCAAATTCATTATTCTATCCATCCTTTGAATGACATGTCACCATACGTGCGTATGTACGGGTAACCGTCTCCACGTCGTGGTGTGGTTGTTATTCGATACATTATTATTTGGTTCGGTATAATAATGATGTGTAATTGATTTAAATAATAAATATAACATTATAATTATTATGTAAATATTATATACCATTCAATTATATATTAATTTAATATCAAAATAATGTTATTTTCGCTCATGCGTACGTACGGATTACCGACTCCACGAACGTGATGAGATTCATTACCCATTGTATCCCTTAAAGACTAATTCTCATTAGATAATTAAAAATAATGTTTAAAGACTTGATATAATTATGAATATTAATAATATACATCCCATCCATAACAAACATGAATCAAATAACAAATAATATAAAGGAAAACGAATCTGATTACACCTGAAACAGTGATAATACTAAGATATTATTAACAAAGGAATGTTATAAGATCATATATGATATCATATTAATTTATATGATTATTGTATAATTTAATAACAATTATTTAACCATTATACAGGAGGTTAACCTACCCTCTACTAAGGAAAAATACAAGGTAAGGTTTAATTTTACAATCTCTTCATTATCCGAGGTTGTTTATACGTAATTATCAACTGGGACCTCTTTATCATCCACATCCATGTTTCTTAAAAATGTATTTCAAAACATTATTACTATTTTATAGACTATGGTTTAAATTCATTTATACCCCTTTTTGACTTTTATAATATGTTTACAAAGGAATATTTTTGTCGTTTTCTAAACAAGGTACTTTTTGACCTTTTTAACAAGTTTAAGGTAAGAATGTTTTTTAACATATACGGTGGGTGCGGCTGTTTTCCGTCATTATAACGTCATCAAATATTCCCATACAACATTGTAAGAATATTTCCAAAATAAATATTTTCTTTTATAATTATATGAATTTTTAATGATTTAAAAATAGAAAGATACATTTCTATAAAAAAAGGTTTTGATTTCATTTATGTCAACATCCTTTGATGGATTTATAGTTTATTTGAAGTTGATTTATTATGATACAAAACTTCCATATTTTATTGAAGGTTTTGGGATATTTTTGATTGTGGATGTGTTATTTTTATACCATTTATGGTTTATGGATAAAGTATTGACATTTCATTTTCTAGTTTTATTACGAATGTTTATGTTATGTTTAATAATTTTAATAAGAGGAATGCATTGGACTTAGTATGTGATGGGTGGAGCCCGCTATAGCTTCTCGATGCATCAATAGGTCTTATGAGACAAAAATAGTGTCTTGGCAAAAGTCCTTGACAAAATATTATTTGTAAACTTGGCACAAGTCCTTGACTACGTGGTTATGAAGTCTGTCATTATGCATTCTATCATTATGAACATGGCTATTGATGTTGCATGTGATTATTCGACTAGTAGAATATCCATGTGAGTAAGTAAATGGAATTATTTTATTTTATATTTTCTATATTATGCTAAAGTTTAAGTTTAAAAGGATTTTGTTTTAGATTTATACATTTCCTTAAATGTTTCTACTTATTTATGAAAGCTTCCGCTATATTTTTATCCATACTGAGCATCTGAGCTCACCCCTTTCTATTTTTTATTTTTCCTAGGACGAGAAGAAGTATAATATGACTGACCTGCAAGGATAGTCTCTGGGATCTCAGTTTTGTCTATGGAAACAATGTTGTTGTAGTTTTCCATTTTATGATGTAATGTAAACCTTATGAATGAATCTAGTAATTCCAAGGCTACTAAATGAATCGGTCTTTTGAGACTTGATCTTTTGTTATCATTCTAATGTTATGTAATAATGTACCAACTTTGGTCAACTTGGGTCGGGGCATTATAGTTGGAATCAGAGGAACTTTATTACAAACCTTGGAATCTAGATTTAGATAAAATCTGATTAGATCACATTACCCTAAGATATACTTTGAGGGTTAGTATAGAAGAACTTCCTTGAATTTTGGTACTGTAGAGATTTTGTGAGATTTCCAAGAAATAAATCACTGTCTGGATACGAGTAGGTAGAGGCGGCTCTAGCATAGATGTACCTAGGGTTAAAATCCAAAAACACCTCTTAGAACTAGACTTGAACGGGAACTGGTGCACGACAACGGGCCTTACTGCACTCTTAGTTACGAAACTCCCGGGGGATATGCTTAGGATAATTGTCATTTTATTTACAAACCATTATGAATGGTTTATGAGTATATACTTCCTCAAAGAAAACATTTTTTATGATTATGGATTATATCCATAAACTTTTCAATTTATGTTATGTTTTTTACAAGTTTGGAATTATGTACTTTGATTCATAAACTAATCTAGTTTATGCCATTATTTAGAAATGAAACTTAGTGGAAAGAATAGAAAATGTATAAATGCACGTACTCCATGTAGGGATTTCCCTCTCGCTCAAGATAATTATAGTGGGCCTGGTGATACAACTGTTGTTGATTAGCTTATCACTATACTAGGACAACTCACTTAGGTTATGAATAATAACCTAATCTGTATGGAGCACCCTGATCCACAACGTGGAGGATCAATGTTAGACCACTTCATGAGGAAACACCCACCAACATTAAATGGGGGTACAAATCCATTATTATTTGAGCAATGGATAAATTCCATAGATAAAATATTCCATGCCTTGGAGAGTAGTGAAATTCAAAAAGTTGTCATGGCAGTTTACCGCCTCAGTGGAGATGCTGATCAATGGTGGTCATTGATTCAAAATACAAAGGAATATTATGAAGTATCAAATATATAATGGAGGGAGTTTAAAGAGAATTTCATAGAAAAATACTTTCCTTGTGACCATCGATCAGATAAGGAAAGGCAATTTCTGAGTCTGAGGCAAAAGGAGGATGAGAATGTCGCAAAGTATGAAGATAACTTTACAAGGTTAGCGAGGCATGCTACTGATTATATACGTAACCCAAGAAGTAATATTGATCATTTAATTTATGGGTTAAAACCATTACTCCATCGATCATTAGTCTCATAATCCTTCTCGTCATATGAAGATATTGTCTCATGTGCTATCAAGACAGAAAAATAATTCTCTAAGACTTATGACTTTAAAGCAAAGCAAGAGAAGAAGAGATTTTCTGAATACTCCAAAAATGGAAATAAGGGGAATAAGGGAAAATTTTAATATACATCCGGCGGTAAATGTGGGAATAAATACCCCGGTACTTTCTTGAATGGAATGGGAGTCTGTTACAAGTGTAGTGAAAAAGGCCACAAAGCTCATGATTACAAGGGGGAGAAAGAGGCTATCGATGTTGAATGCTACAATTTTAGAGAAAGGGGGAATTATGAGAATGAATTTCATAAGATTCAAGGGAACTTTCCTCAAAAAAGGACAAGGGATCAAGGCCAATATTATACTATCACTACTACTGAGGTACAAGCTCTAAAAGACGTGGTGGCAGGTAATTTAATGGTTTCCTCAAGTTTAGAAAATGCTTTATTTGATTCTGGATCATAGCATTTTTTATATCTTCCTAGTTTGCTAAGAAAATTAGATATTTCAAATATGATTTAACAAGGTTGTTAGCCAAAACTCTTAAGGTAAGTATCATCGCAACCAAGTTTTGTGAATCAGTTCCCATTAGGGCATGTAAATTCTCGTTATCTACTGATCTCATCTTCATACCCATGATTGATTTTGATATAATCCTCTATATGGATTGGATTTCTAACCATGATGCGAAAATTTATTATAAGAAGAAGGAGGTTATGATTTTTGATGAAAATGATAATGAAAACCTTATCTTTTGAGCATAATCATCACCACCTAATTCTTATCTAGATCCACCCCCAGTAGCTCAACTAAATTCAATTATTGGGGAGGAAGATAATGAAATAACTATGGGTGAGGAAAGGAATGTTAAAATAGAGGATGTACCTATTGTGAAATAATATGTTGATGTGTTTTCAGAATATTTACGTCGACATCCTCTAAAATGTGAAATTGAGTTTTCCATTGATTTAATAACTGGATCAAGGTCCATATCAAAAACCCCTTATAGAATGGCCGTTATGGAATTAGTGGAACTAAATAAGCAATTAGATGAATTGATTAATATGTTATTTATTCACCCTAGTGTTTCCCCATGGGGAGCTCCTATCCTTTTTGTTAAGAAGAAAGATGGATCTATGAGGTTGTGCATCGACTATAGGAAGATCAATGCTATAAAATTAAATAACAAGTATCCCCTACCTCGCATTGATGATTTATTTGACCAACTGCATGGAGATCAATACTTTCCAATGATTGACCTTCTATCTAGATACCATCAGTTGTGTGTTAATAAGGAATACATTCCAAAGAAATCATTTCGAACTAGTTACGGGCATTACGAGTGTAAAGTAATGCCTTTTGGATTGACTAATTCTCCCTATGTCTTCATGGATCTAATGAATATATTTTTCAAGGAATATCTCGATTATTTTTGTATTGGTATTTATTAATGATATCTTGGTATACTCTAAAAGCTATGGAGATCATGAAAATCAATTGCGTATTATCCTAAAGACTCTTAGAAGACATGAATTATATGGGAAGTTTAGCAAGTGTGAATTATGGCTTCAAGAGATTTCTTTTCTTGACCATATTGTCTCTAAGGATGGAATCTCCATTGATCCTTCTAATACAAGAGAAATCCAAGAATAGCCAGCACTAATGAGTATAACCAAGGTACACAGTTTTATTGTTTTAGAAGGTTATTATCGACATTTCATCCAGAATTTTTCCCGGTTGGCTAACCCATTAACAAAGCTCACACGAAAAGGGGTTAAATTTGTTTTGACTAAAGTGTGTGAAGAATATTTTTAATAACTGAAGAGAAGATTAGAAAATGATCCTATATTGACTCTACCATCGGGGAATGATGGGTTTGTTATTTATAGTGATGATTCAAAGAAAGAACATAGTTTTGTACTTAGGAAAAATGATAGGGTTATTTCCTATGCATCGCGATAACTAAAAATTCATGAGCAAAACTATTCTACTCATGATCTTGAGTTATCAGCTGTGATCTTTACTTTGAAGATTTGGAGACACATATTTATGGTGAAAATGTAAGATATATACTGATCAAAAGAGTTTGAAGTATATTTTCTCACAAAAATAACTCAACATGAGGCAAAGTCGATGGCTTGAACTGCTCATGGATTATGATTGCACTATACACTACCACTCGGGAAAGGAAAATAAGGTGGCAGATGATTTGAGCAGAAAAGATCATGGAGTTTTGAACAAGATGAGAGTTGAAAAGGATCCTATCTACATGGATCTAGTAAAGATGGATATGAGAATAACCATGGACGGAAAAACATCAATACTTTTTCAAATGGTTTCTAAATCATCTTTACTAGAAAGGATAAAGATTTCTCAGACCGATGATGAAGAGTTTGAAAAGAAGATTAAATCTGTGAATGATGGGAGATTGAGTTACTTTGTGTATGAAGCTGGGATTTTGAAATTTTGAAAGAGACTTTGTGTTCCCAATATACCTGATCTAAAAAGCGAATTTTTGGATAATTCTCATAGATCCAATTTCTCTATACACCATGGGAGCACCAAAATATATATAGATTTGAAGGAACATTTTTTGTGGGACAACATGAAGAGGGAGATTGCAGATTTTGTGTCAAGATGTATGGTTTGTCAACAAGTGAAAGTTGGAAGGCAACATCCTGGAGGAGTCATGAAACCTCTTCCCAAACCTGAGTGAAAATGAGATAATATTACGATGGACATTGTCATGGGACTACCAAATACTCCTAGAAATAATGATGCAATATGGGTCATTGTTGATTGTATTACCAAGTCACCAAATTTTCTTACTATAAGAGAAGATTTACCACTTGAATGATTGGTAAGACTATATATTAATGAAGTTTTAATAATTTATGGAGTACCACTATCGATTGTTTCTGATCGTGATCCCCATTTTACATCAAGATTCTAGAAAAGTCTTCAGAAATCCTTGGAAATTGAACTACATTTGAGCACTGCCTACCTCCCCCAAACTGATGGATAATCAGAATGGACTATTCAAACCTTAGATGACATGTTGAGATCATGCTCACTTGACTTTCAAGGTATGTGGGATCAATATTTACCTCTAGTAGAATTTTCCTATAATAATAGCTTCTATTAAAGTATTCAGATGGCACCATGTGAAGCGTTATATGAAAAGAGATGTCACACACTAACCTGTTGGGATAATGTTGGTGAAAGAAATCCCATAGGCCCAGAACTGGTGGAGGAAACGATGGAAAAGGTGAAGGTAGTCCAAAACCACATCAAAACAACTCAAAGTAGGTAGAAGATCTATGCCAATAACCAAAGGAAGGATTTGGAATTTCAGGTATGAGATCATGTTTTCTTGAAGTTATCTCCATGGAAGGGTATTATACGTTTTAGTAAGAAGGGAAAATTGAGTCCCAGGTACATCGGACCTTTTGAAATTCTAGAACGAATTAGGGTTGTAGCTTACAGGTTGGAAATGCCTCCAAGTCTCTCCAAAGTCCACGATGTGTTCCATGTATCACTATTGAGAAAAATCATGCCTGGCCCAATGCATGTAATCACCGATAACGAATTAGAAATGGAACCCGATCTGTTTTATTGTAAAGAGCCTGTCAAGGTTCTTACAATTGCTAAGAAACTGGACAACTCATCTGGTAAAAGTTCCATGGAGAAACAATAAGATGGAAGAGGCAACGTGAGAACCTGAGGAACATATAACGAAGAACCACCCAAGTCTTTTATACAGTAATACTCTAGAAATATCAAGGAAGAAATTATTTGAAGAGGGGAGAATGTAACACCCCAATATTCCATGGTATACTTCTCTTTGAATAATATAGTAGCATGTGTTGTATGCAACTTCGAGTTCTAACACACAACAACTAATCAAACTAGCCGTTGTAAACAGTAATACCCACTTTTTGAAATTTTATAAATTTTATCTTTCAAATATGACTTCATTTTTGGATTCAGAATATCAAAATTAGATTAGGGTGAATTTTTTCTATTTTTCTAAAAACATTCAATTTTTTGATGAATAGTAAAAACACTGAGTTATAGTTTAAACCCGAATTTTTATTTAAATAATTATTTATTTTATTTAAATTTATTTTTGGTCAAGATAGATACATAATATATATATATGTTCAATTTAATTCATTGGAGTCAGTTTATAATAATTTTAGATATATAAAATTTGTATTGAACTTTTCACCGTCTTTTACCCCCCTCCTAGGAGAGTTTTCAAATTCACATAAAACATAATTTTAAAGCTTTTATGAGTGAAATTTCAAAAATCTGAGTGACATGGTTGATATCAGTAAGAAAAATTTGGTTCAATAAGATGAAAATAATTTTTCGTGAATAGTAACTTTTTACTTTTATTTACCACGGTTAAAAGTAAATAGGGTATTTAAGGGTAAAATGATATTATTATTACCATAAAACATGTCCTAATTCTATTGGATAAGTATAATTACACCAGAAACAACCTTAGGAATAAAATATTAACCTCTTTGGTCCACTAGGATTTGATTATGAGACTTATTATTATTTTATTTAAAGAAGAGTTAAAAGAGTTAAAATCAAAGTTTAATAACTAAAACATTTTTAATAAAGGATTACACATTAGATAAATTCAAATATATATATTAGTTAGAAATATAAAAATATTTCCTACATAATTTAATTTAATTTATATATTTTAAACATTAAATAATTTAATTTATTTATGACACAATGATGATGTAGTAATTACCTAATTAATGAAATATTAAAATAATTGATATTATAAATATCCAAATAAATGTAATTTGAGGCTTTTTTTGAATTAAAATAATTTATAGGTTAATATGAAATATTATTTTTGGATTATGAATTTTTTTATAAGTAATAATGTTGTTATGAATTTAACAACAACAAAATACCAAATAGTGTCAAAATTGACATAAAAGAGTTTTTAAAACAAATATTATATTATTAATTGATATTATATTCCTAAAAATCTAAGGTTCAGAAAAAAGACTTATATAATGATATGTGTATCATTAATGAACCACTTGGGTTTTTCTTTGAAGTATATAGGCATTTTATCAGCCATGTAATATAAAAATACAAAGAGACATGGTAAATGTCAAACTATCTAACTAAGAGTTAAATCTAAAAGATAAAGTTAATATAGTGACCCAAACCTGTCTAAAACCTATTAGATGAGTAGTTTTAGACCCATCCCTACCTTATACTTTAAATAATATATTTTTTATCCATTATAATCCGAAAATGAGTTTATTATAAAATAATATTTCTAACTTTTCCTAAGGTGCCCCTCACCCCTCTTATAAAAGGGCACTCCCCCTTCTCTTACATTCACACCATCAAAACCATTTGGCATAGCCAAAACCTTCCGAAATACCCTCTCAACTATCCTACCTTAATCCTAGAGGCCTTCCTTTAGTCAGAAAACCACCCTAATGATCCCTTTTAATCAAATCAAAAGGAAGAACCCGAAGAAGAGGTAAATATTTCATCACCTCTTTCAAGTTCCTTTCTTCTTCCACTTCCTTTTTCTTTGTTGATTTTATTCTAAAATAATAACTCTAGTATCTTATATATAATTTGATGTTATTATAAATATGGTACAACCAAATTAATTAGTCTATCCATCCTTTTAATTACATGTCACAAGATGTGCGTACGTACGGCTTACCGTCTCTATGTCATGGTGTAATTGTTATTCAATACATTATTATTTGGATATGTATAATAATGATGTGTAATTTATGTAAATAATAAATATAACATGATAATGATTCTGTATATACGATATAACATCCAATTATATATTATTTTAATATCAATAGAATGATATTGTCACTCGTGCGTACGTACGGATTACGGTCTCCACGAACACGATGAGATTCATTCCCCTTCATATCCATTCAAGACTAATTTTCATTAGGTGATTAAAAATAATGTTTAAATACTTTATATAATTCTTGATATGAATAATATAAATCCCATACATAACAAATATGACTCAAATAACAAATAATATAAAGGAATCCAAATCCGTTAACACCCGAAACGACGATAATACCAAGATATTATTAACAAAGCTATGTTAAAAGATCATATATGATATCATATTAATGTATATGATTATTTTATAATTTAATAACAATTATTTCACCATTATACAGGAGTTTAACCTACCCTTGACCAAGGAAAAGTAAAAGGTAAGGGTTAATTATACAATCTCTTCATTATCTGAGGTTGTTTATACATAATTATCTACTGGGGACTCTTTTTGATCCACATCCATGTTTTTAAAAAAATGTATTTCAAAACATTATTACTATTTTATAGACTATGGGTTAAAGTCATTTATACCCTTTTTAAAATTTTATAAGATTTTTATAATGTAATATTTTCTGTTGTTTTCCAAACAAGGTACTTTTTGACCTTTTGGACAAATTTAAGGTAAGAATATTTTTTTAAAAATATACAGTGGGTGCAGATATTTTCCACCGTTATAACATCATAAAAGCTTCCCTTACAATCTTATAATAATATTTCAAAAATAAATGTTTTCTTTTATAATGATATTAATTTTAAATTATTTCAAAATAAAAAGAGATGTTTATCTAAAAAAGGTTTTGATTTCATCTATATCAACATCCATTGATGGATTTTAAGTTTATTTGAAGTTGATTTACTATGATAAAAAACTTACATATTGTATTGAAGGTTTTGTGATATGTTTTACTATGGAAGTGTTATTTTTATACCATTCATGGTTTATGGATAAAGTATTGACATTTCATATGCTAGTTTTAATACGAATGTTTATGTTATGTTTAAACCTTTTAATATAAGAAATGCATTGGAATTAGTATGTGATGGGTGGAGACCACTATAGCTCCTCGATGCATCGGTAGGTCCCATGAGACAAACTAGTGTCTTTTTATAAGGCCTTGACAAAATATTATTTGTAGTCTTGGTAAAAGTCCTTGACTATGTGTTTATGATGTCTGGAATTATGCATTCCATCATTATGAAAGTGGCTATTGATATTACATGTGATTATTCGACTAGTAGAATATTCATATGAGTAAGTAAATGGAATTATTTGATTTTATCTTTTCCATATTATTCTGAAGTTCAAGTTTAAAAGGATATTTTTTATTTTTATATATTACCTTAAATGTTTATGCTTATTTATGAAAGCATCTGCTATATTGTTATCCTTACTAAGCATCTGAGCTCAACCCTTTCTATGTTTTATTTTTCCTAGGATGCGAAGAAGTATATCATGACTGACCTAGAAGAATAGTCTATGGGATCTTAGTGTTGTCTATGGAAACAATGTTGTTGTAGTTTTCCATTTTATGATGTAATGTAAACCTTATTAATGTATCTAGTACTTCCAAGGCTACTAAACTAATTGATCTTTCGAGACTTGATCATTTTTTATCATGCCAATATTATGTAATAATTCACTGACTCTGTGTAACTAGGGATGGGGCATTACATTAAATTGGTGATATGATATTTTAAAATCTTTTTCTTCATATTCTTTTTATATAATCTCAAAAAACAATCTTATTTAAATGCTAAATTCAATAAACATACCATTCCTGAAAAATTATACATAATCCTATAAAACACAATCCTTATTCTACTCTTTATATGTTTCTTCTATCCCATATGTCTGCACTGATACCCAAAAAACATAGAGGACATTTCTTTAAAAATAATTTGTAGGAAAAATTCTTAAATTATTAACAAGATGACTAGGTATCATTTATTTTATAGTGAATAATGTATTATCTTTCCAATATAATTCATTAGTTATTCTACTTTATTTTTGTGGTGGTAATGAATGGTTAAATAATAATCTTTAATCTGTAAGACCAATCTTATTTGTCACTTTTTCAACACTTTCTTAGTGAATATATAGCTCAAAACATTATTATTAGTATATATATCACATTATACTCTACATAAATTATTTCTACTTATTGTTAAAGAAAAAACCACAATTTTATGTTCATGTGCATCTATAGGATAATTTTTCTCATAAGGATTCAATTGGTGTGATGAATAATCAAATATATGAAAATTTTACATTATAACACAAAAAAGTTCCATCATTTAATCATCTTTAATGATAACAATGAACCATTAATAGTTATTGCGTGAAAAAATACAAATTTCTTTCATTTTATTTTCAATTCCTGTAAAAAATAATCATACTCATTCTTCTAGCTGAATTTCACTCCTTTTTTAGTTAACTTAGTTAGTGGGATATATATCCGAAAAAAATTAAAAAATGTTTGTAGTAACCTATTAATCTATGAAAATTATGAATCTTTGAGATATTTTATGTATAGAACCTTAAACTAGTAGCCCATACCTAATTTCATAATATATTTACATTGTCATAAGATACATGGAATTTATTCCTGAAGGAATGAATATTTTAGTAGTCTTATTAAAATAGACAAATATATGATTTTTACATTATATTTAAAATCATAAATTACTAACTATTTTTTAGCAAAAAAATATATTAATTACATCAAGTATATCCCTGCATTATAAACATAGTAAAATTAAGGTAATCGTGGGGAAACTAAAACATAAGAAAGGGGTGATCTTAGATTCTAAGTATGGGGAAGTGTACAGTAAAAGATGTGAATAAATTTAGTGGAATAAATATGTCAAAGTAAATAGAGTAAAAACATTCCATTTATTCAATAACATAATCATAATATGGAATTAATAAATTATGGTGAAATAATTCCATATAATTAATCATATGAGATTGAAACATAACAATGGATATTCTAAATAATATAATAATCACTTGGAATATCAGAAACAGAATTCATAATGATAGAATTCAGAATTATGGATATCTAAACCTTATATTTGAGGATCCATACTAAGACATCTAATATTATCAAGACTTTATGCCAAGAATCTAATAATTTTAAGGCTTTATTCCAAGAATCTAATAAAGTCAAAGGGCCTTGGACAAAACCATATCTAGTGTGTCTCATGAAACATATTGATGCATTTAGTGGATGTAAAGGGCCCTGAAAATCACATACTAGTTTCGTTGAGTTTTTTAAATTAATGGGGAAAAATATTAAAAACATAAATATTTTTATAGAAATTCTAGAATATGAAATGTGAATACTTCCCCAGTTTGTAAACATAACCATAAACCACTTAGAGTAATATGAATGATGGTATCAAAATAGTCTATCCACTATCAAACTAATCATAAAACGTCTATAGAATTAATATGTATTATATCAATACATAATATACCTATTGGATTAAAAATAAATAGTTTTCTTCATTGATGAACATAAATACCATAAAAATATATTTAAATACATTCTTAACAAAAATATCATTTTCAAATAATATTTTGTAACCACTTTTCTTTGAAAATAAATTTCAAAAAAACCAAATAGAAAAAATTAGTGGAAATATCTTTTATAAATAATTTTTAAAATGATAATATTTTTTGACAACATTTTTACAAAACATGGTTTTTGTAAGAAACTATATTTCCAATTGAAGATAAAAATAAATTTATATTTTCTTAAAAACATTTTATAAAACATATTAAGCACCATAGAGCTGAAAAAATATTATATTACTTAAAAATATATTTAATTACTATATGAGAATAAAATATATTTATTTTAATATATAAATATCAAATAATTCTCCCAAAGGAGATGAAAACATAAACAATCCTAAATAATGATGATATTTTGAACTGAACACAAACCACTTTTAAAAATTTAATAATTGAATACCCAGAAATAAATAAATTAAAATGAAAAATTAAATATCATGATGATAAATTAATTCAATCTATATAATAAAAAAAGGAAGTATATACACCACACACAAAAAATAAGTGGTCAATATTTTGTATTTCTCTCAGAAGTAAAAGTGATATGAGAAACCCTTACTTTACACTTCCTTTTGATTGAATTTTATTTAACCTCATGTATAATGGTTTTAAACATGTTATTAATATATACCAGAACCAAATTAATATTTATAACTTCCTATATTATCCTTTAATAACAACTTATCACCCATTTTTTAATAATAATCCATTATTTTCTTTATTTCAAGTGTTAATTATCTTGTTTTTGAAGTATATTTTGACTTGATAGTTTATGTTCCAATAAATTTGATCAAGATTTATTATTATTAAAAATTTAAATCATGATATAAATATCATATATATATATATATATATATATATATTATCTATTTAGAGTAATCCATAAAAATTTTGTGATAGGAAATGAAATACATCGTTCATAGAGACAGTAGGTCGTACGTAAGAATAAACATTACTTCCATTTTCTTATTGTATTGAAAGAAATAAAATTAATTGATATATTTATATATATAATCATTAAATTACTTTAATTAATTCATTTATATCACATATTTTTTAAACCATCCATAATACATTTCATATAAAGCATGAATGAATCACATCGCTTCATGAGGTTGTAGTCCACCATACTTATAAACGATGTTATCATATTCCCACAAAATGGAAAGCATGAAGGTATGTATTTTATAATAATTAATTAATAAGAATAAATCAATCATTTATTATATATCATATATAGATAATTTTCCCACCATTATGTACAACCTTTAATGGCATTGATGGAAAAAATAACGACGTCGGTTTGTGAGGTGGTTGTATTTCGTACACACGAATGATAATTTTGTAAACCATTTGATTGAATTGTGAGTATTTATATGTCAAAAAATAAAGATAAAATCATATATGTATATTTAATATACATATTTTATTATATAAAAATTTTATAAAAATAAATTAATGTATTTGAAGAATAAGTAAAACAAAAAAACATTCTTTGGTTTACGATGCATCTTCTTTTCGTATCTCTATTTTGTTTGCACCAAAGGAATTAATTGGTTGTCTTCATACCCAAAATAACTATTTTATTAATTATTTAGATAATTTTGTAATTTTTTTTAATTGTTAGGTCGATCCAAATTTTTTGGGATCTATGAAGAAGCTATGAGAATGAATTAACTTTTGTAATGGTAGATGAGTGGTCATCAGGTAAATACCCAAAAATTATTCACTATTGGGATGTCTCCCTTGCTTCATGTGCTTCCAAAATAGAAAAACTATTTAAGGATGGATTAATTGTTCGATACATACCGTTATAATAGAAAATAAATACATTATCTATCTTGTCATTCCTTATTTTTTAATTTTACTCAATATTATCAATATAGTTTTTATGAAGGTAACTTGTATCATTTTATTATCCTAGGTAATTTTTACTTTAAGATTATAATTAAAATAATATAATTAGGTAATTCAGACCAACTTATTCTAAATATTATTTCCATTAATTGTATAAAAATCCTATGTATGTGTAAAATTGATTTTAATGAAGACGTAGGTAGTGCAAAAGACCTCGTTTTAACCAAAATCAAGATATTTAATTATGATAGTTTTCACTAATAATTATGGTAAAATTTTAATTTTAAAAACATTATATAATAAAAAATTATAATTCCAAATATTGAATCTATTTTTACAGATTCTATAGAAAGAATTTTCATAATTTAATTTAAACTTATTCCTGCAGACATGATGAGATAACGGGTTTTTAAAGTGAAAGTGTTCAAAAGTTTACTACATTTTTATATATAAATTTAAACAAAAATGATTCTAAAGACATAAACTATATTTATATATGATAAATTGATCAAATAATACTCTAAAATAAATTCACTATATAATTTATCATTACATATTATTTAAAAAAACATTCTTTTTGAATTGAAATTCATTATTTTTTAACTATTCAACCAAACATGAAACATCTCATAGAAAAACCAAAAAATAATTATAAGATAATTTTTATAACCCTAATTAAATAATTAATTTCATATTGAAAAATAAAATTTATTAAAGGGTCAAATTTTATTTTTTAAAAAAGTTCGCATTTAAAGGAGGAAAAGATGATTTTAGAAAAATGTAGGTCTTTATGCATAAAAATGGATTTATTATTATCTTGTGCTTATGAAATATTTTGGTTAAATATCAAAAAATAGTGAAAAAATTTTATATATGAATTTCATTATTATTATTTACTAATATTAAATAATTTATTTTATTAATCTAAAATGATTTTTTGTGCATAAAAATAGTTTATTTATAAAAACATTCCTATTATATTCAATTGGTTTTGTATTAATTTATAACTAATTGGTAACCAATGAATTAAAACATATATTTTTATAAGTTATTTAATCCTATTCATTACCACTGATTTGTCTTCTTGATGAAAATTTTAGTTTTAAATAAAAATATTAATATTATTCAGTAAAACTTGATATTGCATATAACACATTTCATCGAAGAAAGTCATTATTGCGTGTAATACAAGATAAACTTAGTGTTTTATGAATTTCAAGCTATAGATTGTATTGTACTTATATAAAATAGAAAATATATTTTATTGTCTTGATATTTAATATTATTTCTTACTCTTAATCTTTTGAGTCATACACGTTATCAAAAATTATGTCCACATTTTAATATTTTGGGGTGTTACATTATCTATATCTTAAAAAAATTACATCCTTAAAATTTAAACTTTTCTTGTAAATTAATGGGTTGATATTTTAAAATTACTTTTTTTGAAAAAACATCATCATGATAAGGTTTGGTAAAACATCCTCTTAATATGGGAGAATTATAAGTATAAAGGTTATATGGAATAACAAATATCTAAGGTTATAAGTATGAGAATATTAATTGCAAGTGAATATATGGACATTGAGGAAAAGCATAAATAATTAAATATAATGATTGAGTTCATTGATCCCAAGAAAGTTAATGATCAATGGATAGTTGAGATCCTCAAATCCATAAATATAATATGTGTGAAAATTTGGTTGATATCATCTGAAATGATTATAATATAAGAAAATTTTATTTCAAGACCATTTTTTATTGAGTTGAGGAATTATTTCAATGTCTACCAATATAAGGAAATATACTTACTTGATAAATTTTTATTTCATAATAACAATTTTATATTTTTTCCCTTTAATAAATTTCTAATTCATCTCCTATTCCAAGAAATGAATATCAAAAAATGAACTTTTATTCATGTGGCACTAAAATGTCCCTTCAAGAGGCCATAGGATCCATAAAAGACTAACAAGATATTCCTCCAATATTTACTAAAACCAAAATGGTTCGAAATATTCATACAAAACACTTCATTGTCAACTTAATACATTTTATAAAGAGTTAACCTTAATGTTCACCCAAAATATGCCAAAACAAATTTAGAATGAATGTTCCTGAATAAAAATTATATTCCCCAGACACAATAATGTGGCTTTTAATTTTCACATACCAAATTTATGAATAACTTCATCAGGTATTATCTTAAAACATGGTAATAACATGAATTAACAAGAAACATTATTGAAAATAAGAATTATTTATTATTCATTATGAAAAACATGGGTTATTGGATATATTCCACATATCCAAAAATGGTGTAGATTCAATCAATGATTGCATAACCACTTTTCTAATAAATAATTAATAAATTAAATGGTCTTAATTAATTTCCAATTTACTTTACCCATATCAATCATCTCTTCATTCCAACGTCAATTTCTCAACATAAGGAGCATATTCATATTTATTAATTCATTAGTCATGGGTTTTCCAAGAATTTCAACTTCCCACTGAATCATTTTTTCTCAGTTATTGGTATTTTTCAACACACACATTCAAATTGTATACAAAAATTATTGAAATAAAATTATTATATAGTTCATAATTATTATGACCATTACATCGTTGGTAGAACACTCAAAAGAAATAATTCTGAAATCTGAACATTATATCATCAATCATTCCTCTTAATATGTGGTAAGAGAATAAGAATAAAAATGGTCAATCTAATTATTTTTAGGTATATTCTATTGATAATTGGGAAATTTATTTGTGCAGTGACCCATTTTCTTATAGTTGAATCATTCAACATTAGAATCCTTTTTATTTTCCCTAAAAATAAAATAATGGTGTCTTTTTCTTCTATACTTATAGAAAATGACCATCTCATTTAAGCAATCACTAATATGTTTGTTTCCATAATTATAAAATGTATGGAAAAACTTCTTTTTTCTTCTCCTGTTTATCCAACCATTCTATTATCATCTTATTCTTACCTTGAATTACATTTAAATCTTAGAACATAGAGATATCTTTCTCTGTCTGGTTATTACATGATATTATTTCCTCATATGATGAGAATTATTAGGAGAATATTACCCTTTGAAAAAATTTGTTTAATATAATTGAAGAAGTGATCATTCATACTCTTAGGATCAGATACATTTTGGTGGATCACATTTCATATTTTATGAGACATTTCTAAATGAAGACATACACAAGATTAGATAATATTAGTGTGAAACATAATGTATAATCCCAAAAATAGTGAAACACATAACATTGATAATCTCATAATAATAAACTTGGTTTCTATGGTAATTTATATATTTTCAACTACTTCATAATGGTTTTTAATTAAAATTTTATTTATTCAGTGTATATCCCATAGGATTATCAAAATAGGTGCGCAGTATGGCCTAGTTTTAGGTACTGGGTAATGACTGATTCAAGACTAATTAACCATTTTCAGAGTTATTACCCCTTGGTAGCTTTTCTCTATAACCATGTCTACTTGTAGTATCCATATAATTATGTATTTAATGGGAAACCAATAAAATCCTAATTTACCAAAACATTACAATGCTCTTCTATAATAATCCTCAACTTTTTTCATTGGGTTATGTTCCCTAATCTATGTTTTCCTTAATCTAGTTCTAAAGGTTTCTACTAAACATTCTCAAATAACAACTATAGAGACATTGAACCTAGAAGCCTAGATATAGTGTCATACTACATTTACATTTTCATAAGATATAAATAATCACATGCCAAAGGACCAAATAGATTAGTAGTCTTGGTAAAATAGATAAATATATGAGTCTTAAATTCAATTTGAAAGGAAAAATTATTGAAAAATTTTCTTTCTTTAAATAATAACTATATTTATTCTAGCCTATCCCAAAATGACAGTCATAGTAAACTTTGATGAATACTAGGGAAAATAAAACATAAGAAATGGTGGATCTCAAATGCTCAGTAAGGGTAACTGTTTAAAAGAAGCTATGAATAATTAAGGTATAATCAATATAGAAAGTTAAATAATTAAAACACATTCCATTTAATAAATAACTTGAGTATAATATGGTTAGAATAAATAATGATAAAAAATCCCATATAAATAATTACATGATCATAAAAATTAACCATGGATATTATAACTAATAGAATAATCACATTGATTATCAATAACATAATTCAAAATGATGGAATTAATAATTATAGACATCTTAAACATGCCATTGGGGATTTTTTCCAAGACATCTATTACTTTTATGTCATCATACCAAGATTCTAATATTTTCAAGGTTTCATGCCAATAATCTAATAAATGGGAAATACCTCACCGAAAAACATATCTAGTTTTTATTATTAAACCAAAAAATGAAAATAGGTGTTATAAATGACCCCAAAATTTACATAATAAGTTCCTTTCATTAATTATTGAAATGTTTAAAACATTAACAAAAAATAAATTTTAATTGAAGTTATAGAATATGAAATGTGAATACTTCCCTAATTAGTAAACATACCCATAAACCAATCTGAGTAATATAGAAATCGATATAAAAAAAGCATATCTAAGGTAAAATTGGTCATAAAAAAATCTATCTAAATAATAATTATATTATAAAAACAACATATACCCTTTGGATTATGAAAAAATGTTTTTTCCATCGATGAATATAAATATGATAAAAATAAATTTAAAAACATTCTTCAGAAAAATATCATTTTCTAAAACATTTTTAAAATTATTTTATTTGAAAATAAATTTTTTAAAACAAATTAATGAGTATAAATGGGTAAATATGTATTTTATAAATTATTTTTAAAACGTTGGAACATTTTTTTAAACATTTTTATAAAACATGGTTTTGGAAGAAACCATATTTCATGCCGAAGAAATAAATGAGGTAGGATTTTTTTGAAAAACTTTTATAAAACCTTTTTACTAAAAAATTGTGGGAAATTGTATTATCTCCTGAAAATATTATGAATGAACATATAATATAAAAATTTATTTTTTTTCAATATGGAAATATCAACTATTTTACCCAAGTGAGATGTAAATATAATCTATCTGGAATAATGATGAGATTGTGAACTAAACTCTTACCACTTTTGTGAATTTTGTATTGAAAGTACCATGGAAGAAATAAATGTAAATGAAACATTAAATATAATTATAATAAATGAATTCATTATATATTATAAAAAATGGAATTATATTCCCATCATAAAAGAAATTAGTTTTGAATATGGCATATGTATCATGGAAGTAAAACTGAGACAAAAAACACTTTCCTTATGATTACTTTTAATAAAGATATGTTAAAACTCATTTATAATTGTTTCAGTCATGTTGCTAAATTATAATAGAAAAAAATTAGTATTTATAATATTATATATTATCATTTTATAAAATCTTATCACGAATTTTTTAATAAGATTTAATTATTTTCATTGTTTCGGATGTTAATCAGCATGTTTTTCAGGTATGTTTTGACTTGTTAATTTATGTTCCTCTTAATTAGTTAATTATCTAATCATATCTAGAATGTAATACATGATTTAAATATAATATATATTAAATATATATATGTATATACATTAATCCATAAATATTTGGTGAGAGTAAATGAAATAAATCATTCATGTAGATGGTAGATCATACGTATGCATAACTGTTGTTTCCATTTAATTGTTGTATTTAGAGACAGAAAACTAAATGATATATATATATATATATATTATCACCATAATATACTTTTTATTTCATATATATCACATATTTTTTATTTTAAACTATCCTTAATACTTTGCATGTAAAGAGTGAACGAATCACATCGCTTCGTGAGGTAGTACTTCATTATACAAACGAAATACATTATCGTATTCACGAAAAATAGAATAAATGAAGGTATGTGTTGTATAAAAATTAAATAATAATAAATATATCATAAATTGAATATATATCACTTTTAAATAATATGTACATCCTTATCCCCAACCTTGAATGGTGGAAAAAGAAAAACGAATGACATCAGTTCGTCCGGCGGTTGTCCAACGTATACATGAATGATGATTTCGTAACCCATTTCATAGATGTGTGTGAATATATAAGATTTAAACATAAAATAATTAAATAAATGTATATTTTCGATTCTTATTGTTTTATATAATCATTATGTAACAATAATTAAATGGGTTTGTGTAAAAAATAAAACAAAAAACATTTGTTTATGAATGTTACCTCTTCTTGTGGTATCAACTTTTGGTTTGCACAAAAGGGATTACATGGTTCCCTTTATGTCTTCTAAGGTGATGGGAGGGAATTTTTTAATTTATATTGGTAGGTTTTGATCAATAAAAACTTATTGGAAGTTGTGAAGATGTGGAGAGATTGAATGCCCTTATATAATAGTGGAGGAGTAGCATTCTTGTAAATACCCAAAAGTTGTCACTATTGGGGCCTCATTTACAACGAGTGCATCAAAAATAGAATAGTAATGTTGGTTTGTGATTATTTTTTCTAGAAATAAATCCAAAAAATATATAAATAAAATTTTTATCATGTTATTTCGTAGTCTTTAAGTTTACCCAACTTTATCTTTATAGTTTTTACCACAATAACTTATATCTTCTTATTTACCATGGTATTTTATCCATTAAGATAAAAATTAAAAATGATATATTTTATAATTTATAAGAATTTATTATAAATAATAACTAAAATTCATTAAATAAAATTATTTGTGTAAAAATAATAACTTTAACATAAATTGTTGTAATGCCAAAAACCCAGTTTAAACCTTAATTTCGTTAATTAATTTCAACTTTTTTCAACAATAATTAATGTAAAACATTAATTTTAACTTATTATGTAAAAACTATTATTCTTATAGAAAATATAAAATCCATTTTTTAAATTAAATTCATAGAAGTGGCATAATTTAATTTATAATTAATCCCACATATGCGATGGGAAAGGGGTTTTTTAAAGTGAAAATGTTCAAGAATTTACTAATATTTTATATCAAATTTAAATATAAAAAATGATTATAATATACTAAATGGGATTAATATATTCCTAACATTTCTACCGGTGCTCTAAAACCTATTTAAAATATAATTGAACACTGAATTTTTTTATAATATGTCTTTTTTTAATTAAAATTCAGTATTTTCACTATTCATCAAAAAATGAAACTTCTCAAAAAACCCAAAATTTAACCTAACATGATTTTTTTCATTTATATTTAAAAAATAAATTTTATTTTTTCAAATAAAATTTCTAAAAGTGTTATAATTTAGTTTTAAATACGTGTTCCATTAAAAGGAAGCAACACTACCCTTTGAAAAATTAAATTTTTTATATATATAATTGGATTTGTTATATTCATATGCCTATCAAATATATTCTAAAAATTTAAACCACTTATCGAATATATAATATATAAATTTCATTAATATAATCCATTAATAGTAATTAATTTCATTTATTTCAATAAAACAACTTTTTCATATAAAAATAGTTTTTAATAAAAACATTTTCTTTATATTCAATTGGTTTTTATATTCATTTATAATTTATTAGTAACCAATGAGTTAAACCATATAATTTTTTAAATTTATTTAATCCTATTAATGACATTCAATTTAATTTCTAGGAGATATTTTTCATTTAAATTATTAATATTAATTTTATTTGGAGAAACTCGATCTTATGTGTAACACAAGACATATAAGAAAGTAATTGTTGGGTGTAATGCATGCTAAAATTAGTGTTGTGTGCACTGAATTATATATAATGTGTCGAATTTATTAAAATTATAAAATATATTTTAATATATTGGGGTGTTATATTTTTTCTATACTTTTTTTTGCATGTCATTCACAGTATTGAATATGATGTTCACAATTTAAAATTTTTGGGTGTTACATTCTCTCCACCCTAAATAAATTACATCCTTTAAATTTAAATATGATCTCATTAATAAATGGTTTGATATTTTAATGTTACATCATATAAAAACTACATCATGAGAAGGGTTGGTAAAACCTATATATATATATATATATATATATAAAGATAGAATGATAAGTAAGAAGTTCATATGGAATGGAACATATATAGTATTCTAATTAGGATAAAATTAATGGAATGTGAAGAAATGGACATAGAGTAAAAGTGTAAATAATTATTGATAATTATTGAGTTCATTTATAAAAATAAATTTAATGATTAATGAAAAATTTAGGCCCTCAAGTCTATACATATAATAGGGGTAAAAGGACATTGATATCTTCAGAAATGATTATAATAGGATAAAATTTTATTTCAAGACCCTTTTTCATAAAGTTGAGGAATTTGTTCACTCTTGAAGAATATAAGGAAATATACTATATAAGACTCTATTTCATAATAACAATTTTATCTTTCGATTGTAATTTTATTAATTTCCAATTCATCCATTATTCCAATAAATGAATATTGAAAAATGATCACTTATACCTGAACCACAAAAATTACACTTTAACAAACTATAATATCCAAAGAAGAGTAAAAATTATATAATACCTGTATTTAATAAAACCAAAATGGATATGAAAAAAATTTCAATAACACATACAGTTCAACTTAATCCATTACATAAAAAGTCAACCTTATAGAACATCCAAAATATTTTCAACCAAATTTAGAAGTAAGGTTACTAAATAAACATTATATTTCCTAGATAGAATATATAGTATTTTATTCATCACATTTTAAACCTATGAATACCCTCATCATGTATTCTCGTAAAACATAGCAATAACTCAAATTATCATAAAACCGTTATTTAAAACAATCGTCTTTATTCCTTCTATAAAACATAGGTTACTAGTTATAATCATTATATCTAAAAAATAGGCTCTATATATGATAGAATTACCAATTTTCTAATAAATCATTAATTAGTTCCATGTTAGTAAGTAATATCCTATTTACATTATATATTTCAATCATCTATTTACCCATTATCATTATCTAAACATTAAAAACTTATTAATCATTTTAGTTTCTTCAATTAAGTGTTTTCAAAGGTGTTAAACATTGCACTGAATCGTTTTTCTTGGTTATTGGTATCGTTCAAAACATGCTTTCAAATTCTTAATAAAAAAGTATTGCAGTGCAATCCTTATATATTTGATAAAACTTATAACCGTGAAATCATTTATAGAACACTCAAATGAAATAATTCTTGAATCCAAGTACAATATCATTGATCATTATCCTTTTTATATAGTAATAGTATAAGCTTTACCATGGTCCATTAAATTTATTGGAGGTATATTTCTTTGAAGCCTGTGACATTCCTTTGCATAGTGCCACATTTCATTACTGTTAAATCATTGAACATTGGAAACGTTTTTCATTCCCTTTAAATTAGGAGAATAGTGGCCTTTTTCTCCACACTTTTATTAATCTCACAGTATATTCATTTAAGCTCCATGGTTTTTTCTTCCAAAATTATCACATGTAGGAAAATAGTAAATTTTTCTTCCATTTTATCCAACTTTTTCTCTATCATCCTCTTCCTCTCGTGCTTTCCTTATAATCCATAATACATAGATAATTTTTTCTGTTTTTGGTTATCACATGATTTTATTTCCTCATATGATGAGAATATTTGGGAGAATATTTCCCTTTGAAATATTATCTTAAGGCTATCAAATAAATGATCATTCTTACTTTTTGAATCACGTGTATTAGTGAGGTTAAAATTCCTTCTATTGGGAACCATATATTAATGATTAAATACACTAGATTAGATTATATCATTACGAAACATAATTTATAGTACCAAAAAATTGATACAATTTCATAGATAATATCCAAATAATAAACACATTTTCTTTGGTAACGTCATTATTTTTAACACCTTTATAATGATTTCTAAATAAAATATGAATTACCTTAAGAATATACTATGAGATTGTTAAACTAGGTGTGAAGTAAGACTCATTGTTGGGTACTAGGTAACAAGTGATTCAAAAACAACATTCCTTTTTCAATGTTATTACCCCTAAGTACCTTTTTTCCAGAGCCATGTCCACTTATTATATCCAATCATGATGTATTTCAAGGAAACCCCATATAATCTTTTTCTTACCAAAACATTAGGATTTTATTCTATACTTATTGTTGAATTATATTATAATGTTATGTTCCATAATCTATTTTTATAAAATCTACTTTCTAAGTTTTATACTAATATTTCTCTAATACCAACTATAGAACCTCGACTAAAACATCATAGATTTGATGTCTTCCTACATTTACATTGTCATAAGATACAAGGAATTGCATCCCAAAAAACTGAATTGTTTTGTAGTCTTGGTAAAATAAATTAATTTATGAGTAATAAAATATATTTGAACACAAAAAATATAATATAATTTTTTTATTTCAATAATAACACCATTTAATCTAGTGTATACCTACATAATAGTTATATTAAACATCATTAAATCCTAGGGAAAAAGAACATAAGAATGTGGTATGATCATATTTTTAGTAAGGGTAATTGAACAAAAAAATATATGAATAAATAAGGCATAATAAATATGGAAAGTTAAATAGCTAAAACACATTCTATTTAATAAATTACTTGATTATATTATAGATGTAATAAATGATGGTTGAAAAATTTTATATAACTAATCACATGGGCAAGAAACTTAACCATGGATATTTAAACTAATTGACCAATCACATGGAATATCAATAACTGAATTCATATGTATGGAATTCATAGAGATGGATATATAGAACATACTATTGAGGATTCATGACAAGACATCCAATATTTCCATGGCATTATGACAAGAATCTAACTTGTTCAAGGATTCATACTATGAATCTAAAAAATGGGTAGCACCTTGACCAAAATTATATCTAATATGTCCGATGAAACCTATCGATGAATATAGGGGCAATAAAGGACCCCAACCATTATATACAAATTATTTTTAATTCCTTATATGAAAGTGGTAAAACTTTCACTACATAAACATTCATATTAATGTTCTAGCAGTTAAAATTTGAATATTTCCCAATTATTAAACATTACCATAAACCACTATTATTAATATGGGAAATGGTATCAAAATAGTACATCCATATTAAAACTGATCATAAACCGTTCATATAAAGAATAAGTATTTTTTTAATAGAATATATACCAATTGGAATAATAATATAGGGTTTTTGTAGTTGAAAAATTTGAATACCATAAAAATATCTTTAAAACCATTCTTGATGAAAATATCATTTTAAAAAATAATTTTTAAAATCCTTTTCATTGGAAATGACATTTAAAAACATTTTTCAAAGAGTAAAAATGGGTGAAATTTTATTTTATAATTAATTTATAAAAGGTGGAAACATTTTTATAAAATATGTTTTTGGAAGAAAACATGTTTTTAGAAGAAAATATCTTTTTGGAAGAAAACATGTTTTTGGAAGAAAACATATTTTTGACTGAAGATAAAAATAACGTTTGATTTTATTAAAAACTTTTTTTGTACCAAAGACTGTAAAATCAAACTATTACATGAAAATATCATGAATTATCATAGGAGAAGAAAATAAACTGATTTTAATATATAAATAAGAAATAATTAAACTATGGGAGATGTAAACATAAACCATCTCGAATAACGATGAGATTGTTAACTAAAATCTTACTACTTTGGTAAATTTTGTATTGCAACCCTCGGGAAAGAAATAAATTAAAATAAAAACATAAATATAATTATAATAAAAAAATTCATTATTTATCATAAAAAGGGGTATTATGTACAACACATAAAAGAAATAAGTGTTGAATATGGTGTATGTCCCATAGAAGTTAATATGAGACGAGAAACCCTTACCTCAAGCTTCCTTTTGATCGAACCTTATTTAATCTCCTATATAATGGTTTTAATCATGTTATTAACATATAAAATAACCATATTGATATTTATAATTTCATATATTATCCTGTTATAATATCTTATCACCTTTTTGTTAATAATAATTCATTATTTTCTTTATTTTGGGTATTAATTGCCTTGTTTTTCAAGAATGTTTTGGCTTGTTATTTTTTGTTAATTTTATTTTATTATAATTTGATAATCATAATAATTTAAACCATAATTTAAATATCATATATATTTAATATATATTTGTTTAAGTAATCGCTAAAAATATGGTTTTATGAAATGAAATACACCTTTCAAGGAGATGGTAGGCCTACTTATTCATGAACGTTGTTTCCATTTCTTGTCATATTGATAGAAACAAAAGAAAATGTTATATATATATATATTATAACTTCGGTATAATTTCAAAGTCATATATATAACACCTTTCTATTAAAATTTTTCTTAAAACATTCCATGTAAAGCGTGAAGGAATCACATCGCTTCGTGAAGAGGTAGTCTGCCGTACACATGAACTACATAATAATGTTCCCAAAAAATTGATGGAATTAATGTAGGAGTTATAAATTATTTAAATAAGAATAAATAAATAATTAATATCATATATATCACATAAAAATATTATTTACATCATTATTCCCAACCTTGAATGGTGGTAATGGAAAAAATGAATGTCCTGGTTTTGTGAGGTGGTAATCCACCGTACACATGAATGAAGAATTAACAACCCATTTGATAGATGTGTGTGATTTTCAAGGTCATAAAATTAACATATAAACTAATAATTATATTTAATATACCTATGTTATTATATAATAATAATATAAGAAAAATTTAATGTGTTTTAGGATGAATTAAAATCCCAAACAATTTTTGATGAATATTATCTATAATTTGGGAAGCTCTATTTTTTGCACAGATGTCCTCCCATGGTTGGATTTATGAAAAAATTATGGATTCTAGGATGAGGGGATAGATTTCTAGAAGTTATTTTTGGTAGTTTTTGATCGACCCAAATGGAATGGGAGGTGTAAAGGAGTGGGGAAGTGAATTCCATTTCATAATGGAGGTGGAGAGGCATTCTTCTAAATACCCCAAATTATTCACTATTGGGAAGTATCACATACCCCATGTGCCTAATAAAGAGAATATTAATTGAGATTAAAGATTATTGGGCCATTAAATAACTCCACAAGAAAAAATTAATACGTTTTTTATCATGTTATTCTTTTGTCTTTAAGTATAATCAGTTTTATCTTTATAGTTTTTACCAAGTTAACTTGTATCTTTTTATTTACATAAGTAATTTATATATTAATATTATAATTAAAAATAACTTTATTATATAATTTGTATCCAGTTATTCAAAATAATAACTAAAATTATTTAAATAAAAATGTTATTTGTGTCTAAATTTAATTTTTTTACAAAAACATGTAATACGCAAAACCCTATTTTAGCCATAATCACATTAATTAATTGCAATTATTTTCACTAATAATTTTGGTAAAATATTATTTTGATCTTATGAGATAATAAAATTTATTCTTATCTCAAATATTGAATCTGTTTTTCCAAATTTCACTCATAGAAGTCGCATAACTTAATTTAAAATTATTCTTGTAGATGTGATGAGAAAGTGTGATTTCTAAAGTGAAAATGTTCTTAATTTTACTATGAAAATGATTATACTGAACAAAATTTGATTAATATATTTATAATTGATATAATTATACTCTAAAACCTATTTAAAATATTATTTTACACTATAATATATTTTGATCAAAAGTAATATTTCAATTAAAATTCAGTATTTTTCACTATTCATCCAAATTGAACTTCTCTGAAATATACCAAAACATCACCGTAATATAGTTTCGAAATTAAAATTTAGCAAATTATTTTCTTTATATAAAAAAATTAAAAGATTCAGAATTTAGTTTTAAAATAAGTGTTCCATTAAAAGGTAGAAAAACTACCTTTAAAAAATACATCTTTTATGTGTAAAATTGGACTTGTTATTATGTTATTAATATAATATCTATTAGATTAGTTTGAAACCATTTTATTGAATATATAATATATAAATTTCATTATGAAAATCCACTAAAAATAATTAATTTAATTTATTAAGATAAAAAACCTTTAGTACATAAATATAGTTTTTTATAAAAATATTTCATTTATATTAAATTGGTTTTTATATTTATTTATAATTAAATGGTAATGAATGAATTCAATAATATATATTAAGAATTTATTTAATAATATTTATAACCCTAACCTAAATTCTATGAGATAATTTTTATTTTAAGGAATAATATTAATAGTATTTAGTAAAATATGGTCTTGCATATAATGTAAGCCACTGAATAAATTTATTATTGTACGTAATGAAAACTACACCTTGTTTTTCATTTCTTGAATGTTTTAGAATGTATTTAATTTATTTAAAATATAAAATATTTACATGCTATCTAATATGATATTCACATTTTAAATATTTAGCGTGTCACATTAGTAAGTATTGTCCACTCTTTAACCACTTTAATTTTAACTGGATAAATATTTATTCCTTATTTATTTAATATATATCAAAGGAATGAGATATTACACAACCAAATTTAACATTTACTGAATTTTAAATAAATTTTTTAATTAATGGTGTGTAGAACAAACCTTATATATTTGTATAATCCTCGTAAAATTTAGAATAAACCAAAAATTTCATTAATTAACAGAACCAAACATTTATCCAAATATCTTGAAAAATATATTTATAAGGCCTATAAATATATATATATATCATTTTTAACCCAAAGGTAATATCCCCAAACTCATAATTCTAATACCTAGTATAAAAAACCATCTTCTAAATTTCATTATTCAATAACATCATCTGATGGTACCCAGACCTAAGAGAAACCTTAAAAAATAATTTCTATCTAGAGTTGATCATATAAGTCATTGATATGAGGCATCATATACTTTTTCTTAATAGAGATATTATTTAATTATCTATAATCATTGAAATGCATCTTGGAACCATCATTTTTTTTATAAACAAAACATGGGCACCCCATGGTGATGTTCTATGATGAATTAATCCCTTATCAATAAACTCTTATAATGTTTTTAAATTTAAAAAATGTACACTTGAGCCATTCAAAAAAAGTTTTTTTGATATTATCTTATAATTAGGCACTATTTAAATTGTAAATTCAACCTTCTGATATCATATAATACTAGGAAATTCATCAGGGAATTTATTTAAATATTCATTTTTTATAAGAATATCACCAATATGAATAGTTTCTTTCTTTTCAACAATATTTATAATATATATTTCTTTTCTATTGTTAATTAATTTCTTATCTTCTTGATATGTTATCTAAGGTATTAATTTAGTATCTTATATATACTTAAAATCATTTTAAAAAATTGTTTATTTGGATTTATATTCTATCTTAGCATCATAAACAAAAATACCATCCATATCCAGAATAAAATTGAACCCTATAAGTTTTAATACAATGAGGTTTTTAGGTAAACCCCTTCTATATAGGGTAACAATAAGATACATATAATTTTATTTTCACCTAATACAACCCATGTGTTTTAAATATTCTATATAGATTCATTTTTTAGGTGAAATTCCAAATTTACAAGTGAATTTATCCAAAATTAAAGAATATGTAGACCATAATGAAAACAAGACATTAAGATAATATGGGTAAAAAAGTAATGTGTCTAACACAATGTCATTGTATGGTCTAACATCTACTGATGTAATCGCTAAGGATTTATCCATGAATTTATTCTTATGATCTTGATTATTTTCACCCCTCATTATTATCTATAGACAAGTACTCACATAATAAACCATCTCATTAAAACTAAAAAATATTAATATTGTATTTCTGTAAGTTACCTAATCATTACTGAAATAATTTTCCTTGAAATCACGAGAAACATATTCAAACATAACGCATCAGAAAAACCTTCTAATATTAAAAAGGAATTACCCATGATTATTTTTACCACAGTTATCATTATATGGAAAAATAATTTGATTACAATCATATTTCATTAATTTATGATTCACATTATCTTCCGTGTAGACCTATTTTGAGATTATTGTTATGGAATACGTGATCATTATAAAACTACAACTTAATATTATAATCACATCAAATAATAATCTAATAACATTTTAATTGATAATAATATAATTCCCCTAGGTATGTTTTCTTTAATCCATAGTAAAACTAATTAATAATACTATTAAGATCTCAAATATAGTTTGGTGTGTTCATTTCCAATTTAGTGATTTTTTCCTCGTACATTAATTCTGATTCTTCCTCATTTTTTCTATGAATTTATTTACCATTTTATATTCAAAATAATTTTCAAAATAACTATCAAGTAAAATATTATTAATTTTAACCCATTTCATGGAATCAGTATCTTCTCTTTCTTTGATATTCTTAACCTTTGACCACTACTAATTGGATTCACAATCAAAAAGAAAAATAACATGAATTAAATTTTTTTTTAAAAACACATGAATTTTAATATCTTTTCCAAATTTTTATTCCATACCTTAGATATTGTAATCTCATAAGATTCATTAAATGATGAGGGTGTTGTAACATAGAATATTCTATAGTATATATGTTCCTTTGTGGTAAATGTAGTTTCTATATCACATGGAGACCACTATAATGTATAGACTATGTTAATTGATCAATCACATTAAAAATATTTTCTGATTTCAATAATTATATGTTACTGATTTGGAATCATATTTTCTTCATGCACCTTCCTACTTCAGCTTTCTTATTTTCTCTACATAAAACCATTCTGAAGAGATATTGATTAAATGGAGCAACATAGTAATAATAAAAGGCTATAATAATTCGACATATCCATAAATTATAATATCTAAAGGATACTCTAAATATATTATCCTATCCTCTAAAGTTATCTAAACCCTTCCTTTGATAACAACTATGTGGACCTTACCTTAAAACATTACATAATAATGAGTTTTAAATTATGTTTTTATTTTATTTCATTATATAAAACCTTTTAAGGTTTATTTTTTTTTAAATATTTTTTATATAAACCTTGCATAATAAACCAATACATTAAAAAATAAACAATTCCAAAAAAAAATTAAATAAGACTATACTTTCAAAATGAAACAGTTTTTTCTAAGAAAAATATTCATGATTTTCAACATGACTTCATCATTGTTCCTACTCATACTTAAATACAGTGATAAGTATTTGAAAATATAGAAAGATAAAAAAAATATTAGAAATGGACATGTACAAATAAGAAAATAAATATTTTGTTGAATTTCAAATCCATGAGACCATATAACAGTTGTTTCCTTTAACATAATAAAATTTTAGTTTAAATAATCATTCGTTTATACCTGAAATCAACTTTTGTCCTGAGGGTTTTTCAGAAAACACTTAATATGTATATTTCAAGTAAGAATCATAATCATGACGTATTTATAGAAAAAATTACAACCCACTAAAAATATTTTCTTAAGAACGTACATTTTTACCCTTTAAAGGAAACATTAATCCTTTAAAATTTTATCATTAACTTACCTTATAAAATAAAAACAAATTCCTTGAAAATTTGTTGGAAGGTATATTAAGGTCATGTAAGTGCCTTGGGAAATCATTTTCCTATAAAACATATAATATATCTTATAACAACCATTAAAATGGAATAACGTACACGATTAATTCCAAGAAAAACATCATGTGAACTTAAACATTACCCAATGCATTAGACATCTATATCAGGCGCACCCATCATCATGAAAAACATGTGAGCATGATAACATAGTTCAAAAACATATAATATTTCATTTCATTCAAAAAATATCCTAAATTATTCTGTGTAACACATATGAATAATCACTTTTTAATTTAACATAAAAATAAGGATAAAAAATTAGTTTTCATTGACAATAATTTTATGAAAAATTCCCAAAAGAATGGTAAATAAGATATTATTTTCAAAAAAATGATTACATGAATAATAATCTTCCTTAAGGATTATATTCATGATAGGGGTTAATTAATATAATGTCGTATATGATATAAAAAATATTCCACTTATAGTTTTTTTTAAATGTCAAAAATAACCTTTTTGGAAAATATTTAAAATAATTTTTTAAAAACTTCATAAAAAGTAAAAAATGTTTTAAAATTAATTTTAATAAAATTTATAAATATTAATTACATAGTTTAAACATTTTACATTACTTTTAAAATGACAAATTATAGAGGAAAGCATTAAAACATTTAAAATATGTTTTAAAAGAAAATCCCTAACCTAGAGTCCATATTGTAATATATTTTCTTTATCTTCTTAAATAATAGACATATATCAATTAATAACATCATTAATAAAAAATTTAAAGTTTATTAATTATTATATTTCACTTTTATCCATGTTAAAATTAATCACTTAGTTGATTAAGTTCCCAATAGACATTTTTTATAACATTCAACTTATAAGTCAGAAATTACTTTGGTTGGTTTGCTATGGTCCAATGAATAATTTTTATATCACTTATTAAATATTAATCATGTCATAATTAACATTTTTATATAATATTTATTATTTTATAACCATTAATATAATATAGTTATAAAAAATAAATTACGTTACAATAAAAGAGATTGTAGTCCCCACATGTTCATGGGTAGCGTTTCAATTTCTCAATGACCCTATGGGACAAAATGTAAGTATTATACTAACTTAAAAAATTTATAATTTTATCATAAATATCATATTATTTCATTAAATTTTCCTATTTATGAAATCAAAGTGTGTTTTTTATTGGTTTTATATAATGTAGAAAAATATTTCTTTAACATTAAAAATTAAATCTAAATAATATATATAGTATTAATTTATTTAGATCTATTATTACCTCCATCCATAAAATTTATTGTTGAAAAATGAAATTCATCATATCTCAAGGTGGTAGTTTTCATGTATGCATAAATAATGTTTCAATTTTCTATTAGAAAAATACATAGATAAAAAAAATTTATTAAATAAAAAAATAACATTTTTTTGATATATTTATTTTATTATTTTATAATGTTTTATAGTGTTTTAAAGGCTGTAAGGAAAGAAATAAAATTAAATGACATGGTTAATAAATATATCTCATCAGTACACAACCTCCTCAGGTTTATACATAGTCTTTATAGGATGGTACTTTAATAAAACCAAATGCCTATATGAATTATATAGGGTTGATTGGGAGTTATTGGTGTAGGTATTAGACAACATAAGTTGCTCTTTAAGAGTATAGAAGAGATGAGACGGGGTTTCCTTTTAGAAGTGAGGGGGAGGAAACACTTCAAATCATTCAAACGATTATAATATAATAATGTATTGAAAATCCAAGAGGCCCCATTAAAGAAGCATTTTTTTTAATAAAATATGAGTTAAATATATAATTTTGTTTAAACATAACGTTAAAATCAGTAAATGTAACATCGTGAAAAATAGTTTTCCAAAAAAATGCCTTTTAAGTATAAAAATTTATCTTATACAAAAATAAATATTAATTTTTATTAAATATATATTTATTATATATTTTTTAATCAAATTTATCTTATTAAATATTAATATCAATCCAAAATAAAATATAAATTTGTATATTCATGAATTGAATATATAATTTTTAAAAAATGATATTTTTTATTATTAATAAAAATAATTTAATAAAATTATCAAAAAATAACATTAATATAATTTTAGATTTATTATTTTAAAATATAATTTATTTTTGAACATTAAAATAATAAAATTTTGAAATAAAAATTTTAAATGAATTTTTTATTAATAAGACTATTTCTTTTTTATTATAAAATTATATAATGTTGTTATTGTGAATATAAATCTACAAAATATATTACATGAATGTTTATATAGAATAAAATTTATATATTATCATTATTATTTAGGTTTTTACACAAATGAAATTTAAGATCATCGATGAAGGAAACATTTTATAGTGATCCACCATGGGAATGTATCGTAGTTGGTTCTTAAATGTATGTATGTGCATGCTCTAATATTTTAGACTTTTTATTCATAACTACATAAAAAATACTTATTTTTATTTTTTATAATGATAAATTCTTCACATTTCCCATACATATCATGCTTGAGTGAGTTTCCAAGACTCTCATTTCCCTCGCACTCATGTAATTATAATTGTAATGTAATAAGTATGCATCTTCGGTAGATAAACTAAAAAGAATTTTCTTATTTCACATCCCCATAAAATAATTTTTTACATATGAAAAACATTTGAATACTACCCTGGAATCTCATAATATTTTACACACCATATTTTCAAATGTTATACAGAAGCTTGTATTATCCAAAGGACATTTAAAAATATGATTTTTATAGTCATGGTTTGTTGTTGACCCCTTCAAATATCAACAAGAATCTATTATTTATTCTAACATCATAATTACCATTTCCTATAATATATAGAGACACATATTAAAAAATTTAACCATACTAAACCTTTCTAAAATGTAATTTTCCATGAATACTCTCTTTTATATAAAGTGAAATGATTCTCCAGAGTCAATAATCTCAAACTTCAACTAAATGTTGAAACCTAAAAATAATTGACTATCACCTTTCTATGATATGGTATATATAAATGATACTATATAATTTACCTTTCAAACCATATAATATTTCTTAAAATATCATTTCTTCATATTCTACTAGTATATTGTAACTAGAATACCCAATTTTCCAAAAATTCTTTCCCTTGATCCACAAAACTATTTTGTAGTTCTCTGATATATTTTTTTCATCTACCATCTATTCCAAATGTTTTCCTTATAGAGTTATATAATTTCTTCTATGAAATCTCTTTATCCAAAATTATATCATTGATATATTTAAACATTAATCTAGGTTTCACTCTAGAGCTACAAACATCGATAATTATCATCTCTTATGGTAATGGACATGTTGATAATTGTATCCATTCCCACACTCCACTTTTAAAAATCATGATTAAACATAAAAATTTTGTTTTCATTATGTTGAATTCATTCAAATTATCTATAAAAACTATTTTTTCCCTTATAAGAATTTAAACTATTTTAAGAAATATTTTTGGAGCTAGGTGTTGAGTCAGCGCATGATTTTGGGGCCCATGGAGTCTTGGTGTTGATATCCTAAAAATATTAAATATATTATATCATGGAAAAAATTTATATAAGAATAATTGAATAAATACAAAAACAAAAGTTTCATATCAGAAATTTGAGACCTATATTAATGCCATAACAAGGGTTTTATCCCAGAAATGACATAATCAATGTGCATGTTGGGTGTTTTTTTTGAGTGTCATTGTGTGAAGATTAATTATTAACCAAATAATTATATTTATTTAATTGTTATAATTATTCCTAAAAAATAATCTTCTATAAATGCATATTTATAGAAAAAATATTGTCTTATCCTCATAACCCTAGGTATTGAGAGACGAATCATTGGAGTAGAAATGTTTTATGAACATTGTTGGATCATGGTGCAGTAATCGGTGTGCCCAAACATCTTATTGATATCACCTAAAATATTCATGTTAAATCACTTTTCATAAATGATAAATTTGATGCCAAATTATAGAATTTTATTTTTGTGGATTCTTCCCATATTGTATTCAACATTTAATGTCAATCATTTAACCTAAAAAGAAGTTATTCATTGATCAATGGTTGATTATAGTTGATGATTTTATCATCCAAGATTTTGGAACTGATATTTCCTTGATTAATTTCTTATTAATTGTTATTCATTCATTGTTCTAATGATAATGAATCATTCCCAACCTATATAATGGATGAGGTATATTACTCAACTTTGTTTTATGATTTTATTCTCCCATTCTTTGAATGTTCATTTTAAGTAATCTCTTTGGATGGAAGTTTTATAGATACATAAAAATCCATCATAATGCAATTGGTCTTTGGTTCAACAGATCGATATTTTGGGTTTGATTTCATGATCAACAGAGTGATTGAGGATTCACAATGAAGGTGGATGTTCAGTGGTGGATTTTTATTGGATTTTTGTTCCTTGTTTTGTTTTATGTAATGTGGTGACGGTGCGGTGTGATGGTAGGTGATTACCAAATAAAAGATCTGACCAGAATCCATCCATTAGTAAATATAAAATTTTAGTCAACACTAATTCATGATTATCAGTAGGATTTTTGGAGTATGTTAGGTTGATAGTTGTGTATAAGGATATATATATATTATGGGTCACTAATTTCAATAAAAATATCGATTACATAACATGCACTCCAAAGAACACACTCTAAGTAGTACCCTGGATATGATGTTTAGGGTTTTAGTGAAAATAAACTATCCAAAATTCTGTAGACCCGCCACACTATTTATGACCTATGTAACGGGGAACAGTGAGTACCCTATGGGTACATGGGATTAGAGATGTCCAGGAACACAAGAACAACTAGAGTACATGATCACAGCCTAATACACAGACATTTCTAGGCAGACGGGCATGTTCAAAGTACACAGGAACATCCCAAAGTATAAAAGAACATGTCGAAGCACACAGTCAGTCCAAAGATAGACAAGACACAACATATATTCCCAGTACATAACATGTACTTTTCTAAGTACTGGTTGTTTCCCTTGTTATCTTCAGTATGGGAAAGCTTCCTTAGTGTATGTTTCCTCAGTCCATCCCCATGAGGGTACAGTGAAGAATCACATCTTGTGAAAAATAGGTGATCTCCACTTTAGGGTTCAACTTGGATAGAGTTTCAGGAAACCATTTGTGAGGCATGGGGTTAGATCCTCTATCATCTCCCCTATATTATGTTTTCAACTAATTAGCATGACAGGCAACCCTATTCATTTACCCCATACTTTGTATGTTAATCCAGTTAGTGTTTGTAGTGTAACCCATGGCCCTAGGTTTAATCCAATATATATGTATTGATATCTTATACATTGCAGTGTGTAATTAATCATAGTGATGGCTGAGGATCACATCCTCTTGGATGAGAACCATTAGCATTATTAGACTCATGCAGTGAGTTCTCCAAGATGATTATTACTTTGAAGTCTCAAGAATAACAATAAATCCCATGATATAGTGCTAAAAATGATAGTCTTCTAAATAAATATATGGTCATAGAACCTTATGGGAGAGGTTTTCATCATCTATTATATACACAACAATATCACAAAAATATTTTCCTATAAGGATATTATCTTTACACATAGGCGATGGCTAGAGTTTCAATAGGATTATGACTTTGAGATTGTATATACTACAAAAAAAGGTAAAGTTGTGGAAGATTCTTTCATTATTATATCTTATTCATATTTACTTATAATGTTATCAAATAATTTATACTCATTATAGATTCCCTTAGTGGAAAATTATGGTGCATCATACCTCCATTTGAAAGTTTCAATCCCAATACTTCTTTATCGTATTATGGAGGCTCAACATGAAGATACCAACTATAAGACCTTGTATGTTTAGATATCCATTGGAAATACTCTTGATGTATTTTTTTGATGTTGGGGATAACATCATCCTTTTCCTAGGATGGATGTTTGTACCAATGATCTTGCATGGAGAGATGATTAGAGAGTTTCATACATCACCCTTAATGGAAAATCTAAGTGTGGTGAAGGTGTACGAGGACCTTCAATGTTAGTTCTGGTGGTCAAGGATAATGAAGGGTATATTAGAGTTTGTCTCTCAATGACTCACTTTTCAGAATTTTATGTATGAGAATTGGTTTCTAGAAGGTCGTTCTCAACCCCTTATGGTTCTAGAGTTGAAGTCGGATGGGATATACATAGACTTCTTGCTGGTATTTGAAAAATCATCTAGTATACATGATTTCATCAGGTTCATCATCAACAGACTCACCAATTTATCTAACTTCCTATCTATCTATAAAAAGTGTTCAATATAGATATTGTCACACCCTTACATATATGAGATATTATAACATCACTGAGTTCCCTCAATGATCATTTCTGAATGTTGTGATCACTTCAAATCATGATTATGGTGAGGTTTTCAGGAGGCCTTTGGGACTCATTTGAATTTGACCTTGGAATTTCACCCCTTTAATGATGGCTGTAATGAGTAAACTATTTAGGTTTTAGAGGATATTCTTTAAAATTTATGAGGGACATTTTCCATAAAAGGAAAGATCACCCACCCTTGGTAGAGTTTTTTTAAAAATAATAACTACCATTCCACCATCAGTATGGAAAAATTTGAGGACCTTTAAGGAATACCCTATAGGTCACCACTTTTTTGGGCAAATATAGAGGATTCAACACTCATGGGACCATATTTTGGGTGAGTAGAAAAATATAAGGTTCAAAAATCTAGAAGTGGATAATGACTAACTAGATCCATCAAGAGTTTTAAATGAACTAACAGTGGATGATTTTTGAGTTTGATGAGGGAGACCATGTGTTTCTAAAGGCATTATATTGGTGAAAATTGAATATATTTTTTCATTGTGGAATGTTGTCTCTAAAATTTATTGTCCCTTCCAAGATACTTCATTTTGTGGGAAAGGTGGTGTATTTCATCTACCAACCACCATAGTCTCATAGTGTACAAGATGTCATCTATGTGTCGCAGCTGAGAAAGTATTTCTATGACTCATCATGTGATATTGACTAGGAAATATGGACATTGAGGATGAAGATTCATTTTTAGAGTATATAGTTGGGGTCAAGTATTAGTGGGTGATTATAATTTATGGTCTAGAGATTCCCTTAGTGCATGATAGTGGATGAATGTGAATATTTAGGATAGAACCTTATAGTGAGAGAATTATATGTGGGCATAATACTCTAATATTTTTAAATGGGATTTTTTATTTCTGGGAAGAAGATAAAATTGGTGGGGAGAATGTAACTAATCTTTTATTCCCTTATAATACCTTCAAATATTTTAAGTAATATTTTTTTAGCTAGGTTTGGATTCAGTGTAAGGTGTTGAGGCCCAGGGAGGCTTAGTGTTGATATATTAAAAATATTACATTTATTATATCATGTACACATATATTTTCTAAAATAATGAAATAAATCCACAATGGAGCCTTAGATCAAAAAACAAAGACTTACATTAAGTATAGAACATGGTTTTCACCATAGGTATAATATAATCTTTTTGTGTGTCGAGTGATCATCTTGAGTTCCTTCATGGGTAGACTAATAATTAATTAAATATATTTATATTTATATAATTTTTATAATTATTAATAATACTAATATTATACTATAAAATCCAAATTATTGAAAATCCCTAGGGTTAGCAACATATACCTAGATATTTAGATAAGATCAGTTAGAGGAGCATTTCGGGGGAAAAATGGTGTATCGTAGTGTAATGTTTGGTGTTCTAATGGTGCTTGTAGATCTCACCAATTATTGTTATGTGTGATCATTCTTTATCAGTGATCACACAAAACCCAAATAGGGAATTTTATTTTTTGAACAATATCTTTTTTTGGTACCGCACATCGAAAATGAATCAATTAACTTAACGGTAATATATTCATGGATATATGGTTTATTAGGTTTAATTATTTTTATCTTTGAAGAATTAGGAATTGATATTTCATTAATTAATTTCTTCGTATTGGTTCTTCATTTTTTGTTGGAATGGAATTCAATTGTGGCCAGCTTGAATAATAGAAAAGGTTCATTGCTCATTTTCTTATTCTTTTCTTCCCCCATTCCTCAAAAATTCATTTCTTATAATTTATTTGGCCCCCATTTTTACATATACTCACTAATAGGTCATTATTTAAACTACATTTGGCACAATGGATTAATACTGTGATTTTATATTTGCAATCAATAGAGATATTAAGGTGAAAAATGATGGTGGATGACCAAAGGTGGATCAGGATTAGATTAGGGTTCCCTATTTTAGGTTTATTCATATGGAAATAGTTTGGTGTGATGGAAGTATATTCTTGAGAAGAGGATGCATCTAGAATCCATCCATTCATTAATATTATAGTTCGGTCAACTCTAATCCCTAATTATCAGTAGGATTTATTGCAAACTCTATGGCAGTGGAAGCATGGGATTAAACACAATAGAATTATTAAATTTATTGAAAAATCACAACTATATGGAGGGTAGTTGGAAGAACACATTCTATGTATTAACCTAGATGTGGAATATATGGTTTCAGTAAAAAAAATATCACATGTCATGTAGACCCACCTCATGCTATGTGACCTTGGAATAGTGGATCATTATGTTCCCTAGGGGTAAAAAGTCATGAAAACAACAAGTAATATGGGAACAATTAGAGTACATGGGAAAATCACAGTACTCATATATTTCTAGGTAAATTAGAACAACCAAAATATATGGATGTGAACTGATGTACATGGGCTTGGTCTGGAGCACATAGGAAAACCGACGATAGAAATTTCATGACATGTATATCTATTACATGTCATGTACTTTCCCTAGGAAAAGTTAAGGCCCTTATTCTCTTATATTTATACAAGATTCCCTATGATATGTTCCTTTGGTACATATCCATTAGGGTATAGTGAGGCATCATGTCTATAGGAAAAGAGTGGATCCAGTCTACATGATTCGTCTTAGAGAGAGTTTTAGGAATACATATGTCAGGTCGAGGGTAGAATCTTTTGTTTTTCCCCAAGGTGGGGTTTTCTTGGAATTAGTGTGACTAATATACTTGTTCATTGATCCCATACATAGTGGTATAATAAAGTTAGGGATCTCGTTGTCACCCATATCCTTGGGTGTTATCCCTTATCTACGTATTGATCTTCTCATCATTCCATCATATACTTCCTTATGGGGAGGAGCAACAATCATGACCTCTTATAAGATCATCATCCGTGTTATCAGACTTTTCGTGTGAGTTATCATGTATAAGAGTTACATTGAAGCCTCATGAATGACATGAGGAAGGTTGTGTGATTGTGACCTTACCTTGATACTTATTTTTTATATTCTTTATATCTTTTTTATTGTAGAGGAATTTATATATAATACCATGATTAACAATTCATTTTGCAATTTAGATCAATACTCTCTTAGTTGATTATATTTTTTGTCTTTGGGGTGTGTTGCAAGGTATTTTTTATACTCACCCTAGCATGGGATCTGCATGTACATGTCTTGTCCTATATAGATGATAGGTCATTCAATGGAGTCTTATTTGGACTAGGAGAAAGAATATCATAGTGGTCTAGATAGATCTTGGTTTTTGTTTTATTTTATTCGTCCCATTCTTCCTAGTAGGTTGGACTTCTTTTATAGTTTTTGTGGGATTTTATTTGTCCCTTTATTCATTGTAGTACTTTTCATACTCTTATTGAGGGATATATATTTATGAATTCATTTCCAATATATGTTATAGTTTATTTTTCTATAAGTTGTTGGTGAATTAGATATGTGTGTGTTTGTTCAAGTACATTAGGTTAAGACCTCCCATGTGTTTGATATGCCTACTCGACACTTATCATTATCCACTAGCCTATTGGTGGCTGGCTTGGGGTGTAACACTCATCTTATCACTAGCCTAGTGGGACCTAATAGGATATTTTGTGACATGGTCATTACCAAATTTTATTTACTTTTATTAAGATGAAAAAGTCTCTATATCCAAAAACCCTTTCTCTATATTCTTGGATTAGTATATATTTCCTTGATTTCTGACACAAATTTAGAAACAATATTTATCTAAGAGATTTAAAAGGTTACATTCTAAGTTAACATCAACTAAAAAAATCCAATTTCATTCTATTCATGCTTATATCATTTACCTTTCCCCATTATCTCATGATTGATGATGGATAATAATAGTTTTAGATCTCTTTTATATAAACAATCCCCTATGTGAATATTCCTAAAGACAAACAATCATGTCAAAACTATAAACAACTTTCCTATATTTATTTAATTATATATTCACTACAAAGGTATTTTTAATAAATTACATACCTAATGACAAATACTAAAAATAAATATTTAGTATTTTCTGAACAATAATGATATTTTGAACCAATCGATACCTTTGATACACCTTGTTCTTTTAAGAAAATTGATTTACCCTCTATTCATAAAAAGGAAAAAAATAGAATATTAAATAAAACTTGATAAAGGATTATATTCTTAAAAAGTTAGTGTCATACTATGTATTGACTAAAAAAAGACTAGCAAGATATAAATGAAGGATCAGAGAAAAGATAGATGAGAAACACATGCCTAATTCCAAAATAGAAGTAATTTAACAAGGGTTAGGATAAAACCTATGTTCATGGATAAACAATGTGATAGAATAAAGAGAGAAAATATGGATACACTTTATTTACACGTGATGTCACAAATCATTACATAAAAAACTAATTACAAGTTTCATGTTATGACCTCTAGTGTAATTTCCACAAATCAACCTGAGAAACCCCCAATCAAAGTACACATACTAGAGCATGTAAAGTCATGATGGGAACTCCCAATACCCATGGGATTGAGAAATTAAAAATGAATCATAAAAAACACCTTCGGGATGGATTCACCTAAAGAAACAACAAGATCAAGAAACTCCAAGATAAATGTTTGGTATGAAAATTCTGTAAGTTATATGATCAACTATACAAAATAATAAATTTCAAAATTTAAAATAAACCATGTAGGGAGTAATTCAATATAAACACCCCCTATATAATCACATGATGAGAAATAAATACCTCAATACTAATAGAAGATAAAAAATACATGAAAATTAAGATGGAATATATTTTATATAAATTAAATTTCAAAATAGGAAAAGAATGTGATCGCATGTCTCTACATGTCATTTAAATACTCCATTTATTAAAATTACCACTATAGTCAAACTATAACCAAATATAAACCACTAAAACCCCAAGAAACCTAAATATAACTTTAAATGTATAGATATGAGTAAAATTTCCATTGGATATCCTCCATTCACACCATTCATAACCTTTGAAATTAAATTCCCTTCATGTTAGTTTGAAAATATAGTTATAAAGAAAATATTTTCATCTTATTTAAAACAAGTCACATGAGAACGTCATTTAAACCCATTCTTTAAAGAGAAAATAAACGCAAAAAGTTAATCAATAGAAAAAATTTATGATATATTTAGAATGAATATAACTATTTGAATGGTTAAATATTGAAAACATGTTTCAAAAATACTATCATTTTATAAGTAAAACAAGAAAACAAACATTTCTTATCCACATTTTTTAAATTACAAGAATAATTCACCAAGAGAAAATAATATACGTTTAAATTAAATGAAAACACCTAAAATGGTGAACATAAACATGATAATCAAAAAATGGTTTACAATAGAATATTCTAAAATAGAGATAAATAAATTTATAAGAAACAAAGGTAGTAATTACAACCACTCCATCATAAGAAATAAAATATTTTTCACCATGGGATCACCCTAGGGAAATAAGGTTAAGGAATACTAGTCTCCTTGTACTGTATCAATGACCAAACCAATCATATCCTACCAATACGGCATTAGGTATAGCCCCATAATCCCATGAAATATATAAAAAACTACCAAATAGATTTTAAAAAAAAATTAAATCCCCAGAATTACATAACTCCCAACCTCTAAAAGAGGAAATGTTTAATTAGAGGGGTGTAATCTTGTGATAGCTGTTCATATCTAAAATCCCAATAAAACTTGACCTACTCTTCCCATCAAAGTGACAAGGGTTCTTATGATCAACCCATCAATCTAATTAATATAAACATGATATTAATCATAATTAATCTCAATGACATATAATAACATATAACAACAATGAATAATACACTCCAGTAACACCAAAATATATTAATAAAAGTATCCAATTTATCATCAATACTAAAATAAAAACATCAAAACCCCTTCCTGGGATAATTTGGTCAATCCACATAACACCACAATTATTTCACAATTAAAATATAATTTAAATAGGATCACATCAAGGTAATATTCTTAATAAGAAAATATTATTTTGAAAAAATTCCAAATATTATTTCATATCCAATTTTCAAAAATAGGAGTTGTAGTTTCATCTTTAGAAAAACCCAAACTAGCAAACAATTATTTATAAATATTTTTGAAGATATTAAATTATATTAGAAACTTTACCCAACCATATTAAAATCACATATCAGAAAAATATATGACAAATATACCAAATAAATAATTATGTTCAAGGTGACATTTTAAAATCTTAGTCCCATTTATATTTTATAAAAAAAATTTAAAATATGAATTTTAAGCCTTTAATATAATTCTAATCCAAATCACCAATTTTAAATACCAATTTTTCTTTAAAATATATACATTAAGGTACTTTAACAACCACATAATTTTTTATAATGTATCATTTTTTCTTAATAAGTTCATATAATGGATTAAAAATATGAAATCAATAAATGATTCAAATTTAAAGAGTTACTCATGGATCCACCCACCTCAAATGGTCCACTTTTACAAAGAATGAAACTGAAAATATAAAATAATACACAGATACCCTTCAAAGGATATTAAAATCACTAAAATAAGAAAAATAGTTAAAAATCTAAAAATAAAAAATCCTACTTTTAGAGACTATTATTGAGAATGAAATGACAAAGGAAATAGATGATGTGAAGAACATGGATGGTATAACTCACTTTAAATTGAATATTTAGCATGAATAGTTAATGAAATTTAGGGGAGATACCTAGGGGAAGAGAAATACAATATGGGGAGGCACCATGGATGTAGAGACCCGAAGCTTGACGTACATTTACATTACATTACTTTTGCGGAATACTTAGTACATAACAAAAACACACACACAAGGATTGTAATAGTTTAGTGTCTTTGGAAACTCGGAACGTAATCTTCTAATCGTGGTGAAAGATCTTCAATATCTCCCATAAAGATCTTCCCTTTATTTTAACCTAAAACCTTTCTTTATATCCTAGGGAAAAGAAAACATAAAAGGGTGAGCTCAAATGCTCAGTAAGGGTAAACAAAAGAAATATCAGTCACATCATATACACAAGCACATAACTTTTGGAAATCTTAACCTGCAAAAGAGATCAAAATTTCATAACATGGGATAAATCATGGCAGTGAAATGTAATCACAATAATCATAACTTAAAACATGAAACATTGTGGCATTCACACATAATCATAGAGAATCATTTCTTGTTAGTCAAGACTCATTTCAATGACTATCTTAGTGGACAAAGTCCCTTTCTGAATCGAGTAACCCTCGTTTCAGTCCTGTTTCACTGAACCGGTATAACCTACCGTTCCAGCCCTGTCTATCTCATGAGATATAAAATCTTTACCCAATGCATTGGAGGGAGATATAGGTCCCACCCATCTTATAATAAATCCTTTATTATGTGTGCCACATAATCAAAAATCATACATCATCGCATAACACATGTAACAAAAATGGGATTCTGGAAACATCATGACATCATAAAACAAATCATATAAGGTAAGTGACTTCATAAAAATAATTCCCTCAAAACATAATCAAATCAATGTAATAATAGGGATAAAAACAGAACCCTATATTATCTTAGATGGAAAATAATTTTGATAAAACATTTGAACTCCATTCTTGAGGAAAATATCCTTTCTACTTCAAAAACACTTTTCTTTTCTTAACATGTCATACAATTATAAACTAAAAGAATTTGATTAAAAATAAACTTGAAAACTTGTAAAGGAATCTTTTTGGAAATAATTTTTCAAAAATCCATTCATGCCGTATAAGTTAAAAAAACATTCTTCTCGTACTTTTGTCGGAAAAGTCAAAAAGTACCTCGTACGAAAAAAATGACAAAAGATTCTTTTCATATTCTTTACTAAAAACTCACCGAAGGGTCAAATTGGATTTAAACAATTTTAAGTGGATGGAAAAAATATTACATATTGAGGGAACATGGATGTGGATGATAAAATAAACCCCAGTAAATACCAAAATATAAACAATCTCGGATAAAAATGAGACTGTGATATTTCCCTTACCTTAGGTCCGACTTGCTTTGTACGTGTCCGAAACTCCTATATAATGATTTAAATCATGTTATTGACTTATTCCAGAATCATATTCATTGTTATTTTATCATATATGGCACTCTTATGACTTTATATTACCCGTTCTTTTGTAAATTCATGTTAAAGTAGCGTTTCGGGTAAAATCGTCTCACTTGTCATTCGTGTTTTTAACTTGTAATTATTCATATGATTACTTAGATCATGATTACTTAATTCCAGAATATAAAACATGATATATATATATATATATTCAGAATATACATATATAATAAATCAGTAAATGGAAAGAAATACACCGTTCATGGAGACGGTAGTCCGTACGTACGCATGAACGCTGTTTTCGTTTCCTTATTGAATTGAATGGAATTAAGTAGATGACATACATATAAATAATTCCAGTATCATTATTAGGTCATATATTTCATTAGTACTTATTATATATACTTTATAATCATTCATTAATGGTTAATCATTGAGAATGAATCTCATCGCGTCGTGGAGACGGTAGTCCGTACGTACGCACGAGCGATGATATCGTTCCCATGGTCGTGGAATTGCGTTGAAGTGTATTTATACTATTTAAGTATCAATATCACTTTATAATAATCATATATAGTTACTCATTAAACCATTATACCCATCCTTGTAAGGTGGTGGTGGAAAATAGATTACACCACGGCGTGGAGACGGTATTCCGTACGTACGCACGCGCGGTGATTTCATTTTTTCCGTAGGATGGATAGATGGTGAATTAGGGTTGTTTCATATTTATAATAACATATCATTATGTAAGTAATACTGATGTTATTACTTTGTTATGAAACAACTAAAGAAGAAGATGTTGAAGAAGAAACAAATTGAAAAGATCGGTAATGGTTATTACCTCTTCTTTGAAACGCCTCTTTGAATCCTCCACTTAGGGAACTAAGATTGGTCTTTGAAGAAGACCAGGACCTCTAGGATTATTCTAGGGAAGCGGAGAAGGGATTTTGGCAGAGGTTGGCCGAGCTTGAGTGCTCAAATTGGTGTGAGTAGGAAGGGGGAGGAGGTGCCCTTTTATAAGGGAGGAGAGGGGCACCTTAGGAATATCTCAAAATATTATTTTACATTAAAGTCAAAATCGGTTTATAATGGTTCCAAAGGGTCTTATTTCGAAGCTAAAGTGGGGAAGGGTCGAAATACTATCAACCAATAGGATTTAGACAAGTTTAGGATATTATTTTAACCTTATAAATTAGATTTAACTCTAAGTTAAATAATTTAACTTTTATCGTGTCTTTTTGTTTTCTTTCACTATATGGTTAATACACTTACTATAACATGCCAAACGAACCCCAAATTGTTTATTACTAATACATATATCCTTATCTAAGTCATTTGGCCGAACCTTAGATTTTTGGGAATAAAATAACAATTAATAATATAATATTTGATTTAAAAACTATTTTGTTTCAATTTTGACACTATTTGATATATGATTTTTGTGAAAGTCATAACAGAATTATATGTTAGAACAAAGTTGATTAAATCAACATTAATATATCATAGTGACCTAGAAAATTAGTGTAATTCATAAAAAGTCTCAAATTACATTTATTTTGGTGTTTATAACATCAATTATGTCAATATTTCATAAATAAGATAATTACTGCATCATCATTGTGTCATAAATAAATTAAATTATTTAATGTCTAAAAATTACAAATAAAATACCATTATGTAGGAAATCTTTTTAGATTTCTAATTAATATTTATAGTAGAATTTATCTTATGTATAACCCCATATTAAAAATGATTTACTTATTAAACTTTGATTTTAACTATTTTAACCCTTCTTTAAATAAATTAATAATAAATGTCCTAATCTAATCCAAGTGGGCCTAAATGGTCATATTTTATTCCTAAGTTTGTTTTTGATCGAATTAAACTTATCCAATATAATTAGGACATGTGTTAGGGTAATATTAATATCATTTTTACCCTTAGTTACCCTATTTACTATTAACCGCGGTAAAAAAAAGTAAAAAGTTACTATTCACCAAAAAATTATTTTTATCTCATTGAACCACATTTTACTTACTGATATCAACCGTTTCTATCGGATTTTCGAAATTCCATTCACAGAAGTGGTAAAATTAAGTTTTATGCAAAATTCAGTTTTTAACCTACCACTCAGTGGTTTCACTATTCATCAAAAATTGAAAGTTTTCAGAAAAATACAAAAAATTCACCCTAGGATAATTTCGGTATTCCGAATCCAAAAATGAAGTCCATTTTGAGAGATAAAATTTCTAAAATTTAAAAAAGTGGTTATTACTATTCATAACGGCTAGTTTTAATAATATTTTAATAGAATATCGTTGTTTAGTGAAACTCAGTATTGCGTACTACACACGCTATCGAGGAAGGTTGCGATTGCGTGTAATGCAAGGCAAGTCAAGGATGCGTGTTGTGCAAGCTCCTTTTGGTGTAGCATACAACACAAGACATTAGTGAAATTAAAAAGAATATTTTTCATAAAATCTTGGGCTGTTACATTCTACCCCCCTTAAAATGAATTTCGCCCTCGAAATTAGTCGGGGTTATTAATAGTTTACTATTCGAAAGTTTATTTAATAGAAACCCACATCGTAAAAAGGAATACCAAAACTTGTCTTTAAAAACTAAAGTATGAAATGTAACGATTACCCAAATAAACTAATCACTGGGTTTCCACATAGGTGAAAATATGGATACGGAAGAAAAATCTAACCATCATGTTCTGATGGAGAGTGGTAGAGAACATGGCTATGGAAAAGCCAACAATCACAAATCCATAAATTTGTGACGATCTAAGGTATCATCCGATTCATCAGGTATAAGATCACTAGGACAACATTTTTGGTTTTCAAGATCATTTCCCTAAAGTTGAAAATTTGAATTAGAATAAATACTTTCTTTATTTTGGTACAATCTCACTGTTGTTCATGCCTTGAACAATTTCCACTTCATCTATTAAATAAATGAAGTTGAATTTGTTATTCGTGAAGTTTTAGCAGATTATGTGATAGAATGACGGGTCATTCCATCTGTCTCAAACAAAAGGTTAGCAAAAATTATATACATAAGTCGGTCTATAGTGAGATTAATCATATATGGTTCCTAAAATGGACTTATACTTCATATATCATACTGCTTAATATAATAAAACTAGTTTCTACTAAACAGGGACTTCCTGTAGGCCAGTGGTAGGCGATAAAGGCCAGTCGCACTTTGGTTGTGGGTTCGATTCCCACAGCCTTGTCTGAAGCGATGGGTTGTCGCCCATCCTGCAGGTTGTCCTTTTTCTAAAACTACATTACTATAACATCCCATCAATAATATCGAAAAAAACTTCTATCCTTAAACAATACTCACTTATGTCCAACATAATCCATTTCAATCTTTAGGCTTATCCATAATATTGCAGTCCACTCTTATAACATAGTGAAAACGATTACCAGAGATTTAATACCATCGTTGATCCCCATATATCATAAGATATGTTTTGTTGGTCACATTCAAAGTCCTTAATCATGTATTATTTTTAATACCCATTGAACCTTAGTGAAAACATGAATGCAGTTAAAAGTTAACACTTTCCACATACCAAAATCCTCAAAATTCTATATTCTCAAACCATGATATCACTTAGTCCTTATATCAATCATGAGCTCATGAATACTATTAAACATTTCATTTTCTCGTTTTCCCTTCATTATGCGCATATCATCTTATTTCCAAAATATATCAATCACTTTGAATACCACATCAATAAATATTGCAATACTCAATGATACAACATTATTTCGAAATCCCATTACATAAACACTTAATCATTCCACCACATCGTTGTCATATTCAACATTTCCAATAGTGATCGCATGTGACTTCCCTTTGTCCTCTGCCTTCAGTGGTTGCTCATGTTGATCATCACTAACCCTTGGATTAGGGAATTTATTAGCATAATGCCCCATTTCCTTGCACTAGAATCATTGAAGTGTTGGTGGTGCGTTCTCTGCAGTGTTTGCTTTATTCACATCATTAGAAACCCTTTTTCCATTACTTAGACACTCAGCTGCTCGATGACCTTCTTTTCCACACTTAAAACATTTTCTAGTCCCTTTAAGACAATATCCACCATGCCTCTTTCCACACTTTGTGCATAAGGAAACATTCATCTTCTTTTCACCATTATTCTGAGATTTCTCCTTGAACTCCATCTTTCGTTTTTTGTCAAAACCATGAGATGGATATGTAACACCAACTTCCATTTCTACCTTGATAGCACAACGCACAATTTCTTCATAGCTACTGAAGTCTCTTATAGCTAATGCCCTTCGAAGACTTGGTTTTAAGCCACTGAAAAATTGATCAACTTTACTTTCAGGTTGGATGATAATGCCAGATGCATACCTTGCAAGTCTTGTAAAATTCGCTTCGTATATACCAACAGATTCATCACCCTTTTGCTTTAGTTCAATAAACTCCTTCTCCATCTTTGTTCGAAGAATACGAGGGAAGTACTTATTGAAAAATAAGTTCTTGAACTCGTCCCATTCCATGGACTCAATTTCATCTCTTTGCCTTGTATTCTTGATAAGATTCCACCATTGATCAGCTTCACCTTCCAAACGATATACTGCTAAGATGACTTTATCATGTTCAGAACATTGAAGAACTGAAAATATCTTTTCAGTGGTACTGATCCATTGTTCAGCAACAAGTAGATCAGAAGACCCACTGAAAGAAGGTGGACGTTGCCTCATGAAGGACTCAATAGAATATTGTTCCCTTCTCTGCTCATTTGGAAGTCCAGAATGATTCATAGCTTGTGTAAGTATAGCAATAAGATTTTGCACTCCATCTCCCATAACATTTGTTTGTTCAGGAGGACAATCATTGCATTGTCCATTGCATTGATCAACACGGTTCCTTCGGGTTCCAGCCATCGTCTAAAACCCAAAAAGAATAGTGTGAGAGGCAAAAATCATGCTAGGGAAAACAACATAATAAAGGGGGAGTACCTTCAATATCTAACATCTTAGGTTTAATTCTATGATCGTTAGCGTAGTTCTAGTACTATAACCTATACGTATACTTAACCTTAGGGACATCCCTAGACATACCGTAGAAATATCTCTAGGGATCTCACTAACGTTTTCGCATCCTAGTTTCCAAAGGTTGACTAAACCTTTCCTCTGATACCAACTGTAGAGACCCGAAGCTTGACGTACATTGACATTACATTACTTTTGCGGAATACTTAGTACATAACAAAAACACACACACAAGGATCGCAATAGTTTAGTGTCTTTGGAAACTCGGAACGTAATCTTCTAATCGTGGGGAAAGATCTTCAATATCTCCCATAAAGATCTTCCCTTTTTTTTAACCTAAAACCTTTCTTTATATCCAGGGGAAAAGAAAACATAAAATGGTGAGCTCAAATGCTCAGTAAGGGTAAACAAAAGAAATATCAATCACATCATATACACAAGCACATAACTTTTGGAAATCTTAACCTGCAAAAGAGATCAAAATTTCATAACATGGGATAAATCATGGCAGTGAAATGTAATCACAATAATCATAACTTAAAACATGAACCTTTGTGGCATTCACACATAATCATAGAGAATCATTTCTTGTTAGTCAAGACTCATTGCCAAGACTATCTTAGTGGACAAAGTCCCTTTCTGAATCGAGTAACCCTCGTTTCAGTCCTGTTTCACTGAACTGGTATAACCTACCGTTCGAGCACTGTCTATCTCATTAGATATAAAATTTTTACCCAATGCATTGGAGGGAGATATAGGTCCCACCCATATTATAATGAATCCTTTCTTATGTGTTCCACATAATCAAAAATCATACATCATCGCATAACACATGTCACAAAAATGGGATTCTGGAAACATCATGACATCATAAAACAAATCATATAAGGTAAGTGACTTCATAAAAATAATTCCCTCAAAACATAATCAAATCAATGTAATAATAGGGATAAAAACAGAACCCTATATTATCTTAGATGGAAAATAATTTTGATAAAACATTTGAACTCCATTCTTGAGGAAAATATCCTTTCTACTTAAAAAACACTTTTCTTTTCTTAACATGTCATACAATTATAAACTAAAAGAAGTTGATTAAAAATAAACATGAAAACTTGTAAAGGAATCTTTTTGGAAATAATTTTTAAAAAATCCATTCATGCCGTATAAGTTAAAAAAAACATTCTTCTCATACTTTTGTCGGAAAAGTCAAAAAGTACCTCGTACGAAAAAAAATGTCAAAAGATTCTTTTCATATTCTTTACTAAAAACTCACCGAAGGGTCAAATTGGATTTAAACTATTTTAAGTGGATGGAAAAAATATTACATATTAAGGGAACATGGATGTGGATGATAAAATAAACCCCAGTAAATACCAAAATATAAACAATCTCGGATAAAAATGAGAATGTGATATTTCCCTTACCTTAGGTTCGACTTGCTTTTTACGTGTCCGAAACTCCTGTATAATGATTTAAATCATGTTATTGACTTATTCCAGAATCATATTCATTGTTATTATATCATATATGGTACTCTTATGACTTTATATCACCCATTCTTTTGTAAATTCATGTTAAAGTAGCGTTTCGGGTAAAATCGTCTCATTTGTCGTTCGTGTTTTTAACTTGTAATTATTCATATGATTACATAGATCATGATTACTTAATTACAGAATATAAAACATGATATATATATATATATATATATATATATATATTCAGAATATACATATATAATAAATCAGTAAATGGAAAGAAATACACCGTTCATGGAGACGGTAGTCCGTACGTACGCATGAACGCTGTTTTCGTTTCCTTATTGAATTGAATGGAATTATGTAGATGACATACATATAAATAATTCCAGTATCATTATTAGGTCATATATTTCATTAGTACTTATTATATATACTTTATAATCATTCATTAATGGTTAATCATTGAGAATGAATCTCATCGCGTCGTGGAGACGGTAGTCCGTACGTACGCACGAGCAATGATATCGTTCCCATGGTCGTGGAATTGCGTTGAAGTGTATTTATACTATTTAAGTATCAATATCACTTTATAATAATCATATATAGTAACTACTTAATCCATTATACCCATCCTTGTAAGGTGGTGGTGGAAAATAGATTACACCACGGCGTGGAGACGGTATTCCGTACGTACGCACGCGCGGTGATTTCATTTTTTCCGTAGGATGGATAGAAGGTGAATTAGGGTTGTTTCATATTTATAATAACATATCAGTATGTAAGTAATACTGATGTTATTACTTTGTTATGAAACAACTAAAGAAGAATAAGTTGAAGAAGAAAGAAATTGAAAAGATCGGTAATGGTTATTACCTCTTCTTTGAAACGCCTCTTTGAATCCTCCACTTAGGGAACTAAGATTGGTCTTTGAAGAAGACCAGGACCTCTAGGATTATTCTAGGGAAGTGGAGAAGGGATTTCGGCAGATGTTGGCCGAGCTTGAGTGCTCAAATTGGTGTGAGGAGGAAGGGGGAGGAGGTGCCCTTTTATAAGGGAGGAGAGGAGCACCTTAGGAATATCTCAAAATATTATTTTATATTAAAGTCAAAATCGGTTTATAATGGTTCCAAAGGGTATTATTTCGAAGCTAAAGTGGGTAAGGGTCGCAATACTATCAACCAATAGGATTTAGACAAGTTTAGGATATTATTTTAACCTTATAAATTATATTTAACTCTAAGTTAAATAATTTAACTTTTATCGTGTCTTTTTGTTTTCTTTCACTATATGGTTAATACACTTACTATAACATGCCAAACGAACCCCAAATTGTTTATTACTAATACATATATCCTTATCTAAGTCATTTTGCCGAACCTTAGATTTTTAGGAATAAAATAACAATTAAAAATATAATATTTTATTTAAAAACTATTTTGTGTCAATTTTGACACTATTTGATATATGATTTTTGTGAAAGTCATAACAGAATTATATGTTCGAACTAAGTTGATTAAATCAACATTAATATATCATAGTGACCTATAAAATTAGTTTAATTCATAAAAAGTCTCAAATTACATTTATTTTGGTGTTTATAACATCAATTATGTCAATATTTCATAAATAAGATAATTACTGCATCATCATTGTGTCATAAATAAATTAAATTATTTAATGTCTAAAAATTACAAATAAAATACCATTATGTAGGAAATCTTTTTATCTTTCTAATTAATATTTATAGTCGAATTTATATTTTGTATAACCCCATATTAAAAATGATTTACTTATTAAACTTTGATTTTAACTATTTTAACCCTTCTTTAAATAAATTAATAATAAATGTCCTAATCTAATCCAAGTGGGCCTAAATGGTCATATGTTATTCCTAAGTTTGTTTTCGGTCGAATTAAACTTATCCAATAGAATTAGGACATGTGTTAGGGTAATAGTAATATCATTTTTACCCTTAGTTACCCTATTTACTATTAATCGCGGTAAAAAAAGTAAAAAGTTAAAATTCAGCAAAAAATTATTTTTATCTCATTGAACCACATTTTACTTACTGATATCAACCGTGTCTGTCGGATTTTCGAAATTCCATTCACAGAAGCGGTAAAATTAAGTTTTATGCAAAATTCAGTTTTTAACCTACCACTTAGTGGTTTCACTATTCATCAAAAATTGAAAGTTTTCAGAAAAATACCAAAATTTCACCCTAGGCTAATTTCGGTATTCCGAATCCAAAAATGAAGTCCATTTTGAGAGCTAAAATTTCTAAAATTTAAAAAGTGGTTATTACTATTCATAACGGCTAGTTTTAATAATATTTTAAAAGAATATCGTTGTTTAGTGAAACTCAGTATTGCGTACAACACACGCTATCGAGGAAGGTTGCGATTGCGTGTAATGCAAGGCAAGTCAAGGATGCGTGTTGTGCAAGCTCCTTTTGGTCTAGCGTACAACACAAGACATTAGTGAAATTAAAAAGAATATTTTTCATAAAATCTTGGGCTGTTACTATGGATGCTGGGTGTTGAATGGGAGGATAATAGGCTTTTGAATACATAAAACTATAATGGATTAAGGGGAAATTTAGGGATATTTTTGATATGGTTATATCATATGGTTTAGATGCATAGTTTTCTAAATTTTACACTAACCATGTGAATAAAACTAAATGATTATAGAAGGAACCATATGATTGTTCAACATAGTTTACAAAACCATCCCCCTACTTTATGAAAAGGACCTAATCAAATTAATGGATTAGCTTCATGGTGGTGAGTTGTGCATGCCACACCATTATTTCTAACCTTGTGACCTGAACATGCAGTACCTAAAATTCATTTCACATATGATCCCACAGTTGAAGAAAGCCCTGAAAGGCCATTCTCTAAAAATATGATCTGTTATAAAATAGATCCCAAGTTTGACATGGCCGGTTCGAATGGATACACTAACTATGAGACTTGAATGATTCACCAATTTCTCAAATATTTCAGATTAAATTGCCCAAAATTAATAACATGAATAACAAAATTGATAGATTAATAAAATAATGAAGAAATAATGGTTGGGGTTTGATAATTATTCCCACCTTTTCAATTTCTCCCTAAAAATCATCATATAAAATGTTGACCAAATAATTGTGAAGTTTAACGAGTCTCATTTTTGTCTCAACATAAAAACCATAGAACACCCTAATATCTGATAAGTAAACATATCCAAAACTAAAAAGATGAAGAATACTATGAAACTAAATCAAATCTTTTGAAGAACCTCAAAGACCACAACCAAAAACCAGTGATTCCAATATCAATGAGAGTTGGGTGTACTACAAGCAGCAAACTAATTTTCATATGGACCCACCATAAAATTCTTCAAATCAAATCCATGAAAAGACTCAAATTAATCCAAACCACAAACCAGAAAAGGGTAAGGCCAGGCCGGGAAAACTCAACCTCTCAATAGATATTCATATGTCAGTACCTTCAAAGGGGGACACATAAATATTCCTCCAAGGAAAATATCTAGAGTGGTCCTCCCACTATATAAACTGATTCTCCAAAAACAAAACATTTCTCCCAAAAAAGATAATGAAAAAAACTCTATAAAAATATTGAGACTCTGAAAATATTTGTAAGGTCAAATAGGAATTCAATAATTATTTTTAAATAACACAATAAGATAACATCCTCAGTGGGGATTACACATTTAATCGAAAACAACCATAGAACGTATTCTACCTCAAACTAAAATAACATGGGCTTTAACCTTGGGTCAATAGAGGAAGAGAGTGTAACATAGTTATAACTTTTTGAACACATGATCATAGTGAAACTAATAAAAAAATGTATCACCATATAGACCATAATATATCTTATGGTAATCCTCATCCTTGTTACCCAAGAATAAACCTAAAATATCCCATGTATAATCTCTCAGAATCACAATTTCATCATAAAGATAGCCTCATATTAAAACATAGAGGGAAAACCCAAAAACTAATGAATGATCAGTGAAAAAAATTAATATTATATAAGGAATAATCAAGGGATATAGAAATAAAAATACTAAATAAAATTTTTCCCAAATTCATTGAAAACTCTAACCTCAAAAATAATAAATCTAAAAATAGAAGATCATCACCATCGGAAAACAAAGTTACACCTAAACAATAGTGGAAATAATCCTAGAGATCAGCCCTAGATATAAGTTTTTTTACATTACATCATGAATTTTTTGAGATTCATACATTAAAAAACATGATACATGAATTCAGAGAAGTTAAACAGCAATATTTAATTCAAATGGTCCCAAAATAGAATAAGAAAAAAAATCAAAATATACGACCCACCAAGAATAAACACTTTATGAAAAAAATATCAAATTCATTTCTAAACCCCAATATCTAATCAAGTGTTTAAAAATAAAATCATGAATTCATTATTTTTATATAAGGAATTGATGAGGCCTCCATTTTGAGGTTAGTACGCATTTCCCCAAAAACACATTAAAACTCCCCCTCATACTCCATGCCACCCTAACCTCAACCCCTAGCAAATACCTCCACCCATGATTCCCTTACCTATATGAAAATTGGAGTCCACTAGCCATTCTATCCCCTCTAAAGGTATCATCCTGATCAGTTTATCCCATCCTCATTTTCCCCTCTGATGTGGTCTCCTTCAAATGAGGTTCTCCCCTTCGACCCCCCCTGTCGATGTCCCTTTATTGTATCCCTAATCCTATGTTTGACTCCCCCCAGTGTACCACACCCTCCCCTACCCCCAAATCTATTTTCCCCTATCATAGTAGTCATCCTTATCACACATTGTCTCACCCACCACACATTTTCCCAGGTGAAACCCCCTCCCCTATGTTGATCTCCATGGCAGCACCTGAGATTTATGTTCTCTTCATCAGTCCTTTCAAGATAGTTGTGGTTTGATCAATAACAGAACACCTCTAGGAAAAAAATCTTAATGTTTTTTAGACTTAAAAAATTTATTATTTATTTTAAATTGATTATTTTCATTTCAAATTATTCTATTTTCGAAATGTTATAGGTGTTATTAATATAATATTATTTTAGTTTTTTCAAATATTTTTTTTATATGTGTTAAGTTTGATTTTGTTTTGTATATTTTATAAGAATCTATATTTAATTATTATTTTTATAAGTTTAATTTTTCTTTTATCATACCTATATATCTTTTGTTAGTGAATTGTATCTTTCATTTTTTGAAAATTATGGTATTTAAATGCTTATATATTTTTGTATTTGTTACTATATTTTATGTGAAAATTATTTTTTGTTTCATTTTTATATTTTAAATTTTTTGTGTTATTTTAAAAATCAAATTTGTTTATTGAAATATGGTGTAATTGAATAGACTATATTATGATGGAAATACGTTTTTCATGTTTTCAATAACTACTAAGATTGTTATCTGTGAATTGTATTTAAATTTAATGGGTGTTTTTTGAAAGTAAAAACCTCAACTCATATTAAAAAAATTATTTTAATTTCAATTAAATAAATTATTAACTATGAAATAAATATTTTAATAATCCATGAATTATCAATGATTTAATTTATTTCATAGTTCAACAGTTATGGATCCTTATCCAGAATTAGATAAAATGTTAAATTATTATTTTATAATTAAAGTTTCTTAAACTTTTTTCACAACATGAAAATTATAAGTTTTATATGAATATGTTAATAGGGTTTTGATAGAAAAATATTGATTTGGATAATATTTTGGTTGATATTTTAGATAGAACATCAATATAATATTTTGAGATCATTATGTAGTTTATTGATTACACCAAAGGATTGATCTTGTGAGTAATGTAGGGATACCCTCATAGGCTTGGGATATGTCTCGTGTTCCAAATTTGACATGTTTTTTTAATTTTATTTTTCTATTAATCCTTTAATATATTTCTTTGATACATAATTATATATAATAATTATATTATTGTTAAAACATTGATCTACAATTTTTATAATGTCTATGTTGATGATAACTCATGGTCAAAATGATCACGAGGTTGCAGCTCTTATAGTATTTTTTATCTAATTTATAAACTATAAAATTCAACTATTATGAAAAATTATCAAAATTTTCAGAAATGAAACACACACTCAATATTACATAGGATCAATTTGAGGAAGATATGGAAAAATTACTAGAGGAATAATGAAAAGTTTCTAGGATTAGCGATGATATATTCCATCACATCATTGGTCGTGGCATACGAGTATATAGTCTAACATATGTAAAGTGGATTACATGTACTATAGTAGCATGTTTTATGGTTTTTGATCTAGTAATTTCTAGTATTGTTTAGAATATGATATATTTTGGGGCATAATTTAGTACATTTAATGATTAAAATGTGTAACTATTATAAAATGTTAGGCCAATACAGGTGTATATTCATCAGGATGAGAATGAACAAGATCCAATGACACTAGTTTGTAATTTAGATTTTTTAATTTTATATGAAATTAATTAATATTACCTATTTATATTAATTTTCTATGACTCTAACAGACTATATTCAATTAAAAACCATGGACATACAAGATAAATCAAATGCAGGTGGTGTGATTTATTTTATCTCATTGTTTTCACTTTCAAATTGAATGTCTCATTTGATATTTGTTTTTTCAATAAAGTCATAAATCATTTATATTTGATTAAAAGGTTATTATAATTTTAATATTATCATTTATGATTTGTACGAATCAACCATGCATCAATCTGATTCCTCGTTTTCTCAGTATGATAGAGAGTGTCATCTGAAATTCACATTTGTATTAAAATAAAAAATCACACAAATGTGATAAGAATTAATAAAACATACATATATTGGTTCACAATATTGGGATAACAATCATTAAGTCATTTATGATCTTTAGGAATCATCTTTTCATCAATAATATGCATTCATTTTTTGGAATAATCCAATGTTGTATTGACCTCGCACTACAATTTTGGGAAAAATTTCAATTTTTTTCTTTAAGTTACATATAAGGGCGAAAATGGAATTTTTACCCTATCATATTATCTCTAATAACTTTTCTGACCAATATTTTGGTACTAAAATAGGGTTTTACCATAGGATAAGAGTTTGGTGGAAATCCAATCCATTTTAATTTTAGTGGAATAATTAATATTTAATATTTAATAAAATATATATTAATTTATTCATGTAGGTTTGTTCAGCCATATATTTTGAAAGGAGTTTCGGATTGAGATTTGTTCTCCTCTATTTAGTTACTAATGTGGATTTTTTCCTATGGAAGGTAGAAACATTAGTCGGGCACCGGGGTCAGCCTGAGCCCGTTTTTTTTTATTTTCTTTCATTTCTTTTTCTTCCTTTTCTTCCTTTTATTTTTATTTTCTTATTTTACAACTACATTCTTACATACTCCCATGTGGTATGTCATTCACAATGGCCAAATAGAGTAATGTATAAGGGGAGATAAAAGTAGATATGAAGAGAGGGAGGTTCTACTGTGTATCTCAGGATGTGCTGGATCAGCATGCAATAAAATAGACCAGGGAAATGGGTAAAGCTTATAAAGATTCCACCCAAACTTAGTCCATTTTTATTTTCTAATTTAAATCTCCATTGGTTAATATTTTTTAATTATTTAAACCCATATATGCTTGATTATGGCTCCTTGTATCCTAATCTACAATTTTTGGGGAATAAATGGGAGGTTTTGAGGAATTTTTAGGGTTTTCTATTCTGGAAAACCCATCTACACGATGTGTGGTTCAAGGAACACTTGTTTTGTGTTCTTATGTATTGGGGTGATGAAATTTTTGAATTAAATTCCATGTATTGGTCATACATGTCATGTATTGGTACTTATTTTTATAACAAAGTACCCATCCAGATTTCCTATGTAAAGCGCACATGTTTTTTTGGGATACACAGCCAGACCCCCAGTGGGTCACAAGCTGTATAGAAGTAAATGACCATCCCAAATACATGGCCAAGCCTTTTGAGGGATATGGTAAGTTACCACATGTAGGGTACTTGTTTTGTACCCATATTACATGTCATTTATTGGGGATTTGACACGCCAAGTACTGGTAGAAGTACACACCCAAGTGGGGCCTTAAGGGTACACACCGTGTACCAGGGTAACATTATGTGTACTCATGCCTTGAAATACTTCTTGGGGTGTATGTATATTTTCAACCCATGAGTCATAATTAGACATATTATTAGTCTATTATAATTAATTTTCTACATATCTCACTATGTTGAAACTCTTGTAGTGTTTAAGGACTCCTAGGTGGCATTTATGTCCTTTAAAATGGAGAGGTTCTACTCTGGTAAGTGGATTTCGTAGTCTCCTCAGAGTGATCCATTGGACCTGAAATAATCCATGACCTATCTCAGTATATTTATTCTTTATATATTTTTCCTTAAGGATGTATCCCTTGTTATACTTTCCCTTCTTGACTAAGAGGTTAGAAATTATTTGTTCTTAGGATCCCTTGTAGGATTCCTTTGTTTATATTTTGACTTAGATGATCCCTTGTATGAATCCTCAATGTTCTTTCTATTCCCAAGGGTCCCCTATAGGATTCATTTTCGTACATTATTTCATATGGAGTCCCTTATAAAATTTTATCACATATTGACCATTCTGAGGATCCCATGTAGGATGACTCTATTTTATTATCATTTGGGTATCCCGTGTAGGATTCCTCCTTTGATTTATCTCTTAAAGATACAATGTAGGATTACTCCTTTACTTTATCTACTAAGGATTCCATGTAGTATTCCTCCTTCACGTTTGTATCCAAGTATCCAGAGTATTATTCTATCTCTTAAGTTTATACATCGAGGATCCCAGGTAAGATACCTCTTTAGTGATTTGACTTGATGAAACCAATGGGTGCACCATTTTTTAACAGAAATTGAGTTAGTACATCAGGTTCTGGTAGAGATGGTAGTAGGTTCCACTTTAGAACCCATGCCAAACATGTAATTCCATGGGGATATTATAGAAGTGTTTTATTTATAAGTTTATCCACCCTCACTAAATTGATTATACTTTCACTAACTTATGATTGTTGGAACGATGATTACTTGATGTGATTCCTAGTTGGTGGATAATGAGCCTGACATGAGGCATTTTCTTTCACTTTTGTATGCATGGAATTTATTTTGGGGATCCATCTTATAAGTTATTTTATCTATTATATTTATTTTTATACCCAGAGGGACTACCTGGGATCTGGATTTTGAGCCGGTATATTTTATTATTTGATTATAGGGATTTCCAGATGTGCTTCATGGAAAATAGATGTTTAGCCTACTATTATGTTATAGGGTCATGGCATCCCTAATAATGATAATAGTGGATGATTTTTTCTCTACTTGAGTTGTTATATGATGAGGATGATTACACTCTCCTCATCTCATGGGTTAAATGGGGATGATCACACTCTCCTCAACCCAAGGTTCTTTGTGGATTATTACACTCACCTTAACGTGTAAATTGTAGATGATGGTTATTTTATCCTTGACTTGTGTGTTATTTTTGAATACTACACTCATCTCAATTTGACATATAATTAGGATATCCACATTCTCTTTTTGAATAGGATTGTAATACCTTTTATTTATCAGGTTGGATGAGCATGGTGTCTCACACCTATGTTTGACAATCAAATTTGGATCTTGAGGGGTGGGAATGACATCTCACCAGTGATATCTCCTTATATATCGCATAAGGGACATACCCTTAGGGTTAATCCAAGTCTCAATGTTGTGATCACATACAGACCGGACCTAGGTCTCAGACATTGGGCTGGATTTATATTGAATCAGAATCATTGAATCTAGATCTAGTAAATTTATAATATTTATGATTGTACATCCCGACAATCCTTCTTTACAATGACTGGAGGTGAGTATGGGTGAGCCCAAGTGTAGGAAGATTATCCCCCTATAGTGACGTAGCTTTCTAAGATATATTTTTATCTTTGGATGATGAAGGTAAATTTCAATAGGAATTATGGACCCAAAGAACATATTAATGATATATGGATTCATTGGAATGACATCCAAATCAATTCCCTTTCATAGGATGTCTAGGCAATCGGGATTATGAACACATGGATCAAATATTTATTGGTTTTATGTCATATATTTCACCTTACTCATGAATATTCATATGTGTGTATATCTATATAGGTATAGAACTATAAATTTATACGCATATAGATATAGACATCCATGGGGGAACTATCCATGTTTACTGAGATTATGAACCTAGGGTTCGACAATTGATTCATGTTTATTGTATTTACTTATCATTTTAGTTATGTCTCGACTAGGCTTATCATATTTCATTTCATGAACTATTGGTGTCATATTTTATAGGTTCATCATTGGGGTGGCCTACTAATATTATTTACCACCCCTACAAATGCACCTCAGTGTATTTTTAGACCTTATGTATGCTTTTCAAGTTTATGAAAGTTGCATGGTGATAGGGATAATGTAACACCTCAGGATTTCAAAGTATGTTAACTCTTTAAAGTAATTCAATAGCATGGGCTATATGCAACCCCAAGTTCAAGCGCATCACGACCTATCAAAATATCCATTTAAAAAAATGTTATGAATAGTATTAACCAAATTTCAAATTTTATATATATCCTATATAATTTTAACATTCGTATTTTTTGATTCATAGACATAATATACGGACAAATTCAATTTTTCAGATAAAAGAAGTGTCTTTCAAAAAATGTAATTTTACCTCTTTTTAATGGAGAACCCTTTCTAAATCCTATATTTGACACTTTTATATATTAAATTTTACAAAATAAAATTCTTCTTTGGAAAAAGGACATAGAAATTTATTTTGGATAAATTTTTTGTACTTTTCCGATAACTTTCATATTTTGATGAATAGCGAAAAATACTAAATTTTAATTAAAAATAACTATTTTAATCAAAATAATTTATATTTTTAAATTATAAATTTTTGTGGTTTTAATGTATTTTTATATTATATTTTTATCATTTAATATAATTTAGGTCATTGGAAGTAATTTTACATTTATGTTGGACAAAAACACATATCGATCTTTTGATAGTTTTTAATTCTAAAAACCCCACTTTTTGGTTTTAACAATGGGAATTAATTTTAGATTAATTAATGAAACATCTATGGTTGGAATTTGGTAAAATAGAAATCATTTTTTAATTTTTAATATCAAAATTATATTTGGGTGAATTTTTGGTATTTTTCTAAAAACATTCAATTTTTTATGAATACTGAAAAACACTAAATTATTGTTTAAAACATTCTTTTTATTTAAATAATTATGTAGTTTATTTAAATTTATTTTAAGTCAAAATATAAACATAATACGTATATTATTATAATATAATTCATTGGAGTCATATTATAATAAAATCAGATGTATAAAATTTCATTGAACTTCTACCCACCTTCTAGGCACATTTGCAAATTTGTATAAAACATAATTTTACCGCTTCGGTGAATATAATTTAAAAAATTTGAGAGAAACTATTGACATCAGAATGTAAAAGTTGGTTCAATAGTATGAAAATAAGATTTGGTGAATAGTAACTTTTGAATTTTATTTACCATGGTTGAAGGTAAATAGAGTAATTAAAGGTAAAAATGATATTATAATTACCCAGAAACATGTTCTAATTCTATTTTATAAGTTTATTTCGACCAAAATCAACCTTAGTATTAAAATATAATCCTTTTGGTAAACATTGATTTTATTAGGACATTTATTATTATTTTATTTCATGAGGAGTTAAAAGTGTAAAATTCATATTTTCATAGCTAAAACATTTTTAATATTGGGTTATACATAAGATAAATTTGATTATAAATATTAAATAAAAACCTAAAAATATTTCCTATATAATGGTATTTTATTTTTAATTTTTTTACATTATATAATTAAATTAATTTATGACATAATAATGATGCAATATTTACCTTATTAATGAAAGATTAAAATAATTGATATTATAAATATAAAAATAAATGTAAATTGAGACTTTTGAGGCATTACAATACTTTTATAGGTTAATATGACATGTTAGGGATGATTTAATATATTTTTTTTGAAGTGATAATGTTTTTATGACTTTCACAAAAACAAAATACCAAACAGTGTCAATATTGACATAAAGTGTTTTAAAAACAAATACTATATTATTAAATTTATGAAAATTTAAGGTTCGGAAAAAGGACTTAGATACGGTTATATATGTCAATAATAAACCACTTTTGGTTCTCTTGGCCTTTTATAGTATGTTTATTAACTATTTATTATAATAATACAAAAAATACATGGTAAAAGGTAAACTATTTAACTAAGAGTTAAATCTAAAAGATAAGGTTAATACGGTGACCTAAACATATCTAAAACATATTGGTTGATATATTTTTAACCCATACCCACCTTATCCCAGAAATATATCCTTTTGGAGCAATTATTAACCAAATATTATTTTAGAATAAAATAATATTTCAAGCTTTTCCTAAAGTGACCCTCACCTCTCTTATAAAAGGGTACTTCCCCTTATCTAAAAATCCAACCTCCAAATCCATTTAGCTCAGCCAACCCCTACTCAAATATCCTCCCAACTACCCTCACTTTAACTTAGAGGCCTTAATTTGATCAGAAATTCAACCTACAGATCCCTTTTGATCAAATCAAAAGGAAGCACTCGAAGAAGAGGTAATAATTTCATCACCTCTTTTAAAGTATTTTTCTTCTTCCAATTCCTCTTTATTCGTTGTTTCCATTCCAAAATAATAACTCCATTAATGTTCACATTATGTAATTTTGTTATAAATATGATAAAATTGTATTAATTATTCTATCCATCCCATGAATGACAAATTCACCATATGTGCATATGTACAACTTACCCTCTCCACGTCGTAGTGTATTTTGTTATTCAACACCTCATTATTTGTATGGCTACAATAATGAGTGTAATTGATGTTAATAATAATTATAACATGTTAATTATTATTTATAAATTATATACCATCCATTTACATACGATTCTACCAACAAATGAATGATATTGTCGCTCGTGTGTACATTCGGATTACGGTCTCCATGAAAGCGATAAAATTTATTCCCCATGATAACCATTCAAGAATAATTTTTATTTTATAAATAAAAATAATTTTTAATAACTTAATATCATTCTGGTTATGAATCAAATACATCATATCCATAACAAACATGACTTACATAACAAAACATATAAAGTAAAACTAATCAGTTAACACTAGAAACAATGATACTACTGAAATATTATTAACAAAGATATATTAGAAGATCATATATGATATCATATTTATGTATGTGGTTATTATATAATTTAGTAAAAATTATTTAACTATTATATAAGAGGTTAACTTACCCTCGATCAAGGAAAAATACAAGGTAGGGGTTAATTTTACAATCTCTTTATTATTCGAGATTGTACGTAAGTATCTGCTGGGAATTATTTATCATCCTCATCCATGTTTCTTAAAAATGTTTTTCAATAAAATTTAACTATATCCTATAATATGGGTTAAATTCATTTATACCCTTGTTTTAATTTTTATAAAAAAATGTAAGGAAACTTTCTGTCATTTTGTAAACAAGGTACTTTATGACCTTTTCGAGAAATTAAGGTAAGAATTTTTTTTAACTTATACGGTGGGTGTGGCTATTCTCAGCCATTATAACACCTTTGATGCATCCCTTAAAAGCTTATAAGAATATTTTCAAAATAAATTTTTTCTTTTATAATTATGTGACTTTTAAATTATTTCAAAATAGAAAGAGATATTTCTCTCAAATAGTTTTGATTTCATCTATGTTAACATCCTTGGATGGATTTTACACTTGTTTTAAGTTGATTTATTATGATACAATCTTACATATTGTATTGATGGTTTTGTGATATGTTTGATTGTGGATGTTTTACTTTTATACCATTCATCGTTTATGGTTAAAGTATTAACATTTCATATTCTAGTATTAATATTAATATTTATGTAATTTTTCAATATTTTCATATGAGGAATGCATTAGAATTAGTAAGTTATGGGAGGATCCCATTATAGTTCCTCGATGCATCGGTATATCTCATGAGACGAACTAGTGTCTTGTTACAAGTATTTGACAAAATCTTATTTTAATATTGGAACGAGGCCTTGACTATGTGGTTAGGATGTACGACATTATGCATTCCGTCATTATGAAATTATCTATTGATACTACATGTCATTATTCGACTAGTAGAATATCCTTGTGAGTAAGTAAATTGAATTATTTGAATTATCTTTGTTGTATTATGCTTATGTTTATGTTTCAAAGGATTGGGTTTTAGTCTGATACATTTCCTTAAATTTTATGCTTATTTATGATAGTTTCTGCTATAATGTTATGTTTAATGAGTATCTGAGATCACCCCTTTCTATGTTTTATTTTTTCCAGGATGCGAAAAAGTATATTATTATTAACCGAAAGGAATAGGCTAAGGGATATGAGTGTGTTCAAAGGGGATACAATGTTTTTGTTTTTCCATTTCACTATGTAATGTAAAACTTATGTGTGTATCTAGTACTTCTAAGGATACAAAACTAATAATTCTTTCGAGACATCATATCTTATGATCCTACCGATGTTATGTAATAATTCAGCAAATCCTGGTAACTAGGGTTGGGGTGTTACAGTTGGTATCATAGAAGTTTAGTACATAAATTGGAAATTAGATTTAGAAAAACTATAATTATAGAACATTACAATATGATAGACTTTGAGGATTAGTATAGAAGATCATCCAAAAATTTTGGTAGTGTAAATATTATGTGGGTTTTCCAAGAAAATGCATCCCTTTCTGGATATGAGAGGGTAGAGGCGTCTTTGAAATAGATGTACCTAGGAGTGAAAACTCCGACAAGGAGTTTCAGGCTTGACCCAGGGTGTCCGGGTACATGAAAATGGGCCTTGCTGCACTCTTGGTTACGATACTCCCAGAGCATATATTTAGGATAATTTACATTTTCATTACAAACCAATATGAATGATTTATGACTAAATACTTCTTCAAAGAATTTTTTTTTATAATTATGGATTATATGCATGAACAGTTCAATTTATGTTATGTGTTTTACAAGTTTAGAATTATGCATTGCGATTAATAACTAACCTAGTGTATGCCATTGTTTAGAAATAGTTACCAATAGATGTAATGATAACTCTATCAATACGCATGATCCAAAGAGTAAGAAGGATCATATCATTCATGGACTTAATCCAACATTTAGAATAGAGATAGTCTTCCACATATTCTCATCATATGAATAAATAGTATCATTTTTTATTAAGATAAGTCAAGAATTATCTGTGTCCTATGGGTTTTAAGGGAAGCTAGAGAATAAAATGATGGTAGAGAGAAAGAAGGATAAAGTGATAAAGAGAAAGAGGGATTTTCCCATATTTGATAACTATAGAAATAATCACCTTGGTAAATTCTTGAATAGAATGAAATTTTATAATAAGTGTGGATAAAAAGGACACCAAGTACGTGATTTCAAGGGTAAGAAAAAGGTTTCAAATGTACAATTTTTCATATGCAAGGAGTTGGGACACTATGCGAATCAATGTACCAATCATTATAGTTTGCCCCAAATGATGCTATTGGATAATAATTTAGTTATGATACTACCACATATGAAGAGGAATAGTTAGTGTTCCTATATTTTTATAAATGAATTATGTCATTTGAGTGTTGTATCAATGATTTATTGGTTATATTAATTATGGAAATAAATAAGTATTGTACTACAGTACTATTTCATTGAGAATTTGAGATTATATGGTACAAAGAAATGTGACTCAATAACAAGTTAAACTTTTTTGTAAAATACATGGTTTAAGGAAAGATAAACCTTAATATGGTCTTGACACTGAGGTAGTGATTCTGGACAATAGATGGTTTATTTCGATAAATTATATTGGATATTCTTCACTACCTTGGAATGGATTAATGGTTTGTTTATTCCATCATTATTGGAGTATTCAAAATTTTTGGATATATGGAATATATCTAGTAATATTTAAGAAATAAGGGAGCATGAATGTAATCAATAAGTTTTTATGGTAATTCAGGGTGTTACCATGTTTTAATAGAATACATGATGATGGTACTCACATGTTATTATGTTGTAAAAAGAGATCTTCATTATGTTTTGTCGACCTTCCTTATAAATTTTCAACTGTGAGTTTGGACAGAAGTATTTTGGATAAGTATTAAGGTTGTAATGGATTAAGTTAGAAATTGGATATTATAGAATAAGGTTTAAACAATTCATAAAATTATTTTGGAATTTTTATAAAAAGGACAACCCGGAGGTCGGGCGACAGCCCTTCGCGTCCGGCAAGGCTGTGAGGCTTGAACACGCAACCGAAGGGGCGACAAGGGTGTATCACCTACCACTGGCCTACGTGATGTCTTGGTTTGTGTAAGGTATTTTTTTAAAATGGAATGATATATGAAATATAGATTCATTATTTTTTAAGAAATTCTATATAATTAGGTTTAATAGAATATTTTTGAATTCTATTATATTTTGGAGAGAAAGATGAGTTTGTGGTAGAAATTAGTTAATGGGTCAAACTCTACTTGTCAATTGTTTTTTTCTTATTCAATAAAGAAATTAATTCTTAAAAGTTATGGAAATAATCTCAAAACCAAACATGTGTTATCCTAATACCTTAGGTTTTTTTAAACCGATGATAATTTTACGGCTTTGAGGCCCTCAATTTTCCATTTTTTGTTCACTTGTTTGTGATTGATGACATCAATCACTCCCTATAAATATTTAAATTTTACCTCAAATTATGTGTCAATAATTTCAACAAATTTTCTCTTATTATAATCCCTAATTTAGTGGTGACCTTTTCATTTCCCTTTCCCTCTTATTAAGTCTAAATTTTAGTAACCTTATTTCTGATGTGGGTTATCCACAAGGGTATTTTTTATTTTAAAAATTTTATTTTCAAAAAACAATTTCAAATTGTGAGAATAGAATTTATTGAAGTATGGGAGAATTTAACACCTTATGATTTCATAGTATGTTATCTCTTTATAGTAATTCAATAGCTTGCACTACACACAACACCGAGTTCCATCGCATCACTGCCTATCAAACTAGCCATTTAAAAAGACGTTATGAAAAGTATTAACCACATTTTTAATTTTTTATAAATCCTATATAATTTTAACATTAATATTTTTTTTATTATTAGATATAATATACAGACAAATTCAATTTTTCAGTTAAAAGAATTGTCTCTCAAAAACTGCAATTTCACCGCCTTTTAATGGAAAACCCTTTTTTAATCCAATATTTGACACTTTTATATATTCAATTTGATAAAATTAAATTCTTCATTGGAAAATGGAAATAAAAATTTATTTTCGTAAAATGTTTGGTACTTTTCTGATAACTTTCATATTTTGATGAATAGTGAAAAATACTAAATTTCAATTAAAAACAAATTTTTAAATAAAAATACTTTATAGTGTCAAATTATAAATTTGAGTGGTTTTAAAGTATAATTATATTATTTTTTTATAATTTAATATAATTTATGTCATTGAAAGTAATTTTAAATTTAAATTGGACATAAACACGTATCGATCTTTTGATAGTTTTTACTTCTCAAAAAGTAGCTTTCTGGTTTTGATAATGGGAATTAATTTTAGATTAATTAATTAAACTTCTATATTTTGAATTTGGTAAAATAGACAACATTTTTAAATTTTTAATATCAAAATTATCTTTGGGTGAATTTTTGATATTTTTCTGAAAACTTTCATTTTTTGATAAATAGTGAAAAACACTGCATTATTATTTAAAACCAACTTTTTATTTAAATAATTATTTATTTAATGAAATTTATTTTATGTGAAAATAGATACATAATACCTATATTAGTTCAATGTAATTCATTGGAGTCATTTTGTAATAAAATTTGATGTATAAAATTTCAGTGAACTTTTTAACGTCTTTTACCCACCTACTAGGCACATTTGCAAATTTGCATAAAACGTAATTTTACCGATTCTGTGAATTGATTTTCCAAACTTTTAGTGACATGGTTGACATGAGTAAGTAAAATTTGGTTCAATAGGATGAAAATATTTTTTGGTGAATAATAACTTTCGAATTTTATTTACCACGGTTAAAAGTAAATAAGGTAATTAAAGGTAAAATGATATTATAATTACCCTAACATGTGTCCTAATTCTATTGGATAAGTTTATTTAGACCACATTAAAACTAAGGAATAAAATATTTTCTTTTATCCACTAGTATTAGATTATTATGTTTATTATTATTTTATTTAAAGAAGAATTAAAGGTCTAAAATTCAAATTTTCATAACTAAAAAATTTTTAATGTAGGGTTATAAATAAGTTAAATTAGACTATAAATATTCATTATAAATATAACTATATTTACTACATAATGGTATTTTATTTATAATTTTTTAGACATTAAATAATTAAATTTATTTATGACACAATAATGATGCATAAATTACAATGTTAATTAAAGATTAAAATAATTGATATTATAAACATCAAAATAAATTTAAATTGAGACTTTTGATGAATTTACCAAATTTTATATGTTAATAAGACATTTTAGAGTTTATTAAATAAATTTTCTTTGAAGTGATAAAGTTTTTATGACTTTCAGAAAAGAAAAATACCAAATAGTGTCAAAATAGACAAAAATGAGTTTTTAAAACAAATACTATATTATTAAATTCGTAAAAATATAAGGATTTTCCAAAGGACTTAGAAAAGATTATATATGTCCATAATTAACCACTTGTGGTTCTCTTGTATTTTTATAGTAAGTTTATTAACCATTTATTATAATAATACAAGAATATATGGTAAAAGTTATACTATTTAACTAAGAGTTAAATCTAATAATATGGTTAATATGGTGACCTAAACCTATTGTTTCGACCCATACCCCCCTTATCCTAGAAATAAATCATTTTGGAGCCATTATAAACCTAATTTGATTTTATAATAAAATAATATTTCAAGATTTTCCAAAAGTGACCCTCACCTCTCTTATAAAATGGTACTTTTCCTTCTATCAAAATCCCACCACGAAAGCCATTTGGCTCGGCCAACCCCTAATAAACTATCCTATAAACTAATATAAATTCATCCTATAGGCCTTATTTAGATCTTAAATCCAACCTAAGGATCCTTTTTTATCAAATCAAATGGAAGCACCAGGAGAAGAGGTAATAATTTAATCACCTCTTTCAAAGTTCTTTTATTCTTCCACTTCCTCTTTATTTTTTGTTTCCATACCCAAATAATAACTACAGTACCTTATATATAATTTGGTGTTATTATAAATATGGTACAACCATATTCATTATTCTATCCATCCCATGAATGACAATGTCACTATATGTGCGTACGTACGGCTTACCGTCTCCATGTCATGGTGTAGTTTGTTATTCAACACTAAATTTTTTGTATGGTTATAATGATTAGTATAATTTATGTTAATAATAAATATAACATGTAAATTATTCTATATATATTACATAACATACATTTACATATGATTCATCCATCAAAAAATTATATTGTCGGTCGTGCGTACTTACGAATTACTCTCTCCAAAAACGCGATAAGATTCATTTCCCCATCATAACCATATAGAATTATCTTCATTATATGATTAAAAATAATTTTTATGAACATAATATAACTCTGTATATGAATCAAATACATATTATCCATTAAAAACATGATTTATGTAACAAAACATACAAAGGAAAAAGAATCAGTTAACACCTGAAACAATGATACTAATGAAATATTTTTAACAAAGCAATATTAAAAGATCATATATGATATAATATTTATGTATGTGGTTCCTATATAATTTAATAACAACTATTTAACTATTCTAAAGGATTTTAATATACCCTCTATCAAGGAAAAGTACAAGGTAAGGGTTAATTTTACAATCTCTTTATTATCTGAGATTGTTTGTACATAAGTATCTATTGGGAATTATTTATCATCTGCATCCATGTTTCATAAAAATGTATTTTAAAACATTTTTACTATTTCCTAGAAAATTGGTTAAATTCATTTATATCCTTTTTTTACTTTTTATAAATTTTTTTGAAATGAATCTTTCTGTTGTTTTCCAAACAAGGTACTTTATGACCTTTTCGAAAAATTAAGGCAAGAATGTTTTTTTGACTTATACGAAGGGTGCGGTTATTTTCCACCATTATAACACCTTCGAAGCTTTCCTTACAAGATTATAAGAATATTTTCAAAATAAATGTTTTCTTTTATAATAACGTGACTTTTAAATGATTTCAAAGTAGAAAGAGATATTTATCTCATATAGTTTTCATTTCATCTATATGAACATCCTTTGATGGATTTTACACTTGTTTGAATTTAATTTATTATGATACAGTCTTCTATATTGTATTAAAGGTTTTGTGATATGTTTGAATGTAGATGTATTATTTTTATACTATTCATCGTTTATGTTTAAAGTATTAACATTTCTTATGCTAGTTTTAATACAAGGTTTTATGGTATGTTTCAATCTTTTCATATGAAGAATGCATTGGACTTAGTAAATGACGGGTGTAGCCCACTATGGCTCCTCGATGCATCAGTAGGTCTCATGAGACAAACTAGTGCCTTGGAACAAGGACTTTAAAAAATCTTATTGTAGTCTTGGCATGAGGCATTGACTATGTGGTTAAGATGTCCATCATTATGCATTCCATCATTATGAAATTAATTATTGATATTAAATGTGATTATTTGACTTGTATAATATCCATGCGAATAAGTAAATGGAATTATTTGATTTATATTTCCCATATTATGTTTATGATTATGTTTAAAAGGCTTCTGTTTTAGTATTATACATTGGATTAAATTTTATGTTTATTTATGATAGTTTCTTCTATATTGTTATCCTTACTGACCATCTAAACTCACCCCTTTCTTTTTTTTTATTTTTTCCAAGATGCAAAAATGTATATTATGATTAACCTATAGAAATAGGCTAAGGGATATGAGTGTGTTCAAAGGGGACACAATGTGGTTGTTTTCCATTTAATGATGTAATGTAAAACTTATGTATGTATCTTGTTCTTACAAGGCTAATAAAATAATCGGTATTTCGAGACTTGATCTCTTATGATCATGGAAATATTCTATAATAATGCACCGACTCTAGGTAACTATGGTTAGGGAATTATAGATAGGGCCCATAGTAGCATGATCGAGTAAAACCACTCATGTAGTTTCTTCTCTTTAGGCTGATGCAATTGGACAGTGTCTAGAGACTCGGCATGTGGTCTGGCTCAAATTTAGTAGTAGATCCCTTTAATTTTATTTCAATATCTTCTATACTCTTATTTCAGTATGGTCAGCCCAATGGGTGACCCATGTTGTATGTATGGCATAGTTGTTAAAGATTTTATAGAATTAGTCTTTTATCTTTAAGCATGTTCTATTTAATTTCATTTAATGCTTTCTCACTCTATTTATTTATGGTTTCTTATGATACATAAAAAATTATAATGTTTTCTCACTATGATATGTGTACATAGTCTCCCTGCTATCACACCCTAGGCCCTCACTTCTAATCAGCTGCCTCTAGCCTATGGGGAGGCATGCCTAAGGTCTTATAACATGTCTGCTCATAGAATCATTTTAGTGGAATCTAGGTTCAGATGTTAGAATATTGTATCTAAATAGTTATTTTCTTTTTCATTAATATTTGGGATATGGTAGAAAATAGTGTTAGGAATGCCTCAGAACCTATGAGGTATATCTGACTTATATGTAGAGAACACTTGTTCTAGTAAGAAGTCCTAGTTTTCAGGGTATGGGATTATTATTCTGATCAGTGATGTTACAATTATATATGATTTTCTCCTTGATAAACATACATTTTGTGTGTATGTTATTATTTATATTAGATCTATATCTCTTTCACATTAGAAATAGGTTGAAGATGGATTTTTACTCTTTGTTGGAAAAGGAAATAAGTATATCATGCATTAGATTTGGCATGTAGGATTGACATCATATAGTCTTTATACTATGTAATTTTTTCTGATGACTGAGGCCTCTTCAATCGAGCCTACAAATATATATATATCTATATATATATATATCATTCTTATTGAAGGTTATGTTGATCAATGTAGAGGCATTGGGGTTGAAGAGGGCGACTCATTCATCAGGCATGGGAGGTGCATTCACCCTAGTAGAATGATGTGGCATGTGATTCCCTTCTATTGTACCCATTGTAGGGTGATATTTCTCAGGTTTTGGTTATGTAGTCATATCACTTAGTACGATGTCGATGGATATAAAGATGTTTCTTGTGAACTGGACCTTGAGGGGTGTATTACCATATATGGATGCTCGTTGACTGTCATTTTAGTCTTTTTTCTATATTGTCATGATGAAATATAAGGATTAGTTCTTTAGGAGGATACTCTATGAGGATCATTCCCTTTTAGAACTTTTTTTAGGTTTTGACCCTCAAAGGTCATTGTGATCTTTAGCTTCTTTTGAGAGTTTTTTATCTTTTTAGATTGGTGGTTAGAACGTGTGACCTAGTTGTGAGACAGTATCTGTAGGGATAGGTGGGAGGCTAAGAAGCCCTTAGTTTTGACTCAAACCCTTGAAAGTTGATGCCCATTTTGTTTGAGGGAAACATGTGTGAAAGAGGTTTTCCCATGCTTTTAGATTCATTTTTAGGTAGAGTGATTTTTTTAAGATCTTTATGATAATGATTCAAGGTAGGTTATCGAGTTTTGTGTTATAGTCATGTTGATGCCATCAGCTTTTGACAAATACATGCCTTGGTATCAAGACTGACTTCAACAACTACACATGTCCAGGTTCCTAGACCAATCGATTAACATTTCCAATATTACGAGTGTAGTCAGATAGTGGGTATACACTCATGAATATTACAAAGTTTGGTGACAGTAGGTCTTAGAATTAATCATTGTACAGGTGAGATTATTTATTTTGAATAGGAGTTCAAATAGATCTTGTAGATTATTGACACTGACATGCCATATAGAATGATCATCTTAGAATTATAATGGGAGACTCACTGGAGTACGAGTTGGGTGGTTAAGGTATATATTGGTCGTATATTGTATCATTTGAATCGTAATTAGTGAGTTTCCATGTTCAAGCCGAGTACTAATTTTTTCAAGACTCGTCCTGGAATTTATTTCCCTAGATTTGGGGTTATTGTGAATAATGTTCCTATATAGTAGAGGAGACATCAGAATGACTGGGTGTCATAAGATAGTTGACATGTGGTTGAATCATGTTTGGGTATTGATAGGATTTTGAGTGTGGCTCAAATATATATTTACAAGCCTTGAATTGGAATATTAGGGTACTTCTAGTTAGAGATAATCATTCTCTATCTTGACTTCATCCTGATTACACTCGGAGAGTTCTGGCTCTACACCAAGATTCTTTTTTTTAAATGTCTTCCTAGTTGTGGAAGGAAACCTTTTGAGGTTCCCCTGGACGAGTGGTGTAAGGTAATACATATGGTGGTAAGTTCATAGTTAAATATTTAAGGGTGGTGACCCTGATTTTCAGTTGAAATTTGGTGTTTTCCAACAACCATTGTGCTCAGAGTTTGGTTTTAAGATGACGATAAGGGTATTCCTATGCTGAGGAGTATTGGATCAGTCATAGTTGAATGTTGCCATTTTAGTATAAATTTTTGAATTATATGAGATTAGTAATTTGATAGTTCAGATAGTTTATCGTGAAGATGCTCAGGTTGGGATCATAGATGCTAGTTTTACCACCAAGGATCCTTGGGGATGAGATAGTTTATGGTGGGGCAGTTGTAATAACCTGTGGTTTTCTGGACAGCAATTTTGAGAAGAAATTTTAATCTTTTACTTGTAGATTCCTGTAAAGGGTAAAATGGTATTTTACCATAGTAGATGATATTAGATAAATTTTCATGACCACTTAATTTGTCCTGTAATATGTTGATTTCCCTAGGATGGGATTTTTTTGGAAATTCAAGTTTTTCAACTTTTAGTGGAATAATTAATATTTATTATTTAATAAATTATATATTTATTTATTCATGTAGGATAATTCAGTCATATATTTTGAATGGATAATTGGATTGAGATTCCCTCTCCTATTTTGAGTCCAAAATAGAGAGATTTTCCTAGTCAAGGCATAAACATGATTTGGGCACTAGGGTCATCTCAGACCCCTTTTTCTTTTCTTTTATATTCTTTTCTTTTTCATTTATTCTTTTCAACCTAGCTTACCATGTACTTCAGTGAGGTATCTCCTTGACTGCAGAAAAAGATAAGACAGTATAGGGAGATATAAAAAGAGAGAGGGATATAGGGAGGTACCACCACATAGCTCAGCACTTTCTGGATTGACATACGGCAACAATGGACTATTGAAATAGGGGGAGCTTTGAAAGACTCCTAACAAAGGTTATACATTTTTATTTTTGTTTATAAATATTTGTATGTAAAAAATTTTCATGGTTTAAACCATGTATATTCTTTTTTTAAAGACCCTTGTGGCTGGTCTACTATTTTTAGGGAAGAAATGGGGGTTTTAGGGCATTTTGAGGGATTTTCATTCTGAAAAAACACGTCTACATGGTGTGTGGTTTAGGTGACACTTGGTGTGTGTTCTTCCATTTTGGGGAAGACAAAATTTTCAATTTAAACTCAATTTATGTTTCATACATTCCATATACAAGTACTCTGACTTGTAGCTGATTACCTGACCATGTTTCCCATGTAAGGGGCATATGCTGTGTGGGATACATGGTCAGACCCCATATGGATCACACACCATGTAGAAGTACATGACCAAACCAAATACATAGCCAGGCCATTTGAGGGATACAAATAGGTAACCCGTGTATGGTACACACTATGTACCCATATTACACACCATGTACTTGGGCTTTTACATGCCTAGTATAGGCATAAGTACAATCACATTTGGGGCCTTAAGGGTATACACCATGTGCCCTGGTAATACACCATGTACTACTCCCTTGCTACCCTTCTTATTGTCTTTTGTATCTTTTCATCCTAGAGACAGAATTGGGCATATGAGTATTCCATTTTGAGTAGTTTTCTACATAGATCGTGATAGTAAAACCCCTATGGTGTTTAAGGATTCCTAGGTGGAATTTATGAATTTTTTAAAATGGAGGGGTTCTTCCTCTAATAAATTAATTTCATAGTCTCTTAAGAGTGAGACCCTTGACCAAAAATGATCCATGAGAAATACCTCTAAAATGTTTAATTATATATTTTCTCTTAAGTTCGTTTTATTTATAAGATGTTCCCTTCTAGCTTAAGAGGCTGAGATATTAGTTATTCTAATGATCCTTTTTAGGAATCCTCTATTTACATTTCGACCTAGATGATCAGTTATAGGAAGCCTCTCCCTTATTGATATTACCAAGGTTCCCCTATAGGATTCCTTTGATTATATGCTAACATAGGGAGTCCCTTGTAAGATTCCATTACCTTTTTATCTTTCTAAGGACCCCATGTAGGATGCCTGTTTTTTCATACCATTTTAGGGTACCATATTGTATTTTTTCTTTAATTTCTCTATTGAGGATCCTATATAGGATTACCCCTTTAAGTTATCTACTAAGGATCTTGTGTCGAATTCCTCCTTCAACATTGTAACCAAGGATCCTAAGTAGTATTCCTTCACTATGTGTATTCCTTGAGGATCCCAAGTAAGATACATCTTTAGTGTTTTGACTTGAGGGACACATAGGGTTCCCTGATGTTTGACCGACCATGAGTTGGTATATTATGTTTGGGTAGAGATGGTAGCAGGTTTTATCTTAGAACCCATTCCAATCATGTAAACACAAGGGGAAATGAAAGAAATATTGGGTTAAAGAATTAGACTACCGCCACTCCTTTTTTTAATACTTTCACTTGTTTACTGCTGATGAAATGATGATTACCATAGGTGATTCCAAGTATGTGGTTGTTGTACCTGATTAGAGGTTTGTTTATTTCTCTTTGTGATGTCGTAATATTATTCATGGGATCTGGCTTCGAACCCACATTATCTCTTATGATTATTTGTATACCTAGTGATACTACCTGGGACCTGGCTATTGATCTTGTATATTTGATTATTATATTATTGGTATTTCCAAAGGCACATCTTGGAATTTGTCTGTTGTGCCTACTACTATATTATATAAACATGGAATCCATAGTAATGATACTCAAGGAAGATTTATACTCTCCTAAAGTAGTTATATGATGAGGATTATTACGCTCTCCTCAACATGTGGTTTAAATGATGATTATGCTCTCCTCATTCTTGGTTTTCCATCGGGTTATTATGACCTCCTCGACTTGTGGATAATAGAGAATGATTACACTCTCCTCGACTAGTGGCTTATGGAGGATGACTATGCTCTCCTCAATTTTTCTTATGTTTAGGATCATTGGACGCTTTATATGGTATTTTTATTATGAACCCTTTTCTTTATCAGTGTGGATGAGTATGGAGACTTTCACCTATGATTGACATTCACATTTGGATATCGAGGGCTGGGAATGACATCCCACTAGTGAGATCTCCTTACAAATAAAATAAGGGTTAGGCCATAATGTTTCATTCAAGTATCAATTTTCTGATCACCTATATACTAGGACATAGGTCTCAGTCATTGTAATGGATTTACATTTTATGAGAATCATGGCATCTAGGTCATGTCCATTTATAGGATATCTAGATGTACCTACATGAATTCCTTCATTACAGTGATTGGAGGTTAGTACGTGTGATTCTAGGTGTAGGAGGAGTGTCCCCCTATGGTAATGTAGCTTTCTCATATATATATCTCAGGATTTGGATGAACCGGTTATAAGTATATTGAGATTATGGACCTAACGATCATCTTAACGAAACATGTATTGAGTGGAATGTCATCCAACTCAATTCCCTTGCACTGGATGTCTAGGATATTTGGATTACAGACCCAAGGATCATCTTCTAATTCGTTTTATGTAATTTCTTTCACCTTACATAGAAATATTTATATTTATGTATATGTGTATAGGTATGGGACAATACATGTATATGCATATAAATATGTACATTCATGGGGTCACTATCCAAGTTGAACTAGATTATGGACCTAGGGTTTGATTATGGATTCATGTTTATTGTCCTTACTTATCATTTTTTGTGTCTCCACTTGGCTGAGTATATTTCATTTCATTCACTATTGTAAGTATATTTTATAGGATCATCGATGGGGTGGTCTACTGAGATTATTTCTCACCCATTCATGTGCATATCAGTGTATGTATAGACATTATATATCCTTTTCTATCTGAGCATAGTTTCATAGTGGATAGAGGTATATACCAAAGTTACATGATCGAGTGAAGTTTTACATTTGGTTTCTTCTAATTGGGATGATGTAGTTTGATAGTGTATAGTGACCTGGAATGTGGTCTGGCTCAGAGCTAGTGGTAGATCCCTATACTTTTTTATAAATTTCTTTTATACTCATGTATTTTTATGGTCGGTCGAGTGTGTGATTGCTATTGTATCTATGGCATAACTATTTGGTATTTTATAGAATATTTCTTTTATTATTACAAAATGTTCTATTTATGTTTATTTACTACTTCTTCACTCTATTTAATAGTTGTTGTGTATGATACATAGCTATTTCCACTATTTTAACACTCTTATATGAGTTAATAATCTCCCTAATATCACACCCTAGGCCTGTGCTGGTAGTCAATAGACTCTGGCATATAAGGAGCCATTCTTAAGGTTTCGTAACCAACCGTCTTATAGTATCATTTTAGTGTCATCCAATTCACGATGTTAAAAAAGTACCCTTTCACCATTATGATTTAATTGAAATGATTTGTCACCCATTTTGGGGTCAATCAAATAAAACACAATTAGATTGATTTTAAAACATGGGATAATATTCATCAACTCATCTATGAAATATATGAGTCAACCAGGCATCATTTTGACATTTGGGCTTCTATTTATGATCGAAAACACCATCTAACAATTTATATTTTTTTAGTATTATATCTCTCCTACTCTAGGGGGTAAAAACTAATAAAATGTGTTATGAATGATGGAAATATATTTAATAATAATCCTTAAATAATTTCTGATAATATAGAGTTAACCTCACCTTAAACTTAGGTCCATGTGGAGTCACTGAGTAGGGATAAAAATCAAGAAAATAACCTTATATTAGAATGAAGACATTGAAAACAATATTTGATTAATTTATGATCTATATTAATAAAACATGCATTAATATGATTCCTGGATTTCTAGAAATGATAGAATGATTCTGGGGGGCCTTTACATTTGTATTATAGTGAAAACCCAAAAAAAATAAAAATTAATAAAAACAACTCCAATTGGTGTCAAAAATTATGAGAATGATTATAAAGTAATTTATGATTAGTAGTAATTAATAATATGTCATTTAGATACATTGATATATCTATATGATCCACATTTGTTTTTCACCATTATTATTTTATTAAAATTGCTTATCATCCATTAGGGTGTCAAAACTGATTAACGTTATTTGGATTGGTTTCAAAACATTGGAGAATGGTAATCAAGACACTTATGATATATAATATTAAAACAGTGTCAACCTGATTCTAATAATTCTTCGTATGATCCAAAACACCATTTAACCCTTTATTTCTTTATAAATATGACATATCTTATTTCAGGGGATCAAAACCAAGAAAACATGACATGAGTGAGTTGAAAATATAATAAAATGATCATTAAATAATTTAGGATATGTATGAATCATCTAATCTAGAATCATATGAATTTATTGATTAGTATAAAAAAGAGTATGATTTGATATTATTAATAATTGTTAATAAAAAAAATTTAACATAGGGGTCCAAACCAAGTAAACGAGTTTATATTTGAATGAAAACATTGGGAAATGATTTAATTAATTTATGATTTGTATCAACTAATTGTGAATTAATGTTATTCTTAGTTTTCTTAGTATGATAGAATGTTTCATGTGAACTTCACATTTGTATTAATGTGGAAAATAAAATAAAAGGGATGAAAATTTAAAAAAATTATTTGCATTGGTGTGAAAATATATGGTAAGGATAATAAATTCATTTATAATCTGAAGGAATCAACCATATGTCAATCTAATTCTTGAATAACATGATTTGATTAAATGTATCATTTCACCTATATGCGTTCATTAAAATGACATATCACCCGTCAGAGGGTAGAAAATGAAAAGACACATTTATGTTGGTGTCAAAACAAAATATAAATAATATCAATTCATTTATGATATATAATATTCAACCATAAATCAATATGATGATCTAATTTATTTTTATGTTCAAGGACATTGTTTAAATTTTTATACATTTATTAATATGATATATCTTCTATATGGGGATAAAAACAAAGTAAATATGTTGAGAATGATGTTAAAATATAGCACAATGAAACTTCAGTTGTTTTTTATATTTAGTAATTAGCCACACCTAAAACCTAGGACTATATTGATACGTATAATAGAAATTTTGATTTCATATTTTTAACAAATGATGGTTAAATAAAAAACACTAGGGTAGGGTTCAAGACTAAGAAAATGAATCTAGATTTCCATGATAACTTCTGATAACAATCTATGATTAATTTATACACTATAGAAATCATTTTCTATTGATCTAATGCATAGAGTTCTTGGTATGATATAAAGTTTCATATGGACATCATATTTTTTATGTGTCAAATCACGTAAAAGTGGCCAAAACAAAGAAAAAATTATTATATTTACGTTAAAAAAAATTATAATTATCAAAGATTGATTTATGATTTTTAGGAACAAATAATGTTTTATTTAAATTATCAAATTTCTCAGTATTATCTAATGTATCATTTTTCCTTTAAGATTTTATTAAAATGATTTAATACGGATAAGGGGGTAAAAATTGAGAAAATTAAAATGTATTTGTTTCAAAAAAAATAAGAATAGTCATAGAGTAATCTATGATTCTTAGGAGTCAATTGTGTCAAATATGATGACCAATTTCATGGTATGATCGAAAGCACCGTTTTACAATTTTTACATTTATTAATATGACATAATTATTTTAGATGTATAAGCTAAGAAAATTGGTTATGAATGATATAAAAATATTTTACAATGAGCCAAGAGATATTTTGATTTATATGAATTAATTTTTCCACAAAATGATGTTTTAATTTATTAGTATAATGAAAAGTATGATTTCATATTATTAACACTTCTTAATAAAATAAAAATATATTGGGTATGGTTCGGTGTTGAGAAAAAAATATTAGATTTATGTGAAAACATAAGAAAACAATCTTTGAGTCATTTATGATTTGTATAAATAAACCATGAATCAATATTATGTTTGGTTTTTTCCATATTATTAAATGTTTCATGTAGATTTAACATTTGTATTAAATTGAAAAATTAGGATAAAGGATTCCAAACTAAACAAAAACTATTTTATTTGTGTGAAAACATAAGGTAATAATTAATGATTTGTTTTAATTTTTTAAAATCAACCTTGTGTTAATCACCCATTAGGGAATCAAAATTTAGAAAACACAATTAGATTAGTGTCAAAATATCGAATAATAGTCTTATAGACATTTATGATCTATATAACTCAACTACGCATCAATCTCATTCCTTTCCTCAATAATATGATCAAAAATAAGGTTTGAGATTTTATATATTTTTTAATATGAAATATCTCATTTCATGGATCTAATTGAATGATGTAAAACCCTAAGAAAATAATCCACAAATCATTTTTTATTTTTGTAAATCAATCACACCACAAATCAATTCCTATATTTATCCGTATATAAATATGTATTATATTATATTATTATCATTTTTTAATAAAAGAAAAACTTCCTATGTTGGGATAAAAACCAATAAAATGATCTATATTAAAATGAAACAATTAGACAACCCCAAAAATTTATTTTAGAAATGTCTTAATGGGAAACGTTTCAATTTGAGTTTTCATTTTCATTGGATGACTAAAAATGACATGTAGTGTTTAAAAACACTTTAGCATGTGTGTAATGGTCAAATATATATAAAAATCATTTTATTAATTTTAAATCATATGAAATTTTTGATTTAATTATGTTTTATTTGTATGAGTAGATGAAATGTCAATTCAACATGAAGTGTTCTTATACTAACTGAATAAGTGGTTTTTAGTGAATTTGTAGTATTTTAAATCATGTGTTAGGGGGGTGGTCTGACGAAATTATTTTCACAAAGATATAGACCATTTTTATTCTGTTTAATTTTTTTATCGTTTTGAGTTTTCCTAATAGCCTAAGAGAGGACATGGGAGAATCTAGGTGTCATTCAGAGCCAAAAGATTCCAAATTTGTAAGAAATAGTCCAGGCACACGGTTTTAATAAATCATGCACATGAGACCACATAGTTTTTTCAAACCATTCAGGGAGTTTCATAGGGCTGTTGAGGGGTGCACAGTTTCACTAAACCATGCAACCCTAGCCTCATGGTTGTCCACTTGTCTCAAATATGGTATAGAGGAAATCTCATTGGATATACAAGCTTAGTCTTGATTCATGATATCTATATGAGGGTTTACCACCCTTACACAGTATGGGCATATTGTGGTTGTACGGTTTGGCCAACTGTGTAGCCAAAACATGAACCTATTCAAAAGTTGAAAAATGACCCCTTTAACCATTTATTATTTTACTAAGCCTCACCTTTTTCACCTCAATTTTCATGCACAGCAGACCCAAACCCATGGTAGCACACTCTTCCTTCATATTCAATCCTTGAATACATATCTTCATACAGACTCTAATCGTACCACTTTCAGATGCATTAGATAGCTGATGGTAAGGGCTAGATTCATTGTCTCTTTTACTTATTTTCACTTCCCATGTTCTATTCTATATTGGTGAAATCTTATTTACCATATTTTCAGGGAATTTTTCTTTTTTTATTATTTCCCACATTCAACTAAAAACCTAAAGCTGATATCAGATGTGGAGTTATCCACAGGCCTAAAGAAGGAGGTCTACTAATTTTCCCAAAACGTTTAGATTTTTTACAGAGTCACTATTATTGTGAAACTTATACATTTCATTGTGATTCCTTAAAAAATCCATATTAAATTAATTGAACTTTGTTTCAATAATATCATATACCATATTAAATTATTAAAGGATTCATACTTCTTTAATACCACCCATTTGGGTGTGTTTAATTATTTTATCTCCTTAAGTTAAAATGTAAAATTTACCCTACCATTTTTTAAGTGGTATGGATTGACCATGAAATGGAATTGACAAGATATATAAATTAAAATACTTAATTTAATTGATTTTATGTGTATGTAAATGACCTAACACATGTTAAATATTTATAAGTATAAATTGAGACACCATTGGATATATTATGTTAAATGATTATAAATGCTTTATTTGTAATACCACATGATGTTTATGATTAGACCATGGTTATGGGTCATTGGAAAATAATTAAGGTATTTTTTGAGGATGGAGTTTCATACTTTCGTAGGTTGGGAGGTGGAAATTTCATCTCACACTTTTCACCTTACTTAGATGATGGGAATGATGTTCCACATTCCCTTGCATTGGGTGGTTCACATGTTGCCTCACCCAACTATCTTGAGTATTGAGCATGTCATATCATCTTAACATGATATTCAAGGATAGTACCCCTCCTAGTGGAAGTGTGATTTTGAAGGATAGAGGAAGAGGAGAGCTCTTTGATTTTGAAACGTGGTGATCTGTTCACCCTAAACCACCTTTACGGTTTGAATCTCTAGTCATATGCCCCAAATAAAAATTATATCAGGATTCCTTTAACTTCATTAATGAGTATCATGGAATGAAAAATTAACCTGTGATACCTAAAGGATTCCAAATCGGTTAATGGGCTCCACAAAGGAATTTCATTTACTGAAGTGTCTTATGGATCGGTTCCCACATCAAAGGTACCTGATATACCCCTAATTATAAAAAAAATCAAATGATTGTGCGATCTCAGTTCTTGATGATCTAGAAACACTGTAAAAAATTAACTGTCTTTGCAAATTTTCAATCCCCGGCTGAGTTTCCTACATTAAATGTGAGAAATCATGGTTGTATTTGGATCTAAAATTGATAATTTATCATTGATTTAATTTTTCAAAGTGGATATTGATTCCAATAGAAAAGGGATATTTCCACATTATATTTGAATTTCAGGAAAACATCAATGTGGGTTGGAGAAGAAGAAACATCAACCTAAAACTGGGCTTCCTATGAATTTTTGAATGGGATGAAAACTTGAACCCCTTTAACTAGAGGGAATTGAATGACCATTTATGGGTTAGGATGCACAGACACCCTTGGATATATTGGCACCATAAGATTCATAATGATTTAGAAATAGTTATTAGTACACCACAGAAAATTGATCAATGAACACTAAATAGATATATTAGTATCTTTGAAAGAGTTATAATTGATATCAACATGGACAAACCAAAACCCAATAAAATATCTCTCATTTTCAATTATCATGAGTTTGATATCAAGATAAAAATTGAAAACCTTCCCCTGTACTTTGAGTATTATAAATTGGTTGGGAACTCAATATAGAGTTGCATAATATTTCCCAAGCCACCTAATCAAAGATAAATTTCAATGGCTTGGAAATAATTTCAAAAGGAAAATAAGAGTATAGCCCCAGAAATCGGGATAGCCATGGTGCCAGCTCGATCCAATGGAGAGGGTAACACTAGAACCAAATAGACAGAACTGTTCAATGAATATGAGTATCCTGAAAACCCCATTTTTTCATTAGATAAATCTTTAGAAACTTGTTTGAAAAATAATCATGACACTCCATTGAATAATGATGTGGATTACATACTAGAAAGTTCCTCTAACATATATGATTTGGAAATATCATTGTAATCTAAATATTTCATGATTGATTTGATTTGTAATGATTTAAAAAAAATATAATTAGATCAAAAGAACCATATCGACAACCATGATGGGATCTAACAAACTTTAGTAACAAAGTAAAAAAGCTTCATGTTGTTCTTGTTCAAGATGCACAGGTCTCACTGGTGGCTATTTTACCTATTAAAAAATCCAAGGTAAAGGGGGATTACTATTATAAATGTACCCTTATTGTAGCAAAAAAATACATACAACATGTCTCCAGCTCAAAAACAGCTTAGCCAACCAAGAATTCTGAAAGGAATAGTGCAGAGATGCAATGTAAGGGTGTTTCCCACACAAAACATGATTAAAATGTGAAAATTATTCTGGATAATTCATTAAATATCCATACTTGAAACTGTGATTTACCTCATCCTCATTGTATGAAAGTATAAGCATAAAATAATTAGACTCCCTGGGCACAATAGAACTCTCTCTTACCATGACACTCATCTTACTAGATATGGTTATTTCTTACTTGTAAAACTCATATCAGTAATAACACTGACAGACTTTGGATCTTAGATCATAAGGATGTGGTTGATCCTTTAATGGTCATTACAGATGATAAATACATAACATGATTCTTATATAATTTTAGAAAGAGGATTTTCTAATAATATCAAATTAATTTTTTATAAAAAATGATTATGGAAAGTGATTAAAATTAATTATAGTAATTAAGGTGTAATTAGGATTAAAATGGACAAAAAACATTTAAGGGCCCAAATGACCTAAAAACTTATCCATCACTCATTTGATGGAAATATTTTGGAAATTAACCTTACATTCATGAGTTTTGGTGGTGTTTTTTGACTTTTATTAGGTAAGAACAAGTGCACACCTAACTTTTTTTCAAGAATACCAAGTGAGTCCTTTTCCTTCCCTATAAAAGGCCACCACATCTACCCATTCCTGACACCTCTCAAATCTCTTAATTTCAGCCAATACCTACCCAAATAGTCTTCCATAATTACTCTAATAAACCTAGAATCATCCCTTTGGGTAAAAACCCTTCCAACACATCATTTTTGTTCAAACCAAAAGACGTTACCCGATTAAAAGGTAATGTCGTTTCTCAATCTCCCTAGTTTCAATTCCATTATCTAACCCCTAAAATATCCTTATTACGTTCTTATTTAATTAAAATAGTATCCCCAGTATAATTGGATGTTTTTATGAGGAAATTTTAAACTAAAATTACACACACTACCATATAATGGGTAACAAACATAATGTTTCTATGGACGGTGAACTACTACCTCACGAACCGATGATTGTTCATTCTTCTATTACTTCCCCTCATGATAGAAATTATGAAGTAAATATTGTTTATATATGTTATATATGATATTTTTTATGTCTTTATAATTATATAAACTTTTTATAATACATAAATTTAGTACTCTCAATTTTACATTAATATGATAACATCGTTTGAGGAAGTGTGGACTACTGCCACCTTTGAGCGATGTGATTCATTCACTAGATACATGGAATGTATAAATGATGGTTATAATAAAAATTATTTGGCATAAAAACATATATATTATATTAAATACATAATTTCCATTATATATATATATATATATAATTTTCTTAATTACCCTTTCACAAAATTAAAAAAAAGAAAACGCCATTCGTGGATGTGTGGACTACCGCCACCTCGACATGATGTGATTCCTTTTATGCCACAAAATTATATATATAAATATATATGATTAAATAATATAATATTTATTATATAACTATCATTCTTGAAATATTTGAGTTTCTTATCTTGTTTTCTTAATGATCATTTAAAAAGGGAATGTTACTCATGCATATGTACGGATTACCGTATCCATTATTGTAACATTGATTCATTTTTCGTAACTATATTTAATGATTGATTTTAAAAGAACATTTGATGTATAAATATGATAATTCTTTCATATTTATTATTCAAGAGATGGTATATAATGAACCCTATGAACATAGTTGACCAAAAATATTTATTTTAACACATAAACTAAATTTGGTCGAAAACACCCAATGTAAACTTAATTTTTAGAGTAGTTGTACACAAAATGGTAATAAGAAAAATAAATGTAATTATATACATTAAAAAGGTTTTTAATCAATTAGAAAATTAAAATACTTTTATTATATAGTAATTTAAATTAAGTTCACTCGAAATGAAACATAAATTAAGGGATTCTTGTTTCATTTTCAATACGTGAGACATACTTAATTGTTGTACACATGATTTCTTATATATGGTGTACTTATTTAGACATTGAAATATAATATAATTAATTCTATTATATTTATGGTATTTAAATTTTTTATTTATGGATTATTAACTTTGGTGTTTTCAATCCATTTGTAACTACATTGGTAAGGATTTTCATCTCATTTTTTACATTTGTGAGATAAATGTCATATTCGCCACATACTTCTTTCGTGTGGTGTACCTACTATACATTTTGATAGATAATATCATGAATTCCTTTTCATTTATAGTATTTAATAAATTAATTTAAAACTATTATTTCATGATGTTTATGATATAAAAATGTTTCAAATATGTATGGGACACTTTGGAATATTTAAAGATTATTTTCCTCAAGACTAATGAAAATTATATTTTAATGGAATTTGCATTATAGGAAATTATATAACCATTTTCAAACAAGAAAATCATTATTCTATGGTCATTAATAACCATTTCATGTGTCATTTATATTTTTGAACTCTTTGGTACCAAGATGTTTTTTGAAAATGTTTTTCAGAAAACCTCACTTTATATCTCTCTATAGTCAGAGAACCTATTTTATTCTAAAAACTATGTTTTATTAAAAAAATCCAGAACTGTTTTTAAAAAAATTGGTAAAGACTTTTTTACAATTTCTTGTCTTTTACCAATGTTTAAAATTAATATTCTTGTCACTTTACTAACTATGCACTTTCTAACCAGTTATTATACAAAAGAAATATTCTTTTTACCTCATACAATATGTACAGAGTTATCCTCCGTCATTTCTTTGAATACTCCATCTCAATTTCAAAAGTTTTTTCAAAATAAATGGATATTTTCTTCAAGATTTTTTTTAAAATTTAATCTTTTATTTCATGTATGATAACAAGCCTCTATATTACTCTACTTGGATTTGTTTTATTGATAAAATCCTTATTCTTCCCCTGGATGGTTTATTAATGATTTAGCCAAAGATAATATTCACATTAACTTCTTTGATTTATTTGATAGTTTCCCTAAACTATTTAATTTCCTATGATAATTTAAATTTAAATTTCCCCTTATCATCCATTTCTTTTTTTTCATGTATGTTACTATTTCCAAATTTATATACCATTGTACATATGATTCATATATTGATAGTTATTTTATTAAAGGGAAATTATTTATAGATCTGTATTTCTAATCCAATACAGTTATCTCATAAGAAATATTAGTTATTTTGATTATTCAATATGAGGAATTCTTTGGACTGGTAACAACGGGGGGATCTCGGACTTTATATAGCTCATCGATGCATCGACAAGTTCTCATGAGAGAAAGAATTTTGAAAATGGGTTTCTATCCTTATTTTTACACCATATTGTGAAAGGTCTTGATGGTAAGAGGTTTTCATGTGGTTGACACATGACGTCCATAAGGAAAGAAATTTTCCTTATAGTAGTTTTAGTTATTATTCATCCATGAGATTTTGTGTCTATATATATATATGGATAAATTTCAATTCAGTTCATTTATTAATGGAATGTATTTTAGTTTGATACATTTCCATATTTATATTTCCTTATATAGTTTTTTGAATGGCACATGTTTCTAGTTATTGACATTCTATGTTTATTATGTACTCTCATTCAGATTATTGATTACATGGAATGTGTATTTAGTTATTTACCATGACATAATAATTTATCTCATTGATTCAATATTACTTCTAATATATTTTTCCCTTACAATGAATTTGAGCTCTCTCTTATTATTTTTTTTCCCTAGGAATCCAAGAAGCTTTCTATGAAATAAATTTAGTAATATACATGATAGATAATAGTTATACTCAAGCTGTTTATTTGTTTAGAAGAAAAAAAGGTTACAATTAGTGTATTCAATTGTAATGAAATACTCATTTTTTTATCTATTTTACCAAGAATACTAAACTAGTTAGTACATTGGTGATTGATTCTCTATAATCATGCTATTGTATCTAGTAGCATACATCATCTCTAGTCTATTTGGGGATGGCTTGCTACATATTTCAATGTGAAACAGTATTTTCTAGAGGAAATGTTCCAGTGAACTTTTAATGGTATTTTTAATCTATGATTTCATCCTTTAATATTACCTAGTCTTTTGGGTATATGAGACTGTGATACCATATTTTTTCTTTTCTTTGGATTTTTTTCAGTTATGACATTCAAATATCAATAAAACCTATTTTATTTTCCATTGGATAAGTGATAATGAAAGTTTTTATGATCTTTTCACACAAATATTAATGGATTTTTTATTATGATAAAGGTGGGTCTAGAATTATATAGTTATCCAATTAATTCGATAAATATTAAATTTTTATGAGCTCAACGGGTATGTGATAGGTTATCTTAAACTTGAAATAGGGTATATGGGAGGTTTTCCAATAGATGAAAGTGGGTCATATGATGTTTTCCAAAGCTCAAAAATAGGGTACACTGAAGGTTATACTAAGCCTGAAAGAGGGTACATGAGAGGTTATCCCAAGATAGAAGTAGGTACATGGGTGGTTTTATTAATCCTATAATGTTATGAATTTATTGATGGGTATCCTTGACATAGGTTTTATATGAATATGATTATGCCGCACATTAATGACATGTTAATATGTCGATGTTTTTTTTATGGATTGTGTTCTTTTATCCTTTTATGATTAATGACTTATGAACTTCCATGATTTATCCCATGACTATTTTTATGATCAAATAGTTATTTTGTATGATTTTCAAAGGACAATATTGTGTTCTCATACCCTTTACGCTCATGTCATGTTTAATTGATCATTGATGTCACCCTTATTTACCCTTACTGAAAATCTGGTCTCACCTTTTTTATGTTTTCTTTTCTAATGTGTATGAAGGGAAATTTTTAGTATAATCATTTTAACTAGGTTTTTACTTATAAATAACTCATTGGGAGGTGATGTAGATCCTTTATAAATAATCTTTTTATGTATCCAATATTCCAAAGACACTAAACATTTAAGGTTATAACATGGATTGTAATTTTTTTTAATAAATATTATTCTAATTACATGTAATATTTAAGTTTTAAAAGATTATGTCACTATATTGAGTACCAAATTCTATTTACAACTTTTTTTGTGGTAAAAATTCATTTCACAACCATCGAAATCAATTCACAAAACCCTCTTTACCACTCAAATTAAAAGTACCATTAACATTATCAAATTCCCTTTCCAAGAAAAATAACATTTAACTAGTAAATACTATTTTTAATCCCATTAACCGTGTGACTTATTGAGGGGTTCTCATTTGGAAAGTTCAACTCATGTTAATTGGGACATTGAATTAGAAAAACGTCAATTTAAAACAATTTATTAAATTAATGTTAAGGCACATCATACCCAAATTGATTGTACAAATAATGCACTCAAAAATAATGTTAGTATATGGTATAAGATCAATAGGCCTCCTAAATTAACCTTAGATGAGTCCACACATTGAATATTGGCTCCCAGTTCAGCCTAGATTGGAAGATATTGAAAATTCAGGAAAACACCCTAAAAATAAAGAATATTTGAAATAAATTAAAAGAGGGAACTAGATGGTGAAGGTAACTAAAAATAATGGGTGATAATAAAATAGAAATACCTTTATCTTTCAATCACATTTGACTGAAGTTAAATCATACAAGGAACTATGGAGTTCCGCCTAAGGGAAGAGGATGGGGATATTAGTGCCATGGGAGTGGCCTACTAGATGTTTGGGGTATAAAACCCTACATTAGAAGAGGAAGGGGTGGACTTGGGAAAAACATAGGGGATTAAAATCATTACATATAGCCCTAGAGTCCACAGACTCGCCTGTACTAGGACACCGGCTATCCAAGGAGTCGAAAAAAGGTTCTTGGTCCTTGATAAGGCCACTAGCTAGCCCTGGCCTCCCAAAAGTGCTCTTAGGAACCCCCAATCTACTACCCAAACCTCATTACATATCCAAAACTATTCCTTTTTAGGGTTTATAAATCATGGAATTCAAATATATGTGCCAACATAAAATACCACCCCTCCACTAAATGAAACATCAAAAAACTATTCAGGTCTCTAAGCATATCCATACACTCGGGCATTAAAAAATCCACACCATATGATTTATTGACCCTAAGAACTTTTTGTGGTCATCCAACTACATCTCCTGACATATATCTGACATAAAATTGATGAAAAATGGTATCATTCCATTTCCAAATTCTTAATATTATTCTATAAATAGTTTAACATAGAACACATGAGGTTTCACAATCTTGAGTTGAGTCTTGTGTTATCATCGAACATCAAGAAAGTTCCCTATAGATTTCATCTATCCTGAGACACCTCTATTTCAACAAACAGTTTATTTTTCCATCTCATGGTGCCCCCTATCATAGAACATATCTCATGAGAATGATTCCAAACCTCATTTCCTCATGGTGTTGAAATTACCCTCCCAAATAGCATCCTGATTGATCCACTAAACTACTCAACATTGTTTCAAATGAACTCACCATGCATGGGAGAACCAATCAATGCATATACCAGCTCTCTTTTCCATATTCAAACCCATAATGGATGTCTCTCTACTTTCAATGAATGAGCACTAAATCTCACTTTACCCAAAATAATAAATGAATAAAATCCAAAAAACTTGTTTGTCGCATCTATAAGGATATAATTGATATGATCATAAGCACACCACATTCAAACCCACAAAAAATAGCCAGTTAGACCTCCTCAGATAAACCTACCATAATAACACTCAACATCCACCATTCACACACTATTAAAACTCCATATCATGATTAACTTATCTAAATAAGATTCTATAGGCCATCCCATGTTCACACAGAGTCCAAACCGTGAACTTCACGTGCAATTCCATTCTCAAAACACTAACCACTTACACTCTTCATGATTCTCTAAAATGAGCACTAAAATTCCAAATTTTTGAACAAATGTGGATCACACCACTCACCTCAATCCCAAAAAATATTCTCAAACTTCAAATAGTATCTTGTGGAAACATAACATTTTCATTCCCCAAGGAAATTATATCATATTATAATCGCACATGCATAGGCATCTGGTGTCTTCATGACTATCCATAGAACAATCTCACACACCAACCACTATTCTCACACAATGGTCACATGCCTAAGAAATACATGATCCCATATACTATATTAGGGTCCTTATAACTATTCCACTTGGTTAATACCCTAACCTCAATAGCCCACATACCATCCATCACTGAATATATCAACCAGATTTGACCAAACTGTATCACACCCAAGCACAATTTCATACACCAACATTGTCTATTACCAACTCATAGAAAACCATAATTGTTCCCCATCAATACTCATTCATGTTAGGGTCTCACTATCAATAGAGTATGGTGGTATCCTCACTATATTTATTCCCTTTAACTATTCCTTAATCATTAACCCTGATATATCTTATCTTTGCCATATGAATTTCACTCATCCCAAGTCATGTTATTGTCATATCTAAATATAATAAGGATTTATCACTTGGATCAACCATTTCACAACACCTTAATCTAAACTAACACCACCAATATCATCTGAGGGGTTTTCCTTGTCCATATAAACCTCGAGCATCATTTTCTTCCATGCTTCATCGTGGTCATTGGCACACAACATGGGCATGGATTCTCATCGACCTCAATCTTGAGATCCATGGTTCTTACTAGTATGTTTTTGCTTGATATATTGAATTAAAATTGGTGAAAACTCCCAACCATCTGATCTCATAGCTTGACCCATTATCCAATTATTTGTGTTGCATTTAAACTAGGCTTTCATGCCTAAACCACTAACAATGCTCAAGCATAGGTCTCACTTAATTAACTGAAAGTATCCTCTATGGTTCTCTTCAAAATCTGAAACTCCACATTTTTTGAGGTCCAAAACATGACTTCCCACTAACTATAATCATTCCAAAACTGAAAATATCCATCCTTGAACTTTCAAAGACTATTAGAATCACACGCCTAACATTGAAGGTCCGAGAACTCAACCATTCCTTCCCTAACCTCCAAACATAATAACATGAACCGATACCCCAGGTAATCTCACATTCAAAACCATATAATGAATTCTTGTTCCTATTTCATAAACATGGTTTCACTATACATTCACTAATACAATCCCTAAGAATACAACAGGAATTTGGTTTAAATGATAGGTTCTCACCCTTACACCATCCATCCCCATTGTGAACCAGAGGTTATCACTCAACTATGACTAGTTTATAGATCCTGACTCATCATCCATGAGTCGATAATCAATGATGCTAGAATAAAGTGACTAAAAAGAAATAGACCATTCTCCTGACATTATCTCTTCCACAAACAAGATCAATCACATATGACCTCATAGAATAGATAAACACCTTACATGTGTCACGACTATATGCAAGATCACTCATCATCTCAAGAATTGTTCCCAAATCCTAGAACACTTACCTATGTGACACAGCATACCCAAACCACAACCACATCATCCAGAGTCTAGCATATGAACCATCATTCTTGTTGTAACCAGTATAAACACATGGCACTAGCACAGTGGGTACTTAACTGTATCCATATTACCAGGACTAGGTACCCCCAAACATGCATTGATCACACAAACTTGGTTATCTACCATTTCCTTACACCACTAAGGAATATCAAAATATTCGGTAAACCCCTATCATATGTTACTCTCAAATATCACAAGGTATCAACTCACTAACATTAGTCACTCTCAAGGTTCACTAGGTTCTAATACCTATCCCCAAACAAAGCCTCACAAGGGTCACTACACAAGGGATAACACTCTTCCCCATCTCAAGTTCAATGGAGATCTAGTGCACCAAACACCTAACACAGGGCTCTCAAAAACCATTCACTCCATATAGAACTGCTTACCCTTTCCACTGTTATCACTACACAATTCCAATGTCTATAATAGAATAACCTCATAACTCTGGCACTCACAATAGTCCCACCACCCATACACCAAGTCAATCCAAACACATAAGGCCTCTAAGTCAACATAATCAATAATACTTTCCATAATATTCAATAGATGTTCATTATTATTTAAGATATAAAGTTCACACTTTAACAATATTTACATAATTTAAATTTCTAATAATAATTTTCATTTCATAGGTTGGTGTTTTTCTTTCAAAAAGTAATTGAGATTCCCACATGATCAATGCCTAATTAAATTGGGTTTCATTCACATTATATGATGGATTAAAACAAATAGGATACTTACATGACCATTATTTAATCAAATCCACCATTAATCTTATTATATCCTCCTATATGTTAAGATTTCATCCTGTGAATTAGTCAAGTAAGATTCCACCATATCCATATATGGAAAATACCATATATGACACCTCTAAAACTTTAAATACCAACCCCATTATTACTAATAAAATATATTACATAGTTAGATATAAATCTGATTGATATACCCAGTAATGTATTATATTCAGATAATATAAATCACAAGAATTGAGCAATCAATATCAAACCCCATGTCCCAAACATGATGCATGTCATGTAAATAATTATATGCCCGAAATGATTCATGAATACACCTATTACAACTTTCCATATTCGAAAAAGATTTTAAATCCAATAAATCATAATACACAATGAAATTGTGTCACTCAAATTGAAAATAAAATATAGTTGTAATAAGAAAAATCCAAAAATAATAATTCCCATCATTGGAAACATGTGTTTCCCCCGTGGATGGGTTTCTCACTTCAATTTACGACATCACTACCAATCCCTAACACCTTCTATGTATTCTATGTAACATTCCAAAATAGTAAGACAAAATAAAAAATACTCAGATAAAAAGTTGTAATGCCACATCTCGGAAGGCACTAAACCAGCGACCTGAGCTGGTGCACCACATGACCTCCAGCATGGATCCCCCTATTCTAGAGGTTGTTGATTAGTGGAGAGGTTCTAAGATGTATTCATGGAGAAACTATGGTCTCATTTCAAATTAGCTATAAAAATCGAATAAAGATAAACATATAACTAGATCAACTAATCATCACATATAAGTAGGGAAAGATCCAATAAATAACTATATTTAAAAAAAGACATAATAATGTTTATTACATACAAGTAAGGGTTTGCACAAGGTAGATCACACATAGGATTATAAGTATAAAAAATAAAAATAAACTAATGAATCCTCCTAAACTAGTCCCGAGTCCTTCTTGGTTCCCTCATCCATGCCCAAACTGGTATATCGGGCCGACTTTCATAAACCTAAAGCTCTATCTTATACCTATAACCTATGATACAATATTCATATCTACTTGAGTACCCATATCCCATAGAGGACTAATCATGGTTTGATTAAAACTTTTTAAGCCTCCATAAACAATGTCCCAAAATTAACCAGTTTGAAATTAAAGTACATATGGATATGAAATTTGTAAATAGTTTAACAATTGTAAAACAATTTATATAAAATAAATATATAACCACTGATTCCCTAGGATACAGATGACACCTAAGTTTATTTCTGTAATTTTCGATCATTAGATCCATAACCATGATTAAAACAACCTACTTCATCTAGTTCTTAGGTGTCTCTCAGCACATCCCATGGACCTTTCCAACCATAAATAGCCACATGCAATCCAGGATTTATTTTGGAATTCTTATAATCCTGAAGGATCATAAGGAATCCAAGTGTTTATCACATCATTCCATTAGAATCTATATTATCATCTTGGTACTCCCCATTTATCAGTCATCACATGGAATCCATACAATCACCTTGGAATTTCAATGGAATCAGAGTGCTCATTCCATAATTCCTAATAGTCAAGAGTCACACAGGTCAAGGATCTCATTGAGGACTTCCCAAAGAATTATTTAGAACATGGAATCAGAGCACTCCTCTGGATATTCAATTTTTTTGGGTAACATATGAAATAGGGGAGCTCATCCCTGCATTCCCTTTTAGCTTGTATCATATTGAATCAAAGGAGATCATCTTGTACTTCCTAACAATAACACATCAAAATATCTATTTATATTTTTCATTATATAATTAGAATCATAAATTCAATTTAAAAGTTAAACCTTTAAATAAATTTCCACGATTAATTAATTTGGGTTTACCCAAGCCAAACAATAATCCCAACCCGTTTTGTAAAAGTTTTTCAACATTCCTATTTAATGATGACATATCATCAAAAAAACCTAGGTCACTTTTAAAAAACATATCATATTTTGAAAAAAAAATTATTTCCAATTACTATCTTGTTTTATTGTATTAAGTTAAAAATTTCATTTACAATATCGATGGTTGTAAAATTATATTTCAAAACCATAAAATCAATTCACCAAACCCTCTTTACCACTCAATATAAAAATACCTTTGACATTATATAATTTTATTTCCAAAAAAAATACCATTTAACTAGTTAAAACCTTGGTTAATCCCATTTCCCAAGTATTTTACTATGGGGATCTCATTCCTAAGTTTTATGTCTTATTAAGAGGGTCATTCATTTAGGACAAATTCAATTCAAAAAAAATAATTAAAACAAGGTCAAGGAACAGCATATCTAGCCTAAACCCACCAATAATGCACATATAAATAAAATATGACTATGGGATAAATTCAAGGGACTACATACCTTAAATTTAGATGATCCCACATGTCATGTTACAACCTGTGATTTGGAATGAATTCAATGAAAATGGAAACCATGAAAAATTCCCTAAAAATATGTCACATTAGACATAAATGGGGAGAGGGAACTAGACAGTGATGGGAAATAAAAAATAAAATTTTAAAGACACTTATAAATTCATTAAGAATTAAATCTCATCACGTGAATTAAAATGAAGAAATAAACCAATTGTTTCTAACTAATGGAAGAGGAGGGGTGGAGGTGGCATGGGAGTGGCCTACTAGACCATTGGGATATAGAAACCCACATTAGAATAGAAAGGGGAGTCCATTGGTTAAATTATGGTGTTTCCCCTCATTAATAATATTCAGGGGCACTGACTAGATGATAATGTACCATCATTTAACTGGGTGCCCTTCAGGGATGAATTCTCCTTGTAAAATGACCAAGAAACACCAATATCCTTTTGGTTCTCTCATGAACCCCAGTTATAACACCCAACCCTTATTCCAGGTCCAAGATTTCACTTTTTTGGGGTTATAGCTCTTGGAATTTGAATATATGTTCTATCCAAAACTCTAACCCATTTACTAAATGAAAAAATCTAAAAAATAATTAATAGAACAATGTTTTTCCACACACTTAGGACATACATTTTCATTTTTTCAGTATGATAAAAAAACATATTTGTAGAGTTTTAAAACACAAAAAATGTGTGTGTAATGATAATACACATAAAAAATGATATTTAATTCGTTTGAAATCAAAGAAAAACTATATTTTAATTAGTTTTTGGCATGAAATATTTGAAAGTACATCAATCTAACATGTGGTGTGGTCAAGCATAATTAATAGGTAGGTTATAAAAATTATAGTCATAAAAAATGATTTGCATGGTGTCAAAACTATGTAAAAGACCTCCAATTGTCATTTTAATATAAGAGTAGAATAATTTTTTTAAAAAATTCAGGGATTGAATAATTATCAATATGAGTTATCATTTTTCAAGGATGATCAAAAATGAATTATTGGTAACCTATAATAATAATACATATATGCAATGAAAAACCCCATATAAAAACCTAGTATTTTTTAGAAATAATGTGAAACTATATTTGATTTATTTTTTACCTGAATGAATAGATAACATGTAAATATGAAATTAAATGTTCTAAAATTAATAGAATATGTTATTCTTGAAGAATCAAAAGTCTTTAAAAATGTATGTTAGGGTATAAAAAAGAATAAAAAGAGCTCATACATTCATGAAATCATAGTAAAACCACTATATAATTATGTTTTAAATGTAAAGACATATTTTACATCAATATTAATTATCTTCTCCTAAAAATGATGGAAAATGACTTTTAATTGTTTTAGAACACTAGAGCATTTGTGTAACAATCCAAACCAAAAAATAATATCTTACATTGATATGAACTAACAGTAAAACTATATATAAATTATATATGATGTGTACAAGTAGAATACCCTTAATCAATCATGTAGTGAGCTCGAACTGACTATGTAAGAAATTATTATCAAATTAACAGTATTTATAAACATGTGAAAAGGTTAAAACAAAAAACAAGTTCTATGAGTTACATTAAATATTAAGAAAACCCCATATATTTATTTTAGTAACAAGGAACTGACAAAACATCTATTTTAGTCATCATTTTCCTAGAATGATAGAAAACACATTTTCGGTATTTTAAAACACTAAAACAAGAATGTAACAATAAAAACCATAGTAAATAACATAAAATTCAAAGTAAATAATAGGAAAATAGTATTTGAATTATATTTGACAAGTATGATTAGTAAAAAACATCAATATTATGTGTGGTTTCCTCGTAATGATTGAATAAATAGTTCTCAAATAATTAACAGCCTTTAAAAATAAGCATTAGGGGGTCAAACCCTTCAAAATTAAATCTCATTATCATGAAATCATAGGATAATAATTGTATATTGATTTTTGATATGTAATAACTAATGGAACCACAATCAGAGCTATCTTTTTCCTGGGATGACTAAAAATGAGTTTTCATGTTTTAAACCACAAAAATGTGTGCCTAATAGTCAAAACCATACATATTTTTTTGGAATGATATAAAATAATAAAATAATAATATTTAAATAATTTTTGACATGTATGAGTATATTTCATTTCAATATGAAATGTATTGTACTCGATCTGACTAAATAAATAGTTCTTTAAAATAATTGATTTTCATTAAAAACATTGTCCTGATGGTCAAAATCAAGAAAATAAACTCTGATTTCTATAAAATTATATGAAAACAATAGAATGTTTATTTTATATTTTTATGAACTAGAGGTTCATCAATATTATTTTTCATTTTCTAAATATGAACAAATACTGATTTTTAACGCATTAAAACTCTAAAATGTGTGTGAGATAATAAAAACATATAAAATGACCTCTAATTGTTTTGAATCATAATAAAAAAATTGATGTGTATGAGTTGAATGTTCATTAATCTAATACAATATATTCTCAAACTAACTAAATAATTAGTTCATATAGAATTAAGAGTAATTAAAAACCTTCAACATGGGGCTAAAAGAAATAAAAAATCATCTTATTGTAGTAAAATCATAATAAAACAACAATATATAGATTTTTGAAATATTAGAACTAACAAAAGGTCAATATATTTTTTAGGATGCTTAAAAATACCTTTTTAGTGCTTTTACACCCTAAGATGTGTCTATAATGGAAAATAAATAGAGAACCCAATTACATATTGATGTAAAATTACTCGAAAACTATCTTTAAATTATTTGTGATGTGTAAAATTAAATAAAACATTAATAAGAAAATCATTGTACTTAAGCTGATGGAATATGCATTTCTTGAAGTGTTGATAGTTTTAAAAACATGTTCCATGGCTCAAAAGAGGGAAACCCCATTTAATTTCCTTGAAAAATGATGAAAATAAATGAATTATTTGTAAATTTTATGGACTGACGGAACATTAATGCGAGTTTTTATATTCCCAGGATGGCTGAAAGCACCTTTTGAATTTTTTGAAACACGAAATCATGAATATAATAGTCAAATCATATAAAACAAACTCATATTAATATGAAATAATAATAATATATTTGAATTACTTTTGATGTGTAAGAGTTGAAGGAACAACTATATTATGTGTTTTTTACTCAAACTAACTGAGTAAATAGTTTTAAATTAAGAAAATTTATTGTAAACTAGTAACATGTTTAAAAGCAAATTACACAAAAAACTCTTTATTGCACTATATTTTAATTAATTTATTATTAGGGATTATAATTACTTGTTTTTTATTTTTTAACTATTTTTAATTTTATTTTAAATTGTTATTTTTTCATTTATATGAGATAATGTGTGTAGAACTCTGAAAACAATTTGACAATAGTATTTGAGAGCTTCTGAAGTAATATATCATTTATATATATATAAGGAATTTCTAAACTGTGTTTTTTTATATTTTTTAAATTTCTAAAAATATTATTTCTAGAGGTTATTTACTATAATTATTTTTAAATAAATTAATATTCTATAGAGAACACCATTTGGAGATCACAATAATCCATCTAGTGGGGGTCCTCAATACAAAAATGCACTTCTGGTTCCACCTAAAACATCCTCTATCCAGATCACTTCATTCAAAGTCAAATCACATGTCTCCTCAAAGGATAAGTGTATATTTCAACTATAATCCATAATTAATGAATAAAAAATAGATTTATCAATACCCACAACAATTTATAAAACCTCAGTCTAACTAACACTATATAACTTCAGAACATATAGAATTCAATCAAATGGTCAGCTACCGACCATCCTTCTAAAATTCTCATGGTGAAAATTCACCTCAACATAAAGGCTTTTTTTCATCGAATAATTATTATCATACATGTTCACAACCATGGTTATAAAATGTGTAGTTGTTCAAACAACATAAATATTAATGGCTATATTTCATCCTGAAATCATCTAAACAACACATAGTTCCTTCCTATCAATCCATTCCCAGAATATCTCTTCCATTTCTTATTTTTTCATCCAAACCAATGATAGATATAGATCCCTATCAAGGTGACCCAATAATTGTATATCTAAATATTAAATCATTTTAGATGAATATTCAAAACATCTAAAAATATTACACACCTCAAAACTATAACATTCTAGGGTATTTGGAGACCATATAAATAATATACTTATTTCATAAAATATTTTCAATGAATTGGATAAGTTTCTTCTCAAATTGTATCTTTATTATATATAAACTACTTAATATATTTCTTCATAAATTGGGAAAATTTACCCTAATAATAGGTGACCCTAGATTCTTAGTAAGGGTAAATAAGAGAGATATAAAGTAGCATCCATAAATGAGCATAAGATAATTATAAGTGCACCAGAACATGATCATAAATGACAATAAAATATCTAATTATTCATAGTCCATGAATCAAAAGTCATGAAATATGTATTTCTCATGATAAAAGTAATAAGTAATAAGTGTGTGGAATCGTCAATAATAAGTCATGAGCTAACAGATGGTATCATAATAATAAGACATAATTTCATAGAATATATATGATTATAAAACCCATCTTCTTAGTTAAGGCTCATTTTTAAGACTACCATAGTGGAGAGGGTCCCATAGTGAATGGGGTTCACTCCACATTCCCGTCATTTCCTTAGTCAAGGCTCACTTCCAAGAATATCATAGTAGAGAGAATACCTTTGTGGATCGAGTTCACTCCCCATTATAGTTCATATTATCTCACAAGACATAAATATTTACCCAATGAATTTGAGTTCTATATAATTTTAGGCACACATATCACATAATGAGAACCTTAAATATATGTTCCACAATATCATAAAAATATACATCATTTCATCATAGCTTAATAAACCATTAATAAATAAATGGGTTTCATTAACCCATCCTTGAGGCATCAGCATAGTAACTCATAAATAGAAATAAAGTGGATGGAATTATATTATAACATCCCTAGTGAAGCATAAAAATCATTAAATCATGTTGGTGTAGATTACAAATCTCTTTTATAAAATAATTTAAAATAAAATATGAAAATCAAGAGGAAACACACCTCTTCTATTGGTATTATTTAAAGAATAAAATTTATAGATAAATAGTAATACTATTTTCTTTAAAAAACCTTTTAATCTTATAAACAAATCTTTATGTAAAAATAAAGGCATGATGGTGAGAAAACTTATTAATTTAATATAAGATAAAATATAACATTCTTTTCACACTTTCAAAAAAAGTAAAAAGTGATATGTATTATACAAATTTGAAAATATTACTTTTTGAAATTGGTAAATAAATTATAATGTAGTGAAAATTTAATTTTAAAAACATTTATCTATAGTTAATAATCAATAAAATTGTTTTATAAATACATATATGGAATAAATAGATTCCTGACTGAAAATAGTGAATATGGTCCTCTTTTTTGGAAAACATTTCCCCTATATTTTTAAATAATAAATAAAGGAGAAATAAAAAAATTGAATTCCATGAAAATAAATATAGAAGTATAAAATATATGGGGTTCAAAAGATAGGTATTATATAATTTCCTTTATTTAAAATTTATCATCAATAATCTTGAAAATAAATGAGATTGTAATATAAATCATTACCTCGGGTCCTAACAATCTTCACACACTCTCTTAAACTACATTATAATAAATTTATATTTATTATACATATATATTAGAACAACATTCCTAATTATATTACATTATATTATTCCTATTAAATTTCCAATTACCTATTTAATAAAAATTCTTCATTAATATTGAAATTCAGGGTGTTAATAGTTCTATTTCACATGCATGTTTTTGTTTAATGGTTCCAATACTTTCACCTCGGTCATAGTTTCATAATAACCATAATCTTAATCATGTCATAATTTTAATATTTATTCATTATATATTATTTTATAATCATTCATATAAAGTGGTGATGAAAGATAAATTACATCACTTCATGGAGATTGTAAACTATACATATTCCCCTGTTATATTTTCATTCTCCAAAGAATGAAAATTAAGAAAATAAAAAATAATAATATATCTTTATGAAATCATAATAATATCATAAATTTTAATTTTATAATTATTTCTAGTCATGTTAAGTGTAAATGAAAAATGAATCACATTTTTTCATGGAGGTGGTAGTTTAAATATACACAAGTGAAACATTATTATTTTCCAATAGATGAAATGGAAAGAAAGATTATAATATTTTATCTTTAATGAATCATAATTACATTATAAACCTTAAATATATCAATTAATTACATTTATTTTACTATATTTTTAAGGTGGTGATGGAAAAAAATAAACATCGCATCGTGGAGGCTGGTTTCGGCATGCACATAAAGACGATGTTTTCATATCCAATGGGATGGATGTAAGGAATAAAATTATTGAACTATTATGATAACTTAATTTAATTATATTAAATATATTTATTTAATTATTTAAATATGTTAATTTATGATTTGGATTAGGTTTAAGAATAATTTACATGTAATAGATTTTTAAATTATATTACCCTATCTTTCGGTGTCTTCTTTTAGCGTACACCATTGGATTTATTGATTTGATCTTTTAGTGTGACCAAAAATTTTATATCATGGGGAGGATATTTGGGAAGTGATATTAGAATTTATTTTTTAAACTATAATTATCAAGATGTGTATAGATGTTCAAAGAGAAGGTTCCCTTTTATAAGTGGCGGGAGTGTCACCCTTGTATATATTAATAACAATAAAAATTTATTAAATTTACTCTTATGAGAAAATAGCTCTAAAATATCGAATTTTATAACATAATACTATGGTGGTTAAAATCTATTCATCCAATTAAATTTAAGAAAGATTTTTTATTTATTTTAAACCTTACATCTTATGTTAACTACACATTTAACCCTTTTAACCCTTATCGTGGTGACATATTTTTTTCGTGGAAACAAATAATTAGGTCTAAAAATTAAGTTTTAATTTTTACCAAATTTTATGTATATTTTTTAAAAATACAGAATATATATTACAAGATTCAATTACAAGATATGGAATAAATTTATTCTAGTATTAGTCCTGAAAACATATATGTGTGGACTTAATACTCAATGAATCTTTACCACTTTGTTAATATAAATCCCAAAAATATGATCATGAGTGACATATTTTATAATATAAATTATATGTGTTGTATTTTTAAGTACATTCACTACAACCCATATGATAATATGGTGATAGAAATAAAATCAAATGGTGTCATGGACTTTATATATATTAGGAGTCCAACAATAAAATCCATGGTGTTTTTTTCTCATTTACATTATTTTATGTTTAATGAGAGTGATTTATCATGGTGCCCTAACTAAAGAAATTTTATTACCTAAGAATGTAGCATAGTACCCACCTTAGGGTCAATATCTCGAGCACGCCACTCACACACAATATTTTTCTATTTTCATTATTTATATAATAACTAATAAAATTAAAAATAATAAAATATTATAATTATGGAAGTTGGAAATTCATAAAAATATAAATATGAAAACTAAACACAAAGAATATTATAAAACATAAATATGTCTGTGAAGAAGTGTTTTTTTCATATGAGATCGTGGCAAGGTTATCTTGTTATTTAATACTTTAATATCATCATCCCATTCAATGTAGAGGTCAAAACTATCACTCTACACCCTCCCATTTTAATTTTAATTATACCAAAATAACCCTCAATATGTGGTATAATCTCCCTTACATCATCATCATAATTCTACACCGACACTCAATATGAAACTTTTTGATAACGATGGACACGAATAAATCTGAACCATAAGAAAAACATATTAGAACATAAATCAGGTTGATTCATTCACCAAAAATAGTTAATACTTTACCTAAATTATAATAATATCATAAATATAAACATTTAAGTACAACAAAATAAAACATCCCTCCCCTCTAAAACAATAGTGAGTTTTAGTTGGAAATTTTCATGGAAACTGGAAGGGGCATAGTGGGGGAGAACTGTGAAAACAAATGAGATGAAAATATTAAATCATTAATAATGTTTATTAAAAATATAATATTTTATTACAAAAGTATGAATCCTACAAATATAAACAGAGTGGATAAACAATATAGCTAACCTTTTGAAAGGTAGTGGGGGAGAGCTTTTTTTAGTGATGAGAGTGACAAATATTTGCTCCAATTCTATATTCCAGATGTTTTCTTACTTACGGCCTAGTTAATAGTCGAATCATTGAATTATTTACTCATATTAGTGGTTCAGATATGTTTCCTATATCTACCAAAAAAAATGTGAGATACATTATACACTTAATAATGTAATTATGTCTAAATCATTAATAAAATAATTTCTTGGCAAACTGTCTGTTCATATTCCCATTCTCTAAATTCTAATGAATATATTGCCTTTAGGGAGGAAAAATTTATCATGGCCATATTTAATGAAGTTGTTACATGTAATTTTATATATATCTATTTGAAATTTAATCTCATTTTTGTTTTTAATTCTTGATATATTGGACCATCTTTAAAAGCGATCCCTTTAGTGAAAAAAATTTGATAACTAGACTTTGAGCTAGTTTTGGGCCTTAAAATGCCTTCTTAAGCTTTGGATAGAGTTGAATGAAACATATCCCATAATGTTTTAAATCCTAAAAAAGTAATTTCACAATTTGGATTACTTTATAAGAAGTTATGGATGAAATTACAATATGATATAATCAAATTTAAATTCTAAAATTAGGCTATTTTCATAATTAATCTCAAATTATTAATAAAACCTATAATTATGACAATTAAGATTAAGTTCTAAAATTTATAAGACTATAAAATTTTATTAATGAATAATATATATTTTAAATTATGGGATTCATCAATCCAAACCACTTGAACATTGTACTCCAAGATAATCATCAAATATCTGAATCAATATCTACTCAAAAATTAAAAGTTTTAAAATTACAAAGTCCTTTTACAAAATGGAATTTTATCATGACTCATATGTGAAAAAAATTACTTTTATTTAAATACATTTTAACTTAAAAATTTATCCATTCCCCAATCACAGCTACCTCACATTTAATTTCATGTCACTCTTCACTCTAGTGAAACTAAATCTTGAGTTATTCTCATACATGGAAAGTGAATGTATCACCATATGCTTGTGAAAATTTTCATATCTCTACACCATTAGACATGAAATTTTTATTAGCATGATATATTTTCCAAGGTGGATTTGGGGGCTAAGGGTAGGTGGGTAAAAAAATTAAAAAAGAAAGTATAAAAGAAGAGGTTAAACTTGAAAATTCAATGCTTGAATATTAATTTGAACCCAAATGAAATATAAATTAATATTTTCCACTTATAAATGCACAATACACACCCTTTGATGTATTCCATGGGTCATTATGAGAATTCATCAAATGATTTCATCATAATTCTCCCATTTTTTCTTTTTTTATTATTTTTTTATTTTTTACATTTTTTTAATGGAAGATGAGATGATGATAAAAACAATTAATGAATGGTAATCATTCTATAATGTTTTTAAATTACATTATTCATATATTTAATAATCTGAAAAAATTTAATATCATCTCCATTTTTTATTTTTTATTTTTTTAGTTATTTTATAAGAACATTATAATAAAAATAAAGTATAATGTATAAAAGTTCTCATGACCATTTGTGAAATTCCTAGAGTAATAACACACCTTAGACACCCAAAAATGAGTTATGTCCCAAAAAACAAATCATAATACGTACCACCACACTCAAACATGAAATAATCTTTTAAAAATAGTAAGAGTTAACGTAGGTAAGACAAATTCAACTTGTAATGTGGCTTAAAACTATAAGAAACCCCATGGATTCTAAGTAGTAAATAAGGGTAATTGTAAAGGTGGGTTTCATGTTAAAATATTTCATTCCAAGAGACCTCAATCACAGAAAAAAAATTATGAACTCCAATGATCTGAAAATAAAAAATAATTAGTTCTAGTTAGCACACAAAATCGTTATTTATCTCAAGAAAGTGAAGTCATTATGAACAATATGTAAAAAAAAGGTTGAAAATACCACACTGAATGGGAAAAACAATTTTATTCAATTTTTCAGGAAAATGGGCATCAAAATTTTTCTAAACTCATAAAAAATCCTAAATATAAAAATCCATGAAAAATTTTCCCTATAATCAGTCATTTAAAATAAATTTAATCAAAAATTATAAAAACTCTCTCAAAATAAATTAATGTGAGAAAAAATAAAAAAAACATTTATTTATTTAAACTCAATGTTCCCAAAAATGAAAAATTAAAATAAAATGAATCCAAGAAAACTAAGATGTTTGACACTCCCACCACACAAAAATTTCCTCATCCATTATTTAAGAAAAATAAAATAATAATATAAGCGCATAAATTAAAAATAATGAAATATAAAACTAGATTTTAATTTCAAATGGAATCCGTGATTTAATCCCCTAGAAACTAGTATTTAGACCTAGAAATAAATTAAAAATACAAATCATAATAAAACTAATGAAATTATAAAAAATGGGAAAGTGGATAAAACATGGATTTCCCCCTCCCCATGCAAGTGGGTGATAGGTTTTTACTTCCCCTAGTAAGGTATTTGTAGTTCTTTATCCCCAATATTAAGGTGGATGAGGTTTCTTTACTATAAACCACCAAATTTTATTTCTCATAACATCCACTAGTGGATTCAAAGAGTGGGAACAACTATATAAAATAAAAAATGTCTTCACTACAAAAAAATAATAAAGAGGTAATTTAAGGTGTATAAGGTGGTGGAAAATAATGTAGGGGTTTTCCTTATCAACTATCATGGGGTCCTCTACCATGTGATATAAAAGTTTATGTAGATACAGAAATATCATTACCAAATTATCCTCTATATATTCGTCTCCATATTTTTCAAATTCCAACACCATATTCTCCTTAGTTTGGGGCCCTTTATAATTGTCATCATAAATCCCTAAGTGAATCATTGGTATTGATTCATCAAAAATAGAAATGTGGGTAGTGAATTGGGTTTGATAATGGTGTAAAATAAAAAGCCAAATATTCTAGAATTATTTCCACTACCTTTAACTCATCATCTTCAAGTGTTATATCTTATTCCAAATCATGTTGAAGGATTTTAGAATTTTTTTTGTAAAGAAGTGTTTTATAGTACAATTTCCACCATCATGATGTATTTGTAAAAACATGGAAGGATTTGATATTTTAATGCCTTAGCCTCATCTTGATATACCTGTAGAAATTTTTGTGAGAATGCATTGACCAACTTGTCCAAGGATTCTAAAATTGAGGTATCGTGGTCATCCTTTTAGTCCACTATAAGCCCCCTCTATGAAAAATAGACTAAAAACAAAATTTATTTTTCTTTCTATAATTATAATTATTTAACTCAAAGAAGAGGATGATTCATCGTCAATTAAATTTTTTTTTTAATTTTTTTTCATTTGTGATTTTTTTATTAATGTATTCATAAAGAACTAGACTCCTCAAAAACAATGCCAAATTTTTGAGATATATTTTCATATATCCCTCAATAATAGAAAATTATTACCTAATAATATATTATAGTAAAATCCCTTGGTCCAATCTCTTGTAAAGGATGCTCATACACACCCTATTTCTATTATCACTATTTATATGAAAACTAATATAATACTAAAGAATAAAATACTATAATGATGGGGGGTCATAAATACATGAAATATATAAATATTAATACCAAATAAAAATAGGAAAATAAAATGCAATTAATTTAGTGAATAATTGTTGTTATCCATACGATATCATGGTGATTTCATCGTTCTTCTTTAAAAAATTAATATAATTGTCCCATTAAATGTATATATAGACCATATTACTTTACTCAATACCATCATAATATTAGTTACCTCAAAACGACACTACTCAAGTTGGATCATATCCCACACATCATTTGTGCAATGTTACAATGACCCTCCATATACATCATTATGATAATGATGAAGAGGAATACATGTAAAGGAGAAGAATAACATAATAAAAATTAAAGTGGTTGATTCCTTAACCAAAACCAATTTATCTACAAATAATTTTTTTTAAAATATATTAAATATAATAATTTAATCACAAAAAACTCAAAACATCACCAATACCCCCCATGAACTACAATAAGGGTTAGTTGTCCAGTTTCATGAAGATTAAAATGATCATCATGTTGGTAAAGTGAAAAGTAAAATAGATGGGAAGAATAAAATTTGACTATTGTAAATTGAAAAAATATTATACTACTATAGAAGTATGAACCCTCTCAATAAATATAAAATTGATAAATTAAATAGATAACCCATTGAAATGGATAGGGAGACACATTTTTATAGTGTGGGGAGTGAAAAACTTTGGATCCAATTATATCCTTAATAATATTTCTTCTTTTTAGACCAATTAATGGACTAATATAAAAAAATTATTCATTAAAGTTGTTTGGATACATTATCTATATCCACCAAAAAAATTAGTTCCATTCGAATTGTAATAAAGGTGTTATGTATAAAACATTAATAAAACATTTTCTATCCTAAAATTATGTCCAATTTCCTATTATTTGACTTCCAATTCATGTATCACTTTAAGGGAGAGGAAATCTCTCATGGGCATAGTTAATGACTTTTTTTCCCAGACTCTTACTATTTCTATCTGAGGCTTAATCTCATATTTTTTAATTCATTAGATATAGTACCATTGATAATATGAATCCATTCTATAAACAAATTTCAAAGCATGGATTGTAAGCTGGTTTTGGGCCTTAAAATATTATTTTGAGAATTAGGTCCAACTAAATTAAATGTATCCCATAATGTTTTGAATCCTAAAAATAATAATTTCATGATTTGGATTAGTGTAAAAGAAGTTATATCTAAAATACCAAGATAATATAAAAATATTTAAATTCAAAAATTTGGCCATTTTAATAATTAAGCTCAAATTACAAATAAAACTTAAAATTAGGGAAATTGCCCTTAAAATATGAAATTAGTTGTATTAAAACATTGAATAAAAAAATAAGATAAATTAAATTATTAGATTAATTGATTTTAAATGTTTATAACATCCACTTATATTTCTGACATTAAACCATGATTTTATAAAATACCAATCATTGAGATATGTACTCCACAATAAGTCACATCATGTTTTTCTACTGTAAATGTTCATTGAGATATTTATACGTCTTAATTATTCTAGGATGAATATAAAATTTTGAGCTATGTGATTTATCCAATAACTCGTTTTTTTATTTATTATATTTATGGGACACATACAAGATTCTTGAATCTAGTCATTCCATTATATTCAAGGTTTAACAATGAAACAATCTTCACCTATGATTAAAGCTCAATATCTTCCACCCACACCTCTAAATTTCAAATGGATGGATGGTTAATTATTTATCATATAAATGTTGGGTCTTTCTCATTTTCATAATATTACTTGTTCCATCTTCTAAAAATCCATAAATATCGAATCTCTTTCAGTACTCAACATGGACATGCTATCTTGGTACTTCTGAATTAGAGCATCAACCACCTTGTTCTCCATCCTAGGGTCAAAATCTATTAATCATCCACAATACTTACTCAATCCCAACTATATCATTTGGTTTATATTCAAATATTTCTATGTAAATATATACATAATTCTTTTATGATCAGTATATATGTCACACATCTCACCATATAAATAAATCCTCTATATTATTATCATATAAATTATATCTTCCAATTTTAAGTAATACATAGGGTCAATTTTCCTAGGAATCTTCAATTTTACTTACTCATATGCTACTACTATGTAATTATAAATGAGAACATATTAAATTACTCTATTTTATGCATCACTATAAATCACAACCCCTTATCAACTAAAAGGTGTAGTAAGAATAACTATAGTGAAAAATCTTCTCTTTAGATCCATGAAATTTTCATTGCATCCCTATATCAAAATAAACTCGTCCCCCTTCCATATAGAAATGATTATTGATAGAACTGATAAATTTCTTACAATGATTAAATAGTATCCATAAACCCCAATAAACTTATGGATCTCATCCTTCTTCATTAGTTTAGGACATTGTTCAATAGCATCCATCTTTGATGGATCCACCAATATACCCTTTCTTATATTTACTCTAATAATGAATGATACCTTGTAAATACAGAAATAACACTTTATAAATTAGGAAAAGATATCTTTTCTCAAGGTCTTCAACACAATTCTCAAATGTTCATTGTCATCTTCCTTGATCTTGGAATATATAAGAATATTTTATACAAATACTACAACATACTAATTAGGTTAATCTCCAAGGATATTATTCATTATATACATAATGATAGTGGGGGATTTGGTAAGTCCAAATAGCATAAATATTAATTCTTAATGTCTATAACACCTATGGAAGACTGTATTTCTTATATCCAAATTCAAGAAAATCAATTAATGATATATAAAACAAATTTAAATCTATGAAAATTATTGATCTCTATGTAGTTGATCAAAAAAATAATCAATGTGGGATAAATGATACTTTTTATTGATAGTTATCTTGTTATGTTCTCAATAATTAGTACATATATTCATTGACCCATCATACTTCTTGAAAAAAAAATAGGTTTTCACCATGGTGATTCACTTAGGTGTTTGATCCATTTTCTAGATTCTCATATATTTTATTATGAAGTTCCAATATTTCAATTGGGGATATTCTATAACAATTCATTTATATATGCATTGCACTGGGATTGAGTTCTATTGAAAACTCATCTTCACTATTTAGGGGAAGCCTGGAAAAAATTTATGAAATACATTTTCATATTACCACAAAATAAGCATATAATCAATTTTAATTTTCTCCCCAACTATTTGTGATATGTATCCCTGATGAATAGATATTAGGACCCATATAATGGTTGTAAACTCCATTAGATATTCATGTGAATCCTTAAACGAGTTTATAATCATTAGTTTATTTGGAATATCAAATATGACTTCCCTTCCACATTAATTGACATATTCTCTATATAATGAGATCTGATTCATACCAAAAAAAATACATCAAATTAAACTAAAGAAAGAATAAAAATATGATCTGGAAGAGAATTATCCAAAAATACTATTAGATAATACATATAAACTTGATATCGGATCATAATACTATTAATAGTTTTCATCTATAATTTTAACATCTAATTGTTAAGGTGGTTATGTGATACTATTAGAAAATTTATCAAATATAAAATAGTTTTTAGAACCATAATCAAATAAGATATTTTTGGATCTATAATGAATGATAAATGTACCTTTAATCACTTTATTCTCATGACCCGCTTCATTAGTTATGATTGCATGGGCTTTCCATTTATCCCATGGATTAATAGGTTGTTAGCATTGACTATCATCATTAACCATTGGATTTTTTCAATGATTGATATAATTTACATACTCCTTAAAATTATAGAACTGAAGTATGGGTGTTTCATTTAGTTTTTCTTCCCCAACATTCACTTTATTTGTTAACCTATTCACATCACTTTTGGATATGTTGGCTCGATGGCCTTATTTTCTATAATTAAATCATTTAAAATTACCCTTAAGGAAATTTCAAACATTCTTTATTTTTATATTATAAACATAAAGAAATGATAATTTTCTTTCTTCAATGGTTTTTATTATTTGAGTCTCCCTAGATATTATTTTTTATCTTCTTTCTCTAAAAACAACATGAATAAAGAGATTATACACTCTCTATTTGTACCTAAAGATCACATAAAATGATTTCATCATTTCTATAAAATTCCCTTATGGATGATTCCAATCAAATACTTTTTCTTAAGACACTAAATAATCAATAAACATTACTTTTAGGTTCATTTGTAAAACAAGGATCATACCTTTCAATTATGGAGAAATTTACCTCATAAGTATTGATAGATTCATCATCCTTCTGCTCAAACAAAAATAAATTACTGTTACATTCTTGTGTGAAGATTTAGGGTATAGTAATAATTGAAAAATGCACTCTTAAACTTTTCTTATGTCATGGTTTCAGTATCTTCCCCTTTACTCATATTCTTAATAATATTCCACCATTGGTCATCTTCACCTTCCAAACACTAAACAAAAAAGAAAAATTTATCATTTTCTAAAAATTGAAAAATGAATTATATATTTTTAGTGGTACTGATCTATTACCCGAAAACTAGTTGATCAGATGACCCAGTGATGGAATATAGACATTGCCTCATTAAATACATAATAATACATTACTACTTCTTTTGGTCGTTTGAAATCTCATCATGATTCATAAATTGATATATTTTCATAATCAAAACAATAGGATTTTTAATTCTATATCCCATTATATTTGGTTTTCTAATGAGTTCAATCATTTCATTGTCCATCACATTCGTTGTTACCATAATTACTCTTATTTATAACCATTATCTAAAACCAAAAAGAATAGTGTGACCATAAAGCACTATTAGTTAGTTCTATAAATCATATAATCATAAAAAATATCCCAAATACCTTTTAAATTATGAAACCTTCTTATAAAACTTTTAAACTTTAATTTTATCATATCTCACATTAATTTTATCATAGGTTTTATTAGATTATAACCACATTTTCCCCATAACCTAATATCTAAAAATAACTATGTCCATATTTTATACTAATTTTGGTGACCCAATAATTACATAAAAAATTATTGTATCATTTTAGAAGAATATTCAATACATCTCCCAATAATACATACCCCAAAACTATAAAGGTTTAGTGCCTTTGGAGATAAGATACATAATAATAGTATTTCATAAAATATCTTCGACATCTCCTAAAAGTTTCCTCTCACATATAAAGTTTTAATTTTATGATTTTCATGAATGAATTTTAAATTAAACTTTAATAAAATTTAGTAATTATTAAGTTATTTTTCTCTTACGCTTTATTGATTTATTAATTTATAGGTGATTATTACATTTTTTATTTCAAAAATAATTTTGTTTAATTTTTATATGGATTTATTATTATCTTTAATGTTTTATTTTACATCTTGAGTTTTAATTTTTCAATAAATATTTTTTATTTGATTATTTAATAGGAATTTTTAATTTGAGCATAGATTTGGAAGCTATATGGAAATTCAAGATCTTCCCATTAAATTTAACTCTAGTATTTTTGTAATTAAATATTATATTTATAGAATAATTAATTGAAATTTTTTGATATAACTATAAATATAATTAGATAAATATTTTTTTAAAGACCCTGAGATGGATCAAAAACATTCATTGAGATAGTGGACACAATAATTAATGTTGTACTGGATTTGTTAATCTGGAACTTACTTCAATAATCTAACCATAAAATTTTCATCAATTATACCATTTTATTGAAATTCTAAAAAAAATATAAAAGACTTAAATATGAATATTTAATTTAAATGGATCCACAAATATATTGGTCTTATTAATGGTAAACTATGCAACGCAAAAATCATGATATATTTTGAAATTATTTTTCAAAATTTTCAATTTGTATTGCTTCAACCCCCCCCCCCCCATGAACATTGTTGAGGTATAAATTGGGATATATATATGGTAGATTAAAATGGGTGATATATATTTTCTTTTTTGGATATTTAAATGATAAGAGGATATTGTGAAAAAATGGGTTTGTACCTAAAGCAGGGTGAAACTACTATAGAGTCCTTCACCAGGCCAAACTGTTATAATTTCATTATAAGAATTTATTTTGTTTTTTTCTCTCTCATAGATATAATAAAGGTTATATATATTTTTTACAAGAAATAATTTGAAATTTTATTTTAATGGTGTATGTATAGTTTCAAATTTAATTAAATTTTTGATTTTCCGTTCAATTTGGACCCTTCAATGTAACTCTTATTTTTCATTACTTGACCGTTGTGTTTTAATTTAGAGAGTGTTGTATAAAGAAATAGTTTGAAATATCTCTTCTATATATCTATTTGGTGGGAAAAAATTCTATTTTTAAAAATGGTTTTAGGTTATAGTTCTCTCAATGAACTAAAGTGCATAACCATTAGAAACTAGATGTTTATAAGAGAGAGAGAGAGAGTAAGCACCTGAAATAAGGGGGTGACCTTGACATAATCTTGATGAATATAAGGTTAATTATTTAAAATCTAAAAAATTGGTGCATTAACCCTAATATTATATTCTTGGTATAATTTTTTTTATTTTCATATCCCACTCTATCCATACTAGCATTCCAAGTAGTTTAAAATTCCTTTCAACATTCATTTAAAGTTGTTGTTTTATTATTAAATTATTGGTATTATCTAGTTCATCTTCATGGGATATATCTCATAACTAAATGTTTATAGAAAATTTATTATTATATTTAGTGATTATTGATTCATTTTTTAAAATTTATAAATCAGTACTGACTAGGAGGAACTAATGATGTCTTCTGATATATGAGTTTTTGGAACTATTATTGATTAATAGGTTAGGATATTACATTAAATTGATAATTTATAAAAAATCATATATCATATATTTCTATTTTCTTATTTAATTTAGGTTTTTATTCTTTTTTCCCCAATTTAATTCTTAGGTTTTTTAGGTTGGGAGTGCAGTTTTAAAAGGAAACATGAATCCCCATAGCTGAATTGAGATTAAATAACAAAAAAAATCAAATTAAATTGGCATGATTAAGAATAAAATTAATTTCAATGGATTGGAGAGACAAATTAAATCATGGGTACCAAAATAACACATGATTTTAGATTATAATAAAAAAATCAAAAAACATTCTTGGAAGGGTTACAAGGTATGGAAATCATGTACAAAGGAAACTATGAAGTAAAGGAAAAAACCAAAAAGGAAGCACACATAAAATCAAAGATAAAATTAATATATAAAAGAAAAGAATCAAAATCTAACACTATTATTACCCTTATTTCTTATTCTAAATACGATTGTAAAACTCCCAGGGTAATCACCATCGTAAATTCTGAGGAGAAGTAGCAAGAAGAAGAATAGGAAATCGCTGTTATTAAAAAATAAGTGTTAGAGGATAAGATTATTGTGGTTGATTTTATTAAAAACATCCTTGAAGATATAAGATATCTTATTAAAGTGAAATTATTTTTTTAAAATAATATTAATGATAATAAGGATGAACATAAACATATAAATTTATTTGTTGAGGTGAAAGAGTAGTTTTATAAAATTTATACAACCCATATACTTCTTTCTCAATCTTCAAGGATTTACACTATGGGAAAATATCCAATAATAAAGCTAACCATAATTAAGAGTGGAAAAATTGTTGCACCAAATGTGAAAAAAAAATAATTACATAAATCTATGATAGTCATCTCTATATCAAACTCCAATCACATTATCTAAGAAGTTGTAAGGTCAAGTTTAACAACATTAATAAATGAACTTATGGGAGTTAATCTGAATTTTTTATTTATTTCTAGGAGTTTATTTTTTATTAATTTATTTTGAATTAGATTTATTTTTATATATGGAATTTAGTTTAGTTTTTATTTTTTAATTCCCATTTCTCTTTGAGCTTTAATGAATAGAACATTTTCATTTATGGGATTTTTTAACTTGTTAGGTCCACAATGGAGGAAAAGAGTAAGAATCATAAATAGAAGAGATTATTTTTTAGGGTATTATGAGTTTTAGTTTTTTTATTCTTTATGACTCCCCTACATTATAGTTTTCCTCAATTTTTAGTTTTAATTGGATACTAGAATCCTCATATTTAACAAGTGCTAATTTTTTATCTATGATCCAAAATTATCATCAGAAAACTGTAATGGAATGTTTTAAAAATTATTTTCAAAGAATATAAATTAGTAAAATTGGGATTGAACAAGTAAATATGAACATTGGGGAGGGATTTGAAAAAACATAATTTAAGTGAAAATGATTAATTTTCTAAATATTATTTTTCTTATTTTTGAAATTATTTAAATTTATGAAATTTGTGTCAGTTTATTACCATGAGTTTTAATTTACATGAGTGATTTTTCCAATAATATATTCCCATTACTATGAGGTTTTAGAGCACCCATTATTTAATTATCATATTTCTTAAGACTTAGGCATGTTTCCTTCTAGATCTTACTCTTTATCTTGTCGAATTTATGATTGTACATATTAAAATTAAAATTATTGATGAATTTTAATTTATTGGACCCTTATCCTTGAAAGAACATTATATATTAATCCTTATTTTTTTATATAGAAACTATGAATGATGTTTTTAGGTATAATCCATACTGAAATCCAATTTTATTCATCCATACCCTAATATTATATTTTCCATGATATTCAATGGAATAGGTGTGGTGGAAGGGTTTTCTGATGAAAAAAGGAATGAGTAATATTCTGGACGATGTTGGTTTCTATCGTGGGATGTTGGGGGAAGTTTCATGATTTTACTATTCATTATATTCTATTAGTAACCACCCTTAAAATTTATTAGAAAGAAAATAAAGCTGAAAAATGGGTTGTGTCTTGGGTGGGTAAAAAATCAACAATATTTGACCAATGGTATTGTAATAATGATCAAAAATTGTGTCCTATGGATATTAGGTGCTGTTGGGTGATGGAAAGTATACATTTATGTTGCACAAATTTCAAAAAAATGAAAAAAATGAAAAAAAAAATGAAAAATACAATAATTCGATGGGTCATTCATAGTTATCATTAATTCATGATCGTGATTTATTTTCAAGGATGTGGGATAAATATTTCTAAATGGAGTATCTTAATTGATCTCATTTTTATTATCAAGAAAAATTCCTTTGATAATAACCCTATTTTGTGATTTATTGATATTTAACACAATTACTAATCAAACCTAATCCTCATAGCCATATGATCCTTATTCATAAACCCTCCTAATTATTTCTGATATTCTATGTCATTCTTAAACATTAAATTCCCCATCCATAATCATTTAATTTTTGTTGGTTTTGATATTTGAATATTTATAGGCTTTTTTCCTTTATGAATTAGATTAGATTTAATTCTTTAGGATAATCATGCATTTATGTTTAGGGTATTTTATTTATATAATATTCATTAATTTTATTTAAATTAAAAATTATTAAATTTCATTAATTATTATATAATTATTCCCTGATGATTCATTAATTTATTAATTTTGGGGTGATTGTAACATTTTTTATTATAATTATAACCGGTGTTAAATTGTTAAATGGGTTAATTATTGGTTTTAAATAATTTCATTAAATATTTTTTGTTAATTGTTAAAGATATATATTTTTTTTGATCGAACAATAATTTGTAATTTTATCATGGATTTAGATACTATATGTAAATTTTAGTTCTTCTCTCTTAATTAAAATCTAGTATTTTTAACAAACAATATTTTAGGTATATTATATTTCTTTTAAATATTGTAATAAAAGACAACACATATTAGGATACATATTTTTTTATGACACAAATTCAGATTAAAATTTCTATGGAGATAGTGGGCTGAGAATCCAAAGATAGAATGGATTCATCAAAATGAACCAATCTTTAATAACCAAACCATAACATTTTTATTATATCTCAGAATTAGAATAAATTTTGGCCAAATATATAATACTTTATGATTAATATTTGATTCATCTAGATCCATGAATATATTGGTCATCTTAATGGGTTTCTATGTAAAGAGAAAAAGGGATATAGTTTGAATCAATTTTTCAAACATTCCATTTTTTAATTTTTGACCCATGAATCCCCCATTCATGTGATTGAGATTTAAATTGTGAGAGATAGTAGATATTAAATTGGAATATATATCTTTATTATTTTCTTATTCAAAGTATGGAAGGACACTGTGTAAAAAAGTGGATCTAAAAATTAATCAAGTTGTTACTTCCATAAAGTCCTCCACTATGATGGGATGCATCAATTTATCTATTGGAATTTATTTTAATCATTTTTTCTCAATATAATGGATTAAATTAAAGTGTATATTTCTTTGTGATAAATAGTTATTTTAAAGAGGATTTTTCTAGGGTAATTATGATTTAATATTTAATTCATATTAGAATTTTTCATTAAATTATCTTCCATCTCTTCCTTATTTTTCATTCTCTGATAATTACATGTTCATTAAGGAAGTGTTCTATAATTATATCACTAGAACAAATAATTCTCCATTAAAATTGGGTGGGATATAATTCTATGTTAAAATACAGTTTTACGTTACCTTTTTTACTAATCAACTGAAGTACATGACTAATAGAAATTTCATTTTTTTTTTGAGAGGGAGAGTAATCACCTAGATAAAGGGAATGAATTAGACCTAACTATGATGACAACAAGATTAATTATTTAGAATATAGAATCAATATTTTATGATCCAAAATATTATATGATTGGTATATATTTTTATCATCTTCTCCCACTCTCTCTAAGCTCACAGGCGAAGAATTTTATCTTTTCTTTTTGTATTCAATTATATTTTATGTATTTATTGTTAAATTAGTATATTATTTACATTGTCTTCATAGTATTGACCTTAGACTTTCTTGATCCTAGAATAATTTTTAGTTGATTTGGTGGTTATTGGAATTAAAATCATAGTATAGTGATCTTCCCTCCTAAATATTTTCGAGTTCCAACCTTGAGAACAAGTTTAGGGGTATTTTATTTCTTTATTTCATGAATATATATTTTTATTTTATTTTATTAATTTTTGAATGTAATTATTTAAATTTCATAATTTTTAATTTATATAATTTTTTTGGGTATATAATATTTTTAAATTCATTTTTAAAAAATAAATAAAAATATATAATTGTTTTAAAATTTAAAAGGGGTTTTTATTTTATAAAACCATTTCTTTGTAGGCGTTTAAAATATGGAATTTTAAAAAACCAATGATGGTGGTTTAGATTAAAAAAACTCGACATTATTTTTATCCCTCAACTAATACCCTGCAACTTATACACCCCTAAGGGTAGCCATAAGAAACCTTGGAAGGCCATCCAAGGAATATAAGATCCCCTATATGGGTTGTGCATGGGAGTATGAGTGGTTGTGTATATCAAGATCTAGTGGGAGAAAAATTGTTCATGGGAATGTATTGAGTAACTAATGGTATCTTAACCTCTAATGTGTGGTTTATCATGGGAGGCTAAGGGAAATATCCTTGGGAACTGAACAGAACTTTTCTCGCATGTTGATGTGGGGTCAAGAAATATATATGAGTACTGAATGGAGAGAAAGTTTTATTTATGAATACGTCATGTTGGGAACTATTATCAACAAATAAAAATGATATTACTTTTACCCTCCAACTTATAAATCACCTAAGAAACAATCCATCAGCACCAGATGCTTCATTTCCACTCACTATAACTTCCTACAATAACCAGAGAAAGCTATTGTTGATGTATCGCAAGCTTAGGCTCAAACCATAAATAAATTGAATAAGATCATAATTTCCATGAAACACTACTAGATCCTGATAAATTAATATTTAGTATAAATTCATGCCATGAAATATTGTATAAACCTCAATCTGACCATTGTGAATGTTAAACACTGATGAAGATAAACTGCATGAATAATCCAGCTAATAAATCATTTATGTTACAAAGGGAAGTAAAAATGTTAAATATCTAAAGAAACACCTTAAAATACTTTTTATCCACTTTGGATGAAGAAAAATGGTTGAAAAAATGTAAATATTTATGGATATATTTTTTTGATGCTTGGATAAAATTTAAGAAGGAAATAACTAGTGCTGCATCATATGAAAAGATGCTCATGGCCTATCATGATATTCCAAATTCCAAAATTCTCATTGAAATAACATGTTCAGTTGTGCTGCATAGTGTGGAAGGGATTTGTGTGAGTAGAATTATGAAAATGATTAAATGTATTGGAAATCATCAAATGGTCCAGTAAAACATTGTGGTTAATGTTTAAGTTCTACATATTTCAATCGATGTGAATTTATAAGAGGAATCAAAGGGGGTTTGAATGTGATTCTTGAGAAATGACCTGAATGAATTAAATAGGATAATTTTAGAGAAAGAGAGGTTAGGGGAAATGGTTTTAATGATTATAAATATAATGGTTATTTCTTCTATGATGTAGACTAATAACTAAGATCTTAGACTTTCACTATCAAATGAATTCTGTTGTTGAAAATCTTTTTCTACTTTGTGGGATAGGTTTAATTATATTTTATACTTCCACATGACTATAATGAGGTGTTAACTTCTCTAATGTTCAGGGGATGTAAAATAAGGGATATTTGTATTAGTGAATATTATTTTTATTTATTTTCATTATTATAATGTTTCATGTGTACTCCACATTAATCATCTTTCTCCTTCTTATTTCAAGACCATTTTTTGAAATAATTAGGAAAAATGATTAAAGAAATAAATAATTACCTTAAAAATTAATTTCTATTGATATAATTGAATTGATTATGTTCAAGGTATTGAGACACCTATTTCTATATTCACCCAAAGTAGTTGATCATATGAATGGATAATTATTGAGTTAGAGAGAGAATAAAAAGACCAATTAATCTCTTATTTCCAAATTCAAAAAAACATGGATAAGAATTATAATTCTTCAATTAATTATAAAACACATAATAGAAATTTAAAAAAAATAGAGAATCTTCTCAATATGATTTTCCAAAACATTTATTTCATCACTACTATTGAATATCTTTATTTCCGAAAATATACTTAAACCTTATCATGGGTTTACCTTGATATTTATATTTATTATGTTCTTTTAGTTATTAGTGGTTTTATTTGAGACTTCACAAACATTTAAATTTCATTAGCCCTATTTTAATTAATTACACCCTTTTAGTGCATCACCCTTCTTAGACATGCCCTGTATAATACTATTCTTTATAACTTGTGAAAAAGGAAAATTCAGAACGGGTGAGATATAATTCTATATAAAGTTAAAAATGGTACATATTAATATATGACCATAAATGATAATAGGATAATCATAATGGTATGAGAACATGATAATAACTTATAAAAACAATCCCAATGCGTCAAATATGATAAATCATGAGTAATGGCATGAAATTTTGTCAACAAAAAAGAAATGGGTAATAAAAGTGTGAAATCATCAATAATCCATCATGATCCATTAGAGCACATCATAAGTATAATAGATAATCTTAGGGAATACACATGAGTATAGAAAAAAAAATTCATTATTCAAGTATCTATTCTAAAACTACCATAGTGTGTATAACCCCATATTGGATTGGGTTCACTCTGCATTCCCATAATTTCCTGTTTCAAGGCTCACTACAATGACAATTATAGTTGATAGAGTCCCTTTTTGGAATTAGTAAACTCCCTATTCATATGTATATTATATAATGAGATGTAAATATTAACCCAATTCATTGAAGAGATATATAATTCTATGCCCAGTCATCACAAAATGGAAACCATATATATGTGTTCCACAATATCATAAAAGTATTCGTCATTTCATTATATTTTAAGTAACCTATATTAATTAAACAAGTTTCATGAAATCATCCATAAAACAACGTCATCATAATAAATATAGAGAAATAAATTGGATTTTAATATAAGATCATATCCCCAATGAAACATAAAAACCCCTTAAATGATGATGACATTGATAAAAACCATATTTTATAAAATCATTTAAAATACACTATGAAAATCAATAGAATGCATCCTTTTTTATTTTGTTAACATTTAAAAAATATAATTACCAAAAAATGTGAATAGGATATTCCTTTTATAAAATTTCAAACTTCAAAAACTAAGATTCTTGATGAAGGAAATAAATTGCATCAATTAAATATATTCATGTAATATACATTAAAAGATAACATTTTTTCACACTTTCGTAACAAGTAATAAGTGATTCATACAAAAAAATAATGAAAATATTAATTTTAATAATTTTATAAAAAATTAAAAAGTAGTGAAATAAAAATTTTTAAAATATTTAATTATAGGTAAAAACTATAATAAAAAAAAATTAATAATATGGATAAAGAAGAGAAATATTCCCATCCAAAAAGAGTGTGTAAGGTCAACTTTTCTTAAAATTATTATTTCTATCATTTATATTACCAAAGTGAAGAGAATAAAATGAAAAGATGAAAACAAAATAAATTAATGGAGGATAATGAAATAGATTTTTTTATAAGGATTATGTGATTTCCCTCATTATAATTTTAACATAGAAAAAACCTAAAAAGAAATGAGATTGTAACATAAACTCATTCCTCGGGTCCTGTCATTCTTTATACACACACTTACCCTCCTATATAAAAAATTTATAGTTATTATTAATCTATATGATAACAATTTTCATACTTTTCATAAAATATATAATTATTCTAGATTTTCTAATTACCCATTTATTAACAATTCTTCATTATATTTAACATTAAGAGTGTTACCTATTTTGTTTCTTATGCAAGCTTTTGTTTGATGGTTTGGGTTATTGTGTCTTGGTCATGTTTTCATAATATAAATAAGATAAATCATGTTATTCATATAATATTTATTAATTATATACATTTTAATAACCATTCATATGGATTGGTGATGAAAAATGAATTATATCACTTTGTAGAGAAAAAAGTATGCACGTGCACATGAGTGATGTTTTTATTTTTCAACAAATAGAATGAAATAAAATTAAAGAATTATCTATATTTCCTAACTAATTATAACATAGTAAATATTAAATATATACATATTACCACATGTGTCATATGGAAATGAAAAAAACATCACATCCCTTCGTAGAGGGGGTATTCCACATATACACACAAGCGACATTATCATTTTCCAACGGCTGGGGTGGTAAGAATATTGATAATATGTTAACATTAAAGAATCATAATTTACTTATAAACTTAATATATATCCATTAAATATTTTTTATAACCAATGGTGTGATTTGGTGTTGAAAAATGAGACATGTCGCATAGTGTTGATGGTATTCAACACGTACAAACGAGTGAGGTTTTCATTTCCCATTATAGGGAAAGGATGCATAAAATGGTTATACCATTCACCTAAATACATTTAATTATTTTAACGATCCTTATTTCATTATTTTAACAATTTTTTGGATTATTAGGAGGATATTTAAAAATAATAAAAATGAAATAGATCATTAAAGATAATTACCTCATAATCAAGTGTATTCCTTTCTATTATACATTAAGCCTTCGAAAGTTTCTATTTTAGTGAGAAAAAACATATAGTTCATTAGTAAGAGAGTAGATAACTGATTTGGGAATTCATTTACAAAACTATAGTACTAAAGTGGTGTGAAAATTTTTTAATATGATGTTTCCTTTTATAAGTGAAGGAAGTGGCACCCCTATAAATGTTAAAAATATTAAAATATAATTAACTCGCCGTTAGGGTCATGTGGATATATAACATCCAATTTTACTTTTAAATTTAATTTATGTAAAAATACAATCAACCAAAAAAACATAATAATGTTTTTTATGTTCTTTTGAACCTTATATCTTTGGTTGATCCACCTTTTAACCCTTTTATGCCTTATAGTGGTCACAATATTTTTACAATATAACTATTCATTATGGATAAATATTAAGTTGTCCTTATTACCTAATATTAATTAAGTTGATTCCAAATATTAAACCCATTTTAAAATATTCATTTACTATATTTTAGAGACATTAATAGTAATATATGCAAATAAAATGTGTAAAAACCATTTTTAGAGAAAAATTATTTATAAACATGAAAATGTTAGTATTTTTATTCCATTATAATTTAAACCCATTATATAAATGTTAATATATTTTATTGAATATATTATAAAAAAATTAAATAAAATAATTCATCAATAGTTATTAATTAGATTTATTAATACAGAAATACATTGTGTACAATAAAATTAGTTTTTGGAAAAACATATCTTTTACCTTCAATTATTTTAATATTAATTTCTAGAAAATTAATAATCAATGTATAAATAATTATTACATTGTTTATATATATTAACGATATATTTTACTATTGTTCAGTATATATTAATATATTTTATATTGATAAAATTACTTAATATGTAGAAAAAATAAATTTTAAAAAAAATTAAGTTTATATGATTTTATTCTTATCATTATAATTTGAGTTATTATATCAAAAATACTAATAAATAAATTTTTATTAAGTAAAAAATTTTATACATATTTTTCATAATATAGTTATTCCTATTCATATTATTCAATCCAATGGTTGTGTGACAATATTCACATTTAGTAATAATATTTCCATAACATAAAATGGTTTTTCTAAGCTCTATGTTGCATGTAAATAACGTATTTGAATACCTAAAATTTATTTAAAAGAAATATATATACTAAATTATTGGGGTTTTATACTTTTGGTAGAGGTATCCATCCACCTAAATCTTCCCAAATCCAATGTATAATCTATTAAACTTCTATATCCTAAAAATTAACTCTACCCATGCTATATTCTAATAAAAAAATACTCCCACTGAATACAAATATGTTAAAGGACATGAACCCCATGCTTTTTGCAATCCACTAACTGATATTCCATACATAATTTATAAACTAAGATTTGATACCACATGTTACTCTAGAAATTGAACCTTCCAAATGACCAACCTCTAACCATAACTGAGGAACATGGGTACATGAATTCCTAAATGATACCAGTTTCAGATGATGGTGTATTAAAAACAATGAATCCAGGAAAATGGCCACATTCTACAGCCACACACCTTCTGAAAACTCTCATACAATCACATCACACAATGAAAGAAAAAAACAAGCAATGAAGAAAAGTAAAGCAGCTAATGAAGGAACCTAAATAATTGTGTTTTTAAAAAGAATTATTTATCCATGGGAAACAAAAACTTTACTATAATACTAAAAAAGATATAATAATTTAAATAAACTCCAAAAAAATCTAACAGAAGCTACATATTAATCAATGACCCAGTAAAAATGACCCATGTCCCATAATAAAATAGTTTTCTTTTAGTAATTACAATTGAACTAAAAACCTAAATATATAGGGTGGATACAACATTGGTTTGAACATCATGGATATTCCACCATATAGTCAAAGGAAACGTTCACATAAACTGGTTCAACTAGTGATAGTGATTTACTTTAAATAAATTAGGTAATGACTCTTATATTTAATCATAAATAAACATACGTATTATTTGGACTGAATCGCATTTAATCCCTATTCTTATTCAATTCATTAACATCCCCATCATTTCCAGCGTTCGAAACACATCCTCCAATTTTCAAAATTGCTTCCTCCAGCACATGCATCACTATTACTATTTTTAGACTTCTGGTTATGAGAGAACTAATAAACCTTAATTTTGGTAGATTTAAAAAATTAAATCCTCATAAAAACCATCAATATACTAATCTCACTAACTAAATAAAAAAATATATTAAACCCATTAAAGAAAAACCTAAAACTAAACTAGAATAGATTTTTTATTAATTTTCAAGAAACTTATTTGTAATAAATTTTCAAGAAACTAATGGTGAATGGGATTGAGGTTTATATACCCTTTATATTTCACTGTGATTATGTCCTCCTACTTCCTTCCCAACTTCTCCACCTTCATGGCCCAAGGAGTTCCTAGTTGAAATGAAATAATAGTTTCACCAGCATCGGCTCCATGTTGGTTATAGAAGACAAGAGCTTAGGACATATCCTCCTACCCACCCCAAATGGTATGAACTCAAAAAAAATCCCCTTAAAATTTACATGATTTTTCTAGAATCACTCTTAATGAAACCTATATGCATCCACCCACCACTAAGGGTCTCACTCGATCACCTATGTTTTCAATAATGCTGTAGTTTTTTAAGGAACGTCATACTTGTGGATCATTCACCTCTCCTTACATTCAAAAAATATTAATAAAATAGGAGATTATATCCTCAATGTCTCTTTGATTACAAGTTTTAAGTACTTCAATTCATGGATCCTTTTTTTCACCTACATTTCCCTTCCCATGTTAAATATATCTCACCTCTACTTGGGATATTTTCCTTACAATAGGTTTTTTTGTATTTATGACATTTCCCATTCTATGGTGGTTGACAATGTATCTATCCTAAAAGAGAAAATTTTATATACAAGCGATTCATAATATAATTTTCATGGATAAAAAGTTTAATTTATAAGTATATTATACAAATCTTCCATTTGATGTTATCCCTTATTATCTTCATCCCCTCCACCTCTTAAACTCTTAAAATAACATGAAAAATGTCCTATCAGACTCGACTTTTTCTTTGTTTTATTCATTTTCTTTTTACCCTCTAAAATGTTCTCCAAAACCCTGTCCATATGTCTCTAAAAAGTTTCATTTTTATTTTACATGTTTTAGGAGATTGATCATGAGTATTTATGAGGAATGGAAGGGGGTGGAAGGAAATGTGATGCCCATTTTTATATAATGAGATGAATGAATAGAGAAAATTATGGTTGAGAAATGATTCCCTAAACATGACTTATTTAGATAAGAGTTTTCATTCAATTTTCCGTATTGAAAATGAAAACAAATTTGACCAATCAAATTACACATTCTTTGGACACTACTATCACAGTTATTCTGTAATCCTATAAGTTTTCAAAATAAGACCCTAGGAGCTCAATTTAATTTTAACCTCTGTTTTTTTCACATTTATAAAATTTTAGATTAATCCTAACTAATTAAGATAATTTAAATAAAATTATTCAAATAGTTGTTATTTTAATATATAGATCAATGATAACATAAATTTAAAAGGTTAACTGATAAATCAAAAATTTGAAACTATTTTTCTATAAATTCAAATTAAAATTGTATCAAGGGAATCTAATAAAACTATATTATTACTATATTTCATTCATTAGAATAGATGGAATTTTTTATTTAAAACATATATCATTTAAATTTATATGTTGAAAAATAAATAAATATTAATTCAAAACAATTAAAAAAATAAATATATCAACCTTTTTTCCTGAAATACAAGGTTTATATTATTTTTAAAATATTTAGTTAAATTTATATAAATATATAGGTATTTCCATTATAAATTTACTATTTACTGATATGTACATATATTTTGAATTACCTATATATACAAGGAATAATTGTTGATTTTTAATCTATTAGTGACAATACATCATATAGTGTAAACAAAATATGTTTAACAAATGTTAACATAAAACATACAATATATATAGTGTAAATATGTTGTGATAATAACACAAATTCAAACTCTAAACATCATAAGTGAAATAAAATTAAAATACTCAAATGCACTATATAATAGATTATTCATGTGAGAAGTTAAGGTCACACTTTGTATCAACTAAACTAGACTTGGTCCAGAGAAGAAGAAATAATAAGAGAACAAAAAAATTAAAATAAAAAAAACATCAGAATAAAAATAATTTAACATTGTTTGTAATTTACCCTACATCTAAATAGAAACACTAAAATCCACAAATGATATAAGAGAGATAAAATCATTGGTTAACAGTGAACTAAAAATTCACTAGTTGAACAACTAATTATAAGTTACAATTTATGGAATCCCATATAGTGGATACTGATTTACAAAAAAACCTCAAAACCATTAGCCAATCAATATTCAACATGTGGATTGAATATTCTATGAATTTCCTTTCATTATGGGTCTTTGTTACACCTATCTACATTGGAATATTGGAATTGTGGAAAATATAACTTTATCTCCAAATAGTATCTAGTTGTTGATCGAATATCCCTCCACCACCCAAATACACTTCACCCATTGAACTTTCTGATAAAAACATTTAAACACTCTTGATTACTCCACCAGTTATAAATCATGATATATTTATAGGTGGTTATGTTTATGGAATGTACTTTCTGGGGTGTTAGTAAATAGATATCACATATGCATGTCAATATGTCACTCTACTTAAGAGTAGATTCCCCCCACCCCGTAAACTATTTATTTTACAAGAAAATACTTATTGGGAAATAATTGTGGATCATTACACTACACTTTTCTATAGTTGAGAGACACCCTTGAAGTGGATTTAAAATCATGTGTGTAAAGTAAGAGTGGTTTTTGTTATGGACAATCCAAGGAATAATTATTATTTTAGAATTAAAGCCGAATAATCCCAATCTTTATAACAATTTAAAGTAATTTTAATGGATTATATTAATTTATCCATTTAATTGAGACTCTTGTTTATTGGAAAATCAGTACAAATTTAGATAAGAAATCTTATACCTTAGTATTCGGTAAACTCCTTTTCCAAAAAGGGATTAATTTTCAAAATTTAATCTCATATGTTGTATCATGTTTGGTTGGATAAGTTGACTAAATTGGTTTTTCACATTCAGTAGGTGCATAAGTTAGATTTCACATGATCAGATCAAAGATCAAGATTATACCTCTTTAGTGAACATGGTTGACCCATGAGACATACATTTCTAGTTCTATAAATGAACATGTATGAACAACTAACCTATAAGAAATATTAATTCTCCATTAAGTACATTTCACTAATCCAGTGTGCTTTGTGAAAAGTGAAAAGTTGCACAATCATATACTCGAGGGGCGTGTGCACATGGACAATGTGGTGCGCCAACCCTATATAATTTTTCTCCCTTACTTTATTATTTTAAATAATGATAAAATATATATCCCTAATAAAAGAAAACCCACTCCACACCACTTTTCATTAGAGGATTCAAACATTTCTCCCCCATTTAAAATAAAAAATTAAAACATTTTTTAAATCTTTTAGAGACTTTAGAAATACACCACTACAAAGATAATTGATGCTTCACATAATTTTTTATAAATCCAATAAATCATTTTAAGACATCAATAATCTCCCACTTGATGAATGTTCCAAGACATTTCATTAAACAACCTTTTGAACATCTCTCATTTATAATTTTATTAACATAGTTATATTTTTATCACCTTATTTTATATAAGACCTACTAAGCCACAACACCACCCAAAAAATTCTTGAAATATTACCATTATCAAAATGTATGCTATATTTTCACCCCCCCCCCCCACCTTTCATATTTCAAAAACTCATTCATTCACACAAATCCTGATTTATTGATATTTTAGATGAATGTTCTTATTCCATGAATTAAATTCCTGACTCTTTAGGAGATGGATTACACTCAATCTATTTAAGAATAAAATTTATTTTCCCCTTCTTAATTATAATTTCCTTTAATAAACCCTTCACCAATATCATCTATTTCTCAACATCCATTGATTCAACATACATGAATTTTGTGGTTAATAGTGACTACACTATTAAGTTTTGATGAGATATCAAACATCTTAATTACACTAGAGTAAAAACAATAAAACACCGTTAATCACAAAATCTATTTGTATATTCAGGATGAATATAAATAAATAACAGGAATAGAATACCTTAAACAAGTCAATCCAATATATCTAATATTTTCACAACTATTTGATTGAGATCACAAGGAAGTATCAAAAAAAATCCCTCTTTCATAGGTATTCATGGATTATAGGAATTGTTAGGTTCTAATGTAATACCTCACTTATATACATAGTCTTCTAGAACCTTAGCTTAAAGAATATATATATGATCAAAAGATAGTGATAGTTTCAACTAATGAGATTATATGATATACACACAAGTCAAAAACTAAGAGTTTGTTTTATAAAGATCATCCAAGGACCCTCCTTGGAAGCTCAACATTCATCCTAATTAATGAAACATTTCATTAACACTTCATTAGTTATAACCCCTTAAAACCCAGAACTCTTTAATGTTTAAAATTTAAATTTTTTTCAGGTTGTTCTAACTATATAAAATCATTCTCATAAGATGATTGTAACCCATTATGATATCATAGTGTAGTAAATTATAGTAGGAACATACGTTATCACATAATTTCATAATTCCCTTGAATAACCCCACAACATAGCAACCCACAATATCTCTTGGTAAATCCCAACATACACAAAAACATGGTCTAAACCACAATGTCTTGGGGATAATTTTAGTGTATAATCCCAAAAATCTCCTACTTTCTCTAAAATCCTCATAAGAACATTTCACATTCACTTTATGTCACACCATATATAACAACTTTTGAAACCAAATTTAAAACTCTTTCTATATACCACCCCGAACTATGATTTGGAAAATATATCATGTATTTTAACCAAATATAACATCATATATAATAACATGTGACAAATACATACTTAACATCTTCTATTTATCTTCTACAGCACTTTTAGGGTATCTCTAAAACATTAATAACCATAATTATCATTTGCATTACCAAAAATAGTGACACTACGGACCATTACCACAATGAAAAATATATTAATTCATGAATTCATAAATATAATAAAATATAGAAAAATTGAAAAGTTTTAATTATAATAAAGCAACAAAGGGAGATAGAATGATCTTCATCAAACATAAGTATCTCTATATATATGTATACCTTCTCCATCATCTGAAATTATGCACTTTAATATATTCTAATTGAAAAATAAATTGATTAACCACGGTACATAGAGTATTCAAATCCCCTATAACTACTCATAAATTCTTGATTCTATGAGTATAGACATTCTAAGTTGATTAATAGAGAAAATGTTATCTATATTAATATGATGAGAACATCAAATTCACCTCCCCCAAATAGATAATCACATCATATGTACTATATAGGTAAAACCAAACACATCCTTATGTTAAACTCAATAGAGGTTTGAAATTTTATACTCATCATATGGGATGATATATACCATATTATTCAAGATATAACTAACGAAAAGGTCAGAAAAATACCCCACCACCCACGATTAGAGATGCCTCAATGCTTGTGTAATAATGGTATCAAATTCTAGGTATCATTCCAACCATAGATATAAGGAAATTCAATATGAAACATGCACCCCTAGTACACAAAATAAATACTATATGAAACTCAATGAGGTATATAATTGGGTGGTTATTCAGTGGATAAAACATTTTTTGTTACTCATGAACATATGTTATATCTTGATACAAAAACCTACTCATAATGACCATAACATTTCATCATAATATATAATACTCCATTATGGACATCATTTAGGTATAACTCAACTTTTGAGAAATTAATTATAAATTTCACTTTATTAAATAAATGAATCCAATGAGAAATAATAATAATATAGAGTTTGACATTTTTATAACATGATAAAATTTATAATCCTACATACTTTTAATAATACCTAACAAAACCATACATAATCTCGTATATAACTAGATAACATATAATAGACTGGTAGATCATCCTTATATTTTCTATAATTTTTGGTTTTTTTAAACTCATTACATCTCTGTAATTCCTAACACGTCTCTATGTGGCCACCTAGTAAAACCCCTCCACTAAACTCCTTTAGTGAGTAACATATATTAAGAATGATATTTTAAATAATGATGAGTCCAAAGAATTATATTCCTAATATTCAACTCCTTGAACATGAATTAAAACCCATTTAATTCACAACATCAAAATTCTCAATGCTAATAACTTTTTATATCTACATAGAACTCCTTCTAACTTCATCATCACAATCATCATCATTCTTATAATAATTCCATAAATCTTTTTTCTTTAAAATAACTTTTGAAACAAATATAACTATTTACCATTTTTATTACCAAAATATCCTAAAATATTTTCAAATATAAGGGAATATTCACTTTGTTATGATAACTAAATATTACTTTTAACATTTTTCCTTACCATCATACCTTAAAATATTTTATGATATGAATTGGAAATTAAATTTTAACTTTGACTAGAATAAACATTTATTTAATAATTTTGAACTTCAATATGTCCAATAAATACTTCCAAGAGACTCTATTAATTTATAATATATGTGGTACAACATGATAATATACAGAAACTCATTTGTGTAATTAAAATGAAAATAATTATCTTTAATTATAATATAAACTATCAAACTATTATATAAATATCATATATTATATTCAATGTGTATATAGAAATATTATAAAAAGAATTATCAATTAATTAAAATATGGCACTATTGGGTAGTGAGAACTTTATCCCTCATATTCTAACTAACATCTTAGATAAACCCTTTTAACCTAAATAAAACAAATTTTATACTTAGCTTCTATCCAAACCATGTTATAGAATCGGGTGAATCATAAAAAATGGGTATTAAATTAAACATACATATTTTCCATAGTAATTATTAGTTCAAAAATGTCCCTTATCATATAAAAGAAACATATTAAAATGTGCATATTTTATTAAGATCCATATGAAAATTAATTATTTCTATGAATTTAAACAATGATTCTGCAACACTATGCCTTATCCTTTAATTAAAATCTTCATTTTTCTTTAATTCATAGAACGATTTTGAACTTTTATATACTAATATCATTTTTATAGTATATATTTGGTATCATAAAACTTTACAAATTGAATAATAGATTTTATGACAATGATATAAGACATGGGAATTTCATGGGGTTTCTCAAACCATTTAAGGTCTACCAAACAATTCAATCTAATGGAGATATTATCCCACCCTCCATATACTCCATGAGATTTCAATGAACTTGACTAGATATTTTAAGGAACATTGTTGGAATTTATGACATTTATTATTCGTGTTTAATCTTTTACCCACTTATACTATCAATACATTATTGTAACCTAGACATCACATTCCCAATTCATCAATCAATGACACTTTTGAGGAAAATGGGGTAAAAAATTGAACTCATTCACATTATTGAACCATTTCTAATGAGGATCGCATAATGAATTAAATACCCCAAACAAGTGTCATATTTTTCCTTTAGTCTCATCAATTCATTAATATTTCCAATCATATTGAGTATATTAGTATAGTCTAATGTTCAATTGGATATTATTACATTTATTTCCTTTGAAATAATAAATAAATCCTTTTATCCTTTGAGTGGATTGGTTGGTATATAACCACACTGAGAGGGGGTGAATCAATGGTAGAAATTTTTAATCTAAATAAAACATCTTGACTTTTATCCCATTTCAATTTACTTATATCACTTTTTAAGGTGAAAAAATCACTTGTGTTCTGTCTTTTCTTTTTTCTTTTATGTCACAAAACTAAACATACACAAACATAAGGGACACGAAAATTTACAGGATTTAATTATCAATGTGATAGGTCTGGTATATGGATTGAACTAGATTCCTCCATGATCACACAACAAACTCAATTCCACTTATAAGATACAATGATAAAGGTATGACCTTGAGACTCATGTCTTCAGGAATCTTTATTGTGATTCAGTACATCCCACACCTTTTAATAATAATTATTTGGATGAAAACAAGATATTACGATATAACTGTATAATTATAACTTTTTTTAGAAGTGTTGCATATATATTCTTCATCTTTCACTTCCACAGCAGCATGTAAGGATTTATTTTATTCCATGATCAGTATAACAAAACTTCTTCCTCTTTCACTGAAGAAATTAAATGTTACTTTATTTCTTTCACTAGTTTCAAAACATTTATTCTCCTTCTTATGTCCACAATAGCTTTTTTAAAACACCTATTATTATTCATTTCCCTTTTACTATTATTTCGCATCAGTGCACAAAAATTCAGAAATTGATCTATCATCATATTTTAGGATACCAATGAATTTATTCAGGTATTTGTAGTATTGAATCAATTAAATGAATCCAAAATATCTCTCTGATGTTGTAATTCCAAACCACTATTTCACTATATTATCTACTATATATTCTACACTCTATTGTATGTCAATATATCATGCACCATATCCCTACTATTTATCTACATTGAATTTGAATATGAATTTCAAATTTAAACCACTGACTTCCTTCAAATACTTCATCAAACTCACCCTTTAAATATTTTTTTCCAAAAATATCATGATCATATAATTAAAGTTTTTAGTTATTCTAAGTCAGAATAAATACCAAATAACTTTGATGAATCAAATTTAGCATTCTTCATTAAATATACACAAAATTCACTTCTAAATTGTGGTCTTATCTATTATAGAGTAGAACACTAGTTAAAACTAGTAATTGTTTTAACTTCTATAACATTATAAAATGTAAAGAAACTTATATGACATTTAGGTCCTTAAATTTTAGTTCCACTAAATTCAACCTTATTATGGATTATGTCATGGACCTTCATTATGATGTAAAGGTCCCTGATTCTCTAGATCTGCTAAAATTGACAAAACATCCTCTATAGCATAGTCCTCTTTATATGGTATAGAGGAAATTTATTTATTCACCACAGTGGTATATATAATTACTCTATAGGATGAGGTCTTGTAGAACATTTACCTTTATAATGCCTTTTTATCATATCTACAGCATAGAAACTTCTTTTATGGAATATAAAAACAATATGTTGGAAAGATGTGAAGTAATCATTATTTATAGCACAAAAATTCTTCTTCAAACTACGTCTAAAATGAAACACCATGATTTTTAGTGTGTAACTCCTTCTTCTTCTCCTTAAATATTATAACATAATGAACTCCACTCGTGATATGTAAACACTTTCAAACCAGATCAAGAATCATCTAGATTATTCATAATGAATCATCACCTCATATGAAAATTGATCTTGAATATGATTTATTAATTAAAAATTCAATCCAACATAATAAATAATATACACATCTTTACAAACAACCTATCATATTTTTATATTAAAAAAATTAAAAAAACTAGAAAATATTATCATTGTGATAAACTTCTATAATTCAAGAATAATTCCAAACCTATTGATTTCCTTTGTTGAGATATTCACCTAAATATAAAATTCCATTTTTGGAAGTCTTTAGATTTCATCCAAGATCTTTTTCCTTCAATATATTAAGTACATACAAGTAAATAATGTTAACCAACATCCAAACCAATCACCCATGGTTTTTCATAAAATGTTCAAATACTTATAAAGAAGTATACACTTTCTTTAGATCATTTTTACTTCTTCAACATTATCATGTAATTCATCATTCATGATCTATAATTCATTATCATCTATAGTCAAAATACAATCTACTATTTCTTTATCAATAGACTTATAGTCTTTAATTGATGAGATCTTTCAAGATATATCATATTCACTCAAATTGTTTGATTTTATTCTGCAATATATTTTTATTAATGAAATCCTTCTTCATTGAAAACCATTTACAACCATTGAAAACAAATACAACTAAAAAAATTGGCTCAAAAACCATATCATACACATCTGGATTCCCTTTTTAATCAAATTCAATAGTATGTTACATAAGAAGGATTTTATCCAACACAAATTTTTTAATTTATTAATTAAGAGTGACTATTAATCTTTGTAGTAGTCTAAAAAAATTACTATATTAATATTCCCTTTTTTCTATGATTTATATCAATGTTATGTTTCATTATGAGGATTCAATTTTCTATTATATATTATTCTATCAAAGAAATTATCATGATATATATTCACTTGATAATAAATTTTTTTAATTTTTCTCTCATAAGAATGATGACCCATTTTAATTTCATTAATCTTATTGGTGGGAAAAGATTCATATTTAACTAATAAAATAACCCAACTTTGGAATGAAACTCACTAATTAGATATTAAGGTGGGGAATCAACCCAATCATATAATATATAAATCTTATATGTTTGAGCAATAAAAATATTACCCAATTTTTCATATGGATAAACACAACACTATTCATCTAATATCCTAACTATTATAGTTTTCATGATATGTATAGACCAAGAAAAAAACAAAAAATGATCTACATAACTCTTATGATCACATCATTATATTTTTTCTTTACCCATGAATCATATGGGAAGAGGATATCAGAAGACACACATATCAAATTTATTAACCTAGAATGTAGTTCAACTGGACCAACCATGGTCATCCTCCTGGAGTTATAGGTTAGTTTTTCATTATCTCAGTCTCTTAATTTATTTTATTTTTTATGTTTTTTCTTCATTATAAAGTAATAATAGATGTATAATTGAGTAAATTTTTGTTTAGGTGTATAACCATGACAACAAAAATAAATAAGTAAAATATAAAATAAAATTATTAGAATCCAATATTAATTAATGAAAGACACCGGTACAAATAACATTCAGTATCCATCTATGATGTCAATGTACAATAGGTAATACACACATTATCATTCATTAATCACCACCCTCTAATAAGATTAAAATATCCTCTGCACTTTCATATATCTCTTAGGCACATATAATTTCACTTCTTCCATGGTTTTGTAGGATAAGCATGTCATGACCACATACTTGTCGTAAAACTCCACCCAACTCCATTATTAGTTTTTCATGCTCTTAATCCCTCCATTTTATCATATATAAATAGAATATATATAGGTTATATAGAACAATAATAGGCTTGAATAAAATAGGAATAATTCTAGGGTTGGTGGAAAGTCACCAAACCAATCGCATAACACCACTACTCCTCTATTGGGAATGAATTAATTCTAAATAAATCCAAATAGGGATTTGTGAAATAGTGTACCTTCCCTAGAAATTCACACCCTCATATTATTACTCTAATTTCATAGTGTTTTAAGATATCACTACTACTAAATATAGATTGAGTAAATCACAAATATAAATCATAGTTGATAATAAAATAGGATATCACTATACATAACATGAACTAAGGTAATTTTAAAAGTAAAATTAGGGAGAAAATTAAATATTTATCCACAACCATCAATAGAGGAATATATTTTTATGACAGATGATAATAATTATTTATAAGCATTGTCCTTCTTTATCCTCTAATTCAGAGTAGTGATCTCCAGTCAGATCCAAATTCTCTTGTATGATTGCCACATGTACGTCGTCAATAGTCATGATCACTATCCCTTAAATCTTCAAGCTGAAAATTGTTATTCCATGATTTTGTTTGTTCTCCTTCAATAATATTCCCAATGTATGTTTTCGGCTACATCATGGGTGAATAGGAAAATCATGTTCTATTTTTTTCTCATGTGAGGCGATGCATGTGTTAAAAATTAGGACATACGAATTTTTTCTCATCATCGTTTCACCTGGATCTGTATCAGTACTTATGCTTACAAATTACAATATTTATTTGAACATAATTTTTTTCAGGGAACCTGGGGTGCAGTCTTGGACATGTCACTGCACTTTCGTTTCAAATCTATGAATTATCATATTCTTGTATTTCTTTTGTTTGGATTTTATCTTGGTTATGCTCCCATTGGCGTATCATCACTAAATATGGTTTAATTATTTAATTTTTGTATGATGAAGCTAAAATAAGACTTATTATACCATTATACCTATGAAAAGCTTGTATCACCTTCAACGGTGGTCAATTTTTTACTCAACTCATATTCAATAATTTTTCAATTTCTAAAAACATCAAAGTGTTAAACTATGAACCATATTAGAGGATCCATTTAGAGGAACTAGTTGGGTGAATTGTGGAGTTGTTGTAAGTATATTGGATTGTGGTAGTGTGTCTTTAAGTTATGATATATCATTAAAATTTACTAAAATTATTTTTATGTATAATTACTGATATCTATGACCACATCATTTGGAAAAAATTAGAAATCACCTTCATCTTCATCCTATAGAGGGAATATAAATCGTCTATAAATCGAGTTTTTTCTTAATATTAAATTATATTTCTATGTTTATTTAATTTTTCTCATTGATATTATATGTAATGTAACACCCAATATTATATTATTATGATCACATTTGCACTCTTGATATGTGGAATTTTTTAGCCTTTCATTATACATTCTCTTCATAATATATTTTTTATTTCTCCTAATCACGCTTCAAATTTCTTCAAAATGAGGCTCAAGTTCATCCTTGATGATTTAAGTGTGTCTTCGTTGTTCAATTTCAACAACATTTTATGGTTGTAGTGATCATATTCAATGACCTTACTCATGAGTTTAGGTGAAACTTCATCCTTGAATTAGTGTCCCCTTATTCAAGCTTGGTGAGAAAAATCTGTTTCATCCCATCACTTTCAAGTGTATGCTACTAAAGGGTTATAGTAATGTGTGATTGTTGGTGAGTTTAAGTGATGTTATGGGGAGGAAATGATAGATAAACTTGGTTTGTGTTTGTTATATGACCTGGTCTGGAATGGATGAAGAACTCCCACTTCTATGATCGTGGTGAATCTAAATGATTGATTGAGAAGATTTAGAGTGTTTATTATATTATAGACTCAATTTTTTTGAGGTGAGGAATAATAGGGAGCTTGAGATTTAATGATATATTCTTTTTTGGGAATTTCTAGTTTGTTATGATGTTATTTTAATTAGAGGGTGATTATTTATGGTAGGCTCCAAGGTATACCATCGAGATGAAATAGAGGATTGTGGTATACTGTGAAAAGAGATGCTACAAATAAGGTGAAGAATGTCATGGTACGTTGTGGGAGGAGATTATGAGAAATATTGTAAATTTGAAAAGAGTTCTTCTTGTATTATGTTGTTGAAGGTTGTTTGATGGTTTATTGGGAGATATTTCTCTTGTTATTGTACTGACCATGAGAATTTAGTGTAGTCAATTCCATTTTTTTGCTAATTTTTCCTTGCATGGTAGGATTAAAATTGGTTGTGTGGTCAATTGAAGATTGTATTTTTTTTTATTATACTAACTATGGATCCCACACATCAAATGTAAAATGATTAAAGAATGGTATATTTAAGTTATGTATATTAAATAATAAATAATTCAAAATCATATAATTTTCTTCCATTTAAAATTAGGTTTTGGGGTAAAAAAATAACAGTTTGGATCTTCCATTGAATTATAACAGTAAATAAAAAAATAAAAATTATTATTTAATCCATTTTATAATTTAATTACAAATTTAAAACATAAAAAAATTAATCACTTGATATTTTAATGGTAATTAAGGGATTATTTTCAATGAATAACCATCCAAATTTTTTGAATTTTGAGCTCTCATCACTCCTCCACACATAATTTAGTAGACCCTTGAGAAATTTCATCATTGAATTTAAAAAACATAAATTCTAAACTAGTATCCCACTTACACAAAATTTTTATAAAATAACTTTATTGAGTAATTTCATTTCCATCAAGATTTATCCAAGTATTTAAAAAAATTCATAAATAAAATAAATTTAGAAAATTATCTTTCATTATCAAATTTAATCAATGAATTGGAAAATATATTCTCCTAGAAATTATAACCAAAAAAATTGAAATTGGGGGACTTCTTTTGGTTTGTTCCAAAAATAATCATCATATCTCATAAATGTATTTAATTTCCAAGTGAAATTATCCTATCAAGATGAAATTCAAACTTTAATTTATATCTAGAACTAGTATGTGAACTGCCTCACAGGAATTTCTTTGTCAATATTCACTCTTGAGAATGTATTAATATGGAATTAGGCTAATACTTTAGAAATAATAATTTACCACAAGCTTGGGAATATTCTCATCTCTAAATAAAATAGAATCAATAGTGAGGTCTTTAATAGTTTTTTCTATGGATCGAGGTTACTCATAATGTATTCAAAAATTTCTTCCTTGAGAAATAGAAATTTTTTTCTCTTTTAAATACAATACTTGATCAAAAAATTAAAGTATAGAATAATCCTTCAATTAATCCACATTGAAAATGTGTTACATACATTCCACATGGTTCATTTTCATTTCACCGAAACATGGGTCATGAAAATGAATCAAATAAATATATCATCTTTAATATACCCTTTATATATGTGTTTCATCTATATTTTTTTCTTTTATTTTATTTAATTTTTTTTACAGGGATGAGTTATCAATTTTCATGAAATGAATATTGATTAATGCCCGCTTCTTGAATAGGTTCATAAAAAATAAAATAAGAATAATTAATATTAAAAACTTATCCTTTTTTATATTTTTATAAAAAACATTTTTTAATGAGAATATGATGATAAAAAATAGAATGTACATATAGTGATGCATGCCCATTTCCCTCTCCCAAATACTCAAAAATGATAACTCTCACCTCTCAGAGTCCCATTTTCATGTAATATTTCCAAGAGAAAAACACATGGAATCCCATTTCTCCCATACTTAGACTTTAATTAATCATGTAATTTTATATTAAAGAGGGTATGGGTAATGGAAATTTGGATTGAAATATGGATTAAACAAGTAAGGTAATTCTTGGTTTTCTAGGGTATTAACTAGGGTCAATTTTCACAATGAGTCTCGAGAGTAATGGAGAACAGTCAATTCAATGCCTCAATTATATTTAAAGTACCTCCTGAATTCTAATGACTGGAGAGATAAGAAAAAAAGATATTATTTATAAAAAAATACCAATATTCACTCAAGAATTTATGGTATCATAAATATGATTCCAAAGTGTCTCATAAACCTATCAGGTTAGGGATCAAAATATTTGACAGTCGCAAGTGGTGTTAGATATCATTTCCCTCTGAAAAATCATACAGATGCAGAAAAATCATAGACCATGAAAAATATACACCGAAAAAATAATTTGATATTTAGAGGTTCAATAATAATACCATGCTCTTAAAAAATCACATACAATTCAATAAAATTGCATTAATATTTCCAATTCATCTTAAAGAATGTTTGAAATCTCAAAATTTTTACAAAACATTTCACATGTTCAAAATGGGAAAAAATATTTCCTTTGTTTGTTTTCATTATTTAAATAGACTCACTACAATTTTAAAACTAAAATAGAAAAAAGGGAAACTAAAAACCTACACAATAGAAAATAGGTCCCCCCTATTACCCCACACTTTTATTTCATCAGATCTTTAATTAATTTCAATATAAATAATGCACTTTTCATATAGATTTTAATTAACATAAAAAATCAATTATAATAGAAGGAGTTCGCATGTGTTCCATTATTACATGAATTAAAATCCAAGGTGGGATGTAAGTCCTACTTTTATTTTCTTTTAATGGTCATCATTAAGTTTCAATACTTTTCATTCACCTATTTCCTGGATAGAAAAATGGGAGATAATTAAATAATTATTCATAATTAAAATACAAAACTGAAAATAAATGAAATTAAATAAAACATGGGAAGATTATTGGGTGTAACACCCCAATAGGTGTTGAGATTTGAACTTTCCATATCCAGAAAATGTAGGGATTATCCCCGGTCTATAGGTGAATAGAGATTTCTTAGAAAGAACCACCACATTTTTCTTTTCCTGAAGTTCATATCAACTTATTTCTTTATTGGAGGTACAATTTGATAACATAGTGTGTATACAACCCCTTGAAAGTGTAAAATATCTTAAAACATTGGGTTGGGAGGTTGATTAATCGGGCCCCCTATTCTTCCATAACTAAATAATTGTCTTCTTCTTTACATTCCTCTAATATAGATTGACACGTGTGTTTAAAATATTTTTCATCATTATCTTATTACTCTTCAACCTGGGAAGCCTTTTATTTATCTTCCATCTTTATTTTTTCTTCTATTTGGTCTTCCTCTAGTTCATCCTTGGTACCTTTCTATTCTATAACTAGGGTCTCCATTAATACATCTAAATCTATAAGATTAAGACATAAAATTTTTGAAAGAGTTTATGTTGAATAATATTGACATAAAAATAATTTAATCAGAGTTATCTGCCTCCAAATAATACTTATATAGTTTTTAATATATACCATTAGAACCAGTTCGGTTAGATTTCAATTCAATTAGAGAAGAATTAAATTAAATAGATTCAAGAATTTTCTTATCCCCCTCATTTTTTAGATAGTAGATCATTCCTCTCCTAGAGTTAATTAGGCATCATATTAGAATTGTGTAGGAGAGTAGGATCATCCATTAATTCCATAGTTAGGATATATTCTTCATATATTTGAGGTTTATTTTTTTCTTCATCATCAAATATAAATCCCCCTTTATTTTTTATTCTATGTTAACCAAATTATATTTTTTCATATAGTATCATAACTTCATCTAATTTGAGTTCATTTTAAACAGTTTCACCTATAGAATTTCTATTCAACTGTATTTTGGCCAAGCAGTGGGTTCAAAAATCTTTTCTAAGAGGGACTCTATTGTTTGTTAATTTTTTTTAAAAGAATAAAATTACATACAATGTGAAAAATAAAAGTATATATATGACTTTACTCACCGAATATGACACTTATGATTTTAATCAGCAGTCGTGGGCCTTATATACAAAATATTTTAACCTAGAATTTAGCCTAGTGGGACTGTGCAGGGTCATTCTCATTGAGACATGGTTTGGTTTTTCACTACCTAAATCACTTATAGTATTTTTCCCCTTATTCCAAAATTAGAGAAATAATGGAGGTCATATTGTTTTTTATTTACGTGTGTGAATAAGAAAATTAAAAGGATGTATAAAAAAATAAAGAAAATTATTAGTAGGTAAAGGGAATGCAAAAAAAATAGCCACTAACAACCTTCATTATCCTTCTATAATTTCATTATCCAATTAAAAATGAACTCTATATCATCTATTAATTATCATCCTCTAAAAACATTGCAACACCTAATGTACATTCAATGTTCTCATAGGTTGTCTAGATTTCACATCTTATGTAGATTTTTAGGATGAACATTCCATGAAATCAAATATTAAACCAAACTCCACCCAAAACCACAGTATATTTTCATACTCTGACTCCCTTCAATATTTCATATACAAAGAGAATCAGATCAAGAGATAATGAACAGTGTTTGGAATGAAATATGAAGAATACTAGGTAGGATGGAAGATCAATAAACCAATCACAAAACACCCCAACAACTCAATCACAATTGAATTAATACTAAATAAATCAGAATGGGGATTTATGAATCAATGGACCTCCCCTAAAAATTCATACCCTTGGGTCATTACTCTTATTTCATGGAGTTTCAATGGCTCACATTAACTGAATATAGGTCGAGGAAATCAAAATTGTAATGTCGAATGAGAAGATAATAGGATTTCACTAAAAATAGAAAGAACAAAATGAAAAGTACAAGAATAATTAATCCATGTAGTAAATCCCAACATACCATCTACAAGAGAAAAATCACTTTTTAAAATAGTGGTGTTATTTATAAGAAATAACATTCTTATTAAACCTATCATTTAGTGCTATGAGCCCCTTCAAGAACCTACTTAAGATAGATGTGTTCTACATACATAACATCGAGGTCCCTGATGTACATTACTTGAATCTTCTAACTAAAACAAATCCTCTTCCATGATCATGTTTGTACTCCAATGAGAATTTTACAATTTTGTGTGTTAGAATACTCTATGGTTCTAGTGAAAAATTATGCCTTATTTGGTGATCACCAATGGAAATGCATGTTATGGAAAGTGGGTTGGATAAATTAGACCTCGTTGTCATTGAATATGGGTATGCATCATTACTTGGGCATAAACATCACCATGTTCTTTGTGCAAATATTTCTTGTGGGACCAATGGTGAAGGCTTCAATTTTCCACTATATTTTAGAATCATTACTAGGATTTGTCCTATTTTGGGCTTTCATTTTTGGATTTGAGCCTAGTAGTGCTCCGACTATGGTGTTGGAACCAAACATGTTTTTATTTTTTAATTTTTGTATGATGAAGATTCAATTGGCCTTACTGTACCTTCATACGTATGATAAGATTAGTTAACCTTAAATTGATATCAATTTTTCACTCGACTCTAGTTAATTTTTTTTTTGTATCACAAACACAAAATGAGTTCACTAGGACTCAACCAAGATGATCCATTGAGAGGTGATGGTTGGGTGAAGTGTAGAGTACTTGCGAGTCTAGTGGAGTGTGGTGGTGTGTGGTGGTGTGTGGTGGTGTGTGGTGGTGTGTCCTTGGGCTGAGATCCCTCTTTGTAATTTTGTCCAGTACCTTCTATTCACAATTATTCAGATCTAAAGCTACTTTATGGGGAAACAATAAAGCCTCACTCACTTTTCCATACATTAGTGGGATCCTATAAGATCCAAAAAATGTGTATATATGTAATAATCAATTGGATTTCCTTTTTCGTTCAGTTTGGATTAATGAAATCATCCACAATGGAACTCTCAATCTCAACATCCTACACTCACATTGCCACATATGATATTCAATTTTATACAACCATTTTGGGTTCATCTCACTTATCTCATGGTATTTTGTTTTCTAGAGATATTTGTTTCTAATTCATTTTGTTTCTTTTTATTTTTAAGGCATGGGAAATATAGGTGATTTCTTCATATGTTTTTATTTGAATGAGATGAAGGGAAATATACGGGAGTTAAAATCAATATCCCTTAAAATTAGTAGGAATCCACTCAAATGTGATGATAAATTAGAATTTCCAGCAAGTTTTGAGCATCAACACATGATCGAATGTTCACATATATGGGTAGTAGAAGCTTTTAACATGGTCATCATGGAGTAGCGACAATCCAGGTCATGAAATGCGGTGCTACAATGAAACAACATGTTTGGTTTTGATCTACAAAGGGTGACATATTGTGACATTCCATTATTAGAGAGACGATAGAGGTGTATCAGGGTCTAGATTTTCACATAGGTCTTTCTATATTTTATTTTCAATTCATGTATCATGATTTACATTGATTTTTGTACTATATGATATATACTGTATTTACTAGAATTTTCCCTATGGATTTTTAATGATCTGTATGTAGGGTTTTCCCAGGTTAAATTTATGTGTCCCCATTTATTATTTTAGTATTTGGTTTTACTCTTCATTTATGTTGTATATTATCACATTTCTTTTTTCATAATTAAATAATTGTCCTAGGAATGATATACTTTTGAACCAACAACTAGTATTAATGGTGGTGATCCTTGTTTCTTGCTGATTAAATGTGGGGGATTCACGTAATGGGATTTCTTCCCATATTGAACTATTGAATAGGAAAAATTATTTTAATCTTTAATGGTAAAACATTATAAATATTCTAGTCCATGAGAAGATTTTGAATTAATTGAATAAAAAAATTTATAAATCACAGCTGATGAGTGATGGTGATTGGAAATATATATGATATTTGGTGAAAAGCATAATTTATATGTATTGAGATGATAATAATATGTGGGAAGTGATGAATTTAAAGTATTCAACGGTGATCTGGGAAAATGATGAAGGTAGTTATAAATTGAAATCCCTCAAAATCATATATATATATATATATATATATATGAAAAAATGATTTTATTGTTTTCAAATTCCATAGAATAGAGATTTAGGTAACCATATCGATGATTTCACTAAACTTTTTATATATCTATCATCAATGGTAGCCAAGATTGATGATAAAGGTAACACGCTACCTATTGAAATTGAAGAGGAAGATAAACCATTTCTTTTTTTGGGTTTATTTCCTAATTCATTTTATAATCTCATCATCACATTTCTGTTTTGTAACAAAAAATGATGATAATAATATGTGGTAAGTGGTGAATTTGAAATATTTGACAGTGATTTGGGAAAAGAATGAAAGTAGGTATAAATTGAAATCCCTAAAAATCATATATATATATATATGTGAAAAAATTATTTTATTGTTTTAAAATTCCATTGAATATAGATTTAGGTAACCATATCGATGAGTTCACCAAACTTCTGATAGAGTTGTCATCAATGGAGGCCAAGATTGTTGATAAAGGTAACACACTACCTATTGAAATGGAAGAGGAATACAAATTATTTCTTTTTTTGGGTTCGTTTCCTAATTAATATTATAATCTCATCATCACATTGTTTTTTTTAACGAAAAACTGATGTTGGATGATGTGATGTTTTTTAATGAGACTCAGTGAAAGACCAATAATGGTGAATCTTCAGGTAATAGTGGCACTAAATTTTTGTAAGAGGGATGTGGTAATCAGAGAGGTCAATCAAAGACAATAATAGAGGTTGGTTGATTAGTTTTTGATAAGAAGGGCTATGTACAATGAACTATTATGATTTGAAAAATAATAAGGAGTATAAGAATGAAAATGACACTAATTCTAAGGATATCAACATAAGTATTATTCTGGATGGTGGTGATTTACTTTCAGTTGGAATTGATTATCATAGGTTAGATCTATACACCTAATGGTTGGTTGATTTAGTATCATTGTGCCATATTACATCAAACTGGGAATTATTTTCTTCATAAAAAAGCATAATTTGGTATATTGAATAAGAGAAATAGAGATTCTACTGATTTCATTGGTGATGATGATATTTGTATCACTATAAATTTAGGTTGTATGAAGACGTTGAGGGATGTGAAATATGTGCCAGGTATATGCCATAATTTATTATATTCTTATACTTTTTATATAGATGGATTTAGGAGTTCATTTAGCAGTGGTAGATAGATATTTTCTATAGGATTGATGGTTTATGTGTGAGATGGAATGTAAGTCATTATATATAGGATGGATGTAAAGGTGTGCGGTTATGTAAAAAATATAGTTGTGAAGAATAATTTATCATATTATTAGAATAGGATATCATCACACATGAGTTTAAGACCATGAAAAAAGATGAATATGTTTTGGAAGATGAATCTTGTCGGGTCGGGTGTTTTGTTTCTTATACCAAGATCATTTTCTTCCGAGAGTTCTACTAGTGAAGAAAGAATTAAAATAGAATATCATGGTTATATGATGAGAGTTTCAGACTTATCGAATGATTTTGAGTATATGGAGAGTGAATTTCTGAAGATTCTCTATATTATGTGGTGATCATAGTTTTAGGGTAGCTAGATATTATTTATTCATGTATTGGAAATTCAGACTTAGTTATGATGAAGACTTTTCCATTTGGATTTCTTTTGTAGGGGGGCTTTGATTTTTACATCAGATATGCTTAAGAGGGATGTCATATTTTCTAAATATGATGATGTTAGTGTGATAAAAAACAATTAACATTCCAATAGATTTTGTTGGATTTCATATCTTTATTTGATGGGATAAAGGGGGAGATTGACGAGTCCATCCAACATATTTCATGGTATTTTTTCTGAATATCTTTTTTTTAATTCATTTTTTGGACATATGGTTTTGAGTCATAAGAGATACGAGTGGTTTCTTCGAATCTTTTTATTTTAATAGGATGAAGGATAATATATGGAAGTTGCACCCGATGTTCTTTAAAAGGAGGTTGGTAGTGAATCAAAGATGAAGATCAATAGGTTTTTCCAATATTCAGTGAGCATCGATACATGGTTAAAGGTTCACATATATGGGAAGTAGTATCTTTTAGCATGGGAATCAGAGAAAAATAGAAAATTAGGTTGTGTAACATAGTGCTGAAATGGTGTTGTGTGTTCGGTTTTGATCATTGAATGGTGACTTATTATCACTAACTATAATCAAATAGTTTACAGAGACATATCATGGTGTGAATTTTTACAAAAAAAATCTATGTTTTTTTGTTCAAGTCTTGTTATTTACTTATGTATTTTCACTCTCTCATTCATGGTGTATTTTCTCGAAGTTTCCCTACAGTTTTCTAATCCTCCACAAGGAGGTTTTTTCCTTGTTAAATTTCCATGTCACAATTTATTATTCTTCTATTTGGTTTTACGCTTCATTTAAATTGGAAATTTTTACAAGTCTTATTTAATAATTAAATAATTATTATAGAAATGATCCACTTCTGATATAATAGGCCATGTATCAGATTAATTATTCTTTATCTATTTTCACTTAATCCAAATCAAACATGAAATTTCTTCACATGGTGGCTTAACATCAGTTTTGATGACCCTGGTGTGTCTTCTTCATATGGTTCTGACCTCCTTATAAATATTAAGTAAACATAGTCTGTGACCATACTTGGTGAGTCTAGGTAATTCTTCGACCTAGAATCACTTTCAACTTAGTCTATATTTGTGGTACATTAGTATTTCTTCACATCATGTTTGAGTGTGTGATACTGGAGGGGTCGATTACATTTTGAATATTTCTATCTAGAAGTGATTCCTGGTTAGACATCCCTGGATGGTTCATTTATGTTGATCAATTATATAGTATTCGATGAACTCCATCTTCTATGATTTTTTGGATCTTTAAATATATGAGGAATTTGTAACTTGGTTCTTCCATTACTTACAATATTCAGCATGAGCTGAGGAGTACTAATGAGCTCTCTATTTAGTGAGATATTCTCATGGTGGCCTGGAAAATCTATTCTATAATTAGTTGAATTGGAGGATATTTCCGTTCATTTGGTTCAATGTTTGACCATAGAGAGGGAGTGGAGTCTTTTTGGTTGACTGTTAAGGATATTTTTTAAATCAAACAATGTTAATTACTCAATTTTTTAATGGAAATTGGTGGTTATTTTCAATTACTAGTAATAATGTTTTTGGAATTTTGTGCTCTCGTCAATTATTTTGATATCCTAACACTTGGGTTTATCTAGCTAGGTATAGCCCAAATAAAACCCCAAAAATAAGTCAAATACCTCTATGTTTTATCTCATTAGTTTCTTTATTAACCCAAGATAATCAAGGGGAACTATAGTTTGGCATAAAACTACTCGGTTGGATGATTGATGTATTGAAAATTGTACAGTCTGGATGAAATATAACACTTATTAATTTTAAATTTTTCTTAATCTAACCAAATTATCTCATGGATTACCATTAAATATATGAATACTTCTAAATAATTTTATAGGAATCTCTATTACATCCATTGAATCAATATATCCAAACCATACTGATGTGAATCTCTTTATAAAATTTATATATTGTGTAACTAACCCAAATTAAAAAACAAATACAGTTATATAAATCCAAATGAATATCATTCATAATGTATATGAAATTTTTACTTATAAAATATTATAATTATATTAAATCTACGAACACCCTAAGAGTAAGGTTGTAGAAATAGGTAGTTAAGCCACACTTTTCTAGACATGGAAAATCTTATGTTATAGTGAACAGTCGAAACATATGTCCCTCTACCCAGGGATACATTACCCAAGAGATATTTTATTACATCATAATTATAACATCCAATATATATTAAATTATAATAAGATTCGTTATTTTTTCATAACCCAATAATAATAAAATCTCATGCTAGAAGAAAACTATATCATTTTTCATACCTAACATGTAACTCCTTAAATGGATGTATTATTATTTCCAACAGATTCAACATGAATAATGGATGGAATTCAGCAATAAATTCAATAGGAAAGGAAATTTTCCTGAATATTGTCGTTATAGGTCCCTTTGTGTTCAATGGTATTGAAATTCTCAACTTCTAAATTTAATAAAAATGAATCCAATGGATTGGGGTTCCCTGATGAGTGGGTCAAGATTCGAATCCTTCTCCCCCAGTAGTTCTTAAGAACTGTGTATATTTAGATGATGTTGAGGATATAAAGTAGGGATATATTGATTATTTAATTTCATTAATGTTAATGAAAGAATAACCCCCCCCCCCCCACCCTACCCTAATGGATGGTATTTTAATTGCTAGTAACACATCAACATGATTTTCATATCACTGAAAATATCATCGTGTTTTGGTTGTTATAGTTTCAAAATACTTAGTTGTTGTCTCTTTAGAATTTCATGACCAACCCTGTGTGGTGTAGGAAGAGAAAATTAATCTAGTTGAGTTAATCCTTAGATAATTTATGAACATTTCATAATTATGTCAATAATTTTCATAAAAATTTAAAATAATATTTTTTTTAAAAAAATTCCTTGATATTAACATTTTATTCACAATCATCAATGATTTATAAATAAATAAAAACACTTTCATAATTTTACCCTTATTTTATTTAATATATATATATATATATATATTATATACCATTTAAATCCACCTGACACCATGGTCATATCTACAAAAATATTTTGTGTATGGTTTAAATCCCCCATTGTATTCGACACGAACCCTGTAGGCCTAAAATGGTGAGGTATTTTTATAATTTTAACAAAAAAGTAATTCTTTGTTAAAATTAAATATAAAATGGATTGCACCAAGGCCGTTTTTCTAGGAATTTTCGTTTAATTTTCATACAATGATTTATGCCTATTTTGTAATTTTTTATTATAAAAAACCATATTTACCCTGACATGGCGACTCCCCATGTAAAAATTCTTATCATGTGAATATCTATGTATGTTTTGTTAGTCGTTTTACTTGTATAACTCATAATTTTGTGAAACCATTTCACCTATGTAACATACCCTACCCTAGTAACCAAGATCCATTAGTTACTTTATTATATTGGAACTGAATAAAATCGATCACATCTCAAGGGATCGAATAATGTAGTAGTATTTTAAAACAATACAAGTGATTGAATCTCACATTACATTGTAAAACATTAAATAAAATATAGTATTTTCTTAAAAACATTATTATTCTCTCTAGAATATCCTTAAATATCAATCATAGTACACATCATGGAATCATGGAGAAAACCATAAAATGATGATCACAAATTCTCAGTGGGGGAATTATTACAATGAAAGTTATCATAGAATAAATAGGGAAACATTAATATGAAAATAAAAAATGATTATTAATTAATTCAAAATAAATAATCACATATTCTTGAAACTTATACATGGATAACATAACTGTTGTAATAATCATATAGGCATCAATAACTAAAATCATATTGATGGAATCCATAATGTTGTACATCTAAAAAATATCGTTGAGACCTTATAACAAATCATATTATTTAAATTTGTAAGTCATGTTCCAAATACCTTACTCTATTTATCTCAATATAACTTCCAATAAATCAAAGGTATATAAAATTTTAAGCTACATCAATCACTTAATAATTCTAATTTCTTCATCATATAAATAAATAGTACAATATAATCAATGTTCCTTAATAACCATTAACTATTTGTATTAGAAGAACTAGCATACTGAATTTCAATAATTTTCCTGCTAAAAACGATCATAATATTTCAATAAAAAAATATATTGGATGGTATAATTAAATTATATCTTCATTAAAACATCAGATTCATCCAAGGATGTTAAAAATGGGTGAAAATACTTGTAAAATATCACTATAAAATTTCTAGAGATGAATTTACTTTTCATTTTGTTATATTTTATTTATATTATAAACAATTAAAAAATATAATGAAAATTAGTTTCTTTGAAAATAATTATGTAAACATTTAAATTACACTTCAAATAAAAAAACTCATTATAGTATCGAAAACCATTCATACATTAAAAATTAAAACAAAAATTCTATTCTCATATTTGGTAAAAACTACCTCATTTAGAAAATGATAATAATATTCCTATTTTTTCTTTTTATAGAAAGTTAAAAATGGGTAAAAAATAATTAAATAAATTATTAGTGAATATTAAAAAACATTCATTAAAACATAATAAAGATAATATATACCTAAAAGAAAAATATTCCCATCCAAATAGAAAAATAATGCCTATTTTTTCTAAAAAAACATTCATTTGGTCTTTATGATCCAAAGGATGAGAAAAAATAACTAAAACATAAAAATAATCAATAATAACTTTAAATATTTATGAAAAAATTATATATTCCAACTATAGATCATGGTTTGGATACTTCTATTGATAAATATTTAACAACCTTGAGGCATAGGTAATAACATTATCATTTTTTGTAATGAAACATATAAGTAATTTCCTTAATGCATCATTTTATATCACATATCTATCACCTCCTAGTATTAATGTTAGTATCAATGCATCGAACAACTTTATCTTTAATTCTTAAAAAAAATCATTACATTATTATTTTCATAATAACTTAACCCCTTTGTGTGTCAGCTTGGATAATGGTTTAGCTAATTGGGAATTTTGTTGTAAAAATCGATTGCAGTAACCTTCTAAATGAAGGAATCTACATACCTTGATTATTTTTTCATCATAGGCCAATATTTAAATAAATTTAACTTTAAATGATCAATGGATATTTCATACTTTTACACAATATGGAAAAAAATAAACTTCAAAAATCCATAATTCACAATTTCCAAATTTCTCTTATAACTCTTTTTCTCTTAGAGTCTCAAGAATTATTTGTAAATAAATTTTATTCTCTACATAAAAATTATAGTATGAAAATATATCATCAATAAATTCCAAAATGATGTTATCAAGATATTACTCGAACACTCTATTCATCAGATTTGTAAAAATTGAGGGTGAATTAGTCAATCAAAATTGAATTTATTTAAACACAAAATTTACATGACTTGTATGAATTATTGTGATTGAAATATATTCAATCCTTACATGCAATTCAAGATACCAAGAATGAATATCTATCATTGAAAAATATTATAATCCTTGAATTTGATCAAACAAGTCATCAATAGTAGGTAGAGGGTACTTGTTATTCGTGTTAATGGTATTTATTTCCCTATAATCAACACATATCCTCATAGTCAAATCCTTCTTTTTTACATTGAGAATATGAGATCCCAAAGGAGAAGCACTTGGGCGTATGAATACCTTATCATAAAACTCATATAGTTGTTTCCTTAACTCCACTAACTTAACTATAGCCATTATTTAGGGATTGTTTGATATAGGTTTTTGATTAGGAATTAGTCCAATATAAAACTCATCTTCACACTCAGGTTGATGTATGGGTAGTTATTTAGGAAATATGTCAACATATTCTTTCATTATAACAATATATTTTATCCTAGGTTTAACTTTCCCTTACTTAGGTTGTGTATACTCTTCTTCTATTTTGAATTTAATTGAGGATAGCTACTGGGGGTGTATCTAGTGAGGATTTATATGATGAATTCTCTATTATAAATACAAGTAATTCCTATTAATCATTATCAATAATGATCTCCCCTTATTTTAAATATTTTTTTCAATATACTTTTAAATAAATTCCATAATAAGGATTATATTAATGTCTACAGTAGGTGTAAAAATAATATTTGTGAATAGGGAACTTTCATGCATCATAATGGGGATTTACTAACATATAAGTATTTCAATAATATTTCCTATATGTTTCCTCATTGATAAATCAATTCTTAGGGTGCTAGTGAACTACGTAATTTTCCTGACAAACATATTATATATAAAAGAATACATGGATCTATAATCGATTAAATCATTAGAAAACATGGAATTTATGATGAATTACCAACAAAAAAATTTCTATGAACTTCTACATCAACTCTAGTAATTAAATCATCTTGGAATTCTCCCTTTGTAATCTTTCCTAGTAAGTTCCCTTAACATTTTGGGCACTAGTTGTCATAGTGCCCTCTCTCCTAACCGTTAAAGAATTGTACTTTGCTAGATTATCCCTTTCCATTTCATTAATGAGAATAATGAAATTTCTTTTCACACATAAATCAAATTATTTTTCTCTTCTATAAAGTACCCTTGTGTTTCCTTCCATAAGTTTCAAATGTTGGAAATTCCCCCTTCGCATCTTCCTTTTATCCATTTTTTGCGTCAAGAGGTTCTCAACAATCACATTCCTCTCTTGATTTCCTTAAAAGTAAAAAATAAATGGAGAATTATTCCACTATATTTATATAAAATTATATTATATCCACAATAATACCCCCCCAATATTATAGAATAAGAACATTATATTTGATACCATGTATGACAGGCAGCAACAAATTCAAACAAACCATAAAATATTATTATTTAAATATCATTGTTATAACCTAGATACTGAATTGGATGGTTTTTATAGGTAACCAAATTATGAAATATTGAAAAATTTAATACTTAATAAATATTTCTGATTAATTCTTTGTAAACAAGTGCTTAATTTTTTATTAAGTCACATTATGCTTCAAAAATACATTTTTCTTCAAAGATTATTTTAATGCATTTTATGAATAGAAATTATAATTATTTACTACCACTTTTAGAATTTTAATTTTATTAAATGAATTTATTTTTTAAAATATTTATATAAAATTAAACTGAGGGTAATTTTTTTAATTTTTCGGAAATGATTAATTTTTCAATAAATAGTGAAAATACCAATTTTTAAAATACTGTCATTTTTTTAAAGTTAAGTAATTTTAAGGGCCCATTATATTTAAGATTTAAATTGATATATTATCAATGTTTATTTAAATTAATTAATTGAATTAGGACCACAATTTTAAATAATTTCTATATAAATCAATTTTTATGTTTAAAACATATTTTTTAAGAAAATGGTTTTTCATTACATTTAGCCTGTTTATTTTTAAATTATGTTCTACAAATTCTGTGAATTGGATTTAAAAAATTGGATTCTATATTTATAATCATAATAATTAATAATTATTAATAAGTTAAAATTAATTTTTTCTCATAATTAATCATTAAAACATTACGAATTATGTTACCATTTTTAAGGTTAAAATAGGTTTATAGGTGGACAATCTAACAAGATAATGGTTAAAATTACCTCTAAACATTTATTTATCATATTTTATGAGTGTATTTAAACCAATTATCTATTTTATATGTAATAAAATTTATTTTAACACGTTTTTTATTTGAGAACCCAAGGTAGACTATTAAGAAGAAAACTTATATTTTATTTAATAAAAAACTTTTCTATAGTATTCTTATTTAATTGAATGGTTTGAAGATTCAATTAAGTTTTTGATTGATTCAAAAGTAAAGGAAAAAATTATTTTTTAAACAGAAAAATATGTGCAAACAAATTTAATACCTTATTTTAATGTAAAATGATTTTTACTCTTAAGTCGGGTATTTTCCTTAAAAACTTTTTTAATGCATTTTCCATTATTATATTAGAGGAAATTTCTGACCACTATATAAATTAATTTTGATAAGTTTGATTTAAAATTTCAAATCATCATGTATACTTTTTTTTTAATTTTCATTTTATTTTTCTTCGTATAGTTATGTTATCACGGTAAAAAGTTAAATTCTCACGGTTAAGGTTAAAATGAGTTCAGAGAGTTTTAACTAGGAGATCAGGCATAAAATGTATCCAGAACATTTATAAATTTTATTGGTTGAATTTATTACAACCATGTCATAAATTTTATTTTAAATTGGTTTTTTTTCTAATTTACATGACTATGATATATATATATATATAATTTAATCTTTTAGATAATTTAATTTTGTCATTTCCTATCACTATAAAAGGATACCACCTACCTATATTCTCTTCACATATTAGGCATTATAAATCAAGAAACTACTACTATAATACATTCCTTAGTTCTTTACCCATGTATTTTGGATTCGGGTCTTTCCAAAATTCCATCCATTCAATGTTTAAGGTGCAATCCAAAATATATTTCTCTAAGAGAATGTAATCATATTCACGAGAATCTTTTTCTTTCTTCTTCCTTTACAAACATCAATTATTATATAACAATTCCAATATAATAATACCATTATCTCCCACACACTATTATGTTATTATTTTAATTTAATAGATTTATTTTATCTCCTTGTATATCAAATGGGAAACAAAACCATCGCTCATGTGTATGACAAACAACCACCTCACGAACTGATGTAATTTGTTTTCCATCACTGACTCACATGGTTAGTCATATTTATGGAACAAATGAATAAATATGATACCTATAAAACAATATTGATTCTATAATATTAATATATCATCTACTTCCTTTCCCTTTCACCCACTAAGGAAATGATAATGTATCTCGTGTGTACATATGACCTGTCATCCCCATAAACCGATGTGATTCATTTTCCATTTCCAATTTTCAGGATTGATTCAAAAAATATAAATAATGAATAAATATTATTTTTATAACATTAATACAATTTTTAAGATTATGAAACTATATCATATGCACTATTTAAAGTGGGTTCCCTATACCTAACTTGTAAATGTACTTTTATTACCATAACATGTATATAGTTTAATATATACATGTTTTTATCTTATAAAAATAGTGTAGATACTTCTAAATACACTATATTTATTGTAAGGTTCTTATATTCCATGTCATATCAAATGGTTATAACAATTCCCATGATATAATGATAACCTAGAGATAAAAATACAATAATCATAAATTTTTATCCTATGGCCCAGATTCATCATTTTGACTCGATAAATATGATGTGTGAACATCAAGTGTAGGGGTTTCATGAGAAATGTAATTTATTCTAATGAATATTTCACTTGGTGATCTCGATTAGATGAGTACATGAGGACATACCCACTAATAGTAAAACCACACTTTTTGGGTATTATTGGTTGTTCCAATCTATGTACATGTGTATTGGTCTCTTAACTTTAGATCATTATTATGGGGAATTATTAGATCACATACATTGATGTAAGGAAGAAACCATCACATTAAAGTCATGGAGAGGTAGCTCCTGTTAGGTGCATCATTGGTGGTATGGAATTGGTTGAATGATCAAGATAGAACTTTTCATTTCTAAGATATATAAGTGAAATATCGGTCCTAGATGATCTTGATGTTAGTACATTAATAACTTCATTGTCAATGTAGTTGAAGGTAATTTATTCTAGTTAGATCATAAAACAACAAATTAAGAGTGGATGGTGAAACAATTTGTGCATAATTTTTTATGAGATATCATGATGTAAAGATATTATATTACCCAGTGTGTGTTTGTAGGAAAGGTTATCATTGATATTAATATTCCTTATATCTTTAGGGGCCTTGATAGGTTTCTAAACTCTGTTATTGGTTTATAAATACTATTCACTACTATTGAGATAAGGTCTTAGAGGGTTACACACAATATGGAATTCAATATTTTTCCCTATTATAGTGAATATATATATATATATAGAAAATGTTGGGGGCCACCACATGGTCTAACAATTTTCCAAGTATTATCGATCATGGAAGAATAAATCAATTCATTACTATTCTCATGTAGAATAATTGGGTTCAATTTTTCTATTAAAATTATATGAAAGTGTTTAAATAAATACATGGAATAATATTATCTAAATAAATATTATTCTAATATTCAAGGTTCATTTAATATTGGATGAAATTATGAGTCAACTTAATGACTCATTTTTATCATGTAAAATATTTATTATATATTACAAGTAGGTGATGAAATATAAATGGTGTTTATGACATAGTCAGTTCATCATAATTGATTATTTAGTGGGTGTCATATATATGGGGGTTGGGGATCCCTACCTAGATAATTGTACATCCACTATATAATTAGACTAGAATCTCATTCCATAAATTATTCATCAATCATAATTTATAGATTATCTCTCTTCATTCATCCTAGGCAGAGAAAGACTATATCCTAGCATTTGATCCATAAACGCCATCATGGATATAATTCTACAGATCACGGTGATCATCATGAATAAATCATCAGATATTTTTTATAGCAACCAAACATAGATGATTAGTGCATACATACATTCTTGATGCATGTGTGGAAAATCTAGAGGGTTTTTCCATTGGATCCTTCAAGAAACAATCTCCAGTGATGTGATTTAGTTGAATGTGTCAAAATTATGAATGAGGTATTAATTATTGACTAATTTTTGTGCTTTAATAGTTTATGATGGATCATTAAACCTTATTGGGGCTTGAATAACTAAATATGGTGATGTATCATCACATAGGTGGTGGAAAAAATTTAAAATCTTCTTCCAGCCAACTTCTGATACTCACCCAGAATGATCAATTGGTATTGGAGGGATCCCATGAATTTCTTTATCCAATAAAAAATTAATTTGATTTGAATTATGTATAGTGATTCAATTGGGTCCCAATTAATCATACCATGTTTCGGTCCAATTTTGGATGGTCATGTTATGGTCATCTAAAAATGAAATTATGGATCAAAGTTGGTTTGTTTTTGTGGGTATATAATTTGGGGAGTGAATATATATATGCCTAAAACTATAATAATTTATGCGATGAAAATTTTGGTTACCTCAATGTGGTGGATAACAATGAATCTACTGACCTCCCATTTTTCATAACAGAACTAGCCAAATTCTAGTAGCTGGATTTACTTTGGTCAGCGGTGAATTTATCCACATAAATTATGGAAATCAAAATATTAATAAAAAATAATAATAATATGTTATTTCTGTTAAAAGGATATTACAATCCTTTTCTTTAAAAAAAATATCTACTAAGGGGTGGAGAAGTCTTATAAAATAAAAGGCATCGAGTGCTACCCACATGAACACAAGACATTCATATATATAAATATTTTGTGACTTTAGTGACAAAAGGTGTTGGGCTTGAGTATTTTAAAAACTTTCTAGGGATATAGGGAGGTTTTTGGTTGGAAAAACATGTATTCAAAAATATTTTAAATTAAAAAAAATAGTGGCTTCTTAAGGAAGACATCATTGCATCCACAGCTGGATCGCTGCCATCCCGGATCGCTTCCCCATAGTTGCCTTATCATCCCCCACTAGGCCATGCTTCTACTGCCAATGTTGGATCCTCCTCCCACTACCATCATAACTACCATCATCTCATTAATAGAGTATGACACCTTGGCCATTGCACCACCTCAATCGAACATTGTCGCTCGCACTTCTTTCCTCTGCCCCGTAGCCACTTAGTCATGAACCACCAATTCCATGAGTTTATCATCCCAACCAATCCACTTGGTCAACATAATTTCCAACTCTTTCTCCTCCCACACACAACCTCTCTTGGATTTTGGGTACCCCTTCCATAGGATCCTCCTCCTTGTTACCAGTATATTAGGCCTAATTGGTCAACCCACAGGCCAAACCGGGTCTGTACAACCGAGTACAGGGCCAGGTAGAACCACCCAACCCATAATGAGTTAGAGTGGGCTGTTCAGGCTCAGAATAGCCCTACACAGGGTTCTCAAGGCTGGAATTAGGCCATTATTAGTTCAAGAAAACCTGTAATGTGCATAGGTGGAGTTTCTAGACCTGATAAAAACCTTAATACCACAAAAAATTATGTTTTTTTATAAAAAATATTATTTATTAAATTATTTTAAAAAAATAATTAATTTTTAAATAATATAAAATTAATTTATTTATTTATTTTTTGGAATAAAAATTAAATTAATGTCAATATATAATGAGAATAAATTATATTAATTTGAGTTATTCATTAAATTTATATAAATCCCCTCATACCTTAAATTTATAGAAATTTAATCATATGGTATGTTTATTTGATATACCAACTGGTCTTGTGTTGTGATCACCCCTTCCTATGTATGATTAATTTTATTTAATTATTTATTACCTGCATATGATGCTTATGATAATTAGTTGATTCAATGACAGTATACACATCATCTTTTTAATTCAATTTGTATTAGGGTCTTCACATAAATTCATATCATTATATATATTGCACTTCTTAAGACCCCATCTCATGCATGCTTGTATTGATGTATTTTTGATGATGACATTGTAAGTTGTGGACCCTACCAATATGAGGTAGTACACTAGAGGAGAAATGAAAACACTGGGCCAGGGGTGAGCTACGATATGAGTTAGGACTCAACTCTAGTATGATACCCCCTAGGTCACGGTTGATCTATTAATTTCAAAATCGATCAACCAATATTAGATTCTAAAGACCATTCTGGTAATTATTTTCTATTGTGCATTGTTTCTTATTTTATGCATGTGCGTATTTACTATAAGAACAAATAAAATAATAAACAAAAAAAATGCATAAAGATTTGATGAATGTTTTTTATATTGATTCATGTTCAGTTGTGTGTGTGAAAAAATTATATGAACATATTTAATAGAAATGGATTACATTCTTCAAGAAATATAAAAAATCCCTAAAATAAATATTATGTCATGAACTCCTTCCATTAGTTTCATTTGAACAAAACCAGGTCTACAGGGTGCTCATCAGCCATTGTTATGGGTGCCTCCATCTACTGGGGATTTATTATGTAAATGATGAGTTAAATTAACAAATGTTTGTATAAAAAAAGTAACCATATCTAGATTGATACAACTTTAGAGGAAAATAATTGAGGGAATCAAGGTTATGATTCTGATAATCTAGGACTTTACTCAATATATCTAGGAACTATGAGTTAATACAGTTGACTAACTTAGTGTCTACTTTGGAAATATCCGAGTAGTGGCATAACCATAGCTTGTAGGACATTATGGGATATTTGAAGGATACATTCCACTAGAATATTAAAGTGATAAAGTATTATGAATCTAGTAGTGAGGGCTACTGAATATTGATGAAATAGTGGGAGACATTTAATGATTTAATTAACCAATTTATGAAAGTTAATCTATATAAATTAAGAACTGCTAAAGTTTATTTTTTGTAGTTTAAAATAAAAATAACCAACACCACCAGTTCATTATCACAACGATCTATACTGGATAAAGAAAATAGAATGATTCACCATAGCTTCCAGGAGTGGTACAAGTGCTTGCGCATAGTACTACACCAAGAGAGGAAGCTTTATGTATTGGATTACTCACTTTCTACTGATCCTCATAGGGATCAATAAAGGTGGTAATGACAAGTATAAAAACTATGTAGATGATTCAATAGATATAAATTGTATTATGATGTCATCTATATTCCGTTATTTGTAATAAATTCATGATGATGAAGATGCCTAAAAGATATTGACTCGTCTCCAAGAATTATATTAGGAGAGAGAAAAGAAATAAAGGTATGAGATATCAAGTGCATTGTATAGGTTAAGGATGGTATAAGGGAATCAATAGGGACCGCATGTACTTAAGATGACTGGGTAAATTATGAGACTTGAAGGCCTTGGGTTCAAACTAAACCAAGAACTAATGAAATCTCTACGTATTTTCTTCTTACCATCAATATTCTCATATTTAATTGTTAACTAGAATATGAATAAATTGAAAAAATCATGTTTAGATCCTTTAATTTAGTTATCCAAGAAGATAAGGATATTAAGAATAGAAATTATTCAGTCTTAACCATGAACACGATAATAAAGGTAATGTATATGGGATCTAAGGCTAAGCCCAAGCCAAAGAAATCGATTCAATGTCCTTCCAAGAACCAAAGATACAAATGGAGGTGAATGAATGAGAGGCTATCTAATTTCTATATTCAAATAAAAGACACTAAATAGGAATTTTAGATCTTGGATGAATAAGTAAGGAAATGCTTCTACATGAGGTATTTTTTCATTGAACACAATCTTTATTTATCTACAAGTTGGGTAATGGATAATTCTTCTAGATCACATATTTTTATTCATATATAAAAACCAAGTAGATTCAAGGCTATTGAAAATGGATAGGTGGATCTATGATATGAAAATGGTGTGATTCTTGGATCCTTGGCAGTGGGAGATTATCATCTGACATTTCTTAGTGGCTTGGTTCTTATATTAGATAATTTTTATTAGGTTCCTTCAATTTCTAGAAACATTATCTTTGTGTCATGTTTGGAGACTATGGTATTTTATTTCAAGTTTGGAAATGAAGGTTGTCAATTTTATAATATTAATGGGCATTATGGTTTGCTTCATCTTAACAATAGCTTTTATATGTATGTATTTGAACTCAAAAACTATGTGATGAAAATAAATGAAAAAAGAAGTGAACATGAATCATATAACACATGCCTATGGAACATTTTTCTTGGTTATATAGATGATAGGAATTTTTAGAAATTACATCAAGTAGGTTATTTAGACTCAACTGAGTTAAATCACCTGGATGTATGTCATTCTTATTTACAAGTGAAATTGACCAAAACACCCTTCCCTAGGAAAGGAGTAAGAGCCAGTAAAGTATTGGAATTAATTCATAATGAAATATGTGGTACGATTATAGTATAGGAATGTGTTGGGTTTATATACTTCATTAATTTAACTGATGACTATATTAGGTGTGGTTATATCTACTTAATGTAACGTCCCGGATCCAGGTGTCACTCGAAGGTTCCCCGTACCCAGTTGGTTACATGGCTTCAAGAACATTTCCCCAAATATTAGAGGATGACAACTAGCTGTGAGGGTCTTGGGTGTGATAGTGGGGAAACTATTCCCTCATTAGAAGAGTAACATAGTAGAAATAAATAGTAAGTAGTGACAGAAGCAGTAATACCATACAACAAAGTAAACAACTGAAGACAGATACTATAAACAATATCAGCATATATATAATAAATGATGCATGTCACATGTATCTAGGAAGGTATCCAAACAATTAACAATGCTAGAAATAAAATACTAAAACCAAATTATAGAAAATAGTAAACTCCAATAGTATCATAAGCCTCAGATTGGTAACATGCTCTCCAGCTCCAACAACAATCAAGTACTGGATGAAGAAGAGTTCTTTACCTTATTTATACCTGCAACTATATAATTTTTTTGGGTCCAAAATCATAACCCAAACAGAGTGTGATACGGATCCCATTAGGTACCCACCAAAATATCTATACCTAACTGTCAGTGAATATATATAGTAGGTAATATGCAGAAATGAAGCAATAAACTATGAAGTACTCAGAAGTAAACAATCCTATAGTTTGAAATTACATGCATTTACATTTATAATTATTCAATCCATTGAATGAAACATCAAGATCCAACTTATGCTCTGTATCACCCTTTATAATAGTAACAACAGACGTCTCAGAAGACCATCTAATCAAACAATTGAGACAAAGTCCAAACTTCTACTTTGGCTTAGCAAGCTCATCATAATCATTCATTCATTCACAAGAAACCCTCTGGGAAATTTCTCACTGTATAATCCCTATGTTTTAACACATCATCAATTAAATATAGATATAATGAACCTCTAGAAAATCTCACATAGTCTAACCCCTTAGGTCTCACAAAAATAAATACTCTCTCAGGAAGCACTCACTATTAATTCCCCTTGCGATCTTTTAACAAATAACTACAGAATCTTTAAGGAAGCACTTGACATTCAATCCCATTGTGATCTCTTAACAGTATACTATATACACTCTTAGGGAGAACTCATTGTGAATCCCCCCTATGGTATCACAATGTAAATATAATAGACAATCATGGGAATCCCTCAATATCAATTTATCATATGGTCTAACTACACCATGTTCTCACATCCCTATGTAAAATAATCATTCACAAATTATATTCATCTACCAAAAGTAATCTCAAATACTACAAGGCTATTTATCTACAATGCATAACACAATCATTTAACAAGAATAAATTAAGAAAGCAATTCCAAACTAACAATAACGGCAAGGAAACAAGGTCGGCCTCAAAGGCAACCTGAACCAAATTTCCATAAACATTCAAACAAGGAAATGCACCCATGGGGTGGCCCCTAAACATGCGATTTTTCATAATATATTAACAAAAACCCATAATATAACAATAAATATAAGGTATATGATAAAGGGGTTCAATTCATTAACCTGAAATACCTAAATAATGGGAAATTGGCACTTAGGAATATATAACTCAAAGACAAACTCTGGAAGGAAAAAAACCACATACCTCCATGTTGTGCGATGAACACTCTTGAATATCGTCCCTTGAACTGGCCAAGAATGTCGAAGATCAATAAGAATGTAAAAAACATTAAACCTTGGATAACTTTAGAAGGAGGAGAAATCAGGAATATTTGCTCTAGAAGACGGAAGGACTCACCGATGGGATTCCAACACACCTGTTGGAGTTTGAATCAGACCTTGGATTGAGAAATAGTGTCTTGTACTTTGATTGATACTATTGGTCACTTCTGGACTAACTGAGATTAGAAGAAGATCATTCTAGAGATGAGACATTACCCTGATCCGATTAATCAACAAAAAGTAAAAGTACATGGCGTGTACATTTAATGAACATTTCATGTACTTGTCTTAACCAGCCCCCGCTTTAGGCAGTCCACATGGCCATGTACTCAGTCGTTACATGGCCATTACACGGTTACCCGCATCAACCAGGTACAAGGAATGTACTCTTAAGTACACGGTTTGTACTTATAAAATTTCCAAAAATCATCCTTTTTCAGCAAAAACATCCCAAATCAAGATCCATACCTAAAATAAAGATCCGAGTTCTAACAAACTCCCCCCCCCCTTCAATAAATTCATCCATGAATTTCCATTCTAAGGGTAGTGAAGAAGAAACATCAAAAAACTCTAGACACTGAGAGTCTATGTAGACCTCCCTCTCACAAGTCTCATCTTGTACTCACTCGTGCTTCCATAGCATCCATACCAGAGGAACAGATCAGCCATAGAGAATCTTCATGTTGTGATCCACAATCCAAATTGGGTGCTCCTCTAAGGATGAATCCACCTCTAACTCAACCTCCTCAGGTTGAAAAATGTGAGACAGGTCCGAAAAGTATCATCATAGATGAGAAACATGAATGACGATGTGCATAGCTCGATACCTATGAGGTAACTGCAACTGATTGGAAACTAGACCGACTCTTTCCAAAACCTCAAACGGCTCAACGTATCTCGGTGAAATCTTTCCCTGTCTTATAATCCTCATGTGTCCAAACCATGGTGTGACATGTAAGAAAACCTAATCTCTTACCTCAAACTCTAGTGGTTTTCTCCATTAATCATCATAATATTTATGGCGATACTATGTAGTATTCATCATCTTCCAAATCAACTCCACCTGCTCAGTGGTCTCCTAGATAAGACGAGGTCTCATCATAGCTACCTCCGGCCAACATAGGGGTGATTGGAATGTCCTGTCATACAAAGCCTCATAAGGTTCCATCTGAATCGTTGCTTAAAAATTGTAATTGTAGAAAAACTCCACTATGATTATGTGTCTCTTCCATGATCCCTTGAAATCTAGGATGCATGCTCGAAGCATGTCCTCCAACACCTGAATCATGCACTCGGACTGGCCATCATTCTGTAGATGGTAATCTTTACTCAGAAGTACTTGTATACCCAAGGCCCTCTATAGTCCCTACCTAAAAAAAGAGAAGTAAAATGAGAATCATTGTCTGTGTTTCATGTCCAAATGAATTTCAGAGAATAGAGCCATAAGATTTCACTCACTATTGGCCTCCTGCATTTCCTGTATCGGAGTCCTCATGCTCAACGCATCAGCCACTATGTTACCTTTCACAGGAGTGTATAAAAGCTCAAAGTCAATAGAATAAAGGTACTCAACCCACCTTTGTTGTCTCAAATTCAGATCATGCTGAGAAAATATATACTTGAGACTTTTTTGTTAGTTAAAACCACAAAATTCTCTCCCAAAATATAATGTCTCTAATGATGCAAATCATGCACAATTTTAGCTAACTCGAGATCATGCATCCAGTAATTCCTCTCATGTGCCTTAAACGGCCGAGACCCGTATGCAATGAATCCTTTCCCCTAAATAAGCACTACTGCAAGCCCGATACATGACACATCACAATAAACAGTGTAAATGTTTCCGGGCTCTGGATAAATTATTATCGGTGTTGTAGTCAACCTCACCTTCCGCTTCTGAAAGGCTAATCGCAAGAATATTTCCACAAGTACTTTTCACCCTACTTAGTCAGGCTATTCAACAGTACTACTAAGCATGATTTGTCTTAAATAAAGCACTTTTAGTAACCATATATCCCGAGAAAACATCATACATCAAATACATTCTTTGGTTGTTCCTAGAAAATTAATACGCTCACTTTCCCTGGGTCTACAGAAACTCCTGTCTTTGAGATAACATGACCTAAGAAGTGGATATAGTCCATCCAAAAGTGGAATTTTGAGATCTTAGTATATAAATGATTATCTCTCAGTGTAATCAAGATGATCTCAATATGGGCGATGTGGTCGTGTCGAGTATGAGAGTACACCAAGATTTCATCCATGAAGACTACCACAAAGGATTCTAAATAAATATGGAACACTCGGTTCATAGTTCCATGAAAACTAATAGGGCGTTCATGAGACTGAAAGGCATAACCACATAATTGTATAAAACATACCTTCTTCAAAAGTATATAAGAGGTATATTTGATGGTATAACATGCAATTTATGATAACGGAATCTCGTGACAATCTCCAAGAAAACCCTAGCTCCTCGAAGCTGATCAAAGAGATCATCAATCCTTGGAAAGTGATATCATTTCTTGACCATAAAATGGTTCATCTTATGATAAAACAAGAAAATTATGGGGGTACCGTCTTCCTTCTTCGCAAATAGGATAGTCAACCCCCAAGGAGAAGTATTGGGTTAGATGAAACCCTTTTCCTATAGCTCCTCTAACTAATTCTCAATCTTATGTAACTCTAGTGTATCCATCCTATAAGGAGGAATGGACACTAGTGTCTCTCCTGGAATAATCTCAAAAAATAAATCTACCTCTCACTCTAGAGGTAAACTTGAAAAGTTGTCTGGAAATACATCCCTGAAACGATCCACCACTGGAGGAAAGCCCATCTATGAAGTCCCCTAGTCATCTAGATATAAACTTCCAATCTAGGTGGTAATTCTTTCCATCCCATGATTATCGAGTCCATCTTTTCACTCCTAGGAATCTCATTCTCCCTTGTGTATAAAAGACATGCCTTATGGTGATGTGAAACTCACCCTATGGAGATATCAGTCAATGAAGATGTGGAAAGAGACTAACTAGTCCATTCTGATAATGACATCGAATCCTGTCATCTCTAATACAAATATGTCCTGTAAGAAGTGACGCACACTAAAATCAAGAGGGAACTCCTTAAAATGATATACACTATCCATTCCAATCCCCAACAGAGTGTATAGCATCATAACATCTTCATAAGTAAAGATACAGAGCCCAAGTCTCTCCAAAATGGAAACAGATATAAAACTAGGGGAGTCCCGTTTAACAAAAAGTGTAGAAGTTAAAACTGAGGAAACTATAATCATACATATAGTCATAGAGGGCGCAGGATCTTGCTCCTACTGGGTCTACTCCATTGCAAAATTATGACTTGTACCAAGTCCCTGTGACCCTACCTGACTACCTTAAGCTAATCCACCCTACTATTTCTAAAAGTCTGCTGACTGGATACCATGTCCATGACCTCCTCCTTGGCCTGAGTGGCTAGAAAAACCCCAGTTCCTTGACTAATGAGAAATCAGTGGTCCTTCTCCTGAATGTGGATTAATAAGAGAACCCCAATCACTAGATGCTGGTGAGAAAACCTAGAAAAACCCTGAAGATGGACCATCTTTCCACAAGATCGGTACTTAATTGGGTTATTTAGCACTGAGGTCTCATCTGTACACTCTAACCACACTAGTATAATACCACCTGGATACCTAAAGGAGTACCCCATCTACTTATATCTCCACGTGTAGACTCCCTACTGTGCTTCTTACTATCTATCAAAGGAGTACCAACTCTGGATGCCGAACCGCCCTGGATCATAGATCCAGACTCCCTAATATTTTGCCCAGTGATCAGTTCCTGGTTGACTATAGAAGATATGGAAGTCAACCTGAAGATGTTCTCCTAAGATCAGATGTCATGTCTGAGACCATCCTCAAACTTCCTGGCCAGAAATAACTCATCACCCCCCGGAATGGGTGTGAAGCACTACGAATCTATGAGGTGTCTCAAGATGGTCGAAGATAGATAGCATGGATTCTAACCATGATTCTGTAGCCTGAGTTCCTTCATCCCCTGAGAAAGTGGGGGGATGTTACTACTAAAAAACATGTGTCAACTCTACCATAGATGGGGCAGGATGCGGTTCTCCCTGGTAGGTCTACATAAACCTCATGAATCCTTATTGGAACTGTGCATCAGCACCCGTGTCCGATATAATAGTTGGTGCCAAGATAGGCACAATGGGAGGATCTGCTGGTAGTCCTTGATCTACCATTTCTCGTGTCTGGTTGTTTCTGTGTATCTAGTGTACAACCAAAGGAGATCTCAGTGGAATGACTCTACAAGTTCAAGAACACACCTTAGTTCAATATTATCAAGGACTGAAACTTAGAGGTTCCAGAAAGAATAGGAGAAGGAAAACAAACAAGTTTTAAAAAACAGGGGTACACATCATGTATAAACCCAACACAATGTTTTTCCTTAAGCTTTTAACATGGTGTGCACCTCTTCCAAACTTGGTCATGTAACACCCCATACACATGGAATGTTCCTTTTTGGACATAGCTTGTACTTGAATTTTCCCTCCTAGCCAAGTTTTTCTACACGTCTAAACCACAAGTTTCTCTCCTAGGTAACACTACATAGCATGTTTAGCCTATAAATGGTGTGTACCAATTATGTTCTAACCACCCATGTCATTAATCACATGGTCTAAGACACAATCGACTCTACACGACGTGCAATAATGGGACACAGCATGTAAAACCTAGTTGTTCATCCAACTGTGTCGTTAGTCACATAGCCGGATACATGGCCTCTTTGACATGGTGTGTACCCCTAGTACACAACTTGTTCTGCCCAAGTTTTCCAACCATGTGTCTCTGCTCACATAGTAAGTCACACTGTTAAAGGCAACACGGCATGTACATACAGTACACGGCGTGTACTTAAGAAAAGTTGTTCCTTCCAAAACATAAGAACACAGGGCATGTGTTCATGACACCACATGTCGTGTTGTCATGTTTTCAAGACATTGGGCCTCTAAAAATCCAGCAGAACCCTTAAAAACTTAAAAAAATATTCCATGTAATGAAAAATTATGACCTGTGAGAGCCTATACTTTCCCGAATCAATGTTTGACATCCTATTCCACATTACAACTTGACAAAAAATCAACTAAACATCATACATGATCCACCAAATTCCAATCCAAGAGGGACCATAACACCTCAGGGACCAATGTTCGGTGCCCATACAAATTAAATATTACATATCCCAATACCCTTTCAAAATAGTAGGTATTCTATCAAGATATCTATCATAATAGAATGCATATCTAGCACAACATCTATCACGACAACATGAAATCAGTAATGCACCATAAATTGCATGATAATAATGCATGACATCTGATCCCTATCAAGTTCCTATATGATGCATGAGATGGAATACCCTCATCTCATCGGTTTCAAACAAAAATACAACCTTGATAATATCAATGATAACAGCACAATAGAATTGAATCACCTAATGGTGAAATCAAATCCACTGTAACAATTGAAAAATTAGAAAAAAATGAAATATTCGAGGTAACATGGATTTTCCCTATACATGGGTTAGCTACTCCTAGGCATATTTTATTACCAACTACCTATTTCTTTCCATCCATGTCAATATGCTCCAAAAATTTAGACAAGACAGAAAAGAACCTCCTCTGATACCACTTTGTAACATGTCGGATCCAGGTGTTGCCAAAAGGTGCCCCGTACCCGGTTGGTCACATGGTCTCAAACACATTTCCCCGAACACTAAAGGCTTATGAATAGTAGTGATTCCCTTGGTTGTGATAGTGTGGAAACTCTTCCCTCATTGATAGAGTAACACAATGGAAATAAATAGTAAGCAGTAACGAAAGCAGTAATACCATACATTAAAGTAAACAGTAGATGACTAGTAGTATAAAAAACTACAACATATATATAATAAATGATGCATGTCACATGTATCTAGGAAAGAATCCAAAAAAGTCACAATTCTATAAATACAACACTGAAACCAAATTATAGGAAATAGTAAACTCCAAAAACATCAGAAACCTATGCTTGGTCTCATGCTCTCCAGCTCCAACAAAAATCAAGTACCTAATGAAGAATGGTGCTTAAACTTATCTATAAATATAACCATATAATCTATTTTCTTCTGAAATCATGTCCCAAATAGGGTGTGAGATTAATCCTAGTAAGTAACCACTAAATGATATGTGCCTAACTATCAGTGAATATATATTATAGGTAATATGCAGAAATGAAGCAATAAACTAGTAAGTACTCAAAATTAAATTATCCTACAATTTGAAATTTCATTCATTTGAATTTATAATTATTCAATCAATTGAATAACATAACCTCAGGATCTAGCCTAAGATTTGTATCCCCCTATATAATAGTAACAGTCGACGTATCAGAATACCATCTAATCAAACAAGTAAAACAAATTCCAAGCATGTGCTTTGTCTTGGCACTCTTGTCACAATCAATAAATCATTCACAAGAAACCCATTGGGAATGTTATCATAGTCTAACTCATCTGTTTTAACACATCATCAATTCAATAAAGATATAATGACCCTATGGGAAATCTCACACAGTCTAACCCCTGTAGTACCACAAAAACAAAGACTCTCTTAGGAAGAATTAACCGTCAATTCCCCCTACGATCTTTTAACAAATAACTATAGACTCTCGAAAGAAGAATTCAATGTACATTCCCCCTATGGTCTCGTAATGGTATACTATAAACACTATGAGGCAGAACTCACATTCAATCCCCCTTATGGTCTCGTAACGTAAATATAGCAGACACTCTAGGGAATCCATCAACGTCAATTCCCCCTACGGTCTAACTACACCAGGTTCTCACAGCCCTATGTAAAACAATCATGCATAAATGATATCCAGCTACCCAAAGTAATATGAACTACAATAAGGCTATGTAGCTACAATTCATAACACAAGAATTTAATAATTAGTAATTAAGCAAGCAACTCCAACCTAACTGTCAAGTCAAGTAAATAAGGTCTGCCTCATAGGAAACCTGGACCAAACAGCCATAAACATTCAAACAAAGAAATACACCCATGGGGTGTCCCCTAAACATGAAATTTATCATAATATATCAACAAAAACCCTTAATCTAATAATCGATATATGGAAGATGATAACAGGGTTCAATTCCTTAACCTGAAACACCCGAGTCATGGGTAATTGGCACTTAGGAATATATAACTCAAAGAAAAACTTTTAAAGGAAACAAAACACCAAACTTGATGTTGTATGGTGAACACTCTTGAATTTCAGCCCTTGAATCGGCCTAGAACGTCGTAGATCAACAAAAAGGTCAAAAACTTTCAACCATGGATAACTCGAGAAAGATGAGAAATCGAGAAGAGTGGCTCTAGAAGAATGAAGGACTCAACTATGGGATTCCAACTCACCCATCAGAGCTCTAATCAGACCATGGATAGAGAAATATTGGCTCAAAATTTGATCGTCGCTTCTGGTCACTCCTGGACAAACTGAGGTTAGAAGAAGATTGTTTTGGAGATGAGACGCAACCTCAGTCTGATTAATCAATCAAAAGAAAATGTACCCAAAATATACATTTAATGAACACACCATGTACTCACCTCAACCGGTCCCTGCTTTAGGTGGTCCACACATCCATGTACTCGGCTATTACACAGCCAGTACACGACTACCTGCAGTAATCGAGTACATGATTTTTACTTAGAAAATTTCCAAAAATCATCCTATTTCCTAAAAAGAACTCAAAATCAAGATCCATACTTGAAATGAAGATCTTGGTTCTTACACTTAATATAGTATCAGTCAAATTCCATTCAAGTGTTTAAGGAATATCAACATGAATTAGAAAACTAACATTGTAGATGATTAAGAAACTTCTCTCAGATTGTGGTGAACAGTATATTGACTTATCTTTCATTGGTAACTTAAAAGAGTGTAGGATACTGTAACGCCCAAGTTTTTTATGAGAAATATTTTGTTATCAAAAAAGGAATCTTTCACTACACACAACACTATTTGGGCTTTCTTTACACACAATCGCGTCCTTCCTCGATAGCTTGTGTTGTACGCAATACTAAGTTTCACTAAACAACGATATGCTATTAAAATATTATTAAAACTAGCCGTTATGAATAGTAATACCAACTTTTTTAAATTTAATAAATTTTAGCTTTTAAATTTGACTTCATTTTTGGATTCGGAATATCAAAATTACCCTAGGGTGAAGTTTTGGTATTTTTCCGAAAACTTTCAATTTTTGATGAATAGCGAAAACACTGGGTTACTATTTAAAAACGAACTTTTTATTTAAACAATTATTTATTATATTAAAAATCATTTTAGGTAAAAATTGATACATAATACCTATATAAGTTCAATGTAATTAATTTGAGTCATTTTAGATATATAAAAATTTTATTGAACTTTTCACCGTCTTTTACCCACCTCCTAGGAGAGTTTAAAAATTTACATAAAACTTAATTTTACCGCTTTTGTTAGTGTAATTTCGAAATTAAAAGAGACATGATTAACATCATGGAGTAAAATTTGCTTCAATAAGATAAAAATAAGTTTTGGTGAATAGTAACTTTTTACTTTTATTTACCACGGTTAAAAGTAAATATTGTAATTAATGGTAAAAATGGTATTATTATTACCCTAACACATGTCTTAATTCTATTGGATAAGTTTAATTCGACCAAAAACAACCTTAGTAAAAAACATATGACCATTTAGGTCCACTTGTATTAGATAAGGACATTTATTATTATTTTATTTAAAGAATAGTTAAAATAGTTAAAATCAACGTTTAATAACTAAAACATTTTTAATATAGGGTTATAAACAAGATAAATTCGACTATAAATATTCATTAGAAATATAAAAAGATTTACTAAATAATCATATTTTATTTATAATTTTTACACTTTAAATAATTTAATTTATCTATGACACAATGATGATGCATTAATTACCTTATTAAGGAAATATTAACATAATTGATATTATAAATACCCAAATAAATGTAATTTGAGACTTTTTATGAATTACACTAATTTTATATGTTAATATTACATATTATTATTTATTAAATTAACGTTTTTTTAACAAATCATTCTGTTATGATTTTCAAAAAATCAATTACCAAATAGTGTCAAAATTGACATAAAATAGTTTTTAAAACAAATATTATATTATTAATTGTTATTTTATTCCTAAAAATCTATTTTTTGTCCAAATGACTTAGATAAGGTTATATATATTAATAATTAACCACTTGGGATTCTTTTGTCTTGTTATAGGAAGTTTATTAGCCATATAGTGTGAGAAAACAAGAAGACACGGTAAAAGTTAAATTATTTAACTTAGAGTTAAATCTAAATGATAAGGTTAAAATAGTAGCCTAAACTTGTCAAAAATATATTGGTTGAGAGTATTGCGACCCATCCCCACCTTATCTTAAAAATAAATCAATTTGGAGCTATTAAAAACCGAATATCACTTTATTATAAAATAATATTTTAAGTTTTTCCTAAAGTGCCTCTCTCCTCCCTTATAAAAGGGCACCACCTCCCTATCCTCCTCACGCCACTTTGAGCCTTCAATATCGGTAAACCCATGCCAATATCTCTTCTCCAATTCCCTAGAAACATCCTAGAGGTCATGGTCTTCTTAAAATACCATCTTTAGTGCCCTAATAGGAGGTTAAGAAGTGGCACTTCAAAGAAGAGGTAATGTCCATTACCGATTCTTTCAACTTTATTTATTCTTCTAATTACTCTTATTTAGTTGTTTTATTATTAATTAATAACATCAGTATCACTCATATACTGATATGTTGTTATAAATATGAAACAAGCATATTTCACCTTATATCCATCCTTTGGAAAATGAAATCACTGCGCGTGGGTACGTACGGAATACCGTCTCCACGCCGTGGTGTAATCTGTTTTCCACCACCACATTACTTGGATGGGTATAATGGTGTAAATAATAACTATATATGATTATTTTAAATTGATATTGATTCTGAAATAGTATACATACACTTCAATACAATTCTACGATCATGGGAATGATATCATCGCTCGTGCGTACGTACGGCCTACCGTCTCCGTGATGTGATGCAACTTGTTCTACATGATCTTCAATGCATAATGATTATATAAATGAATTGAATGAATAAATATGATATATATTACAATAATACCATTCTGTAAATGAGTTATCTATAACCTAAAAATAAGAATAAGAATTTATTCGACAAAACACTCATAAGAACAAAAAGTAATAAACGACTGAATAACAAGTAGTAATGAAATATTACTAATACGGAGCTAAGAATATGACCATATATGATATCATAACAATTATCATGATTCTATAATACATCAATAACATCATTTAAATCATTATACAGGAGGTTCGGACACGTACGAAGAAAATCGGACCTAAGGTAAGGGAAAATCCCACAATCTCATTTTTATCCGAGATTGATTATACATTGGTATTTACTAGGGTGTATTTATCATCCAAATCCTTGTTTCCACAATATATAATATTATTTATATCCTCCTACAATTGTTTAAATCCAATTTTACCCTTCGGTGAGTTTTTAGTAAAAGATATGAAAGGAATCTTTTGTCGTTTTTAGTACGAGGTACTTTTTTGACTTTTCCGACCAAAGTACGAGAAGAATGTTTTTCTTTAACTTATACGGAAATAATGGATTTTTAGAACATTATTTACATGAATCCTAATTTACAAGTTTTCAAGTTTATTTTTAATCTACTTCTTTTAGTTTAAATTTTTATGACATGTTAAGAAATGAAAAATGTTTTTGAAGTAGAAAGGATAATTTCCTCAAGAATGGAGTTCAAGTTTTTTATCAAAATTATTTTCCATCTAAGATAATATAGGGTTCTATTTATATCCCTATTTTTACATTTAATTGATTATGTTATGATGGAATTATTTTTATGAAGTCCTTTTATCTTATATGATTTATGTTATGATGGTATGATGTTTAAGAATCCCATTTTTATTACATGGGTTATGCTATGATGTATGATTTATGATATTGTGGCACACATAAGAATGGTGTCATTATGAGATGGGTGGGACCTATAACTACCTCCAATTTATTGGGTAAGGATTTATATCTCATGAGATAGACATGGATGGAACGACAGGTTAATCCGGTTCAGTGATACAGGACTGAAACGAGGAGGGAACTCAGTTCAGAAATGGACTTTGTCTGCTAGGATAGTCTTGGAAATGAGTCTTGACTACTAAGAAATGATTCTCTATGATTATTTTTATATTCCACAAAGTTTCATGTTATGATCATTGGGATTACATTTCACTACTATGATTTATCCCATGTTATGAAATTATGATCTCTTTTGCAAGTTAAGATTTCCAAAATGTTATGTTCTTATGAATATGATGTGATTGATATTTATTTTGTTTACCCTTACTGAGCATTTGAGGTCACCGTTTTGTATGTTTTGTTTTCCCCAGATTAGGAAGAAGGGTATTAAGTAAGATATACCAAAAGGCACTCTAGATATGATAAAATAAAAGGGTGACAGTGTAGATGATTTATGAACCAATTGTTTATGTTTCCCAGTTTATAAAGACACTATACCTATAAGGTCTTTTCATAGTTTTTTTATATGTTGTAATAAGTGTGCTTCAATTCTGAAGTAATAACAATGTGTGTAAAGTATGGGTCATTATAGTTTGTATTAGAGGAAAGGTATAGTCAACCTTTGGAAACTAGGATGTGAAAGCCTTAGTAAGAACCCTAAGGATAAGTCTAAGCATAGAACACAATCTTCGTGTTTTAGAAATGGCCATGAACAACCTATGATAAGACCTTAAGTGTAAAATTTTATTCTTGATTATGTGGTTTTCATATTATAATTAGTGTTTCTCACACTATTCTTCTTGGTTTTAGTCAATGGCTGGAACCCGAAGGAACTGTGTGAATGTTGAATGTGATGGGAAATGCAATGATTTCCCCAATGAGAAACCAAACGTTTTGGGAGATGGAATGAAAAATCTTGTATCCATGATCGCAAAACTTTCTTAAGTTATGAATAATTCAGGACTTCCAAACGAGAAAAGGAAAAAGCAACACTCTGTTGAATCCTTCATGAGGCACCATCCACCCTCATTCAGCGGGTCTACTGATCCATTAGTTGCTAAACAATGGATCAGTACTACTAAAAAGATATTTTCAGTTCTTTAATGTTCTGAACATGATAAAGTCATCTTAGCAGTATATCATTTGGAAGGTGAAGCTGATAAATGGTGGAATCTTATCAAGAATACAAGGAAAAGGGATGAAATTGAATCCATGGAATGGGACGAGTTCAAGAACATATTTTCCAATAAGTACTTCCCCTGTATTCTTCGAACAAAGATGGAGAAGGAGTTTCTTGAACTGAAGCAAAAGGATGATGAATTTGTTGGTACCTACAAGGAAAATTTTACAAGACTTGAAAGGTATGCTTTTGGGATTATTATCCAACCTGAGAGTAATATTGATCGATTCTTTAGTGGATTAAAACCAAGTCTCTGAAGGGAATTAGCCATAAGGGACTTTAGTAGCTACGAGGAAATTGTTCGATGTGCTCTCAAGGTTGAGATGGAGATTAGAGTAACCCATCAGTCATATGGGTTTGATAAGAAGAGGAAAATGGAATTCAAAAAGAAATATAAATACCACACTAAAAATAAGATGAGTTTTCCCTTATGCTCAAAGTGTGGAAATAAATATGGATGTAGTTGTCTTAAAGGGACAAGTAAATGTTTCAAATGTGGAAAGGAAGGTCACCGGGCATTTGAATTCCACAATGATGGGAAGAAGATGTCTAGTGATGTGAACAAAGAAAAGGCTACACAGAGTGAACCTTCTACACTTCAATGTTACAAGTTCAAGGAAATGGGGAATTATGCCAATCAATTCCCTAATCCAAGGGTTTTTTATGATGATCGACGTCAACAAACTCTTAAGGCCAAAGACAAAGGAAATTCACATGAAATTTCTACCAGCGATGTGGAGTTTGATAACGAAGTGGTGAAAGGTACACTTACCATCCACTCTAAAGTAGCAAATGTTTTATTTGATTATGGATCCACCCAATCTTTTATTTCTGAAGAATTTTCTATAGGTATCACTGTATTACCTCAACAATTTGATGTTTAGTTAGCCGTGACAACCCCTAATGGCACAACAGTCGCATTAAAAGTTTATAATTCTTCTATGATTGAAGTTTGTGGGAAAGTGCTTCTTGTAAATCTTGTGATCCTTCCTATAGTGGAATTTTATGTGATTCTTTGCATGGATTGTATTTCTTTATATGGAGCTCATATCAATTTCCAAAGAAGGGAAGTCACATTTCATATTCCAGATCAATCTAGGATCGTCTATCGATGCAAGGATGAACATAACCTTCCGGTGGAAATTTATTCTATATTATGGGTATTGATTCCACTAAATGAAGGTTATTTATCTCAAATGGTTGGAGAGAAACTCACGATTAATAATATGCCCATTTTATGGGAGTTTGATGATGTCTTTCTGTAGGAATTTCCTGGTCTTCCACCAAATTGTGATGTTGAGTTTTCAATAGAACTCATACCGGGTGCTTTACCTATTTCAAATACACCTTATAGAATGACCCCAATTGAGTTGGAGGAATTGAAGAAGAAACTCCAAGAGAATGTTGATAAGAGATTCATACGCCCTAGTGCATCACCTTGGGGAGAACCTGTTTTGTTTGTTAAGAAGAAATATGGATCAATGAGACTCTGCATTGATTATCGAGAACTTAACAAAATCACTATCAAGAACAAATATCCTCTCCCACGCATTGATGACTTATTTGACCAACTACACGGAGCTCAATACTTTTCCAAGATTGATCTTCATTTAGGGTATCATAAATTAAGGGTCAAAATGGAGGATATACCAAATACGGCTTTCCGTACAAGGTATGGACACTATGAATTTATAGTGATGCCATTTGGTCTTACTAATTCCCCTGCTATCATCATGGATCAATTGAATAGAGTATTTAGAGACTATCTTGATCAGTTTTTGGTAGACTTTATAGAAGATATTCTTGTCTATTCAAAGAGCAAGGAAGAACATGAAGATCACTTGAGAATTGTATTGAAGACCATGAGAAAGGAGAAGCTTTATGCCAAATTTACCAAGTGTGAATTTTGGCTTCAAAAATTTTCATTTTTGGGCCACATAATCTCAAAAGAGGGGATATCTGTGGATCCAGCAAAAATAGATGTTATCGAAAGATGGTCGAGACCAACAACAGTAACTGAGATCCGAAGTTTTCTTGGTTTGGATGGATATTATCGACGTTTTGTGAAATATTTTTCATGATTATCTAACCCACTCACTAGGTTGACTCGAAAAGGAGTTAAGTTTGTTTGGATAGAGGAGTGTGAAGAGAATTTCAATGAGTTAAAAAAAGATTATCCAGTGCACCTATGCTCACACTGCCTTGTAGTAGAGAAAGGTTTGTGATCTACATTGTTGCATCCAAGAAGGGATTGGGGTGTGTTCTCATGCAAAATGATATAGTGATAGTTTATGCCTCATGATAGTTGAAAATCCATGAGCAAAATTACCCAAATCATGATTTGGAGTTAGCTGCGGTAATCTTTTCATTAAAAATATGGAGGCATTATCTTTATGGTGAAAGGTGTGATATTTATACTGATCATAAAATTTTAAAGTATATTTTCACACAAAAGGAGCTGAATATGTTCCAAAGAAGATGGTTGGAGCTGATTAAGGATTACGACTACTCAATTCATTACCACCCTGGGAAATCAGACAATGTGGCAGATGCATTAAGTCGACAAGACCATGCTAGCTTATCCATGATGAGGATCACAAAAGATCCAATATTTATGGATTTACAAAGGATGGATCTTGTAATTATAATGGAAGGGGAAAAATCTTATCTTTATCAAATGAATGTTCAGACATCTATACATGTGAAGATTAAAGAGGCACAAAAAGAAGATGTAGAGTTTCAAAAGAAGGTGAGAAATGTTCCAGAATTCAACCTTGATTGTGATGGGATAATAAGGTTCAGGAATCGGGTTTGTGTTCCTCCCATCGCAGAATTAAAGAAGGATCTGCTGGATGAGGCTCGTAGTTCTTCATTATCTATTCATCCTGGAAGCACGAATATGTATAGGGACATGAAAGAGTACTTCTGGTGGGATGGCATGAAAATAGATGTTGTTGAATATGTCTCTCGATGATTAGTTTTTCAGGAAGTTAAAGCTGAGAGACAAAAGTCTAAGGGGATGTTAAAACCATTACCCATACCTGAATGGAAATGGGAAAACATTAGTATGGACTTTGTCACCAGACTTCCTAAAACATCCAAAGGCAATAATGATATCTGGGTCATATTTGATCATCTTACAAAGTCGGCACACTTCATTGCTATTAGAGAGGATTTCCCTCTCGATCAGCTTGCCAGGATATATATAAAGGAAGGGATAATATTTCATGGAGTACCACTTTCCATTATATATGATCGGGATCTGAGGTTTCCCTAAAAGTTTTGGTGAAGTCTTCAGTATACTCTGGATACAGATTTTAGTTTCAGCACTTCTTATCATCCTCAGACAGATGGTCAGTCTGAGAGAATAATTCAAACTCTAGAAGATATGTTAAGATCTAGATCTATGGATTTCAAAGGTGGTTGGGATCAACACCTACCTTTGGTGTAATTTTCTTATAATAATATCTTTCACTCCAGTATTCATATGGCTCCTTATGAAACTCTCTATGGAAAGAAATGCAGGACTCCAACTTGCTGGGATGAAGTTGGGGAAAGAAAGATATTAAGACCTGATCTTGTTGATGGGATGGCAGAAAAGGTCAGATTTATTCAACAACACATTAGACCAGCTCAGAGTCGACAAAAAAGTTATGTAGATAACCGAAGAAAAGACCTAAAGTTTGAAGTGGGTGATAAAGTGTTCTTACGAATATCTCCTTGGAAGAGAGTAAGGAGATTTGGAAAGAAGGGAAAGGTGAGCCCTATGTATATCGGTCCTTTCGAAATACTGGATCGTGTTGGGAAGGTAGATTACCGATTGGCGCTTCCACAGAATCTCTCTCAACTTCACGATGTGTTCCATGTATCTCTTCTGAGAAAGTACATACCTGATCCTTCACATGTACTCAGCTCAGAAGTTGTACCGCTGGAGTAAGATCTTTCTTATGAAGAACAGCCGATAGAGATTCTGGATCATAGTGAAAAAGTCCTAAGAAACAAGACCACTCTCTTGGGGAAAGTTTTATGGAGGAACCACCAATTAGAAGAAGCTATATGGGATCTTAGGATATGATGAGGGAGAGTTATCCTCATCTATTTGTTACAAAGTGATGAATTTTGAGGGCGAAATTTATTTTAAGCGGGGTAGAATGTAACACCCGAGTTTTTTATGAGAAATATTTTGTTATCATTAAATGAATATTTCACTACACACAACACTAGCTTGGCATTATTTATACGCAATCGCGACATTCCTCAATAGCTTGCATTGTACGCAATACCGAGTTTCACTAAACAACGATATGCTATTAAAATATTTTTAAAACTAACCGTTAGGAATAGTAATACCCACTTTTGGAAATTTTATAAATTTTATATTTTAAAATGGACTTCATTTTTGGATTCAGAATATCAAAATTAGCCTATGTTGAATTTTTGGTATTTTTCTAAAAACTTTCAATTTTTGATGAATAGTGAAAACACTCGGTTACAATTTAAAAACCGACTTTTTATTTAAATAATTATTTATTTTATTTAAATTTATTTTAGGTCAAAATTGATACATAATACCTATATAAGTTAAATGAAATTCATTGGAGTCATTTTATAATAATTTTAGATATATAAAAATTTTATTGTACTTTTCACCATCTTTTACCCACCACCAAGGAGAGTTTAAAAAATTACATAAAACTTAATTTTACCGCTTCTGTGATTGGAATTTTGAAAATCCATAAGACATGGTTAACATAAAGGAGTAATATATGGTTCAATAAGATAAAAATATTTTTTGGTGAATAGTTACCTTTTACTTTTATTTACCACGATTAAAAGTAAATCGGGTAATTAAGGGTAAAAATGGTATTATTATTACGCTAACACATGTCCTAATTCTATTGGATAAGTTTAATTCAACCAAAAACAACCTTAGGAATAAAATATGAAAATTTAGGTCCACCTGTATTAGATTAGGACATTTATTATTATTTTATTTAAAGAATAGTAAAAATAGTTAAAATCAATGTTTAATAACAAAAAAGTTTTTAATATAGGGTTATACATAAGATAAATTCAACTATAAATATTAATTAGAAATATAAAAATATTTCCTACATAATGGTATTTTATTTATAATTTTTATACTTTAAATAATTTAATTTATCTATGACACAATGATGATGCAGTAATTTCCTTATTAAGGAAATATTAACATAATTGATATTATAAATACCCAAATAAATGTAATTTGAGACTTTTTATGAATTACACTAATTTTATAGGTTAATATGACATATTAGTAGTGATTTAATTAAAAATTTTCTAACTAATAATTCTGTTATGATTTTTAAAAAATCAATTACCAAATAGTGTCAAAATTAACATAAAATAGTTTTTAAAACAATTATTATATTATTAATTGTTATTTTATTTATAAAAATCTACGGTTCAGAAAAATGACTTAGATAAGGTTATATATATTAATAATAAACCACTAGGGATTCGTTTGTCTTGTTATAGGAAGTTTATTAACCATATAGGGTAAGAAAACAAGAAGACACGGTAAAAGTTAAATTATTTAACTTAGAGTTAAATCTAAATGATAAGGTTAAAATAGTAAGTTAAACTTGTCTAAAATCTATTGGTTGATAGGATTTCAACCCATACCCACCTTGTCTTCGAAATAAATCAATTTGGAGCTATTGAAAACAGAACATGACTTTATTATAAAATAATATTTTATGTTTTTCCTAAAGTGCCCCTCTCCTCCCTTATAAAAGGGCACCTCCTCCCTCTCCTCCTCATACCACTTTAAGCCTTGAATACCGGACAACCCCTGCCAATTTCTCTTCTCCACTTCCTTAGAAACATCCTATAGGTCCTGGTATTCTTCAAATACCATATTTAGTGCCATAAGAGGAGGTTAAGAAGAAGCGCTTCAAAGAAGAGGTAATGTATGTTACCGATTCTTTCAACTTTATTTCTTCTTCTACTTCCTCTTCTTTAGTTATTTCATTATGAAGTAATAAAATAAGTATCACTCATATACTGATATGTTATTATAAATATGAAACAACCCTATTTCACCTTCTATCCATCCTATGGAAAACAAAATCACCGCGCGTGCGTACGTACGGAATACCGTCTCCACGCCGTGGTGTAATCTGTTTTCCACCACCACCTTACTTGGATGGGTATAATGGTGTAAAGAATAACTATATATGATTATATTAAATTTATATTTATTCTTAAATATTATACATACACTTCAATACAATTCCACGATCATGGGAACGATATCATTGCTCGTGCGTACGCACGGTCTACCGTCTCCACGATGTGATGCGACTCGTTATACATGATCTTCAATGCATAATGATTATATAAATGAATTGAATGAATAAATATGATATATATTACACTAATACCATTCTTTAAATGTGTTATCTATAACCTAAAAATAATAATAATAATGTATTCGACAAAACACACATAAGAACAAAAAGCAATAAACACCCGAGTAACAAGTAGCAATGAAATATTACTAATACGAAGCTAAGAATATGACCATATATGATATCATAACAATTATTAAGATTCTGGAATACATCAATAACATTATTTAAATCATTATACATGACGTTCGTACACGTACGATGAAAATCTGACCTAAGGTAAGGGAAAATATCACAATCTCATTTTTATCCGAGATTGATTATACATTGGTATTTACTAGGGTGTATTTATCATCCACATCCATGTTTCCTCAATATGAAATATTATTTATATCCTCCTACAATTTTTTAAATCCAATTTTTCCCTTCAGTGAGTTTTTAGTAAAATATATGAAAGGAATCTTTTGTCATTTTTAGTACGAGGTGCTTTATTGACTTTTCCGGCCAATGTACGAGAAGAATGTTTTTCTTTAACTTATACGGAAAGAATGGATTTCTAGAAAATTATTTCCATGAAGCCTACTTTACAAGTTTTCAAGTTTATTTTTAATCAACTTCTTTTAGTTTAAAATTTTATGACATGTTAAGAATGTAAAAAATATTTTTGAAGTAGAAAGGATATTTTTCTCAAGAATAGAGTTCAAGTATTTTATCTAAATTATTTTCCATCTAAGATAATATAGGGTTCTGTTTCTATCCATATTTTTACATTTATTTGATTATGTTTTCATGGAATTATTTTTATGAAGTCCTTTTATCTTATATGATTTATGTTATGATGGCATGATTTTTAAGAATCCCATTTTTATTACATGGGTTATGCTATGATGTATGATTTATGATCTTGTGGCACACATAAGAATGGTATCATTATGAGATGGGTGGGACCTATATCTCCCTCCAATGCATTGGGTAAAGATTTCTATCTCATGAGATAGACATGGCTAGAACGGAAGGTTAATCCGGTTCAGTGATACAGGACTGAAACGAGGAGTGAACTCGGTTCAGAAACAGACTTTGTCCGCTATGATAGTCTTGGCAATGAGTCTTGACTACTAAGAAATGATTCTCTATGATTATGTGTGTCTTCCACAAAGTTTCGTGTTATAATTATTGGGATTACATTTCACTACTCTGATTTATCCCATGTTATGAAATTATGATCTCTTTTGCAGGTTATGATTTCCAAAATGTTATGTTCTTATGAATATGATGTGATTGATATTTCTTTTGTTTACCCTTACTGAGAATTTGAGCTCACCCTTTTTTATGTTTTCTTTTCCCCAGATCAGGAAGAAGGGTATTAAATAAGATATTCCAAAAGGGACTCTAGATATGATAAAATAAAAGGGAGGTAGTGTAGATGATTTATGAACTAGTTGTTTAAGTTTCCCAGTTTCTAAAGACACTATACCTATACGGTCCTTTCATGGTTTTGTTATATGTTTTAATAATTGTGCTTAAATTTTGAAGTAATAACAATTTATGTAAATTATAGGTCGTTATAGATATTATCCCAAATCACTTCTCATTATACACCACAGTGTAATGGTGTTAGTGAATGGTGGAATCAGAATCTTCTAGGCATGGTTAGATCAATGATTTTTTAGGAAACTATTTTGTTATCCTTTTCAGGATACACCTTATAGACATCAGTATATACCCTTAACCAAGTACCAAATAAAGCTATAGATGGGATTCCATATGAGTTGTGGTATAGATAAAATCACAGTCTATCACACATACATGTATAATGATGTGATTATTTTTTCAATACTATACCTAGTTGCAATTTGGTATTTCGAATCTTGAAGTTAATCATTATATGTTATCCTAAATAAACTAAATTATATTACCTATATAACCCTTCAAATAAGAAATTTATTATGGTGACTCATGCCATGTTTCTGGAAATAAAAACACATTTCCAATGGAAATAGTGGGATTAATATTGACTTTGATGAAGTTGATGCTATAGATATAGAATATTTGGTACGGTAATAGTATCCCCAAGATGTATTTAGAGATGAAGAAGTTCCTGAGTCACAAGTACTGTGTAGGTTAACTCAAGAGATTGGAGAACTAGATAATTATCATATTATTATCACCCAGTTAGGTAAAACATTAATATTAGATAATGATGAACCTATAATCTATATGGAAGCATTATATGGAAAGGATGATTCTATGTGGAAATATGTTATGTATCAGATACAGATTCCATGTACTAAGAACTTGATTGTATTTTGGTAGACTCTCCAGCTAATGTAAAACCAATTGGGTGAAAATGGATATTCCTGAAAAAACTAGAATTGGATGGTATGGTCAATTCATATATAGAAATACTGGTAGAGAATTTTTTTAGGTGACATCAATGTATACTCTATGACAAAGCCTTCTCACCAGTAGTGATGCTTTAATACATCATAATATTACTTGTAATGGTAGCTTTCCATGATTATGAGATTTAGAAAATGGATGTCAAAACTATTTTTCTAAATGGGATGTTGGTTGAATATATATATATATATATGTTTCAACCTGAAGGGTTTTTTAATCCATAGAGTGCCAAAAAAAGTGTGCAAACTTCAAAGATCCATTTTTCATTGAATTAGGCATCGTGGATATGGAATGTTTGTTTTGATAAGGCCATAAAATAATTTTGTTTTTTAATTTCAATAACAAAATAGATCCTTGTGTCTATAAGAAGATAAATGGGAATTACATAATTTTACTAGTATTATATGTTGATGATATATTAATTGTTGGAAATGAAGTGTAGGTCTTATAGTCAGTTAAGATAGAGTTAAATGAATGTTTCTCTATGAAAGACATAGGTTTATAAGCCTATTTTATAAGAATTAAGATCTATCAAGATAAATCTTAGAGTTCTTTTGGGATTAGTCAAATTATATATATTTAAAATTTACTCAAAATGTATAGTATAGAGAAATATAACTGAGGGTTATTTCCATGGTAATTTGGTATCATTGTCTCCTTTAAAATTTATCCACAAACATTGGAGGATACTAAATGAATGAGAAGATTCCCCTATGCCTCTATAGTGGGATCTATAATGTATTCCAAACTATATGCTAGGTTTTATGTTCCCATTTCTTTAATCATGGTGGAAAGATATCTTGCTAATCCAAGGGAGTACATTGGGTAGCTGTAAATACTATCCTAAAGAACTTGAGTCCTACAAGGATATTTTTCCTATGTATAGAGGATATGGGGAACTAGTAATGAGACGATACATTATTTCTAGCATCCAAAAATATCATAATGATCTAAAATCACATTTATGCTATTTTTTTTAATAGTGGTTTAGTAAGCTAGATAATCTTGATTAAACCTATGGTTTCCAATTCTAAAGTAGAATTAGAGTATATAAAGGCTTCTGATGGAACAAAGGAAGTAGTCTGGGTATGTTTCTTTGTTTCAAACAATAGTTTTGTTCCTCTAAATTTGGACCATGATCTAGTTTATTGTGATAATACTAAAGTTGTGGAGCACTCCAAGGATCCCAGGCCACACCTGAGGACAAGGCATATACTATCTATGTTTCAAATATTGTGGTATTTTACCTAGAGAGTAGAAGTAATAATTAACATATTAGCCATGGAGGCTAACCAAGAATACCATTGACTAAACCTATATCAATGTAGAGGAATGATTCTCATGTAACAGCTAGCGGGTTGAGACATATTAGAAGTTGTATCTAGTGTAAGTGGGAGTGTTGGAAGTGGGTTACCTAGAACCTAATTATGTATGTACATTAATTACCATAAAATATATATATATATATTAATCTATACATGAGTTTATCTTACCATAATAGTGTATATACACATGTGTCCTCTATATTTGTGGTAATTTCATTAGATTTAATGTCATAGAAAAAGGTTATATCGATTTCTAGGATATAATGAGAACCTAGAGATACCATAATAGTATTATTTAAGATATTTCATATTATCTAGATATATAAAATTTATAGGAAGAATAATATGTGCATCCATCTAGTGTTGGGGGCTAATAAACATGAACACGTCTTCTCACGAAGTTCGTACTTGGTGATCTTGAGTAGATGAGATCATGATGACAGACCCGCCAATAAGAACACAACAAGTTTATGTTATAATTGGTTATTTATATATATATACATGTGTATTGGTCTCCTGAATTGATATTTTTATCAATTTTTTTATTATCATGTACTTTTATGAAGGGAAAAAACAATGACATTGAAGTCATGGTGAGGTATATTGTGTTGGGTGCATCATTGGGGTTATGAAAATGGTTGAATAATCAAGATTAACTTTTTCTCTTTAGAGTTAAGGAAGTGACATCTAGGGACTAGTTGATCAAGATGGTAGAACCTTTGTAAATACATGTCCATGGTATTTGAAGGTAAGTCTTCCGATTTAGATCAACAAATAATAAAGCAATGATGGATGACGACACAAGTTGCGCATCCTTCTTTATGATATATCACAAGATAGAGAGATTATAATGCAAAGTGCATGTTCATATAAAAGGGTTTCATTTCTATAACTATTTATTATCTTTTTAGGGGTCTTTATGGGTTTCTAGACTCCACTCTTAGTCTATGAATACTATTCACTACTATTGAGATAAGGTCCTAGAGGGTCATTAATGGTACTCCAAAAGAAAATTGCACATGTTGTCAAGGTCCTAGGAAAGTATATTTTATCTCATTTATCTAATTATTTATTACTAAAGATTACCTAAGTCATCTCATCAATCACTTGGTGGTCTATGGAAGGCTTAACTATATTAATGCTTTCGGGGGACTCAATGTCCCTACTCATCTTCTCTATAAAAATTCTATTATTCTATTATTTCATGGTACAAGGAGGAACACTTTGAACCTTAATGAAATGATTCATCTTTATGAGAATGTATTGGGACAATCCATTAGTTTGGATAAGTCTTTTATCTACTTCGGTAAGAAGTTTACACTAATCCAAAAAATCTATTATTTGGATGGACACGGGGATAAGAGAGGGTTCCATTAAATTTTTCTATCATGGTGTCCCATTATTTTGGGGAAGGATGAGAGATAGTTACAACATTAATATTGTTGATCAGATTAATTATCAACATTCCCCTTGGAAATTAATGGATTTGTCAATGTCTATCCATATTCCTCTTGTCAAATCAACAATTTTTTTCTAAGTTGGTTCACTATTTCATGATCTTTAAATGGCCCATAGAACTTATGAAAAATAGAATGATTTTATTAGGAACATTTTATTGAGTGGTAGTATCCTTAATAGGAAGATGATCATGATTTATTGGAGAAAATGTTGTAAATCTCTTAGCAATGGATGTAAGGGATAAAAAATGTTAATATTTTCAATGAAGCTATCCTGGTAAGCTTTACATGGAAGCTCATCAATTTCAATTTATTGGATTTGGGTTTCCTTAGAGGAATAATACTAGATAAATTGAGGAATAAAAATCATACTTACATGGATTAATCCCTTTTTCCAAGAATTAAATATTATTTTTCCAGTATTATGGTCCATTATAGTAGAATTTTTCCTCTCCAATTCTAGATAGATAAATGGACTGGATCCCCCCTTATTGATGATTATCATCCTTTAGTAAACTCTTAGTTCTTTATTATATATTTTATTGATTCTTATTCATTGAATTTTCCAATTTAAATTAGTTGTTTCATTGATAATTTTCCCTTTGTTCCATGTGAGGATATATTAATTTAGGAACCATCCAAAAAAGAAATCATATCCAGAAAACATTATTACCAATTCACTATTATTGATACCTTTCATTTTTTATCATTGGATCATGATATTTAATATGGCTTGGATATGGCCTTCATTTCTTACTTTAATATGGAGGATTACTCAAAAACTTTCTCCTTTGGATTGATGCTTATAAAATTTTGGCTTCTCTCTTTTCTACAGTTTTAGATTGTGAAGCCAAAATAGAAAGGACATTGGTCATCTATTTATAAATTTTGATACTTCATATAAGATATGGAGGTTATTTCATGACCTGTTTGAATTATTGATTCCAAGTCTTGATTTGATCGATTCTATGTGGAAGCATGAAAGGGGACATCTCTCCTTACAACACTAAAATATATTTTAAGTGGCAGTGGAAGAATTGAAATCAGGTTTTTTTAGAAATATAATTCAAGATATCATTGTTATAAGATTTTTGGGTGTTTCTGGAAACTATAAACCACCAACAAGGACTTTGAAAGTGTTTAGGTATCCTCTTTTTTATTATTGGATAAAAATCAATTTTCAGGGTTCTTCTAAAGTAAATCTTGGACCTTCAGGTTGTGGTGTATCTTATCATGATCATAGTGATAAAATTAATGGTTTTTTATGGTTTATATGGATAGGAATCATCTATTGAAGTTTAGATTCATGGAATTGTTAATGTGGTGTCGTTTTCTAAATCCACAGGCCGGAATGACGTGTGGATTGAAAGCGACTCTACTAAAATTTTGAAAGCCTTTAGAATTGCTAATTTTTACCTTTCAAGATGGGGTACTGCTAAATGGATAGAATTATTGAATTATCTCATAAGCATTAATCACATCATTACTCATGTATATCGGGAGGTGAATTTCATTTCAGATGCTCTTTCCAATAGTGGAATTGGCACTTGTCTTACCTAGCTGGATGATATTCCTTATGAATTCCTCGCTCTTTGTATCAGTGATTATTGTAAAATCGTATCTTTCATAATTTTGTATTGTTTTTCATCAATGATAATCCTTGGACTTTGTGGTCAAGGTATATTTTCTGAAAAAAAAAATTGGTTTCAATTTCTTCAATAAATGAATTTAAAAGTGTTTAAGTAAATACACGGAATAATATTATACGAATGAACACTATTTAAATATTCATGGTTCATTTAATTTTAGCAGTAATTTTGAATCAAGTTAATGAATCATTTTTATCAAGTAATATATTTATCATTTATTACAAGTAGGTTATAAAAACAAATGATTTTTATGACACTATTAGTCCAATATAATTTCTTATTTAGTGGAAGTTAGATACATGATGGTTGGGGAACCCTAACTGGGTATTTGGAAATCCACTAAATAAGTATAGGAGAATATAATTATGTAGCCTATTCATCAATCAGAATTGAGAGCTTCTCTATCGTCCCACATCCTAAAGAAATAAATGCTTTATCTAAGAGTCTAATCCAATAATGCCTTCACGGATCAAAGGCACGAGATCAAAGTGATCATTACAATGTTGAAGAAATCGTTAAAGCTACAAGATAGCACCAAAACATAAATTATTAGTGTATGTATAGATTATTGAAGTGTGTGTGGATGATCTAGAGGGGTTCAACATTGGATCCTTCAAGAAAAAATTTCCACTAACAGGCTATAGTTGAATGATTCAACATTACGAAATAGGTATTCATTCTTTTTTATCTTTTACACTTTGATAATACCTGAAAGAGATTTAGACCATATCAAGTCTTGGATAACTAGAGACAATGAAATTTCATCACTTTAGATATCAAAAAAATTAAGATACCTCTCTTTCATTCTTTTCATGCATTTCCTAACACTATCTTGAACAAGAACCAAAAATTTAATGACAAAACAAACATGAAAAAACTAACTAGTTAACACTCGAAACAATGGTAATAATGATTGGTTGTTAATTAATGGTTTTTAAGATGTTATATGAGGATCATATATGATATTATAAATATGAATATGGTTCTTGTATAAATTTATAACATATATAAAAAAATTATACAAGAGTTTAAAGAAAGTTTATCTAAAGGGTTGCATGAGGTAAGGGTTTTCTTAAGTCATTCTTATTTTATTGGGTTAAATAAAGTCTTCATTGACAATATTATTCCAATAATATGTGTGAAATAACATATATTTAATTTTTCATGTATTTCCACTAGTTTTTTGTGGATTTACTTTTCTTACACATAATCACTTCATTAATTAATTCTCACTTCACTAATATGAACTTTGTAAGGGATTTCATCTCAATTTCCACTCTACTAAGATATATTTGGTAATACATAGTTATTTACTTATATGTGGTGTATATAATACCCTTTTGATGTACTAAACTTGAATATGTATTTATTCATGATGACTAATGATTCAATTCAATTTATTCATTAAATAGTAATTTATAAAATAAAACTTAGTATTATTTCTCTTTTTAACTGGGTCTATTTTTCTGTCATGTACATATTTTTTAGAATTTTTTTAGAAAATTATTTTTTATTAGTAAAATAAATTTTTAAGTAAATTTTAATTTTACATTTAATTTATACTTGGTTTGAATGGAATCTTTCAAATGATTTCTTAAAATGGTTCATTTCAGCTCTATAAGAAGTCAAAAAGAACGTTTTCTTTTTAAAAAATGATATGTTAATGAATTTTCCTGATGTTATAAAAATTTTATGCCCTTTATATTATTATATATGATTTCAATAGTATTATAAAGAAAAATTGTTATGAAAAATTATTTTAAATGTTTCATTCTACTTTGTTATATTCTTTAAAATAATAGATTTTATAAGAAAATCAACTTTTTCAATGGCCATTTTTTATCTCTTGATTAATTTTGTGGACATTAACATTATCTTGAAACATTCACAATGTTGTGATCATTTGAAAATATATTTAACTTAAATATAAATATTCATTATATCATGGACATGATTATTTCATAAACCATATACCATTTCTACATATGGTGTTTTACATTGAATGATATTAAATTGACTATAGAAACATTGATATTCTATATTCTTTATCCAATATATAAATATATTGATAAGGAATATATTTCATGAATTAAATTGATCATGAAATATATGAGTAATGCATTAGACATAAATTAATGGGTGGGGACCAAAATTATATATCCCTTTGATACATAAACAAGTCTCATGAGAAAATTATTTGGTTGGCCTTATTAAATGGGTTTTTGGTGTAAAACTACCCATAGTTTAATGTGTCTTGGAATAATTTAATGACGGTACAAATATCATGATTCATGATATCATGATGTTCAGTAGTATGAATTTCCTTCATTGATAATATAATTATTATTATTTGTGTTATTAATGCATTCACATTATATATGGATGAATTTATTGCTCAATTTATGGATTAAATATCATGTATTTATAGCTATTTACCTTTCCATATTGATTATGAATTATTTACTCATAGTAGCTCCTATAGTACTCAACCCTTACTCATTATTTGAGCTCACCCTTATTTTTTTACTTTTCCTGAGATATAATTTTAAATTTATTGGATTGATATTGATGGAAATAAAGATTATAGGGGGATGAATGGTCATATAAGAATTTTATTAGAAATCAATTATATTTTATAAAATAACGATTCGTAGTCAGTGATGTGTTCTTCAAATAATGTACAATGTAAATAAAGAGACATAACACAAATATTTGTATTGGTTCAGATCAAAATGATCATATTCCACTCGTCAACTTTCTCTACTCCATGATAATATTGGTGCCTAGTAAGAATATCACTTTTAAAGGTTTGGTAACATATTATAGATACTACCTTTTAAAAATACAAAATGGTACAACCTGGTATTTTTATATAAAAATATTGCATCATAACAATTTCGACTTCATGTTTATATGAGTACAAATATGCTCAAAATATTTATTAGAAACCATATAATTATAGTTTAGAAAAATATTCATTTTAATTAAATCAATTAAAATATAAGAAAAATAACTTTAGAGAACATATTTTGAACTAACAGTATATGTAAATAACTGAAGGTAGATTTATCTACCGATGGTGTCGACCATGATCTACCATAAAATCTAGAAAAAAGTATCTACTAGTGGTTTCCAATGGTAGATTGATCTTTTATTGATTAATTTGATCAACTAGTGATGGATACACAGAACAATAAATGTGTATAGAGATACTACTATGAAGAAAAAAAATTACTATTACACCGATGTGAAATAGGTAAAGAGAAAATTACCAGTGGAATTAAATATATTATTGGTCCATGATCTACCAGTTTTATTTATATACCAATGGTCAACCTTTCAATCATTGGAGAGATATATCGATGAAGTCAAGTAGTTTTAGAAAATATACCATTTAAGGAATATTCTTTTCCATCATGGTCAAGGTGATGATGCAGTGATGAATGTTTCTTCCACACCACTATGCATCACTATAATATCTAAAATTACTTTGATGAAGTAAAACAATCTATCGTTGAAGAAAAATCTACTGGTGGAAGAATGGTATATAAAATAGTGAACTGTCAGTGCTTTTGAGAAATGGGTGTTATTGTCACTGGTGTTTCTCCAAACTAGGTTGAGTATCGTCTTGTCCTTAATATAATCTAAATATTTGAAAAACCTAAAAGACTCATAAGAAAGCCCAAGAATGGAATTGGTGACCGTGACATAGTTCATTTTTGTTTTGAACACCAACTCAAGAGAACATGAAATAATCATAAACCCAAAGATAAAGTTGAATTCTTGATCTTGAATGAATGGTGGAGATTAGTTGGATTAAGTGACCATGTTAATATCCTTATAATTAGAATATGAATGAATAGTGAAAGTTGTTTGTGCATCCCACATCATAAATGTTGTTAATCGAGCCTATAGTATAACATACAATCCTCTCTATGCCTCCTTTGAGTTATCAATGGGAGTTCATAACCAGTACCCAATGAAACATTCGATGGTCCATGGCCTAGCAATCTTACCAGGCCCAAACCATGCACTCCTCTTGGTGTGATTCAATGTGATTTATAAAGGGACCCATTCACAAACATACTTGACTTTGTATTGGATTTTAGGGATGGTCCTCCCATGGGGTAGATCATTAGTCCCCTATGTGTGGTAACAGGACTGGCCTAAGAGGCTTTCATAGATGTCTTAATTTTTACTTAAAGACAACACTTACAATATTCATTAAAAACAATAAGAAATTTTAAAAATACAATAGTCATTAAAAAATTAACAACATTGAAACAAGTAAATGAATAATATTATTTTAAAAAAATATTTAATTTAATTAAATGAGAGAAAATAGTAATTTATTAAAAAAATAAAACTTCTTAGAGTATTAAACTTAGTTTTAGATACTAAAAATCTCTCCCTTTTTAGATTTTAAAACCAAAAAATTTATTAAATTTTCTAAAATGATATCACCCTTTTAAAAATTTATCAAAAAGTACATAAGAATTCATTATTTAAAAACTATATCCATTTTTTAATTAGTATTAACCACTAAATAATAATCAAATTAATATATTTTCCTAATACTAAAGATATAGTTATAGTATTTAGTTAATTAAAATAGGGTGATAGTTTAAAATTTGTTAATATTTTTATCAAAAAAATAATTATACTAAAAATAATTTTTAAGCTTTTAGCATTCCCAAATCAAATTTAATTTTCTCAATTGTAACAGAATATAAAGGTTCAGTGAAAATTCCATCCAAGTTTTTCTCAATATGATCAAATTCTAAACATATATCACCCTTATGTACATGATCCATAAGAAAATGAAACTTGTCATCTATGTGTTTTGTTATATAGTGCTGATTTTTGTTTCTATATATTGAAATAGAACTATAATTATCACAAAAAAATGTAATTTTATCAAAACTAATATTGAAATAATGTAAATTTTGTTTGATCAAAATAATATATGAACAAACACTTATTGTAGTAACAAATTCAGCCTTAGTGGTTGATAAATCTACTGATAGTTGTTTCTTATAACTCAATGAAATTAAACTTTTACCTAGAAAATGACACATATCTAAAGTGATTTTCTATTCAAGTTTAAAACCTCCAAAATTAGAATAAGAAAAATATATTAAATCAAAACAATTTCTATTCGAATATAATATTCCATACAAAAAATTAGTCCTAATATTTTTTATTATTATTTTAATATCTTTAAGATGACGTTATATAGGGTCTGACAGAAACCTGGCACACACAAAAAATGAGAACATTATGTCTAGTCTAGATGTACTGAGAAACAATAGAATTCCTATCATACATCTATATAGTTTAATTTAAATTATCTTTACAAACTTATCAAAATCCAATTTGGAAATATTACTCATTAGTGTTTTTAGAGATTTACTAGAATCAATCATAAACCCTTTCATAAATTCATTTTCATAATTATCATTATTTAAAAAAATTCCAACTTTCCTTTGATTATTCTGTAGACTAAGGAAAAATTTATGTTCTCCCATTAAGCTCATGTAAAATTCACTTGTCATTAGTTTAGAAAAAATATTACATAATGAATCATTTTTTGAACCAAATATTTTGTCATCAACATATATCTATATAATCAATATATCATTTTAATCTTTTTTATATATATAGGGTGGTTTCAACCTAACCTTAAACAATATCATTTTGTAATAAAAATATAGTTAGTCTTTTATACATTGTTCTTGGAGATTTATTAATACCATATAAAGCTTTTTTATATTTAAAAACATGACTTTAAAACTTTTCATTTTCAAATCTTGGTGGTTTTCTAAAATAGACTTCTTATAAAATAATTCCATTTAAAATGAACTTTGTATATCCATTAGAAATATTTTTATAATTTTAAAAAATCACATAATCTAAAAGAATTATAATTTATTCTTTATTAGAAACTGGGGAAAAATAATCTTCAAATCCAGTACCCTCTTACTAGGAATAACCTTGAGCTACTATTCATGATTTATTTTTAATTATGTTTCCAACTTCATCAAACTGATTATGAGAAATTAATTTAGTTCTTATTAATGGTTCATCTTCTAGTAAATCAACTAAATTCCACAGTTTTTTCATTAAAATTTATCTAATTTAACATGAATATAATTAATCCAATTTGAATCAATTATATAATTATCAATATTAACATGAAAAAATTTAACAATAAAGGAAGATTTTGCACAGTAATGTAAAAAATATTTTCTAATTTGTAATCAAGATTCTAAACTAACAATAAAATTTTCAATTTGATGATATTTAATTGTCTTCCATTCTGTAGGATTATTTTGAAAAGATATATGCTCTCCCTCAACTAATACATTGTCATTATCATTGTCATAATCTTCACAAAAATTAAATTCCCTGAATTCATCATTGTCTTTGTTTAAATAAAAATCCTTCTTGGAAGAATTATTTTCATTAAACATAACATGAAAAGATTTTTCAAAAACTAATGTCTTGTTATTGAAAACTTATTAATATTTTTTGGAATTATAATATCCTAAAAGTATCCCTTTGTCACTTTTATGATCAATTTTTTCTAAATTATATTTTATATTTAAATTATAAACTTCACAACCAAATACTCCCACCTTAAACGGTTCATAAGGAGTCTTATTTAAAAAGTTATAATATAAAATCTATTTAAATTAAGGAAATTTGTATTAATAGATTCTTCCCAAAGGTATTTAGGTACACTAAATTCCATTATCATTTACCTGGACATTTCTTGAATAGATTTGTTATTTCTTTATATAACACCATTCTATTGTGGTTTTCTATGGGTTGAGAAAAAATATTATATACATTTGTTTCAAAAAAATATCAAATTATAAATTCACAAATTCTCCACCTCTATCGCTTCATATAGAGATAACTGATAAATTATTTATGGTTTTAATAATCCTATAAAAAAATTGGTTAAAGTTTCATTTTTATGGGATCAGAAAGAGATCCACAAAAAATCTACTATAATCATCTATAATTAAAAATATATAATTCTTAACACAAAAACTTATAGGTTTTATACATCTAAATAGGTAAATATAAAATATTACTAAACATATAGAAATACTAATATCATTTAGAGATTTAAATCTATCTTTTTATTTCTTACCTTTTAAATGGGAATCACACATTAAATACTTACATGTATATAATTTGGGTAGTTTTAGAGCATATTCATGATTTGATAGTTTGTGAAACAATCTGAGTTTTTTATGACCAAGACTATTATTCCCAAAAATACCATATTTTTCTACAGCATTCAAACATGTAATAATTTTTGTGGTTAGATCATAAAAATCAACAGTGTATACATTTTTTTCTATTTGTAGAAAATAAAACTGATTTATTTTTCAGAATAGTACATTTATCAATTTCAAAAATAAAATCTAATCCATCATCACATAAATGTGATATAATTATATGATTGTCTTATAAATCAATTACATATAAATTTTTTGAAAAAATAACTATTTTATAAAAACTAACTTCACTAAGACCATTAATATGACCTTTAGAGTTATCTCCAAAAGTGATAAGGCCAGCGTCACATGAATTGAAAGATATAAATTTATAAAAGTACCATTTATTTTCCTATAGAATCTAATTTATAAATACCATGAGTATTTGATATTTCTATTGTATATTTCTTGAAATTAAACAATTCAAATAAACTATTTTAGTATCCATGATAACTTGGGTCCAACTAGATTAGTAGATGAAAATTTTGGAACACAAATTGATTTAAAGCATTTATTTATTGTTTGTTTTGAAATTAAATCTCTATAAACTAATGTTATTGTTTTTTCAAAGGATTTTGTAGATACCATTGAACGCTCATTGCCATAATTCTATTTCATTCTAGGTTTAAAAGTGGTTACACTGGAAATACATCCTTATAAGATTTTAACAAAGTTAGTTTTATTTAAACTTGGTGATAATATATTATACCCAAAAACCATTCTTATTAGTGTTCAGTTTAGTTAAATACATCATCTTATCATATTTTTCTTTACCTTTAACAAAAGTAGATCAATTATATTTATGATTGGAAACTTCATTTTTTAAATTGTTATTCTCCTTTTGAATAGTATCTAAGTCTTTATAAACACTATCATTAGATACATAATTTGGGTTTATTAGTTTTTTATTTTCATTATTGTGATTATAATATACATTTTCATCTTTAGTTAAATCGTCTAAAACTAGATTAAATATTCTTTCTTGATCATTATAACCCACTACTAATATTCTTTCTAACATTATCATTTTCCTCTTTTAGTTTTAGCGAGTCAAAAATCATAATTATATTTAGATTTATTATTCTGGGAAACACATATTTTTAGATTATCACATTCCCTTTTTATTTTATCATTTTATTAAATTGAATTATTATTTTTAAATTTTATGTCAGTATACTTTTCAATTATCTTGAATCTATCATTTATTAATTCTTAATTTTCTTTAAACTTTTGTTTAACATTGGAACTAACAAAATATTAATTAGAACTTGAATAAAAACCATTTTCAACATCATAAATATCATTTTATTTAAAAAATATGATTTATTAATAGCATAAAGAGTGGGTCATTAATCTCAGACTATATATCCATCAGGGTAAGATTACACGTCTCATGTTCACATCTAGAATTAATGCTTGGATTATAATTATTTGATGAGTTCCAACCTAAAAAAAAATAGTTCTATTACTTTCTCCTTTTCTCTTTGTATTTATTTTGATTTTTGAGTTCAAGTTAGTAAATCTATATGTCACATTTCTGGCTACACTCATAACATGTAATTCTGAAACATCATTGTTGGTACTGGTATTACATTTCTTATATTCATTTCTGACATTACTATTGAAATTATTTATTCCACCATTTTTTTCATAAACAGGAATAAATAATTTCTAATTTGATCCATTTCCTGTTGAATTTCCTAGAACTCGAACTCAGATACATTAGAGGAATCAATAACATTAGATTTAAAAGTAATAACAATCTTCTTTATAGACTCTGCATCAAAAACAAATTTCAACTCTAATTCATATGAAAATAGATATCCTATTAGTTTATCTGATGTGTACTCTTTAAAATTATTACTCTTAATGAAATCAACCTTCTTTTCATTCCATCTTTTAGGAAGATCTCTCAGTACTCTTTCCACTTTCTATGTGTTGTCCAAAACATCTTCAAGATCACTCACACCATTAGTAATAATTGTAAACCGTTGGAAGATTTGGTTTTCTAATTCTTCATATCTTATCTTTATATCCCAGTATTTAACTCAGAGAACTCCAAGATTCATTCTCTAAAGATTTTCAGTTTCATAATGAGTCTTACAAGCTGATTCATGGCTACCGATACTTTTACTTATAGAACAGTACAAAATATTTTTAACATTATAATTTGAAATATATATTACCATTTAATTACTTAAAAGTGTATCTAGATCAACTTTGGGAAGTTCATATGGGTTATACATGATAGTTCAGTAATCTAAACTTAACTCTTTCAAGTAGGATTTCATTATTTCTTACTAGTAGTTGTATTCACTTCCATCGAAGAATGGGGGTTTTGTAGAATCCATCCATTATTCACATTTATACCTACCATATTAAATGAAACATTTTATTTTATTACTAATACTATGAATTCTAGTTTATTAGGTAATAAAATAGTTAAAAATATTCTACAAAAACAATCATAGACTCAAAAAATATTATTAAGGAAAATATCATCTGATAGAAATTGTTTGATATCAGATTAAAATAAAAAGAGAGGATAATTATCCTTTAAGGAAGTTCCTACCCTATGATACCAATTTTTGGATTATTAGTGATGGAAATAAAAACAAGAGGAGGATAATAGTCATTTAAATATTTTATTAGAAATCATTTAGAGTTTATAAAATAATGATCTTTAGTGAGTGTTGTGTTCTTGAAATAAAGTGCAGCATAAATCAAATGACAAATTTGAAATATTTAAATTGGTTGGGATAAAAATTTTCTTAATCCACAATTAAACCTTATATACTCTATGAGAAGATTGGCACCCACTAATAATGTCAATTTTAATGGTGTAATAACCTGTTACAGATATTTCATCTTATAATTATTCAGAAACACAACCCAGTCATTTTACAAGATAACAAACCTAGTCTATGACCTAAATTTTTCTTTGGAGTCACAACCTAGACTTCCTTTTCGGTATTGGAATGAACAGACAAGGTAAGACTTTATTTTTACTTTTATAAGAATAAACCAGACTCAAATAATTACAAATAGAAGAAATAAAATATTATAGAAAGAAAATTATATACAAAGAAATCAACATATAACCAAAAATTTCAAATATGATGAATCATGATGATCATTGATCACTTCAATGGAAGAAGGTAAAACATTTAAGTTCTTCTATGATCACAGCTAGGGATCATAAGTCACAGTAGTTTCTTGATTATGTTTGAGTAATAAAAATCATGTAATAGTTTTATCATAATATAATCTATCAAATGGTATTTGTAAGAATTTTTTTTATTCCTTAAATATATCTCTAATGAATTAATCTCGCATCATTAAAAAAGATATTTTAAGAGTGTATTCAAAACCAATTGTTGCATTCTACTTGTTAGTGCATAATAATAAAATAATATTACTATTACCTTAATTTGTGAATGTTGCAGTGAAAAACAAAGAACATTCGCATTCTATACTTCTATATGAAATACAAATATAAGGTATCCATTATATTAAATATAAAAACCATATACATTTCATATTTATAAAATAGATTTAATAAAAAGAATAAACATTCAATTTATTAAGATATTAAATTTACATAAAAATACTTCATCATAATAATTTTCACTAAATATATATATGAGTATCATATGTGCTCATAATATGTATTAAACTACATATAATTATAGTTTATAAAAATATTTTCTTAAAATATATCAATTAAAAAATGAAAAATAATTTTTGAGAACATATATTGAACTAACGGTAGATGTAAATACCCTCTAGTAGATTGATATATTGATGGTGTTGTGCATGATATACCATTATAGTTTGTAAAAGAGGATCTTCCAGTGGTGTACAATGGTATATTTATCTAATGTTGAGCAACGTGATCTACTGAGGATGGACACACATAATAGTCGACATGCATGAAGATACTACTATGATGAAAAATCCATTACTGTTGTGACATTGTGGAACAGGTAAATATTGAACTTATAGTGGAGGTAAATCTATTGTTTTTACATTACCTACAAGTGACAATGATCTACCAATGCCTGAGCGGTCAACCATTAGAGAGATATAATAGTGAATTTGAATGGTAGTTATAAATTCTTCTATTGAATGAAGTAGTTTTACCATTAGAGAGAAGGTGATACTTCTTTGAAGAATACTTATTTCATACCATTTTCATCACTATGATATCTAACATTTCACTAATGAATTTTAGTGATCTTTCTATGAGTAAATATATACTAGGGGAAGAACAGTTGATTCAATAGTGAACTAGCAATGCTATTAAAAATAGTTCGTACTATTTCTAGTGTGTTTTCTAGCTAGATTGAGCTTTATATTGTCACTGATAGAATCAAAAAATATTGAAACCCCTCATTGAATAAAAAATTCAGTCTATGAATGGCTATAGAGACCTAGACCTATCACTTCAGAGGTTCAACAAAAAACTCGGTAGAACATGAATTCATCAGAAGACCAAAGAAGTAGATAAATGTGTAGGACTGAACGAATGTTGGATATCATTCAAATCAGAAATCCAATTTTATATCCATATCATTTATATATTGATGAATAGTTAAAGTATTTTTACATCCCATATTGGATACGCATTTGATCGAGTCTAAAGTATAACATCCAATCTGCTCCGTGCCACTTTTGAGTTTTTATTAGGGTTTTTGAACTAGAACCACATCATTCATTGTATGTTCCATATCCCAGTGGGATTACGGGGTTAAATATATGCAATCCTCTATACACAATCTAATGGGCCTTATACATGGTCATAGTCGCATACACACCTTCCTCTGTGAAGGCTTCAATGTAAATTCCTCACATAGGGTAGACCAATGGTCCCTTATGTGTGGTAGTAGGACTTTCCTAAGAGGATTTCATTGATATATTAATTTTTTACTTAAATACAACACATACAATATTAATTAACAAAATATAAGTAAATTCAAAAATAAAAAAACATTAAACAATTAAAAAAATAAAACAAGTAAATGATACATATTATTTTAAAAATAATTTTGAATTTAATTAAATTTGATAAAATATTAATTTATCAAAACAAAGAAAACTTCTCAATGTTTTAAACTCAATTTAAAATAATAATAAAATATATATTTAAATGATTCTCAAGGATGCTAAAACTTTACTTCTATTATATTTTAAATTTTTTTCCAAATGTTAAATGTGCATCATGTATGTATCTAGATCTTCAAGACTACTTAATTATTTATCATTTTGGGATGTGATATCTTATATCTATTTCCAATGTAATAAAGTTGATCCAAATCATTGGTTATTGCATTTGGGGTAGTTAAAGTTGGTATTAGAGAAAATTTAGTAAAATCATTGGAAAATATATTTAGTAAAACATTGATTTGGAAATATAACCCTATGAAATACAATGAGTATATGTCTAATTATATGATAATATCATAAATAAATTTAAGGTAGATATTATGTAGTTTTTTCAAAAAATACATCCATGTATGGATACTAAAAAGGTACATGATTTTGGCTCAAATAAATCTAGGAATGATAACCCTAAAAATAGTTGTTTCAATATATCTTGATCATTATTCTGGTCCATAGTGAGTAATCCCTCACTATGCACCTAGTCTGATAATCTCGGGGGATATAATTGGGATAATTCGCATTATTATTATGAACCATTATGATAAATGATAGAATATAACCTATGGAAACCTATGATATTCCATAGTGATATGGGATAAAGCTGAAGTGTCTTGGAATTATAATTTTAAGGTTAATGATAACTTTAAAGGCATAAATACCCTTTTTTAGGTATTATGTGATGTGAGTTTAACATGATTAACTATATTTTTGGAAACATTTATGGGAATACATCCCTTTTGGTTTAGTATATGTTTTATTGAGATGGTTATTTAAGGAATAATTATTTTATATTTTATGTATATAAGTCAAAAGTTATTGATAAAATTTAGGGTTAATATGATAATTAATGATATGGAAATAATAGTCATTTAAGATTATTTGGTTATGTGAAAAAAATATGTATAGAAAACCATGGAGGTTAAAATGTGATTGGATGATTAATGTTATTTTTGAGGATGTTCATCATATTTTTGGAAATATTATAAGAATTGCATTAATATATTTTTTGAGAAATGAAAACCTATAGACTGGGAGATTGATTTCCACATCCAAAAAGTCTATAAGGCTTGAATATACAATCCAAAGGTGGTAAGGGTGTAGTGCATACCACTAGACTATGGGATGTTTGGGTTAATATGAAATTAATTACTTATATTATTTTTAGGATAATTATTAATATGATATTGGGAATCATGTTATAGGATCAAATCATTTCTGGGATTTTGAGGTGATTAATGATACCCTGAGAGATATTTTACTAAGTTAAGGTATATATAAACATTTGGATTGACATAAATGATTATTTGGGGATAATAATATTACATTTTTAGATATGTAAGATGAATGGTATGATATAAAATTTTTAGTTAAAATTTATATAATGCTATGGTTAATATGGATATTTTGGGAATTAGTTTATTCATTTACAGAATTATCTATGTTAATCTTTTATTTTTATTTTTTAATTATAGATATTAATTTATTATTTAATTATATGAAGATTTATACAAATTGGATAAATTATGATAAATATTTTAAAAAACAGAGAAATAAAGAATGAATTTTAATTATTTTATAGATCCTATGATTAATAACTAAGTAATTTTATTGTTTTTTTCATAAAGATCATTTTGAATATTAATTTCGTAGAAAAATAGATGAAGTGTAAATTAATCAAAGCACTATCAAAGGATGAAATTCTTCTAATAAAATTGAAATAAATCAAGTAATCACATTTTATCGTGTTCTCTATATCAATAATAAAATAATATCTAAAATTTAGGAAAATAATCTAAAAATAAAATTATGCTATTATGATTATTTTTTATGAATCGATTATCTTTTTACCCATACAAATTTATAGTTTTTTGGTTAGTATCATTCTCATAACCATGTTCTATATCACTTTGTTATTCCTTGGGAATTAATTGTCACCTCTACAATTATATTTTCATTTATCACTAATGTTATTTTATTTGGAAACCTATTTTCATATTATTCTAGATGGCCATCGCATTTCCCTTTATCTATTTCTAAATGGAGGTTTTATTGACCCTTTTTACAATTTGGGTTTCCCAAAAATGAATTTTCAAATGTCAAACTCTTGATAATCAAGCTCATGTTCAATTTATGAGGATGAAATTTAATTAAGGTGGGGGGATAATTTGACATCATTATATTTTAAAAGAATAACATTATGTTCGATAGTGTATACGACATGCAACATCAAGCTTAAATTAATCATGATATATTATTATTTAAATATGACTCTTATAACCAATACATTGAGTTAGAGGGTAAGAATAGGAGTTAATGATTTATTAAATATATATAAAGGACCTACCTAGTAAAAATTTATCTATTAATTCATTGTAAAAAAGTGCCCAATTTTTAGTGAAGTCATTTTGTACTTCAAAATTACACTTTTCTTAAAAATGATTTTATTACATTTTATGAATAGAGACTACAATTATTTTAAACCACATTTAGTAATTATATTATATAAAATGAAAATTATTTTTAAAACAAACATAAAAAAATTATGTTTGGGTGAAATTTTGGGAATTTTTTGAAATGTTTGATTTTTTTAATGAATGGAGAAAAATACCGATTTTTCAAATACTATCATTTCATTTCATTATATATTGTAATTTAAAAGTCCCATTTTATTTTTGATTTAAAGTGGTAAAATAAAAAAAATATTTAAAATAATTAATTCCATTAGGATCATAATTTCGCATGATTTTGATATATGTCAATATTTAAGCTTAAAACTCATTTTTCAGGAAAACCATTTTTTAGTGCCTTTTGTAGGTTTATTTAAAAAATAAAATTTTCTAATTAGATTAATTGGATTTGATAAAATTGATTATATGTTTGTAATAATAGTAATTAATATTATTTAATTTGGTCAACTTAATTTTTTATCATTTTGAATAGTAAAACCGTAAGCAATATGTTACCAAAGTTAAGGTTAAAATATGTCTACTGGGGGTTAAAATAAATATTTAAGGGTTAATATTAAATATACACTAGAATTTATAATATTGGATGAGTTTATTTTACCAAAAAAACTTTTTAATCATTTAAATAATGTATTTTAAAACAATACATTGAAAATATAGAACCCAACCTTGAATTTTGAGAAGATAACTTATATTTTTTACAATTAAAAACTATTTTAGAGTCTTTTTATTTAATTTATTGGGTAAAATATTACATTTTTATTTGGATTGATAATAAATTCTAAAAACCTTATTTTTTGAAAAAAAAATAGGACCAATTTATTGCCTTATTTCAAAATAAAATGATTTTTACTCTTAAATTTGATATTTTCTTAAAATTTATATTTAATGTGTTTTTTATTGTTTTATTAAAATTAATTTATTTCCACTATATAAATTAAATATGATTAAATAGATTGGAAATTTTGAATCAACATACCCAAAATTTTTTGGAAGGCCCCTTTTATTTTTGGTTATTTAAATAAGTTATCATGGTAAAAAGTTAAATTATCACGGTTAATGTTAAAATGATTATAAAGAGGTTTAACTAGAAGATAAGTCTTAAGATGTATCCAAAATGTGTCTAAATGTTATTGTTTGAATTTATTTAAACCATATAATACATTATCATAGATATTGGGGTTCCTTGATTCCACTTTACTAGATTATGATATATATACTATTTAATCTTTTAAATAATTCCATGTTTTTTCTTTCCTTATATTGTAAAAGGATAACACCTATCCTCTAGTATCCAAATTTCATGATCCATATAGCTCGTACAATACTGAACATAATACCCTTCTGTTTTCCTTATATGCAACCTATAACTTATGGTATTTCAAAAATAATATCCTTTCAAGACTTATTTTCTAATCCAAAAGAGGTTTCTCTAAGAGAAGGTAATCTCCTTCCCTAAGCTCTTTCTTTTTCTCTTCTTTCATTATTGCATTTTATTATTTTATAAAAATTGATACATAAAAAATCATTTATCTAAAAAATACTAAGATATTATTTTATTCAATAAATAATAATATTCCATATCCTTCTATATAAAATGGGAAATAAAACGATCTATCATGCGTATGGCAGACAACCGCCTCGTGAAATGATATAATTTTTCCCACAACAACTCAATTGGATAGTTATTGTAACACCCGATACTTTTATGAGAAATATTTTGTTTTTATTTTATATAAATCATCAAATAGATCTTTCACTACACACAACACTATCTTGGCTTGCTTTACACGCAATCGCGACCTTCCTCGATAGCTTGCGTCGTATGCAATACTGAGTTTCACTAAACAACGATATGCTATTAAAATATTATTAAAACTAGCTGTTATGAATAGTAATAACCACTTTTTGAAATTTTATAAATTTCATATTTCAAAATTGACTTCATTTTTGGATTCAGAATATCGAAATTGGCCTATGGTGAAATTTTGGTATTTTTCTGAAAACTTTAAATTTTGGATGAATAGTGAAAACACTAGGTTACTATTTAAAAACCGACGTTTTATTTAAATAATTATTTATTTTATTTAAATTTATCTTAGGTAAAAATTGATACATAATACCTTTATAAGTTCAAAGTAATTCATTGGAGTCATTTTATAATAATTTTAGATATATAAAAATTTTATTGAACTTTTGACCGTCTTTTACCCACCTCCTAGCAGAATTTGCAAATTTACATAAAACTTAATTTTACCGCTTATGTGAGTTTAATTTCAAAAAACCAAGAGACACGGTTGATGTCAGTAAGTAAAATTTGGTTCAATGAAATGAAAATAATTTTTGGTGAATAGTAACTTTTTACTTTGTTTAACACTGTTAAAAGTAAATAGGGTAATTACGGGTAAAATGATATTATTATTACCCTAACACATGTCCTAATTATATTTGATAAGTGTAATTCGACCAAAAACAACCTTAGGAATAAAATATGACCATTTATGCCCACTTGGATTAGATTATGACATTTAATATTAATTTATTTAAAGAAAAGTTAAAATAATTAAAATCAAAGTTTAATAAGTAAATCATTTTTAATATAGGGTTATAAATATAATAAATTCGACTATAAGTATTCATTATAAATAAAAAACTATTTCCTACATAATGGTATTTTATTTGTAATTTTTATACTTTAAATAATTTAATTTATTTATGACACAATAATGATGCAGTAATTATATTATTAATGAAATATTGACATAATGGATGTTATAAATACCCAAATAAATGTAATTTGAAACTTTTTATGAATTCCAATAATTTTATAGGTTAATATGACATGTTATTATTGATTTAAGTAAATTTTTTCGAACTAATATTTCTGTTATGATTTTCACAAAAATAAATTACCAAATAGTGTCAAAATTGACATAAAATAGTTGTTTAAAAAAATATTATATTATTAATTGTTATTTTATTCCTAAAAATCTAAGGTTCGTCCAAATTACTTAGATAAGGTTATATATATTAATAATAAACAACTTGGGGTTCTTTTGGCTTGTTATGGTAAGTTTATTAACCTTATAGTGTAAGAAAACAAGAAGACACGGTAAAAGTTAAATTATCTAACTTAAAGTTAAATCTAAATGATAAGGTTAAAATAGTAACCTAAACTTGTATAAATTATATTGGATGAGATTATTTCTACCCCTCACCACCTTATATTCAAAATAAATCATTTTGGAGCTATTAAAAACCGAATATGACTTTATAATAAAATAATATTTTTAGTTTTTCCAAAGGTGTCTCTCTCCTCCATTATAAAAGGGAACCTCCTCCCTCTCTTCCTCACACCACTTTGAGCATTCAATCTCAGAAAATCCCTGCCAAATTCTCTTATCAACTTCCCTAGAATCATCCTAGAGGTCCTGGTCTTCTTCAATGACCAATTTCAGTTCCCTAAAAGGAGGTATCAAAGAGGCGCTTCAAAGAAGAGGTAATGTCCGTTAACGATTCATTCAAATTTATTTCTTCTTACACTTATTATTATTTTGTTGTTTAATTACGAAGTAATAACATCAGTATCCCTCATATACGGATATGTTATTATAAGTATGAAAAAACCCTATTTCACCATCTATCCATCCTACGGAAAACAAAATCACCGTGCGTGCGTATGTACGGAATACCATCTCCACACCGTGGTGTAATCTATTTTCCACCACCACCTTACTTGGATGGGTATAATGGTGAAAATAAATAACTATATATGATTATTGTAAAGTGGTATTGATTCTTAAATAGTATACATACACTTCAATACAATTCCACGATCATGGGAACGATATCATCGCTTGTGCTTATGTACGGAATACCGTCTCCACGATGTGATGCGACTCGTTCTACATGATCTTCATTGCATAATGATTATATAATTTAATTTAATGAACTAATATGATATATATTACACTAATAACATTCTGTAAATGAGGTATCTATAACCTAAAAAGAAGAATAAGAATTTATTCGACCAAACACGCATAAAAACAAAAAGCAATAAACACCCAAATAACAAGTAACAATGAAAAATTACTAATAAGAAGCTAATAATATGACCATATATGATATCATAAAAATAAGTATGATTCTGGAATAAGTCAATAACATTATTTAAATCATTATAATGGAGGTTTGGACACTTCCAAAGCAAATCGGACCTAAGGTAAGGGAAAATATAACAATCTCATTTTTTATCTGATATTGTTTATACTTTGGTACTTACTGGGGTGTATTTTATCATCCACATCCATGTTTTCTCAATATGTAATATTATTTCCATCCACCTACAATTTTTTAAATCCAATTTTACCCTTCGGTGAGTTTTTAGTAAAAGATATGAAAGGAATATTTTGTCGTTTTCCGTACGAGGTACTTTTTGACTTTTCCGACAAAAGTACGAGAAGAATGTTTTTTAAACTTATACGGAATGAATAGATTTTTAAAAAATTATTTCCAAGAAGCTTCCATTACAAGTTTTCAAGTTTATTTTTAATAAACTTATTTTATTTTAAAATTGTATGACATGTTAAGAAAGGAAAAGTGTTTTTGAAGTAGAAAGGATATTTTCCTCAAGAATGGAGTTCAAGTGTTTTATCAAAATTATTTTCCATCTAAGATAATATAGGGTTCTATTTCTATATCTATTATTAAATTGATTTGATTATGTTATGATGGAATTATTTTTATGAATTCCTTTATCTTATATGAATTGTTTTATGATGTCACGATGTTTAAGAATCCCATTTTTATTACATGGGTTATGCAATGATGTATGATTTTTTTTATTTTGTGGAACACATAAGAATGGTGTCATTATGAGATGGGCGGGACCTATATCCCCCTCCAATGCATTGGATAAAGATTTATATCTCATGAGATAGACATGGCTGGAACGGAAGGTTAAACTAGTTCAGTGAAACAGGACTGAAACGAGGAGTGAACTCGGTTCAGAAATGGACTGTGTCCGCTAAGATAGTCTTGGAAATGAGTCTTGAATAATAAGAAATTATTCTCTATGATTATGTGTGTATTCCACAAAGTTTCATGTTTTAAGTTATGATTATTGGGACTACATTTCACTACTATGATTTATCCTATGTTATGAAATTATGATCTCTTTTGCAGGTTAAGATTTCCAAAATATTATGTTCTTATGAATATGATGTGATTGATATTTCTTTTTTTTACCCTTACTGAGTATTGGAGCTCACCCATTTGTATGTTTTATTTCCCCAGGTCAGGAAGAAGGTTATTAACTAGGATATGCAAAAAGGGACTCTAGATATGATGAAATAAATGTGAGACAATGTAGATGATTTATGAACCAGTTGTTTATGTTTCCCAGTTTCTAAAGACTCTATACCTATACGATCCTTTCCTGGTTTTGTTATATGTTGTAATAAGTGTGCTTCAATTCTGAAGTAATAAAAATTTATGTAAAGTATGGGTCTTTATAGTTGGTATCAGAGGAAAGGTATAGTCAACCTTTGGAAACTAGGATGTGAAAGCCTTAGTAAGAAACCTAAGGATAAGTTTAAGCATAGAACACAATCTTAGTGTTTTAGACATGGCCATGAACAACCTATGATAAGACCTTAAGTGTGAAATTTTATTTTTGATTGTGTGTTTTTTCTATTATAATTATTTTTTCTCACAATATTCTTCTTGGTTTTATTCAATGGATGGAACTCGAAGGAACCGTGTTAAAATGGAATGCGACGGGCAATGCAATGATTGTCCCCATGAGCAACCAAACGTTATGGGAGCTGGAATGAAAAATCTTGTAGCCATGCTCACACAACTTTCACAATCTATGAATCATGCAGGACTTCAAAAAGGGCAAATGAAGGAGCAAAATTCTGTTGAATCCTTCATGAGGCAGCGTCCACCTTCATTCAGTGGGTATACTGATCCATTAGTGGATGAACAATGGATCAGTACAACTGAAAAGATATTTTCAGTTCTTCAATGTTCTAAACATGATAAAGTCATCTTAGAAGTATATCATTTGGAAGGTGATGTTGATCAATGGTGGAATATTATTAAGAATACGAGGAAAAGGGATGAAATTGAGTCCATGGAATGGGACGAGTTCAAGAACTTATTTTTCAATAAGTACTTCCCTCGTATTCTTCGAACAAAGATGGAGAAGGAGTTTCTTAAACTGAAGCAAAAGGATGATGAATCTGTTGGTACCTATGAAGAAAATTTTACAAGACATGCAAGGTACACTGCTGGTATTATTATCCAACCTGAGAATAAGATCGATCGATTCTTTAGTGGCTTAAAACCAAGTCTTCGAAGGGCATTATCCAAAAGGGACTTCAATAGCTACGAGGAAATCGTTCGATGTTCTCTCAAAGTTTAGATGGATATTGGAGTAACCCATCAGTCATATGGGTTTGATAAGAAGTGGAAAATGGAATTCAAAGGAAAATCTAAAGAGCACACTGAAAAGAAGATGAGTTTTCCCTTATGCTCAATGTGTGGAAAGAAACATGGAGGGAGTTGTCTTAAAGGGACAAATAAATGTTTCAAATGTGGAAAGGAAGGTCATCGGGCATTTGAATGTTGCAATGATGGGAAGAAGATGTCTAGTGATTCGAACAAAGAAAAGGCTACATAGAGTGCACCTCCTACACTTCAATGTTACAGGTGCAAGGAAATGGGGCATTATGCCAATCAATGCCCTAATCCAAGGGTTTTTTATGATGATCGACGTCAACAAACTCTTAAGGCTAAAGAAAAAGGAAAGTCACATGCAATTTCTATCAGCGATGTGGAGTACGATAACAAAGTGGTGAAAGGTACACTTACCATCCACTCTAAAGTAGAAAATGTTTTATTTGATTCTAGATCCACACACTCTTTTATTTCTGAAGAATTTTCTAAGGGTATCGTCTTATTACCTCAACAATTAGATGTTGAGTTAGCTATGACAACCCCTAATGGCACAACAGTTGCATCAAAAGTTTATAATTCTTCTCCGATTGAAGTTTGTGGGAAAATGCTTCCTGTAAATCTTGTGATCCTTCCTATAGTGGAATTTGATCTGATTCTTGGTATAGATTGGCTTTCTCTATATGGAGCTCATACCAATTACCAAATAAGGGAAGTCATATTTCATATTCCAGATCAATCAATGATCGTCTATTGATTCAAGGATGAACATAACCTTCCAGTGGAAATTTCTTCCATCTTATGGGTCTTGATTCCACTAAATGAGGGTTATTTATCTCAAATTTTTGGAGAGAAACTCACGATTAAGAATATTCCCATTGTATAGGAGTTTGATTATGTCTTTCCAGAGGAATTTTCGGGTCTTCCACCAAATCGTGAAGTAGAGTTTTCAATAGAACTCGTACTAGGTGCTTTGCCTATTTCAAAGAGACCTTGTAGAATGGCCTCAATTGAGTTACAGGAATTGAAGAAGCAACTCCAAGAGAATCTTGATAAGGGATTCATACGCCCTAGTGTGTCACCTTGAGGAGCACCCGTTCTGTTTGTTAAGAAGAAAGATGGATCAATGAGACTCTGCATTGATTATCGAGTACTTAACAAGATCACTATCAAAACAAATATCCTCTCCCGCGCATTGATGACTTATTTTACCAACTATGCGGAGCTCAATACTTTTCCAAGATTGATCTTCGTTCTGGGTATCATCAATTAAGGGTCAAAAGGGACGATACACCAAAGACGACTTTCCGTTCAAGGTATGGACACTATGAATTTATAGTGATGCCATTTGGTCTTACTAATGCCCCTATTATCTTCATGGATCTGATGAATAGAGTCTTTAGAGACTATCTTGATCAGTTTGTGGTAGTCTTTATAGACAATATTCTTGTCTATTCAAAGAGCAAGGAAGAACATGAAGATCACTTGAGAATTGTATTGAAGACCCTGAGAAAGGAGAAGCTTTATGCCAAATTTACCAAGTGTGAATTTTGGCTTCAAAAAGTTGCATTTTTGGGTCACATAATCTCAAAATAGAGGATATCTATGGATCCAGCAAAAATAGAGGTTATCGAAAGATGTTCGAGACCAACAATAGTAACTGAGATCCGAAGTTTTCTTGGTTTGGCTGGATATTATCGACGTTTTGTGAATGATTTTTCATGATTATCTAATCCACTCACTAGGTTGACTCGAAAAGGAGTTAAGTTCGTGTGGATGAGGGAATGTGAAGAGAATTTCAAGGAGTTGAAAAGAAGGTTATCCAGTGCACATGTGCTCACACTTCCTTGTAGTGGAGAAAGGTTTGTGATCTACAGTGATGCATCCAAGAAGGGATTGGGGTGTGTTCTCATGAAAAACGATATGGTGATAGCTTATGCCTCACGAAAGTTGAAAATCCATGAGCAGAATTACCCAACTCATTATTTGGAGTTAGCTGTGGTAATATTTGCATTAAAAATTTGGAGGCATTATCTTTATGGAGAAAGGTGTGACATTTATACTGATCATAAAAGTTTAAATTATATTTTCACACAAAAGGAGTTGAATATGCTCCAAATAAGAGGGTTGGAGCTGATTAAGGAATATGACTGCTCAATTCACTACCACCCTGGGAAATCAAACAAGGTGGAAGATGCATTAAGTCGACAAGACCATGCTAGCTTATCCATGATGAGGATCACAAAAGATCCAATATTTATGGATTTACAAAGGATAGATCTTGGAATTATAATGAAAGGGGAAAATTGTATCTTTCTCAAATGAATGTTCAACCATCTATACATGTGAAGATTAAAGAGGCGCAGAAAGAAGATGTCGAGTTACAAAAGAAGGTGAGAAATGTTCCTGAATTCAACCTTGATTGTGATGGGAGAATAAAGTTCAGGAATCGGGTTTGTGTTCCTCCCATCCCCGAATTAAAGAAGGAGCTGCTGGATGAGGCTTATAGTTCTTCATTCTCTATTCATCCTGGAAGCACGAAGATGTATAGGGACCTGAAAGAGTACTTCTGGTGGGATGGCTTGAATAGAGATGTTGCTGAATATGTCTCTTGATGCTTGGTTTGTCAGCAAGTTAAAGCTGGGAGACAGAAGTCTAAGGGGATGTTACAACCATTACCCATACCTGAATGGGAATGGGAAAACCCCTCTATGGACTTCGTCACTGGACTTCCTAAAACATCCAAAGGCAATAACGCTATATGGGTCATAGTTGATTGTCTTACAAAGTCTGCACACTTCATTGCTATTAGAGAGGATTTCTCTCTAGATCATCTTGCCAGGATATATGTAAAGGAATTGGTAAGATTGCATGGAGTACCACTTTCTATTATATCTGATCGAGATCTGAGATTTACCTCGAAGTTCTGGAAAAGTCTTCAACATACTCTGGATACAGAGTTGATTTGCAGCACTGCTTATCATCCTCAGACAGACAGTCAGTCTGAGAGGACAATTCAAACTCTAGAAGATATGTTGAGATCTTGCTCTATGGATTTAAAAGGTGGTTGGGATCAACACCTACCTTTGGTGGAATTTTCTTATAATAATAGCTTTCACTCCAGTATTCAGATGGCTCCTTATGAATCTCTCTATGGAAAGAAATGCAGGACTCCAACTTGTTGGGATGAAGTTGGGGAAAGAAATCTATTAGGACCTGATCTTATTAATGAGATGGCAGAAAAGATCTGATCTATTCAACAACACATAAGAGCAGCTCAGAGTCGACAAAAAAGTTATGCCGACAACCGAAGAAAAGACTTAGAGTTTGAAGTGGGCGATAAATTGTTCTTACGAATATCTCCTTGGAAGAGAGTAATGATATTTTGGAAGAAGGGAAAGCTGAGCCCTAGATATATCGGTCCTTTTGAAATTCTGAATCGTGTTGGGAAGGTAGCTTACCGATTGGTGCTTCCACCGAATCTCTCCCAAGTTCATGATGTGTTCCATGTATCTCTCCTGAGAAAGTACATACCTGATCCTTTACATGTACTCAGCTCAGAAGTTGTACCGCTGGAGCAAGATCTTTCTTATGAAGAACAGCAGATAGAGATTCTGGATCGTAGCGAAAAAGTCTTACGGAACAAGACCACTCTCTTGGTGAAGGTTTTATGGAGGAACCACAAATTATAAGAAGCTACATGGGAACTTGAGGATATGATTAGGGAGAGGTATCCTCATCTGTTTGTAATGAAGTGACGAATTTCAAGGGCGAAATTCATTTTAAGGGGGGTAGAATGTAACACCCGAGACTTTTATGAGAAATATTTCGTTTTTATGTTATATAAATAGTCAAATTTATCTTTCACTACACACAACACTAGCTTGTCTTGCTTTACACGCAATCTCAACCTTCCTCGATAGCTTGTGTCATACGCAATACCGAGTTTCACTAAACAACGATATGCTATTAAAATATTATTAAAACTAGCCGTTATGAATAGTAATAACCACTTTTTGAAATTTTTTAAATTTCTTCTTTCAAAATGGACTTCATTTTTGGATTCGGAATAACGAAATTAGCCTAGGGTGAAATTTTGGTATTTTTCTGAAAACTTCCAATTTTGGATGAATAGTGAAAACACTGGATTATTATTTAAAAACCGACTTTTTATTTAAATAATTATTTATGTTATTTAAATTTATCTTAGGTCAAAATTGATACATAATACCTTTATAAGTTCAAATTAATTCATTGGAGTCATTTTATAATAATTTTAGATATATAAAAATTTTATTGAACTTTTGACCGTCTTTTACCCACCTCCTAGGAGAGTTTGAAAATTTACATAAAACATAATTTTACCGCTTTTGTGAGTGTAATTTCAAAAATCTGAGAGACACAGTTGATGTCAGTAAGTAAAATTTGTTTCAATGAGATGAAAATAATTTTTGGTGAATAGTAACTTTTTACTTTTTTTTACCATGGTTAAAAGTAAATAGGGTAATTACGGGTAAAAGGATATTATTATTACCCTAACACATATCTTAATTCTATTGTATAAATTTAATTCGACCAAAAACAACCTTAAGAATAAAATATGACCATTTAGGCCCACTTGGATTAGATTTGGACATTTAATATTAATTTATTTAAAGAAGGGTTAAAATACTTAAAATCAAAGTTTAATAAGTAATTCATTTTTAATATAGGGTCATACATAAGATAAATTCGACTATAAATATTCATTATAAATATAAAAATATTTCCTAAATAATTTTATTTTATTTGTAATTTTTAGACTTTAAATAATTTAATTTATGTATGACACAATGATGATGCAGTAATTATATTATTAATGAAATATTGACATAATTGATGTTATAAATACCCAAAAAAATGTAATTTTAAACTTTTTATTAATTAAAATAATTTTATAGGTTAATATGACATGTTATTATTGATTTAAGTAACTTTTTTAGAACTAATATTTCTGTTATGATTTTCACAAAAATAAATTACCAAATAGTGTCAAAATTGACATAAAATAGTTTTTAAAACAAATATTATATTATTAATTGTTATTTTATTCCTAAAAATCTAAGCTTCATCCAAATGACTTAGATAAGGTTATATATATTAATAATAAACAACTTGGGGTTCGTTTGTCTTGTTATGGTAAGTTTATTAACCTTATAGTGTAAGAAAACAACAAGACACGGTAAAAGTTAAATTATCTAACTTAAAGTTAATTCTAAATGATAAGGTTAAAATAGTAACCTAAACTTGTCTAAATTATATTGGATGATATTATTTTGACCCATCCCCACCTTATATTAGAAATAAATATATTTGGAGCTATTAAAAACCAAATATGACTTTATAATAAAATAATATTTTTAGTTTATCCGAAGGTGCCCCTCTCCTCCCTTATAAAAGGGCACCTCCTCCCTCTCTACCTCACACCACTTTGAGCCTTTAAGCTCGGCCAACCCCTTCCAAATTCTCTTCTAAACTTCCCTAGAAACATCCTAGAGGTCCTGGTCTTCTTCAAAGACCAATTTCAGTTCCCTAAAAGGAGGTCTCAAAGAGGCGCTTCAAAGAAGAGGTAATGTCTGTTACCGATTCTTTCAAATTTATTTCTTCTTCCACTTATTATTCTTTAGTTGTTTCATTATGAAGTAATAAAATCAGTATCACTCATATACTGATATGTTATTATATGTATGAAACAACCCTATTTCAGCATCTATCCATCCTACGGAAAACGAAATCACCACGCGTGCGTACGTACGGAATATCGTCTCCACGTCGTGGGGTAATCTATTTTCCACCACCAAATTACTTGGATGGGTATAATGGTGAAAATAAATAACTATATATGATTATTGTTAAGTGGTATTGATTCTGAAATAGTATACATACACTCCAATACAATTCCACGATCATGGGAACGATATCATCGCTCGTGCGTACGTACGGAATACCGTCTCCACGATGTGATGTGACTCATTCTACATGATCTTCATTGCATAATGATTATATAAATGAATTGAATGAATTAATATGATATATATTACACTAATACCATTCTGGAAATGAGGTATCTATGACCTAAAAATAAGAATAAGAATTTATTCGACAAAACACGCATAAGAACAAAAGGCAATAAACACCCGAATAACAAGTAATAATGAAAATTTACTAATAAGAAGCTAAGAATATGACCATATATGATATCATAAAAATAAGAATGATTCTGGAATAAGTAAATAACATTATTTAAATAATTATACAGGAGTTTCGGAAACTTATGAAGCAAATTGGACCTAAGGTAAGGGAAAATATCACAATCTCATTTTTTATCCGAGATTGTTTATACTTTGGTACTTACTGGGGTATATTTTATCATCCACATACATGTTTCCCCAATATGTAATATTATTTCCATCCACCTACAATTTTTTAAATCCAATTTTACCCTTTGGTGAGGTTTTAGTAAAAAATATGAAAGGAATCTTTTGACGTTTTTCGTACGAGGTACTTTTTGACTTTTCTGAAAAAAGTATGAGAAGAATGTTTTTTTAACTTATACGGCATGAATGGATTTTTAAGACATTATTTCCAAGAAGCTTCCTTTACAAGTTTTCAAGTTTATTTTTAATCAAATTCTTTTAGTTTAAAATTGTATGACATTTTAAGAAAGGAAAAGTGTTTTTGAAGTAGAAAGGATATTTTCCTCAAGAATGGAGTTCAAGTGTTTTATCAAAATTATTTTCCATCTAAGATAATATAGGGTTTTGTTTCTATACCTATTATTACATTGATTTGATTATGTTGAGATGGAATTATTTTTATGAATTCCTTTATCTTATATGAATTGTTTTATGATGTCACGATGTTTAAGAATCCCATTTTTATTACATGGGTTATGCAATGATGTATGATTTTTTGATTTTGTGGAACACATAAGAATGGTATCATTATGAGATGGGTGGGAGCTATATCTCACTCCAATGCATTGGGTAAAGATTTATATCTCATGAGATAGACATGGCTGGAACGGCAGGTTAAACCGGTTCAGTGAAACAGGACTGAAACGAGTAGTGAACTCGGTTCAGAAATGGACTTTGTCTGCTAAGATAGTCCTGGAAATGAGTCTTGACTAATAAGAAATGATTCTGTATGATTATGTGTGTATTCCACAAAGTTTCATGTTTTAATTTATGATTATTGGGATTACATTTCACTAATATGATTTATCCCATGTTATGAAATTATGATCTCTTTTTCAGGTTAAGATTTCCAAAATATTATGTTCTTATGAATATGATGTGATTAATATTTATTTTGTTTACCCTTACTGAGCATTTGAGCTCACCCATTTGTTTGTCTTCTTTCCCCAGGTCAGGAAGAAGGTTATTAAGTATGATATGCAAAAATGGACTCTAGATATGATGAAATAAATGGGAGACAATGTAGATGCTTTATGAACCAGTTGTTAATGTTTCTCTGTTTCTAAAGACTCTATACCTATACAGTCCTTTCCTGGTTTTGTTATATGTTGTAATAAGTGTGCTTCAAAAATGAAGTAATAACAATGTCTGTAAATTATGGGTCTTTATAGTTATAATTATGGAACCAATGAATATATATAAAAAATTTGGCATAATATTGAATTTTGAAATATAATATATCATATAATTCCTTACCCTTTCACCCATTATGGAAATGATAATGTTGCTCATGTATACATATGGTCTATCATCTCCTTGAATTGATGTGATTCATTTTCCATGTACAATTTTCATAAATGATTCTCAAAATGAATATATTGAATTAATATTATAATTATAAAATTAATATCATTCTCTATATGATAACCCTGTATATTTTTCCTTATAATTATAACTTCCCTAACAATACTTACAAGATAAAACTAAGAATTTAACCCTCAAAACAATGGTATAATGAAATATTATTAACTAAAAGGTTATAAGATGTTATAATTGTGTGATATATGATATTATAAATATTAGTATGGTACTGTTATAAATTAATAACACGTTTAAATACACAATATATGAGGTTAAATTATGTTTAACTAAATAGAAGTATGATGTAAGGGGTTTCTTAACTCAATATCCGTTAATAACACCCCAACCCCGGTAGCTCAAAAACGATGCTAAAATATGCTATTTAATTTTTTAAAAAAAGGAAATGAAAAAATACACATCACATTATATACATGAAGATATTTATCGCTCTAGGTTTTGAAAAATTAGATTCAACTATTATAAATCTTGAAAACTGAAGAAAATTAAACTTCAAAGAGGTGCCTCCACAATGTAAAGAATTCCATTAATAAATCTACTCAATCAGTAAAAATGAATTTAAAATTTTGGGTGTTCATTTAAGATGCCCGGTAATGGGTTTTGAAAATAATTAATAAATTCTTTTAAAAACATTTCTCTAAAATAAATATACATACCTAAATATTTTTATTTAAAATAAAATAACATTTCTCATAGCATGTCATCATCATTTTTCAAGAGTTACTAAAAATAATTTTTAGGGAAAACTCAAGCTCAAGTATTTATATTCTTATTTAAAAGTTCCAAATAAAATGAATTATATTATATGCACACACTTGAACAAAAAATGCATGAAATTCTACTTACAAGTTAGATTATGACCATCCTTAATTATGTGAGACATTTCAGAGGTGTAGATATATATTTTCACATGAAATAATATTTGTTCAAAATTTGTACATAAATTTATATCAATTATCATCTAACACATAAAATAAAACCATGAAATGATTGACGATTTTCTAACCACTCTTTATATATTGAAGATTTAATGAATTGGTCTATTAGTATATACATAAATATAGAACATTATACCATGTGCATATGATTAACTAAAACCATATAAATGTTCATAAGAAAATTATTCTTATCCATGGATATTCTAATAGTCAAATAATCACATGGAATGTCATGTAATAATTTCATAATATGGGAATGTATAATGTTTTACATTTTGAAACATAATGTCAAGGCCTTGGCCAAGATATCTGAAAATGATTAAGGCCTCAGCCAAAAACATATCTAAAAATGGGAACAGCCTCAACCTAGTACATACCTATTTTGTCTCATGAAACCTACCGATTCATTGAAAAATATCATCATGGTCTTGACCAAGAAATCTGAATATAATTAAGGCCTCAACCAAAACCATATTAGAAAATGGGAATGGTTTCATCCTAATCCATATCTATTTTGTCTCATGAAAACTATTGATGCATCGAGAGGCTATATTGGCCCTCACCTTTCACTTTCTAAGTCCAATTCATTCCTCTTATTAAAGGTTTTAAACATAACCAACGTATACATATTTCATGTAATTAACCTTCTTTATTAGAAATGCTCAAATAAAAAAGGGTAATGAAATGAACACATGCATGCTCTCTAAAATGCATGGAATGTGATTTATAAACTAGACGTTGACCATAACTAAATATGAATGACATACCATGAGGTTAGAATGTAGTTTCTCGCATGAAATGATAGATTACACACATAAGATGATAACATTTTTACTCTTGTCACATAAAATGCTAACTATTTTTATTAAATAATTTGGTTACTCATAACCATGTACCATAAATTTGTAAATATTATCTTTTTATATGGATTTGGAAATAAGAGACTAACCATTTTTTATAAAAAAAATATATACACATATGTTTATACATGAATTAATAAATGTGATATCAAAATGATAACCCTTTTAAAATTTTAAGTCACACAATAACAAAACCGAGTTTGTTATTGTTCACTATCATATATCAAAAATTATAACCACATGGGAAAACTATATTTTTAATTGATAAAAACCTTTCAAACATATATACATATATATGTAAAATATGTACATATTTATGTGTACTCTATTGTTGAACAAAAATCATTTGGTAAAATTTAAATCCTTAAGTTATTTATTTTGAAAAATTAATAAAATAGATAGAAACAATTACATTTACTTACATGTTTATAAATCTATACCATTTATATATATATATATACATATAAAAATGAATAAAATTCCTATATATTGAAAATAGTTTTTTCTTTACATACCATAGGTATTATAAATAAACATTTAATTCAAAACAATTTTCATATATATGTATATATATATATACACACATGAAAATAAACATTTCATAATTATATCTATATATATATATATATTCATATGAAATTGAATTTATATTTCTCATTATTTCTTAATAAATTCATGTTTTAGAAAAAAACATCGATAAATGAGAATATACATTGGAAGAGTTAATAAATTTAAAACATAAACTTTGCTAAATACATACATATATAAATAAATGTAATAATAGTTTTGGAAATATACATAGAATTAGAATCTCATTATTCTAAATTAAATTCAAATTTGATAAAACAAACATACACTCATACATGAATTGTTCTGAAAATATTATACTTAGTTTGATATATATACATATATATATACACCATTAAGATTAAGACATAAATTGTATCACTTAAAAAATAATTTGATCCCTTATATTTCCATAGTACACACATAAGATATTAACAGCAAAAAAATTTAAAGATTAAGCTTAATAAATATTTATCAACAAAAATTATTAATTGAAATAGGTATGTATATACAATTGTGTATATATAAGTATTGATGAAATTAAACATAAGAAATTGAATCCCATAAAACATGAATTAAAAAAAAAGGATATTTCATCAAAAAATCTTAAACCAAACAAGATATATATATATTCATATATAGTTGTATATACGCATATGTAAACATATAAGTCTTGAAATTTCAACTACAAAACCAAATGAACCCTTACCAAATATAGGTTTGAAAATAAAATTTAAGACATAATCTCATATTATAACATCTGAAAATATTGAGTTATATAGTTAGATATAGAGTCATATATACATACACACATATATATATATTTATTTATCTTTGCAAAGAAATATAGTTGACCAAAAATAGTGAAAACCCATACCTTATTTTGGATCAAACAAGGGAGTAAGACTTCGCGAATTCGAGCAGATTGAAATGAGGAACTTGATGGAAGAGAAAATGAATTATTGGGTTTGAAAATATGGGTATATATATAAATATATTATATCTCACAATTCAATAATAAAAGATGATATTTGAATTTTGAATTTGACCAAATCAAAATCAAACAAAAATGATAATTAGCATAAAATAATAATAAATTGGTTTGATTGATAAAATAAATATATTATGGTTCTTTGTAGTTGAATCTAAGGATGTGGGTGAATAAAAATTACAACATCGGAAAGATTTATTATAAAATTAATACCATATATAAAATTATTTGAAGAAATTTATTTGAGATGGGGTCGTAGTCGACAATGATAGCAACGGAGGAGATAAAAGGAAGAAGGCCCTACGGCTTGGACATATTGGTGTAGCACAAGTAGATGTGTGACACGACCTAGTGTGATGTGTGATTCCAACGATGGTGAGACTAATATGTCTAGGAAAGAATGGGGAGAGATCTGAAAGTCATAAATTAACCCTATCATTTTGAGTATGGGGTCAAATCGGTTAAAGATGGGGATGGCTAGGATGTGCCTATGGGATTGATCGGATTGCTAGGGGAGGCATAGATGAGATGATTGTTTTTAAGAGGAGTGGAAAACTGGGATTAGGTGGGGCCAGATTGGATGGATAAAAATAATCTGGTGTTTAATTAAGGTGTTAGAGTTTTGATTGGGGAACGATGTGGTTCTACTAGTGTGAGAAAGATGTTAAACTAAAGAGATTATGAAGAGTTAAAACTATTTTTGTTTAATATACTTTTTTATTTGTTATTTTAAAATATATATTTCATGTTTTTATGATTTATTTTTTACTTTCTTTTTTCTTTTTTATGTGGTCTATTCAATCAATGCTCTTTTTTGGAGGGTGAATCATGTTACATTTGTTACCCATTATTAACAATATTTTTTAAACAAAACAATTTATGTTTATAATAAAATAGTAAAACATATATATATATATATTACGAAAACTATAGTTGTATATATAATTGTATATATATATATAAAATCAGAAAATAATTATATATATTTATAAAACACCTCATATTTTCTTCCATTGGTCTTATTATTTAAATTTGTTTTTGTATACATACATACATATATATAAATATATATATTTTACTCTATCATTTTCAAATATATATAAATATATATAATTCGTTTTTTTTTACAAACAAATGTCATTTTTTTAAAAAAAATCATTTTATCATTATCCATTATTTTTTTAACTCATGTTTTGTTCCATTGTTTGTTTCTTATCAAACCACTCATTGTTATAATAATATTTTATATATAATACTTTTAGAAATTGATCGTTAGTTTTTTTAAATTTGTTATCTTCTCATGTTTTTCCTTTTGTGTTTATAAAGTCAATAGTATATTATTATATTATATTTTATTATAATAATACTATATTATCAAATTAACTTTCAATGTTTTGTATTTTCTCTATTTGTTTATTATATGGTTTAGCATTATTCATTTTTTTACACACATCAAGTTTCGTTTTTTAACATAAATATAAATAATTTTTATATAATAAAAATTATTCAAATCACATATTTTTTATCCTATATATTTAATGTGTTATTTTTTATAATAAAATTATAATTTATAAAATTTATAAAATAAAAACATAATATATTTTCATATTTTTTATAATATATTATCTTAAGAGTAATAATAATTATTTGCTAAAAAGTATTACCCTTAATTAATATTATTTTCATTAAAATATTCAATTACAAAAACTTTTTGATAAAAATAAATTCTATTTTACAAAAAAAATATAGTTATCTTAAAATATTCATTTAAAAAAACCATATTTTTTATTATAATAAATTTGAAAACTATAAATAATAAGTATAGTTAATTATATGTATCATAATTAACTTATAATAAAATTAATTAAAAACACTCAATTTCAATTGTTATTTTTAAAGAAAATCATATCAAAAATATCATTACATTGTTTTAATTATAAATTAATCAATTTAATAAAAAATTTATATAATAAAAATAAAACTAGGAAATCCTAGGATGTTACACCTTTCATTGTATTAAATCACTACTTCATTTACTATATTATTTTCAAGATTATGTGTGAGATATAATTTGTTAATTTTATGTTTTATTAACACTTTTATTGAATGGATTTAAATTTTTTACACATAATATATTCATTGATTAATACTCACATCAATGATACAAACTTTTTAATAGATTTAGTCTCAATTTCCACTCCATTGAGACATATTTGGTAACATACACCCATTTACTTTTTTGTGGTATATATACTACCCCTATAATATATTTAAACTAAATATATATTTATTCATGGTGATTAATGGTTGAATTCAATTTAGTCTTTCAACAGTAATTTTTAAAATAAAACTTGATTCTATTTCCCCCTTTTGATATGGTATATGTTTCTTCTATGTCCATATTTTAAAAAATTCATTTTTATTAGTAAAATAATTTATTCATGAGATTTTAAATTATCCTCAAATTTGAAAAAAAAATGAGATGAACATTTATAATTTTTTCTATAAAGGTATCATTTTCAAATATCTTTATAAAAAGTCAATGGAATTTTTTCTTTTTATTGTATATAACTTGAGCAGACATTCCTACTTCCATAACTATTTTACACCCTTTTAGCATCTTCTATAATATTTCAATGATTTTATATAGAAAAATACTTATGAAAACTTAGTTTAAATATTTCATTTTCACCTTATTATATTCTTTTAAACAGTTGAGTTTACTACAAAATCTTCTTTTCTAATGGTCATCATTCATTTCATGATTAACATTGTGGACATTAACTTTATCTTGAAACATTAAAATTCTTGGGATCATTTGACATTACATTTATCTAAAATATCCATATTCTTTGTATAATGGATATAATTATTTCCTAAACTATATTCCATTTATACATATGGTGTTTAACTTATAATGTTGTTTAATTAACTAGGAAAACATTGATATTTCATATTCTTTATTAAATATGAACATATATTGATAAGGAATGATGTTTATGATATAAATTGATCATTTAATATAGAAGGAATAAATTAGACATTCAGTGATGGGTGGGTCCCAGAATTATATAGCTGCTTGAGTCATTATCACGTCTCATTAGACAAATCAGTTGGCTAGCCTTGTTAAATGGGTTTGTGGTGTATACCTACCCATAGTTTAAACTATCTTGGTAAAAGGTCTTCATGGTAGAGATATCAAGATGCAAAAAATAATAAAATCCAATATTACAAATTTCATTCATTGATAATACAATAATTATTATCCATGATGGTAATGCATTGATATTATCCATTAATGCATTTTTTCTCAATGTTATTAATTAAATAGAATATGTTTTCAGTTATTTACCATTCTATATTGATTATAACTTATTTAATGATAGTAAGAAAAACTAAAACTAACATTTACTAATCATTTTATCTCACCCTTATTTGGTATATGTTCCCCATGATATGATGATGGAAAAACCTTTTAATGGTTTTCAAGGATTCCGCACATTTACTTTTATTATGTTTTATATTTTATTCATAATATAAAATGGGTATCATGTATATTTCAGGTTATTAAAGAATACTAAATGATCTGTTCCATTGTATGATATCCCTTGTATCCAATTCTATTGTAATAAATTTGACATTGTCTTTAGGTTACAGAAGTCGGGGTTATTTTTCCCACATATAATGATAATTTTTGGGAGACTAGTGGCATTCAAAGGATTGTATTTAGCCCATTAAAGATATGTCCAATCTTAATATTTGGATTATGTATGTATCTCACAACATTACTTTATTACCTTCTAATTTTGGCTCCATACATATAAACATTTTCATATTATTTTTGTCTTAGTGTCAATAGTTTTGTGTCCATATCCACTAATTTCTCGTGAGGAAAATATTTTTCCAATAAAATTTCATCAAAATGATTCCACTTATACTCAAAATTTCTTTAACCCCCTTAGTTTTCTTAATTAATGATCACCATTAATCTAAATACCCAATGAGTTGATAGAAAAACATGAAAACCACTTCCCTTTAATTTCTTCCCAAAGTAAGAAATATCCTCTCTAAGGAATGTGTCCATTTCCCAGCTACTAATATATTTTTGGTTCCATTTAATTATAGATATTTTTTCACACTAAATTTCATCACATTGTTACAAAATTTGGTGGATCTATATGCTACTTTATATGAGAAAATTTATTGGTCATAACTTGTGTCAGTTTCCCTAATATAGTTTTAATTTTTCATCTCTATCTCCATCTATATCTTTATTTCCTTACCTAGGAGAGTAATACATACAAAGAGTACGTGAATTTATAGGTTTCCATTCTATACCCTAAGTGTTATTTCTAAAAAATGACATGCACTAGATTATATCAAAAACATTATAAATTATAATGTATAATTCTGAAACTGGTGAAACACATAACCTAAATTGAAAATTTATGCCTAGAAAATCTCAAAATCATAATCATAGTGTCATTGGGAATATCCTAAAATCATAAACATATTTTAAAATATTTTAACATTAATTTTCAAAGTGAAATTGAATTAACCAAAGAATATCCCATTAGAGTGTCCATCTATGTGTGTAGTCTTCATAGCACTCATCATTCGCTACTGAAAAACATGTTAATACTAATCCACCACATTAAAAGTTTTTACTCCTAGGTGCATCAAGGACACAAGAAAATCTATCTGCTAGTATCAATACATGGATGTATTTTCTATGAAAACCACACAATCTCTACATTACCCAATTATTTTGATATTATCTAATACATAGACTTATCCTCAGAGTCTTCAATATGGTTATTTTCTCTAATCTATTTTTCCCTAAATCAATTTCCCAAGGTTTATACTAAACTCCCCCTAATACCAATTATATCAAACCCAACCCTAGTATCCTAGAGCTGATGGTTACATTATTACATTTACATTAGATATTAGTGATCACATATCAAGGGATCAGACATTTTAGTAGTGTCAGAAAACTATACACATGTTTAACTCTCACATTATATTTGAGAACATAAATTAAAAAATAGTATTTTATTAGGAAACATTATTATTCCATCTAGAATATCCTTACATATCAATAATATTACCCTTATTTTCATCCTAGGGAAAAATAAAAGGTTGATATCAGAAGCATGGTAAGGGGATGCATGTAGAAGAAGCTGTCATATAATAAATAATGCATGAATGATGTGGAAGGGAAAAATTATGATCGAATAATTCCATATAAATAATAAAATAATCTTAAAACTTACCCTAGGATAACAAAAATGTTTGAATAATTTTATAGACATAAATAACTTATTTCATGATGAAAAAATTCATAAATCTATATCTATTAAACTTGTCATCGAGGCCTCGTTCCAAGACATATTACATAAATGGGTAATTCCTAAAAAAATACCCAAACTATTTTATCCCATGAGAATAATAGATTCCTTGAGGGGATTTGTAATTCTAGTCCTTTACCATATCTTTATAATTCCAATGCACACATCTAATGAATAAAAAATAGAACTTAGTCATCAAGACTTAATAATCAATAACATTCCATAATAGAAGAACCAGTATACTGAATATTGATACCTTCCCAATAAAAATGATCATAAGACAACCAATAAAATAATGATTTATGGTGTCATTATATAATATACTCATCAAAGAATAATCTCCATAAAAGGAAGTTGATATAGATTAAAATACTTTTTAACGATCAATGGAACATTACATGAGGTAAATACACTTTTCATTTTAAAATAACATATTTAAAATCTAGAATTTTAAAAAATATTAGGAAATTTATTTCCATTGAAAACAACCATGGAAATATATAAACAAATAAAACAACCCCAACCCCAGAATCCTAGAACCAGTAACTACTTCCATAACATTAAGATAATATATAATTAATCACATCCCGAAGGACCGGTCATTTTATTAGTCTTGGTAAACTAGATATATACATGAGTCTTACATTACATTTGAATACACAAAATACAATGCAGTTTTTTCCGAGAACAATTTTATTCTATCTAGTAAATCCATTTATATCAATACTAGTAAACTTTTGGAATTTTTGGGAAAGGAAATAAAATAAGGGTGAGATCAATTTCTCATTAATTATTATGTATAGTAGAATCAATAATGAATTAATAAGAAAAATAAATATAGAAAGTTAAATAAATGAGAACACTTATCATTTAAATAATCGGATAAAGATAAATATTTATGGAAAGATAAACAACTAATAACACATTCTATTTAAATAATTGGATAAGGTATAATCAATATGGAGTGGTAAATAACTATGAACACATACAATTTATATAACTCAATAAAGAAAAAATCAATGTGGAAATATAAATAACTAAGATCACGTGACATTTAAATAACTTGATAAAGAAAAATCAATATGAAAAGGTAAATAACTAAAAACTAATCAATTTAATCAATAAACTAAGAATAGAATTCATCCAAAAAAATTAATAGTTAAAATATCATGGATAATAATAATTGAATAAATGACTAATTATTGGATTCCACATTTCCCAGGTACATAAAATCATTACCATCAAGAACTTTTACAAGATGGTTTAAAACTGATGGGTATAAACCCATTTAGTTGATTTTGTACAACTGATTCATCCCATGATACAACCTATTCATCAAGGGTATTCCTTTAAATAGTCCCCATCCCATGTTATACTATTCCAAAGTATTCCGCGTAAATCTAATAATCATTTTATTTCATAAACAATGTGCCTTATCAAATATCTATATTGGGTAAAGAATATGGATTTATTAATATTTTACGAGATATTCAAATAAATATCAAAGTAAAATCTATATATAAAAATGGTATATGGTTTAGTAAACAATCATTTCCATGATAAATAATTTGGATATTTAGAAAAACATTAATGTTCAATAGTCATCAGAGAGTGAATAACTCAAGGGGTTAATGACTACGAAAATGATTAAAGGAAGTGAATGTCAATACTGTCATTGTTAAAAATAATTATAATATATCCATGGGAATAATAATTATGGTATCAATATGATTTATATCAATTATAGTAAGAATAAGGTTTATTTCCATTGATTAATATAATTTCCATAAAAATATCTTAAAAACATTTTTGAAGAAAATATCCTTTTCTTTTTGAAAAATATTTTCGAAATAATTTTCTTTGAAAATAACTTTTAGAAAAAATATTATTTAAAAAAATATTTTCAAAATTATAAAGTAATATTCAATGAAATTATGGTGGTTAATTCTGTACAAGTAAAAATGAACATTACTTTTCCATTGTAAAAAGGCTAGAAAAGTATATTGTTCGAAAAGAGATGATAAGATTCATTTGAAAAAAATATAAAATTAGAAAAATAAACTTTCATTTTAATAAATAATTTTTTAATGGGTAATGAAAAAAATAAATCACTTTTAGAAAACAATGTTTTTTTAGAAAATGTATTTCTGGCCATAGAGTAAATTGAAGTCTTGTTTTATTAAAACATTTTTATAGTAATTTTAAGTAACAAAGAGTAGGAAAATGGTAATATAAATTGAAAAATATAATTAGTAACCATAGGATAATAAAATTAAATGTTCTATTAAAAATTATCATATAATTTTCTATAATGGAATTTCAAGAATAAACAATCTCAATTAGAATGAGATTATGAAATAAACCCTTAAAATGATCATAACGTAGAAGTGATAATTAATAAATGAATAGATTATGTGTATAAAATATAAATTAAAATTTAAAAAAATTAAATAAATATTTATATATATATATATATATATGTTAAAATTAATTGTACACATAATAATATAATATTAACAACCTTGAGGAAGTAATATTACCCAATGAAAAGTAATTGAGTTATGGAATTTCTTTACCACTGGGAATCTTTAAGTTAAAATACCTATTAATGAAATAAGTAAAATTGAAAATAAAAATACCATGAATAATTAATTATTTATTGTATTTAATTTCAAATGTGAAGTATATCTACCATATAAAAGTAACTTGGTTCATAACATTACAATATACCTCAATGAAATGAAATTAAGACGGAATCTCTTGCCTCATGCTCCATTTTGGTTGAACATTATTTAACCTCCAATATAATGATTCTAAACATGTTATTGACTTTATATATATATATCTGTGTGTGTGTGTGTGTGTGTGATATTATATATGATACTTTTATAACATATTATTACCTGTTGATTAATAATCATTCGTTATTTTCATTATTTTCATTATTTTTGGTGTTAATTGTCATGTTTTTCATGTATGTTTTGACTTGATATTTTTGGTTCCTATTACTTTGATCATGATTTAATAATTTATATAATTTAAAACATGAAGTAAATATCTTATATATATTTTATATATTAATTTATAGTAATCCATTTAATTTGGAGATAGATTATGAAATACACCATTCATAGGGACAGTTGGTCGTACATATACATGAAAATGGTTTTTATTTTCTTATCATATTAAAATAAAGAAAAGTGAATGATATATATATGTATATTATCATTATGGTATAATATTTATTTCATATATATTGAATATTTTTATTTAACCTCTCATTAATGCATTCCATATATCGTGTGAATGAATCACATCACTTCGTAAGGAGATAGTCCTTCGTACACATGAGCGACATTATCGTATTCCCAAAAAATGGAAAGTATGAAGTTATGTGTTATATAATAATTTAATAATAAAAAATACATCATAAATATAATATATATAATATATAAATTTCATTTCTATCCTTTTTCCCAACCATTAAAGGTGGTAATGGATGGAATAATGACATCAGTTCATGAGGTGGTAGTCCTCCATAAACATGAATGATTACTTCTTGACCTGTTTTGTTGAAGTTTTTGATGTTTTAGGTTATAAAATTAACATTACCACATAAAAATATATTTAAGATATTGATTTTATTATATAATAATGATATAAAAATAATTAAAGTTGGTGAAGAATGAAATAATATAAAAAAATCTTTCAGAAAAACATTACCTCTTCTTCGGGTATCCTCCTTAAGATTTCACTAATTACTTAATAAAATGGACTTAATCAAAAGTCAATGCATCTATAATTAAAGGGTGGGAGTTGGTTAGTTATTTGGGTAGGTATTAGCTGAACCAAATTTGTTTGATAGTATGAATAATTGGGGAGAGGGGTGGCCTTTTATAAGTGGGGGATAAGACACACATGGAAATTTTTAAAAGAAGTTTGGTGTGCCCACAATTTTACATAACAAGATGAATAAATAATGAAAAAAAAATATAGCTGTGAATTTTTAAGGTTGAAATATTTTCATCTAATTGTTTTTTGGCAAGTTTATATTTTATTTTCCCCCTTATTTTTAGAATTTAGTCCCTTGGTAAAAAAAATTCTATTAATTGATGTAATTAATTTTAACTATTTTCACTAATCACAATGGTAAAAAATTAATTTTAACGTATTAGAAATTTTAAACTATTTTGATTCCAAATATTTAATCTATTTTACCAAATTGAAATCACATAAGTGTCAAAATTTAATTTAAAATTAATCCTGGATATGGGATGATAAAGCGGGGTTTTAAATTGAAATTTTTAAAAGTTTACTCCATTTTTAAATCTAAATTCAACATAAAAATGATTATAATGACATAAAATGTATTAATATATGCATAATTTATCTATTTTTTCTCTAAAACAAATTCAAAATATAATTTAACCTTATAAATTATTTAAATGATCAGTTAGTTTTCAATTAAAATTCAGTATTTCCAATATTCATCAAAAAATGAAACATCTTAGAAAAATAAAAACAAAATTAACCCTAAGATAATTTTGACATACAAATTTCAAAAATTAATTTTATTTAATCAAATAAAATATATTAATGTGTGAAAATTTGGTTTTATAACAAGTGCGTCAATAAAAGATAGTAAAACTACCTTCATAAAAATTAATCTTTTTATACATAAAATTTTATTTTTTTCTTATATTATTCCTAAATAATAATTGATTTAATGTAAAAAATTGATATAATATATTAATTTCATTAATATCATTCAATAATATTTATTAAATTGATTAATTTATATAAAATTCTTTTAGAATATAAAAATAGATTTTTTATAAAAACATTTCATTTATATTCAAATTTTTTAATTCATTTATAATTTATTAGTAACCCATGAATTCATCCATATATTATAATAAGTTATTAAATTCTATTTATACACACCAATTTAATAGTTGTGACATAATTTTCAGTTTAAATATTAATATTAATAGTATTCAATAAAACTCGATCATGCGTGTAATGCAAACCATTGAAAAAATTCATTGTCGCGTTTAAAGTAATCTAATCTCAGTGTTGTGTACATTGGAAGCTACATAATGGTTTAAATTTATTTAAAATAATAAATATATTTTATTGGGATTTTATATTCCCTTCTACGCTTGTTTTTTCATGTCATACACACTATCAAAGTTGATATTCATATTTTAAAATTTCATGGTGTTACATTCTCCCCACCTTAAATAAATTACATCCTTGAATTTTAAACATGATATTGGTAATAAAGTGTTTGATATTTGAAAATTCCATTTTTGGAAAACTCACATCATAAAAGGTTTAATACAATATCCACTTAATAAGAGAGGATGGTAAGTATAATGGTTATAGGGAATAACATATAACTAGGTTTCTACATAAGAAAACATTAGTGGATAGTGAGGATGTGGACTTAGAGGAAAAGCATAAATATTTATATAGGGTTATTGAGGTCATTTATCGTTATATATTTAATGATAAATGGATTGTTTAAGGCCTCAAATCTATAAATATAATAGGTGTAAAATGTTCATTGATATCATTAAAAATAATGGTAATAGGATTTCATTTTAATTCATGATCCTTTTTCTAAAGTTGATGAATTTTTTTATTATTTAATAATATAAGAGAACATGATTGATATATTTATTTTTCATAAACACAAATTAAACATTTTTTCATTCTTTGATCAATTTCTGATTTATCCCTTACTCTATGAAATGAATATAAAAAATAACATTTGATGCCTGATGTAATAAAATTTACATTTCACAGATTGTACAATCTATAAACGTGTGGAATGTCTTTCCATATTCCTATAAATATTTTCTAAAACCTATATGGTTTGGGAAATTTATCTATTAAATTAATCTATAAATCTCAATATTAACACTTCCAGGGTTATCATTAATATTTATTTATAAAATATTTTAGCTAAAAACAATGACATGTTAACTAGGACATCAAGTGGTCGGTACAAAACCCTTATCATCCTTTGGTCATGGGATCAATCCTTACAACCTTTCTGTATGAAATGGGTTATCACCCTCCATACGAGCATTGATTTTTATTAGCTATATTAATATAATTCATATAAAGTTCCCAAAAAGATAATTGGCATAGTTAAAATAAAATTAGTCATTAAATAACCTTTTTACTAGGGTTTTCAATACAAATTTTTTTCACAAAGTATAATAATCTTATTGAACTATTATTACAATGTCATTAAAAATTATATCAACCATAAAGGTTATAAATAACTTTAAACTAATGTATATAAAATGTAAAGTCATTATTCCTCAAATACATTTTCCACTAAAACATATAGTTTCCATAAATTTCTCTAAAATGTCCTCAATCTCTGTAGACTATCATTACATAAAACCTAAAATATTTTTTCATTGATCTATTTTTCAACCTAAAATCATTAACCCATGATTGTATCCATAAATATTATTTTAATAAATAAATAATTTATTCTAAAATTTAATATAATTCTTAGATAATTCATTATTCTTGTAACAAAAATACTTTTGGTAAAACACTTCAATAATTTATTTCTTGAATTAAAATACCTAAATAATTTATCCATTTTATTTCTTCATAGGTCCTTCCTTAGTATGGTTTTTAACCAAGTTTATTCATTTTCATTATCTATTCAAATATTTTATAATGGTTTATAATTAAAATGTTAATGGTACTAAGAATATTCCACGAGATTATAAAAACATGTGCGAAGTAAGTCACATTGTTATGTACTGGGTTAAAATCGAGTCAAGCCTGATATGCCCATTCTGGAGTTACTACTCCTAGGTATATTTATGCCTAAACCACATCAACATGTAGTATCTAGATATGGATTTATTTCTATGAAGAGACACATAATATATAACTTACCAAAACATTATGGTGTTTTTTTATACTTATCCTAAAATTCTATCATTAGGTTATGTTCCCTAATTTATGTTTTCCTAAATCTAGTTTCCAAAGTCGATAATAAACCAACTCTGATACAAAATGTAGACACCCTGACCCTAGAAGCTCATAAATGGTGAATTCTACCATTACATTGACATAATATACAATTAATTTCATTTTAAAGGACTAGTTAGTTTAGTTGAATTAGTAAACTAGATATGTATATGAGTCTTGCATTACATTTTAATACACAAATTAAAACATAATTTTTTTTAGAATTGATTTATTCCATCTATTGGATCCATGTATATCTATAATAGTAAAATTCATGGAACCCAAGGTAAATGAAAAAAAACAAGGATGATCTCAAATTATTAGTATGGGTTAATAATAGTAGAATAAATAAATAATTAATAAGAATAATTAGTATGGAAAGGTAAATAAAAGAGCATATATTCTATTAAAATAACTCGAAAAAGAAAAATCACTATGAAAAGGTAAATAATTTAGAACACATCCATTTAAATAAATTGATAAGACATAATCAATATGTAAAGGTAAATAATTGATAACAAATTCTATTTAAATAACTAGATAAATAAATGTCAATATGAAAGGTTAATAACTAAGAACACATTCCATTTAAATATATGGATAATGAATAATAAATATAGAAAGGTAAATAATTAAAAATCATTCCATTTAGTCAATAAAATTAGAGTGAAATGAATCCACATATTTTTTTCATAGTGAAAACCCTCTATATATTCAAAAATTTACATCAAATAAAATTTAGTGATTAAGAAGGGTTAAAATAGGGATTTTAGGATGGATCATGGATAATAATAACTAAATGTTAATGAAATAAATTCTTCGTTATCGGACACCATGTTTCCCAGGTACACAGAAGATTTACCATCAAGACCATTCAAAAGATAGTTTATACTGATGGGTAGAAACCCATTTATATGAGACTAGAAAACTCATTTATCCCATGATACCACCAATAAATTCTAGGGATTACTTTATATAGCCCCCAACCAGTATCATACTAGTCCAAAGTATTCCTCATATATCAAATACTCAATTTAATTGATAAACATTGTACCTTATCAAATTTGTGTATTGAGTAAATAATATGTATTTATCAATATTTAAACAAATAATAAAATAAAAATAAAATTAAACACTATATAAAAATGGTAAATGATTTTTTCAATAATCATATCCATGACAAATAATGTGGATATTTATGGGAAATTTTAATGTTCAGTGATCACTGGGAAGTGAATAAAACAAAGGGATGTTAATAACTACAAAAATGATTCATGGAAGTTAATTTATATACTATACTTGGTAAATATAATCATAATCCATCCATATAAAGAACAAGGATGGTATAAATATGATGTATACCCATTATAGTAAGAATAATATTTGTTTTCATTGATGAATAGAATTACCATAAAAATATTTTTAAATTTTTTTAAGATAATATATTTTTTATTTACAAAAACATTTTGAACTTTCTATTCTTTAAAAATTACTTTTAAAAAAAATTTATCTAAAATATATATTTGTAAATTTTCAATGTAAGATTCAAAAAATGACAGTGGTTAATTCTATACAAGGTAAAAAAAGAATATTCCTTTTCCATTATAAAATGGTTTGAAAAGTTCCTTGTTCGTAAAGCTATGAGAAGATTCATTTTTAAAAAATTAAAAAAATGGATGAAAATATCTTTTAGTAAATCATTTTTAAAGGTTTAAGGAAAAAATTGAAAAAAATAGAAAAAATGGTTTTATATGAAAATAGATTTCTGACGAAAGAGATAAATGAAGTCAAATTTTATTAAAACATTTTCCCAAAAAAATTAGGTTCCAAAGATTTTAAAAATGGTAATATCACTTGAAAAATATCATGAATAACCGCAGTATAAGAAAAAATAATGTCTTATTAGAAAATTTTTATATAATTTCCTTTATGGTAATTCCAAGAATAAATAATCTCGATTAGAATGAGATTGTGGAATAAAACCTTAAAATGATCATAATTTTGAAGTGGGAATTAATCAACGAATTTATTGTGTGTATCAACATTAAATATGAATAAAAAGTGTAAATATATAAATATATATCTAATGTAATTATATACATAATAATATAATATTGATGATAATGAGAAAGTAATATAACACAATGAAAAGGAATTGAGTTATGAAATTTTGTTACCACATTGTAAATTTAAGTTCAAATCCAATTAGATTAAATAATTCGAATTTAAACTGAAAATAAAATTAATAATGAATTATTCATGAAATTAAATTTTAATAGGGTAGTATTTAAACCATATAAAATAAACTAGGTGCATAACATTATAATATGCCTCAATAAAATGAAATTGACATGGAATCCCTTACATTATGCTTCCGTATGGTTTAAGGTTCTTTAAAATACATTATAATGGTTTTAAACATGTTATTTACTTATTATATATCCATATTAATATTTATTATATCATATATTATCCTTTTATAAAATATTATTACCTATTCGTTGATAATCTTTCATTATTTTCTTTGTTTTAGGTGTTAATTGACTAGTTTTCGAGTATGTTTAGACTTGTTATTGTTTGTTCCTCTTATATAGATCATTATTTAATATTATATATAATTTAAACTATGAATTAAATATCATATATATTAAATACATATGTATTTATAGTAATCCATAAAATTTTCTTATATGAAATGAAATACATTGTTCATGGAGACAGTAGGTAGTACGTACCCATGAATTTTGTTTCCATTTTCTTGTTGTATTGAAAGAAATACAATTGAATGATATATATATATATGTTTATTATCATTATTATATCATATTTATTTTATATACCTAAAATTTATTTATTAAACTCATCCTCAATACATGTCATGTAAAGTGTAAAGGAATCACATCGCTTTGTGAGGCTGTAGTCCATCATATACATGAGCGACATTATCATATTCCAAAAAGATGAAAATTATGAAGGTATGCGTAACAAAATAATTTAATAAAAAAAATTAAATCATAAATATCATATATAAATATTATTTCAATCAATATTCCTAACCTGGAATAGAGGTAAATAAAAATGAATGACATCGATTTCTGAGGCTATAGTTTTTCGTACACACAAACGATGATTTCGAACCCCATTTAATGGAATTGTGTGATGTTTTAAGTTGTAAAATTAAAATAAAAACGTATTAGTTTATTTAGGATAATATTTTTATTCTATTATCATTATATAAAATTAATATAAGGAGGAAAATAAGGAAATAAAATAAAAATTCTTTTATAAAAACATTACCTCTTCTTTAAGTATCCTCCTTAGTTTTTCACTAATTCCTTCCTAAGTTGGATTTAATCACAAGACAATGCTTATAGGATTAGAATATAGAATTTGGTGAGTGATTTTTCAGGTTCTTTCTAAACTAAATTTTTTATAGTTTAAAAAATAGGGGAGATGGGGTGGCCTTTTATAAATGGGGGAGAGGACACAGTTGGCATTTTTGAAAAGAAGTTATGCATAATCACATTTTTACCTAAATAGAAGCTACAATAATTCACAATATAAGATAAATTAAGGTTAACTTTATACATATTTCCTTCTTATTGGTGAAGTTAAATTTTCTATGTTATTTTGACAATTTAGTTTAATGTTTAATCCCTTGGTATACTCGTTTTTTTTAATTAGTGTTATTAATTTTAACTGTTTTTACTAATCACTTTAGTAAAAAAGTAAGTTGACCCAATTATAAATTATAAATTATTATGATTCCAAATATTGAATAAATTTTTCTAAATTCAATTCACATATTTGGAAAATTTTAAATTTAAATTAATCCCACAGACGGGATGAGAAATCCAGTTTTTAAAGTGAAAATGTTCAAAAGTTAACTACATATTTATATCTAAATTCAGTAAAAAATGATTACAACTACCTAAATTGGATTAATATATTTATAATTGATCTAATATTACTTTAAAATAGATTAAAAATATTATCTATCCTTATAAATTATTTAAATGAAATGTCACTTTTCAATTAAAATTCATTATTTTTCACTATTCATCCAAAAAATAACACTTCTTAGAAAAATACTAAAAATTCACCCTAAGATAATTTTTAAATTAGTATTTAAGAAATAAATCTTATTTTATCAAATAAAATTTCTAAAAGTCCTGAGTTTTTGTTTTAAAACAAGTTCTCCATTAAAAGGTGTAAAAACAACCTTTAGAAAAGTTCAACTTTTTATGTGTGAAATTGGATTGGTTATTATATTATTCCTATTAAATATATTCAATGAATTTAAAAAATTATAAAATATATTATTTTAATTATATTTATTCTCCAATGTTAATTAATTTTATTTATTAAGATAAAACTATTTTAACGCATAAAAATAGTTTTTTTATAAAAACATGTCCTTTGTATTAAATTGGTTCTTATATTCATTTGTAATTAATTAGTAACCAATTAATTAAAAAATATTTTTATTTTAATAATTTATTTAATCCTTTTTATAATCACAAATTTAAAAAACTATGATATTATTATCAAGATAAATAATAATATAAATTGTATTTGGTAAAACTCAGTGTTGCATGTAATGTGAGCCATCAAAGAAAGTCATTATTATGTGTAATTAAAACTAATCTCGACATTGTATGGATTGAAATATATATCCTATATTGAATTTATTTAAAATAGTAAATATATTATAAAGTATTATGATGTTATATTCTCTTCTATTCTTTTTCTTGTGTTTCACACATACTAACTAATATGATATTTATATTTTAATATTTTGGGGTGTACAATGAAGATTCAAGAAAATTAATATTCATGAGGGTGGTAAAATTAATTTTTGGAGTAAACAAAAAACAAATATTATCATCAAACCATTAGTAAAAAAGTACCTAGTTTGGAAAATTAAAGGTAGATTCCTTTAATACTTTTTATATAAAGAAAAACATGGGTAAATATTATAATTATAAATCATTAGAAAATAGTAAAAACATTATAGGAAACATTTTTAAGAAAATGTGGACATGGAAGAAAAATATTCCGGATTAAATGGGAAGACAAAGTTGATTTTTTCTAAAAAAATTATTTTAAATTTTGAGTACCAAAGAAGGTAAAAATACAAATAATACTCAAAACCATAGAAATAAATATATGTGGGTAAAATATCTGAGTTTTTTGATAGAAATATTATATAATTCCTTCGACTAAAACTTTAACATAAACAATATTGAATAAAGATGTGATTGTGGATTAAACCCCTACCTCGGATTTGACTTTCTTTGTAAGTAATTTTAACCTCCTATATAAATTAAAAGTTTTTATAATTCATTAATATAACATTATAAATACTTATAATATCATATATTATGCACTTAGAATACTTTAAACCCCATTTATTAATAATTTTTATTAAAATATTCCTTTGCAAGTGTTAATTGTTTCCTTTTTCATGTAACCTTCACTTCGGTAGATTTGGTCTTTTAATCCTTCACAATGATCCGCCAAAAATTGTATTTTAATAATTATATTTTAAAATCTATTTATTATAATCATATTTAGAGTCATCCATGAAATATAAACATGATAAATGAATCGTTTTAGTTCATGGTGGTGGTAGTCCACACATACACACGAGCGAAATTATTTTTTTAATGGGTGGAATGGTAATTAGGTAAATTTTATCTATTACATGTAGAAAAATAGTTAGGTCATACATTTAATATATATTTAATAGTTCTATATTTATAACTATCTAGGTAAATTGGTTATTAAAAACTAATTACACCATTATGTGGTGATGACAGGTCGTATGAAGGAATGAGCGATATTTTTTCATTTTTTTAGGAAGGAAAAGTGGTGAAAAAAAGTTGTCCCATATTAATATGAACCTCTAATTATATTAATGATACTAGATAAAATATTTTTGGAAGGATTCAATATATTTATAGGAATTGGGATAATAAATAAACTTAAAAGATTTGGTAAATACAACTATATCTTCTTTGAGAGACCACCTTTATCATACACCTTAAGACTTGAAATATTGGTCATACATGAATATAACTGTATATATAAAGAAGTTATGGTAGATATTAAGGTATTATGGGAGGTATTTTTTGATCTATAAGGCTCAAAAATTGTGAATAATGAAGGATATGATATTTCCTTTTGTAATTTAGGGAGAGGACACACATGGAGTTAATTAATAGATATCAATATAATTCATGTATTTCTCAAGTATAATGATTTAAAAAGCACAAGTATTTTATGGATGATAATATATGTTATATATCTTCAACCAATAATAATATAACAATTTTATGTATCATTTTTATCATTACTGCTTAATTTAACTCCTTGGTAAACTAGTTTTAACCTTAACTACAGTAAAAAAATTGACTATTTTTACTATTTATTATGAATAAAAATTAAATTAAATTTTAAAAGTAATATTAATTATTCTGATTAAAAATATGTAATCCCTTTTACAATATTCTATTTGTATAAGTAGAAGAAATTAATTTTAATATAAGTTTGCAAAACATAATCAAAAATGTTTTTTAAAAAATGTTTGTTTTATGCATAAAAATGATTTTACAACAAAATAAAATATAATATTGGTTAAAAAAGAATTAATTGGATTATTTTAAATCCTAGGTTTCTTAATTTTCTTTTAAACTAAACCCAAACTGAAAGAAACGTTTTATATACTTGATTAATAGAAAAGAACTAAAAATTTATTTTATTTTTATAAAAAAATTATTTTGATTTATAAAATATTAATAATATATTTATATATTCAAAATTAAACTTTTATGAAAATGATATGAACTATTTAATATAGATTTATTATAAAAAATTATCCATAAACATTCATGTCATTCTTGTACCATTATAATTTTATAAAAGTGACAATTTTGTAAAATCCTTATTTTTTCACAATTCACCTAAAAACTATTTCTAAAAAATAAAAAAAAACATCCTAAAATAATTATGAAATTATAAATTAAAAAATGAAATTAATTTTTAAAATTTATATTTATTAAATTTTATGATTTATATTTTAATCGCATTCTTGAATAAATCTTTGTGAAATATACAATTATTTCATCTAGAATAAAAACATATTTACTATAATTAAATCTTGGATGTTAAAATATGGAAAAGTAATTTAGATAATAATTCATAAATACTTAATGGATGAAAATATTCCATGGTAGATCCTCATTATGGGGAATAATTTAACTTTTTAAAATTTATATCAAGTTGGATTGTAGATAAGAAAAACAACTTATCCAGTTTCACGATTCCATGGTGGTGCCTCTTTCAAAGGCCAATGTGACACAAAAATATCCATAACATATTGTATTTTTATTGATTTCAATGTTATATTTTTATGAGAAATATTTCCAACTTATTATACTTATTTATCTTGAACCATTCCATAGTATTATAACTTTTTTAAGGCCCGCAACCATTTCTCCTAATGTTTATACCATGGTGTTTATAATTCAATAAAAAATTTCCATTTTAGATAGACACACAATATTTCCTAGTAAAATTATATTTTACATCATTATTCATTAATTCAAAGATTAAACCAAAAATTGATTGATCTACAATGATACCCTTGATAGGTTTCATAGGGTTTTATAACATTCTAAATTCAATAGATGAATAACTCAAAAATATCATTAAGATAAGAATATATCTATTTTTTTGTAATGAATATAAAAAAATAATTAGATAGGAAAAAAATACACTCATAAATATATTCTATAGAAGGTTTCAGCAAGCTGTTGTGGCCTTGGATTTTTTTTATTAAGTTTTTTAATATTTTCATTTGTTTCCAAACATTATTTAGAATAAATAGAGGTTTCTAGAATGATTTTTGAGTTTATTGGAATGTTTTTAAAATGGTTGAAAAGGAATGATTTTTTTTTATGAAGTTCTATGAGTGTTCAAATTCATCTATAAATTATAAATATCATCATAAGCCTTTAGTACATCATATTACTTTGGGATAAGGTAATAAAAATGGAAAATGAATTAGGTATATTAATTTATTAGTATATGGATATGGATGAAGCATACGTCATTTGAGAGTCATCATAAGACTTTGAATCTCAACGTAATTCTTTTTGATATTACCATAAGACTTTACATAAAGTAATCCTTTGAGGAACTTAAGACTTTATATTTGATTATAATACATTGAAACTATATGTAATTCATTGATCCAATGTAATCCTTTCATTGTAAGGCTTCTCTAAGTGTAAGCATTTTAATAAACAATATAAGGATTTAAAGCATCGAATTTTTTGAATTTTTATACGATGAAACATCATGTTTCTATAAATTGAATATTCTAATGAATATAAACTAGACAATTCAAAATCTATTACACATTGATTTAAACAACACAAGTTTATTATGATTCCTACTATGTAAATAATCAGTGATACGCACATGATGAATAACATGATATGTTATGATATTAACAAAATAAAGATGAACAAATTTGATTATGAGTTTGTTAGTGAAGAAGATACATATATTAAATTTGGAATGTTATTGGGATGATGTTGAATCATTATTATGATCTTAAATTACTTTCTAATCAAGTATTGATTCATGATGAGTTTTTTAGGTGATTTTAAAATAATTCCATGAAATATATATATCATGTTGTGAGATAATTAAAGAAAATGTAATATTGAGACTTGTCAATTTGAGTTAAATAAGAGACTAATAAAGAATATGAGTTTGTATTTGAGTTTTATTGTATCTCGGGTAAGACAAAGAAGTATCCACAATGGATATATTCATGTAAGGGAATATTGATCATCTGATTTAATTCATCATTTAAGGAAGCTTCAGATGAATTTCATTATTGGGAAGTGAAAAAAAGTATAGGGAAACAAAATATGGGAATTCTATACTCATGTATTTTATTGAAAATCTTAAAGTCTTTATGGATTTCCTTTTATGGTAACTAATTTTGATGGTATTGTAAGAACCCGTGTTTTTTCGGACTGACATTTTTAGAAAAAATTGGAATTTTTTCTATTGGATTCTCGTGAGGGGTAAAATGGTCATTTTACCTTACCATACGAACTTAGATATTTTTCAGACAACTCTGTTGGTCCCAATATATGAATTTTACCCTAGTATAGGAGTTTAGTGGAAATCTGAGCTATTCAAATTTTGGCAGAATATTTAATATTTAATATTATTAAATTAAATATTAATTTATTGTTACAAGTTCATTTGGAAGTAGATTTCAAATGGAGCTTTGGATTGAGATTCTGTCTACACTATTGAGTCCGAAATAGGGAGTTTAGCATAGGGAAGGCATAATCTCATGTCGGGCGTCGGGGTCATTCGGGGCCCCTTTTTCTTCTTTTCCTTTTCTTTTCTTTTATTTTCTTTCTTCTATTCTTTCCTCCTTCTCCTTGAACACGTCTCCTACGCCTCCTATTTTGGTCGTGAACAATGGGGGAAATTTTAATTTGAGAAATATTGAGAGTTGGGAGGCAAGAGGAGTACCAAATCGAATCTCTCGAAGCGCTGATTCGGCGTGCGGCATCCGTGGACTGTAAAATCAATTGAAGCTTCGGCATTTTCTTCCCAAAGGTAGGTCCATTTATGTGTTCACCATAGCTCTCCTTAAAACATGTTTTTTTTTATGTTTTTGAATCCTTATATTTCTTTCTTGTAAGCCCAGGGGGCTCGATTTGTTATTTCGGGGGTGAAAACTGGCGTTTCGGGCGTTTTGTGGGATTTTCCATCAGAAAACCCAGAATACACCACGTGTGTTCTAGGGGAAAACTCCGTGTGTTCTTCCCATTCGTGGAAGATGAATTTTTTTAAAGTACATGTTGTGTACTTGAGTACACGCTGTGTAGTGGATGTCTGTGTGACCGACTTTGTGAAATAAGACACTGAATAGTGGTTTTTAAGGAGTACACATCGTGTACTATAAGTACACACCGTGTGGTGGCACATGAGCATGTGTTTGGGTGAAAACAAACACGGGGTGACTTTTTGGTAATAGTACATTCCGTGTACAGTAAATTACATGTCGTGTACTATTACACAGCCAAACCCCATGGGTCTGGCCATGTACTACTTCAGTTTAGTAGTTTTGGGATAACTTATGCCCTGGAAGTCAGAATTGGGCATGTGAGTAGTCCATTCTGAGTGTTTTTCATGTATATTTCAATGTTTTAATCCTTTTTGCATTTACAGGTCATCAAAATGGGGTTAGGGGGGTTTCTATATAAATGGATAGGTTCTTCCTCCAGTTATCGAGTTCAATTGACACCTGAGAGTGAGACTTGGCATGGATGATAGGTTAGGTGTTCGGACCAACTTAGTTGAGACCATTAATATGAGATGAGTTATGAGCTATCTCTTTTAACCTATGCTATAGAGTATGTTCCCCTTGTGAGACATTCCCTTATAGCCTATGAGGTCGTGAGACCGGGCACTTACAAGGATCCCCTGAGGGATAGATTTACTTGTATGCTGACTTAGGGAGACCCTTGTAGGATCTCTCTCCTATTTTCCCTTTGAGAGGACCCATGTTATGGAATTCTTGTTTTTTCCTTCATTTGAGGATACCATGTAGGATTCCTCCCTTACTATTCTCTAACTATCCCATGTAGGATTCCTTCACTCGTGTTTACCTAGAGGATCCTGAGTATGATGCCTCCTCAATGTTTGACTTGAGGGACCCAGCGGGTGCCGTTGTTTGATTGACCCGGAGTTGTCACGTTGGGTTTGGGTATATATGGTGTTTGGTTGTCACCTAGAACCAGTTCCAAACTTGTAATTCCATGGGTCTATGGATGTAGTGTTGGGTTGGGTGTTCGGTCCACCCACACTCATTTGTTTATATCTAACTTGGTTTGCTGATGCGGTAGTGGTTACTGGAGGTGCTTACTGGTTGGTGGATGTTGAGCCTGATGCAAGGAATCTTCTTGTTTGTTGGGACGCCTACTATGCCTTGTGTACCTGAGTAGAGGTGGTGTGATTGTGAATATGGTTATTTTCCATGCTATGGATGTGTTTCCCATGTTTATTTTGATTTGACCGTTTGGTCTAGACTTTCTTGTTAGGCTGATTGTTTCCCATGCCTAGTGTTGTTAGGATGGAGTGTTTTTCATCTGACATGCTTGTGATATGAAATTTAGTTTTTTATCCAAGTAGTATTTTTGTTATACTATGGATGTTGTTTATCGTCATGAGACTATAGGGGGAATTCATGTTGAGTGCTTCCTCGGAGAGTCTGTAATTATCATTAAAAGACTATAGGGGGAATTGATGTTGAGTGCTTCCTAAGAGAGTCTATAGTTATCGTTACGATACCATAGGGGGATTGATGTTGAGTGCTCTCTCAGAGTGTCTGCAGTTAACTTTATGATATTATAGGGGGAATTTACGTTGAGTGCTTCCTCAAATAATCTGTAATTATTATTAAAAGACTATAGGGGGAATTGATGTTGAGTGATTCCTCAGAGAGTCAGTAGCTATCATTACGAGACTATAGGGGGAATTGAAGTTGAGTGCTTCCTTAGAGAGTCTTTTCAAAATCTGAACCAGAGGAGTTAGACTGTGAGTACTGCCCAGAGGGTTTCTTGTGTTTGTTTGTTTAAACCAGATGGAATATGTTGTGAGTAATTCCCAGAGGGTTGCTTGTTTTTATTTAGATTTTTCAGAGATATAATTCTAACAATGGTCGAAGCAGGTACATTTCGATGGGATTACAGAAATAAATTACGACTTATTGATACACAGCTTGAGTGGAACAACATCCAACTCAATTCCATTGAATAGGATGTCTAGGAGATTGGGCTTATGTTCCAAAGGACTGACTGTTGATGTGGTTTCTTATTATTTGATTCACCTAATCATGGATATCATATTTATGTGTATGTGTATAGGTATGGGACTATACATGTGTACATATATAGATATGGAAATCCATGGTGGAACTTTCCCAGTTGATAGGGATTACAGACCCTAGGTTTGACTGTGGTTTCATGTTTGGTTTACTTTCATTATTGTGTTCCAGCTAGGTTGAGCACGTTGTTGTTGCATACACTTTTATTAGCACAAATATAGGATTCTTGACAGGGTTCCCTACTAAGTTTATTTCTCACCCCTGCATGTACACCCTTGTGTATGTGTAGACCTTATGTTTTCTTTTCAGGTTGAGTATGAGTTTCATGGTGGATAGGGCTAAGGCCCATTGTTTCATGATCAAGCAGAGCTGCTCGAGTGGTTCTACGTATCAGGCTGCTGCAGTTTGACTTTGTCTGGAGATCGGGTACGTGGTTTGGATCGGAGTTAGTAGTAGAGCCCTATACTTTTACTTTCAGTTTCTTTTGTACTTATATCTATATGGTCGGCCCAGTGGGTGAATAGTTTTTTATTGTATTGTATAGTTTTTCGGGCTTTTACAACATTTTACAATTACAACTTATTCCATTTTAATTCTTTATTATTTTTGCACACTATTTACTTTCCGTTGTGTATGATACTTAGTTATTTCCATTGTTTTCTTACTCTGGTATGAGGTAATATTCTCCCCACTATCACACCATAAACCATCGCTGCTAGTCGGCAGCCTCTGGTGTACGGGGAGGCGCGCTTGAGGCCTTGTGGCGAACTGGCTCAGAGCATTGGTTTAGTGGTTTCCGGGTCGGTTCATTACAATGTGGTATCAGAGGAGTTTTCTTTTCTTGGTCTTTACTATTTGGGATATTATACACATGAGTTTTTGGAATGTGTTGGAACCTGTGATGGATATAAGAATAGTGTGTCAAGAACACTTGTTCCGGTAAGAAGTCATGGTTGCTAGGGTTTGGGATTGTTGTTCTGATTTTGTGATGTTATAGTTGTATATGATTTTTTCCTTGAGTGAATCACTTGTTGTGTGGTGTTTTGATTTACTAGGGATCTCTAGATCTTTCCCATTGGTAAGATTCCAGAGATGGATTTTGACTCTAGGCTGACAAAGATAATAGGTTTCTCATGCATCATACTAGGCATATAGGATTCGCATCATATAGGCCTGCTAGTGTGTGTTTTTACTGAAGACTGAGACCTTTTGGTCTGCTTACACTTACTTTTTACTCTGATGGCAGGTTACGTGGATATACTTTGAGGCATTTTTGTTGAGGCTGATGACTCAGTCCTCATGCACAGGTGGTGCAGTGACCCCAGTTGGTCTATGTGGCACGTGTTTCCTTTCTATTTGACCCCTTATTGGGTGTTGTTTCTCAGGTCTATGGTTATCTAGTCGAATCGATGAGTATGATGTCGATATATACCAAGGATTTTCTTTTTAATTGGAGATCCTTGTGGTATTTCCATATATGGATACCTGATGAGTGTCAGTTCAGTTTCTCTTCTGCTTGGGTTGTGAACGCCAGGTAGTAGTTCCTTTTGAGGATGTTCAGAGAGTATCAGGTCCCTTGTGGGTTGTGTTTTGGTTTTGAATTTCTTTGGTCATTGTGATCTCTACCGTCTTTTGAGAGGTTTTGGATCTTTTGGTCTAGGTGGTTAGACCTTATGACCTAGTTGTGAGTATTTTTCTTTAGGTCTAGGTGGAAGACCTAGAGACCATTGGTTTTGACTTAAACCCTTGTAGGTTGATATCAATTTTGTTCTAGGGAAACCTGTGAGAGAATTTTTGGCCTATTTTTTCCCATTTCTTTTGGTGGTGCTTGTTTTTCGTGACTCGATTCGACGAGCAGGACTGTCCGTGTGCCTGGCCTGGTCAACCAGTGTTTTTGATGTTGCTGTTGTGGGTGGTATCTTTTTAATATAAACTAGTGAGTGGCTGAGAACAATCCAATGACCATTTTTTTATACATTTCATGGTATGGGACCTCATAAGTTGTGTTGGAATGTCCCTTTGTTGAAGAGGTGACTTTGTAAAATGTCAGGTTACCGTGAAATGTTTGACCCGTGCTTGAATCCTGGTCGGGTTTTGGCAGGATGTTAGCATGGCTCGGAGGGAGATGGACATGCCTTTGATGAAATCTTAGTGTACTTTTATTAGATATGATCATTCTCTATCTTTATTCGTCATGAGTATGTTGAGAGAGCTTCGACCCTACATCGATCTCCTTTTTCTTTCTTAATGTTCATCCCTATTGAGGATGGAACCTATTCTGGTTGTGCTCTCGGAGCGGTGTAAGGAGATCCATAAGTTGGGGAGTGCACCATTGGCCGTTTGAGGGTGGTTTTCTTCATTCTTGTTAAACTTCGGTGTTTTTTTGTGAGTTTCTGAGCTTGGATTTTTCTTATAAGATGAAAATAGGGGTATTCCTATGGTGGGGAGTACTGAATCGGACGTAGTTAAATGTATTCCATGTTGGAGGAAGTTTTTAATGTTAGGAGGCTAATCGTTGGATATTCTAGATAGCTCTGTTGTGAATATTCTTGGGTTATGAGCATGGTTTTTGGTCCTTTAACTGGGCTTCTCGGGGACGAAAAGGTTTATGGTGGAGAGTTTGTAAGAACTCAGGTTTTTCCAGACTGTTGTTTTGAGCAGAAATTTGAATTTTTGTTGTTGGATGATCATGAGGGGTAAAATGGTCTTTTACCCTTACCATATGATTTGGATATTTTTTCTGACAACTTCGTTGGTCCCGAAATAGTAATTTTACCCTAGGACAGGAGTTTGGTGGAAATCTAAGATATTCAAATTTTGGCAGAATATTTAATATTTAATATTATTAAATTAAATATTAATTTATTCATACAAGTTCTTTTGGAAATAACTTTTAAATGGAGCATTGGATTGAGATTAAATCTACTCTGTTGAGTCCGGAATGGGGAATTTATCCTAGGGAAGACATAAACTCATGTCGGGCGTCGGGGTCGGCACAGGCCCCTTTTTCTTCTTTTCCTTTTCTTTTCTTTTCTTTTCTTCCTTCTCTTCTTTCCTCCTTCTCCTTGTGTACCTATCCTATGCCTCTTCCTTTGGTTGTGACCTATGGGGGAAATTGGAATTTGAGTAAGAGTGAGAGTTGGGAGGCAAAAGGAGAACCGAATCGAAGCTCTCGACGCGCTGAGTCGGCATACTGCATCTGTGGACTGTAAAATCAAGCGAAGCTTCGGTGGTTTCCACCCAAAGGTACAGTAATTTATGTTTTCACCATATATCCCCTTAAAACATGTTTTTTTATGTTTTTTAATCCTTATATTTCTTGCTTGTAAGTCAATGGGGCTCGATCTATTGTTTTGGGGGCGAAAATGGGCATTTCGGGCATTTTGAGAGATTTTCCGTCGAAAAACCTAGAATACATAGCGTGTATTCTAGGGGAACATGGCGGGTGTTCTTCCCATTTTGGGAAGATGAAGTTTTCCAAATTACACTCTAGGAACTTGAGTACATTCCATGTAGTGGATGTCTGTGTGACCGACCGTGTGAAATAAGACACGGAATAGTGGTTTTTAAGGAGTACACGCCCTGTACAATCAGTACACACCGTGTAGTGGCACATGGGCATGTTTTTAGGTGAAAACAAAAATGGGGTGACTTTTTGTGAATATTACACTCCATGTAGAGTAAAGTAAACTCCGTGTATTATTACACAGGCAGACCCCATGGGTCTGGCCATGTACTACTTCAGTTTAGTAGTTTTGGGATAACTTATGACCTGAAAGTTAGAATTGGGCATGTTAGTAGTCCATTCTGAGAGTTTTTTTGCATATATCAGAATGGTGGAATCATTTTTATATTTATAGGTCATCTAAATGGGGTTTTTTGGGATTCTATCTAAATTAATAGGTTCTTCCTCTAGTTATCGAGTTCAATTGACACCTAAGAGTGAGACTTGGGGTGGGTGATAGGTTGTGTGTTCAGACCAACTTAGTTGAGACATTTAATATGATATGAGTTATGAGATATCTATTGTAACCTATTATATAGAGGATTTTCCCCTTGTGATACATTCCCTTCTGGCCTATGAGGCCGTGAGACCGGGCACTTCCAAGGATCCCCTGAGGGATGGATTTACTTGTGTGCTGACCTAGGGAGTCCCTTATAAGATATCTCTCCTATTTTTTTAGAGGACCCATGTTAGGGAATTTCTGTTTTGTCTTTTTTTTTAGGATCCCATTTGGGATTCCTCCCTTACTCTTCTCTAAGGATCCTGTGTAGTATGCCTTCACTCGTGTTTACCCGGAGGATCCCAAGTATGATGCCTCCTCAGTATTTGACTTGAGGGACCTAGAAGGTGCCCGTTGTTTGACCAACCCTGAGTTTTTATGTTGGGTTTGGGTAGATATGGTGTTCGGGTGTCATATAGAACCTGTGCCAAACTTTTAATTCCATGGGGATATGGATGTAGTGTTGGGTTGGGCGTTCGGGCCACCCTCACTCATGTGTTTATATCTGACTTGGTTTGTTGATGTTGTAGTGGTTACCAGGGGTGCTTCCTAGTTGGTGGCTATTGAGCCTGATGCAACGCATTTTCTTGTTTATTGGGATACCTATTATGCCCTCTATTCCTGAGTATAGGTGGTTTGATTTTGAATAGGTTTATTGTCCATGCTATAGATATGTTTCCCATGTTTGTTTTGATTTGACCATTTGGTCTAAACTTGCTTGTTAGGATGATTGTTTCCCATGCCTAGTGTTGTTAGGATGAAGTGTTTTTCATCTGACATGCTTATGATATGAATTTTAGTTGCTTATACAATTAGTATTTGTGTTATACTTTGGCTGTTGTTTATTGTTATGAGACTATAGGGGGAATTGACACTTAGTGCTTCCTTGGAGAGTCTACAATTATCATTAAAATACTGTAGGGGGAATTTACATTGAGTGCTTCCTCAGAGAGTCTTTAGTTATCATTATGAGACCATAGTGGGGATTGATGTTGAGTGATCCCTCAGAATGTCTGTAATTATCGTTATGAGACTATAGGGGGAATTGATGTTTAGTGCTTCCTTAGAGAGTCTATAATTATTATTAAAAAACTATAGGGGGAATTGACATTGAGTGATTCCTTAGAGAGTCAGTATTTATCGTTATGAGACTATAGGGGGAATTGACGTTGAGTTATTCCTTATAGAATCTTTGAAAAAGCTGAACCAGATGAGTTAGACTGTGATTACTGGAAAGAGGGTTAATTGGGTTTGTTTGTTTGAACCAGAGAAGATAGGTTGTGAGTAATTCCCAGGGGGTTACTTTTTTTTGTTTAGCTTGTTCAGAGATATAATTCTGGCAATGGTCGAAGCAGGTACATGTCTATGGGATTATAGACCCATAAATCGAGTTATTGATACACATCTTGAGTGGCACGACGTCCAACTCAATTCCCTTGCACAGGATGTCTATGATATCGAGCATATGATCCAAAGGATCAACTGGTGATGTGGTTTATTATTATTTGATTCACCTAATCATGGATATCATATTTATGTGTATGTGTATAGGTATGGGACTATACATGTGAACGTATATAGATATAGACATTAATAGTGGCACTTCCCCAGTTGATAAGGATTACAAACCCTAGTTTTGACTATAGTTGCATGTTTGGTTTACTTGCTTAATTGTGTTCCAGCTAGGCTGAGCACATTGCTTTTTCATACACTTTTAGCAGTACAGTTTTAGGTTTCTTATTGGGGTTCCCTACTGAGATTATTTCTCACCCCTATACATGCACCTTGATGTACGTGTAGACCTTATGTATGATTTTCAGGTTGAGTATGAGTTTCATGGTGGATAGGGATAAGGCCTAGTGTTTCATGATCGAGTAGAGCTGCTCGAGTGGTTCTACGGATCGGGATGCTGCAGTTCAACTTTGTCTGCAGATCGGGTACGTGGTTTGGATCAGAGTTAGTAGTAGATCCCTATACTTTTACTTTCAGTTTCTTTTGTACTTGCATCGGTATAGTTGTTCCAGTGGGTGACCAGTGTTGTATTGTATTTCATACCTTTTCGGTCTTTTACAGCATTTTACTATTACAGCTTGTTCTATTTTAGTTGTTAAAATCTTCTTCCCGTTTTTTAATTTCTGCTGTGTACGATACTTAGTTATTTCTGTTGTTTTCTTACTCTATTATGAGGGAATAGTCTCCTTAATATCACACCCTAGGCCCTCACTGCTAGTCAGTAGCCTCTGGTGTACGGGGAGGTGCGCTTGATGCCTTGTGGTGAACCAGCTCAGAGCATCGGTTTAGTGGATTCCAGGTTAGGTCGTTACAAAGTGGTATCCATTTAATTATCATAAGTAGAAATCATTTTGAAAAGATATATATTGATAAGATCATGAGACTATGAGTAAGAAAATAAGAGTTTCTATCTATGATAGAGGTATGAGAAATAGATTAAGTAGAATTACATAGCATAGTGAGTAAAGTTCATAACTGATCATCTACATTTTCTTGAAGATCAATAATTGACTAAATAATATTTAAGTTTAAGAATATAGAATAATATATATATCTGATTCTATAACAAGTGAGTGTGTTGTCTTTAATATTCCGAACTATCGTGGAAAAGATCTTCATCAGTTATTAAAGAAACCTAGAGCTTCAAATGATGATTCTCATTTTTTATGACTCATTTAAATTTGTGGGATGGTGAGTATAACCAATGGGATGTTGTGAAACTATAGGTAAATTATGATTCCTCCATACCCATTATAATTTGGTGATTGACTTATAGTGGAAAATCTCTGACCAAGATGATTATTGTCAGCAGGAATGAGTAGGCTAACATAATATGGATGAACCTTGTAAAAAATGTTGTGTCCCTTTTTCTGTTTATTTTTCTCATTGTCTTGTAAGATAGAGAGTATAATATTCTTATGAAAGATTAATTCTCTAATTATATGAAGAGGGTTAGCTCAATGATAATAATAAATAGTAAAAAAAGAAAATTGTACACTAATTCATCCCTACTCTTAATGTAGTAATACGATACATTGGCACTATAAAGTGGTATCAAAGCCCATTTTAGCTTTTTCTAGATCTTTTAGTGTATTTAATGACAAGAAACATAAACTTTATGAACTGTAGATGAGTTCCAATGTTTGATGGAAAAAATTTACATTGAGGGAGAAATAGGATACTACCTTATTTTCTTTTATTGGGTCTTGATGTTATTTATGTAGTTACTATTGGTTTTACAACTATTCAAATATGTGATTATATAACCATAACTAATAAGAAAAATACTGATGTTGATAAAAAAAATAAGGAATATTGTTTTTTGTATCATTTATAGAAAGTATTCAATAATGTGGTGGATCCTCAAACATTCTAGGATGTATGGGATAATATTGAAATAAGATGTAGAGGAAATGTAAAATCCAAATAAGATAAGATAAAATTATAGAGAAATTCGTTAAAATATATAAAGGTGATTGTGGATGAATCCATTGATAACTAATTCATTAGAATTAATGAAATTATGTGTAAAAATATATGATTCATTAAAAAATTGGATGATGATATCATTTTAAATAAACTCATGATGAGTTTCCAAGACATATTTGATCCTGGAATTTCAAATCTAGAAATTATGTAATATCTTTCTCTTATATATTTTCATAATATTATCAGTGCCTGTGAAATTATAAACAAAATTTCATTTAATAATATACTTAAATATCATATTTCCTTTTAATCCTTGAGAATTATAAAGATGAAATAAAAAAACATAAATGGTATAGTGAAGTAAATGGTGAAGATGAGACAAATGAAGATTGAAATAGAATCAAGTCTCTTATATCAAAAAAATAAAGAAAAGTTGAAGGCATGTATTATGTTAAATTATCCTTAAAATGACTCAATTGTGGAGGCATTATTCATTTTTGAATAAATTTTATAAAAAAACTAATTTTGGAAATGAGGCCCATGAAAATGATGAAAATATAAAAAAGAATAAATGTTAAAAAATATCATGGTAGAAAATAAACCTCATGAGTTTAGGAACAATTTATCAACAAGAAAATTAATAAGAAAGGAAGAAGATGAAGACACAACATCCTACATTCAACCTGAGGATGAAGGGAATTGAAACGTTATGAAATTTATGGAACATATTAAGAATAAATAAACCTCCTCAAGTGGTGATGAATATAGGTGTGAAGAAACATATAGATAGCACATTATTAGAAGTCAATGAGGAACTTAAAAATTAAATTTTAAAAGTGGTTGTGAATGAAAATATGTTACAAGATCTTGATATAAAACTGGTATCTAGGGAAGTGGAACTGAGTAACCTAGAATCAAAATAAATTTCAACTAAAAATGTGTTTAATTTTTCCAACAATAATTAAATAAATCTATTGAAAAAATTATTGATACACTTATAATATCTAAAATTACTAGCATATCATCTTAGGTTAAATCAATATGTCAAACTTTTGTAAAAGGTGAATCATTATTTCTTAACCATGTATACTCAAATTAAAAAACTAAACGGGGTTATTATATAAGAGATGTTGAAAAATATTATTTTATATCTATATAATGAATAAGATTTAAAATAAAATCAATCCACTTAATTTACAATCAAGATCAATGTATATATATATACAGAAGAAATAGAGTTCTAAAATATAATTTTCATAATTTTCTTACGATTATAACATGAGGTTAGGATTCAACAGATAATGTTGTTGGATTGGGATTGTGGTCACATGGTATAAAAATGTTGGTACCACATTTCTCAACTAGGGTAAAGGTACAAAGTAATGGGAAGAAACTCTGAGAGGAAAATAAATGATTCCCTGAAAAATAATGTAATGGACAATGTTAATTCAAATATGAATACTCAAAATATATTTGAAGGTTTGAAATAAATGTGTGGTAGATGTGAGAAACCAATAAATTGTTCTGAACAATATATGATAAATTTTCATATTAATATCTCCAACTAAGGATAGGTAAAATCAGTTTAGAAGAAAAAATAATATGAAAATTCACTCTTTAGAAAGGTTTCCTATAAGAAAATAAAGAACCGCCAGATACATAAAAAAAGGTTCACTTCACATATAACTGGAGACAAAAAACCCTAAAAATCATCATTATCCATGAATTAGGATAATTTTCATTTGGTAGTGACTTATAACTTAAGTTAAAAGGTATTGTAATAGAAAATAATGAGTCTAAAGGATAGAGGTGTACAAATATTTTGCATGTGGAAGGTATGAAACATAATTTTCAAAGTATTATCTTTCTATGTATTGAGGGAAATGGGGTTTTATTTAAAATTAATTCATGTGTTATTATAAATTCCAAGGATTGAATAATTATTACCAGTAGTGAAATAAAAAGTGAAAACTATTTTTATATTGGTGACTTATCCAACTATTGATATAATAGTTCCAAAGATGAAAATGAGCTATGGTATAGAAGAATTGGTCACCTCAACTAATGAAATATGAGAAAGATATCTAATCATGAAGTAGTGAGATAACTTACCAAACTCAAGAGATAAAGTGAGGTTATTTGTGTGACATGTCAAAATGGGAATATGACCCAAAAGAAACAAAAGAAGATAGATGTACAATATAATGGAAATTGGAACTGGTATATTAAAATATATTTTGTCTAATGAGGAATAAGTAAAAAAGGTTGATATCTACTTAATTAAATTCATATATTACTTCACCCTTATTAAAAATTACCACTTCAATAAAAATTAGAGTATATTCAATTATTTAAAGATTTTAGAAGACAGGTGGAAATAAGATATTGGTGTTTACATAAAAATGAAAAGGTGAGACAATGGAAAAGAACAATCCATAAGTTATTTTGAGATCCACCAAGGAAGATATGGATAAAACATAAAAACAACACACAATACACTACTCAATATAATGGAGTGGCTAGAATAAAAAATAAAAGAGTTGTGGAGATGTGAAGAACCAGGCCAGCTAAACCTAATATTTTGAAGTTCTTTTGGAGATAAATTGTATGAACCACTATGTATATCCAAAAATAGTTCTCGTTAAGACTTTAAACTCATAAGACTCCATGAGAGATGTTTCATATCAAATAACCAACTATAAAATACTTTAAAAAAATTCAATACCTAGTTACATGAAGGTCAAGAACCAAATTATAGGGAAGTTAGAAGAAAAATATGATGAAGGCGTATTATTGGGGTATCAATAAAATGGATATTATTTCAAATGGATAATAAAATACTGAAATAAGGTTGTTTAATTTTTAGATACCGATATAATTGAAAATCCTTACAAACTCATAGGGTTTTTTGAGACTGATGGTGAATCCACTAGTGTTGGAAACTTACATAATTCTAAAAAATAGATGGTGTGAGGGATTAAATAAAAATGATTATGATTTATTTATATTTAATTTTTACTGGTGAATAATAAGGATTTAAAAATTAGGATGAGTAACATTAGAATATAAGAAAATATATTGACTTTTAAAATATTATTATCCATTCAGATACACCTATCTATACCAAAAGAAAATTAAGGATAAAAAACCAAACTATAATTATTTTACATCTTGAGCCACATATTGTCACTAAGGTAGTTGAACATGATGAATATATTATTGTAATGAATGAATATCTTGATCAAATATATAAACACTCAACTTGGGAGATGGTACCAATACTGGATTAAAATAATGTCATTGGAATGAGGTGGGTTTTTTGAAATAAGCTAAATGATATATGTGAAGTCGTAATAAATAAATCTTGTATGGGTTGTAAAGGTTTATCTCTAATAGAAAGAGTTTAGTTTGAATAAAAAAATTACCAGTAGCAATGCTTGAAACCATCAATATTTTTTTAGTATTGGTACCACATGAAAGATACAAGATACATCAAATGGATGTGAAATCATACTTTTTTAATGGTGATATAGAAAAATAAGTGTTCACTGAATAACCTATGGGATTTTTCCTTGAAAAATACAGGATCATGGTATAAAAGTTCATAAACGACTTATATGTGTTGATGTAGGCCCTATTATCCTGGTATGAAAAGATTTATGGATGATATAGAAGCATGGAGTTTTCAAAGAGAAAATTTGATAGTAATAATTATGTTAATATGTTTTCTACATGTACTATTATTTATATAGTATATGTTGATGAAATCATTTTTTATGGTGATATAGTCTCTATTTGATGAATTATCTACTGATATGAAAATAAATTTTGAGATTTCCATGTTGGGTGAGAGCTATTACTTTCTAGGATTACAAGTCATACAGGGAGCTGAGCATATTTTTCAATATTAAGAAAATTACTCCTGGGAATTATTCAAGTTGTTTATAATGGATTAATTTAATGAGATCTCTACTCCTATGGAAAATGGAACCAAAATAACTAAGGATGTGTTTGGTACATGTATAAATCAAATAGACTATAGAAAATTTATTGGTGGCCTTCTATACCTTACACCATCCATACATGACATTGTATTTGTTATGAAATTGTATGCCAAATTTTACAATAATGAAAAGGTGTCCCAATTTCTAGATCCCAAGATATTCCTTAGATATATCATTAGTAATTTATGTTTTATATTATTGTATATATCCATTTAAGAATTTACATTGTGAGGTTTTACTAATATTGATTGGGTTGGTGACTGTGTGGATAGGAAATCGACCTCAGGTGATATATTTTTCCTTAGTAAGATTTCATTGTAATGGAATAGTAAGAAGAAAATTTCAGTGGAATTAAACATAGTTGAATCCATGTACAATGTTGGAAAACAATCCAATAAAAAGAATATTTGGATGAAGATTCATTTAGAAGATTGGATATTTGAAGTTGAAAGAACACTATATACATACTATGATAATAAAAGTTCTATATATCACTCTAAGAATATGGTTTGACACTTGAGATCTAAACATATTGATCTTAGGTTTAATTTCATCAAAGAAAATGTGTAAAATGGCGATGTAAGACTTGATTTTATTGGTACCAGGGACCATCTTGAAAACATTTTTCCTATATAATTTCCGAAGTATATATTTAATGAATTGAAACTAAAATTTCATGTTCTACCTTCCCCACTCCCTTATGTGTATTTTACGGAACACTCCCAACTAGAACTTAGATTATGTTTGACAAATTGGGGGAAATAGTGACAAAACTATTGGTCCAAGGGAGAAACTACTTTTGATATAAAATATTGTTTGAATTTAGGGGGAGTTCATTTAAGTCACTTTTCCATAAATAGTAGTCATATAGGGATGAAATTATATTAAAAATATTACCATATTTGGTATTGTGGTGTCAGACACCTCCCATTTAAGAAAGGTAATGACCATATAATTATCATGAGATATAGAATAGTTTTGTGAGTGTTTAAATTTGTATAGAATTTATGAAGACTATCGTAAGGATTCAATACATCGTATGACTATAAGATATTTCAAGAAAAATGAAAAATAAATTGGTAATATGAATTCATTAATGTATGAATAAAAGTGGAGTATCAATCATTCAATAAACTTCATTAGCCTTTTATCTCCAGTGCAAGTCTTTATGGTGTTATCATAAAACATCATCGAATATAATCCTTATCATAACACTTCTGGTCTGAAAATAAGGATTTTTATGGAACATAAGTCTTTGAGACATAATATTTATTTTATTATAAGTATTAAATGAGAATAATCTATATAATTATTAGTGAAAGGATTCAACATTGATGAAATATCACAATTTCTAATGGGATAAAAATTAGGTTTCTAGAAATTTAATACTCTAGTGAAAATAAACTAGATGATGCCACTGATATTCCTCAGTGATTAAAACATCGCATGTAAATTTTGATTCAATATATATAAAGAATAAATGATACTCACATAATGAAGAACATGATATGTTATCAGATCAACCAAATGAAGACAAATCAAGTTTAATATGAGTCTATTGGTAAATAATCTCTTGATATTAAATATGGAATACCATTGGGATGATGTTGTGATGTTCTTAAAATACTAAATCACATGATAATAAAGTCATAATGAAATCTTATTTGTTTAGATGATTTAAAATATTTATTTTAAATATATATCATGTCATAATCTGATTAATGAAAATGAATTATTGAGATAGATCTAGTTAAGTCAATGAAGTGAAAACTGAAGAAGATGAGTTTTTTAAGTATTGTTGTTATATATTGAGAATAAATAAGAAGTTATCACACTAGATGTCTTTATGAAATAGAATTTCATTCATTTCAGTTAAAAAATAATTAAAACTGACTTCACATGGATTACTTTATTATGTAGTATAAGGATATTATAGTGAAACAAAAAATAGGAATTTTATCATCTTGTTTTTTCAGACAATATAAAATTCTTACTTTTTTTATTTTTATGGTAAATGATTTCAATGGGATCTATTTAATTATCATAAATTTATTGAATATTGAAAATTTATATTCTAATAAGATCCTTTGATCGAGAGTAAGAGAAGAACTGTTGTTAGAAAAGACATAGAGTTGGGAGAAAATAATTGAGCAGAAGAATAGATCTTGGTATATGTAGTTCAGAAATGATAATTTACATCAACTTATGCTCGAGCATCCAGTGAAAATTATTTTAGTTTGAGAATAGAGAAGTGTTAGATACTGCAATAGGTGAAAATGATTTCTTCAATATTCTCTTGGATTGTGGAGAAGATATTCATCAATTATTAAATCATCCCAAAACATCAAGTTGTCTTTCTCATTTTTTCTAACTCATTATGATCAATGAGATGCTAAGTATGCCTAGTGAGATAATATTAAAATATAATAATGGGTGATTCATCCTCACCCATTATATTTTTGTGATTAAATTATTGGTTAAAATATATATCCAAAGTGATTATTGGCTACAAAATGTAGTAGGCTCACCCAATGGTTCTAAACCATGCGAAAAATGGTGTTCCACTTGTTCTATTTATTTTTTTCATAATCATGCAAGGATGAGAGTATAATGTTCTTTTGATATAATCATGATCTAACCAAATGAAGTGGTTTATTTCAAGTAAATGAATAAATTTTAAAAAGTATATTTCTATACTAATTCAACACCCCTCAGGGGAATTCATACAATCCATTAACTCTAACATAAGAATCTGATCATGATAACTGTGAATCATTAAAAATATTCCTTTATCTATATGTTTCCAAAGATTGTGGTAATAAAATAATGATCATATAAGACCAATATATTATCCAATGTTTTTTAGAACCATTGGTTAATGGATATAGAGAATAAATAGCTAGATATGGTTTCAATCATGTTGTTTCTGTGATAGATTCATACACATTAATTACAAAATAAGAGCATTATTATATATTTTATCTTAGTAACCTCCTTGGAATCTCAGTAAAACATTTATGTTGGGTTTGAAAAAATAATTTTAAAACCTATAATTATTGTATAGTATAGTATAGACTAATAGTTACCTTCAAAGAGGGGAGAAGAATAATGTCATCATACTTACTTAAAGGGTGGGTTGTAATTTTTTAGTTTTATAGAACTAATATCAAAATGAAAATGGTTTTTTTTAATAAATAGATTTAGGAATTGGTTCATGGGTATGATATCTGATTTCAGTGGAATTCTAGAAGTCAAATGATTAAACCCTCTTTTATTTACTTGATTAGTGATATAATCAACAAGTTCAAGAGATAGTTTCAATCATGGTGTTTTTGTGATAGACTTATACACATGAATAACCTAATGATAATATAATACCACTCTCTTATCCATGGTTTTCTAGAAAATTTTGTTAACAAATAGATATAAATAAGATCTAGAGATAGTTTCAATCAATGTGTTTATATTAGAGTGTCAAACACATAAATCACCAAATAAAATCCTTTATATATAGTACATATACGGACCCTCCTTGAAATATCAATAAAACACTTTTTTGTGGGTGTAAAAAATAAATTTAAAACCTACCATTATTATATATTATAATATATGCCAAAGGTTGTCTCTAATGAGGGGTGAAAAATAATGTTTTCATAATTGGTTAAAAGGAGAGTTTGTATTTTTTTGGTTTGAGAGAACTAAGATCAGTAAGAAAATAGCTTTGTTTTCCTAGAAATTGATTTATTGATTGGTTAATGGGTATGATTTTTGATTTATATAGAATTATAGTCCTAAAATGATTAACCTCTCTTCTATTTACTTGATTAGTGATATAATCTACAACATCTTATATCTCATAAATAATTTATAGTGAATGTGAAATTAAAATCATAAATGATCACTAATTATTGATCCTCCTTCAAATATGTGTGGGAAGATATTAGATGATTTCATTAATATCTTAACAATGATCTCTCATCAGATTCCTCAATTTAATCCCACTCGGGATAAGGTACTCCTAAATAATCTAAGGATATCTACAAATTTATACACACATATTTGTAATCACTAGAAAAATCACTATCAAACCATTCCCATTATATTATATTTAGGAAAAACATATTAATAAAGAAAAAAATATATGAACCTAGTTAGAAAAAATTTCACAAAAATATAAATTGAATACAATTAAATCCAATTTGAAATTCCAACATTGAAAATTGAGATCAAATAATTGAAGAAACAATTTTAGTGATATTAATTCACAGGAATAAACAATAGTTTCTCATCCCCACTATTATAATCACTATAAGAGTTTTATCCCTATATGAAAAGGGATATAAAAATGGAAGAATGAAGAATATCATAAAAATATTGAAATAAAAATAAAGTGACTGAACACCTTATCCTCACATTCTCAAGCTCCTTAAATAGATTTTTCCTTTCTTATTTAATCTCTCTGATGATTCCACATGTAACAAGCTTAATGAGATCTTCTCCATATTTATTTTAAAACTTTATTTGAGTTTCTCAGTTCTCTATAAATTCACAGTTGAATATTCAATCCCATGGATAGAACAACACATGATTAGAGAGATTCACTATTTTCCAATTTAGTTAGTCATTCATGTATAAAGATCCTATCATTATCACCTCAACATGGTCGGGCTCCATATAGAAAAAAAATGATATCCTTAGTATCAGTTATTCTTAAGTATAATTTCTCACCAGAAATTTATTCTCGTGATTTAGTAAATGATGTGATCTTAAATATACTATAATTCATGTATTGATAGTTGAGATAAATTTCAATATATAAAAAACCTTACATGACATCCCATTATAAGTCATAGAATGATTTAAAAAATTGAAAATACTTACATGACTTCCAAAAAATCTTATGTATATTTCATAAAACATTACATATTACGAATACATCTTGGGAAAAATTATATATCAGAAAATATATCACATTTGAGAATAAAAAATCTACATATCAGAAAATACATCTTATGGGTATCATGGATTTTCAGAGTGCATCTAACTTATCAGAAAAAAGATCATATCATTCACTCTGAGTATAAAAATAAAATTATTCATATATCAGGGAATGTGACAGGAAAAATCCCTTACATATGATCTATAAAATCCTACCTATCTCTTTGATAATAGTATATATCACCATATATATGTTACATGTCATAGTATGAGTCTCTATACACTTTTACCAATTCTTACTAAATTATTCACTACTCTGCTTCTATTTTTCTTCATCTTAAAAACATAAATCAAAGTATTATAAATAATTGTCCATTAATTTAATTTATTACATTAAAAAATAAATAAAATTTAAAATTTTTTCCATTTTAATAAATATTGACACAATCTAATAGAATTATCCTTTATTTCCAAAGTTCAATCAATTAATAAATGTGAGGGTTTAAAATTAATTGAATATGAAAAAAATAAAAGTTAATAATTTCCTTTATAATACCCTTACATTTAATCATTGGAATCCCTAATAAGTGAAAATAAAAAATGTTACTCATGTAAAATTTAAAAAACAAGCCAATATGAATTCCCTTTTCAATATCCACATCCCTCAAGTTTATCATTCCATATACATATTTTTTATTCCAATTTTCCAATGAGGTAAATTTAATTCATTTACATTTTTAACCCCTCCCCCTTTTCCATTTATACCAACCTTTCCTAGAATCAGTTATCTCGTCACCCAAGTTACGAATTTAAAGAAATATTTTTCTAATTACAAACTAATAAAAGGGTCACCATAAGATTATTGGGTTTATAAATATCCACCTAATGATTCAAATACTCATTTATCATTAATGATTTATAAGTTTATTCCATTTATGAGGGTTAGTAAGTATTAATATTAATGTTTCTGATTCAGAGTGATGAGGTTTGGATCTAACTGAATTAAATTGTATAATTAATATTTTATGCTCAAGAATGTTACCATCACTCAATCTACCTTTTAGTTATTTATCCTTAAATTCCTTGTGGATTCCCATGAAATGTACACATAAAAATCACTTTAGGATAGATATATTTTTATTCTATCTTCTCTAGTCAGAAGTTTTATTTTTTTATAAAAATTTTATATAGGTTATTATTTAAAAGATATAGAGTAATATTTGAACTCAAAGCTACTATATAAGCTTTATTCTTTAATTTTGAAGGATATTTTTCATTCCATATTTCTTGAACATGTTTCTTTTCCCCATATATACTCAAAAAATAGTGTCTCCACTGAAATTGATTTCAACTATGATCATGAATTTACTTCTAGAGTTTGGTAGTTAGATATTTTAATATTTTAATGTGGATAAATAAAAAAGTTATTCAAGGATTTTATTTGTTAATTAAAGGTTAAAATTAAAGGAATGGTTTAAAAATAATTTCATTATAAAATGGACTTTTCAAGCAAATGAATTTATCTATCATTTTCAACCCAAATTCCATAATTAATCATAATTTTTACTCCAATTCCAAGAAAATTATTGTTATTCAAGAAAAGTATTGGTTTTCAAGAAATCATGTAATTATAAAAATGATGTTAAAAATAATTTATAATCCTCTCAATTTAGTGATTTTAATATTGGATGAAATGGTGTGGAATTTTGTTAAAACAATTATTGGTATTTTAATGAATTTCACAAACCATGATTCTAGAACTATGTTCATTCGGTGTTAATTTATACTGAGTTATATGGATTTAAATGTCATCCTCAAAATTTTCACAAGTTCCAAACATATAAATTTAATCAATTAGAGCTCAAAAGGTTTGAAAAACAAAAAAATAAATTATTTAAAATAAAATGGTTTCCATCCCCCACACATGAATGATGTGAATTCTTTGATGAATTCTAATATGTATGATAGAATATATAGACTTGAAGTTGGGAAAATAAACAACAATTTCAACATAAAGAACAACATTGTGATATCATTAGTATAATGATTGAAATAGTGTGACCTCCTCTATTGGGGTTTCTAGTAGATTCCCAAAATATATCTTCAATAGTTTTAAATTAATAGTGTATGGTTTATTCTCTCATTGTTATGTTTTCTAAATAGAACTAAATTGATAAATGTTAATTATGTTAAATGGACCGTATCATCTAGAATTATTTTTATCCAGCATCAACTTGAGTATTGAGTTATAAAATAACACTTATTCTCCTCAGAGAATATATATTTGTTGAATCATTTTGTCATGTGCAACTCATGTTCTCTTTTTATAAATTCTATAATTTGTAAATGCCTCTATTTTTATTTCTTCCAACTCTTAAATATTAAAACTCCTTTACTTTCTATATTTTTACAAATTTAAAATCTTTTCATTAGCTACCCAATTTTCTTTGGTTTCTAACTCTAGATGTGGATGATATATTTCTTATAGTTAAATTAGAATGTGATCCTTCAAATTGGGGGTTTTTAGGTTGTCCAGAATTCATGAGTGGTTTATTTTAATTTTTAAATCCTGTATTCCACATTTATCTTGATGGAATTTTCAAAAATTCCTTTAATATCCTATTTGAGACTTTTTATGGGCCATTAGTCTATGGATTATATGGTTTTAATGTTTTATGTGTCACTCAATATATATTGATTAAATATTATATTCCCCTATTGAAAAAGTGATTTCCTTGGTCACTACTAATTTATCTTGGGATTCCAAATCTATAAAAGATGTTATTTTTTACTAAATAAAAAAATCAGATGAGTCATTAGTTATAACGACCCATACTTTACATACATTGTGAATAATTCAAAATTGAAGCACACTTATTACAACATATGACAAAACCACAAAGGACCGTATAGGTATAGTGTCTTTAGAAACTGGGAAACATAAACAACTGGTTCATAAATCTTCTACAGTGTCTCCCATTTATTTCATCATATCTAGGGTCCCTTTTAGCATATTCTACTTAATATCCATCTTCCTGACCTGGGGAAAAGAAAACATAAAAGGGTGAGCTCAAATGCTCAGCAAGGGCAAATAAAGGAAATAAAAATCATATCATATCTTTTTGAAAATCATAACCTGCAAAAGAGATCATAATATCTTAACATGGAATAAATCATAGAAGTGAAAATGAGATCCCCATAATCATAACATGAAACTTGAAACTTTGTGGCATGCACACATAATCATGGAAAATCATTTCTTGTTAGTCATGACTCATTGCCAAGACTATCTTAGTGGACAAAGTCCCTTTCTGAACCGAGTCACCCTCGTTCCAGTCCTGTTTCACTGAACCGGTATAACCTACCGTTCCAGCCATGTCTATCTCATGAGATATAAAATCTTTACCCAATGCATTGGATGGAGATATAGGTCCCACCCATCTTATAATGAATCCTTTCTTATGTGTGCCACATAATCATAAAACATACATCATAGCGTAACCCACGTAATAAAATGGGATTCTTAAACAACATGACATCATAAAACAATTCATATAAGATAAAGGAATTCATAAAAATATTTCCATCACAACATAATTAAATCCATGTAATAATAGGGATAAAAACAGAACCCTTTTATTATCTTAGATGGAAAATAATTTTGATAAAATACTTGAACTCTATTCTTGAGGAAAATATCCTTTCTACTTCAAAAACACTTTTCCTTTCTTAACATGTCATACAATTTTAAACTAAAAGAAGTTGATTAAAAATAAACTTGAATACTTGTAAAGGAAGCTTCTTGGAAATAATGTTTTAGAAATCCATTCATGCCGTATAAGTTTAAAAAACATTCTTCATACTTTTTTCGGAAAAGTCAAAAAGTACCTTGTACGAAAAACGACAAATGATTCCTTTCATATTCTTTACTAAAAACTCACCGAAGGGTAAAATTGGATTTAAACTATTGTAAGTGGATGGAAACAATATTACATATTGATGGAACATGGATGTGGATGATAAAATACACCCCAGTAAATGCCAACGTAAAAAAATCTCGGATAAAAATGAGATTGTGATATTTTCCCTTACCTTATGTCCGATTTTCTTTGTACGTGTCTGAAGCTCCACTTCTTTGGAACGCTTCATTGAATCCACCACTTAGGGAACTAAGATTGGTCTTTGAAGAAGAAAAGTACCTCTAGGATTATTCTAGGGAAGTGGAGAGGAGAAAATGGCAGGGTTTGTCCGATCTTGAGTGCTCAAATTGGTGTGAGGAGGAGGGGGAGGAGGTGCCCTTTTATAAGGGAGGAGAGGGGCACCTTAGGAATATCTCAAAATATTATTTTATATTAAAGTCAAAATCGGTTTATAATGGTTCCAAAGGGTCTTATTTCGAAGCTAAAGTGGGGATGGGTCGAAATCCTATCAACCAATAGGATTTAGACAAGTTTAGGGTATTATTTTAACCTTATCAATTAGATTTAACTCTAAGTTAAATAATTTAACTTTTACCGTGTCTTTTTGTTTTCTTTCACTATATGGTTAATACACTTACTATAACATGCCAAACGAACCCCAAATTATTTATTATTAATATATATATCCTTATATAAGTCATTTTTCCTAACCTTAGATTTTTAGGAATAAAATAACAATTAATAATATAATATTTGATTTAAAAACTATTTTGTGTCAATTTTGACACTATTTGATATATGATTTTTGTGAAAGTCATAACAGAATTATATGTTCGAACCAATTTGATTAAATCAACACTAATATATCATAGTAACCTAGAAAATTAGTGTAATTCATAAAAAGTCTCAAATTACATTTATTTTGGTGTTTATAACATCAATTATGTCAATATTTCATAAATAAGATAATTATTGCATCATAATTGTGTCATAAATAAATTAAATTATTTAATGTCTAAAAATTATAAATAAAATACGATTATGTAGGAAATATTTTTATCTTTCTAATGAATATTTATAGTCGAATTTTTCTAATGTATAACCCCATATTAAAAATTATTTACTTATTAAACTTTGATTTTAACTATTTTAACCCTTCTTTAAATAAATTAATAATAAATGTCCTAATCTAACCCAAGTGGGCCTAAATGGTCATATTTTATTCCTAAGTTTGTTTTTTGTCGAATTACACTTATCCAATAGAATTAGGACATGTGCTAGGGTAATAGTAATATCATATTTACCCCTATTTACTATTAACCGCGGTAAAAAAAGTAAAAAGTTACTATTCACCAAAAATTTATTTTTATCTCATTGAACCACATTTTACTTGCTGATATCAACCGTGTCTGTCGGATTTTCGAAATTCCATTCACAGAAGCGGTAAAATTAAGTTTTATGCAAAATTCAGTTTTTAACCTACCACTTAGTGGTTTCACTATTCATCAAAAATTGAAAGTTTTCAAAAAAATACCAAAATTTCACCCTAGGCTAATTTCGGTATTCCGAATCCAAAAATGAAGTCCATTTTGAAAAATAAAATTTATAAAATTTCAAAAAGTGGTTATTACTATTCATAACGGCTAGTTTTAATAATATTTTAATAGCATATCGTTGTTTAGTGAAACTCGGTATTGCGTACGACGCAAGCTATCGAGGAAGGTCGCGATTGCGTGTAAAGTAAGCCAAGCTAGTATGTAGTGAAATATTCCTTTGATGATATATAAAAACAAAATATTACTCATAAAAATCTCAGGTGTTACATTTTACCCCCCTTAAAAAGAATTTTTCCCTCAAAATTCTTCACTTTGTAACAAATAGATGAGGATACTTCTCCCTCATAATATCCTCAAGCTCCCATGTAGCTTCTTCAAGTTGGTGGTTCCTCCATAAAACTTTCACCAATCGAGTGGTCTTGTTTCGTAGGACTTTTTCGCTACGATCCAGAATCTCTATCGGTTGTTCTTCATAAGAAAGATCTTGCTCCAGTAGTACAACTTCTGAGCTGAGTACATGTGAAGGATCAGGTATGTACTTTCTCAGGAGAGATACATGGAACACATCGTGAACTTGAGAGAGATTCGGTGGAAGCGCCAATCGGTAAGCTACCTTTCCAACACGATCCAGTATTTCAAAAGGACCGATATATCTAGGGCTCAACTTCCCCTTCTTTCCAAATCTCATAACCCTCTTCCAGGGAGATATTCGTAAGAACACTTTATCACCCACTTCAAACTCTAGGTCTTTTCTTCGGTTGTCGGCATAACTTTTTTGTCGACTCTGAGCTGCTCTTATGTGTTGTTGAATAGATCTGACCTTTTCTGCCATTTCATCAACGAGATCAGGTCCTAATAGCTTTCTTTCCCCAACTTCATCCCAGCAAGTTGGAGTCCTGCATTTCTTTCCATAGAGAGCTTCATAAGGAGCCATCTGAATACTGGAGTGAAAGCTATTATTATAAGAAAATTCCACCAAAGGTAGGTGTTGATCCCAACCTCCTTTGGAATCCATAGAGCAAGCTCTCAACATATCTTCTAGGGTTTGAATTGTTCTCTCAGACTGACCATCTGTCTGGGGATGATAAGCAGTGTTGAAACTCAAATCTGTATCCAGAGTATGCGGAAGACTTCGCCAGAACTTCGAGGTAAATCTCGGATCCCGATCAGATATAATAGAAAGTGGTACTCCATGCAATCTTACCACTTCCTTTACATATATCCTGGCAAGCTGATCTAGAGAGAAATCCTCTCTAATAGCAATGAAGTGTGCAGACTTTGTAAGATGATCAACTATGACCCAGATAGCATTATTGCCTTTGGATGTTTTAGGAAGTCCTGTGACAAAGTCCATAGTGATGTTTTCCCATTTCCATTCGGGTATGGGTAATGGGTGTAACATCCCCTTAGACTTCTATCTCTCAACTTTAACTTGTTGACAAACCAAGCATCGAGAGACATATTCAGCAACATCTCTTTTCATGCCATCCCACCAGAAGTACTCTTTCAGGTCCCTATAAATCTTCGTGCTTCCAGGATGAATAGAGAATGAATAACTATGAGCCTCATCCAGCAGCTCCTTCTTTAATTCGGGGATGGGAGGAACACAAACCCGATTCCTAAACTTTATTATACCCTCATAATCAAGGTTGAATTCAGGAACATTTCTCACCTTCTTTTGTAACTCGACATCTTCTTTCTATGCCTCTTTAATCTTCACATGTATAGATGGTTGAACATTCATTTGAGAAAGATAATATTTTTCCCCTTCCATTATAATTCCAAGATCCATCCTTTGTAAATCCATAAATATTGGATCTTTTGTGATCCTCATCATGGATATACTAGCATGTTCTTGTCGACTTAATGCATCTGCCACCTTGTTTGCTTTCCCAGGGTGGTAATGGATTGAGCAGTCATAATCCTTAATCAGCTCCAACCATCTTCTTTGACGCATATTCAACTCCTTTTGTGTGAAAATATACTTTAAACTTTTATGATCAGTATAAATATCACACCTTTCACCATAAAGGTAATGCCTCCAAATCTTTAATGAAAATATTACCGCAGCCAACTCCAAATCATGTGTTGGGTAATTTTGCTCATGGATTTTCAACTGTCGTGAGGCATAAGCTATCACCATATCATTTTGCATAAGAACACACCCCAATCCCTTCTTGGATGAATCACTGTAGATCCCAAACCTTTCTCCACTACAAGGCAGTGTGAGCACAGGTGCACTGGATAACCTTCTTTTCCACTCCTTGAAATTCTCTTCACATTCCTCTGTCCAAACAAACTTAACTCCTTTCCGAGTCAACTTGGTGAGTGGATTAGATAATCGTGAAAAATCTTTTACAAAACGTCGATAATATCCAGCCAAACCAAGAAAACTTTGGATCTCAGTTACTGTTGTTGGTCTCGACCATCTTTCGATAACCTCTGTTTTTGCTGGATCCACAGATATCCCCTCTTTTGAGATTATGTGACCCAAAAATGCAACTTTTTGAAGCCAAAATTCACACTTGGTAAATTTGGCATAAAGCTTATCCTTTCTCATGGTCTTCAATATAATTCTCAAGTGATCTTCATGCTCTTCCTTGCTCTTTGAATAGACAATAATATCGTCTATAAAGACTACCACAAATTGATCAAGATAGTCTCTAAAGACTCTATTCACTAGATCCATGAAGATAGCAGGGGCATTATTAAGACCAATGGCATCACTATAAATTCATAGTGTCCATACCTTGTATGGAAAGCCGTCTTTGGTATATCCTCCCTTTTGACCCTTAATTGATGATACCCTGAACGAAGATCAATCTTGGAAAAGTATTGAGCTCCGCGTAGTTGGTCAAATAAGTCATCAATGCATGGGAGAGGATATTTGTTCTTGATAGTGATCTTGTTAAGTTCTCGATAATCAATGCAGAGTCTCATTTATCCATCTTTCTTCTTAACAAATAGAACAGGTGCTCCCCAAGGTGACGCACTAGGGCGTATGAATCCCTTATCAAGATTCTCTTGGAGTTGCTTCTTCAATTCCTGCAACTCAATTGGGGCCATTCTATAAGGTGTCTTTGAAATAGGCAAAGCACCCGGTACGAGTTCTATTGAAAACTCAACTTCACGATTTGGTGGAAGACCCGGTAATTCCTCCGGAAAGACATCATCAAACTCCCGTACGACGGGCATATTCTTAATCGTAAGTTTCTCACCAACCATTTGAGATAAATAACCTTCATTTAGTGGAATCAAGACCCATAAGATGGAAGGAATTTCCACTGGAAGGTTATATTCATCCTTGCATCGATAGAAGATCGTAGATTGATCTGGAATATGAAATGTGAATTCCCTTCTTTGGCAATTGATATGAGCTCCATGTAGAGAAAGCCAATCCATGCCAAGAATCACATAAAATTCCACTAAAGGAAGGATCGCAAGATTTGCAGGAAGCACTTTCCCACAAACTTCTATCGGAGAAGAATTATAAACTTTTGATGCGACTGTTGTTCCATTAGGTGTTGTCACAGCTAACTCAACATCTAATTTTTGAGGTAATACGGTGATACCCTTAGAAAATTCTTTAGAAATAAAAGAGTGGGTGGATCCAGAATCAAATAAAACATTTGCTACTTTAGAGTGGATGGTAAGTGTACCTTTCACCACTTCGTTATTGTACTCCACATCACTGAAAGAAATTTCATGTGACTTTCCTTTGTCTTTAGCCTTAAGATTTTGTTGACGTCGACCATCATCATCAAACCTTGGATTTGGGAATTGATTGGCATAATTCCCCATCTCCTTGCACTTGAAACATTGAAGTGTAGTAGGTTCATTCTGTGTATCTCTTCCTTTGTTTGCATCATTAGACATCTTCTTCCCATTATCGCGGCATTCAAATGCCCGATGACCTTCCTTTCCACATTTGAAACATTTACTTGTCCCTTTAAGACAACTCCCTCCATGTTTCTTTCCACACTTTGAGCATAAGGGAAAGCTCATATTCTTTTCAGTGTGCTCTTTAGATTTTCCTTTGAATTCCATCTTCCTCTTCTTATCAAACCCATGTGACTGATGGGTTAATCCAATCTCCATCTCGACTTTGAGAGCACATCGAACGATTTCCTCGTAGCTATTGAAGTCCCTTATGTCTAACGCCCTTCGAAGACTTGGTTTTAAGCCACTAAAGAATCGATCGATCTTACTCTCAGGTTGGATAATAATACCAGAAGCGTACCTTGCAAGTCTTGTAAAATTTGCTTCATAGGTACCAACAGATTCATCATCCCTTTGCTTCAGTTCAATAAACTCTTTCTCCATCTTTTTTCGGAGAATACGAGAGAAGTACTTATTGAAAAATAAGTTCTTGAACTCGTCCCATTCCATTGACTCAATTTCATCCCTTTTCCTCGTATTCTTGATAAGATTCCACCATTGATCAGAATCTCCTTCCAAACGATAAACTGCTAGGATGACTTTATCATGTTCAGAACATTGAAGAACTGAAAATATCTTTTCAGTAGTACTAATCCATTGTTCAGCAACTAATGGATTAGTAGACCCGCTGAAAGAAGGTGGACGCTGCCTCGTGAAGGATTCAACAGAATGTTGCTCCTTCCTTTGCTCGTTTGGAAGTCCTGCATGATTCATAGCTTGAGAAAGTTGTGTGAGCATGGCTACAAGATTTTTCATTCTATCTCCCATATCGTTTGGTTTCTCAGGGGGACAATCATTGCATTGCCCATCGCATTCCGCATTAACACGGTTCCTTCGGGTTCCAGCCATTGACTAAAACCAAGAAGAATAGTGTGAGAAACACTAATTATAATAGTAAAACCACATAATCAAGGATAAAATTTCACACTTAAGGTCTTATCCTAGGGTATTCATGGCCATTTCTAAAACACTAATATTGTGTTCTATGCTTAGACTTATCCTTAGGGTTCTTACTAAGACTTTCACATCCTATTTTCCAAAGGTTGACTATACCTTTCCTCTGATACCAACTATAACGACCCATACTTTACATACATTGTGAATACTTCAAAATTGAAGCACACTTATTACAACATATGAAAAAACCACAAAGGACCGTATAGGTATAGTGTCTTTAGAAACTGGGAAACATAAACAACTGGTTCATAAATCTTCTACAGTGTCTCCCATTTATTTCATCATATCTAGGGTCCCTTTTAGTATATTCTACTTAATATCCATCTTCCTGACCTGGGGAAAAGAAAACATAAAAGGGTGAGCTCAAATGCTCAGCAAGGGCAAATAAAGGAAATAAAAATCATATCATATCTTTTTGAAAATCATAACCTGCAAAAGAGATCATAATATCTTAACATGGAATAAATCATAGAAGTGAAAATGAGATCCCCAAAATCATAACATGAAACTTGAAACTTTGTGGAATGCACACATAATCATGTAAAATCATTTCTTGTTAGTCATGACTCATTTCCAAGACTATCTTAGTGGACAAAGTCCCTTTCTGAACCGAGTCACCCTCGTTCCAGTCCTGTTTCACTGAACCGGTATAACCTACCGTTCCAGCCATGTCTATCTCATGAGATATAAAATCTTTACCCAATGCATTGGAGGGAGATATAGGTCCCACCCATATTATAATGAATCATTTCTTATGTGTGCCACATAATCATAAACCATACATCATACAATAACCCACGTAATAAAAATGGGATTCTTAAACAACATGACATCATAAAACAATTCATATAAGATAAAGGAATTCATAAAAATATTTCCATCACAACATAATCAAATCCATGTAATAATAGGGATAAAAACAGAACCCTTTTATTATCTTAGATGGAAAATAATTTTGATAAAATAGTTGAACTCTATTCTTGAGGAAAATATCCTTTCTACTTCAAAAACACTTTTCCTTTCTTAACATGTCATACAATTTTAAACTAAAAGAAGTTGATTAAAAATAAACTTGAATACTTGTAAAGGAAGCTTCTTGGAAATAATGTTTTAGAAATCCATTCATGCCGTATAATTTTAAACAAACATTCTTTGTACTTTTGTCGGAAAAGTCAAAAAGTACCTTGTACGAAAAACGACAAATGATTCCTTTCATATTCTTTACTAAAAACTCACCGAAGGGTAAAATTGGATTTAAACTATTGTAAGTGGATGGAAACAATATTACATATTGATGGAACATGGATTTGGATGATAAAATACACCCCAGTAAATACCAAAGTAAAAACAATCTCGGATAAAAATGAGATTGTGATATTTTCCCTTACCTTAGGTCTGATTTGCTTTGTACGTGTCTGAAGCTCCTCTTCTTTGGAACGCTTCTTTGAATCCTCCACTTAGGGAACTAAGATTGGTCTTTGAAGAAGAAAAGGACCTCTAGGATTATTCTAGGGAAGTGGAGAGGATAAAATGGCAGGGGTTGGCCGAGCTTGAGTGCTCAAATTGGTGTGAGGAGGAGGGGGAGGAGGTGCCCTTTTATATGGGAGGACAGGGGCACCTTAGGAATATCTCAAAATATTATTTTATATTAAAGTCAAAATCGGTTTATAATGGTTCCAAAGGGTCTTATTTCGAAGCTAAAGTGGGGATGGGTCGAAATCCTATCAACCAATAGGATTTAGACAAGTTTGGGGTATTATTTTAACATTATCAATTAGATTTAACTCTAAGTTAAATAATTTAACTTTTACCATGTCTTTTTATTTTCTTTCACTATATGGTTAATACACTTACTATAACATTCCAAACGAACCCCAAATTATTTATTATTAATATATATATCCTTATCTAAGTCATTTGTCCGAACCTTAGATTTTTAGGAATAAAATAACAATTAATAATATAATATTTGTTTTAAAAACCATTTTGTGTCAATTTTGACACTATTTGATATATGATTTTTTTGAAAGTCATAACAGAATTATATGTTCGAACAAAGTTGATTAAATCAACACTAATATATCATAGTAAGCTAGAAAATTAGTGGAATTGATAAAAAGTCTCAAATTACATTTATTTTGGTGTTTATAACATCAATTATGTCAATATTTCATAAATAAGATAATTACTGCATCATAATTGTGTCATAAATAAATTAAATTATTTAATGTCTAAAAATTATAAATAAACTACCATTATGTAGGAAATATTTTTAGCTTTCTAATGAATATTTATAGTCTTATTTTTCTAATGTATAACCCCATATTAAAAATGATTTACTTATTAAACTTTGATTTTAACTATTTTAACCCTTCTTTAAATAAATTAATAATAAATGTCCTAATCTAACCCAAGTGGGCCTAAATGGTCATATTTTATTCCTAAGTTTGTTTTTGGTCGAATTACACTTATCCAATAGAATTATGACATGTGTTAGGGTAATATTAATATCATATTTACCCCTATTTACTATTAACCGCGGTAAAAAAAGTAAAAAGTTACTATTCACCAAAAAATTATTTTTATCTCATTGAACCACATTTTACTTACTGATATCAACCGTTTCTGTCGGATTTTCGAAATTCCATTCACAGAAGTGGTAAAATTAGTTTTATGCAAAATTCAGTTTTTAACCTACCACTTAGTGGTTTCACTATTCATCAAAAATTGAAAGTTTTCAGAAAAATACCAAAATTTCACCCTAGGCTAATTTCGGTATTACGAATCCAAAAAAGAAGTCCATTTTGAAAAATAAAATATATAAAATTTCAAAAAGTGGTTATTACTATTCATAACGGCTAGTTTTAATAATATTTTAATAGCATATCGTTGTTTAGTGAAACTCGGTATTGCGTACGACGCAAGCTATCGAGGAAGGTCGCGATTGCGTGTAAAGTAAGCCAAGATAGTATGTAGTGAAAGATTCCTTTGATGATATATAAAAACAAAATATTACTCATAAAAATATCAGGTGTTACATTAGTTTTGGTTGTCATAGCCTTCGCTCATTTTAAATATAATACACAATTAATAATATTTAAAAATATTAAAAATAAATGTGAAATTTTCAATATTAAATCCCTTCCCCATAGCTCAAGTATTTCATAAAAATTCATTGGTATTGGATTATTTTAATTTTTTATTTAAATATTCCAAGTGAATTTATATTGTGTACATTTTTTACAAAATTCATTGGCATCATTAAATAATTTAACTTTTATATTCTATGTTTAAATAAATTTCTAATGGTTCGTTAAGGTCAAAAATAATCTCTATGATCCATGGAATGATAAAACACTAGTACATATTATACAACACTTCCTATAAAATATCACCTAATCATTTCATCACAACCAATTTTCTGATGTTATGGATTTTCCCATCAAAAAAAAATTTATTCATCTTTTATTCTATTTTTTATTAGTTTATACGTGTTGGAACTTGAGAAATTTGTAGAATATTTTCTATATTATCATACCATGGTACCTAACCTTCAACAAAATAAATCCATTCACATGAAATTGAGTCATTAAATTTCTATTTGTTAAATTTTTTACCTCAGATATATGGGGAATCATGCTTGTGTGATCTTCAACAAGATTTTCATCTCCTCTATTATCCTTGATATTAAAATAAAAAAACATGTTGAAATGGAATATATCTTATCAGACATGTAGTTTCCTCTTACTTCTTCATCGGGTACTTAAGAGGTTCATGATCAGAGTAAAATATGAACTTAGTTCCTAGATGATAAGATCTGAATTTCTCTAATGTTTAACCAGTTGCTAAAAACTCCTTTTAAGGGGTAGTATAGTTATTATAAGATACATAAACTTCTCAAAAAGCATAAGATATAACATTAATTATTCCTTCAATTTTTTGAACAATCGCACAGTAGTTCAAATGGGATATCCCAGTTAGGTGGTTGTGTTACTAGTGGTGTGGTATATATACATATAAGTTCATCAAATGATTTTTTTGTAATGATTGTTAAAATTGAATTCAGAATCCTTTAAAGGTATTCATAAAAGTGGCATGGAATTAATTCTAAAATCCATGATGAATATTTTGTATAATGATATATATCATAAAAAGTATGTAACATGTTTCACATAATTTGTTTAAGTGAAAATATGGATAATTTCAATTATGAATTTTTCAGATTCAATCCATTTTTTGAAGAATACGTGTCGAACAAATATCCATATTCGAACCATGAAATGATGTTTTTCAATTTTCATAAAAAGATTATTTTAAATTAATGTTTTTAAGTCTCTTTCTAAAAATACCAAACAATGATAAATGGAACTCCCAACATGGTGTAATTATCAAGAAATACTTCCAAAAAAACTCAATTAAATAAAATATAATTCTTACCATGAAAATTTGAAATGTAACTGGTATATTTAAAAATCCAAATGGAGTCCTCTTGTAATAAAAGACCCTATAAGAATAAGTGAATATTTTCTTCTCTTGGTCCTTAAGGTCAATGGGAACATGGAAATATCTTGATAATATATCTAAAAAACATCAATGAATTTTTCTTAAAATTAAATCAAGAATTTTGTAAAGAAAACGGTATGGGAAAATGATATTTTCATGTGACCTTATTTCTATTCCTAAAGATAATAAAAACTCTCCACTATGTTTATATTCTCATAGGGATTATATCATTTGGTTAATTATTAAAAACTGTCGATCCATATTTTTTTAGCACATTATGAATAGGCTTGACCCACTATGAATTAAAAATTTTGTAAATTATTTTATCTAATAAAAACATTTAAATTTATTTTTAACCACTTAAAAAATTATTGGTATAAGTTCATATTATTTTTCTTAATATCTTTTTATAGTATTTAAGTAGAATTATATATATGTAAATTCCATAACTAAGCCCATGAATATCTCTAAAACATCATTATATAGATCTAAAATTTTCCTTTAAATGGGTTTTCATTTATTATTCTTGATTAAAGGACAAATTTATAGAAATAATTACAATCATATTTTCTTATTCTATTAAAAAAACATACATTAAATCTACTATAAGTTGTTTTAATTCCTGAATTGGGGATGGATTAAATATGAAATCAAATTTTGTTTATTTAAAACTAAATTTCCTATACAAGAGATAATGTTTCATCTTCTTCATTATAAAATAAAAAAATCAAATCCATAAAATAAATTGTATGTTATCTTATTGTTTGGAGTTTTTTCTTAAGTATAGATAGTTTAAATAATTTTAAAATATGTTTTCTATATCACATATTTTTAACTCAATTTAAAATTTCTTTTTGTAGGTATTTTTAGTCATATTGAATTGGATCATCAAAATTTGTTACTTTGAAACGTGTGTGTTCCTCTTGAGAAAATTTCCTAAAGATAAATATAATAAAATAGAAATTTTTTATTCAAATTCCATTTTAATTGTACCTTCATAGACAATGATTATTTTCCTTTCTATTTTATAAAATGGTATTCCTATAACATCCTAAAAAATCATCCCATAATTACATGTTTTATATTGTCTATTAAATTATTTACATCTAAGGGATTTTAGGATTATAATTCTGGAGAAATAGGAATAATCCATACAGAAAAACCCTTAACATTCTACAAAAAAAATATTTTTCATATTAAATCAAAATATTTAAATGATACACCAAAATCATTCATGGATAAATCTACTTAACCAGAATATAGACTTATTAATCATTCCCAATCATCCTTAATCCCTATAAAAATATTTTGAAAACATGTTAAGAGAAAATAAATCTATGAAAATGGTATAAAAGAAAGAGAAAATATATTAGGTTAAAAAGATATTTCCATTAAATAAAGTACATGGATTTTATATGAAATCATAGTTTTGAGAAACTAACGTCAAAATAAAAATACAACTTCTTTGGTCTAAAAATTATTTCAAAAAATCTAACACCTAAGAATAAAATTAGTAAAAATTTCATGATGGTTTATTGGGAAACATGAGAATTTGTAAAAAAAATTATTTTTTGAAAATCACACTTATAATGGAATAACATATTTGGTTGTTTCAAAAATATAATCCCTAAAGATTAATCATTATCCAATGTTTTAAAGGGATATATCCAGGTTTCACCTATCCTCATCGATAATTCCCAAGTACTAGAACAAGAATAAAAAATTAAGATGCTTTTATTTCTTCCCATAAATCTCATAAAACATATTTTTTAAATTAAATGATAAAACCTTTAAACAAACCCAAAAAAGAAATTTAAATTTTTAAGAATACGTGAAACACTAGTAAATATCATAGAGAAGATAAATTCTTGGAAAATACATGAAATAATGTTGATAAAAATACTTTATAAGTGTATGTTTTATCATAAAAATCCACATACCATGTGTCTCTTAGAAAAATTTAATCCTCAATTAGGATCACCTTAAAACCCTAATGACACCTACTTTAAATTGGAAACTAAAGGATGTATATTAAGACTGTGGAGGAAGAAATATGAGAATATAAAATCTATAAAATAAATCTATAGATGTTCGGTAAAATAATGGATCAACTACCGTTTACAGACAGTCATATATGGTACTTATGTAATTTAATACCTCATTATATTCAAAATTTATCAAGTTTCATGTAGGGATTGTTTTTATAACCATTTCCTATCTTGTAAATAGATTCTATAAGATCTTATAATCATTAAACTTAGCATGAATATAATGATTAATCATATTTTTGAATCCCTTGTCTTCTTAGGTTATTGATTTAAAATTGGATCATAAAAAATAGTTTCACTTAGTGTGTTTTCCAATACAACAATTTATTAATCCTAATTTTGATCCATAAACTTGTGAAATGTTATTCTTATCATAAAATATTTTCAATTTGAATATTCCCTCTTTGAATTTAAAACCATCCCTTTATCAACATATATTTTATGATCTTAATTTTTCATATAATTATCTATACTTAAAACATATTTGAGTTGAGTTGAATTTAGATGGGAAAAGATAAATTCAAGAGGCACAATATCCAAATGTGGTATACATTGAAGAAAACCAAAAAGTTTTACTGAAGTTATATTTTATAAGTTACAAAATGAATCGTAGATACAAGTTATTGTGTATCTAGAAGATAATGTACAAAGATAATAAAGAATTAAGTACTGTAAGTAGAGGTAGTGGTGGGATATTTTTTATACAATACAAGATAATGTTAGAAGTAACGCAATCTGAAGCTTGAATGGAGGTAGGTTTAGGAGAACTGGATATTTAAACAACATTGTGAATTAGATTATCTATATGAATAAAATATTAATAAATTTTAGTAGATTAGGGATAAAGATGGTTAAAAGTTATAGGTATAAACCATGACATGAGTACAAGGGTCACTTCATAAGTGAGATTCCCAGAAATATAGTAATGAAATTAAATTTCCCTATATACATAAGATATTTCAAAGCCGACGTATATTATTTTTTGAATGATACTTAAATGTAGTAAATGAAAAATATTCATAGCATAATTAATAACATTAAAGGGATTTATAATATCCTATTGAATATATAAATCCATAAAATTGAAGAACATTCATGGGATACATATATTTCCGGTTGAACACTGTTGAGTATATATTAAAATAAGGTAATGGAAAAAATATTGAATAATATATAAGTAATTCATAAGAATGAGTTAGATAATAAATGAGGCTCATTTAGAAATATTGAAAATTAAAATATATTATGTATTCTATGAAAACACAAAAAAACATACATATCAAAAAGATATAATGTTAGGGTAACTTGTTAATAAATTATGTGAGTCATGGAAATCATAGATGAAAAAATACCCATATCATAAGTGTAAAAGTCCTTAGAAGAGAAAAATAGAAAACAAAATGGTATATTGTGATATGAAAACGTAATGAAGACCTAAAATTTTAAAAATATACAAAGGTAGAATATTTAAAAGTAACTTGATGAAGAAATTGATTCATAGATATAATTAATTATCAGTCATAAAATGTGATTGATAACCTTATCAATCACAATATCAAGATATGCAACATATCATATAATATTACTAATAAATCAAACATGTTGTGAGAAGAATACAATGATGTAAACATGTTGTTCATAGGAAAGGTGAGAGTTTACTCACTTTGGAAATTATATTTCTTCAAAATGTTCTTTTCATGAAAACCCATATTGATTTATAAAGATGTTATCATAATAATTCCATGGATTTTAGGTATGATCATTTGAAACAATTTGTAAATATTGAAGCTGAAATAATTAGAAAGTTTGATTAATATGAAATCCAGATAAATATGGTTTATCCTACTAAAAAATCAAAATTTTATGATCTTAAAAAATATGAAATGCAAATTTTTCAAAAGTATTAGGAACACTATGATAAGTACGAGTAAAACTTTAAATACTTAAGAGTATTTTAAATATTCTTCATTACATAAAATATAAAAAAATAAATATATGGAGAATTCTCTTAAAAGATGAACATTAAATGGTTTTGGTAATTACAATAATAATACATAGCATGAATACAAGTCTCACTCCATGTGATAAGATTATAGAAAACTCTAAAGGATAACATACCCTATACATGTAAGATTCAATTTTATAACCTGGTGAATTAGTATCTCCAGTCCATAAAGGATAACCAACTTCAAAAGATATACATTTTGTAAAGACCCAAATCACATTTTGATGGATAAGGTCTAGTTGTTCAGTACAAAAGATTCATTGAAACAATGAATTTTTTATTGTATGAATCAGTAATATAATATGTAAATGTATGTTTCCCAATATATATGAGTATTTTTATCAATACGTAAGGTTCATAAATAAGGAAGGAATGGAATCACTGTGATATATAACGTAAAAACTAAGAGTTACAATATATTTTAGGTTTCAAGACCTGTCGAAAATTTATAAATATAAAAAACAACAATATTTCTATTGTATACATAAGGGTTAACTCCTTTATCAAAAATTTAGTATGTATGATTTTCTTGTAAGATTTTTAACTATATAAAAAATTAACATAAAATATGAGTAAATTATGAATAATAATTTCAATAAAAATATCCCCTTATGTGGTTAGAAATTATTTATATCTAAATAATAATTTTATTAAATTTGATCTTAAATTTAAATAATATATTTTGAAATAAAAAATCAAAACCAACATTCTAAAATTATTCATAAATGTATCATAATAATAAATAACTGTATAGAATTGTCTATTTTTCAAATATAATTATTTTTAAATTTCTATAAATAAAAATATATTTATCCTTTAAATAAAAATGATTTCATATAGTAATATTAAATAGATAATGAGTATATACTAATAAATATTCCCTGAATAAATATACATTCATTACATAGATATTACAATGAACATAAAAATTTTATTTTATTTAAAATTCTTGGTTTATTACAATATCCCCCTAAATAAATTTCAACCTTATAATTTTTAATATTGCAAAAAACATAAATATCACTACTCCTTCACTCTTGAAACTCATATAATTTCTTCTTTATCCAACTTTACTATCTTACTTTATAATACTTCATTCTTACCATGAAGAATAATATTTTATCAATCTTAAACAATAAGAGTTCCAAAACCAAAATAAAATCTAATTATTATTAAAGCAATCCACATCTTTACCATAATCTCAATTTTATATTGTTTTATTGACCTTGATAAGTGAGAATTTATGGTTTTTAGGAATAAAATAAGAATTTTTAAAATCCTCTACTTTTTCCCTAAATATTATTGGTATAATTAGGTCTAAATCGGTGGAAATATTGATGTGATTTTTGAAAACAGTTATTTCATACATATATTATTTAAAAATATCAATGAACTTATTTTTTATAAAATAACATTTTATAATAAGATATTAAAATTTCAAAATATGTTTTATTAAAAACATCAAATTTATTTAAGGGGAAAAATTAAAAAAACTATATATATCTGGGATAACTAATAATCTACCTCATCTATAGCTTTTTTAAATTAATCAATGAATTTATATTATTATTATAGTGTGAAAAAATTATAAATCACATAACATACATTCTATGTTATGAGTGATAGAAAATTTAATATTCTAAATTTTTTTCATAAACGATCAATAACACATGGTAACAATAAGGTATATAATATGTGTTTTATATTTCATATATCTTTTTTCAAATGACTTGAATTCTAGAAAAGGTTTGGAGATCACTTGAAAAATTATTTCAAATAATAATTACCAGTAAATTATTGAGGAGGGATATTAATGTTGTGTGATGATTTATTCTTTCCATCATTGTAACCAATATTTATTATGTTATACAACATAACATGATTTGAATTATCGACTACTAAATTATGACAATTCCAATTACCTCATAATTTTAGTAATCATTGAATAAATAAACCTTTTATTTCTCATATTAACTTGGTTCTCCCTTTTATAACCATTAATTAAATACAAAAATATTAATAAATATAATTACCTAATAAAATAAAATGAATCCAGCCTATGAAAAAGTAAAACAATAACACCCCAATTTCACCCTAGATTACTTTACTAATTTCTCATTATCTGATCCAAAAAAACTAAACCTTATATATCATTTAAAATTATATATACAAAATTTGAAACCCAAAAATCATGAAAATGTAGATTAAATGTTCTCTCTAAAAACAACTTAATATGTAACAAAAAATATTTGAAACTCAAATATAACAAAAAATCATCTCTATTATTCTCAAAATCTAAAATATTATATATATTTTTTCCAAAATAACCTGAATCACCATGACATAAAACCATAATAAAATTATATATGCTTCTAAAAAAATTAAATCATTATTTATCCATTAAATAATATTCTCCAAATTGATATAAAACCACATACTATAAAATCCTTTTTAGTATATTCTTTATTCATGTAATGTTCCCAAAAGTATATCAAAACTCTTAAAAAATAACTTCAATCACTTTTCAAGAAATAAATTTTCAATCCCCATGTTTACTTACCTTATATTCTTAAAATATAATAAATCTCTATCTCAAATAAACATAGTTACATCAAAAAAATCACATAGAACCCCTAAAGGTGTTTACACCATTTGTCACGACCCGTCCTCGGGGCCCGTGCCGTGACTACCCCAAGCCCGCCTTCCATAGGCCAGGGGCTGGCGACTAGCACCAAGGCGTAAATTCCCGGTAAACAGGGAAGGCATTGCCTTTATAAGTAACAACCACCACAGAGTCAGCAAGCGGAAAGTAACTACAGAGTGCAGAAAAGTAAAGGGGGCCGGAAATACAAGCCCAACTGTAAAGTACAACTAAAAAGTAAAGTACAGCAACTGAAGAAAAGACGGCGGCCTTGTGTCGTCCACTGGCAATCCCACCTGAAGGGTGGGTACAGATAGCCTCCAGGCTCCTCGGGTCCCACGTCCGCTCCGAGCACGTCCCGCCCAGTGGTCCACCTCCAGGTACCGTCCTGCTCCACGCCCCAACCGCGATCAGTGCTGTCCGTCGTCTGCATCCAACACAACAAGGTGCGGGCATAGCCCGTGCAGGGGTGAGTATAAGCTACTCAGTAAGGACCCCGAGACCCCCGAAGGTCTCCCGAAATCCACAAAGGATATAGCACAAAAGAAAGATGCAATCACGAAGTAACATCTGACTCGACTTAGGTATATGCCCATACATATACCTAAGTCCCCAATTCTAGCTCTGCTCATGAGCTCAAGAACAACTCAATCCACAAAGGAAAGCAAGACTCAAATCCACAAGGAGAGTAAACAGTAAATCCACAAAGGATAGTTCAACACAATCCACAAAGGGGAGTAACATAAGATTCAGCTCAACCAGGTATACTTTTTCAGATGACGTCAAAGATGATCACTGATCCATCTAAGTCGTCGGACCCACGAAGGATCGATAGGTACTAACCCCCGCAAAGACCCACGTAGGATCGGGCTCACACAGAACCTGTAGGCAGTGGCTCACACAGAACCGGTAGTAAGGACCCACATAGGATCGGGCTCACACAGAACCTGTAGGCAGTGGCTCACACAGAACCGGTAGTAAGGACCCACATAGGATCGGGCTCACACAGAACCTGTAGCACTGATCCACGTAGGATCGCTGAGTGCAGTAGTCGACGCAGTCCACTGAGGATCTCTGCACAGTCGTCGCCGCAGTCCACGGAGGATCTCTGCTCTGCCGTCGTCGCAGTCCACGGAGGATCTCTGCTCTGCCGTCGTCGCAGTCCACGGAGGATCTCTGCTCTGCCGTCATCGCAGTCCACGGAGGATCTCTGCTCTGTCGTCGAAGTCACAGCCAGCGCTAGGGTTCCCGCACTTAGCGAGCTCGTTTAGGAGGGTCCGCTCCACGAGCCGAGAGGCTGATACATCAACTGACACGTAGTCCGAAGTTGATGTATCCAAAATTTCCGTATCGACAACAGGATCTCAACGCAACAGACGGCGCGTCAATCGGACGCCCGGTCTGAGAGTTATTGGCATTTTCGTCCCAGGGGCCCGGTTGGTTTTTAGGGAAAAACCAACCCGACCGTACTCCTCCTGTATCCGATCCTCGGGCGGAGTATGCCAAAAGTTCCGTCTCACTTATAGGAAACTATCACAGCTGACGGTACATCGATCGGACGTCCGTAGCTCAAGTTATGAGCGTTTCCGCTCCGAGGGCCCGGTTGGTTTCGTGTACGAACCAACCCGGCCGAACCCAAAGTCTTCCGAAACCTTGAGTGTAATATACCGAAACGACCGTCTCGATCCAAGGATCGCGTAGCCGCTGACGGTTCGTCAATCGGAGGTCCCAGGCCCAAGATATGGGCGAAAGACCGAAGAGGGCCCGAAACTGGGGTTCTGGGCCCAGGGCGACCCGGCCCGAACCCCCCCCTGGGTCGGCCGAACCGGGTCGGCCCGGCCGACCGGACCGGCCGGCTCGGCTTCGGCCGAGCGGCCGAGTGAGCCGCCGCGGGTTTGACCCGCGGCTTTGGAGAAACGCGGCCCGCGCGGGCCGCGTGCTTGGTGGCCGGACCGCGGACGCGGTCCGGCGGTTCGCCGCCGCCGCGGCTCGGCCGCGGCGGACTCCTCCGGCGGCGCGCCAGGCGCCGCCGCCGCCTTCCGCGGGCCGTCGGAGTTGCTCCGGTGGCCCGTTTTGCCTCCCGCCTGCGCCGTTGCTCCTCCCGGGGGCCGATCTTTACTGCGGGATCAACGGATCGCCCTTGCCGCACGGTTCGTCGTCGTCCGCCAGATCCGCACAAAAAAGGGAAGATCGGCGGAGGGTTTCCGGGTCTTGTTTGTTAGATCCGCACCCTCCGCGTTAGTCATAAACATCATCGGGAGGAAAAGAAAATAATCAACAACAATTTTAAATAAATTAAAATTGTTCGAAGATCAGGTTCTTTACATTAAAAGAAATAAAATCACGGGAAAGGAAAATATTTCAATCAACCCTTACCTTGTCGTCGTCGTCGGACGAGAGGTCGTCGCGGAATCGCTCGTCGCGGATGAAGGAGATCGTCGCGTCGTCGCGGTATCCGGCGTCGCGTCGCCAATCTCCAGATCAAGATCAAACGGATTAATTTAAATCCGTTGATATTGAATTATAAAAAAGGGGAGAAATAAACAATTCGTTTCTCACCTTAATTGCCGAACGAGGATCGGCCGCGGAAGAAGAGGCGTCGCCGAAGAACGTCGCGGGTAGAGCTCGTCGACGTCGCAGATCACGGTGTGCGTCGTCGAATTCCGGTCGCCGGCGTTCTTCGCGTTCTTCTCGTTCTTCGCGTTCTTCGCGTTCTTCGCGTTCTTCGCGGGGAGGGTGGAGGTTCAGAGGAATTGCACAACGATAGCAATCCTCAAAAATAGACAAGTTTGTCTATTTTATTATTTTTTCAACAAACGCAAACGCGTAAGTAACGACCCATTAAATTCGTTGAATTAATTCAACGAATGAAACAGCCCATTTAATTCACGAAATAAACCGCCCAATTAAATGGTCTGTTAAGAAATTAAAGAAAACGCGTCGGTTGACTTTTCAGTTACTTTGACGGGTTTTCGCGGGTGCGTTACTTAGCGAAAGAAACGGCGGGGCTCGTGCGGGCCCCACCTCACAAATATCCTACCAAGGGGGTAGGATATTTCTGGATAGCATCCTATCCAGTTCAACACAGTTCAAGCCGTCTTTAAGTGGCTTCAAGTGGCTTCCAAGCAGCTTAAGTGAAATAAAATAAAGTTGTCGCACAAACTTTATTTTATTTCTAACTTAAAGCCCCAAAATTTAAAAACCACGTCTGAGCAAACGCAACTCCGAAAGAGGCGTTTCTAAGCAAATACCGGCGCTGCGATTTCATCGGTGCCCTCAGAATTCGATTCCGGGCACCGGTTCAAAAGATAGAAAAACCCGCTCGTCCGTTCACTGAACGTACCCGAGCCAAACTTCGGAAATTGATTCTGGGCACACCGGGCCTCGGAATCAGGTGTCGTATGAAGCTGCGCTCTTGTAAAATTCCAAAGAAAATTAAGAAAAAAATTTCTTTGAAATTTGCGGGTCTTTACATTACTCCCACCTCAGGGCTTTACGTCCCCGTAAAGATACATCAAAAACTAGGGGAACAAATGGGGGTACTGAGCACGCATCTGAGCCTCCCGCTCCCAAGTGCTCTCCTGGAGGTTCCCGTGCTGCCATCTGACGCGCACAAGAGGAATCGACCGCCCACGTAGGACCCACTCCTGTCGATCCTCGATCTCCACTGGGACCTCCGCAAAAGTCGCCCCATCGTCCACGTCCAGCTCCCCAAAGTCGATGATGTGCGTCGGGTCGTGCACGTATCTCCTCAGCTGAGACACGTGGAAGACGTCGTGCACCCGGTGCAACTGAGGTGGTAGAGCCAGGCGATAAGCCACATCTCCTATCCTGCTGTGGACCTGGAAAGGCCCGATGAAGCATGGAGACAACTTGCCTCCTCGGCCAAATCTCTGTAAACCACGTCGAGGTGACACACGCAAAAAGACGTGGTCGCCATCCTCGAACTCCAGTGGCCTCCGCCTCCTGTCAGCATATGACTTCTGCCGGCTCTGAGCTGTCCTCATCCTCTCCTGGATGATCTGGACCTTCTCTGTCGTGGCTCGGACCATCTCTGGTCCCACGAGTGCTGACTCCCCAGGGTCTGTCCAGCACAACGGTGATCTGCAGGGTCTGCCGTACAACGCCTCGTATGGTGCCATCCCGACGGTGGAGTGGTAGCTGTTGTTGTACGCGAACTCCACCAAGGGTAGGTGGTCCTCCCAGCTGCGACCAAAGTCGAGAACACATGCACGGAGCATGTCCTCGAGTGTCTGTATGGTCCTCTCTGTCTGACCATCCGTCTGAGGGTGGAAGGATGTGCTCAGATGGAGCCGCGTCCCGAACGCCTCCTGCAACCCCTTCCAAAGCCGGGAAGTGAAACGAGCATCTCGATCGGAGACGATAGACGATGGCACACCGTGAAGTCGTACGATCTCCTGGACGTAAAGACGTCCCAAGCTCTCCACTGAGCCCTGCTCTCTGATGGGTAAGAAGTGTGCCGACTTGGTGAGTCGGTCGACAATCACCCAAATGGAGTCGTGACCTCTGGAAGTGCGTGGAAGTCCAGTCACGAAGTCCATAGATATGCCGTCCCACTTCCACTCCGGGACCTCCAAGGGCTGTACCAAGCCTGCTGGTACCTGATGCTCTACCTTCACCTGCTGGCAGGTGAGGCATCATGAAACGAACTCTGCCACAGCTTTCTTCATGCCCAGCCACCAGTGCTGTCGTCTGAGATCCTGGTACATCTTCGCCACTCCGGGATGCACCGCCAAGGGAGAAGTGTGAAACTCTCTCAGCACCTCCTCTCGTAAAGCGACTGGTACGAAGGTACGTCCTCTGAAAAGGATGTCGTGCTCTGCTCCAAGGGAGAAACCATCAGGCGCCTGACCTGAGGATATCAGTGCACGCCGGGTCTCACAGTCAGCGTCCTCACGCTGAGCCTCTCTGACCCGCTGTAGAAGTGGAGGAGAGACTGTGAGAGACTGAAGAAAGGCTGCTCCGTCTCTATCCACAAAGGATATCTGTAAGGAGGCTAGTTGCTCCGTCGCCTCCTCAAGTAGCTGAATGCCCGTCCTCCTGCTGAGGGCATCGGCTACCACGTTCCCCTTCCCAGGAGTATAGAATATCTCAAAGTCATAGTCCTGGAGGAACTCAAGCCATCTCCGCTGTCTCAGGTTCAGGTCCTTCTGAGAGAAGATATACCTGAGACTCTGGTGGTCAGAAAAGACTGTGAAGCGCTCGCCCATCAGATAGTGCCGCCAAGTCTTCAGAGCGAAGACCACTGCTGCCAACTCCAGGTCATGAGTGGCGTAGTTCTGCTCATGCGGCCTCAACTGACGTGATCCGTAGGCGATCACGGCCCGCTCCTGCATCAGGACGCACCCGAGTCCAGTCCCTGATGCATCGCAGTAAACTACGTATCCAACTCCCTCCTCAGGCAACCTCAAGATAGGTGCGCTGGTCAATCTCTGTCTTAGCTCCTGGAAGCTCTGCTGACATCTGTCTGACCACACGAAGGGTTTCCCCTTCTTCGTCAACGCTAAGAGTGGTGCCGCAACTCTGGAGAAGTCTGGCACGAATCTCCGATAGTATCCGGCTAGGCCCAAGAAGCTCCGCACCTCCGTCACGCTCTTGGGTGGCTCCCAAGCTAGAACTGCCTCGATCTTCTCGGGATCCACTGCAACTCCCGCCTCAGAGATGACGTGCCCCAAGAAATGGACCTCACGTAACCAGAACTGGCACTTTGAGAGCTTGCCATAAAGCTGGTGCTCTCGGAGCGTGTCTAGCACAACTCGCAGGTGGTAGGCATGCTCCTCCTCAGTCGTCGAGTATACCAAAATGTCGTCAATGAAGACCACGACAAATCGGTCGAGGTATGGCTGGAAGATCCTGTTCATGAGGCTCATGAACACTGCTGGAGCATTGGTTACGCCGAACGGCATAACCAAGAACTCATAATGGCCATACCGACACCTGAAGGCCGTCTTCTGCACGTCCTCGTCTCGAACTCTGAGCTGATGATAGCCTGACTGGAGGTCTATCTTCGAGAACCACCGCGCTCCCTTGAGCTGATCGAAGAGGTCATCAATCCCTGGCAACGGATACTTGTTCCTCACTGTCACCTGGTTCAGGCGACGATAGTCGACACACAGTCGCAAGCTCCCGTCCGCCTTCTTGGCGAACAAAATCGGGGAAGCCCAGGGTGAAACACTGGGTCGGATAAACCCCTTGCTCTGCAAGACCTCCAACTGTACCCGCAGCTCCCGAAGCTCGGCGGGGGCCATCCGATATGCTGGAGTAGATATCGGGGCTGTCCCGGGGTACAAGTCGATGTAAAAGTATACCTCTCTACGAGGAGGTAGCCCTGGAACGTCGTCGGGAAAGACGTCCACGTACTGGTCCACCACTGCAGGAAAAACTGGACTCTGCACGTCCACTGCTCCTAGGATGAGGCTAGCCAACTGATGAGAGATGGGCTGCACTCTCCTCCGTGGAAGCCCATACTGTGCTGCAAAGGTTCCCTTCTCGCCGGTGAAGGTAAACCTGCTCCCGTCGGTGCGAACACATCGCACCTTGCGCCTAAAACAGTCGATCTGGGCATGAACCGTGGATAGCCAATCCATGCCCAAGATGACGTCGTAAGGCCTCGACGCCGCTACAAGGAGATCCCAGCCGAAGCTCTCGCCTCCTAGAGTAAGCTCACACTGCCGGCACCAGTGCGTAATCGTCGAGTCTGCTCCCGTAGGAGTCTCTAGCCGTAAGGATCGAGCCAACGGCTCAGTCGGAATCTCCGAGCTCCGAACAAGGGCAGAGGCTATGAAAGAGTGACTCGCTCCTGTGTCTATAAGTACTGCAGCAAGGGTGGAATAGACACAGATCGTACCTCGAATCATCTCTGGCATGTCGGGGTCGTAGGCCTCCACTGCCTAGAGCTGGGCCTGTCCCTGCCCGCCAGCTCCCTGTGGTCGAGGTGGCCCTCCTGGTGGTGGTGGGGGTAGAGCCTGGAAGCGTCGCCCACCACCCGCTGCTCGGCCAGCTCCTCTTACTCGTCCGCCTCCTCCCTGCGGACTGCCACGGTCGACCCTCTGCCTCTGCCTGGGTGGCCCCTCCACCGTCTGCTGCTCCTCTGATCGGCGAGTCGGGCAGTCACGAGCCATGTGACCCTGCCCGCCGCAGGAGTAGCACAGCCTGCCTCTCGGAAGGCTGGCACTCTGCTGTGTGCCTCGCACTGCTGAGCCGGTGTCCTGAGGCCGTCTGCGTGGGGGTCTGGTCTGCCTGGACCCGAGAGTCATCCGTCGGCTACCTGCTGCCGAAGACTCAGCTACCTGCCGCCCTGCGCTAGGTCTCGCCGCTGAAGAAGGCTCTGCCAGGAAGCTCTCGATCAGGAGGGCTCGCTCCAGCACTCCCGCCTGGGTCGGAATGCTGAGGGAGATCAGCGACGCCCGAATCTCCTGTCGCAAGCCCTGCTCGAAGGTCCGGGCCCGGAAGAAGGGGTCCCGTACCATGTCGGTCGAGTAGCGAGATAGGTCAGTGAACCTCGCCGCGTACTGAGCGACCGTCATGCTGCCCTGGCGCAGCTGGAGAAGCTCCTGGATGTGCACCGCTCGGAGGGTGGCCGGGACGAACTCAGAGCGGAAGAGGCTCTCGAAGTCCGCCCAGAGCAAGGATGCCTCATCGTGAACCTGGAGTATCAAGCTCCACCATCGTCCTGCTGCCGCCTGCAGGAGGCTCGCCGCGAGAATCACCATGAGATCCGCTGGTGTCCTCACTAGCCTAAAGATCCGTACCACCGCCTCTAGCCAGTCCTCGGCGGCCTGGGGGTCCGCCTCACCGCGAAACCTGGGCGGTCGCTGGCTCTGAAACTCATGCAGTGCCCTGAGGCGACGTGCATCGTCAGCGTCTGGTACTGGAAGCATCGGTGGCTCGGCGGGTAAGGCTACCGCCGGTGCCACTGCTGGCAAAGGGCCCTGCACTGAGGCCTCGTCGCTCGGTGGGCTGCCGTCGCGCCCTACACTCGGAACCCTAGCTGGTTGTCGTCGCGGGGCCATCCTGAAAAGGAGAACAAGAGCACCACAGTCAGAACAGTATACCTGGTGAGCTGGCACAAGTAATCACAAGGAAAACTTGAGACTTTCATGAAGCAGATCAGTATACCCGGTGAGCTGACACAAGTAATCACAAAGAAGACTTGAAACACACACGCAATCAATGTTTTCATGCATTAAGTCGGAAATCAGGAGTCGGGGTCCTGGTGTACGGATACGTCGGCCGCCGCACCAACACTGGGCTCCCTGAACTGATAACCACACTCAATACACTAAACACCATTGCTTCACATAGAAAGAAAAGACGATCAGAGTCTGCGGTAGAACCGACCACCTCTGATACCAATTTGTCACGACCCGTCCTCGGGGCCCGTGCCGTGACTACCCCAAGCCCGCCTTCCATAGGCCAGGGGCTGGCGACTAGCACCAAGGCGTAAATTCCCGGTAAACAGGGAAGGCATTGCCTTTATAAGTAACAACCACCACAGAGTCAGCAAGCGGAAAGTAACTACAGAGTGCAGAAAAGTAAAGGGGGCCGGAAATACAAGCCCAACTGTAAAGTACAACTGAAAAGTAAAGTACAGCAACTGAAGAAAAGACGGCGGCCTCGTGTCGTCCACTGGCAATCCCACCTGAAGGGTGGGTACAGATAGCCTCCAGGCTCCTCGGGTCCCACGTCCGCTCCGAGCACGTCCCGCCCAGTGGTCCACCTCCAGGTACCGTCCTGCTCCACGCCCCAACCGCGATCAGCGCTGTCCGTCGTCTGCATCCAACACAACAAGGTGCGGGCATAGCCCGTGCAGGGGTGAGTATAAGCTACTCAGTAAGGACCCCGAGACCCCCGAAGGTCTCCTGAAATCCACAAAGGATATAGCACAAAAGAAAGATGCAATCACGAAGTAACATCTGACTCGACTTAGGTATATGCTCATACATATACCTAAGTCCCCAATTCTAGCTCTGCTCATGAGCTCAAGAACAACTCAATCCACAAAGGAAAGCAAGACTCAAATCCACAAGGAGAGTAAACAGTAAATCCACAAAGGATAGTTCAACACAATCCACAAAGGGGAGTAACATAAGATTCAGCTCAACCAGGTATACTTTTTCAGATGACGTCAAAGATGATCACTGATCCATCTAAGTCGTCGGACCCACGAAGGATCGATAGGTACTAACCCCCGCAAAGACCCACGTAGGATCGGGCTCACACAGAACCTGTAGGCAGTGGCTCACACAGAACCGGTAGTAAGGACGCACATAGAATCGGGCTCACACAGAACCTGTAGGCAGTGGCTCACACAGAACCGGTAGTAAGGACCCACATAGGATCGGGCTCACACAGAACCTGTAGCACTGATCCACGTAGGATCGCTGAGTGCAGTAGTCGACGCAGTCCACTGAGGATCTCTGCACAGTCGTCGCCGCAGTCCACGGAGGATCTCTGCTCTGCCGTCGTCGCAGTCCACGGAGGATCTCTGCTCTGCCGTCGTCGCAGTCCACGGAGGATCTCTCCTCTGCCGTCATCGCAGTCCACGGAGGATCTCCGCTCTGTCGTCGAAGTCACAGCCAGCGCTAGGGTTCCCGCACTTAGCGAGCTCGTTTAGGAGGGTCCGCTCCACGAGCCGAGAGGCTGATACATCAACTGACACGTATTCCGAAGTTGATGTATCCAAAAGTTTCGTATCGACAACAGGATCTCAACGCAACAGACGGCGCGTCAATCGGACGCCCGGTCTGAGAGTTATTGGCATTTTCGTCCGAGGGGCCCGGTTGGTTTTTAGGGAAAAACCAACCCAACCGTACTCCGCCTGTATCCGATCCTCGGGCGGAGTATGCCAAAAGTTCCGTCTCACTTAGAGGAAACTATCACAGCTGACGGTACGTCGATCGGACGTCCGTAGCTCAAGTTATGAGCATTTCCGCTCCGAGGGCCCGGTTGGTTTCGTGTACGAACCAACCCGGCCGAACCCAAAGTCTTCCGAAACCTTGAGTGTAATATACCGAAACGACCGTCTCGATCCAAGGATCGCGTAGCAGCTGACGGTTCGTCAATCGGAGGTCCCAGGCCCAAGATATGGGCGAAAGACCGAAGAGGGCCCGAAACGGGGGTTCTGGGCCCGGGGCGACCCGGCCCGAACCCCCCCCCTGGGTCGGCCCAACCGGGTCGGCCCGAACCGGGTCGGCCCGACCCGGCCCGACCCGGCTAGTCCAGGTCCGGTCTGGCCTGGGCGCGGCCCGGCCGACCGGACCGGCCGGCTCGGCTTCGGCCGAGCGGCCGAGTGAGCCGCCGCGGGTTTGACCCGCGGCTTTGGAGAAACGCGGCCCGCACGGGCCGCGTGCTGGGTGGCCGGACCGCGGACACGGTCCGGCGGTTCGCCGCCGCCGCGGCTCGGCCGCAGCGGACTCCTCCGGCGGTGCGCCGGGCGCCGCCGCCTCCGGTCGCCGGCGCCGCCGCGCCGGCGACCCGCGCCGCCGCCGGAGTTGCTTCGGTGGCCCGTTTTGCCTCCCGCCTGCGCCGTTGCTCCTCCCGGGGGCCGATCTTTACTGTGGGATCAACGGATCGCCCTTGCCGCACGGTTCGTCGTCGTCCGCCAGATCCGCACAAAAAAGGGAAGATCGGCGGAGGGTTGCCGGGTCTTGTTTGTTAGATCCGCACCCTCCGCGTTAGTCATAAACATCATCGGGAGGAAAAGCAAATAATCAACAACAATTTTAAATAAATTAAAATTGTTCGAAGATCAGGTTCTTTACTTTAAAAGAAATAAAATCACGGGAAAGGAAAATATTTCAATCAACCCTTACCTTGTCGTCGTCGTCGGACGAGAGGTCGTCGCGGAATCGCTCGTCACGGATGAAGGAGATCGTCGCATCGTCGCGGTATCCGGCGTCGCGTCGCCAATCTCCGGATCAAGATCAAACGGATTAATTTAAATCCGTTGATATTGAATTATAAAAAAGGGGAGAAATAAACAATTCGTTTCTCACCTTAATTGCCGAACGAGGATCGGCCGCGGAAGAAGAGGCGTCGCCGAAGAACGTCGCGGGTAGAGCTCGTCGACGTCGCAGATCACGGTGTGCGTCGTCGAATTCCGGTCGCCGGCGTTTTTGCGTTCTTCGTGTTCTTCGCGTTCTTCGCGTTCTTCGCGGGGAGGGTGGAGGTTCAGAGGAATTGCACAACGATAGCAATCCTCAAAAATAGACAAGTTTGTCTATTTTATTATTTTGTCAACAAACGCAAACGCGTAAGTAACGACCCATTAAATTCGTTGAATTAATTCAACGAATGAAACAGCCCATTTAATTCACGAAATAAACCGCCCAATTAAATGGTCTGTTAAGAAATTAAAGAAAACGCGTCGGTTGACTTTTCAGTTACTTTGACGGGTTTTCGCGGGTGCGTTACTTAGCGAAAGAAACGGCGGGGCTCGTGCGGGCCCCACCTCACAAATATCCTACCAAGGGGGTAGGATATTTCTGGATAGCATCCTATCCAGTTCAACACAGTTCAAGCCGTCTTTAAGTGGCTTCAAGTGGCTTCCAAGCAGCTTAAGTGAAATAAAATAAAGTTGTCGCACAAACTTTATTTTATTTCTAACTTAAAGCCCCAAAATTTAAAAACCACGTCTGAGCAAACGCAACTCCGGAAGAGGCGTTTCTAAGCAAATACCGGCGCTGCGATTTCATCGGTGCCCTCAGAATTCGATTCCGGGCACCGGTTCAAAAGATAGAAAAACCCGCTCGTCCGTTCACTGAACGTACCCGAGCCAATCTTCGGAAATTGATTCCGGGCACACCGGGCCTCGGAATCAGGTGCCGTCTGAAGCTACGCTCTTGTAAAATTCCAAAGAAAATTAAGAAAAAAATTTCCTTGAAATTTGAGGGTCTTTACACCATTCACCATATGTTCTCAAAAATATAATAACATTCTTACCAAATAACATTTATATTAGATCATATACTAAACCTAAATGTTATACACGTCTCAATAATTTATTATTCACAAAATTAAATAAAAAAATCCCAAAATATCATCTATCACCATAAAATCCCATCATATATGACCTCAAAGGTGTATCTAAGACATTGGATATATGATCACCCTTATACTTATTAACCAATATGGTGCCTATATCTATTAAATTATCCACAAATGATAATATCCTAACGTATAAAGTTATATAAAAATTAACATGATACAAACTATAATATCTTAATCATAATAATACTATAAATTAATGATTTATAGAAAATATTATAGTACTTACCTATGGAATACCTTTAAGTTTTACTGTTTTTAGATAATTAGAAAAAAACCATACATAACAATACTCATACAATTCCACCAAAATGATATTTTACCCATTAAATAAAAAAATTTAAATAGTACCCCTTATTTATTCATTTCTAAATAAACTTAACTATAAATTAGACATCATAATCATCTTCACATATCCTTTATCCCATTAAAACAAACTTGAAAACATTGAATGATAACATAAAACTTAATAAGGAGTCTAAAATAATGCTCAAACCTATTAAAATATAAAAATACTTGGAAACCCTTGAAAAATAATTTCCTTTTAAAAAAGTAACTATAGGTCATATAAAAATGTACTTTAAAAACATGTTAAAATAATCTTATTTTCTTAGAAAATTTTTTAACGGAATCACGTAACCTAGCATAATATCAATAGAAAAGTCATGCATGTTCCTTGGAAAAGAAGAGAATTTATGAAAAGGTATTTTCTTTAAATAAAATATTTTACCCATGATAATATAGTAAAAATTCATTCATTCATGAAATAAAACTTTTATTTCATTAATTTAAATTTTTCAATTAAAAATATCTATAAGTATAGAAATATCCTCAGGGAATTTTAGGGAATAAAATTCATATTCACTTTTACAGATCATAATTATAATGGAATGTTCTATTGAGTTACTTCTATAATATCATCACCAGAGACAATATCATTACCTAATACATTTTAGGGATATATACTAGGCCCACCCATCATCATATTTAATTCCCAAGTACTATAACAATAATAATAAAAATTAACAGCTTGAATTTTTAATGATAAAACTAATAAAACAGAATTTTCAACATAATATAAACAACCATTAAACCCACCCATAAATTAATATTTCCATTAAAATAATGCATGAAATTATATTAAATATCAAGGAGATGATAAATTCTTGGAAAATACAAGAAACCATATTGACAAAAATAATTTAAAACCAATAATAATGTGTTTTTAAGAAAAAACCCCTTACCTCCAGTATCTTATAAAAATTTATTACTCCCATAGAATGGAAATAAACTAATAGGGAATCTTACATACAACCAGAAAATGAAGGAATAGAATTAATACAATGGAATAATGAAAACTAATAGATAGAAAACCAATTTCTAGATTCCTAGAAAAGTGTTATGGAAAGTTCAGATTTATAGATAAAATTTAATAAAGCATCTGTAATTAAAATATAAATGAGATTTATAAATTATCAAGTTGTATGGAGGGATAGTTATTATATCCCTATCCTCTATCATAATTGTATTCCCTTTATAATGCATGATAAAAACAATTAATATGAATTTTATATTTCTCTTATAAAATATTCCGTACAATCTCAAAATAATTAACCTAAGTGTAAATATCATTATAAATAATGTTTTTGAATCAATTATCTACTTTGGTTATTTTTTTATAATAGAATAATGATAAAAATATTCATTTATTTTTTTCTAATATAATAAGTTTTTAATCCACATTCTGACCCATAATCTAATACAATTATATTCTTTATATATTTTAAAATACATTCCATTTGAATATGACCTCTTATAATTTAAAACCATCCATTTTTCTTCTTATTTTATATGATATTAATTATTTATATACTTATCTAGACACAAAACATATCCACGGTGAGTTGAATTTTGATGGGTAAAGGAAAATTATGGATATACAATATCCAAAAGTGGTACATATTTAATATAACCTAGATTTTTTATGGAAATTATAGTTCAAAATATACATGTTGAATCAAAAATGTATGATATTTTGTATATGAAATTTAATATATTAATAAGATAAAGTACTGAATACTAGAAGTTGAGGTAGTAGTGTAAGATTCTTGATCCAAAACTTGATGCAGTTAAAAAGATCTCAAGTTTAAGATTGAATGGAGGCAGGTTTATTGGCACTTATGATCAGAAGCACAGGATGTAGTAGACAAGATTTGTGAATCAAATATTGATAAATTTCTAGAGATTATTGTCAATGATGATGGGATGTTATAGGAAAAAACTAAAAAATGAGTACAAGGGTTTTGTTATGAGTGGAATTCCCAAAATTATAGGGAATTCATCAATGTTTCAAATATACATAAGATATTACTTGGCAGATGTGTAAGATATTTCAATAATGCCCAAATATAGAAGAATAAAATTCTTTAAAATATATATATGAAATATGAAAGGATATATAATATTCCTTTGAATATTGAAATAATAAAAATGGAAGAACCTTCATAGGATACATAATATTTTTGTTTGAACCCTGTTGAGTATATACTAAAATTATGAAAAGGGAAAAATCCCTTACAAAATATGTATGTTTTTAAGAATCATTCATAAAATATTGAAGGCATGTGAAGAAATATGAAAATGTATAATATATTACATACTCTATGAAGACTCGGAAAATTTTATGTATCAACAAGATATTATATAACAGTCACCAGTTAAGAAACTTTGGAATTATTTGAAATAGTTGAATATGATGTCCCTATATCATACAATAAAAAGTCCTTATAGTGGATAATTTTAAAATTAATCGACTAATTTGGATATGTATAAGTAATTTAGATGGAAAAAATTGTTAATATATATGGGATCATGTATAAATTAATTGGACAATGAAACGGTTTCATAAAGGTGGCTTATTATTAATCATAAAATATGATGTATAACCTACCCATTTTGGGGATTATGAGATACAATATATCATATAAAATGACTAATAAATTGACCAAACCATGATATCAAATGCCACATCATAACAATTTTATCATGGGAATAGTGGGAATTCGCCCACTATGAAAAGATTATTACACTGAAATGTTCTCTGTATGAAAACCCACATGGATCCATGATGATATTGGCATGATAATTCCTAAGATTTCTAGTATAAACATCTGAAAACATTTTGAATATTGAAGCTGAAGAAATTATCTTGAGCAAGTAAAACAAGATTGATTTCAAGAATATTGTATCCTACTTAACAATTGAAATATTAATATCTTTTTGAAGATTAAATGGATATATTTTTAAAGGAGAAGGCACACTATAAAATGTAAAATTTAAAAATTGAATAATTGGTAGCCTTTTCAATAATCCCCATTCCCTAAAGGTTTCATATCCCTAGATATATTTTCAAAAAATAAAACAATAAAACATGATGTGAATTCAATGGTTATTTCATGAGTTAGGATGATATAAAATCCCAAAGGAAAAAAATCAACATTATATATAAGGCTCACCTTTATAATCGGATGAATCATAAAAGGAAATTTCTAAAGGTTACATAGCCTAGGAAGACTGAAATATTGAAAATTCCATAATTAAATTGTTATATTTTACTGTCTCTAATTAATATATAAAATTCATTCAAAAAGTGAATCTCAAAATTTATGAATATGTACTATGATAGAAAAAGGTAAAATTCATAATATGTAAGAGTAAGTTTCCCAATGAAAAAGGGCCATTAGTTAGGTGGTCATGAACTCACTATTAAACATAAGAGTGAAACTAAGAGGTAAAATATATGTATGGTTTCAAGAATTATAAAAAATTTACAAACTTCCAAAACAATAATATTTATTTTATATACATAAGGGTTCACGTCCTTATTAAAAATTCATAATATAAGAGTTTCCAGTATGCTTTTTTAAATAAGAAAAATCTCTTCATAATTAAATATGATGAAATTATTAATATATATTTCAAATTAATAATCCATTTAGAAGATCTGAAATCATGTATAACTAAATAAAAATTTTGTTAACATAAATCATAAATTTTAAAAATAACTTTTAAAATAAAAATTCATAACCAGTATGATTAAATTATTCATAGAACATTCATATTAATAAAAATATATATAGAATTATCCTTTTATAAAAATATTTATTAATGTTATAATTTTTAACAATAAAAATACATTTAAAATTTAAATAAATCCTATTTTTAGAGTATTTTAAAATATATAATGTGTATGTAATAATAAATATTTCTTGAATAAATATAAATTCATTACATAGATATTACAATTAAAATAAACCTAGTATTTTATTAAGAAATACATGTGTTGTGACACATTCCAAGATAATGGGGGCCTAATATGGTGTCATATATTCCACCATGTTGAGCCCAAAAAAGTATACCTGAAAGATAAAATTTGACACTCACACCAAGAATACTTCAAGAACTCTATGTGGGAATGAAGTGTATTTGTTTTCTAGTTGTAAAACCACTATTATTGGTTTGAGATCTCCCATATGCAAAAAAGAAAAGAAAAATTGAGTCATGGAATTATTAGAACCTTTTATACCACACAATACATCTATGAAATAAATAGGTCTAATAGTGAATTGAATAGAAAATATTCTTGTGTCTTACCTTTTTCTATGGATTTGGGGTGTGATTCACACTGAAAATATTCATCAAAAATTCATTCTCACATTCCCTTAAAGTCTCCTTTTCAGGGTACATAATTTATTGAGTAATATAGTATACTAGGAAATGTTTTTTAAATCATAAAGTAGAGTTATATTTATTTAAACCTATTTTAATGTTTCTATAATTAATTCCATGTGAATACTCTTTAATTATACCATACTTGAGGGAAATGGCATTGAAATGTTCTCTTTTTTTCTTTTATTTGTTTAACTTATTTCTTTGAGTTTCTCTAAATACTATCATTTTTCTCTTCTGTAATTACTCAGGATCTCTTTACTACTTATTATTGTTGTCACACCCACATTACTCTTTGAATTTTCAATAGATTGGGATGGTATTTTTCCAATATCATTTGTTATCATTTTAACTAGAATTTCTAAATTATCATTCAATTACATTTTCTCTATCTTAAACTATTCAATTATTGTATCTTTTGTGTTATGTAATTTTGGTTTCGAACTAGTTTAAGGTTATTCATGAAATTTATTCAACTATTAAATTATTCTATCTCCATCAAGGATATCATATTCACTATGAACACATGAAGTTTAAATTGTGTTTTTCAATGTATTGTTTACAAAATCTACTTGATGATTATCAATTTATCTTAGTTATCTCATGATAGATAGAAATTTTCTCTTAATATCTAGATCAAGAGTAAGATATTGGTTCCTATGTTATTTGTTTATTAAAATTGATTAGTTTGGTGTTATGGATTTGACACCACCTCCATGGAAATAAATCCATGTTTTTACATAATTTTTATGCATTTGAAAATATAAATTTAAAATAAAATTTTAATTTATAATATAGTAGAGACCAAATTTTATCTCCTTATAGTGGTGAAAATTCATATTGTAACAATTATTTAAAAGGGTGGTTTGTATTTTTATTGGTTTAATAGAACTAAGTTCAGTTTGAAAATAGTTTTGATTTATGGGAAATAGATTTAGTAATTGTTTTAAGAGATGGATTGCCAATTATAATTTTATACTAGTCTTAAAATGATTAAATCCTCATTTTTATACTTGAACAATGATAGAATATACAATTTATTATCTCCCATTAGTGGTTGATATTGAATTTTATTTTCAAATATTTAATGATCACTGCTGAATTATCTTCCTTTCAATGTGTGTATGATGATATTAGACAATTGTATTAATGTCTCAACAATGAGATCTCCTCAAATTACCCAAGAATCTCCCAATTATGTTATGGAACTCTTATGAAATCGATGTGGTCCACATGTATCATAAATCTATATATAGTTCACCCCCTAACCATTCCCATTACATCAAAACTAGTAAATATCAATTGGTGGAGGAATGAATTTATTATCCCAATAAGGAAATATTTTACAAAAATATAAACCAAACATGATCAAATGCAAATAAATATACAAACACTAAAAACAAAGACCAAATATTAGAAAAATAATTTATTATTATTATTCAAAATCATAAAAAAAAATATCCACCCCAATACCCCAGTCACTAAACGGTTTTTATCACTCTCTTCCATAGGTTATGGTAATGCATGATTGAAGAATAGCAGTAAAACAAAGAAAATATCATAAAATCACCAAACTCTTTATCAGCATAGCCTCAATATCTATAAATAGATTATTCAATTATTCATTGAGATCTAGGATAGTTCTATGCTTATTAAGTTTCATTTGATCTACTCCATGTGTATTTGAATATTTTCTCTAAGATTTATGGATCCCTACAAATACTAACTTGAATGTCCCCTTTCTAAAATTGGATGTCACCTTGAATGTGAGATTCATTATTTCATTATTACATTAAGAATTCAGCTATGAATATCCTATATGACATCAAATTTTTGTTCATGTCTTAGTTTTAAAATGGGGAAAAACATACGTAGGTTTCAAAAAATCTTATGTGACCTCTATAAAATCATAAATATATCCAATGCAGCTCAAGAAAAAACCAAATCTATCACCAAATATATTATGTTTGAGTATAAAAACATACATATCATAAAATATATCTTATGCATCTTGGGTAGTTCTAGAGTCCATATTACGTATGACATGGAAACTCAACTCCTTGCCTCCAAATAGTAAAGGAAAATCAATTATGTGTCGGGGCATATTTCTTAGGTATTAAAATAAATTCATTATCTATGATCTATAAATTATTATATATATCTTTGAAAATCCTACATACCACCATGCATATATTATGTATCTGTAATGACCGACTTCCTCCAAAGATACTTCTCCTAGGATGGAAATGAATAAATATAATAATCCCTGAGTCCCACCTCCAATAGGACTCGGGTTGGCGTCTAGGACCAATGGTGTACAAATCTCATAACATGGTATGCATTACCCTTCATGAGAAAAAAGATTGGGAGATATAATGAATCATCCACAAATATCTTCATGATATAATATAAAACAGAAACCCAAACCATCCCACATGTATGTATAAATAGAACTGATACAAATAAAGTCTCCAAAGTAAGTACCACAAAGTAAAGCTAAAGTAGTGACAAGACAACTATTAAATATCTGAGATAATAAGGTCTAGAATGGTTGTAAAAATCATCCTGGAAAGATGAAATCAATTTTATATACATAGTTTTAGTATATAAGTATACTCAGTAGGAAAACCAAACTCACTCGTTCACATTTGAAAGAAGCATACTAACGCGCTTATGATAAAACAACAGAACCAAACAGCACTTATCAAGGTTTACTAACCATCTCAATCTCACCAAGGTTCACTCACCAAATAACACAATCCAAGTAAAATAATGTAGTATATACCACATTGACGATAGGGTGCCCCGCACCAATTTCCCACTAATTATCCACTCACACACCCCAATGGAAAACATCTCGGCACTCCCACCTCTTCCGAATACACCACATCACATCCTTCATGCACACACCTAGGACTCACAACACATCCCGACATCACACACTTACACCTTAAAACACATCCCACCCGCACACACATGGGCCTCACAACACATCTCTCTCACACACACCAAGGACTCAAAACAAAAAACATCTCATCCTAAAGACACTTGGGAAAAAATCACAACTCATCTCAAAGACACTTGAGATACCATATCACAAATCATCTCGAAGACAACTGGGACACCACATCTCTTTAAATCCCAGAGACACTTGGGATACCACATCTCATCACCTCCTGCCCGAATAATCTTGGGCAATAAGCGCCTAGAAGAGGGAGCAGGGAAGAGTAGGAGGTCAACCATCCATCTTCCCACTGGGATGTTGGGAAAGACACCCCCTGAATGACTATGTGGGTGTTTGTCATATAGTGCTCAATGTGGGGGTGCATATAGAAATCACAAGTAAAATACAAGTATATATAGAGTACAAAAAACTCAAGCCCAACCTATGGGTTCTAAAATAAAAAACCAACTCACAACACCATCACCTTTTCTGCCACCTCTAAATTCACAACACTATAAAAGAATCCACAAACCCCATTTCACATTTCCAAACAATTCAATTTAATAATCCCATTATTTTTATTATTTAGAATCAACCACATTCAACCAAGAAAATTACAGTTTAATTATCCATTAACCATTTCCATTCCACTAACCAAGCCAGCCAAAGACATTCGAAACATTATTAAAAAATTGTTTATTTACTTTATCACTACTCATAAATCTAGCACAACACAAAAAAAATAAAAAAAAATGCATCGTTTTGTCACCTCACCAACCCCAAAAGTACAAAACACAAACTATAATCCCCACATTCTCCAACCAGACCTCGTCATCCCACAAGAATGACCACACATCCCAGCACATCAAGGTAATTCTTTACAGATTTACAAAGAAGATTTTATCACATTCCACATTATTTTAGGGGTGTTATCACATGATCCATAATCTTGGGGAAACCATTTTGTTATCCAGGTATAGGTAATTAACCAATTTACATTTTGGGTGATATCAACAAAATTACAACCAAAGTAGCAATCATAGCCCATATATCTAGCAAAAACAAAGCCCCAAATGGTCCAAATTTTCAGTGGGGAGTCAAGCCCGAACAATCCACAATATCAAAAATAATATCAAAACTTTAAAAAGCATGGGAATTATGATACACAATAAAGAGAAACAATGGATTCCCTACATCAAAGTAGATTTTCAACTCACTGTGCATAGTAGGGCGAAGAAGAAACCATATGGAAACCACCCTTGCATAAGAAACTTATAGATAAACCTATACTACACCAAAGGGTCTTTAAAACACAACCTAATAGCACCCAAAAATAATAAACACCACCGTAGTTGAAACACAAAAGAATATTGGAAGAAAATAGATGAGAGCGAAAGGAGAACTAGGTAAGGATCAAAGACAAAAACCCAAGGATTTATCTCTATCAAAAGGAATCTCCAAACACTAAAGGAATAGGTCTTTGGGAACCTAGAATGAGATAAGAGCCACTACCATAGGGTTTGTAAAATAACATGAGTGGCTCAAACCTTTAAAATTGTACATCATCTGGTAATTACATGATGTTTAATACTCTTTCATGTTGTGTAGTCCTAGGATTCTAGTTTCTACCAAAAAAACATATCGGATTTTTATTATATAACCCCAAAAAATCACATATTGTAAACCAGCCCTAGACAATCCATGAAACCAACTTTCATGTTGTGTTATACACTTACATGACGTGTATTTCTTATAGCAATTTTGCTGCACCTCCAGCTTCCACTGAAAACTCCTGGAACCTCCCATGAACACCTCAAACACTCAAAAATGAAAAGGTGATGGATTGGGAAGGCATAGACCATTACATCAGATACCTATCAAATGATCCTCACCCTTTAAAATCCAAAACCAATCCCAGAATGAAAATGGGGCCTGAATAACCACCCTGCGAGATACCTCTCATGATTATCGTCATACATAAAATGCTACCATCGGCTAAACACACCAAACCAAAGGGCACAAGGAACACTGTAAAACCACTAGACACCTCCTCTCACACAACCATATTGCCACATCACTATTGCATAGCCATCTTAACCTCTATGCATCCCAAATAAAAAAATTCTATAACCAATGAATTGAACCTTCCCAAGAACACGAATCAAGTCCTCCATGTCAAGATAATAACTACTTTGAATGACACTAAATAACCTACATTGGTTTAATTGGATCACAATTAATGTATCTTGATTATCTGATTCTCCCCTTTTCATATGTTAGGAATTTATCACAAATCACACAACATAGATCATAAAACAAAGAAAACAGCTCATCTCATAAATAGAAAGATCCATATATCACGTCATAAAGCAAAATAGAGGAAGGTAAAACTCAAAAAAACTCCGAGTACTGGGTATGAATCTATGTATCTTACCCCCAAGTACTCTCCTCCAGGACACCATGCCTCCACAACACAAAAAACAAAGGAATGGTCTATCCACATAGCACCTTCTCTTAGAAATCCTAGATCTCTATTGAATGCTCCACAAACATCGTGTCATCCACGATATCTAACTATCCCAATTCAATGACATGAGAGTCATCATGAAGATATCAATGAAGCTAGGAGAATTAGATAACATTGTGGATCCTCTCCAACTATGGTGGTAACACCAATGGATACTCCACCTAGCCAAATCACCCCAACACCTCAAAGGGTCCAATAAACCTGGGAGAAATCTTACTTCCTCTTCCAAACCTCCACTACCCACATCGAGGGGAAACCTTCAAGAACACGTGGTTCCCAAACTTGAACTCCAAGGTCCCCTTTCATGATCGGCAAAAGGATTCTTCTAGTCCTGTGTTGCTTTCATCCTCTCATGAATGAGATAAAATTTCTATATCATGATCTACACCACATCAGGTCCAAGAATGGATGTCTCCCCAACCTCCATCTAGAACAATGGTGAATGACATGGTATTCCATACAAAGAATCAAATGGGTTCATGCTAATTTAAGACTGATAGAAATTATTATAAGAAAGCTCCACCAAGGGTAGATGTCATGCCTAAGATCCACCAAAGTCCAAGATGAATGACCTTAACATATCCTTCAACATCTGGATATTTTATTCCATCTTCTCATCTATCTGAGGGTGGAAACCAGTGATGAGGTGTAACTAAGTTCCAAAAGCATGAGGAAGTCCCCTCCAAACTCATGAGGTAAAATGTAAATCCCAATCTGAGACAATTGACCTCGAAACTCCATGGAACTACACCACCTCATCCAGATACCTGTTATCCATGGAATCCACTATGTCTAACTCCTTTATTGCTAAGAAGTGAACCAATTTCATCAAATGATTCTCAATCATCCAAATATCATCACAACCTCTTTGATATTTGGGTAACCTAGTGATGATATCCATCAATAATTCATCCCATTTCCACTTTGAGATATCCAAGGGCTAAAACAAACCACTAGGAACATAATGCTCAGAATCTACCTACTAGAAAACCTGACACCGATCCACAAACTCTACCACTACCCATTTCATCCTGAGACACCAAAACTATTTCCTCAAGCCATAGAAAATCTTGAATACTCCTAGGTATACTTACAAATGTGATCTATGAAACTCATGAAGGAATCCATTATGAATTATTACCGGAACCAACAACCTTCTATGAAAAAACACCCAGTACTGACCATCCTTTGACCATCCCTTCGAAGCATCACCATATCCCACACGATCATGAAATACCTCTTCCTATAAGTCTCCCTATTAATAATCCTCCACCTAATATATTAGAGAAGACTACACCATCATCTAGAACAAACATCCTTTACCATAATCCACCCTTACATCTATGTATAGGGATTCCAACTCCAACATTGCTCTTGAAGCATCCATAGATTCCCGAACAACTTCCTTATGTGAATTTGTGCTCCAATAATCAGCCATGACATTACCCTTTCCTGAGGTATAAGATATCTCAAAATCATAATCAACAATGAATTACATCCACCACCACTTTCGTTGATGAAGGTCGTGTGGGGAAAAGATATACCTCAAAGGTTCCATTCCACCTCCACAAAATTAAGCTCGAGTATCCATTGGGAACTGGCTCTGAAGATAGTCACAAACCCCATAGAAGAAACACATCTTCTCCAATCCCACAAGAAATTCATGGAGACCAGAAGGATGAAATGGAAGCTTCCAAGGTAATCTCTCGGTTGTTCAAAACCTTAAAGTTCCTGGTTCTTGAGACCTACCACTAGCACCTCTGCTACTCTAGGAACCCAGCTAGTTCACCTCCCGTGTAAGAAATCACCGTGATTAAATCCTCTTGATATATTATTCCTTATTTTAAACCTATAGTTATGTATAAAATGTAAAAGGAGTAACCTCATGATGGATTGAAGGAAGGATTGCCTCCTCAAGATTTCTCACAGAAGACTCCTCATCTAGAAAAAGATCTTGGGAAAAATGAAGAAGGTCATTGAACTTTATTACCAACTCTCTCACTAACATGCTCCCATAATGAAGAGAAAGAAGCTCATGCCTCTTCACTGCCTTTGTAGTTTATGAAAGGAACACTACTTTGAAATACTTTTAAAAGTCAACCCAAAAACAAATATGCCTCCCTCCACTCTTCTAGATACAGTGTCCACCACTAATGCAAATTTCCTCACAACTGACTGATTTCTAAAGGGACCCAATACTCCATCAGGGACCAGCTCAAATTGAATGTGATCTTGAACTCCTCTAACTAGATATTTATCTCCACATATGAAACACTTCCCTAATAATTCCCCAAATCATGCCATTGAAAAGCTTGTAATATCTTCTACCAATGATCATCTTACTTATATGGAGAAACACTACAGAGGTCAACTGGATCAGCCTGCTAAACCTCTATTGCCTGACCCACATGCGGACGATGACTAGGATACATAGATGAAAGGAAAATATAGATTTAAATATCCCTAAAATGTGTAATTTTTATTAAGATTTATTTTAAACTCCTTTAATTTTTTTATTCATTTCAAATTTTTCCAAAAAAACCAATTCATCCAAGAACACAAGTCATTATGATGCTTGTACCTTTCTTAGGTACCTACCCTACAAGTAATTCTATCTCACTTGACCATTAAATAAGCTTAGATTCTATGCACTAGATCATGGGGCCCCCATAATCGTGGTTCCTAGCTAGTCTCCCTATCATATATGTCACGACCCGTCCCAGTGGGGCCCGATCCGCAACTCCCCAAGCCTGACTCCAATAGGCCAGGGGCTAGTGACTAGCACCAAGTAGGCATGTTATTAACATGGGAGGCATTGCCTATAAACATGTAAGCATGCACACACATCTCCAATCCCACAAAGCTGGAAAAAGTAAAAACTACTAAAAATGGAAATGCATGCATACACTAAAAATCTCAACCAACAGAGTACGACAGAAAAGTAAAGTACATCAAGTGTAAAACCCTGGGCCAAAAGTACAATCCCACCAAAAGAAAGTTTTTAATAGAGTCCAACCTATAAGGAAAGGTACTGGGACTTCAATCCGTAGCCGTAGGAACACACTTGAGCCCTCCTGATCTCACTGATCACCGTCCGGTCCTGGTCTACCTAGAATTCTGTCAAAGGATCGCTCATCTGCACAAGACACGACACGTGCGGGCAAAGCTCGTGAAGTGGTGAGTATAACAATACCTATTAGGAAACCCTGAAACCACAAAGTAAATAAAACAAGGGAAAAATGTCACAAGGGAAAGGTACATTCATCTCCACACAGTATATGTCTACAGAACATATAACAAGAATATCCAGATATACTCATACACAATCGACTATCGTGAAACCACCACTAAGATCATGCTCGAAGATTACACTAATCACATAATAATGAGAACAAACTCCTAGGTCTAAAGAGAGAGATACGAAGTACTCATTCCGGGGGAACGCACTCTACAAGTACTTTGAGAACATGATGCCCAGATGAGGATCACAACCAAGTCTTGGGGTGATTCCAACAACTTAGTCTGAGCTAATCTGCTAAGCATAGGATCAGAGCCCAGGTAAGGTTGGTCACATCGATACCAAAAACTCTACCTAGGGTTCCAGGAATTAATAGAGGATTTGTCTCTAAGTCTCACAGATGGGATTCCAACAACTCTATTCAGGAAGTCTTGCTGAAGGGATCATACTTCTGTATAAACGAAATGATACCAGAACCTTCAGGGAAAAGACCAAGGGTACGAACCCTAAGAAAAATATTCCAAGTCACATAAGACAAGTGGCTCAAGCCATGTAATATTGGTTACACGGTGTGTGGTATGGTTACACGTCGTGTTCCTTGACCCTGGGTACTGCTCGTGTAACAGCCTGTGTCGTCTGTCTAGTCTGTGTAAAACTAGACTACACGGCATGTAGAAGGATCACACGTCGTGTTCCTTGAATCTGGGTACTTCCTGTGTAAATGGATCGTTTCATCCGTTCAAGCTGTGTAAAACCTAACTACATGGCATGTAGAATAATCACACACTGTGTTCCTTGACTCCGGGTACTGCTTGTGTAAACGGCCCGTGTCACTCGGCTTGTCAGATATAAAGTAACTACACGGCATATTGAATAATCACACGCCATGTCCGAGCACCTGGGGCTCTCTCCGTGTATGCTGGCCATGTGCCTGTACACGGCCTCTGCCCGTGTCTGTGTCTCCTGCCCGTGTACTAGTACACGGGGTATCCCGTGTATCTGGTTGGGTCTGGCCAGGGAGGGGTATACACATCGTGTCCTTGGTCGTGTACCCAACCCGTGTATGTGTACTCCTGGATTACATGCCATGTGGTCCGCCGATGAACACACGCCATGTAGCCCATACTACACAGAGTGTATTCGGGATTTTTCTAGAAACGTCGTCTTCTTCCTCGCGTCGCGGCCGAACCTCCGGATCCTTGATTTCTCATCCGTTCGTCCCGATACTACAGGGATTGGTTCTTTTCGTTATACGAAAATTGTAACAAGTTTTTTAGTCTCTTAAATCGGATTATAAACCTCGAACAATCCATTCGAAGAAAAATTCCCGAAAACTCGTATCTCCCGATCCGCTCTGAATCACATGCTGAAACTGTCGTCGCACCTCCATGACATCGCTCCAGGGTTGGATCTTCAATCTTAGATTATTTCTCTAACAAATGAATGTGCAACGATTGATTTCCTCCAAGAACGCGTAGAACACAATGAAGAACGCGAGGGAGAAAAATACAATAATCATACAATAGGGACGAACATTGATCGTTGTTTTTCATGATTCGAGTTTGTCGTCGTTAGATCAAAACCGAACAACCTCAAAATCCCCGCAAAACCCGTCCCACAAGAACGATCGATCCGCATGTTAATCTGTTCATGGATTATTCTGCATTCATCGTGGAAATTAAAAATGGGGAAGGAAATCAAAAACAAACATCCTACCTGGATCTGCGGCGTTCGTTGGTGAAGATCTGGTCACCGTGTCGTCGTTGCCGGTGAAGCTCATTAAGAACACCATCTCCGCGTTGGGATGTTTTTTCCAGAGCCTCCAGTGCCTCTAGGGGAATTCAGGGTTATGGAAATTGTAACCCTGATCCCTTGTGAAATATCCATTTAAAAGATAATAGATTTTTTTGTATCAAGGATTTATATATAATATTTTAATTAAATATTTTATTATGGTTGTGTCCAAAAATCAGATTTCACCACTGACCTGCGTCAGCCGATATTAGGCCTTGCCTAAGGTAAAATCGTTGTTACGAATGCAACGGTGCCCTCGGATTTCTGATCTGAGCACCCATTCGGGAGTTATTCCACTTTTTCAAGAAAATCGCACGCGCACGTTATTTAATTATTAAATTAAATTCAAACATTTGTTCCGGGCTCACCGGGCCTCGGAACTGCATGCCGTCTCAGATCCTGGTCTCGAATTAATTCCCATATAATATTAAAATAATACATAAAAAAATCCAGGACATTACATCACACCCACATTAGGTCTTTTATGTCCCCAAAAAGCAAAAACAAAGGCTACTCAAAAAGATGTGGGTACTGCACCCGAATCTGAGCCTTCCGCTCCCACGTGCTCTCCTAGAGATTCCCGTGCTACCACCGGACGCGCACTAAGGGAATATCTCTCCCATGAAGGATCTTCTCCTTTTTATCCTCGATCTCCACTGGGTACTCAGAAAAGGTCGCTCCATCATCAATGTCCAGCTCACCCCAGTCGATAATGTGCGATGGATCATGCACGTACCTCCGCAGCTGTGACACACGGAATATTTTTTGTACCTGGTCCATCTGAGGAGGTAGATCCAAGCGATACGCCACCTCGCCAACTCTACTCAGAATCTGTAAAGGGATGAAGAACCTCGGAGATAGATTACCGCCTCGGCCAAATCTTTGTAATCCTCGTCGAGGTGAGACCCTAAGGAACACATAGTCTCCTTCCTCGAACTCCAAGGGCCTCCGCCTCCTATCGGCAAAAGACTTTTTCCAAATCTGTGCAGTCTTCATCCGTTCCTGGATGACCTGCACCTTCTCTATAGTATCTCTCACCATCTATGGGCCCATAAGTTCTGACTCTCCTGGGTTAGTCCAGCAAAGCGGTGACCTGCAAGGTCACCCATACGGAGCCTCGAATGGTTTCATACCAATAGTGGATTGATAACTATTATTATAATCAAATTCCACCAGTGGTAGGTGATCCTCCCAGCTATGACCAAAGTCAAGTATCAAAGCTCAAAGCATATCCTCCAGGACCTGGATGGTCCGCTTTGTCTGACCATTAGTCTAGGGATGAAACATTGTGCTCAAGCGTAACTGAGTCCCAAAATCTTCTTGCAATCCCTTCCACAACCGGGATGTGAAACGAGCATCACGATCTGAGACGATCGTGGATGGAACTCTATGAAGTCGAACTATCTCCTGCACGTAAAGGCGTCCCAAGCTCTTTACTAAACTCTGCTCCTGTATGGCTAAGAAGTGGGCCGACTTGGTGAGTCGATCAACGATCACCCAGATGGAATCACGTCCCCTGGACGTACATGGTAAACCCGTCACGAAGTCCATGGATATCTCATCCCACTTCCACTCTGGCACCTCAAGGGGATGAGTCAAGCCTACTGGCACCTGGTTCTCATCCTTTACTTGCTGATAATTAACGCACCTAGAAACAAACTCCGCCACACACTTCTTCATTCTTGGCCACCAAAACTGACGTCGGAGGTCCTGATACATCTTTGTCATGCCTGGATGCACCACCAAAGGGGATGTATGGAAGTCCCTCATAACCTCCTCCTGCAACGTCACTGGTACTACTGTATGCCCTCTGAAAAGAACAATGTGCTCCCCACCTTCTGAATATCCATCAGCCGCAACACCTTTGGATATCTGAGCACGTAGAGTATCACAGCTAGCATCCTCATGTTGTGCTTCCCTGACTCACTATAAGAGTGGAGGGGTAACAACCATCGACTAAAGGTAAGTTCCCTCATCTCTATCCACAAAGGATAACTGTAAAGAGGCAAACTGCCTCATCACCTCATCCAGCAACTACGAACTGGATTTCCTGCTGAGAGCATCTTCCACAATGTTCCCCTTACCAGGTGTGTAAACGATCTCAAATTCATAATCCTGGAGGAAATCAAGCCATCACCTTTGTATCAAATTCATATCCTTCTGAGAAAAGATATATCTTAGACTCTTGTGATCAGAGTAGACGGTAAACCACTCGCCCATCAGGTAGTGCCGCCACATATTCAATGAGAAGACTACCACTGGCAACTCAAGATCATGGTTTGCGTAGGTCTACTCGTGTGGCCTCAACTGACATGAGTCGTAGGCAATCACTACTTGCCTCTGCATCAAGACACAACCAAGCCCAGTTCCCGATGCGTCGCAGAACACTACGTACTCGACACCCTCCTCCGGTAACCTCAAGATCGGGGTGCTCGTCAAACTCTGTCTCAACTGATGGAAGGCATATTGACATCTCTCGATACACACAAAAGGATTCCCCTTTCGGGTCAAATATTTCATGGGTGCTGAAATCATAGAGAAATCAAGAATGAATCTCTGATAGTAGCCTGCCAACCCAAGGAAGCTCCGCACCTCCGTCACGCTCCGGGGTGGCTCCAATGCTAATACTGCCTCTACCTTGGCTAGGTCTTCTACACCATCTTCTAAGATAACGTGTCCCAGAAATTGGACCTCCTATATCCAAAACTGGAACTTCGAGAGTTTCCCATACAACTGGTGCTCTCGGAGTGTGTCCAGAACCATACTTAGGTCTCTCGCGTGCTCCTCCTCGGACGCAGAGTACACAAGGATATCATCGATGAAGACCACTACGAACCGGTATAGATAGGGATGAAAGATCCGGTTCATGAGTCCCATGAATACTGTTGTGGTGTTTGTTATGTCGAAGGGCATTACCAAGTACTCATAGTGACCATAGAGGCATCTGAAAGTCATCTTCGGTATATCCTCATCCCGTACCTGCAACTGGTGATAGCCTGGTCTTAGATCAACCTTCAAGAACCATTGTGCCCCTCTCAAGTGGTAGATGAGTTCATCGATCCTTGGTAGTGGATATCGGTTCTTCACGGTCACCAGATTCAAGCGCCGGTAATCCACACATAGCCTCAAGCTCCCATCTGCCTTCTTGGAAAACAACACTAGGGCCGCCCAGGGTGAAACGCTGGGTCTCACAAAGCCCTTATTCTGTAAGTAATCCAGCTGCACTCTCAGCTCACGAAGCTCTGTAGGAGCCATCTGATATGCTGATGATGATATCGGTGTTGTCCCGGGTTGCAACTCAATGTAGAAAGCTATCTCTCGACGGGGAGGTAGTCCGGGGACATCCTCCGGAAAGACGTCCCCATACTCAGCCACTACTTCTGGAAACTGGAAACTCGTAACATCTATCACACCAAGGGCTAGGCCAGCCAACTGATGTGAATTCGGTTGTTCCTTCCTATGCACGATTCCATTCTGCGCTGCCTGGGTCTCTCTTTCACCGACAAAAGAGAACCTCATCCCATCACTGCGGACACACCGCACCATTCGCCTAAAACAGTCGATCTGGGCATGAACTTTGGATAACCAGTCTATACCAAGAATGACATCGTAAGGCCTCAACGCTACCACCAAGAGGTTCCAACTGAAACTCTCACCTCCAAGGGTCAGGTCACACTATCTACAAAGTTTTGTGATCTCTAAATATTCTCCAGTTGGTGTTTATAAGTGTAAGGGTCGAGTCAATGGGTCAACTGGAATCTCAAGGTCTTGAAAAAGAGAAGTATCCATAAAGTAATGACTATAATCTTTGTCTATAAGTACGTCATCCAAAGTAGAAAAGACACAGATTGTACCTCTAATCATTTCAGGAGTACCAGGGTCATAAGCCTATGCCGCCTGCAGCTGTCCCCGCCTCTGTCCACTAGCTCCCTGAGCCTTGGGTGGACCTTTTGGGGGTGCTGGTGGTAAAGGGTCAAAATGCCAACCACCTCCAGTTGCTCTCCCAACTCCTCTACCGCATCTTCCACCTCACGGATCTGTCTGCACCACACGTTGCCTCTGCCTCGGTGGTCCTTCCACTGCTCACGTGTCAGTAGTACGACGGGTCATACAATCTCGAGCGAGATGTCCCCTGCCATCACATGAGTAGCATCGCCTCTCTCGAGGCTGGCTGGATGCACCCTGCGAACCCTATACGGAAGATCCCATATCTTGGGATCTCCTCTGAAAACGTCTCCCACGCCTGGGTCCCTCACATCGGCTCCCTGCTACCGAGGTCTCTGCTCCAGCTCACCCACCACTGACAATTTCCGGCTGTCTCTACTCTGCCAAGAAGCTCTCGACCACCAAAGCCCACTCGAGCACCCCAGCATAAGTAGGAATGCTCATAGGTATGATGTTAGCCCGGATATCTCTATGCAAGCCCTGCTCAAAAGTCTGAGCTCTGAATTATTGATCTCTGACCATATCCATCGAGTACCGCGAGAGGTCAGTAAACCTCAATGAATAGTCATCCACCGACATGGTTCCATGTTGGAGTTGAAGAAGCTCCTATATACGTACTACTCTCGGGGTAACCAGTGAAAACTTCTTTCTGAATAGATTCTCAAACTCTGACCATGCAAGAGTCGCCTCATCGTGGGTCTGGATAACCAAACTCCACCATCATCCTGTCGAGCCCTGCAGAAGGCTCGCTGCCAGGATCACCAGCTGGTATGCTTGTGTCCTGACCAAACGGAAGACTCTGATCACTACCTCAAGCCAGTCCTCTGCTACCTGAGGGTCAGGCTCACCTTGAAACCTGAGGGGTCTCTGTCTCTAAAACTTGTGGAGTGCGCTCAGTCTGCACTCCTCCTCCACTGGTACAGCAGGCACTAAACACTGATCCATAGGTGGCGGGATAACTGGTACACCACCCGATGGTAAAACTAGGGGATTCCAGTCTCTGTATCAAAGCTTCATCACTAAGGGGGTCATCCTCTTGATCAAGCTACTCGATCCTAGTGGGTAAGCATCGCGGAGGCATCCTGTTAAAAAAAACAAGATGTGTCTCAGTCAGTGAGTATATCTGGAGAGTTGACTCAAGAAAGACATGGAAACCACAACCCATTCCTATATGATGCATGTACCATTATTTTCCCCTGCAACTAGTGTTCTCATGATTCGAGTCGAAAATCAGGTTATCAGAGTTCTGGTGTATAGATACATCTGTCGCCCGCACCAACATTGGGATCCCTGGCCTAAAAGCCGAACTCGAAACACTTACAATGTTTCCCCAACCAACTCACTGACTCTTGGTCCTAAGGTATAATCGACCACCTCTGATACCACTCTGTCACAACCCGCCCTAGTGGGGCCTGAGCCGCAACTCCCCAAGCCCGCCTCTAATAGGCCCGGGGCTGGTGACTAGCACCGAGTAGGCATGTTACTAACATGGGAGGCATTGCTTATAAACCTGTATGCATGCACACACATCTCCAAGCCCACAAAGCAGAAAAAAGTAAAAACTACTAAAAAATGGAAATGCATGCATACACTAAAAATCTCAACCAACAGAGTATGACGGGAAAGTAAAGTACAGCAAGTGTAAAACCATGGGCCAAAAGTACAATCCCACCAAAAGGAAGTCTGTAACATAGTCCAACCTGTAAGGAAAGGTATTGGGACTACAATCCGTAGCCATAGGAACACACCCGTGCCCGCCTGATCTCACTGACCATCGTCTGGTCCTAGTCTACCTAGAATCTTGTCAAAGGCTCGCTCGTCTGCATAAGACACGACACGTGCGGGCAAAGCCCATGCAGGGGTGAGTATAACAATTCCCAGTAGGACACCCCTAAACCAAAAAGGAAATACAACAAGGGAAAAATACCACAAGGGAAAGATACAGTCAGGTCTACTAAGTATATGTCTACAGAACATATAACAAGAATATCCAGATATACTCATACACGATCGACTATCGCGAAACCACCACTAAGATCCAGCTCGAAGATTCCACTAAGCACGTAACAAGGAGAACACACTCCTAGGTCTGAAGAGAGAGATACGAAGTACTCGTTCCGAGAGAACACACTCCACAAGTACTTTGAGAACATGATACCTAGATGAGGATCACAACCAAGTAGTGGGGTGATTCCGACAACTCAATCTGAGCTAATCCGCTAATCAGAGGATCGGCACCCAGGTAAGGTTGGTCATGTCGATACCAAGAACTCTACCTAGGGTTCCAGGAATGAATAGAGGATCCGGCTCTAAGTCTCAAAGAGGGGATTCCAATAACTTATTCAGGAAGTCTGGCTGAAGGGATCATACTCCTGTATAAAGGAAATGATACCAGAACCTTCAAGGAAAAGACCAAGGGTACGAACCCTAAGAAAACTAGTCCAATTAATAGAAGACAAGTGGCTCAATCCATGTATGATTGGTTACACGGTGTGTGGTATGGTTACACGCCGTGTTCCTTGACCTTGGGTACTGCCCGTGTAACGGCCCGTGTCGTATGTCCTGTCTGTGTAAAACTAGACTACACGGCATGTAGCAGGATCACACGCCATGTTCCTTGACTCCGGATACTACCCGTGTAAATGGCCCATTTCATCTGTTCAAGCTGTGTAAAACCTAACTACATGGCGTATAAAGAATCACACATCGTGTTCCTTGACTCCGAGTACTGCTCGTGTAAATGGACCGTGTCACTCGGCTTGTCGGATAGAAAGTAACTACACGATGTGTTGAAGAATCACACGCCGTGTTCGAGCACTTGGGGCTCGATCCGTGTATGCTGGCCATGTGCCCGTACATGGCCTTTGTCTGTGTCCGTGTCGCCTGCCCGTGTACCAGTACATGGGGTATCCCATGTATCTGGTCGGGTCTGGCCAGGGAGGGTTATACACGTCGTGTCCTTGGCCGTGTACCCAACCCGTGCCTGTGTACTCCCAGAGTACACATCATGTGGTCCACCGATGAACACACACCGTGTAGCCCATACTATACGGCGTGTAGTCAGGATTTTTCCAGAAACTCCGTCTTCTTCCTCACGTCACGGCCGAACCTCCGGATCCTCAGTTTCTCGTCCGTTCATCCCAATACTCCAGGGATTGGTTTGTTTCATCATACGAACATCGTAATGGGTGTTTTCGTCTCTTAAATTGGATTATAAACCTCGAACGATCCATCCAAAGAAAAATTCCTGAAAACTCGTATCTCTCGATCCGCTCCAAATCGCCTACCGAAACCGTCATAGCACCTCCGTGACATCGCTCCGGAGTTGGATATTCAATCTCAGATCGTTGCGCCAACAAATGAATGCGCAAAGATCAATTTCCTCCAAGAATTCATAGAACGCAATGAAGAACACGAGGGAGAGAAATAAAAGAATCAAAAAAGAGGGACAAACCTTGATCGTTGTTCGTGGAGATTCGAGTTCATCGTCGTTAGATCAAAACCAAACCACCTCAAAATCCCCGTAAAACACATCTCGCAAGAACGATCGATCCGCGGGATAATCTGTTCGTAGATTAGTCTGCGTTCATCATAGAAATAAAAAATGGGTAAAGAAATCAAAAACAAACATCCTACTTGGATCTGCGGCGTTTGTTGATGAAGATTTGGTCGTCGCGTCATCGTCGCCAGCGAAGCTCGTCAAGAACGTTGTCGCTGCATTGGGAGGTTTTCTCCAGAGCCTCCAGAGCCTCTAGGGGAATTCAAGGTTATGGAAATTGTAACCCTAATCTCCTGCAAAATATCAATTTAAAAGATAAGATATTTTGCTGTAGCAAGGATTTAAATAAAATATTTTAATTAAATATTTTATTACGGTTGCGTCCAAAAACCATATTTCACCACCGACCTTCACTGGCCGATGTTAGGCCTCGCCTAGGGTAAAATTGTTGTTCTGAAAACAATGGTGTCCTCAGATTTCTGATCTGAGCACCTGTTTGGGAGTTATTCCACTTTTTTAGGAAAATCGCACGCGTGCATTATTTAATTATTAAATTAAATTCAAACATTTGTTCCGGGCTCACCGGGCCTCGAAACTGCACGTCATCTCAGAGCCTGGTCTCGAATTAATTCTCATATAATATTAAAATAAGACATGGAAAAATCCGGGACATTACAATATATCACACAAAAAGTTCAACTCGCACTATTTCCATACCACCCCCATGAAATACTCATTATACCTAACTCTAAAATCCATCCTATCTCTCAACCATCACCTCTGATACCACTATGGAATAACCCCCTCCCTCCAAAGATACCCATCCTAGGATGGAAATGAATAAAGGAAGGTAATGAACCCTGAGTCCCACCTCCAGTTGGTGCCGCACTGGAGACTAGCACCAAGGGTGTACAAATATCACAATATGGGAGGCATTACCTTTTATGAGAAACAAGATCGAGAGATAGAATGAATCATACACAAAAAACTACAAGAAATAATATAAAAGGGAGAATCAAACCATCCCACATACATGTATAAATTGAACTGACACGGATAAAGTATCCAAAGTAAGTACCCAAAAGTAAAACTAAAGCAGTCACCCAGAAACTGTCAAGGATTCGAGCTAGTAAGGTCTGGTATAGTCCACAAAATCCTATTAGAAATCTCAAAAGATTTTTTATATATGTAGGGTGTATATACAAGTATACTCATTTGGAAAACCAAAGTCTCTCATGAACATGTGAAAGAATCATACTAATTCACCTGTGAGAAAACAACATAACCAAACAGCACCTATCAAGGTATACTAACCCTCCCAATCTCACCAAGGCATTCTCACCAAATAATTCAATCCAAGTGATGTAATGTAATATAAAGTACATAAATGATATAATACCCCACACCACTTTCCCACTGATTAGCCTCTCTCCCACTATAATAGTAAACATCCTGGCGCTCCAACCTCTTATAAATATACCACATCACATCCTGTCTACACGCACAAGGGGATCATCACATCCCACCCATACACACCTGGGCCTTAGAACAACACCCTCCCACACACACCTAGTCCTAAAAACACATCACATCTCATCCAAAAGACACCTAGGAAAGCACATAAAAATTCATCCTGAAGACACATGGGACACCATATCACAAATCATCTCAAAGACACCTGGGACACCACATCTAATCACATTCTGAAGACACTTGGGATATTACATCTTATCAAATCCTGTACAAAGAAGCTTGGGTCATCATCACCTAGAATATGGAGTGGGGAAGAGTGGGTGGTCATCCATCCATCCTCTAATTAGGATGTTGGGAAAGACACCACCTGCTTGACTATACGGGTTTTCGGCACATAGTGCTCAATGTGGGTGGGGTGTATCTATAAATAACAAGGAAAATAAAAGTATACATATATAGTACCAAACACTCAATTCCAACCTATGGGTTCTAAAACAAATAACCAACTCACAACACTATAACCTTTGTTGCCACATATTAATTCGTAACACCACACAACAAGTCACAAACCCTATTTCACATTTCCAACCAATTTCATTTAATCATCCCATTATTTTCATTATTTATCATCAAACATGTTTAACAATACAACCCACCATTTAATTATCCATTAACCATTTAAATTATATTAAACACAACAACCCAAGCCATTCCAAACATATCTAAACAATTATTAATTTATTCCATCACTATCAGAGCATCTAGAAAAACACAACCAAATTTCACAAATAGCTCGTCATTATATCACCACGCTAACCCAAAAAGTACGAAACACAAACCATCATCCCCACATTCCCCAACCACACCACTCCATCCCACAAGCACGACCACACATTACAACACATTAAGACCATTCTTAACAGATTTAAAAAGGGTATTTTATCACATTCCACTTTATTCTAGGGGTGTTATCACACAATCCATAATCCTGGGAAAACAATTTCATTATCCAAGTAAATATAATTAACCAATTTTAATTTTGGGTGATATCACAACAATAACAACCAAAGAATCAATCACAACACATATATCCAATGCAAAGTAATCCCCCAATGGTCACAATGTTTAGCAGGGCGTCAAGCCCAAACAATACACAATATTACAAACAATATCAAAACTGTACAAATCATGTGAATCATACCCCTTTCACCCTTTCCAATTAAATTAACCAATTATATATCTTCAATTAAGATTAAACAGCCATAATTCATAGAGAAATAAATGTAAACCCCTCCCCAATGATTCCTAATAAAGAGAAATGAGGTATTCCTCACCTGAAAGAAGATTATAAACTCATTGTGCACTGTAGGGTGAAGAAGGTTGAAACGCAACCTAAACGCACCCTAAACCAAATAAACACCACCATAGTGGAACCCTAAATAAGAACAGAAGAAAAAGGATGAGAATAAGAGGATAAATTAGCATAGATCGAATAAAGAATCCCAAGGATCGATCCCCATTGAAAGGAATATCCAAACTCTAAAGGAGAATTTCATCAAACACCTAGAATGAGAGAAGAATCTTTTGTTGGGTTCTAAAAATAACCAGAGTAGCTCAAAAATTTAAAACTATACAATGTTGGAGAATTACGCAACATGTAATCCCCTTTCATGTTGAGTAATCCTGGGATTCCAGTTTCTACCAAAAAAAAGATCTCCTTTTTGTTATTTAACCCTAATAATTTACACATCCTGAACCAGCCATGTACAAGCCATGAAACCTACTTTCACATTATGTAATATACTTAAACGACAAATATTTTCTATAGAAATTATATGATACCTCTAGCTTCCACTTCCAGAACCTCCCTCAAACACCTCCAATACTCAAAAATGGAAATGTAATGGACCGAGAAGGCACAGACCATTATAGTATCATAGTATGAGTTTCCCACCACATTTTCAATTATTCATAATTTATTCACTATATATATTCACTTTTCATTCACCTTCAAAACAACTAATTTAGGGATTATAAACATATTTTCATATATTTTCTTCAAAAATTTAATAAATTCAATTAAATTAACAATTTTTTTCATTTTAAGTAATATTCACAAAATCTAACGATATGATTCTTTAATTCCAAAACAATCTAATAATAATTCAGTAATAAATATGAGGAAATAAAATGAATTTAATATAAACAAAATATAATGAGTTAATTTCCCATTTCACTCGATGTTTTCCCTAATAAATGAAACATTTCAAAAATACATTTTTGGGGGCCATAATGTCCCAAAACACCTCCAAAAAAGTAAAGAACCAAATATTGATAGAAATGGAATAAAATTTTGATAAAGTAAATATTATAATAAAGAATACTGCCTCAACCGCAATGAATATGAATTCAAAAAATTAATTCTACTTCAAGAAGTGCATAGTATTTGTTAAAAATTTCATCTTCCACATGGAAAATGATCTCACAATCATAAAGGATAGTTTCATCATTTTCCGAGCCAAGGTGGAATTTTATGTCACCGTGTAGTACATATCAATAATTTTCAGTCAAAATGAATCATTTAGGGCCCTCCTGAATATGATGTTTGATCACAAAATATGGAAAAGGTTTGAAGTTCACATAGTATAGAGAGGAATAATATGAAGTGAATTACACACTATGTGAAATTGATCATCCTTCGTAAAACACCACACTTTCCTATAAAGAATTTATTTTTTGAATATTTAAGGTGGAGAACTTTGTGACCACAAAGCACATATTCCATAGAGCTCTTATGTTATATCCACTCCTATTTTTTTTTGACAATGTGTGCCCCTATGTGACCCTAATACCGTTTTTTAGACCAAATTCATTTTTGATAATGGGATAGTGATTTTATGTGACCATAAACCACTTTTGTAGACCTCCACATGGCCCCCCTTTTCTAGAAAAAAAAATACTTGAAATCACATATAAATACTCCACTATTTCCCAAAATATGGGTGTGGGTTGAGATGCATAGGAGACACACAAGAAATTGAATAAACTTGGAATAAGTTATGAGAAGTCTTACCTATTTTTACATAGAATAAAACATAGAAAGAAATAAATAACTTCACATGGTCTTTCAAAGAACCTCTACAATGCACCATTGAAAATAATTCTTAATGTGTCACCACTATCAAATAACTTATTTCATGAATGGTGTTTCATAGAGGGTGGTTTGTAAAGTATTATTCATATATGAACCTTCTGGAAGAGTTCTTCATGAAGTTCATATTCCCTTATTTTTGTAAAATGGCCACTTTGCATAACACTTTATCCTATAAAAATGGGTAGATATAGAGGTGTTCATTACCCTATCTTTCATGCTAAAATTTAGTGAAGGATACATATTTATTATTATTATTTCATGAATAAATAAAAATAATTTGAACCACAAGATTTAAATAAACAAATTTGACCTCAGTGGTGCCTATCTTCAGGGATTGATACCCTTCATAGGGCCATATTATTAGTAACACTACCTCGAAATGGAAGCATCTGTGTAAACTTCACTATACCCTCCACATTCATCCCTTTCATGATGTGTTTTTTTGAGTTACATTAAGATAAAATGCATATCATAACTTCCCCAAAGATCTATGGTAAACTACATGGCCAATGTTCATAGGGTAACATATAAAACTATAATCTTTCCCAATGAAATAAGAATAAGATGACCAATGGAACATGTATGAGATTATTGGTGTCGTGAAGATTATATAACACACACCATGAAAATTGAAACAAATTATTAATAATATCAAATCATTCTTTGAAAATCAACTAGAAACCCATTTCAAATCAAGTAAGAAACAATGGTTTCAATTGATGTGGACTATATTATAAAACCACCTACCGCAATTTAGGTATCATCAAACACCCAAAATGGTATACACACTCAGAGAGATAAAGTGAGAGAATCAATCAATAATGGATTTTAGAAACATAATTAACTAAAATAGTTCTAGGTCCATAAATAACATGAGGATCAATAGGCCATGAATATATAGATACATGTGGTAAAGAGTAATTCACAATTGAATCAAGGCTGCACTTGAAGAAAGAGATTGAACACTTTAATTGACACTTTAATCCATTAATACTCAAGGATGGAAAGTCCCAAATCATCAAAAGAGAGTCTCTAAGTTATTATTGGGTAAATAGTGTTTTGAAGGAGTATATATTAGAATTAAAAATAAGTTTTTAGGAAAATAATTATTGGATTACCCTATATTTTCTCACCCATATTAGTTTTACCGGCTAGCCACTGGAATCCATTTTCAATACAGTGGTGCTAGGCATATTACCTATGCCATTGGGAACCCCAATGGATATCCAATGGAGTTATTAGAAGAACTCTATTTTTCAGCCTTCCACTGGTTGGCCGATGGACCACATTGGCTACACTATGGATGTCTTATTGAAAGACTCTTCTTCTATCTTGAAACCGAGTGGCTAATGGACCTCACCAGAATAATAGTGAATTGCCTATATCTTTTCTAGATACATGCCCAAATCCACTCTCAATTCAAACTCCTAGGACCCTTCCCAATCTGTCAAACATGAATTAAACCCACTCCACTTACCCCAGAAAGGGTTAATACAAGTATGAACAAACATGAATCAATAAGAAAAAATAACAATATAAAAATAAAGTAAAGGTCATACCTGAATGAGAGAGTTAGGATGTTCCAAGAAAGATAAAGTATAACAACAAATATTTTACATTTTTTATTATTTTCCTATGTATAAATTAATAAATTCAATAATTAAATAGATTTATAGTGTTAATTTTTTTATTTTTAATCATATCAAATTTAAATTCTCAAATAAGATCTCTATTACAAGTCTTGGTATTAAAATAACATATTTTTTCTATATTTTAAAAAAATATTCCTATATTCTAGTATAAATACCCCCTCTCATTCCCATGAAAAAACACTTTCTAAGAAATTATAATTACCCAAGATATACCCTGGTAACTTCTCCTAATCCTCCTTGGATTTATAGGGACATTCTTCTCTCATCTAAATCTAAGCATCCAAGGCTATATGGTCTTAGAAAATGACTAAATTCCAAGAAAGGTGTCACCTTTCTTGTTCACTCCTTTAAAATTTTCCTTCTCCTATAATTCTATTCCCAATCCATCTTAGTAAAGTCTTAATAAAATAATAAATTTGTATATAAATATTATATAAATTTTATTATGATACAATAGATTTTTTATGTACTATTTATAAAATGTTTATTATCTATCCCCATCTCTTTGAAAATACACCATTAATGGTTGATTGAATTCCTATGGGGACATTGTCAATGATTTACATATCACTTCCTTATGGATCATTATTTTAAACAATTTATAATATTTAAATATTTATCTTTAAGTATTATTAATCTTTTGAAGGTTATTTGACTAATGGATAAATAACAAAGAATCAAAACCATGAATATAAAACAAAACAGGATAATAGAAAGAAACATGTCATAAAACCATTTCATGTTTAACAAAAATATAAATAAATAAAATATAATTGATATAATTGATAAATAATAACATATCTGATTGAAATTAATTATTTTAATCTTTTTCTAACAAAACTCGGTTTATTATACTGGACGCATACACATGATCTAACAAAATTGGACCTAAGGTAAGGTGTCTTTCAAACCTATCATATTATTTTTTGTTTACATTCACCTCCCTTATCATTACTAATTATTCTTAGGAAAATAATTATAAATATATTTTAAAATTATTTCCATTTTCTTTTTATAGAGATATTCATGTTCTTACTTTTCTGGGATAAATTCTTAGTCATTGTCATAACTATTGATAAGGACTTAATTCTAGAAGTATCTACTTGATGGAATATATTTTTATTCTTTAAATTATAAATAAATATGATATTTTAATTATAAATAAAACCATTTAATTTCTGAGATGATATTTTCTAGTCTCCTTTTATAACTTATAAGTTTATTTTTTATAATTTTCATTCTGACATCACTATGAAACCCATTATTTTCCCATGGGTTATTTTCTTATTTATGATTGAGATATGTTTCCTTTCTATGTGGCATCAATGATATTGATAAATTTTTAATGTTATGGTTGGGACTAGAATTATATATCTCTTAAAGGAATTTGGAATGGTGATATATGTCAAGTTATTATTATGCATAAACATGATGCAATATTTTTTAACATGATGTAGTTAGCTTTGTATACATATATTATATGTAAACATGATGCTATATTTTTTTACATTATTCAAAGGGGAATGATATAACTATCATTTTTCATAATTTTATGATATTCCATTATTATTTATGTTCCACATTACATGTATCTTTCAAATGATTTCCATATTATTATAATGATGATCTTATTCTATTGATATAATGATGATGATTATGCTCTCTAATATACTTATATTGGTTTATTTTTCATAGTCTCCCATATCCAACAATGTAATAGGATGTTAGTTAACAATTAATTTAATGTATTTAACCTAGTGATTACATTTATTAATATAATTATGAAAACTAATAATAGAATCATGTAAAATTATTCAAATAAACATTAAATTTTTACATGTTACCATGTTGTATGAACCAAAGTTTCCCAAGATACTAAACCTATAGATTTTGGGAGTTTTATTAAAAATTATCTTTATATTAAAAATTATTTAACAATCATGTATATAATGGATGTTTTATTTTACCGGTGATATGAAGCTTTAACATATGTAACCTAGTTCAATATATCACTCAACATATGATAAACTTTATTTCAAAAAGGCTCAGTGTCACTAAAAAATTCATTATTCTAAACTCCCAACATTGTTGAAGTAGATAATAGACTAGAATATAGTATAATATAATTTATATTATATTAATCATTTTTTATCATCACCCAATTTCCTCTACTTTTTCTCATAAATGTTCTTCAAAAATGAAAAAGTTGTGAATATGATGGTTTACATTTTCACTATGCACCACTTTATTGAAATGAGAATAAAATAATGTCAGGTTTTAATATATGGAATTATAAAATAATTAATTCCTATCTCTTTAAATCCAAACCTATTATGGTTACATATATGGAAAATCCAAACACATAAAAATTAATACCACAAAAGAATGTGACAAATGTTTTTTCATTGATTCCATCATCATGTGTGTTCCAAGAGATCAAGTGTTCTCTTTTAATGATCATCATAAAAAAGGATAAATCTAGAGGCTCTCAAAAGATACCCAAATAATCATAATTGGAGATTAAATACCAAAATTATACAACAATAAAAACTATGAAAATATCATAATAAACCCTTAAATGTTGTTCATTCCCCAACGCCAAAATTTTTAGTATTCTTAAACCTCTCAAAAATAATATAAAACCCCATATTTACCCAGATTATATATTTAAATTAATCAAAAATTAATAAAATACAATGAAAATTTAAATTTATCCATGTTTATATGAAAATCATCAATGTTAATGAACAAATAAAGTCTATATCCTAAATTTAAATAAATTGAGTTTCATCCACTTAGAATTTCAACATCAGTGACCCCTTTTGCCTAAAAAATGAGACGAGTCTAAAATAAAACCATCATATTCTTCCATGACATGAAAGACATCATAGAATTATACAAACTTATTTAAAAGATAATATCACCATAAACATAATGATCGATATTGAATATTTGATGGGGTGGATATATCCTTGTATTTTTTTCAATATATCAAGAATTTGTTTATTTATAAAATGTTTTATCATATGATTCAAAGAAAAAGATCAATATTATCAAAAACACTATATATATATTTCATTTGGTCTACTAAACCAACACAACTAATTGGGGTCAATTGAAAATCATATATGAATATTACTAAAAGGTAATGGAGGACATGATATAGGTATTGAGGAATATTTTTTAATAAAATAAAAAATCACAAAAAATATCTATTGATGTTACTTTCAATCGTTTTGATGATCTTTTTTGTTTAATTAGAGGATTTGAAGAGATATTAAATGATAAAGTAATTTTAAGATAAATCTATATAGGATGTATCTTCATTTTTAATCGTATGGTATTAAAAATATAAGGTAAAGACCTAAGAAAAGTTTCACTCGGTGATCTACAGATCATTCGAGTTTCATATGAGATGAGGATGAAAGATGATACATATATATCAATTAGTGTTCCAAATAATTATTGAAAAGATATGACTATAAAATTAAGGTAGAATATTCCTATAAATGAATAATATCAAGATTATTAATATCATTAAATGATTTATTTAACACTAGGTATTTATAATGGTGATGCTAAATTTATAGTGAAAGATATAAATTTCTGGTTTCATATATGTAAATTTTAGAAACATATAATCTATTTGATTCAATTGGAGTGAATTTAGAAGAGATAAAGTGGGAAATTCATTAAGTCCCACTAGATTTTTTAATAATATAAGAGTTGGAAGAAAATTCATGAAGAATAATATTATAAAACTAGTAGAAAAATAAATATATTTTTGAAAAAAAAAATATAAATAAAATAGAGAATGTTAAATTATAGAGAAATATTCCTTGGTGAAACTTACACTGAAATTCCAAGATAGTGAATTTTCTATGAAAAAGATAATTTTGGATATATAAAATTTTAGTATTCTGAGTAATCTAAATAACATGATTAATGAGTTTGGAAATATAGGGAAATATTAATGATATAAAATTAATATTTTATGAAATGAAAAGTATACCTTAGTGTAAAAGAATAAGGTATCATAAATTAAGATGATATACTAGAGAAAATTTTGTCAAAGACTTCAAATAGAAGTAAAGATGTGAAAAATATAAAAAGGTAGTATTAAAATCAAACTAGGATTATTGAAAAGTTTATTTTTTATATTAATTAAATAAATTAAATTATAGAGTTGATATAAATTTTTGTGGATTATAATATTAGGGAAAAAATAATAGGGGAAATATGGATACCTCTAACTCTTTTGAGATTTATATTTCATCAAATAGATTAATGGGTCATATTGAATTAATAAAAATGATATCAAATAAAAAAATATCATGGGAAAGTCAGAAAAGGATTCCAAGAAAATTTTGATTCTTAAAGTGTAAGTGTGATCACATATTAGGTGTTGTAAATTTACAATTATATGTGAGAACATGAATTTTTTTCAGTGCTAGAATAACATTTAAAAATAATCATTACCTATTTTTATTATTCAATTTATATTTTTTATTGTTATAAAAGAAATAATTTTCTAAGTGTCCTAATAGGTGATATTATAATTTAAGGAATTATTTTATTAAATGGAAATATCTATAAGAATATACTAGATTTAAAATAAATTAGAAAAAATAGTTTGTATTCATCAATAATAAGAGTGACCAAAAAAATTCTAGTATAATAAAATAAAATAAACCTCCAATATACCATCTAATGGGATGGAAGAGAAGAACAATATTGGGAAAATAAGAAACTTGTGCATGTCATTTTAATCAACTAAAACTGTAGAATTTAAGATATTAGATAGTGGTTGTTCCACTGGAATGAAATGAAATTTCTTTATGTTTAGTAATAATATGCATGAAATAGAAAAACATTGAACATTTGAAAGATACATTCCATAAAAATTAGAGTAAGTGACAAGGATCATATTATAAATATAGTGCTTCGTAAGGAAAATATATTTTATATAAAAGAAAAAATAATAATTTTATCATCATGGGTAAGGTTTTAGATTTTGAGTATACCATCGATTTCACAAGAATGAGTTTTATGGAAAATGGGAGAGAAGAAGGTGTAATTATTAAAGGTACAAGAAATGATATAGGTTTTTACAAAATAAATATTCAGGTAAAACTAAAGACAAGACGTGATGATACTAGAAGATAAAAATAACATATTCATATATAGTATCATTCATCTTTCTGGATAATGGTCATTTTCAGAGATAAATATGGTTTCTAAAGATGAAAAAAGAAGTGATTTTACAAAATTTATATCCAAATATACTTATATAGAGGCATGAGGAACTCTCACCTTACCTCAAGTACATACTATTTAACTATAAATTAGGTGATATTAGAGTTTTTAAATTTATGGTGAGTTTGATGCTAAGGTTGTGAAATGTTATATTAAAAGGAAGAAAATAGATTTATTTAAAAACAATTGTCTAATATTTTTTCTTACAATGTCTACTATTTATATAGTATTATATTTTATTGAATGAATTTATTATTGTAGCACCCAGTGTCACTTTTATAATATATATTATTTAATTTTTGGTTATTTTTGGAGTTTTATAATTTGGGGCTTTTAATTTGAAAATTGGGAAGTTTCTTGGTGTTGTGTGACTTTCAAAGAGTTAGGAGAAATCATGGTATGGGTGTATGAAAGATGCTTAAGTGGCTATATATTTTTTTCACAGTTGGTGCACGGTTTGATAAACTATGTGGACAAACCACATGTGTTCCCATGACTTATCCAGTACGAATCACATGATTGGTGCATGGTTTACCAAGTCATGCACCCTAACTCAATGAGCTATCTATTTTTTATTTAAATGTGAAATCTATTTTCCCCCAATATTTTTAAACACTAAACCTATAATCTCTTTCCTAATAAAATTTCACCTCCAAGAGGATCCCTAAGTGAGACCTCCCCATGATACATCATTTTTTTGGGTCTCTCCATCCTTAATTATGGGTAGTTCTTCCTAGATAAACCCTTCTCCCTTCATTATTTCTCAAAATTTCTTGTTTTCATCCATTCCATTATTATAAGTTAGTGATAAAGAAACCCAAAGTGGGGTTTTGTTCATATATTCTTATAGATATGCTTTATAGGGTGTGAAAAAACCATCCTTGAGCCTCTTTGTCTCAGCTCATGAAGGTAATGCTTAACCTTTTCATGACCTAGGTAGGTGTTTCTATGAAACATCCTTTAATTTTCAATTCGTGTAATGAATGATATTTAAAAACCTTTTTATAATGAAATTATGATTTTATATAATACTTATAATTTATTATAAATTGGTTTCCAAGGATATTTTTCTTGGTTAAAGGGTTTCCCATAATATTTTTATGTACATACTTTGGAAAAAAATGCATACCAAGTCTTTACAAAAATGCCTAAGAGACTTTTTTTAAGGGTTTTTAAGAAAATTATAGAACTTTGTCCCCATTTTTTTTAAAGGAATAAGAAACTATATAAAATGGAATGATTTAAGGGTTGTTTTTAGGATAATAGAATTTCATGATTTCAAAGTTTTTCAAAAAAAATTGGTTTCAATATTTAGTTTTACAAATAAATTGGATACAACTTAGTATTCAGATTCAAATTTATTATAAGTCTTGTTTAGAACATTATGAAATAAATAATTAATTCTTTTGATACCCTATTATTTCCCAATTTTTTGTTTCTTCATTCTTATAGATTATGTTTTATTATGAAATAAATGTGTGATGATAAAGGGGTTTTTTGGTGTGAGGGTGATAGAGGTGAGGTGTGACTAATGTTACATTATTTGTTGATGTACTCATTAATCATTTACTGAGTCTTATCTCATGTGCACTTCAGAATGGTCTTGGTAACTCATGTAGTTAAGTGGGATATTTTGGTTCATGCTACACTAGTTTTCTCACACACATCTATTGTCCCCTAGCTGTTTGGTTTTTTTTAGGCGATGGGTGTTTCCCTCTGTGAGATCTGTATGGGTAATCTAGGTGACATCTTTATATATTTAATTTTATTTTTTTAATGAAATAGAGGATAATATTTTGTCCCATATTTCACATTGATGTTAGGTTCATCTCATATTATAACTTATGGTGTATCCCATGGAAATTTTTTTGGTTGGTGGTTATATATAGGGGATCTTCATTCAATATTTGTTTGTATCCCCTCATTATTATCTTATTTTTGGTTATATATACATTTCATTATTTAATTTTTTTTTTTATTCTCTTGATATAGTGGTCCCCATTATTATTTTTATTTTAGTAATTTATAGTTATGTTTCTTCCAAAATCAGTTTAAAGGGTTGTTTAGAAATTCATTTTCATATAAAAGAGAAATTCTTATGTTATAGATGATATTATTGATGAAAGGATTTGTAAATGAGGAAAAAGGGTATTCATTTGTTTCCATACCCAAATTTTTTTTCACTTAGTGGTTTTAATGTGTTTTGTGACTAAATGTGAATTTGATTTGGATTTTTTAAAAAAACAGGTGACTTATTCCTGTAGTAAAGTAAAATGTTTAAAATCAATAGAAATATGGAAACCTATTTTTTAGTGTAATTTAAAACTAGTGTTTATGAACCACTTTATGATAGTAAGTGCATTCAATTCTTGGTGGGATCCTATTGGTTCTGTAATCTCACACCTTATATACATAATTTTTCTATGTTTGTGTTTGTATATAGCTCTCATGTTTGGTATAGGTTCTAGGTTTCACTCTTGAATTGACTATCACTATTTTGGGCTATTAATAATGATTTTAGATTTTTTGAGTGACTATTGGTTACATGTATATTCTCTTAAAATATGGTATGGTTTTGTTTTTACTTTTAGAAGCTGAGGTATTGGCCTAGTCAGACATCTTTTTATCTGTCTTTAGATTCACTTTTTATTGTACTATATCATTAATTCAATATGGATGATATTTGTATATTGATATAATTGAGAATGTTATTTTTATTTTATATTCAAATAAAAGGGTTGGAAAATTTCCTTTATTTCTTATGACAAATTTGGTTTACTTATTTATATTATCCCACTCATTATGTTATGCATGGATGTCCAAAATATGGAAATTCTATGATGGATTCATAGAAATTATTATCTCTCATTAACTCTAATTTGCAGGTGAAATCATTCCCTTTTAGTATATATTTTATTACAAGGTGTCTATTAACAACCCATGAGGACTGTGAATACCTTTCAAGATTTATCACAAGCTGACTAGGGTGATGTGGTAGGTTTACCCAGACCGTTTTTTAACACTTAGTAAGAGAATATGTCTTATTTATTTTCAAAGGATTGTATAATCATGTGATATAGTGATATAATCATGTTAAGATATTTTTTTAAGTAAGTTGTGTTTTGAATATATTTTTGAATATGATAAAAATCCAAAACATGTTTACCAAAAAACTAATTATGTAGAGTGTTAAAGTTCATAGAGTGTTACAGATATGTTTCTTATGTATCTAGACACAATGTAGGTGTTGGTGAATATTTTTAGAATTTATATTATTTTAAATCATGTTTATGTAATCGTGATCACATATCACAAGGAACATAATATCTCTATTACATAATGAGAAATAATTTAAATAAAGAATTTTTTACTTGATATTAATAATATATATAGAGAAGTAAATATATTTAGTGTTAATGTTAAATATCAAGAGAAATAATTATGATATATTTATAAGAACAAAAAAATGAAAAAAACAACATAAAATAATTTAAGGAATAAACCATATTTTATCCCATAATATGTCATTATTATAGTTGATAATTTTTTAAAAAGAAATACTTGTTATTGTTGTGGTCAATTTTGGAATAAAATTTGTAAACATAATTTTTTATAGTATATGATTATAAAACCTCATAAAGAAAATTTCGTATATGATTAACCAATATGGGGGTATATAACTTAAGTTATTCAATGATATATTAATAAAAATGTAAATGGGTCAATTATATTGTAGTCTTTGACATTAATACATATATTTATTAAGAAATAACATGGATTTTGAAGTAATAATTTCTTGGGGAGTGACATATAATATGGGAATAAATGTAGGAAGGAAATGAAACACATGGGAAAACTATATCTCCTAACATGAGCTATCAAAATGGGGACACATATCATATGATATGATATTGGGATATTATATATCATGTAGATATCATAATGGAAATATAAATGTATATTATATTCTGGATCAAAGAACCAGGTAATTTCATGATGTGATAGTGTGAATTATAGATATTTGGAATCTATCCTAAATAGTAAAATGGCGTATCAAAAAATGAAACATGGTTTTTTTTAAATTATTTTCCTACATTATATCAATTCATGTAATTTTATATATCAAAGATGGTACTTAGTCCTTATAAATAAGATAAATATTTTTAGAATTATATTTGTGTGTGTTGCATTCTATTATAAAATATTCATCAATAATTCATAAAAGAGGATAGTGGGTAAGACGCATGAAAAAATGAAAAATAAGATAGTGAATAAATAATGTATCCAAGTTTATTGTTAAGGAAGAATGTTATACATTCATAAAAATAGAAATATGATAAGTTTTAATGAGAAGAAAACATAATACTTTTCCACTATGGAAAAGCTAAAGTATTTTTAATATCTAATAAGAAGATTGGTATCCACTCATGGAAACATAGAGGAATAAAATGATATACATGCCTTTATATAACTTAAATAAAAATAAAATTTTAAGATTAAATTGTAGATATTACTAAGAGAGAATTGAAATGTTAAATAATATATAAATATTTTGAGATTATAAGGGAAGAAAAAGAGTTGTCTTTTATATATCAACTGAAAATATGCAAGGAGAGTAATATAGTTCATATTTTTTATTTATATAAAAATATAGGTTATGATTACAATAAATCCAGAGTATTGATCGTATAATTTTAGAGAATTTAAGAGGGTAATAGGTGGTTATTAAATATTAGATATTGTAAAGTTTATGAATATTGTAGTTGGATAACAAATCTACCAAAGAACTCATTAATGTTTGGTATATCTAATAGTGATATCATCATTGCATATTCTTGAGATGTTGAACCAATATTATTATAGGATGTGAGACTTATCTTATATGTTTTTGTTCATTATAGTGGTTATTGATCCTTCGCTACAAATGTCTAAGGATCCATGTTTATAAGTATTAATGTAAAATCTCATAATGTAAAAATAATTAATATAGAATTTTATAGAGTAGTATGTTTACCACACACCTTAGATGTTTCCATCACACATGGTTTTAACCAAGTATATTAATTATCTCATTTGTGAAATTATTCATTTTCATTCGTTTTTTTTCCTCGTGATTACTTGATCTAATTATTTGATCATAAATCATATAAGGTGTTCCAAAATTATTAGAAACTATAAGAATATATAATTATATGGTATAAAGAGTTTTAAATAATTTTTAATTGATTTTATATCTTCTTATGATATAATGTTATATTTATTTATTGTCCTCTTCTCCCATATTCACTAACTAGAAATTCCACAGTGGGATGTGATTTTTCTTAGATAAATTGTCACATTAGTTTTGTCCTATTTTATTGTTTACAATCACAATCTAAAGATTATTTTTTATCTATATGGATGGGTTAAAACTTCCATGTATTGATTTATTAATTTACTTATAGCTACCCAATTAATTATATATTTATTAAAAAACATGATTTATTATATGTTTGAACCCATTATTTGAGTATCATAAAAGTTATATTTTATAATTATATTGATGTTAATCTCATTATAACATTATTTTCTCTAGATTTTTCATTTTACATGGAAATGGATTTCTATCTATCATATAAATTTATTTTATAAATTTGTTTTAAAATAAGTTTTTTTTTATAATTAAAAGTATATATTTATAAATAAATGATTGAATATGATTCAATAGAATATTCTTTTTATGTTTCATAAATGTTGAAAATCATATTTTTTTGAATATCTCAATCGCCATAGATTTTTTTCTGCTTTAAAATTTATTTCATATGTAAAATATATTTATATATTTTTTATTTCATTTTCATTTTCATAAAATTATTTTTTTATTTATAAATTTATTTCCCAAGGCACTTCATCTTTTTCTTCTTTAAAATTTAATGTCGTGGTTAACATGTTTTAAAGATTATTTGGATAAGGATTACTTTTAATCACTTGATGATATTCTCATTGGTATACATACATAAAGGTGACATTATAATATGACATATGAAATTGATGGTTTTGAGATTGATACTATTTTATAGGGATTACTGTTTTGATGTTTTTTATTGGTATGGTGTGTGATTAAGATCTGAATGAGATATCATTATATTTGTTTGTTAAAGTGATTACAAACCTCTATTTATCATTTCATCAGAAGCCTTAAGTATCTAGGTGAGAGTTTTAGGGGCATCTATTATATTAGTTAAGATTATGCACTATAAAGGGTCCCTATAGATATGAATATTGTCTAGTTTGGTTTTTTTCTCTTTAAAAAGGTCATCTGAGAGAAAATTAGTGTTAAGTGCAGTGTGAACTGAATTTTATAGAAATTTTATGGATTATCCTTTATTTTTGTCCATTATTATTTCCTTCACTCCCAGAAATTAATCCTAATATGCTAGAGTTATCATTATTATAATTTCTTTTTGATTTATTAGTATTCATTATTTATTTATGGAGTTTATATTTTCATAAAGTAGGAATTATGTGAATATAAATAAGGTAAATTTTATTATAACAACTAAATATACTTACTTTCTAGTAAATGTTCTTAATTTTTGGTATATTTATATCAAATACAAATGAGTTTTATTTTTTATAAATCTTATTATTTTCAATTTAGATAATATTGGATTTTTTCTTTCAAATATAATAATGTCACTTGTACTAGATATAGAGTGTTTAAGAGAACACTAAAGAAACCATAATGATAACATGTGATCCTTTACAGATGTTTTTTCAATAAAACTATCATGCTAAATGGGAATCTTGACTTTATGAATTTTGATATTTACTTTGAAAGAAAAAAAAAATTGACAATGAGGTTACTCAGTAATATCATTTTCATCGAATGAGGTACACCTCCTTTCCTTGGATCTATTTATTGGTAAATAATTATAGTGCATTCCATCTTTAAACTACTTAATAATGTCACACAATGTCATTAGATTCAATGGATTTCAGATTGTCTTGATGAATTCCTTGAATATCACCATCTTATTTTTGTCTGAAAATGATTATTATTATTATTTCTAGATGAGTTGATCATGATTTTTTGGGTTTTGATCTATGAAAGTGATAAAATGGAGCCCAAACATTGTGCATAACTTAAAACCTCCCAATATTCCAATCTTTATAAGATTCATTGGACTTCCCCTTCAATTATTCAAATGACTAGCCATTTCCAAATTTCTAGCTTAATTGGCCAACCACTAAAATTGGACTCTGTGACCAAAAATAATTCATGACCCTCAATTTCTATATATTTCATTGAAATTCATATCTTGAAACCTCTTTTGTACTAATTTTGGATTAAAAATGGTGATTTGGGATTTTATTATGAGGTATCTTATGAAAATATAATATCATACTATAGAAAATGTCACAAAATTGGCTATTTCTCCAAGGACATTGGTTTTAGATCAGATTTCTCACACCCTCTTATCAGTAAAAACTTAATATAGTTGGAAAAGGGTAAGTATAAGGTGGATCCGGATGAAATTAAGGATCATGAAAATAGAATATTAGGGAAAACAGTGGCCTTTGCTAGACCTACAAATATCCAGCCTCCTTAGGGGACTGTGTTGTTTGAAAATGATTAATCATACCCTAAGGAGATAGATAATGGGATCCAATGAGTTGTTCACCCAATAGGTATTTGGATGTCTATTCTGAAAAAACACATTATTTGATTCCTACTTTTTATTCATTCTCTATCTTTGTGAATTCTATTAATATTTCTCATCCCAATTTCATTACATCAAAATTTTCTCCATCTATTTAGAAAGAAGTACGAGAGACTCACTTTGACTCTAGTGAATCCAAGAAATATGAACTTGATTAGGTATTATAAATTTAGTATGACTACTGAAACTTGAGTTCTAAAAAGGGTAAGAAGACAATTTTTGATCTGGATGGATTTATTACTCCACTCACATGGAAGTCTTAGAATCATATAAATTACTCTACATTTTAGAAAACTATAGTCACTAGATCCTCATGGATTCAATTAGAAAAAAATATTATCCTTCCTCAACTTGAAGTTGGAAAGTATCCCTCATCATCCTAAAAATAATTAGGATTCCTCCTCATCCTTGGATGAAGATAGTTTAGAGGATTCCATTAATCTTAAAAATTGAAATTATGTGATTAAGGAGGGAAATAAAAAGGAATTATACCCCTGGATTTTGGAATAAAAGATATGTATATTTTAAAAATATATCAATATAAATAAAACTATGTATGATTATCTATGTATTAGATATAGTATATATAACTGGGTTGAATTTTAACTTGATAGAAACCCTGATTTTGATTTGTTACACCTTCTTTGGGAATAAATGTACCAAGAGAGAATAGCATTGATGTTTATAGGCTAGTATCCAGTCATTATATCTCATATTGGATCTTTTTAGGAAAGTGGATCCCTAGATGTGGTTCTGATATACATAGAGAGTTTTTGATGTTATTTATCTAATTACCTGATAGGGCATGGGGTGACCCCATGTTTCGCATCACATTTCTTGGTTACCTATATATAATGATTTTTAATATTATTTTCCTACTATTTATATACCTCCTTATTCATTTTGAGATATTTTTAAATGGAAAAATGTTAGAAACATTTAGAAATATAGGAATTTATCTTTTTTGGAATGGTTGATAGAATTGACACACGCATTGTTCTTATTCATATAGTGATTTTTCTTAGGTGGATAATTTATGGTCTTATTTGAAATACAATCCACCAGATTTATGAATGAATATCACTAAGTTATTTGGAAAAAAGTGTTGACATAAACAGGGTGTTGTTGACCTTCTATTGAGGGGATGCATATAGTGTGGCTTTACTAGTATATTATGTATTTTAAATATTTTTCCTCTAGTTGTAATATATTGTGATGAAAATAATTTTAATATTATATTCATTGTTTCACAAATTTGAAATTAATGGAGTATTAATACTGGAGTTAATCTAATAATGGATTTGGGATTCTTGGAAACATATTTGGCATCTATTTTCAATGTATGGTTCATAGTGGTTGGGATGCATGGGTGTTCTACTTGTAAATAAAATTAAATTCAAGGATATTGTACAATAAGTTTTTATGTTTATAGAAACTCTCTATCTATTTAATACTTATCGATTTTTTATGTGCATAATTATTGGCTATTGTTTTTGAATTTTCATGAATCATTTTGAGAAATTGCATATGTGGATTGAAGATGGGGTTTCCCTGCTTACTAAAAAGAAAGGGCTTGTGTGTATTAGATATGAAGATGAATTTATGGTTTAATATTAAAATACTAAAAGTTCATATACTGATTTGATGATATTTGATTTAACTGAAGATAATGTAGTGGATTGAACTATATCTAAACAAAAAATTGGATGTAGGTCATTTCACTGTTGTGTGAATGATGTAATTTAGGTTTTTCATCTCTTTTAATTTCTTTATAGTTTAAGATAATTATTCTTCATGTATTCTCTAATATTTCCTTTTTATTTAATAAATTTTTGGGGGATATGGGTTGGTTGAATAACCCATGTATTGGGAAATTTTTTTATCCCATCGTGATCAAGAATGTACTTTGGGCCTTGGGGTAAGCTAGATCTAGTATCTAAATGAGCTATCCTAACTTGGTTATTTACATTAGGTTCGTTCTCATTTTCATATATACAACAAAATGACAACCAAAATTGTATAGGGTAAAAATATTCTCAAAAAAATAGAGTTTTAAATATAAAAAATTGAAATCAAATTTAATATTTTTAAACATAAAATATAATATAAGAATTTAAGACGTATATTATTTACATAATTCAATCATTTCTAAACATATTTCTATGATGAAAAATCATTTTCTAGTTAATCACTAATTAAGAATGAAAAAGAACCCAAATAAATTACTAATACTATGTTAATAATGATTATAATTTTAAAAAATGAAGTAGATTAATGAATAGAGGAGAATAATTAAAATAAGATTACATATTACATGTTATATTGAAGAGAGACAGTGAATTACCCTTGTAATTATGAGGTTATATTTTAAGAGGAAATATTGAACACATAAATTTATATTTTTTTGTTTATTCTAATATTATGTTAGAATTATTTGGCAATACAATGAAGAGATTCAAGAGATCATTCATTTACATTCTAACAAGTATCGATGAAGTATAACTTATTTTGGAATTATTTTATAGACTATGATAAGTTTCATCAGATAATGTATTAATGATATAAGTTAATGATAATTTGTTAATATTTATCATGTTGAATTGATTTATTCTATAATAATTTGTTACATTATTAATATACATAGACTCATATTTTAAATATCATAAAATATAGAAATATAAAATAAATTGATTTGATATTATTTGATTATCACTGAAGATGTTTTTGTGTTTTTTGAAATAGTTTTAATGTATGTATTTTTTTTCTAATATGTTTTTTTCAATAGTCAAAAAAAGAAAATTGAGAAATTATTTTACATGAATTATAATATACATTGAACTAAATCAATTTATCCTCTTGAATTTTAGTAGGAAATATTTTTTAATCAATTTTAATTCCACCCCCTTATAACTAGGTTAAGGGGGAAACCCTAACACACACACACACATAATATTACCTTTTTTGTTAAGGGGGAACTTTACATTAACTATCCATTGACTGGATTGGGAGAAAAAGAGTTTTTGAAACCCTATTATATCCATACCAATTTCATCCACATGTCACATAGAATGAGCTGGGGGCCTCATCAAGCCATGTTCATCGCTATTAGAACATGTGTACCTGGGAATGTGATTGTGCACCAATTCTATCTTGCATTCAAATAATCCTATGACCAGCTCTAGAAGACATCACATTCCCTAACCCCCATTTTATTCTTAAGATATAACAGATGATTGAAATTAGTTTTCAATATGTGTTAATTATGAAATTATAGGTACCCAAATTAGTTAACATTCATCAGACATAGATGAATGATTTAATAAATGAAACATATAAATTTTAACCAATAAAATATGTAATGTCTATTAAATAAAATTTTTAATTGTTGGTGCCTAATATGTTCATGGAAAATATATTTAATTATAATAAAATTTAAATAAAAAATAAATTCCCTATTGAATGTATGTTTGGAACATGTGATTTTAAATCTATTTTTAAATTTCAATAGTTTATACATTGAATATAATAACTATATATATAATTCACGATTTAAGAAAGATAATTAAATTATTGTAATGTATTATATTTGAATTTATGATATGGTTATAACCATTTTAATTTACCAAGGTGATATATCTAGTGAATTATAAAATGATTAAAAATTAAGTGTTTTGAAATATTTATAATATAAATGTTTTATAATTTGATAATAGATATAGTGTAGGAAAGTTAATTATGAGATGTTTCTATATATGGAAAAGTAATTATAGGATGTATTCATAGATATATAGGGTATTTTGAGAGATCAGGGAACTCAAGGAAAAATTTTGTAAAAATATATATATTTTTTAAGAATAAAATACAACCTATGAAGAATAAAATCGTTTTTTGACTATGATCATTCTCATGAGGATATTTTTATTTTTTTAGAAACTAATATTCTTATTTTTGAAAATTATAAGAGACCATTACACATGTTTTATATGAAACTATTTCTTATATCCTTATAATATTATTTAAATTATTAATGGATTTATATATGCTATGGATTATATAAATTAAAAGAAAAATTAATCATTTACAGTGGTTGAGAGATTTTAATTCTTGTGTATTATTTGTTTCATCTTTAATTTTCTATATATCATTGAGTGAGTAATCATAATTAGAATAGATATTAATTTAATATAATAATTAAATATAAGTTAATTTTTAATAACTATAAAAATTGATAAATACTAATTCACCCTCTCTCATTTTTGGGACTATATAATTAATTAAATATTTAAATGGTATACGATAAACTAAATTCTTTAATATTGGATCTCTTGTTAGAAAATAAATTTTTTTGTTTAGTTTTTTTGATTATTTATTATATTAAGTTATAATAGGGAATACAAATTCTAAAAAAATAATGGATTTGATATTTTAATTGAAAATATATAAGTATATAAAAAAATGGATTATTCTATATTTATTATCGATATGTCTAAATGTTCTTGATATAGAAATATTAGTTTTAGTTTTGTTTTTAATGATTTATTCTAAATGATCACATAAATGATGAATTATTAATATCACTGTAGTATAGCAGATTATATTCAACATTTTTTATCTACAATTTATTTTATCAATTAAATTGGATGAAAAAAATTTAAAGATATGTCGTATTAAACTTGAGAGTGTTTATTTGAAAAATAAAAAAATAAACTAGAAAAAACACCGACATTACCCAAAAACATAAAGATTTTGAGATGGTCCCTCATAAAATAATTGATAACATATTCAAAAATATAAATGACATTAATATCCCTATTTTAGTATATGGTTAAACTATTAAATAGAAAATTATTATGAAATGTTGGTTAATAATGTTTTATATTAAATTTTTATAGAAGTTATGAACATTCAATGATAATGATCTTGATGAGTTTTCTCTAGATAATGAAAATATAGTATTAATTTCATATAGGATGGGGAAAGATTATTTATTCATGAAAAAATGCCAATGAATAAAAATAAAATACATTCATTGTAAAACTAAATCTAAATTAGAAATAAATAAAAGATGATTCTTCCACTAATATAAAAGAGGGTGATAATTATCATGGCCATGAATAAATAATTTCACTCAGTAACATAAATTTTTAGAGGTAAGGTAAATTAAAATTTATAATTAACTATTAAATATTTCATTTATAAAACAAAAAAAACATTATCATGAATATGAAATTCAAAAATGATATGAATTATTCTAATGAAACAAAATTACTTATATAAAAATAAGGTGGGGTTAAAGCCACTAATAATGATAATAACTCAGATGGTGATGAGGATAAAAAAATTATAGCAACTTCATGGATGTTATTGAAATAAAATATGATACATCTAGATGTAAATATGAATTTAAAAATTATATGAATTTTTTTAATGAAATTTCGGAGGACGTTATTAAAAAAATTAATAATCTAAAGAAATTCAGTTTCAAACATTTTAAGGAGGAATTTAATCTCCCTGGGAAATATGATAAATTCGTTAATTAAATCATAATTCCAAAAGATCATATTTGTATTATAAAAAATATATAGAATAACCTATAATTTATTGTTCTACCTTCAAAAAATAAATCAATATAAGTTAAATCTATGAATATAAATGAAGAATATATCCAGAATGAGTTACAGGATGGAATTAATATAATTTTGTATAATAATGTTGAATAATCTAATCATATGATTCAACCAAAATGTTTGATGAGTGTCTTAGTTATAAAAATTATAATATAATGTTAAATCAAGGATTTAATTTCTAGAATAATTTATCATGAATAAATAAAAAATAAATATTTCATTTCAAGTCTTGAAAATTCAATAAACTATAAAAATATTTTTACTAATAATACAAGTTCAAATATAAATTATGTATAAATTTGGTTGATAAAAATAATGATATAGAAAAATATATCTCCATGAAAATAAGAACCAATAATGAGAAAATTATATATATATCATTTTAAAAAGTTAACTCATTTGGATTTAAAATAAGAACCCTATGATGATATGAAACATATGTTATGTGGAAGAATTTTTTGATGGAATGAAAAAATTTTGTATTGTAGAGGATATGGACATAACTCTTATATCATCAAATATAATAATTAATTTATGAATAATTATAAAAACCCATGAATTCAAGGGATTTGAATTAATAAAGGGTGAATTAATTAATAGAAGAAACAATGTATAATTCCCCTACTAAAATCACATTGCACTATCATAGATAGAGCAGTAAATGGCCTCACACATGCCTCTTATTCTGTCAAAGGCTACCGAGTAATGGTGAGGTCATGTACCAAATATTAGGGAGACAATGGATTTTATTTAATAACCAAAAACAATAAAAAAGTAATACATACAAGTTGATCAGAGTATACAAGATCATTGATTCAACATTATATAATAAATGAATATGCAGTCATAGAATGATAAATCCTGATAAATAATTGAAGGTTATATTCATATGTACAAAAAATAAAAAACTTAAAAGGTTTATCCAGTAAAACACCAAACCTCACCTCAGCCCTATCTCCAAGAATTGTCAATTTATACCATCTTGATCCATTTCTTAACCTATGCTCAACCTGAAAACTAGACACAATGTAAGTATGCACACCAAGTTTCACATGTGGGGTGTAAGAGATAAATCTAAATAGGGTCTCACCAAGTTTCCCTAAAATATAACATAATATACATGTGCATAAATAATGAAGGTAAATAACATAAATACAACTACATACAAGCATGTGTGTCGGGTCAAAGTGTGTAACTAGGTGACCAAAACACCAAACCCTAACGAGCTCAACAAACTCTATAGAAAGAGTTAATACATAATTCTATCCAAATAAATACTTTAACCCTCAGGGAAGGCTTTCATATCATTCCATAACCACTAACATGTCACTTATTAAAGGGTACACAACCCGATCATTGTCAAACACCCTCTAACACAGGGTGGTCTATGCCAACAAATTTTAACTCTGGGAACATCCAAGGATCAAGTACCATATCACATGACTGTTAAAACCCTCTCACTTATAGATATACCTAATATATATACTATATAGATTACCTATCATATAGGGAGGTCTATTACATCAATCCCTCATTTAAGGCAAGTTTGTACGTCTAAATCCTAGACTAATATCTAATCCATAAGGGAGGTCAATTCTAGCACCCTCTCACTTAGGAAGAGGTCGTATATAAATATCTTGGATCAATATCCTATTAATCATGGTGGTCCATACCATCACCCTCTCATATAGGGTGAGGTAACATATACATATCCTAGAATAGTACCATATTACTCAAGGAAGTCTCTTCCAGCACCCCCTCACTCTGGGTAAATCCCAATATCTATTATTTCCATTAAGCATACCCATAGTTGGTCAGACATAGACAATAATATGCAAGTCATCACAGCATGACCAACATGCACCCAATTGGATCCCATAGGAAATCCTTAATTCTATGATGGAATCTAAAATGAAAAATATGTCACATGAACAACTCACAACCTGAAACTAGTTTCTCCTGGTTGATCCCTGCACTATAAGGAATAACTCATCACCCACCTATCCTCATATACTAAAACCCCCAAACTAGTATTACAAGTAAAAGATCGATATGTCACACCCATTGGTCTTTATGTCCCACACATATGATCAACCAATGGGATTCCTAAACCCAACCTAGTCTCTACTCATTGATACTAACTCTCACCCATCTTCCCATGATGATCTCACTGCCTGCAGGCCCTATATAGCCCTAGTATCAAGAGGCCAAGTCTAATTTTCCATCTAATTTACACATCAATATCTCATCCCCAATTAACATAGACAATGCAATGAATATTCCCTCAAATATTGTTTAAAAATCATTAATAATCAATCATAATAAAATGTAGTAATTATAACTTGGTCCCATATCACATCTCCCATACTCAATATCTCAAGAAATCACATGGTTGAAACCCTCCATGATACATATCATCTATCCCTAGAAAACTTATCTCACTGATACTATACACCAAGAATCCAATATAACATCAAGGGTATATTACCAACCATAAATTATATGCATGATTGTCTCACCCACCATTCCTAGGACTAATCTCATCATTCCTATGAAACAAGCCCTAGAAGGTCCATTATATGCTACAAAAAAATCATCACATCTAATACATTACCTTATAAACTCATAACATAAACAAGTATATCCTTCCAATAGAGACATATTAGTTAGGTTATTCCTTTTGATCAACTATCATTGGATCATTCACTCTAAACCCTAGAGGCTCAACGCCACCTAGTTCCTTCACATAGGGTACTCTTAGTCCCTAACCATCTTTTACCCAAACTAAAATTATCATGTAGGAATGCGCTATATTAAATAAACATTCATATGGTTTAGTATTATAGGGGATACCTACCTTCATATATAGTCTAAATCCTTAAGCTATATTCATTCAATCCTCATCTAAACCCATCGAAAATTTAACATCCCGATTTTTTGGAGTGGGTTGAATTCCTCACCCATTTTGATTTTTTAGAGTTTTTTGGGTAGACCAACTATTTTATTTTATATAGGAACTTAAATATAATAGTTTTCTTTTACATAAGACCTTTTTTTAAAATTATTCTTCATGCTCTCCAAGTTTCTTGAGGGTTCAGTTGGATTTTGGGTTCATCAAAGGCCGAAAACATAAGTTTTTAAAGTGCATAAATTGATGCACACTATTTAAAAAAATAGTGTGGCCTCAAAGGGGAAATTTTATGTCCCTCCAATTGATCTATACATAGTTTTACAAACTATGTAAGAGGGGTTATTGGAAGTTTGAAACCTCTGCAGTTTTTAGAAGAGGTTATTTGGGCAGTTTCCAAATGGTTTGTAAAACCTTGTGAGACAACCGAGTGAGATGGATCTCTAGGCAGGGGACACTGTAAGGGTTGAACGTGGTTATCTAGACCATGAAATATAATCATGTGTCCAATTAAAATTTTGAAAATATTTTTTCCCTTACCCCTTTTTCTATTTACCTCCTCTTTCTTCCTCCTTCGGTCATGAATAGCTGAGGGAACTCCCTCTTTTCCTCCTCTACTAGGCATTGATCCATCTTACACAACCGAGATACATTTCTCAATCTATCTATGGATTTGGATTCATATCTATATTCCCTTGATTCCTCTTAATTATTTTCTTCCTTTCTCTCACCATATGGAATCCTAAATCTATGTGAGTCCTTTTACCCTATTTTAAGGGCTTTCATCTAAAATGTTGATTTCATCCAAATCAGTCTGAGTTAGAGGATAAGATTGGATGAGTGGATGCATACCAACACAATGTAGGTGGTTCTCATCTTTCTCAGTGATTTTGTGCTTGTTTTGGGGGTGAATATTTAGGGGTGTCTTTGGGTATTTTGAGTGAGACCCTCAAAATTTAATGGTTTCCTTTAATTAAATAATTATACCCATTTGAGGTGCCTATGGGAAATATCATTATGTATACAAATGGTTAGAGACATGTGAGTGGCTTGGGATCTTGAGAAGTTTTGGTAAGGGTTTTTTCCTTAATTAAATTTAATTTTTTAAAATTAATTATATTTATTTTTGAGTTCTATGGGAACGTGATGGGAACAGCTTGAGGATTGAGATAGTGTTGGTCATTGGGTATGTAGTGATGTGATTTACAGGATGGGTGTGGCTCGATATATATATTCCTTGAGTGATGTTGATCATTGATTGAGTAACACGGTCATTGTATGAGGAAATAAGGTCTTTAGTATTGGGTTATGTCCTGGATGATTTACGATGGTGATGACCATCAGATATGAGCGACTTTGTTTAAGGGGCATGAGGGGTCGGATTATGTGTATTAAGTTCCCTCTGGTGATTATTTCTCACCCATGTTGGCCAATGCACCATTTTGAGTCATGTACACATATTGGGACTCAGATGTTGAGGTGGTATTGACCACTCATGGGGGTAGAGAACTCCAATATATGAAAATTAGGATGAAGGTTAAAGTTTCCTACCATAGAAAGCCACGATGATGGTGAGGATCCATCAGATGAGAGTGTTGAGACTATTTCTTGGGGGATGGGTCTCACCATACTTGAGTTCATTGGGGTGGGACTCATTTGGAAGGATGTACAACACAGTTCCTTAGGACATTGGTTGCTGAGCTGATAGTAATATTATCTTGAGTACAGCTATCATTGTACCTCAGATGTCGTGCTTCGAGCTGATGGGGTTTCTTATAAGCTGAGTTCAATGGGACCAGGATCTTTATTGGGGCATTCATTCAGGACATCGGATATTGTCGTACATGAGGTGTTGGATAGCATGAGGTGTTGGGTGATTTCATTGAATGTGGTACCTGAGGGTTCACCTTGGTTTATTTACATCAGGGTATGCCTTGGGCTTAAGTTCAGGATCCTGTCCACTTAAGATATTTTTTCAGTGGCTAAATCAAGTATTTGTATCCTTATGGTTGTTGAGAATGATGGAAGTAGGTTATAATAAATTTTATGCATGTTCTTTTTATTTATTTTTAGTATAAACCTATGTAATCATAGATGTAATATAGGAACACATTTATGGTGGCCTAATGAGATTCATTCTCATACCCTACATGGTCCCTTTGGGATGCATGTAAATTTTTTAGATTTTCAATCAAGTAAAGGTTTGGGATCAAGAGCTAGACCTTGGTGTTGGGTTTTTTAGTATGGGATATATGGAAAGGGATATTGAGTTTCTTACCTTATATGGAGTTTCTCATTTGTTTTATTTTTTGTATCAGTATGATATTATATATATGTGTATGTGCTGAGGTCAGCCATTAGTGAACCTACTGCTTGTTGGTATGTATGAAATGCCTTGTATGCATATTCTTGTTTAGTAGCTACAAATTGTAAGTTGTTATGTTCAATTTTGAAAAAAAAAATAAACTTGTTTATTATTATTTCTTCTTCTAATGCTTGATATTTCATGTGCCTCCACCATGGGTGGGTTACTGGTCTAGTGTGTGTTGGTATTTCTTTTCTGCTGCATATTATATATACTTGGACCATTATTATATAATCTCCAGAGGGTATAGTCTCCCCTCTATCACCCCTTTACACCCTCACTACTAGTCGGAAACCTTTGGCATATGGGGAGGCATGCTTAAGGTTATTGGAACATGGCCCAAATCAGTGTCCGGGTGGATAATCGGGTCATGGAACTACAAATTGTATCAAAGATGTTCTTGATTAGGAATTAGTAACAGTGTTCGGTTGGATAATAATGATATCAAATTTTTTCATTTTCTTTTTTGGTCTTATATTATTGTTTATGGTAAACTGTAGAATAGGATTTTATTAGAAATGGGTTGAGAGCTTGTGTTTGTGTGTCTGATGCCTCAAGCATGGGGGATGGACCAAGTTTCTAGGGGTGGTAATTTCTATTATTTTTACTCGTTTTAGATTCAAGTTTATTTCCACCTAAAGTATACACTTTAAATTATATTATTACCTGTTATGATATGTGTTCATTGGCCTAGTATGGTAAGGTAGGAGTTACTTGACCCTTGGACCGGTATAGAATGGGAGGATTGTTTAATATTATAATTAGACACATAGGATGTTTTAAATATATCTATATGAATTTTCTGTGATGGAAATTGTGTTTGATTGTTATTGGGGACTTAGATTATTCTAAGAGTGGATGGTTTGTCTAAAATGATAAAAAAAAGTAAGCTAAGTGGTGTTTTCCTACCTGGCCTCTTTTTGGTGGCATCTTACTCAACCAACCTAGAAAAGTGGTCCCAATGAAATCTATTTGTGATGTGTGATATATATATATATATATTTGTGTGTGTTTGTGGTCCCATCTCTTATAGGATAAAGTAGGTATGTTTCTATGGGGTGATGTTGATCATCGGGTTAGGAAAAAAGGTCGTCCAATTGAGGTGACATGGTTCGTTAGGATGGTCATGTCCCAATGAATATGTGAAACCTGGCTCTGATAGGGGAATTTAAGGGTCCAATAGGTAGGATGTTGTGAAACATGGTTACGATGGGGTGTAAGGGTGGTTAGTTTATGCTTCTTGGTACTAATTTACCTATTTGTGTTATGTGTGTGTGTGTGTGTTTGTGTTTTATATGGGATGTCTAACCATGGTATTTGTATTCAGAAAGATGCCACCTAGATAGGATCCAATGGTGTGTCATATTGGATATGATTTAGTGTTGCAGGAGAGGGCACATATTGAGGCCCATGAGGGTCGAGAGAGGCCTCATAGGGTTAGTAAGAGCATGAGTTAACAGTATAGTCTTAGGTACAAGCGGGGAAACCATCAAATTTGATATCTTTTTTTCATGGATTGACGAGAAGTTCAGAGCGATCCTGGTATGCATTATCCACTTCATTGATAGGGGATCTTGGGGAGAAGAGCCTACTATGGAATGCATGAATCATGATTTCTAGTTGTAGCACTCACTGCTATTTTAGGGTGAGGGTGGACCATAGGTGGATGAGAACTGGATTGAGTCAATCAATATATTCTTTGAGAATCTTGAGACACCCCCTAGGGCAGAGGGTGAATCTGGATATGTACATGATATGAGGAATGGCTAAGCACTAGTGGGATGTGTAGTTTTAGGTAGGTAGAGATGAGGGACTATCCTAGGAGGATTTTGAGGCTAGGTACTTTGATCCCTTCTTTCCATATAAATTGAGGGTATAGAGAGCTCCAGAGTTCTTGATCCTACATTTGGGAGAAATTTCTATCATGGACTATGCAATGAAATTCATAGAGTTTTCTCGTTTCCATCTCATATGGTGGGTGATGACACCATGAGGGTGAGGGGATTCATGGATGGTTTATAGCACACCATTCTAGTGTAAGTAAACATCTTCAGGTTAGCCTCATTCTTGAAGGTAGTGAACTAGTCACTCATATCCAAGGGAAATTTGATGGATCGGTCATAATGGTGTCAGGTGACGGTGTCAAGTGAGTTCAGTGGAAATTCTGTAGATTATAGGAAGTGGGGACAAGAGGAGTTCTAGAAGGGCATTTAGTTTAGAGACTTGATCATACAACTTCAGAGTGGATCTTCAATGATGTGATTCTAGTGTGGGAAGTTGGTTCATGAAAGTACATAGTGAGATTAGAAACTGAAGGATTTATGAGCATGTGGATAGGTTGGGAATCTCAAGAGGTTCTTTAGTAATACTTCTCAAAAAATCATAAGTTAGAGAACGGGGTGGATTCAGGGTTCTGATATCAGACTGGGAGTAGTTCTAGGTGATGGTAGCCGAGTTTTGGCTACACACAGTGGTTGTCATGGAGATACCGGGACCTATTAGTGGGTTCAGTAGTTGGGGGATGGTGTATCACTATATTTAGTTCATGCTTCAGTCAGTTGAGCATCAGAATAGGTGTATGTAGTGAATCTTCCAATTGATGAGAAGGATAGGGATATGATTATGGTCAGAGGTAATCCATGGGCATGATCAGGGTCTTTTTTATTTTTTTAGTTCATTTTAGAGTCATTTCTATTTTGGGTGCGTGAGGTTAATGAGATATATCAACGAACTAAATAGAATCTGGTTAGATGGTTGGAATCAATTCGGATGCATTATATATATATATATATGAGGTGTATGGAACTGGTATCTTCTATGAGAATCGTTGGATACATGTATTGTGAACTGTGTTGGAATCTTGGCATCATTTTGATGTGGGACTTTTTTGGTGTATGAGGCACAAGGACTTATTTTAATAATATAATGATATACGGGACCTCATATGTTTCATATGTGACATGGGCATGAGGTGGGAATCTAAGGAGATGTAGTACTTGATGGGTGTAGGTTATGACATAGGATAAATTGATGAGGTGAAATAGAGACAATTCATAACGTGAGTACATTGATTCCATGGATGGTCGATGGACCATCGGTTTTATTTGAGTTTTGGGTCAGTATGTGACTGGGGTAGGAAACTCCAATGGTAGGGAGCCCCCTTGACTTAGTTTATTTTTTCCCTTTTGACAAATGTAGTTGGGTTTAATTTTAATTAGATGTGTGAGTTTGTTACCATATCTTCTTTATGTTTTATAGCTAGAGGACGAGATATGTCAAGGTGATGAGATTGTAACGTCCCAGGTTTTTTGAGTAGGTCAAATTCCATGTCTATTTAGATTTTTCAGATTTTGGTGGGTAGACCAACACTTTTATTATTTATTAAAACAAAATTATAAAATTTTACTTTGACCTAAGAAATTTTTTTATATGATTATTGTTTATCTTCAAGTGTCTCAGAGGTTTGGTTGGGTTTTAGGTCCATCAGAGGCAAATAACCCAATTTTTCAAAGTTCTTAGACTAAGGTGCACGGTTTAAACAAACCATGTAGCCTCCAAGGAGTAATCATATGGAACTTTAGGTGCTCTGTGTATGATTTTTCAAACCATGCAGTAGGGGAGCATGGATATTCCAAACCTCTATAGTTTTTATCATTGGTGATTCACATGATTACTACATGATTTGGAAAACTGTGCTGGATAGTCGTGCGAGAAGGAGCTCTAGGAAGGGGCTACTATAAGGGTTTCACACAATTATCCAAACCATGTGACCTAACCATGTATTCCATTAAAAATGTAAAAATATCCCCCCCCCCTCCCATTTTTTCTCTTTTTCCTCCTTGGATCATGCATAGTAGAGAGGACTCCCTCTTTTCCTCCTCCGCTAGGATATGATCCATCTTCCACATCCATGTTTCATTTCTTTATATTTCTATGGAGTTGGATCCATATTAGTATTCCCTTAAATCCTATTACTTATTTTCATCCTTTCTCTTACCAAAAGGAATGCTAAATCTGAATGATTTTTTTTCCCCTATTATTAGGGTGTTCATCTAAAACCTTGAATTCTTCTAAATCGGTATGAATTGGAGACTAATATAGGATTTGAGGACATCTACTAACATGAGGTAGGTTCCACTCATCTTTCTCATTTATTTCATGATTGTTTTGGGGGTGCGTATTTGAGCGCACAGTTGGGTAGACTGACAAAGATCCACATAATTTAATGGTTGCCTTTAATTAATTAATTGGAACTATTGGAGGTGACTATGGGCATTCTCCTCATGTCTAAAAAAGGTTATATCCATGTGAGTAGATTGGGACCATGGTCGGTTTATACTGGGGAGCTTTCCTTTATTAAATTGATTTTTTAAAAAAATAATTACATTGATTTTTGAGTTCCATGGAAACATAATGAGCATGGATTGAGTATTGAGATAGTGTTGGCCATCTAGTATAAGGTGATTTTATTTCCTAGATATTCATGGTCCATGATATGTATATATATATATTCTATGAGTTATGTTGATCATTGTTCAGGTGACATGGTCATCGGATGAGGCAATGAGGTCATCGGGATTGGGTCATGGACTAGATGATCTATGATGGTGATGACCATCAGATTTGAGAAACTTAGTTATAGGGTCATGAGGTGTCATTTGATGTGGCTTAGGTTCTCTTTAGTGATTTTCTTCTCATCTATGTTGTACAATGCACCATTTGGATTCATTTTCACACTATAGGACTCGTATGTTGAGGTGGTATTGACAGTTCATGTGGGTATAGACCTCTGGTAGATGCATCTTAGAATGATGGTTAGAGGTGATTTATATAGAAATCCATGAGGATTGTGAGGATCCCTCAGATGATAGTGTTGAGACTATTGGTTGGGGTATGAGGCTCGCTATACTTGAGGTCATTGGTGCGTGACTTATTTAGGAGGATGAACATCACCGTTCATCACGATTTCATCTATTGATCCAATGGTGATATTATCTATAGGATGGGTATCATTGTTCCTTGTATTTTTTACTTTGAATCGATTGGTTTTCCATTGATTTGAGGTCTATGAGAGCAAAATCTTGGCTAGGTAGTGCCTCTAGGACATTAGATATTTTTGGAAATGAGGTTTTGGTTGGAATAAGGTTCTGGGTTATTTTATTAAAGGTAGATCCTAACGGATCACTTGGGTTGGTTTACATCATGGGATTCCTTGTTATTAAGCTAAGGATCCTCTCTACTTCAAATATTCTAATGATGGACCAAGAAGGTAGTCATATCCTTGTGGATTTTGAGAACTAGGGAAGAAGGTTATAGTAAATTTTATTCATTTTCTATTTTATTTATTTTAGTATACACCTATGTAATCACATATGTAAGATAGTCACATGTTGGTGGTGGCCTATTGAGATTAATTATAACATCATATATTGGCCCTTCAAGATGTGTCTAGATTTTATGTATTTTCAATTAGGTAAAGGTTCGAGCACTAGAGTCAGACATTAGTGTTGGGTTGTTTAGCATGGGATGGATGGAAAGGGACCTTGAGGTTCTTGCCTCAACTGAAGTTTCTTCATTCTTTTCTTTTTGTCTCAACATGTTGTTATATATGTACATGATGATTTAAACCATTAGATACCCTTCTACTTATTGATATGTATTATATGCCTTGAATTCATGTCCTTTTTTAGTAGCTAAAAATGGTAAGTTTTGGTGTTCAATTCTTCAAATGGTTTTGAACTTGTTTATTATTATTTCTTATGTTATTGCATGTTATTGCATGTGCTTTCACCATGGGAGGGTTACTAGTCTAGTGTATATTGGTCTTTATTTTTTGTTGAATATTGTATATACTTGGACCATTATTATATCATCACCATATTGTATAGTCTCCCTAATATGACCCCTTTACACCCTCGCTTCTATTCGGCAGCCTTTGTCTTATGGGAAGGCACACCTAAGGGAAGTATAACTCAACCTGAAGCACTTTCTGGGCGGCTAATTAGGTTCGGGAACTACACAAAAAACCAACCATGAAACAATCTCATATCTGATCCACAACATCTGATAATTAATTTTAAATAATTTATAATTAATTAAAAAATTTAAGCACAAGAAAAATAATCAACATAATATATTTGAGTAGGCCTTTACCCTTAAAAACCAAAAACTATGGCATATAAAATATCCATAATGCATCAACAACTCCTCTACAAACAAAATACCCATTACCCACCACTAGATAAATATTCAATTTAATGAAATTAAATTTAAATACACTCAATAAACTAATTGGTTGATATAGATCAACTAAAATGGTGAATATTAGCATCAGTTCATTATTCTAGGATGTCCTATATCCACTGCACAAAAAGGGACCATGGTTTAGGATGATTCCATATGATCAAGTAGATTCATTACCAAAATCCCTATCTCAAAAAATAATAAATGAAAAACAAGTTTATCTAGTAGCAATATCTTCTGACTATTTATTGAAGAAAATGAAAATAAAGTTCAAGGAGAGTGGGAAGGGTCAAAAAATTAATAAATGAGTGACAAACCAAATTGAAGAATAATGGAGGCAAGTAGAATAGAAAATATCTTTATTACATTTTGGAAATTCCCCACAAACCATTCCCCATCAAGGGAGATTTAATAAAGGAAGAAAGAGGGGAGGAGATGGTCGAGTATCCATCCTCATGCCCTATTTCCCTCTAAATTGTGAAAAGGGTCAATCTTAGAAATATTGATATACCCCCATTTTAAAAAAAATGTAAATATGGAGAATTTCATCATGGACTGAGGGGTTATGATACAATTCCCATTTTTTATGGTTTCATAGGGTGTGACCCACTAGGACATGTGGTAATATCTTCCCTTGAACACCTTCTGTGGTGTGTTCTATGCATCCACGATGCACATCTCCCCTTAATAGAAACTGATACCCCTACCTCCTAAGAACCCTCTATGGTAAAACCCCCTAGGTTATGATTTTAAACATCCATGTCTAACAAACTTCATGACACAACCCCTAATTTGAAACATTAATCATCATAGAATCCCAAAAAATTTAATCTTATATAGAGGATTTTCAACATATTCCCCTTCTATTATAGAAAAAACCTCTCTCCCTATCAAAATATAAATATTAGGTGACAAATTTCACAATAAAATGACCTTTCTTATGGAATTATTTGTTTCTTAAAAAATAATTTTGGTAGTAGAGCCTCCCCAACCCTACTTTGATGCTCACCTGATCACCTATAACACCTCTTGATCTTATAAATTCATCCAAAAAACTACTAAAATAGATGTTTCAAACCTTAAAATCATATTTTATGACCCAATTCATTGATAAATAATACTATGGTTCTAAAATCTTAATTTTTCCTCTATATTTAACAACCCATACCAATAAAAGTTATTATAAAATTCCCAGTATAAGGTTTCTCATCCTTGAGAATCACCATAAAATACATTATAACTTCCAATAAATTGATAATAATTTGATACCTCTTATCATTATTAATACAAAACTGAATGGAACATGATTTCACCATCTATGAATAAAATAAGGATAAATAATATTTTCCAAAAAAAATCCTCAGTCTAATCTGAAAACCACATCATCCGCATCCTAAAAACTACTCTTGATGTAGTTTCAACCCCATTATGTTCAATTAAAAAAAAGTTAACATTTGGCCATCCCCTGGCTGAATCTTCCATAAAACACTTATCCACACCCACTAAAGCAACATAACATCATCCCGTCATGATTCTTCAATTCCTATAAGAATCATATAATCATCCAAACACCCAAACTAGAGTATGAATCCCACACTTGATTCTTATTAGTAGTTGGATCCTCAACTAAACATATTTATTCTTATACTCTACCTCCAACAATAAGGTATCTCCAATCCGATCTACTATTATTTTACTCTAAAATATATCATGAACATGATATTAATAATCATGCCACATATGAATCCATGTTATGGTATTTAAGAAAGAACTATAGAAAATCATATATACCATCACACTGGAATTCATATTCCATCTCAGCTATCCAATAACAAGTTTCACCACATAGATAAACCTTATGAAATGGGGTTCATATATCTATGGCTGATTCGATGATGATTATTATAATAGAATTATCATTATCACCCCACTAAACTATAACTCTTGATATCCATTGTGAACACCCTATCTATTACCATACATAATGATCATATGTGACCAACCCACCAATATCTAAGCGCTAACACAAAACACTAATCAATATCCATTCATGTTGTACCAAGAATTTCATCCTTGAAATTCACCAAAATTCACCCACAAATAGGGTCACACCCTATGAAATCCAATGGTTCACTCTTACCCATATGTATTCCCTTAAACATATACCTAAGAATAATGTAAAACTAGTTCTAATATAACTCATGTGTCACTCATCCCATACTACACTCATATCATCCTTGAAAAAACTTTTGAAGTCTCATGCTCGGATCAACCATGCCATGGAACTCTGATCAATATCTCAGGTATCCTCTTAACATATAGGGACACACAAAAAATATCCTAAAATCCTCCATTATATATGCCCACAATAGTTATACTGATTCAATCAGACCTCTTAACCAAGAGAAACTATTACCTTGTCCTACTATAGTCACACAACTCATCACTAATAATTCAATAACCAAAGGGTATTCTCCACCATACAATCATTTCTATACTTATTATTCTCTCCTAGAATCTATAAAATTATCAATGAACTCATTCAAGGTCCAATACAAGAATCTATAAAAAAATATTCACCATGTGTAACTAATTTTCATCTACCTTCACACATCATTAACCTTCCTAAAAAGGTAAACCAACAGTGACTCTCTAAATTCAAAGTCTTAGTGAATCTATAAAATCCCTATAACTGGTTCTTTACCTCCATTCATGTTGGTCTCAACTGAACTGAAGAGTGTATAAACTTTTATATCACCTGATAATGTGACCAAACTCATTCTCTCACGAGTTGCATCTCATCTATCCATTACTCATGCACCCAATCGACCATCCAGGCAGCAATTCACATCAACACACCTATATAAAAGCACTCATGGTGATCATATTCCAAATACCAGAGGTATATTATTCATAATGAGGGTAACCATTTGATCCCATGTCATATTCCACTCATAAAATTCCCAAGACACAAAGTTTCTACCCACAATATAAATTTCTTAGAATCGACCAACTAGGTTCACCTATCATTATCCCGTCAAATCCACACCACAAATCAACTAGTCTCAGCTTCCGACTTATCCTACTTTCATAATATAGTTTTGATACTAACATTACTCTATGTTCTTCACCTCCAAATAATCCAAGGCATCTTGTGTGATTTTATCTACACTATTATGGATTTCTAACTCATTATGGTAACTGATTCCCATTCCAAACCCTCGAAAAAATACCTCTCGTATATTAAACAATCAAGAATGAATCCAATGCTTGAACCAACCCAATAAGCATTACTACATGTCATTGGCATCCAGGGGATATATATCCATTGTTAAGGAAAATACAATAGTAGGGTCCAAAAAAAATATCATCAAAAAACTAATAATGATTCAAAAATATGATTAAGTAGAGAATAATAACATTGAAAATTTATAATGGAAAATATTAAATAATTTATTTTAGACACATTGAAAAATGGAAAACATCATTATTGTCGGAAAATCAATCACATAAAACAATATTAATGTCATATGAATCCAATGTTCCATTTATAATACATATACATATGCCTCTTCTCAATCTATTCTAAAATTTAAAGCCAAAAATTAATGATCTCAAATCAAAAAATAATAAATAAATAAATATCTCGTTGATAATAGTAGAAACCAAAAAAAGAAATCCCATGACCCCAGTAACCTATAATTCTCACCATTCAGGTCTTTATAACTCATCATCCCATAGTCCATCATAAGATCTGGCATATTCCTATAACCATATACCTATCCCAAAATAGAAAAAAAAATATTTATTGATAAAACATTATAATTCTCTAACTAAAATTTCTCAATGGTATCATTACTTAAGCATCACTTGTCCCTAATCGCGCCTATTCATACACATGAGGCTATCTATTAGTGGTGATGGTTGGAACCATATGTTGGGAGACTATGATATTGATTTATTAACCAACAATAATAAAAAATAACCCATAATCACCAATAATATAAAATGAGAGTACACAAGATTAAAACTATAACATGCTACAACAAATGAATGTGTAGTGAGTCAATAATATATCTCAAATTATCCACCAAAAATATGATCATATATAAAACAAAAAAATGAAACAAAATGTCATGAATAACATATTACAACCCCTCATCTCACCTCAACCCCATCTCCAAACATTATCGAGTTGCTATAGCCCGATCCACTGTTAAACATGTGCTTTACCTACAAGCTAGAACAAAAGTGGTCATGGTCACCAGGGTTTTCAGGATGGGTGTAATAAATACATCTAATTATGGTTTCAAAAATCACCAAACATATAAAATATCATATAAAAATGTAAGAATGAGTATGGTAAATAATAGATATAAAACTACATAAAAACAAACACTTCTGGTCATTGTGTGCTAACTAGGCTACCAAAAAATTAGAACTTACCTTGCTTGACCAATTATAGAGAATAATTCCCCTCATACTTCCATCTTAACCTATAAAAAAAATTTCAAGGAAGTTTTTCATATTATACTAGGAATACTACCCTCTCACTTGGGGTAGGGTCTAAGAGGATAAATTTGGGATATAAAAAACACTTAGGGGGTGAATCGGTGTTGGGAAATTTTTCATCAATTATATATTTTTATCCATTTACCTCATAGTCTAGATATTATCTTGATTCTCCAATTATATTTTCCTTATCATAGATAAGTATATAAAATAGGGTAAAAGATGAAATGTGATATTTTTACTAGGCCTTCTACTAAATGAGAGTAACTAGTCCTTGCTTTGTAAGGTGATGACAAGTACACAGATTATCCACTATAATGTGATACCAAGTATAGTGGTTTTCCTAGAAACAATACTTATCCTATTTGTAGGTCCCTACACTTTAGAGGGGATAGAAATACTCCTAACTCTATTTACTTTTGAAGAACTGGTCTAACATGTAGATCCCCTATGCTTCTTTATACATCCTATATAGGCAGTCTCCAAATTTTTTTTAAAAGGTTGGGGCCAAAGCCTCATTTATTATTAAATCAAAGAAAAGGCCTCTTTAACTAGGTAGAGGGAGACCCATTACATGGCCTGAAGTCCCAGTAGGCAATTAGCCCATTACATGGCCTGTAGGCCCATTTTTTGGCCCAAGTCCCATTCTGTGAATAGTACTACTACAGTACTCACGCTGGTACAGTGCTGCACAGTACCTGCCACTGCTACAGTACCCTACCGCTGCTACAGTGACCTATCGCCACTACAGTTCCCGTCGTTTCTATAGTGTTGTCGCTACTACAGTACGCTACAGTACTAATACAGTACCTATGCCCAATGGGTTTTGGACCCCCATTTTCCATGTATAATTAAGGGGTTCTTACCACTAAGACAAACCCCAACTACAAGAAGTCTCCAAATTATTTATTTAGATACTTTGAAACACCATTTAAGTCTTCCACCTATTGAGACTTCTATTGGGTGTCAATACACTACTTTATTCTCTAATTAATTCTTTATCTAATGTTACTTATGTAGTAATGGGCAAGAGAATATACATATTGTTCCTTCTCATAATCATTTTTCTAGATATTGTCTGTCAGATAGCATTATCTAATCCTATACATTTGATTCTGATTTGTTTGGTGAAAAATCATTGGATCCTTCTTCTTCTCCCTATTCATCTTATTGTTGATTGATTTACCACATCATAAGTAAAATTTGTTCAGTATATGATTGGTCCTTCTTCTTTCCATTTTTTTATGTATGTTGCATATATGATATCTTATGCTTCTTTAGGTAAATCTTATTTTAAAACATTGACCCAGATAACAAAAAATCTCACACTTTGTGGCTGGAACTTTCTTACAACACTTCAACACTTCATCATAATGCATTGTTTCACAACTCTCTTCAAATCAAACCTTTCTCAATGCATCAATATCCCTTTATATAGTCATTGGTTCTCCATAATTTCAGTGTGTGGAACATACTTCATTTTCAAATCTCCCAATCAATATTTCCCTCATCCCCCATGGTATATTCCTTCAGTTGACCACATTTAAACTTCTTAAAAGATAAGAGTCATCCAATATTCATTGGAAACATCCTTAGATCTCAACTTCAATGTTCTTCTTTAATACTCATGAAATATAATCTAGATTCATAATTTTCCTTTTTCATTATTCAAATGATGATCGTTCAACTTTTCATCATCATAATTAATAAATTTATAAAATTTTCATAAAGAACATTGAACCTTAAATAATTTAAATATTCATAACAACTCTTTTTCTTGGGAATATTCATTTAGTTTTCCTTCATATCTTCATCTGAACACCTCAAAATTCCTTTTCAAAAAATTTCATCTAATTGATGACATCCTTCAAAAAACCTTTATCTTATAACTTCTTTTTTTGATGACTCTATTTGATATTACCTTTGGAATTCATTTGTTATACAACCACCATGTTTTTTCGTCGTTTGATGGGTTATTAGATGATTGTTAGTTTTTATTCATCTGATGAACCCTCATAGGTAATATTTGTTCTTTTATTCTAATGACTTCATAAAACTCTGTCATATGACTTTCTAATACTCAACCTGATATCTTTGAAACACTTTTTTGAATGAAATCATCTATAGAAATCTATCTGATGCAATCTGTTCAGAAATCTTAGAAACCTCAACCTAATCATCTAGCATGGAATCTTTATTCCAATGAACATCACTTTGAGACATTTTTTTGATGACTTCATATAAAAAAATTACTAATAACTTATCACAAATCATATGTCTAATTCCATTACTTAAAAAATTTGGTCAGATAAATGTCACTTGGAAACCTTTTTCTGATAAAATCATAAAGAAACTTTTATCTCATCCAACTGATTAGAAGCTTCATCAACCTCTGACGGATGATATTTAGATGTTTACTCTAACTTTTTTGTGAAAAATATGTTAGGTAATTTTGAAACCTTTATCTAATAACTTCACAACCATTCTTATGTCCAATGACCTTCTTCAAAAACATCTTCATTGATCATTATGTGATCTCTTAATTTTATTTTCATAAAATATTTCATCTACTATTTAACTTTCATAGGAAACCATTTTTTGATCATTCGAGATCATCTATCTTGTAGATCTAGTTTGGTGACTCACCCATTTCACACAACAGACTTGATACATCCTTTTTTTAGAAACATCCACATCAATACTTAATTATTTTTATCATTTAAACTTATTCACTTAACATCATGATCTTTGTACATATTTATCTTAATGACTTCATATAACTCTTTTTTTAACATTCAATCATCACTTCATAGTGTTCATGAACCATAATTCCAATTTAATATCTTCATGACTTGAGAAATTCACAAACTCTTCTCAACATCCTTTGGACTTAGCTGATTAAACTATTTTTTAGAGATGAATCTCTTATTCTAAACAAAAACACGAATCAAAACCATAAATAATTTTAATTTTTAAATAAAAATAAACTCATCACGAGAATCAACTAATATTGTTTTTCTGATCATTATTTTTCTAATGTAACCATGAATATAATGGGTCAAATATGTATTTCCACATCTCAGATGATTAACTCAGTTAATTCACATCAGACCAATGTTAGTGTGAATGGTTCTTCAATGGTCTCCCAAAATTTCATCTATTTGAATATATTTTTAATTATTTCTCATATTATGGATGTTTTTATGTAATCCTATAAATTTCTTTTATGGATACTTTGTCATAGGGTACTTAATTTGAAACCTTCATCCAATTATCATGAACTGGTCAGCTTCATTTAGTCATCTTAGTATGACTGAATCCATCGAATCACCTCTGTAAACTTTCCATAATATTCTTTTATTTGTCGCAACATTCTATATCCATTATTATTTTAAAACTTCTTTAGTAAAATCCTAAATTAAATATACATAATGCTGATAACAAAAGTGATTTACTATTAATCATAGAACATGGTTTTTGACATTAATAAAATCTCATGAATCATCAAAAGTAAACTCAAAGTATTCAAATAACTTTTTAATTATATGCATTGAGTAATATTTATCTTCATTAAGGAAAGAAAAAAATGTATATGTTTCTTAAGATATTAAGTCTTGATCACTTCAATTGAACCTTACAGTAGCTTATTATTTATAAATTCTTCAACATATTGACATCAATTAAATCTTTATATTTTGTTTAAAATTAATATCCATTGAAATCCATTGACAAAAAATAAAACTCACACAAACACTGGGATCTTCAATATCCCCCTTTGTATTTGATGGAATTAAATTCAATGATCCCTTAAAATGAATATGTTAATATATGAGTCTAGATCTTCTTTCTATCTACTTTACTTTTATAAACAATAATTTCACATTCATTCCCCCTTTTTGAAATGAAATACAATGTTCATGGGTAAAGGGAATTACTCCATTCTAAATATATATTCCATAAAACATTTAATTATAAGTATACATTATCCATGATCAATGTAGAAAAAAAAGATTTTTGATTTAGACAACAAAGTTGTCCTTTACCAACTAATCATGGAACCTCATTAAATAAGAACTCATAAACTTGTATTCATAGGATGTGTATATTTATTCAATATTGAAGATACTAATTGTGATATGAAATATTTCAAAGATAGATAAACCTAAAACTCATTCCCTCACTTAAAAAACAAATTAAAAACATTCAAGTGAAACCACTAGGATAAGTGAACTTGGATCACTTCCATACTTCAACTTATCATATGTCATTAATTAATAAACTTTTTCCCCAATCATGTAATATTTCTTATTTTTAGTAACCAAAGGAGAGAGTTTAAGAAATGTGTTCCTTTCCAAGGACTCATTCATTATAAATATCCTAGAATAATCAAATTTAACAATTTTGGAAGTATTTTCAATATTCTTAGAATGACCTCCCCCCCCCCCTTAGAAGAATTTTCTTATAATATTCATAATGGTGAATCTCTTAAATATATATGCTTTAGTATCTTCATGTTGAGAAGAACCAAAATGTATTTTTTTCTAATGTTGTTGCATGGACTTGAAAACTTATTAATCTTCATCAAGGATTATATTTTTCAATTTATTCCATTGGAATTTGAAATATAAGATCAAATTAGGATGATTTCTTCTTTCACTTTTCTATCAGGTGTGGGAAGCACCCATTATTACATCATCAAGGATGATTCTCTTATATGTTTTCAATAAAATAATTTTAGGAAACATTCTAGGATGATAACTTCTTTATCTTGCCAATATATAATTGGAAGCCACTCCTCCTACTTAGGTATCCAATGAAGTGCATGAATTACCTTTAATTACCTATTTTAAATGAAAAAATACAATACACAAAAGATAACGTAATAAGGTGGATCCTACTTTATTTTTAAATTAAATATAATGTTGAGATAGTTTTCTTAAACATTTTTCTCCTTTTCTAATAATCTTTACACTAGAAAATCTAAACTTCAATTCTAATTTTGGTTGTATAGATATTATCAATTCTTCCATTTTCTTATGTTTGAACCTTATTTCAACAAGAGTTTTTAAAGTGCTTATATCACCTGGGGAAACTTTCAACTTCTTAACGAACTCTTCTAATGTTTTAATTATTGTAGAAAAAAAATAAATTGTGACCAACCATGTTTTACCTCACACACATAACCTACGTACCTTTATATGGAATCTTTTATTTTCCTTTTCCACTAGACTTTTCATGTATTTCTTCCGTTATCCTTATTCTATCCAAATCTTCTTTCCAGATAACTAACATATCAATATGAATTTTAGTAGCATTATTGGATCATACACATGTATTCTTCAAAGTGTCATTCTTCTTATTAGTTATTTTATATTATTAACTTTACTTAAACTTTTTGGATTTCTAATCTAATATCTTCTCACATTAACTTCTATAAATCCTTTGGAGAAAATTTTTTATTAATTTTTTTTCTTTCTTCCCAGGTTTTCTTCTTCCTTATTAAATGTCTTTCATGGTCTTCTTTTATTAAAATATTTAGATACATGTTGAGATGATTATATAGTATTCATGTGACCACCATATTTTCTAAAATTTCGTATATTTTTAAAAATTCTAAATTCATTCAATTTATTCATATTTTTCTTACTCTGTTAATGTTTCTTTCTCATATCTAGCTTCCCCCCTCCCTTAACACAGGCTCTCTCTATAATTTTTCATTTACTGGATTGTATCAAAAATCTAATGATCAATGCTTGAATCTATTATTATACCAACATTGACCAATAAAATATTTTATTTTTATATCAACTATATGATGGTTTGGGGGAATTGTTCTTAATGTTTTGGGATCTTCATAGGGAATCATCTTCCATGCTCTTTTTTATATCCACCCTAGTCGTAGTGGTAGGATTATTATCACCTTTCTTCATCCATGATTTTACATAAATTATTTACCATCCTTCACAATTCATGAAAATAGATTTAGAAGCATTATTACAAGATGGTATGTATGGAACCTCTTTATTCATAGCTTCTTAGGATAAATATTTTAATGAATTCATGATATTATAATTAAATTTTAGAGGTATTTTAACCTTATAATACTACAGTAAACATTGTGTAATAGTATAAACTATCTAATTATTTTATGAGGCCTCAATATGTTTCTTATCATGAATGGAAAACTTAACATCAAATTCTATAGATCTTATATTGGGGTTTTTTATGGTATTCAATCATAATAACCTTCACTTCACATGACTTTTTAATTTTTTATAACTTCCTCTTGATGCAGCATAACTTTTTAATGTAACAAATATTCAAATTACTTGATATTCATGGATTCCACTTTAAATTGAAAATAATTTACATTGATTCTATTTTTAAACTTTTCTTCATGTTAATGGAGTTTTTCTTCCCGAGTCTCCATGACTTAATATTTCTCTTCAAATTATTTAAATCATTTGTGTTTGAACTTTATGGAAATTATTTCTTATTAAAATTTACCTTCTATAATGGATCAAACCTATTTGGAGATCTTTATATAGTCTACAAATTTTACTTATAATGTCTTATCCATGTTATTTACTTCTTCTTCAACCTGGGTGATTACTTTCTACATACATGGAAAGACTCCACAAATAATAGATATGGTTTTTTGGGAACGAGATACAAAATAAAATTCAATATATCAACTGATATATCTTGAGAGGTTGAAGATTAATTATCATCACAACTTATTCTAGTATATTCTTCTTGAGGATAACTTATTCAATAATTTCCATATGCCTCATGATCACTTATCATTATCAATTTACTTAAAGTATTAATGTTTTCCTTCTTCTTGGTGGAAACCTAATCCACCTTCTATTCACTTTCTAATCCAAAACAATTTTACTTATTATCATTTCTTGGGGAAATGAATATTTACTATTCATTAGGAATATGGTATTTCTTCATTATCTTTCTTTTCTCATTATTTCTCATATTCATCATGGGATTGATCGAAATAGATTCCTTCTTAGTGATAACTAAATATTCACTAAAACTACACTTCATTATCAAAATAGGAATGAATCTCAAATATTAAAATGATACTAACATCAATATAGAGAATCCAATAGGGTTGGACCCATGATCTAATACTAATTGATACTACCACTTTGGGATATAATCAAAATTGAGTAAGGGTAGGTGGGGGGAATCAGTGTTGGGAAATGTTGGATAAATTATAACTTTTTATCCCTTTACCTCTATGACCTATTAGGATCTTGACTCATATTCCCTTTTTCATTATATAAATGAATATGAAAGTAGGTAAAATAAGGAACATAATATGTTCACTACTCAATAGGAGTATCTAGTACTTACCGCATATAGTGATGACCAAAATACAGATTCTACACATAATGTGATACAAATTTTAGGGGTTTTTCTAGAAATCAATTCTTATCATAAGTGTGGGTTCAACACTTTAGGGTGAGTTGAAATAATCTTGAATCCCTATACTGGTGATAACCAAGCCCAACATCCATCTCCTTACTGGTTATTTATTCTATCAATATAGAAAGTATCCAACATCTTCAGTTAAGTAATTTAAAAAACAATGTAAGTATTCCATCTATTGAGACTTATATAGGATGTCATGATCCTTAATTATTCCCCACTTCCTTCATCTTTAAATATTAGTTTCACAATATTTGGAAAAAATATTCTTCTTATTCCTTATCTCCTTCCTTAATCTAGAGATTTTTCCTTTGATAACTTCATACAATCTTCTCTATTTTATTTAGATTCATCCATTGAAAAATTATTTGATCCTTCTTCTTCACCTTATTGATACGATATCCAATTGATATGCCACTTGATAAGGAAACTTCTTTTTTTTATTTTTCTGATCCTTCTTCTTCACATTAGTCAATGAATTATTTCATCATTTAGTTCTTTCAATCCATATGATACCCCCCGCTTGGTCTAGTGCATCTTATTTGAAAACTTCAACCCACATGATAAATGATCTCAAGTTTCTTGGATGGAAATTTATTTCTAAACACTAAATTTTTAGTATAATTCATAGTTGTGAAACTCTCTTCACATCACACCTTTCTTAATGAATTAGTACCCCTTCATATTGGAAGCATTTACATAGAATTTTAGGGTGTGGAATTTAAATCATATTTAAATCTATCACTAAATATTTTTTTCATCATGCTCAAAAACATCATCCCATTTTTCACATTATAACTTCCAAAAAGATAATATTCAGCTAATATATATAGGATACCTCCTTTGATATTTGTGTGAACCTTATTCTTCAATCCTCATAAAATTGAAGATATAATCAAAATATTATTTTTTGACTATTCAAATGCTTATCATCTTTCTCAGTGTCACCACAATTAATAACATTACAAAAATTTCATAAAGACGTTTGAACCTTTCATCTGGTAAATGATCATAACAACTCTTTCTCATGGGAAACATTGTTCAGTTCTCCTTCATCACTTCATATGATCATCTAAAAAGTATTTCACAAGTATTCTCCTATTATTGATGAAATTATTCATATAACTTTTGTCTAATAACTTCTTTCTATGATGATTTTGTTTGATATTCCCTTTTAATGTCTTTAATACACTTCTATCAGGTTCTTCCTCTGTCTAATGTTTTGAAAGATGGTTATTAGTTTTTCTCCATCTGATTATCCCTCAGAGGTTAAATCCTCTCCTTATATCTAATAAATTCATTGAACCCGGTTAGAGTACTTTGTAATTCTTATCCTGATGTATTTCTAATACTTTTTCTAATCACATTATCTAGATACTTCAGTCTGATAAAATCTATTTAGAAACCCTAGAAACATCTATATGATCATCTTGCATAGAATCTTTAGTTCAATGATTAGCACTCGAAAACCTCTATCTGATGACTTTATATGGTAACTTATATATAATGTCTAATAATGAAATAAATAACCTAATTCCACAACTTAGAAACTTTATTCCAATGAACATCACTTAAAACCCATTTTATGATGAATTATTATGAAACATTTTGTATCATCCATGTAATATAAAGCCTCGTAAACCTTTTGATTATGGTATTCATATGTTTCCTACACCTTTTTAGAAAAATTTGTACGATCATTCTAAATACTTTATCTAATAAATTCATATCCATTATTTTGTATGATGAACTGCTTTAGAAAATATCATCATTTGATGATCATATCACATTTCATCTAACTATTAACTTTATTATGAAACATTTTTTGGATTATTTAATATATATTTTCAGGTAGAGTTTTTACAATGAATAACCTAGTTCATATGACATCCCCAATACTTCCTTTTTTCAGAAATAGCCTCATCAATACTTTATTCGTTCATTTGTTTCAACTTATTCCCTTCACATAACAATAATTTTATGAGTCCATTCAATAAACTTCATATATATCTTCTCTCAAATTTTAAGCAGAACTTCACAATGTTCTAGAACCACAGTTTAACATTAATATATTCATGAATTAAATATTACACATCTGCTTATCAACTTCCATTATACTTAGAGGATTGAAATAACTTTTAGAGACTTTACTCTTCTTCTAAACTCTAGCTTGAATCAAAACTATAGTATATTGTTATGTTTACAAAATAAAAAAAATTGTCCCCAAAAAATTAATTGATATTATTTTTCTGATCATTATCTAACTAATTAAATAATGAATTTAATCATTAAACAAATTATTACCACCTGTCGATTGATCAACTCAGTTCGTTCACATCAATCTAATGTTAGTGTGAATGTTCCAGCAGTGGTATCCAAAAATTTCCTCTATATTATTATAATTTTCATATTTTTTATCATATGGAATATATTTAGTGAATTTGAAAAGTTTTTTGATGGGTACTCTTTCAGATGGTTCTTACCCAGAAATCATCATCCAATTAACTAGGTCTGACTGACTTCTTATTATTAGCTTAGTATAAAATAATCCATATAATAACCTTAGTACACTGGATTCCATATTGTTTTCTTCATCACAAACATCTCCATACATTTTACTTTTCAAACATCTAAGTGAGACGCCATGAGTTAATTTTCTTAATTTTGATAACAAAAATTATTCTCAAACAATCATAGAACTTTTAATTGACGTTAAGAATATATCACCAATAATATTAAGTAAAATAAAAGTCTAAAAATAACTTTAACCTTTTATATAATGAATAATATTGATATACACTAAGGAAAGAACATCATTTATATGTTTCGTGAGTTAATAAGACTTGGAAACTTCAATTGAACCTTCCATTATCTTCTTCTTTATAACTTATTTAACATATTCACACCAATGAATCTTTATATTTAATTTAATATTTACATCCCTTGACATCAATTTTCAATAAAAAAACTCACACAGAAGAAGATATTTAATAGAGAAGTATCACTAGATGAATAGGTATCAAAGGATCAAAATGATGAATAAAGGATCAACAATATACAAGATGGAGTTTCCTTATCAATTGGTGATCACAAACATAATGAGTTAGTGAATTAAATTGGATGGAGGCTAGAATACCATCTTGATCGAGTAGATTCAATAAGACCTTGGATATCAAATGAATATTTCTGAGTAGCACCATAAAACAAAGGTTTCTTAATTGTGTTATTAGATGGAGTATCAAAATGATGGACTATTATAATTTCTTCATAGATTAGTATATTAGATGAAATGTTTCAAAATTTTCTAACACATGAGGTAAGCTTGGATCCACCCACAATTTCTCTAAATTTTCATGATATTATACCCTTTAGGTCTCCCACCCGCATGTTTGTTCTCCCCTTAGGGAATTACACCCATCCAGTAAGGAAAAGGCATCACAATAGAGGATGGATAGATATTATATCTTTATGAACACGTGATCTTCCACATGATACAATGTGTGACTTGTGATTTACTAGAATATCACATACAATACTAGGTAGATAGTAATGTGTCCTTAATCTAAGGGGAGCATAGCACAACCTTGGGTGAAACAATCTCCTCCTTGGTGTTAGATGTGGGATTAAAAGATTCAACTGCACTCTGATACCTTGTGAGGTGGGGGTGGATCTTCCCACAATCACTCAAAAGTGTAAAAACACTATCATCTTTGGGTATCCCACTAGTATATTTTTCTCCCCCTAAGGCATTGCACATATCCAACAAGGAAAAGGACTTGTGATAAAGGTTGGATTTATCCTATATCTTTTTTCGTATACAATCCTTCTCACACCCAAATGTGGGTATCATGACTTTATATCATATCACACCCCACCGCGTGGTGGTTATTCCCTTTTCAAGAATATGAGGGGAGAAATTTGTAAACCTATCTAAAATAGGGTCCACGATCCCATCGTGGGACAATACACTATCAAAAAAGGTGGTCCATGACAGTACCCTCCTTATCAGGGTGAGTCCAAGATTTAAGTCCTCTATTACATTATGGCCAAAACCCTCCAATGCTAGAAAATACCTAACATTTATCCTAATACAATACCCTATCACATAAGTTGGTCCATGATAGTACCCTCTCACTTATGGAAGGGCTACAAATTCACATCCTAGACCAATACACAATCACATAGGTTGATCCATTCCATCACCATCTCACCTAGGATAAGGCCACACATATATATCCTGGAACAATACATCGTCAGTCAAGGTAGTCCATGCCAACACCCTTTCACTTAGGGAAATTTGAATATCCACATCCTAGACTAATACCCTATCACTTAGGGTATCCCATTACGATAACCCCCTAGTCAGGTTGAGTCCCAATATATAGTCTCACCATCAATTATAGATATAGATGTGCTCACTAACACATCAAAGATAATCAAATCACCTCCTAACCCATATACACCCCTCTAGATCCTAGGGAAATTCCCTAGCTCATGTGCAACCTTCCATACCATCAACACATCACTTTCCCTGGTGGGAACCCAGAACTAATCACCACAGACATATTAGAACATCACATGAAAAAACTCATCCCTAACTTATATTCATAGGAAAAATCACCTAAACTAGGATTGTACCCACATGCATAACATTCCAAACCCATTAATATTCTCATCATGTTTATAATGGAATCCAATGGGATTCAAAAACGCAACCTAGTCTCTACTCATTGGTACCAACCAATAATTTTCACCCCACAATGACTCCATAGACCTCATTCCCTACTTAGACCTAACCTCAAGAGTTCAGGTCCAATTCACCTTGCAATTCACAAATCAAAATCTTGGTCAGGATTCCAATATAAAATGCCATGTCCAACACCTCAAGGACTCTTGAAAACTCATTTCCAAGAAATATAGTCAACATCCCAACTCATACTTGGGTCTAATATCATATCTTCCACAGAAGCGATATCAATCACTTTACCTAGAGGAAAACTTCTCTGATACACAACATCCATCCCTAGAGGACTTATCTTCTCACATAACACAATGAGACTTTAATCCACCCTCAAGGGGGTATTAATATCCATGCATAAAATTCAATACTATCTCAACTATCATCCCTAAGATCAACCACTGTGCATGAGAAAATAAACCTATGAGGTCTAACCTAGACTACCCATTACTCATCCCAACCCTAAGACTTTCCCCATTCCTCTCTTAACCTCAATTGATATCTCATCTCTCTTATAGATAGATTCACTAGACAATTTAATTTCCTTGACTATCATAGGAGAACTCGATTTAAAACAAGGAGGCTCAGCACCACATAATTCCTTTACATGGTATGATATTGGTTCCTAACCATTTTTACCTAATCTAAATTACCATGAAGTCATGAACTATCACACGTAAACATGCATATGATTTAGAATGATAGGGACTACCTACCTATATATAGAGATTCCATCCGTAATCCACACTAGTCTAAGCCTTGTCTTCGTCCAGTAAAAAAGCCATCCACACCACAAGCCCCTATATCATCCACTAAAATACAAAATTAATTTTAAATAACTTATAATTAAATAAAAATAATAATATCAATAAGTATAATCCCCAAATACACATAGATTAACATCCACATGACAAAACAATCACCAATATGACATAAAAGGTTTGTATCACACCCAAAAAACCAATATGAAAAAAATTACCATCACTTACTAACCAATAAATTAAAATTTTAATCTAGTTAAGGTGAATTAAGAAACTAAATTCATCAAGAAACAGAACTCAATCGAAATAGTGAATATAAATGTGAGTTTATCAATATGTGACATCCTTTATTCACCACAAACAAAATCCCCATGATTTGGGATTATTTCACCCTAATCTAGTAGAATCTTAACTCTAATACCTATTTAAAACCATATAAAATCAATGAAAAGTTAAAGTTAATAAGAATAGTTAGAGGAGAAAACAAGATACCATTAAAACTCTATAGAAAAGCCTCCCAAATGAAGCCTCAATAAGGGGGTATGAAGGATTAATATAGATGGTATGGTCTCATATAATAAACCTCCCTGATCCCTCATTGCATTTTAAATCAAGAAAGGGTTAACTAGAAAAGATTTTTTTACCTCTATTTTTTAAAAAACTTGAAAATGGGCTCCTTGCTTCATGACCCAAGGGGGTCACAATGCAGCTCCTCTCATCCGGTGTAGAAATATGGCATGACCAACTCAGTCATGGATAAATGGATACCATAGACTGCCTACTATTGGGAGTAAAAAAGGATTCATGGTCAAATCCTTCCCTTTCATGCAACAAAAACCCTAATCTTCTGAGAAATATTCATAGAACAACCCTATTATCTTTGACATAAATCATTCCTCACCAGCCACCTTAATGTTCTAACCACTAGGAAACAACATGATTCATCCCAGACTCCCAAAATTTAATCTTACATATATGTTATGTATAATTATCACATACCTTCATGTTTTAATCCTCTCCCTCCATCCAAAACATAATCTTTAACAACTTATACCATGCTACAATTCCCTTAGTTGCGGTGTGATCTATCGCTTACAGTATAATTTTTTGTAGTATGACTGCCCTGAATCTCCTCTAATGCTCGTCCAAACATCCAATAAAACTTCTAGTTCTCCAAAAACATCCAAAAATCTATTTGAAATTTTTAAACTCTCTTAATCCTAATCCAAGTCCCAATTCCCCATTCAACCATACTCTAGGACTCAAAATTTTAAATTTCCTCAAAATTGAACAACCTATAATAATGAGTATTATTATAGAATATATATATATTTCAAAAATCAATATAGCTATTTTAAAAAACTTTTTATGCTCTCAGGGATACTTATAGATGATGTGTCTAAGTTTTTCACTATAATGATGAGTGTATTATTATTCTTCTAGTAAAATTTTAATAAGTAGGAATATATAAATCACTATAAGAATGAGAAAATTTAAAATATTTATGGCTATGTATGTCTCATTTAAATTATAAGGGAATATAATTTCTAGATAAATGATATTTGTTGGTCCACATTAAGTATTGAAATTTTTTCCCTAAATAGTCATGACCAATTAACATCCCATTTTAAAAGTTTATTGTAATTATTGAATTTTAGTTTAGTAATAAAGAATAATATAGGTTATATAATAGGTGAGATTTTTACCACATCCAAATAGTGATGGAAAATTTTAAAAATAATAATAATCAATGAAAATTACTAAAATTAAAATATAAAGATGTTTATTTTTATTAAATATATCCAAAAATTGAACATGGTCTATGAAATTAACAAAAATATGAATATTCAATCAAAAATTCCAGTATAATTGATTTATATTTACTTGAACGGTCTAATGAGGCATAAATATATTCTCAAGGTGATTGTTATTTTTTATATTATTTTATGATTTCATAAAAATTTAAAATATGAAGTTTATAAATCATAAATATAGAGCACTTTGACTGATCGAAAAATAAATTTTTATTTAAGGATAATAAACAATAAATAAGAGATCAAGTTGGAATAAAAGGGTAAATTATAATGTATTATTCAGTAAAAATAATCTTGAAAAGATGTTTTAGGCATCCTATAGATTAAAATGGAAAGGTGGTGGGACAAATCTTCAAAATAATTTATGTTTTCCACCATGTTATTTCCATCATGCAAGGTTTCTTAGAACATTAAATTATGGAGGATGGTTTTCCATTTCCCGATGATATAATAAATATAAAAATGGGAGTATGGAAGGTTATTGATGAAGATAACAATTAGAGAAGAATCAAATTTTTATGCTTTGAGGGAGAAACCTCTTTCAATGAAAATTTTTAGGACTCTAAGTAGAGGTTTAAATTCTTCGTGGAAAGAGTTCCCTTCACCGTAGAATGTGTTAAAAGACAACACCACTAAGACAATATGGTCATGAATAAAACCTCAAACTCTCATAAAGTATTTAGAACATGATCTACCTATATTCATATTCAATCCAGAGGAATGGGGAGACTAATAAATCTAGGGACTATAATGGATATTTCTATCTATAATGGGGATGTTGAAAAAGAAGTTGTCCTTTTCTTTGGAATAATTCTACTGAGTAAAGATATCTTAAGTCATTAAATTCACCTTATTTTTTAATAATTATAAATATTATGGAATTTTATTGAATATTTTTTCATTATAGGCTTCCCATATAGACAAAAAACCACATAACACTACTACCTTGCATCCACATTTAAGGACATCATTCATTGTTGCACCTCAAAACCATGGAAACATAAAGATTAAAAGAATTAAATGTTGTAGAAATACCAAAATAACCTCCCAATAAATTTCATTTCAAAAATGCATATTTTTTTCTAAGTAAATTTTTTTTAGTTGTTTCTAAATTAAGGCTAATGAAATAGTGGAATTTCAAAAAAAACATTCTTTTTGTTGGACCACTTTTTCAGTTGAAATAGAGGAATGTTGAGATTACCAGATAATAAAATTAATTTTTGACTGAATGTATGAGTCCCTACATAGATGTCCTAGTCCAAATTAATTATTTAGGGTGTTAATAATCTTGGTGAAATACTTTTCATTAAAAAGTCTTGAGCTGGCTGTAAGGAAATAACATATTTCTTATTCATTAACCAGTATAATATTTTTAAATACACTTCAATTTTCAGAGGATATATCACAATTGGTGAAATTGGTAAAGTACATGGATGATTTAAAAATAATATCATGAGTTGGAAAATGGGGTAAAATAGAGAGTTCATAGTGAAGTTTTCAGTTTAGAAAAAAATGTTTATGAAACCAATCCCCATCAAGATTATTGAAAGAGTAGATGAAAATGACCTTATAGGATCCACCATAGGTGAGAGGAGAACCTCTATAAGTATTTAATAGAACTAGACACACCACCATATTTCTACAACATTTAAATATCCCATAATTATTTCCTAGTGATGAAATCCCATGTAGTATTTTCCTATATTCCTTGCATGGATTCTTCCAAATTTCTAATATAAATCTCTCATTCAAAAATGGGTCTAGAAAATGTTTTGATACTTTACCAGTGGTACTTTCCTTCCATTAAAGTGTTCTAAATAAATATATTAATATCAAACTTAATTTAGTAAATTGCCCATTTAATACTTATATGGGGTCCATTAAGTGAATGGGAATATATTTATATATAGAATTGATGAGAGGGATACATCCGCGAAAGGAGAGGATTCTTCTCTTCTAATTGATGATTCTACCTATGATACTTATAATGTGATATTAAAAATTTATAATCATAACCCTTTTGAAAGAGAGTGGATCCATGATATTTCATGGGGAATGTATCGTTACATATACCTATAAAATTTATTTTGGAAGTAGCTCATCTTGAAAATAGGATCTTAAAATATAAACACTACTTTGAGGGGTCTAGAATTTTTTCACTCCACTTTTCATAATAGCCAAGAATTTTTTAAATCCTCTAATTGATCTATATATACCATTTAAAAAATACAATATTTCATGAGAATAAACTATGTGTGAAATCCCTATGGAGACATACCTACCTCTGTAATGTAAGATTGAGCATGAGGAAACCAACTTAGCTAAATACTGAGTGAGTGATTCTTGAGATAATAAAAATAAGGTAAGAGAGATAGGGTCTCCAAGAAATAACCCTATGGTATATTTAATTAATCAAAATATTTTTTATTATAAATAAATAAATAAAACTAATTAGAGGAAAAAATATGAAATATACGATCATTGAATCTATCCAAAAAAACCCTGATGAAGAATAAATTTTATAATGAAAGTCCATTAAACAATATCATAGGCCTTCTGAATATTATCATCCACCATGATATTAGATTCAACAAATTTTCTCTTCATGTCATGGATTATCTACTGATAAAGGGATATTTCTCCTAATAAATTCATGTTTTTTAAAAAACCATGTCTTTATTTTTATACTCTCTGAGGGAGGAGGTCAAAGATCATGTCATTGATGATATTGGATAGAATTTTGAAAGAGAAGTTGCATAAACTCATCAAGCATAATTGATCAAAGTTTGAGGGATTTTTTACTTTTTTAATAAATACATGGGAGATGGTATTAGTGGATCTTAATAAATTTCCTCCTAATAAGTAGTTAAGGATATCTTAGATTAGGCCCTCTCAGATGATTTCCTAAGAAACCACATAAAAAGCACCAGGGAAGCCATCTGGGTATAGTGCGGTATTTGAATTTTATTTTTTGATGGCTTTATGTATTTCTGAATAATATGGATGGGATTCAAGACACCCATTAAATAGATCATTGATGAAGGTAGGTATATTACTAAATAAGGGCACATTGGTTTCCACTCATGGATAGACTCCATGAATAGTAGACCCCAACTCCAAAATCACATTTTAAATTAAATAATATCCTTTACACCATAAACATTAATATCATAACTAAAAGTACTAACCTCCATGATAAAGTTTAAGTTCATGTAAATCCACCTCTTTTTTATACAAACATGAAAAAATGTAGAGTTAATATCTCATTCTTTGATCCAATAGATCCCAGATCTTTCCCATGCATTTGTTTCAATATCCTAAAGTAATTTGGATAATGTATTACATTTTTTCTAATAGAGAAATGAAAGATTCATCACACCAGCAATATGGTTACTTTTTCACCAAATGGAGAGTATTTTTTCTTGGTCACCGATACTGGATTTTTTATTATCATGGAGAGAGAACCCCTACCTATGGTCACTTTTGAGGCGTTTTATATTTCTATTCATGACATATGATGCATGAAATTAAGAAGGGTATAATTATTTTCATTAAAAAACTAAGATATAATAATTGAGTAGTATATAATTTTAATAATGTTAAAAAATATTTAAAAACATTTGGTCTAACTTTATTTGATGATCCTGACTCTCTTTAAGAAAATGGTGTTTATAATAGTAAAAATTTAATTCTAAATAAGATTCATAGGACAATACGAGTTAAAATAAAAATATCTAAATATTTTTCTAGAGAAGGAATATTAAATACTATAATAGTCAGGAAATATTTTTTATGGACTAGTTATAATTTTGGAACCTATTATATAGGGTATAAGAAAAATCCTTAATTGAAATATATCACGATCATTGGAATTTTATACTTGATTAATTACAAAATAAATACATGTATAAATATGTTGAAAATGATTATGATAGTATATTAATATTAAATTTATCTATTTAAAGAGGATATAAGTTCGAAAATGGAATATTAAAAACATTTATATAATATTAATGATACAAAACTTATTGAAAATATTCACGGGGAAAGTAAAAGAAATATTTAAATTTATAAAGATTTAGATATGGACTGTAATAAATTTGTTAACATTTTATCTGAATAAGTTTATGATGATATTTATATTTTAAATGAAGTAGAATATTATTATAATATTGATAAATATGTTTAACATGGTGTGTCTAAAATATTTTTTCCCTAGATGGAGAAGAATATGGAAATTAGAAATATTATTGGTGGAAAACATGAATTGGTTTAAACCATATAAAATTTGAAATTATTCATCCATAATTCATTTGTATATAAAGTTAATCCAATCATAGTCAATAAATATATTTAATACAATCAATGGATAAACTCCATGACTTAATTACTTGATGAGATTGATAATCATTCTATATGGGTTCATTTATCAAGAAAAAAATTAAAATATAATTAGAAAAAATTAGGTATTCATAAATACGTTCAATGATATATATGATGTTTATTTAAAAAATACTTAGTTGGTATTAAAATGGTATTCCCATGATGAGGGAATTGAGTTTTTGTAAAAATATCCTCTTCATAAAATATTACATTTTATAAAAATAAATTATTTTTAAATGTTTTTAAATATACTATAAGGTGTATAAAATAAATCCAAGCAGTATATTCATAAATTTAGTGTAATAGGTACAAGTTAACATTGAGAAAATGAATGGATTTCTAGGATAAAAATATTTATGATAGATAAATTTCAATAAAAATGGATACACCAATATTTTTGTGACATAGATTATTAAATTAATTATAAATTTTATTTTTTATATTTATGATATTATTTATATAGGAAAGAATAAGTACCAATATAAGGGATTTTACGAACAAAAGAAAATAAATATTAAGATGCACATATTTTTTGTAAGGTAATTATTTTTATGAATTTAAGTTGTTAAATATTAGAAAGACTCGATTATTTTCTAAGAAAAATATAATAGAGGGATGCTGATTAAATTTGATCCAAAATATTTCAAGGATGTTCCCAAAAAAATAATAATTGTTTAGAAACAAAGTAAAGATGATGTTGACCCAATTATTTGTATTGAGGTAATTCAAAAGATAATTAAAATTATATTATATATTAAAATATCATGATCTTATTTTGACCATACTATATAATTTTGTAAAAAAATCCATGAAATCTTAAGTAATCACACATATTAGAGGATAAAACAATCTAGATTTATGTCAAAGGAAAAAATAATATGTGTAAATTTATGAGAGGAAATAATATTTTGAAGTGTTTTATATATAATTATGTTGAATTGGCAGGTAATATAGTTGAAAATATATCTATATATAGTGGATGATTCATTTGGGGAAGAATATGTGTGAGTTTACATTGGAAGAAAAACAAATTACTCACACTTATTAATTAAAATTTATAATATGTTTCATCCTCACATGAATGTATACTAATGCACTATATGAAAGATTATTTTGAGTTATTAATGGAGAAAATATATTTTTAATTGATTATTTTTTATAATGGTCAATTTTTAATTAATTTATCTTATAATATTGAGAAATGATATAGATCAAAAAAATTATATAAATATCATTTTATCACTGCTAAATTTTCAAGTCGAATTTTGAATTTGGGGTATTTTAAAATTAGAGAATAGATTATTGATATATTTAAAAAATAATTTTCATTTGAGTAATTTAAAGAATTGACACTAATTATGATTGTTCAACCTTCCCATCATATGATAAAATTACTCTCTATAATCCCTTATATTATATTATCAAAGGGGTAGAAAGGAAATAAATAATGATGAACTAAGTGACTAATTGGTTGAAGATTTTGGACATTCTAATTTTTTTTAAATGGGTTGTTAAATTTTTATTTGAGTTGGAAAGATGATTAAAATAGGGGAAATATAAATATGAAAATGATCTTGAATGAGAGATTTCAAAGATAGTATATGGAATAAAATATTATTTATTAAGGGATATAGATTATTAAAAAATCACACAATACACTTATGTGTTTCCTATTGATTCATATTTATAAAACTGGTGTGTGATGGTTTTATTTTTAAGAATCTTAATTTCCAAAAATATATATATTTTTCCTAATTATTATTTTCAATTTATATAAATCTTATATGGTATTCAATTGTTATATAAAAGAAATAATATGAAGACTAAATTTATAATAAATACATAGATGAAGTAAGTTTATGATAAGTTATTAATCATCAATATATGGAATAATAGTTTTCTATAAAATTATGTTACATCACTATTATACATGGTAACTATTTAATATTTCAAAAAAATTATAAATGTTAAATATATATAATTTAAAATTCTCTAAATATTATCGGAGATGTTTCAGAGTTGTGAAAAATAAATATTAAGGAAGTACATAATCTCTTATAGATTTATTGATTATGTTGAAATAAAATAGATAATTTTTCTTATGTGAATTATAATTCAATTTAAAATAAAAACATTGAGTTATATAATGAATATATATTAGTTTAATAAATATATATTTCAAAAATAGGGAATTTATTTTTGTATAAATGGGTTTGGAAGATTCATGATGCAGAACTATAAAGTGAATCATATAGATGAAATTTTAGAGATAAAGCTATAAAGTCACTCAGTCCAATAAATAAAATAAAATTAATGTATGATGAGACATTTACTCAATACAGTTTGGAATTATTAATGGATATTTAATGATTTTTATAGAAAATAAAATACTACTCAATGGATATCAATAGTTATGGAGTTCCTACTTGACATAAGTTATTGTATTTAAAATATAATTTTAGAGTTCAATGGTTGATTCAAAGATGATCATAACATAGTACATTGTATATGATTTAGGGATGATGGTGAAAGGTTTTGAAAACCTTATTTTTTAATATATGATCAAGTTAAGAATGATTGAATATAAATAGGTGATATATTTTGGGTATTTATTAATAAATAATGAAGATCTATTCAGATAAATTTATCAGATAAATGTTTTATAGTTTTAATATAGATCTAAAATAATGAGTAACAATATATTATATTGTTATAAATTAGAGAAATAGTGTGATAATTTCATCATAATAGCTTAAATTTTCTATAAAGTGAAATAATTATTTTAAATACTAAAACAAATATTAGAATGCTACAAGAATCTTGACACATTATAGAAATATATACTTTCTAATAAAGATGAAAATTTTTTTCTTATACTATTTCACAAAATTAAAATATTTTTTGAATGAAATAGAGAGTCTTTTTTTCAAAAATAATACAATATAATTACATAAGATAAATATATTACCTTATCACATATCATTGTATTCTTATTTATGTAATCATTTTATTAATTTTGTATCTATATTATTCCAATCATGGAATGTTTCTAGTCACATATATTATAGAAATACTTAAAAATACTATGTTTTGTTTTTTCTTATTTAAATTTATCTCTATATATAAGTGTGTGTTCTTAATTAAAAATGAGATTCATTTACTCTAACAATTAAACATAGGTTAATTGGGAATAATTGAAAAGGTAAAATTTAGTGATTCACTACCTTCCCATTGTTGGACCAACATCATTCCTAATTACTTCACATGCAAATACATTTTAAATTTATTTCCTAGTATCAAGAATTTATATTTTAATTACAAAAATATAAATTATAAGATTAAAAGGATTATAATTGATATATTAAATGCAGTTAATATGTTTCATGAATTGTTTGAATAGACATTAGTTCAAATAAAGATGAATCAAGTATTGAGGATGACAAAATAAATGTTTGTCTATCACAGAACATGTGTTATATTTTCTAAAAAAACTACAGCATGACTGAATTCATTATTTCCTTCATGAAGTTATATTGTATATATAATTTAATAAATAAATATTTTTTAGATAAAATTCAAATAAATCCTTATCTTTTTACTTAATTATTTTATCTTGTAAAATTTCATAAAAAAAAATTTAATATATGTTGGTCTAGTGATTGTTCATGTTGTATATGGAAATTTAATGTATAATGGTTTATAACAACTTTTTTCTTTCCATTTTAGAAATTCTGAGTGATAAAATTAATTTTTTATAATGGTGTGGTTATTTAAGAAATATAATATTTGATGATTATTTTAGACGGATTATTAAGGAAATATATCTTTAAATTTGAATTAAATATATAGTAATTTAATTTTTTAATGAATTGATATTTTTATATATATAATTTATATGACATGGTAGAGATCAAAATGATTACGGGTATAAATATTGTAATTTTTTTTAAACTAGTTGATGTGGTGTGATTATAGATAGATAATTAAATTGCCTTGATAAAAGAAAAATTTTAATATTTTCTAATTTATAAACTATTTTAAAATTAATGTTGATTATGATTATGTTTTGGAACATATGAGAGATATTTTAGATAAATGACTTCTAATTTATTCTTTTATATGAATATTAGAGTCGTTTTCATCATTCAAATTATGTGATTAAAGGATATATACTTTGTTGTTATCAAAGTTATTTTATTTTAAATTCAAATTCAAGAATAATAATAAATATTTATGGTGTTAATGTTTCATGGAATAGGATAGATATTGTAGTGAAAAATAGATGTAGAAAACTCTAAGAGACACTATAGAAAATTAAGAACAATTTAAATGTTATTCCATGGATTAGTATTAATGTTAAGGTACCCAAATTGAATATTTATGAATTAAAGTGTAAATAATTAATAGAACCGTGATATTAAAATTTTATTATATTTATATACATCTATTACATTTTATAATTTTTTTATGAATTTTAACATTTTAAAAATAAAAAAAATATTATGGAAGGGTTTCAAAATTGAATATAGATGTTTTGATTTATAATGTTCTATATAAAATTGTGTTGTGATTTTTATTTTTTAAATAACAAATTTTCACATGTTCTTTTAGGGAGTTGTGTTATAATTTATTAATATTTTACTTTTTTGGGATTTTAAAATCTCAGGAATATTTTTTCCTAACTATGAAAATATTATTTCTATAATGTAAATTCAAGCTAACTAAATTAGAGTTTTAGTTACTTTACTTTGTAAATAGAGTTAAAGTATGATAATCTTCACATTATATTCAGTATTATGTTGATATTTTATTTAAAGAGGCTCAAAAAAATTTTGGGGTGTTTGTAATGATTCATGGAGTATTTCAGTTAATTTTTACTTGAGGGTTAAATTAGATAATTCTATTTAGTAACTGATTTAGAATATATTTCTTAGGGATTCATTGATCTCGGTTTTTGTATTTTACCCAAGCGTGTGAGTTTGGTAATAATCATATATAGAGGAATATTTTATTATATATTAGTATTGAATTATTTATTCAAATAATTAGTCACTTTAATTATTTTCTTAAATAAAGAATTATAAATCATCAATTTTATGTTTTTTTTTAAAATATATATATATAATGATGGATGAGTAAGTTCCCTATGTAAATATGGATTATATGTGATACAATCTATATGAGGTGTGATCCAAACACAGTTGAGTCAATAGTCTAATTAAGGGAGGAGTTATAATATTTTTTGACAGAGTTGTATTTGGGGTTAAGGAATGAGGGAGTGGATTTTTTTCTATTTTAATAGGGTTTTGGAACCCTAGTTTCTATAATTTAAAACTCTCCCATCACTTCTTCTAATGAATAATTCCATTACCCTCTTTTTTTTCTTGTGATTGAATGATATCATAGGTAGAATAATGATTCAATATTTAGTAATAATGATGATATTAGAAGTAATATTAAGCATTCAATGAATTTGATTCCTTCATTATAATTTGTTTTAAATCATATTTTTTCTTCATAGTTTTTAGTTAGAGGTTGGTAATTTATAATTATTAATTTTGAGCATGATCATTCTTGAGATATTTTTATTCATGGCCATTATTCCTAGATTTAAAAAGGATCTATTTATTTAAAATGAGAATATAAAATTACAAATAAGAATTTCATAATGTTACAGGAATAAAATAAAATTATATAAGGAATTCATATTTTGATATATTGAATTATAAGTGGAATTGTGATGTTATTTTTTATCATTGATATAAAAAAATTATTATGTAATAGTATAATATTATGTAAAAATAAGTATTTGATTATATTATAAGGATGTTAGATTAATTTAATTTAGGAAAATTATTATATATTAATGAAAGATAATAATGATATTGTGTTTATCATGTAGGAATATGATTTTTATGAATTAATTAGGTTTGTGATTATGTATTTTGTATGATTAATTTTAAAAAGAGACGATATTCTTAGTTTTGTTATACCTCTTTCATGATGGTGTTCCATTTATTTATTCATTTTCAATGAATTTTGAGTTTGATATAGTGATCATTTATTTACAATAAAAGGAATGAGGTAATGCCAAATTGGAATGTGTGTCATTCCATTCACTGGTGGTATTGGTCTCATTCCATTGACTTATTTTATATATATGTGTGTGTGTGTGTGTGTGTGTACCCCATGTTTTTGTGAATCATGATTATGGTTAGAATCTAGTAAACTAGTGATGTGTACATTCCATGGGTTAGGATAGGTATTCATTCCTTTTCTTTTTTATAGATGTATTTTTTAGTATAATCTATATTAAATTTTAACTATTAAAAGTTTTAGAGGAGGAACATTAATAGTATATGTATATAATCACTCCTAATTATTTTATCATTTTTTCTGACATCCATTATCGAGTTGGTGAAAATTTTGCGCAATGTTATATTAGAAGACTATGATAATATATAAAGGTTATATTTGGTGTATGTTTCTATATACCATAGAGTTATTTTGGGTTGTTCTTCTATATTTTATAATTTTAGGGTTAAAGGTTAGTTTCCATGGATATTTATTACTTTACTATTATGTTTTCCCAAGAAAAAAATTTTGATTATGATTTCTATTGATCCAATAAATATTTTTTATTAATGGTTAGGATTTAAATTATTTCAATATTCAAATATTTTTAGGGTATTTCATTCCATTTTTTGAGTTCATATACACATGATGCTATTTTTCATACCCTAGTCTATTAAAAGAGGGTATCTGACAGCACACTCTTTCAAAATTTTATCCTCAAAAGTTTCATAATATAGATATTTCATTTTTTATTATTATCAAATCATTTTATTTAAGATGGTATTTTAGAGTCAGAAAATGTGGGTATTTTTTCAAGTTGATGAAGTAGTGGAACATCTACATATTGGATGGGAAACAAATAAGGGAAAGTTGTTAATACTGCATTAGTTTATGTATTCCATTGTAAGGACCTCGGTTATTTTTTAACTACTCCATGTGAAAAAGTGTAATTCCTATATGGTAGATTTGTATGTATGATAACTTGAATTATATAATTTCACATAGTTTATATGTATTTCATATTCTATGTATAAGATGATTGTTCTCATGGATTTGATTGAGGGATAATTGAATCTTTATTATCTATATCCTCGGGCTTTATTTGATCAAGTATATTATATTCATTTGTATTCATTCTATTTGAAAGTCCATCTTATGTTTAAATTAGACTTCTATGTCACATTGGGTTTAACTAGAGTTCCAAAAAGTGGATATGGAATAGGTAATTTCATTCTAATAATTCCAGTTTCAAGGTTTATTGAAGTATGAGGTGTTAATTTCTGATTCAGTGATGTATAAAGTTTTAGTCTATTTATGAATAATTTTTTGGTTTTTTATATTTCAAAATAGTATTATATACCACTATAGGTAAACATGTTTTATAAAAAAATTGGGTGGGTTTTATTGTGGATATGAAGACTTATCCATGATTTGGTGGACCTAATTCTATGACTATTTTAAGGAGAAAATTTTTCAAATTTCTTTAAGAGTCAGTCTTTAATAAGTTTTACTGGCCATTTTTCATGAAATATCTATAATGTTGGATTTTAGTGATTACTATATGAGTTTAATTAGTTATTCTAATAATGTAATATATGATAAAGTATTTAAAGTTATTAAATTTTAGTGGGTGTTTTGACCATGGAACCAAAATATAAATTTTTATCTTAAAGATGAAGACTTATGTTAGAGCGATTGAGTTAATAAAGATGACTGAGGGTTTTATAAACTAGATGGGAGATTATCAGGATATAATTAAACACATTATTATCTAGAGTGGATCTATAAAGTTTTTTATAAATGATAATTGATATAAAGTTGTGATCATTGTATCATTCATTAGTGTATTCTCAGACATTCATTATAGTTATATCTAGACTATTTTTTCGTATATAGTTAATAATTTTTAACTTTAAGGGTGGTGTGAGTTATCACCAGTCCATATGTCCATTTTTATAAGACCTTAATAGTATTTAAAGATAGTGTGTGATGGTTGAAGGTACTCCCCAACCATTTTATAAACCTCTTATTCAGTATTTTTATAGTTGAAATAGTCACAACTTCCTCAGAAAGTTTACTTTTAGCCATTTAAATAGTATCAGGGTCACCATTATTTTGGAAAAATAACCAATAATTTAGTGGGTTAAGGTAAATATCAATTTTTTGAACAATTTACAAAGTTTTGTTGGACCCAAAATGTTTCTATTTTTTCTTAGATGGATAAAGAAACATATATACAAGAAGTGGGAATACTCATGGTGTTGTCTTTTGATGTCAAAAAATAAAGCAGTTTCTCTTATAGAAATATTATTAAAATCATAAAATGAAAATTCAATTGTCCTTATAAGTGTAAAATATCATGATAATGGCTTTTGTTATTCATAATTTTGTTTTTTGATGAATTTTCAATGAAATGAGAAGGTTTAATAGGGGAGATGATGAATTCTCAAAACTGGTTAAAGAAGTTTAGAACCATGTATGTAAGCTTTTATACATACTCTACATAAGGGAATATTCACATATGAGTTTTCTTGTGTAAGAAAATATACATATATAAATGCACTATTTAACATAAGAATGCTCAGTGTAGGATAAATTGATGCATTATTGGTGACATTGGACAATCTATATACCCATATTCGATGATACATATACGTTTTTTTCAAATAGGAAAATGGTTCACATATATTAATTTTTTGTGGATGTGAATTGGACATGTAAGTGAATAGTCTATAGATGAGGATGAATTTTTTAAATTTAATATAACTTTTATGTAAAGGTAATGAAAAAGGTGTTGAATAAGTGATCTTGAAATCAGTATAAATCAGGTGATTACCTGATACTGCTCTTCATTTATTAAAACATCCCAATGATATTTTTATTCAAGAAATATATTTGATGGAAAATGGATATCAAATAAAAACAATCAAATCAAATATGTTTTTAAGAAGAAGATCATTTTATTTATGTAGTTGAAGCTGAGTATAAAATGATGTGGTCGGAGGGCATCACAACCCTCAAAATTACATTTATAAACCTACCCCAGCACAGTGGTGCAGGGTCAATCCACAGAGAAGGAAGATGAGTTTTCTAAGGTTTTATTCAAATTAAACTCCACTATTGTTAGCAGTGAAGGGAGTGTACATCTTTACTTTTTTACTTTTTATTTTTTTATGATTTTATTTAGCTAATAGAAATGTGAAAACAAGTATTTTTTTAAGAATCTATATCTAACACTAAATTAATTATGAACTATAAAATAAATAGTGAACTAACCTACCTAGAAGCAAAGACTAAGGAACATAAATCAAGTGAATTACTCAAGAATTCTAAACTACTAGTAAAAATGGTTGATTTCTTTACAAATTTTTATTGTATCACAACTAGAGGTAAAACGGATGAATATCCCTCGCCAGGAAACTCAACAGATATAAGATTGATTCTTGGAGTTTGCCACTCCAGAATCAATCAAACTTCTATGAAATTGAAAATGATAACAACTGGAATTAAACTCACCATAAAACTCTAACTATTCAATACTTTAGTGATTTGATAAATGTATTCAAAATATACCTCGCTAGTTGATATTGAATTTATGAATTTTGAAAACAATTAAGGATAGAAACAATTAAACAGAGAATCATAAATAAATCTTTCCGATTGATTGTGATTCAGAAAAATGTAATGTACGTGAAGAAATCAAAAGGTAAATCCATTAGAATTAAATTCCCAAGCTAAGAATTTTTAGCTTATGATCATGTTGGATATAAAAATGAAAATTTCTGATTACAAAGTATTAGAAATTTAGAAAAAAGGAGGAATAACTCCCCTAATGTTGCTTTGCTCTCGAGCTCCTCTGTCTTCAGGACTACTCCAATGCTGCTCTCGAATCTCCCAGGAGTCTTCACTCTCAAAAAGTGTGTTTGTGGAATTGTCAGAATGAGAGTCCCCCCCAAAAATCTGATGAATCTCTGCCTATAAACCCACTTTTATATGTTTCACGTCACCACCACTTTTCACCGACATAGCCTTCTCTTCTTGCTGCACACCACACACGTGCATCTTTTCACTCAATACTCATCACTTTTACTTAGCCCGTGTAATTAATTCTTCTCTAATTAGTTGGATGAATGTGGACGTGTTTTCAACTTTTGTGTGAACCTGCACAAGAAAGAACAAAAAAAAACCGTTAACAACACGAAGAAATATTAATTAAATATTAATTATTAAAGTTATTTATTTATTATAATAGTCTTTAATAAGTTATTATTTATTAAGTTATTTTATTAGTATTATTAATTATAGGTTATTATAACTTAATTGTTTTTTTAATTAGATTATTATTAATTAAGATTATTTAATTTATTAATTTGTTATAATTATTATTTTTTTATTATAAATAATTAAATATTTAAGTATTATTAAGTTGATTAAGTTAGTTAAAAATAATTAATTTTATTAGTCATTATTAACATTTGAATTTTAAAAGTGTTATTAATTATTAATTTAATTATTATTAATTTAAATATTATTTTTTTATTAAGTTATTTATTTTTATTTATTAATATTATTAATTATTGATGTTAATTTTAATTAACATAGTTATTAAATATATTATTATTTTAAATATTTAAGTATTTACTATTTTAATGTAATTAGATTAATTTATTTTAATTTTATTAATAAATTATTATTATTATGTTAGTTTTTTAAATTAACTAGTTTTAGATCTTATTTTGTTTTTTAAAAACTAATTAATTATTTTTTATATTGTAATTATTATAATTTTTTATTTTATAATTATTTTAGAAGTTATTATTAACTAATTTAGTTTAATAAAGTTTTATTTTAGTTAATTAATTTAATAATTATGTTTTATTAATATTAATTATCTTACATTTATCATTTATTTATAATTATTATTGTTTAATATTTTAGTTTAATTATTATTATTTTTTAATTAAGATTTTATTTTAAGTTTTTATTTAGTTTTGTTGTGTGGTTTTTTATAATTATCTTCTTCTCCCCCCTCCCCCTTCTCCACGGTGCAACAGAGGAGGGGGTCTTCATCTGTTTTGATGCTGCAACAAGTTGGTGGCCTCTCTTTGGTCCAGTGGTAGGCAACGCTTCTTCCTTGGCAGGCAACGGGTGACACTACCGGCCTCTCCTCTACCCACAGCACAAGATGCGACTCTGGATCTGTGGCGTGCAGCTCCCAATTCCCCCTCAACTCAAAGGTGGTAGCTCGAACAGGTCCTCGTTCCACGATGCACCGATGGCAGGTGGGGTCGTTGTGGTATTCAGTCATGGCGTAGGCAAATTCTACCAGCGGTGTGATGGTCTTCAAGCTTGGACTCAGCTTGTGACAACCCTCGTGTGCAACAGCGGGTTTTTGTAAGTCTTTTTTTAAGATTTGGCGTAAGGGATGGGAAAAAGATTCAAATTTGTGTTTGATTTCATTCGGGTCTTGATTAATTTTTTATGTCCTGGTTATTAGTGGGTTTGATGGAATGGATGAGCGTAGGTATGTTTCAATTTGAAGCAGGGGACGCATTGGTGTGATAGGTGAAAGGAGGAAGGGTTGTGTGTCGGTATCGTGGAATACATGTCGGTAGGAGGGTGTAGAAGAATTGGCAGCGTGATGTCGAGGGAAGGGGTTGGCATGATGAAACTTCAGTCTCTTCGATGCTAGTGGACTGGTTTGAGGTTGGAACACCGATGGGAGCAGAAGCGAGAAGGATGGTGGGGTTAAGTCATCGGCATTGGTGAGTGGAAAATGAATGCTGGAGAAATTGGTAGCACAAGGGATAAGACACTGATGCGGTGTCGGTAGCTGGAGATGGAATAGACCGACGGTGTCGGTGTGTGGAACTAGGAAAAGTATCGGTGAGACATGTCTCACCAATATAGAGATAGGAGATAGCGTGGGAGTGCTGTTCAGATGAGCTACCGACGCGGGTCAGTAGGAGATGGATCGGTGAGTTGTGCTACCGACGCGCGTTAGTGAGACAGATGAGGAGGATACTGTTGGTAGCACCTAAATAAATAACTATCGATAAAAGATAAAAAATACACTTTCGGTGATACAAAATTTTAAAAATAATAAATAAAAAAATAACTTATAAAAATTATAACAACACAAAGTTATGAAAATTTAAAATTGAAAACTGATTCAAATTAATTTAATAAATGAATTCAAAACTAAAAAAATGTTAGATCAATTAACTAATAAATGAAAAACTAAGATTAAATTAACCATTAAATAGATCAATTAAATAGATCAATTAACTATATTAATACTTAGTTATAAAATAAATTATAGTGATTTAATTTAATATTTGACAACAAATAAAATTATAGGATGTGTCATGGATTATGAAAAGACGTGCATCGGAGACTCACTAAAGTGGACCTGTCGGTGAGACTGACCGGGGATAAATGGCTATTGGTGACTTAAAACATTAACTTCATACATGTAATTAAAATGTTAAAGTAATATAAATCTATATTAATTAATTAATTTTCCAAATGAACACTTAAAATTAAAAACACATTATTTTATTAAATTTAAAAACAATTTCTTTACTTAATTAATTAACATAATAATTAAACATAATAATTAATAAATATAATTTATTTTAATGAATATAAATTATAAAATAAAATATTAGATTAAAAACTAAGTTAATTTAATGTAACATCATGATTAATTGGTTAAATATTAAACATTTCAGACTATTAAAAAGTTATGCATAATTAAAACAACTAATCAAATTGGTAAATTATTAAATTAGAAAAATTAGTTAGATTACATTAACCATTTTAAAGGCTTAAATTTCAAAATTTGTTATAGAAATTGATTAATTACCAAAGTTAATTAAAAAAATACATAAGTGTTAATATTGAACAAAAAGTATAAAAATAATTAATTAAATAAATAAAAATTAAATAAAAAGATGTGGCAAACTATGTAAAAATAAGGCCACATCAATTTCCCGAACACTTAAACATTGTTTGTCCTCAAAGAATATCATGTTTTATTAACCTTAAAAAACAATAGTGAGTTTTAATAACTAAGCTCAAAATGTAACATGTATAATACTTAAAACAGAGGACTAAAACAGAGTTTAGGCTTTTGAAAAGGTGTCTTGAAATGAAGTTTTTCCTAGAACAAATACTCAAAAGGTAATCAATAATGAAATGAATAATCTATCAAAGATGATTTCCTACCTTATATATGACTCTACTTAGTGACTCATTTTAATTCAAATCTAAGATCCAAATCCAAGAGTGACATAAAGCTAAAAATATGTGGAATTAAGAACTTAACAATAGGAACCTAATAGTTTGAATTTCACTTAGGTTCTGAAAATAAATATATTTTTTTGAATCACCCTACTGATACAACCTAAATGATTCAAATATAAACCAATTGACCCCTTATTCATCTGGAGTTCATCATTCGCCTCACCTTAATGAACTCATTTTTGACCCTAGACACTTTATTTATTTATCCCAAACCATGTAACCATGTGCTAAGCACTGTGCATGTGCACTTATTCAAAGTGTAGAGAGGGTTTTTATAGTAAACAGAAACATACCCAATATCTATAGTCTTAGAGATTCATCATGGGATCCCAAATTCCCAGACTATTACAATTTCAAAAGGTTCAAATGAAAAACATTCAAATTGTATCACTAAGGTGATTACTTTTTATGAATAAAAAAAAGTTTTCCCTATAATCAAGATCAAACGTCTAGTTCCTAAAGCTATTATCTCAATTCCATAAAAAATGTAACCCATATCACTCTCAAAAGTAGTCCCTAAACCAAATTTTCATAAAATCACTAAGCAAGTTCACTCAGAAATCATTCAGCCTCATAGATTTCAAATTCAAAGTAGTATTTAACTACCATAGAGATATTGTCTTAGGTAATACCTATCTGAAGTAAGAAATAAGCCTAAAATTATGCAAGAATTTTGAAAAAAAATTACCCATTTTTTTGACAAAAATATTTAAGTAGCAGTGGGACTTTGATGGGATTTCATTAAACACAGTTTGGCTCCGTATGAGTTGACCCCCTCCCCCACACTTAAAACCCAAATTTGTCCCCAAATTTAAATTCCAAATATGGGGAAAAAACAATTTAACAATAAAATTTCAAAAAGATTTTCAATTTAGTAGAATTATGGAATGTTTAAGGGTCTCATTGAAATTCATATAAAAATTTTTGCCACAATTAATAACATGACATCATGTTCATTATCGAAAGACATTCATTAACATTAAAGTCGGTGATAAATATTTTTAAATATGTTCAAAAGTACCATCTGAAACATGATTTAACAGAGAAATAGGTGTTAGCAAGTTCTAATTTTTTTATTCAAATAGATTTTCAATAGAAAAATAAGGCATGATAAACACCCTATAGATACAAGAAGAACACAATACAACAAATTTTCAATGTGAATTCACCCCCCCCCCCCCCACCCACATTTAGTTTCTAATAATGAAATGATTTTAAATAGTGAGTTTAAATTTCCATAAAAGAGTGATTAGCCAATAAAAACACATATTTTGATTACATTGTAATGTTATTAAATGTTTATTTTTGATCTTATGGGCTTGAGTTAGTGGATTTTAATTTTGAACATTCATTCTCAGCATTTGTGCACTTCATGCCTAATATGCACCAATTTAGGCCCAATGTTTCATCTGATTTCAAAGAATGTAATTATCCATATTTTAATTTGATATTTTTTGTAAATGGATATAAACTTAAATATGAACATTTTTCATTCAGGGATCAATGGATGATTCATAAAGGATGATGAGGATTTGTGGTGAAGAAAGGAAACAATTCTGGAGAAGGCAGATTGGATATCATCCCACTGATCGGACTGTGGGGCCCACAATACAGGCCCAATGAAGCCCAAAATTCATGGGAGGCTAGAAAACATATAGAGGAACAAATAATTCTTCTGTATTCAGTGCTAATTCGTCCTCAATGGTGGTGATTAAGGCGGCCCTGGTTGAAGATTCAATTCTGGGCCAGATTCTGCGGCCCATAAAAACAGCCCACTATGTCAATTATATCTCCAGAAACACAAAGTATTTTGGTCTGACATTTTACAGGATATTATGGGACATCCGGGGGTGAATTTAAGTTATCTATGGCCCACTCCAATTCGGCTTTCTAGATGGTTCTTTCGGCGCTTCTGTTCGGTGTAGAGAGCTGGCTCCCACTTCGAGGCAAGAGTTGAAAAGTCTCTTATGCATTAAATGTCCACCCACCTTTCTCCAAAAAAATTAATTAAATGCACATGGGATGATGGGAGCTAGGCCAAAGGCTTCCAAAATGCCTATTTAAGGGAGTAGGGATGGATTATTTGAGCATCTTGGTGCTTTATTTTCATTTTAATGTTATTATGCCAATTTGCCTTTGTAATGTTCTTCCTTCTCAGGTAAGTTGTTCGAATCACCTTAGTCTTAAATAAAAGTTCTTATTCTTCTCTTATTCTGTTCTTATTCATATCACCTTGATATCGTTGTCTCAAGGTGTGAAATTTTTTTCACACCAAACCTTGTGATTTTATTCACACAACGGTGGAGTGATCGTTATTTGTGTTGTTTTTACTTCTTCAATTCCACCCTCGTAAGTCTACTTTCCACTTCTGTTGAGAACTTGTTATCAATGGAGGGTTAGCTATTTTATGGGTTGATCCAAGGGAGAATCAAGGGGATGGATTGAATTTTATTTATCACTCTCTAAATGTTATTAATTTCTTTTAATTGAGTTTCTTTCATTCAATGATTTTTATTCTTCCTCTTCCTTATTGAATTTATTCACCCCACTTTGACGTGCTAATTATATCCTTTACCTTGGATTGCTCATGAAAATGATCCTACAAGTGTGTAGATGATTATCATGTGTTGTGAATGTGTTTAATCATTAAGTGATTAGGTTAGTTTGAATTCATTTCATGAATCCTTCTTGAGTTAATGAAATTAAAATCGTAAAAAAAGAGGAATTCATTCAATCCACCCCGAGCAATAACCTGGGATCAACTCATTTCATCATAATTTGAATTCACATAGATCTTTTAGTGCTCTTTCAAAACCATCTAAAATCAACCCAAGTTGGCAACTTCATAGCTAAAAATCCATCTCTTTTTATTGAGTGTCTAAAGGTTCTTCTTAGGTCTCTAAGGATTCAACAACCCAAGCTGCACTGAAAGCGACCGCTTGACCCTTAAAGCTTGGGTAAATTTGTGCGAGGTCAAATTTTGGCGCCGTTTCCGGGGACCAAGTAAGTTCCTTAGACAAAAAACTTCTTTCCTCACCCCCATTCTTCTATTCTCATCCAAGATCTCTTATCTTTTCCCTTTCTCGCTTTTTTTTTCTTTTGGCGCATGTCCGCCTTCACCCGTGATAACTCAAACAGACTAGTTAGGGTGGAAATTCATAGGATAGGGGAGTCAAGTACACCATTGGATCCAAATCTTCCTAATACCCCAGAGTTAAAGATTGAGTAAATTTCAATGGAGGGTCTTCAAAGAAACCAACTCATAAACCCGGGTGGGAACCAAAATGGAAATCCAAATGAGGCAGCCCCAAATTTGGGGAATGTAGTCGATCAAACCATGAATGACTACCTTACACCTACCTGGACCAATGCACCCTCTTGCATTAGGCATGCTGCCCTAGGAGATTCCCACTATGTCTTTAAACCTCATGTCCTGAACCACCTTCCAACTTTCCATGGGATGGAGTCAGAAATGCCTTACCTTCATGTCAAGGAGTTCAATGACATTGTTGAAACCATGTGCTCACCACATCAACTTGAGTCAGCTAAGATGAGACTCTTTCCTTTCTCACTTAAGGATAGAGCAAAGAACTGGTTAAATAATCTGATACCTTCATCAATCCACACTTGGAACCAACTGCAAAGAGAATTCTACAAGAAATACTTTCCCCACCACAAAACAATTTCACTTAAAAAGAGTATCCAAAACTTTTTTGAAAAAGAGGGAGAGTCATTCTATGAAACATGGGAGAGGTTCAAAGACACTCTAAACATGGTTCCACACCATGGTTTTTCTATTCCTGAACAAGTAAGAATTTTCTATGAAGGTTTGGGCCCCGGGAACAAACAATTCATTGACATGATGTGTAATGGGACCTTTAAAAACAAATCCCCAAATGATGCTTACGAGTACCTAGAAATCCTTGCTAAACAAAACCAAACATGGGGAACATCGCCTTATTCTGAAAAGCCTCAAAGAACTACTGGAATGCATACACTTAGAGAAGAGGAAATCCTTAGGGAGAAACTTGCAGCACTCTCTAGGAAGGTTGAAGAGATATACCATAGGAAAATCCATGAAATCCGAACTGTAGACCCTGTTTGCACAATTTGTGACAAACATGACCACAAAACAGACAACTTCCCAACCATTCCATCCATCAAGGATGTTCTTTTAGGAGGACCACCTGCTGAATTCAATGCCCTAAACTTTCAAAAGCCCCAACACCCAAACACATTCAACCCAAGGTATAATGACCACCCAGGCTTCCGATGGAAAGATAACCAATAACCTAGCCAACCACAAGGACCAAACCCCTACCCTACACAAAATTTTCAAAACCATAACTAATTCCAACCACAACCAGTCCAATAACAACATCATACAATCCAATACCAACAACCCATCCAACAACCAAAGTATCCCCCTGGGATTACCCAACCAACACAAGTCCCTTCCCAATCTGTCCCTCTCCCAATCCTTGAAAAACTGTGCAAAAAAATGGAAAGGATGAACTCAGAAGTCTCTTCCCTTAAACAAGAACTTCAAACCATCAAAACTAAAAAGGAACCCATGCCCACATAGGCCATTCCACAATAATCATCAAGGGGAGAGACAAGTTTCACTCAAACAACTCATGAACAACTAAAGGCTGTGACAATTTTGAGAAGTGGGAAATCAATTGAGAAACCTGAACCAATAGTTCAAAAACCATCTGAAACTTCAAACACTAATGAAGATTCAAATGAACCACATGATCAAACTGAAAAACATGATAACATTGTCAAAGAAACAACCCTTCAAAAAACAACCCCACAACCTACACCATTTCCTCAACGCATGAGGGGGAAAACCAAGCCTGAATTGAGTGAAACATTGAGGGAAATATTCTCCCAAGTCAAGTTGAACATTCCACTCCTCGATGAAATTAAAACCATTCCTTCATACTCAAAGTACCTTAAGGACTTGTGCACTTTTAAAAGAATATTTTCACATAAAAACCAAGTCCTTTTGGCTGCTAATGTGAGTACCACCATTCAAGGTACCATTCCTCCTAAGTTGAAAGACCCGGGTTGCCCTTACATCAATGTTGAACTAGGAGAGAGAAAAGTTGTCAAGGCCTTATGTGACCTAGGTGCTAGTGTCAATCTCATCCCCTATGCTGTATACTGCCAATTAGGCCTAGAAGAGATCCAACCCAAATCTGTCACACTTCAACTTGTTGATCGTAGTATTAGGGTTCCAAAGGGGATCTTAAAGGATGTTTTGGTGAAAGTTGAAAATTTCATTTACCCAGCTGACTTTATTGTTCTTGACAATCACCCAAGCTTAGGTCCTAGGGAGCAAACCCCAATCATCCTTGGTCATCCCTTCCTTGCAATAATCAACTCTGTTATCCGTGTCCGATATAGGAACATGACCATCACCTTTGGAAACATGAGTCTAGACTTGAACATCTACAATGAAAACTCTCAAATTGTGGATGATTAAGAGATCCATGAGGTTAATTGGATAGGTAGTGTTGATAGTGAACTCAAGGAACATCAAGGAATTACTGAAGGATGTTTAAGTCAAGAAGAGATTGATTTTCTTTGTTCACATGAGGGAAATTTGTCTCCTTGGCTTGAATCTATTTCAAATTGCTCTATTGATGATTTTCTATAATCACCAATCAATGATACCAAGGGTGAAATCAATAACATCGAGTCCATACCCATTCATGAAACTACTCTAGCTAATTTAGTGGATGAAAATTCTTTTCACAAGGAACCAATTTTATCAAGAAATCTGAAAAAAGAAACTGAGTTCAATACAAAGTCTCATCCTTTATTGGAAATTGATAACCACTCTGATCTTGAATTTAAGGTTTTACCTTCATCACTCAAGTATGCGTTCTTAGGGGACAATCAATCCTTTCCTGTTGTCATTTCTTCCTCTCTTGAAGCCAATAATGAGAGGATGCTTCTAGATGTCCTTAGGAGACACAAGAAATCCATTGGATGGACCCTATCTGATATTCTTGGGATTAGCCCACTTATCGGGACTCATATAATTGTTCTAGAATCCTATTCAAAGCCATGTCATCAACCTCAGCGACGATTCAATCCTAATCTCAGGGAAGTAGTGAGAAAAGAACTTTTGAAATTGTTAAAAGCTGGTATCATCTATCCTATAGCTGAGAGTGAGTGGGTTAGCCCAATCCATGTGGTTCCAAAGAAGGCTGGAATCACAGTAATAACCAATAATGATGGAGAGATGCTTCTAACAAGGGTTAGTAGTGGATGGAGAGTCTGTATTGACTATAGGAAGCTTAACTCTTATACCAAGAAAGACCATTTCCTCTTTCCCTTTATTGATCAAGTCCTCGAGCGAGTGGTGGGTCATCAATTCTACTGCTTCCTAGATGGATTCTCAGGGTATAATCAAATCGAAGTCTCCTTAGAGGATCAAGGGAAAACAACCTTCACCTGTCCATTCGGCACTTTTTCCTTCAAGCGCATGCCCTTTGGGTTATGTAATGCCCCTGGTACCTTCCAGCGGTGCATGATGGGAATATTCTCAGACATGGTGGGGGATTGTTTAGAGGTCTTCATGGATGATTTCTCCATCTTTGGGGATACTTTTTAGGGATGCCTTATAAATGTTGTAAAGGTTTTGTCAAGGTGTGAGGATAATAATCTCATACTAAATTGGGAAAAATTCCATTTCATGGTAAGGGGAGGACATGTTCTAGGTCATCTGGTATCTGGTAGAGGTATTGAAGTTGATAAAGCTAAGGTTGACATCATTCGTCACCTTCCCTCTCCTAAAATTATTAAGGAAGTGAGGTCCTTCTTAGGACATGCTGGTTTTTATAGAAGGTTCATTAGGAATTTCAGCTCTATTTCTCGACCACTTTGTGCTCTATTGGTAAAAGCTGCTCCATTTTTATGGACAGAAATCTATGAGTAATCATTCTCTACACTCAAGTAAACTCTTATATCTCCACCTATCATGAAATCTCCAAATTGGAAACTTCCTTTCGAGCTCATGTGTGATGCAAGTGACTTCGATGTAGGAGCAGTCTTAGGACAACGGTGTGAGAAAACTCCATGTGTCATTGATTATGCAAGAAAATCTTTAAATGATGCATAAATAAACTACACCACCACTGAGAAAGAGTTTCTTGTTGTTGTCCTTGCCTTAGAGAAATTCAGGTATTATCTCTTAGGATCACCCATCATTGTCTTCACTGACCATTCAGCTCTAAAATACCTTTTCCAAAAACAAGATGCCAAGGCTAGATTGATTAGGTGGGTCCTTCTTCTTCAAGAGTTCGATTTAACCATTAAGGATAAAAAGGGTGTTGAAAATTTTGTAGTTGATCACCTCTCTAGGATGGAATTCAAAGACAACTCACACCACCTCTCTGTGTCTGATTCATTTCCCTATGAGCACTTCTATTCAGTGAGTGATTACCCTTGGTATACTGACATAGCAAACCATTTGGTGACTGGTGACATTCCAAAATTCCTAGGGACCCAAGCTAAGAGTAAATTCCTTTCTGATGTCAAACACTACGTGTTTGATGATCCTTACCTCTTCAAGTTCTGTCCTGATCAAATCATCAGGAGATGTGTTCCCGAGTCCGAGCAAGAGTCCATTCTAAAATTTTGTCATGGAGAGGCATGTGGAGGCCACTTTTCTACAAAGAAAACCACTGCAAAGGTCCACCAAAGTGGTTTCTACTGGCCTAACCTCACTAAGGATTCCTTCGAATTCTATAAAAGTTGTCCTCAGTGTTAGAAATTAGGATCCATTTCCAAAATGAATCAAATGCCCCTCACTCCCATTCTGGTCGTTGAAATCTTTGATTGTTGGGGAATTGATTTCATGGGATCCTTTACAAACTCTAAGGGATACCTCTACATCCTCTTAGCTGTTGATTACGTCTCAAAATGGGTTGAGGCCATTCCCACCAAGACTAATGATCATCAAGTTGTGATCTGATTCCTAAAAGAGCATATCTTTTCTAGATTTGGAATTCGGAGGGCTATAATCAGTGATCGTGGAACCCATTTCTGTAATCACCCATTCTCTTCACTCATGTCTAAGTATAGAATTTCTCATAAAGTTTCCACTGCGTACCATCCTCAAACCAATGGTCAAGATGAGTTAGAAAATATGGAGATTAAGCAAATTCTTGAAAAAACTGTCAACCCCTCTAGGAAAGATTAGTCTGAGAAACTCTTGGATGCTCTTTGGGAATATCGTACAGCATTCAAAACCATCCTAGGAATGTCACCATATAGGTTGGTTTATGGAAAATCATGCCATTTACCTGTTGAAATTGAGCATAAGGCATTTTGGGCAATCAAAAAAAATGAATTTCGACATTTCTTTAGTCGAAGAAAAGAGTAAATTAGATCTTAATGAACTTGAGGAACTTAGGATGGAGGCTTATGAAAATTCAAGGATAAATAAAGCTAGAGTTCAAGCCTACCAATCTAGGAATATCAAAGTCAAACGATTTGAACTGGGAAAACCTGTGCTCTTGTATAGTTCAAAACTTCATTTACACCCAGGAGATTTAAGGTCTAGATGGTCAGGTCCATTCATAGTGCATCATGTGTACCCCCATGGGGCAGTAGAGATTCAGGATCCCACAAGTGGTAACATTTTTAAGGTCAATGGTCATAGGATAAAACCATTCATTGAATCATTCAATAAAAAGGAAATAGAGGTAGAGTTAACAGAACCAATCTATGAACCAGGAAAAAATTGATAGATTTAGGATCCATGTCGGGCTAACGACGTTAAAAAAAAGCGCTACACGGGAGGCAACCCGTGGTCTTCATGTTTCTAATCTTTGTGAATCATTTTTTTCCTTCTTCTTCATTTTTTTTATTTAAATATATATATATATATATATATATATACTGTTGATCTATTCTTATTTTATTAGTAAGGATGGGTATGAAAGGGGAGCACCGTATTCATCCGTGTCACGCGGTGTGATCCCTGAGTAATACCTTACCCAGAAAATATAAAGAATAGAATGTATCATCAGTTTAATTTATTTTATTTTATGTTTTTGTAGGTACTTAAAAAAATTAGATTGTTGACCTGTTCTTCTTTTATGAGTAAGGATGGGTATGAAAGGGGAGTACCGTATTCATCCGTGTCACGTAGTGTGATCCCTGAGTAATACCTTACCCAGAAAATATAGAAAAGACAACGTATCATCAGTTTATGTTTTTTTTATGTTTTTTTTAGGTTAAAAAAATACACAATATATATATATATATATTAAAAAAATTAAAGGCATGTCATAGGTCATTGGAAAAGCTGGTCACAACCGTCCAAGCCATTGGGAGATAAACCAGAACTGAAGGGAGACATGGGAATGCATTTTCAACATCAACCACCAGGTGACTTCATTCCATAATTTTCATTTTCAATGTCTTCGTTGAACTTCTATCCTGTCCCTTCTATGTTTCAATTATTTAAACATTGGGGACAGTGTTATTCCAAGTTGGGGGGGGAGATGAAAATGCGTGGAAGGAAAAATGTCATTAACCTTGAACATGATATCACACATTCCAAACTCTGAAATTGAATATCAAATAATTTTTCATGCCTTGATTCTGATTTTAATGCAAGTTTATGTTCATGTGCATAGATATTGGAAAGTGCGGTTGTCTGATGTGATTTTTCACTGTTATATTTTCATCCATTTAATAAAAAAACACAATGCACGTCCTCTAGATTGTGGGGTTTTAGTTTGAGTTCTTGGGGACCCATAATAAATAGCATAGGATTGGCGATCATTTTAATTTTAACATGATTATTCAAAAAAAATCAATTGCGCGTAGAGCAATGAATTGACCTAATGTGTGGATTTATGCACTTGGGGATCGTGACTCCATAGTTGTATGGCCCAGAGTTGGGCATTTTATCTCTATTTGTGGTAATTTGAATTTGTTTTTGATTGAGTTAACTCGAGATGATGCCCGAGTATGTGAGCTTCACTTGGTGCCCTAAGGTCTTTGAGCCTGGGAGTCATCGGCAAAGTCTTGTTACATGGGTTGACTCGATTGATTTCAATTTCAATTACCATGGAAAAATTACAAAAAATAACAAAAAATAAAAAAAATTAGTACTCATCTTATTATTAAAATTTGATTTCTCCTAGCTCTTCCATCTTTTCTCCCTCAAATGGAAATGAACCCCCATGTCTATTGTGACACACAACACTTCATCATGCTTAATTGAATTTGGATGAAATATAGCAATGAATTTGAACAAAGTAATGAGCTTGGGCTTGAGATATTCCTGTGGACATAGCTTGTTTTAAATGATTTTGATAGGTTTCATAATTGTTTGGTATGTGATCTTTGGGTGAGAAATGTGTATTAAAATGTTTTTGGAAAAGGTCATTCGAATTTCATTTTTGTGAGACATATTTTGCTCGGGACTAGAAAAACTCAAGTTGGGGGGTGTGATTATCTAATAAAAACACATATTTTTATTACATTGTAATGGTATTAAATGTTTATTTTTGATCTTATGGGCCTGAGTTAGTGGATTTTAATTTTGAACATCCATTCTCAGCATTTGTGCACTCCATGCCTAATATGCACCAATTTAGGCCCAATGTTTCATCTGATTTCAAAGAATGTAATTATCCATATTTTAATTTGATATTTTTGTAAATGGATATAAACTTAAATATGAACATTTTTCATTCATGGATCAATGGAGGATTCATAAAGGATGATGAGGATTTGTGGTGAAGAAAGGAAACAATTCTAGAGAAGGCAGATTGGATATCATCCCACCGATCGGACTGTGGGGCCCACAATACAGGCCCAATGAAGCCCAAAATTCATTGTAGGATAGAGGACATATAGAGGAACAAATAATTCTTCTGTAGACAGTGCTAATTCGTCCTCAATATTGGTGATTAAGTCGGCCCAAGTTGAAGATTCAATTCTGGGCCAGATTCTGCGGCCCAGAAAAACCGCCCACTATTTTAATCATATCTCCTGAACCAAAAAGTATTTTGGTCTGAAATTTTACAGGATATTAGGAGACATTCGGGGTTTAATTTAAGTCTTCTATGGACCACTCCAATTCAGTCTTCTAGATGGTTCTTTATGCGCTTCTGTTCGGTATAGAAAGCTGGCTCCCACTTCGAGGCAAGAGTTGAAAAGTCTCTTATGCATTAAATGTCCACCCACCTTTCTCCAACAAAATTAATTAAATGCACATGGGATGATGGGAGCTCGGCCAAAGGCTTCCAAAATGCCTATTTAAGTCAGTAGGGATGGAGTATTTGAGCATCTTGGTGCTTTCTTTTCATTGTAATGTTATTATGTCAATTTGCCTTTGTAATATTCTTCCTTCTCATGTAAGTTGTTCGAATCACCTTAATCTTCAATAAAAGTTCTTCTTCTTCCCTTATTCTATTCTTATTCATATCACTTTTATACTGTTGCCTCAATGTGTGAAATTTTTTTCACACCAAACCTTGTGATTTTTTTCACACAATGATGGAGTGATCGTTATTTGTGTTGTTTTTACTTCTTCAATTCCACCCTCGTAAGTCTACTTTCCACTTCCGTTGAGAACTTGTTATCAATGGAGGGCTAGCTCTTTTATGGGTTGATCCAAGGGAGTAGCAAGGGGATGGATTGAATGTTATTTCTCACTCTCTAAATGTTATTAATTTCTTTTAATTGAGTTTCTTTCATTCAATGATTTTTATTCTTCCTCTTCCTTATTGAATTTATTCACCCCACTTTGACGTGCTAATTATATCCTTTACCTTGGATTGCTCATGAAAATGATCCTACAAGTGTGTAGGTGATTAGCATGTGTTGTGAAGGTGTTTAATCAGTAAGTGATTAGGTTAGTTTGAATTCATTGCATGAATCCTTCTTGAATTAATGAAATTAAAATCATAAAAAAAAGGAATTCATTCAATCCACCCCGAGCAATAACCTGGGATAAACTCATTTCCTCATAATTTGAATTCACATAGATCTTTTAGTGCTCTTTCAAAACCATCTAAAATCAACCCAAGTTGGTAACTTCATAGCCAAAAATCCATCTCTTTTTATTGAGTGTCTAAAGGTTCTTCTTAGGTCTCTGAGGATTCGACAACCTAAGCTGCACTGCAAGCAACCGCTTGACCCTTAAAGCTTGAGTAAATTTGGGCGAGATCAAAGAGGTACATGTATATTTTTTTTATAGGATGGTGACATGTGCAGGAAAAAAAATTCATCAAAGTGACATGCATTAAAAAATAATATGCATAATATTTTTTGAAAAGTAAACAGCTCAAGTATTAAAAGATTCCTAGCAAGATGACACATGCAGCAAAAAGATATACAGTAATACAAAAATACATACAACATATTTTCTTTCTAGTACAAGCAGAATTTTTTAAACAACATTCAAGGATTTACCATTAGCAGTTTATCAGTGAGTCACTGACAACACTACCAATGAGTCACTGAAAGTTGAGTATCAGTGGCTCAGGTGCATCGATGATTCATTGAATCACTGATAGCAGTAATACTGTGATTTATCAGTGAATTTTAATTTAAGTGAAAGGAGCATAAAAATGACTGCAGAAATTAAGACACTTCCCTAAATCAATGATGCCTTTACACAAGGGAATTTTGTTCTTTCAATGGCATAAAACAACAGCAACCTGAAAATCAAGATCCAGCAAGAGTAGAAGCCAAACTCCAATAGAGACAAATACTTCATGGGAAGCAGTAAGAAAAATTTTATTCAAAAACAAAAATAGTACAAAAGTGAAGACAAATAAAGAGCATGGATTTACTCCCATGAAGCACTAAATTTAAAGTCTTTAGTTAAACTTTATTTAATTACAATTTTTTTTTGAAAACAAAAGAAAAACCATGGGTTTCCTCCCATGCAGTGCTAGTTTTATAGTCCCCAACCGGACTCACCTAGAAAATAACTATAGTCACAAGGTGGATGTGGTTTCTTTAATAAGAACCACCACAAGTGTTTGGCCCAATTTTTTTTAAAAGAAGGATGAAATATGTGGGAACCAAGACTCAACTCAACAAAAACTGAATTTTCATAACTTGAATTAACCACTAAGAGGCACCCTTTGAAAATTATGGGCATGGTGATGTCAACTTCCAGATTATATTCATATTTATCAAGAATTGAATTCAAATAAATAGAAAACAATAAACTAAGTGCTCCTAGGGGTTTGACCTTATTCTCATGGATAAATCTCTCAACTAAAACACAATCAAAATCAAACTTATGGGTGCTCTTGGATGAGTTCTAATTAGAAAGTTCAAGAGGGGAATCAATTAAGTGCTATAAAGAATCAAAGAAAGTAGAACTCAAGTAAGTCCCCCCTACTAAACTACTCTCAGTATCATGAAAAGATTTAGCACCCTTCACAATTGAGGATGGAAGTGGATAACAGGGGAGAGACTTTATTTGATCATTCAAATATTCAGGTTTGACAATATTGTAAATCTCTTCCAATAGATCCTCATCAGTTAACTTACACTCAACATCTACCGCTTCTAACAAATCAATTCTGCATCCATCATCTAGTGTGTTCTCAACCACTTCCCCAAGTTCAAGTTCAAAAGGCTCACTTTCTAAAACAATGTCATTTTTGTGTTTCAATTCAATTATAGGAGAAGAATTGTACAATTCAGATTCAACAAGTTTAGTTTCTAGAGTGTTCAAATTAAGACAATTCTCCTGAAGTTGGTCAACACTGCTTTCCATTTTATTGCAAAAAGTTTCAGAAAAGTGATCACTATGAGAATAGGGAAATAAGATCTCATTAGCCAGCCTTACATCAAACATTATTCCATCAACCTCATCATCCAACAACATTTCTGAAATTATTGGGTTTGCAATTTTAAAACAGGGAAGTGATGTTTTCAATTCGGGTTCAAAAACATCAAATTCCATGTTTTCCAATTTATCATTCTCATATAGATTATACCCAATTTCAAGTTCAAGTTCAGAGTTCATGATATTAGTAATGTTGGGTGAAGAGTTATTGACATTCAAATTTTCAATTTCCAAGTTCTCTTTAACCCGAGTGATTTCATTTTCAAAACTCCTAAAATAAGGATTTTTCTTCAAATTCAGAATCATGAAGAGAACTGGGCTTTATTTTTTAGTCTCTTTAAATTCATTTTGAAAATTTTCCAACTCATCTTCATTAAAGATCATTTTGGAATTTTCATTGTTGTTTTCTTGATTCAGTGAGTCGGTTATTTCAAACATTAGTTTAACAGAATCAAATTCTTCAAAATAAAAGTTTTATTGCCTGATTTCACTATCATTATAATCTTCAAATTGATTTTTAGATATTTTATAAACATTTTCCTTTTCATTCATTTCAGATTATTATTGTTCTTTAATCCTTATTTGTAACTCTAAAAGCATCTTTTTGAATCTTTTCATTCTTTGATCTTGCTCTAGAGAATATTTAAATTGAATTTCATGGATTTTATTAAACTAAGAATTTCAAACATCCTCCCTAGCATCCAATTTGGTTTCAATTAATTCATGTTCAGCTAGGAATTCATGATTAGATTCAAAGTTTTGTTTATATTGTTCAATGAAAGAAACCTTTTGTGGTTGGTTATAGACACACAGAAAGGCAGTGTGCCCATAATAGTCACAACAAACACAATGTGGTCTAGATTGATTCCATCTCTCATGAACTTCCATTTTTTTAAGAGTTCATATTAAACACACACAAGTCCATAGTGTAAGTATAATTTTTTAAATAATTAACACAACCAGAAAATTCAAGTTCCCAAGAAGATTTTTTAATGTTTTTTTTTATGTTTTTTTATATGTTTTTTTAGTTTTTTTTTATATTACCCTAGACTCTCAGCGCATGTATTCCCCGACAACGGTGCCAAATTTTTTTGTATGTAGTTTTTGAAATGGCAAACCTCAAAAACTATAATACAGGGTGTTAAGTCTTCTAGAGAGGAAGAATTAACCGATCATTTTAAGGTGTAAATTCAATAAAATGAAGAATGTACTTTTAAACCAGTAGAATTCAAATCTCTTGAGCAATTTTTTTTTATCATCCCTCAGCACTCTTATTTGAAATTACTGTTAACATTAGTTTTCATTGTTTCTCTTAAATGTTTTTAATCCAATTAGTAAATAGGAAACTTTCAAATTGGTTCATCTTGTTATCACCTTCTCATAAAAAATATAAAAAATATATATAATTAAAAAATTAAAAAAATTTCACTTCCTCCACTGCTGACAACAACAGTGGAGTTTATTTTGCATAAAACCTTAGATCAAGTGAACTAACCTACCTAGCAGCAAAGACTAAGGAACATAGATCAAGTGAATTACTCGGTAATTCTAAACTACTAGTAAAAATGATTTATTTCTTCACAACTTTTTATTGTATCACACCTCGAAGTAAAACCGATGAATTTCCCTTGCCAGGAAACACAACAGACACAAGATTGATTCTGGGAGTTCGCCACTCTAGAATCAATCAAACTGCTGTGAAATTGAAAATGATAACAACTGGAATTAAACTCACCGTAAAACTCCAACTGTTCAAGACTTTAACGCTTCAATAAACGTATTCAAAATATACCTCACTAGTTGATCTTGAATTTGTGAATTTTGAAAACAATTGAGGAGTGAAGCAATTAAACAGAGAATCGTAAATCAATATTGTCGATTGATTATGATTCTAAAAACTGTAAGGTATGTGAAGAAATCAAAAGGTAAATCCAGTAGAATTAAATTCTCATGCTAAGAATTTTTGGCTTATGATCTTGTTGGATATAACAGTGAAATTTTCCGATTACACAGTATTATAAATTAAGAACAAAGAACGAGAAATAACTCCCCTAATGTTGCTCTACTCTTAGGCTCCTTCGCATCCAAGACTGCTCCAATGCTGCTCTTGGATCTCTTGGGAGTTGCTGCACTCGAAAAGTGTGTTCGTAGAATTTTTAGAAAGAGGGTCCCCCCAAAAAAATATGTTGGTGCTCTGCCTATAAACCCACTATCATCTGTTGCATGTCACCACCACATTTCACCAACATAGCATTCTCTTCTTGTTGCACACCACACACGTGCATTTTTTCACTCAACGCATGTCACTTTTACTTAACCCCTATAACGAATTTTGCACTAGTTAGTTGGATGAATGTGGATACGTTTTCGACTTTGGTTTGAACCTGTACAAGAAAGAACAAACACAACAGTTAACAACATGAAGAAATATTAATTAATTATTAATTATTAAAGTTATTGATTTGTTATAATAGTCTTTAATAAGTTATTATTTATTAAATTATTTTATTAGTATTATTAATAATAGGTTATTATAACTTAATTATATTTTTAAATTAGATTATTATTAGTTAAGATTATTTAATTAATTAATTTTTATAATTATTATTATTTTATTATAAATAATTAAATATTTAAGTTTTGTTAAGTTGATTAAGTTAGTTAAAAACAATTAATTTTCCAAGTCATTATTAAAATTTAAATTTTAAGAGTTTTATTAATTATTAATTTAAATATTATTAATTTTAATATTATTATATTATTAAGTTATTTTTTTATTTATTAATATTAATAATTATTGATGTTAATTTTAAGTTATTTATTTTTATTTATTAATATTATTAATTCGGTCCAGCAGCAGGTGGCGCTTCCTCCTCGGCCGGCGATGGGTTACACTACTGGCCTCTCCTCTCCTCGCGGCACAAGATGCAACTCCGGATCTGTGGCGTGTGGATCCCGATTCACCCTCGGCTCAAAGGCGGTAGCTCCAACAGTTCCTCGTTCCACGATGCACCAGCGGAAGGCGGGGTGGCAGGGGTCTTTAGTCGCGGCGCAGGCGAATTCCCCCGGCGACGCGATGGTCTTCAGGCTCGGACTCAACTCGCGGCAACCCGCGTATGCGACAGCGGGTTCTTGTAGGTCTTTGTTTTCTGATTGGGCGCAAGGGTTGGGAAAAATCTTCAAATTTGAGTTTGATTTCCTTCGGTTCATGATTAATTGTTATGTGTTGTGATTATTGGTGGGTTTTCTGGAATGGATGGGCGCAGGGATGTTGCTTCAAAGCAGGGGACGCATCGGTGTGACAGGTGAAAGGAGGAAGGGATGTGCTGAGATGCGCTATCGACGCGGGTCGGTAGGAGTTGGATCAGTGAGTTGTGCTACCGACGCACGTCGGTGAGATAGATGAGGAGGGTCCTGTCGGTAGCACCTAAAAAAATAAATATCGGTAGTAGAAAAAAAATACACTGTCGGTGACACAAAATTTTAAACATAATAAATAAAAAATCAACTAATAAAAATTATAACAACACAAAGTTATTAAAAAAATAAAATTGAAAACTGATTCAAAGTAATTTAATAACTAAAGTTAAAACTAAAAAAAATAGATCAATTAACTAATAAATGAAAAACTAAGATTAAATTAACCATTAACTAAAACAATTAAATAGAGAAATTAACTATATTAATACTTAAATGTAAAATAAAATAAAGTTATTTAATTTAATATTTGAAAACAAATAAAATTATAGGATGTGTCATGGATTACGCAAAGACGTGCATCAGAGACTCAATGAAGTGGACCTGTCGGTGAGACTGACAGGGGATAAATGGCTATTGGGGACTTAAAAAATTAACCGCATACATGTAATTAAAATATTAAAGTAATAAAAATCTATATTAATTAATTAAATATCTAAATGAACACTTAAATTAAACACACATTATTTCATTAAATTTAAACTCAAATTCTGTACTTAATTAATTAACATAATAATTAAATATAATAATTAATAAAGTTAATTTATTTTAAAGAATCTAAATTATAAAATAAAATATTAGATTAAAAACTAAGTTAATTTAATGTAACAGCATGATTAATTGGTTAAATATTAAACATGTCAGACTATTAAAAAGCCAAGCTGAATTAAAACAACTAATCAAATTGGTAATTTATTAAATTAAAAAAATTAGTTAGATTACATTAACCATTTTTAAGGCATAAATTAAAAAATTTGTTATAAAAATTGATTAATTAACAAAGTTAATTAAAAAAAATACAAAAGTGTTAATATTTAACAAAAAGTCTAAAAATTATTAATTAAATCATTAAAAATTAAATAAAAAGATGTGGCAAACTGTTTAGAAATAAGGCCACAACATAAAACTTTAAATTTTAGTGTAAGAATTTAAAGTTGAGTGTGAGACTTTGATGTTGAGTATAAGATATTGAAGTTGAGTGTAATACGTCAAAGTTGGTCATAAAACTCTAAGCATATGAATTCAATAAGATAGAAAAATGGAAAATGAATGAGAATAAGACTTTGGAAGAGGAGTGTAAGACTTTAAATTGAAGCATAAGACTATGAGTGTGTGACTTCACTAAGGTATATTGTTGATGAAGGAATGAGTGCAAGAGTTTGGATAAGAACTTGAATTCTACATAATCCTTAAATACATTGAAAATATGAGTTCTTTGTATTTATGGTGGTATTTATGAGGAAGAATTCCAATATTGAAGTTTCCATGATCATATACACAATGTTCTAAATGTGAAAATGATTTCATGGGATTTAATGTTGAATAATTATAGGTTTAAAGGAGGATTAATATGTCATGATATTTATATGGGATTATATATAGTTACAATAGGCTATATAAGAATTTTTGTATGTAATTTATTATGAAAACCATATCTGAGAATTTAGGAGTTTTGAATTCAGAATTATTTACATCGTTTCATAAAAAATTGAATAAATAATACAAACAAGAGGTAACCAACATTGCATAGTATATAATTTATAGTTTTTGTGGATCATTTGGGGTGAATTTATGTGAGAAGAGATAGATAGAAAAATAAAGGAGAGGCTTTTCCTATATTCAATGTATGAAATCAAAGAAGGACAAGAACCTACTTATAAATGTACATGTGTGAAGAATCCTAGCAGCATAGTGACAATGTGTTGAATTCTATTGGTGAAGGTCTATTCTGTTGTTGCAAAACCTATCTTCTTATATCCAATGTGTGAGGATCACATGAACTGTTAAAGGAATTTATTGTAACACAAGTTATCGATATACTATGCTTGTTATAAATGTCAAAGATTGTTTTTAAGGGGACTGTGATCTCAGGTTTTTCCTAATCATGTCAATGACTAGATACTCTTATTGAGTAGTGAACTATATAAATTCCTATGTTTATATGGGTGTTCTTGTACGTGGTATTTAGAAGAATCATTTTTCTGCAACATAATACAAAGATTGTTTTAAAATAAGAAAACATAAAAACCATGAACCACTAATTCATCCCCCTATCAAAGATCAAAAAAATCCTAACCGGTCCTTTTAATTGGTATCAATGGTAGCACCCTTCGTTAACTCAAGGTTTTTGAAGAAGAAGAAGAAGAAGACTGCCATATATTTTCATAACTTGGTTAATAGTTAGGGGGGGTCCTATATTCCATGGGAAGATCTATCATATTTTGAAGAAAAAATGATACCCCATATATTATCCATTATCTTTGAAGTTCTAGAAGATGAAATAGTGGGTTTCACTCCTCCTACTGAGGGTTATCCCATAATAGCTATTAAAAGAGGAACCTTGATAATGATGGGAATTTTAGAAATTTTATTCATTCCATGCTCTCATAATGTGAATTCCTGAGGTTTAATGGATTTGGAATTTCCAAAGGCATCTAGGATAAGTTGAAGAATATTTATGAAGGGAACACCAAATTGAAGAAAGATAAGTTGAAAATTTGGACTTTTAAATATGATGGTTTTATAGTGGATGACGACGAATCTGTTGGTGAGTTCTTCACAAGGGTTAATGATATAATAATAACTTTATGATTCCTTGGAGAAAAATTAGAAGACTCGATTGTTTTTTAAAAGATCATGATAATTATCCCTTATGGATTTGATGAAAAATTTTCATCATTTGAAGATATAAATCTTAAATAAATCTCTATGCATGATTTTCATAGTATTATCATTACATATGATATGATAAAATAAAATTCCAACCAAATAAAGGAAAATTGTGATCATAAAATCTCTTTCAATGACACCGAACAAGAAAATAAAATTAATGTTATTATTAAGAAAGATGTTAATAATTCTAATTTAGAAGATGAAGTGAGTAATAAATTCGATGAATTCATGTCTTTATTTTCTAGAAATGTTAAAATAGGTATAAATAATTATAATGGTAAGTTAACATTCATGTGTTTTAACTATGGATCCATTGAAAATTTTATATTAAATTTTACAAGACTAAAGAAAGATGAGGATAGTGATAAATAAGATAGTAGAACAAGATGACCACTAAAAAATAAGGAAGCAAAATAAAATTTCTATTAAAAAGGTAGTAATAGTAAGTTATCTAAATAAAAAAAGGGAAAATACTTTTCCAAATTTTAGGAAGTTGAAGATAGTGAATAGTAAGTGGAAGTTGAAAATTTTTATGATGAAGGGACTGATAAATTGTTTATTTTAATGGTTAACAATGAAATTTTTTCCAATTATGAATGTAGAAAATTTGAATAAGAAGTAGAGGAAGAGGAATAAAATATAGAATTCATGCAAAATATATAATTGAAATAACGTCTCTTGAAAATTAAAATGATGTAGGATCGAAATAACGATGTCGATGCTCAATATACAAGAGGGGGGGGGGGTGAATTGTACACTTTAAAAATTTCCTTAAACAAGGAAAGATCTAAGTTTAACAAAGTTAAACTAAGAAAATTCACAACACCTCTAACACCAATTGAAATATTGTGACAAAGTATGAAGTTACAAACTTCTAGTTCTATACACTTTCTTAAATCTAGAAAGTGATTCCGAAAAATCAGTTCCGAAAATATGGATCCGAAAAATGAAACTTAACCAAAGTTTACAATATGAGATTCTACCTTAAAGTGTATAGAATCTAACTAAGTCAGAGTACAATTTTAAGGAAATATAAGAAGGTTATACTTTCCTTACAATACAAAATGCAGCGGAAAAACTTGTAACAAAAACAAGTAACACCATATAAATCTTTTAACCCAAAGAGAAGAGTTTCCAACAACCTTGGATAAAGGTCCCTTGATTTATACTTTCAAGAAAGTCTGTCTTACCCACACCCAAGTTATCCCTCGATATGAAGATCGGAGTCTCTGTCTTGCTATCCCCGCAAGCCCTCAACTTCAAGGTAGTTGGAACCTCCGTCTTCCTCAGCAAGGAAGCCCTCGAACTTCAAGGTAGTCGGCACCTCTGTCTTCCTATCCTCGGAATCCCTTGAATGTAATCACCAACATTCAGAGTCACACAGAGCAATCTGAACGAGTAGTTCAGAACGCACAAGGCATGAAAAGCTTCTCTCTCTAGAAATCACCTTAACAGTGTGTGGTCTCTAGAGTGATCAACCTCTTCATTGTTGAGCTCTTTCAAATGAGATCCTATTTATAGGCTCGGTAGCAACGATCGGCTCCCTACTCCAACAGTCATATTTTACTTAAATTTTGGAGGGACCTGTACACGTGTCACTCAACCAATGGTTAGTTAAAAACAAAATGGACGACATCATTTTATAACAAAACACGTGTAACTGAAAGCACGACATCGTTTTATAACAAACTTAACAAATCGGAGTGTAAGTAAAAAGTTCGAAGTCTAACCAAAAATTATATTTGGAGTCTATATTACAAGGATATTCAGATTTTGTTTATCAGAATAATTTGGAGTCAAATTTCATAAAATTTCGTATCCATAATTCATAATCAGAATTCACAACCAGAATTCGTAATGAGAATTCATCACAGAATTCGTAATGAGAATTCGTCATCAGAATTCGTAATGAGAATTCGTCATCAGAATTCGTAATGAGAATTCATCACAGAATTTGTAATGAGAATTCATCACAGAATTTGTAATGAGAATTCATCATAGAATTCGTAATGAGAATTCGTCATCAGAATTCGTAATGAGAATTTATCATCAGAATTCGTAATGAGAATTCATTATAGAATTCGTAATGAGAATTCATCATAGAATTCGTAATGAGAATTCATCATAGAATTAGTAATGAGAATTCATTACAGAATTCGAAATGAGAATTCATCACAGTATTCATAATGAGAATTCAGTACAGAATTCGTAATGAGAATTCATTACAGAATTTGTAATGAGAATTCATTACAGAATTTTTAATGATAATTCATCATAGAATTCGTAATGAGAATTTTTCATCAGAATTTGTAATGAGTATTCTGCATTAGAATTTGTAATGGGAATTATGCATTAAAGATAAGGTGTTTGTGATTTTCAAAACAAGAAGGAATGGAAAATTCATAAGGAAAACCTTATTGACTCAAAAAATTATTGAGAAAGAGATAAAGAGTTTAAATAAAGATGGAAAACGAGTTAACAATATAGAAAAAATGAATGATGAAGAAAAACAAATATGGTTAAAAGATACTAAAAACCCAAAGAAGTTTCTTTATGAATAGAAAATACTCAACCACAAGCTTTAAGAAAATATGGGGGATAAGGATAGAGAATATGACCTTGTTCGAAAAAAATTGATTGAAGCTAAAAAAAGGAAGATCAAACATAAAAAATTCATTTTTAGATGTTAGTAAAAATTCTAAATAGAGTGAATATTATAACGATCAGAAAATATCATCTTTAATGGTTAGTAACAAGTTTTATGATTTTGGAAAATAGATTAAGGAGATGAATAAATTAAAAATGGATCATTTATATAGAAAAAAAGTGAATTATCAAATTATGTATTTTTTTAGAAATTAATGTTTGACAAAAAATCCTCTACAAATATAGATTCTAATAAGGATGAGATGAAGTATAATATGAATAATAATATGTCATGAGTCAACTAGAATTTTCTTTTATAAAAACAAGCCAATATTGATGGTTAGAAAGTTGTTCAAAAATAGATACATAGTTCTGGAAAACATGTATGTTTCAAAGTATATTATGATTTTTATTGATATTATTGGTGATATGGATTATTTGGGCATACAATAATGATCTGATGGTTTAAAAAAACACTACATGTATCCAAGAGGTTTTAGTGAAAATTTCAATAGGGATTGTTCCCAATCAAAAAAGATAGACTGAAAAGAAATATGAAAAATCTAATTTCAAGATTCAGAACATATTCCAACTTCTTGAAACTCTTTGTGAGAGGTGTGATCATCCTAGAAACATTGAAAAATGTTATATTGTGATGCTTTAATCCCAAAATGGTGTTTATGAAAAAACTCAAAATCATCAGGTGAAAGAAGAAAAGGGAAAAGAGAGGGATCTTGTGTTAGAAATTGCACCCAAGGTTATAAAAGGAGAATGACCTTGGATTTTGGATAGTGGGTGTCTTTCACATAATATGTGAGACTTCAGGCTATTGAAAAATGTGAATGGTTGAAAATAATGAATAGTGTTTTTTGAAATGAAAATTCTCTTAGAATCAAATTCATTGGATCTTCAATCATTGGAAAAGAAAAATTAAAATCTTGAAGTGCCTTATTTATTGACTAACTAAAACAAAATCTATTGAGTGTTTCATAACTTTTTGATGAAGTAAATAGTGATATAATAATAACATATGGTTTTACTTTAAAAAAATATATTGTGATGTAGTGACATGTATAAAAAGAACCAATATAAAAATGTTTTAGGTTGTTGATTCATTGAATTCATTTTATTTGAGTACAAAGAATGAAAATAAATTATGGCATAGAAGTTTTGGACATATGTTCTAGAGAAACTTGAACAAGTTTACACATGGATTAATTGTTTCTTATGTGGATAATATGATAAGAAGAATATATTTGTGTTGTTTTGCATGTCAGTAGGGGGAAATTTTGAAATTCCTCACACAAGATGGTTGATATACATATACATATATATATATATATATATCACCCCTTGTAACTTTTTATTTTTGACATATATAGGCCTATGAGGAAGAAATCAAAAAATGTATATAAGTATTTTATTTCCTTTATTAATGATTTCACTCATACAACATGTTTAACACCCAAAATCAAGTTACTCGAAGTTGGTGTCTACTCTATTACAATGGTACAAGATAAAAGAGTTCTCACCTAACATGATTGATTAGTTTAGTAGTCTTGGAAAAATAGATACATACTTGATTATCATATTACATTATAAATATAAAAAACATATCATAATAAGAATTCATTCATCCTTGAAATCTTTCATAATATCCTTATTTATATTCAGAGGAAGGAAAAAATAAAAAGTGAGCCCAGATATCAGTAAGGGTCATTTATAGTGAAATCTATCATTAGTAAATAAGGAATAATCAATATGACCAAGTGGATAATAAATACACATTCATTTCAAAACAATAACAAGAGTCCAATGAACATCTATGGATAATATCAACATAGCTTTCACGACCCATCCCCTAGGGCCCATGCCGTGACTACCCCAAGCATGCCTCCGATAGGCCAGGGGCTGTCGACTGGTACCGAGTAGGAATATCCCACAAATGGGAAGCATTTTTTATAATAACTTGTACACACGCACCCAACTAAAAACCACAAAGCTGGAGAGTGAAAACACTAAGTAGAGAAAATGCATACATACTAATACAACCCAACAACAAATTATGATATAAATTAAAGAAGAAAAGTACAACCAAGCCAGAATAAAATCTCACTAAAAGAAAGACAACTACAAAACCCGACCCACAAACAAGGGTATTGAAGCTGCTGTAGGAAGCTGCTGGAAACACATTGGCTCATCTGATCTCATAAGGCACTGCCTGGTCCTAGTCCTGGTCCTTCTCCGTCTAAGACTCCACCAAAGTGTCACTAGTCTACACAATACACAACATATGTGGGCAAGGCCCATGAAAGGGTGAGTAAAACAATACTCAGTAGGGGACCCCGAAAACCACAAAGAAAAATACCACAAAGGAAATCACCACCAAAAAGGTACATTTAGCTCAACATAGGTATATTTCATCAACACATATAATAAGAACATCCATGTATACTCGTAATGGATTCTAGGATGCAACGTCTCATCTGCTACCATCCATATGGTTCCATGTGTAGCATGTTTGATTTCAATAGATCCTACTCCTTGAGCTATATGATAGTATCCATGACAATAAAGTCCACCAAAATTATCCAAGATAACATATGGTTTCAATACATCCCAAAGTTTCCCTGAGACGTCTTGGTTCACTGATACAAGAAGTCTCGATATCATAGCCAATCCTTTGTCACAGGATTCTACCCAAGGCATGATCATCCTAGGAGGAATCGCTCCTTGATCCATCAAGTCATCAAAGACCTACACAAAAAGGTCCCACTTCTTTAGGCCCCACCCAAAGATAACTCACTGAGAACTACCCGAAGTACACTACTTCATTCACAACTCTAAATATCCTGTATAGCTGAGGGACCCATCCCCAATGAGTCACTGAGGTCTGCTCATTTTCTGAGCCATTAAGTTCCACTTGGATACTGCTCGTATTCCGGGACATTGAGGTCCACTATGATACTGCTCATATTCGGGGTCACTGAGGTCCGCTCAGCTACTACTTCTCTGTTGGGCCATTGAGGTTCACTCGGCTACTGCACATATGTCAGTCCACTGAGGTCCGCTCAGCTACTGCTCATCTTTCAGGCCACTGAGGTCCGCATGGCTACTCATATGTCGGGCCACACAAGTATGCATGGCTACTCGTCTGTTGGGCCACACAGGTCTGCACGTATACTCGTCTGCTGGCCCATAGTGGTCTGCATGGCTACTCATCTGCCAGTCCACAAAAGTCCACACAGCTACTCGCCTTCCGGGCCATATAGGTCTGCATGCCTACTCCTCAGCCGACTCACATAGGTCTGCATGGATACTCATCTTCCGGACCACTGAGGTCCACTCGTCACTTCCTTCTCATCATAGCCAGCCATAGGATTTTTTCTCATAGCACGCTTGATTTCGGGAAAATATACTCCTCAATCCATCGGTTATAACTCAAACTCCATGGAAACTCACTTGGAGTATTTCAAAAGGACCATTTCATCGAGAGGGTCTCCACACCACAAACGGCTCGTCTATCAAACGTCCAGTTTTTAAGTTATGACTATTTTAATAAAAAGGGGATGGTTGGGTTCGGGTCCGATCTGACCCGATCGGACCGACTGGACCCGGTCAACTGGGCCCGGCCTAATCCATTTGGGCTACGGGTCCTACCGGCTGGACCACGGGTCCGGCCCACTAGGTCGCAGGTCTGTCCCGCTGGGGTGGCCTGGCCCGATGTGACGAGCTAGTCCTATTCATCCGAGACACGGTGGGCATTGCGTCTCACCTATGGTAGTTTTTGCAGGTTGCCACTATAGTCTAGTAGGACCGCGGTCTCCAGCCACGCGACACAGTGCAGTCTCCATATCCGTGTGTGACACCACCGTCGGCCATTGCTTGTGGCATGTTCCACTGCCTGTGGCTTTCCCCATGCGCCCCCTTCCCACCGTCGCAACATGCCACCCGCACACTGCCTCCACACTACCACGACCCACTGGTCGCAGCCTCCTCCACCTAACACGGCCCCCCGTCGGCCCCGTGATCACGCACCATTGCGGCCTCCTCCACTGTGGTGTGCTGCTTCCATGTGTTGCCTCCACTGTCGGCCTTCGAATAGGCAGCCCCATGTCTCAGTGGTATCCATCCATTGCTTCTGTGATCTACTTCCATGTTGCGCTCATCGAGCTGTTGCGGCGATGGAGATATGAGAAACAAATAAAAAGGGGGAGAGGCTTACATGAACACCCAAGGTGGATGGATCAGGCCTTGTTCATTTCATCCTTGATCCTTTCACATAAGAATTTAAGGGTGGCTATACAAATATTTAAATCAAACCATAGGTTCAACATGGATCCACTTTTTTGATATTTTATCTCATAATCAAACACATCCCTCAAGAAAAAATGAATCGCGGATCAACCTGTTAGTGGGTTGATCCATGTTTTTTGTTTAGGAAGAAAGAATTGGGAAAATACAATTCACAAAGAATAAGACCCCTACCTCGAGTTGGATCACTTGTAGAGGTATATTGAAGTCACATCATCATATCGATCCTTATTCCACCAGTGTTCATCAATTCATCACCGCTTGATCAAACCCCAATCTCCAATCCATCCTTGTCGACGAGAGATCCTCCTCCCCCTTTCTTTAGAGAAAATCCAGAGTTCCAGAAGAATTCTCCAGCGTTATGAATTCTAAAACTGGGTCATGTCCTGGATTAATGGAGGAAATGTGTTAATGTGTTTCAGTGTTACTATTTCACTAAGTCATTGTGTTGTTATGCAGTTTTATTTATGAAATAAAACAGTTGCCTCATCGCTGCATTGCAGTGAAATATTTTTGAATAAAATAAATTTTTTATGGTTATTTTATTTTTCCTTGAAATGCCTGAAAATTAACTTTTACCCTCGACCCGCACTGGTTGAGGTTATGTCCCGCCTAAGGAAAACACACCCTCACGAGCTCAACGGTACTCTTTTATTTCCAATCTGAGTTCTATTTAGGAGTTATCGGAAATAAAATAATCTTTATTTAATTATTCTATTTATGATCACGTCCCAAAAACTACTTTCCACAGTTGGCCCGTGCCGACCAATGTTAGGCTACACTTAAGGGAACCACGCCCTCACGACCTCAACGATGGTCTATGATTTTCAATTTGATTCACCATTCATGAGTTATAAGGATTTGAAAAATAAAATAAAATAATTTAATTATTTTATTTAAGTTTATGTCTTTTTCAGGTTTTCTTACTCGAGGCCCATGTCGACTAAACATAAGTCACGCCTAGGGTAAACCTTTTATCCTAAAAGCTAAGGTACCCTTAGATTTCGGATCCGCACACCTATTTAAGATTTATTCAACTGTTTTAGGAAAACCTCTCATGAGTTATATTTAAAACTTAACATTTTTCGATAGACCATTTCGGGCACAACGGGCCTCAGAATCACACTTCATCTCAGCGCATGGTCTCGAAATAATCCTATATAATTTAAAAATGAAATTGATGGAATCCCGGGACATTACATTACCCCCACCTTTAGGGTTTTACATCCCCATAATCCAAAACAAGGGCTAAAAAACAAATGGGGGTACAGAGCATCGATCTCATCCTCCCGCTCCCAAGTTCTCTTTTATAGATTCTTGTGCTACCACTGAACATGCACCAAAGTAATCGACCGTCCATGAAGGATCTGATCCTATCGATCCTCAATCTCTATCAGAAACTCCACAAAATTCGACCCATCATCAACGCCCATCTCTCTCTAGTCAATGACGTATGATGGGTTGTGTACGTATCTTCTACATGTAGAGGTATCCCAAGCTCTTTGTGGGACATTTTTCTTGAAAAGTTAAGAAGGGACCAAAATGGTGAGTTGGTCAATGATCACCCAGATAGTATCATGTCTCTTGGATGTACGTGGTAAACCCATCAGAAAGTCCATCGATATCCCTTTGGTAGTAGGTACTAGTTATCCACGGCCACTTGGATAAGGGTTCGGTAATCCATAGATAACCTCGATCATTGGGTCTTACTAAGACCTTCCTCTACAATTATCCCACCTACACCCTCAACTCGTGAAGCTCAGTTAAATACATCTGATAAACCGATACTGATATCGGTGCCATCTCGGGGTATAGAATGATGTAGAAGTCCATCTCCCTGTGGAGAGGTAATCCTGGAAACATCTTCTGAAAAGACTTCCTCTCACTCTTCCACTACTTTTGGGAACTGAAAACTTAAAAAATCCACTTCCATGGGGGTAAGGATGGCCGACTCAAGTGTAATCAGCTACACCCTTCTATGCATGAGTTTTATCCCGTGTTGTCTGGGTTTCCTTTTTTTTCCGACCAAGGAAAACTACATTCCAACACTGCGTACATACCACATCCTTTTCTCCTAAAATAGTCAACCAAAGCATGAACTATGGATGAACAATACATACCCAAGCTAACATCGTAAGGCCTCAATGATTTCCCCAAGAGGAACCAACCAAAACTTTTTCCTTAAGGTTTAGATCACACCATCAGCATAAGTGTGATTATCGAGTCTCCTCCCATAGGTATCTCCAAACGTAAGGGTCAAGTCAATGGTTTAACTGAAAAATATAGGTCTTGAACAAGATTCATGATAATAAATAATGATTAGAACCTATGTATATTATTATGGAATCTAATTGTAGACAAATACTATACCACAAATCATTCTTGGAGCCCTTGGGACATGATCCTTGCCCACATACATCTACCCCCTTCCCTTGTCCTCTAAGTCCCTGAGCCTAGTGTGGACCACATTAGGGTGGTGGTTGTAACATGTTGACATGTATACTACCTCATTCTACTCTCCCAGCTCCTCTTCCACGTCTTCTACCCTATAGATTAATATATCCTTGTCACTGTCTCTACCCTGGTGGCCCATCCATTGTTTCACTGTCAACACGACGGACTGGACAATCTATAATGAGATGTCCCCTACCATCTTTTGAAAAACATTACCTCTTTCTAGACCGATTGGACTAACCCTATGAGCCTTGAGCTATAGATCCCTTGTCTTGGGACCTCTTCTCAAAACATCTCAAACGTCCAAGTCTCTGAGATTGACGTTAGCTTCCATCTTTCCCATTGCTAACATTGACTGGTTGTATCTGCTCAGCCAAAGGAATTTCAACCAAAAAGGTTCTATCTAGCACCCTAGAATAATTAGGAATGCAAAGAGGAATCATGTTGGCTCAGATGTCCCTAAACACATATTACTCAAAGGTCCAAGCCCTAAATAATCGTTTGTATCATATTCATCATGCACTTGGAAAGGTTGGTATACCTCGATGAATACTCAGCTACCGACATGTAGTCCTTCCGAATCTATAGAACCTCTTGGGAATGCATAGCATTTATCTTTTATAGAAAGATCACCTTCTCTGAGAAAGGAACTCAAGATCTGCCCATGGAAAATTCACCTCATCATAAGATCAGATATTCTAAACCCTTCCATCGCCCTACTGAGTCACAAAGAAGGTTCACTTCCAGGACCACCATCTGATCTAATGGTGTCCTAAATAGATGGAAAACTCAGTCACCACCTCAATCTAGTCCTTAACCGCCTTTGAGCCAGGATCGCCTCAGAACCTAAGGGTTCTCTGTCGCTAAAACTTGTGAAAAGCACTTAGCACGCACATCTCATCCATTGGTACTACGAGTACAATGTCCTACTCCACAGGTGGTGGTATAGCTGGTACACCACCCAATGGTGTGGTCTCTATTAATAACCCATATACCCATCTCTTCACCCCACAGATCATCCTCTTCATCACGTGGTGGAATCCTAACTGGATGTCTATGTGGAATCATCTTGAAACCAAAAAATATGTACCATAATCAATATAGTATACCTATTTAGCTGCCTCAAGAACGATATGGAAAACTCAACCAATTACTATCCAGATCATGTACCATCATTTTTTCCCTACAACTAGTGTTTTTATGTACCAAGTCAAAAAGAAAAATTTAGGGTCTTGGAGTATGGATATGTCGTCCTCCGTACCAAAACTGGATTCCTTGGCCTGAAATCTGAACTCGAAACACTTAACACTATTACCCCAAACAAAACTAATAGACTTTGGTTTTGTAAGGTAGAACTGAACTCCTTCGATACCACTCTATCATGACCTGTCCACTAGGTCCCATGTTGTGACTACCCCTAGCCTACCTCTGATAGGACAGGGTCTGGAGACTAGCGCAGAGTAGGCATATCCCATAAATGGGAGGCATTTTCCTAAGAACTTGTACACACACACCCAACTGAAAGCCACGGGGGTGGAGAGTGAAAACACTATGTAAATAAAATCCATGCACACAACTACAACCCCAAAACAGAGTATGACAAAAAGTAAAGTAGTAAATTACAACTGGGCTAGAATAAAATTCCACTAAAAGAAAGACAATTGTAAATCCCGACCCACAAACAAGGGTACTGAAGCTATTGCAGGAAGCTACCGGAAACACAACTGCTCATTTGATCTCACAAAGAATCACCAGGTCCTAGTCCAGGTCCTGGTCCTGCTCCATATAAGGTTCCACTAAAGCATTGGTAGTCTGCACAATACAAAACATGTGTGGGCAAGGTTTTTGAATGGGTGAATAAAACAATACTCAGTAAGGGACCCCAAAAACCAAAAAGCAAAAGACCACAAAGGAAAACACCACTAAGAAGGTGCAGTAAGATCATCACAGGTATATGTCATCAACACATATAATAATAACATCCAGGTATACTCGTAAAGGGCTCCAAGATGCAGCTTATCATCCATTTCCAACCATATGGTTCCATGCGTAGCATACTCGATTTCATAAGATCCCACTCCTCAAGCTATCTGATAGTATCCATATAGAGAAAGTCTACCAAAGGAATATTAGAGAACATCTGGTCTTGATACATCACAAAGTTTCCCTAAGAAATCTAGTCTCACTGAGACAAGAAGTCTTGATATCACATCCAATCCTTTATCATGGGATTCTTCTCAAGGAATGCTCGTCCTGATAGGACTTGATCCTTTAGCCATCAATTCATTAGATACCTACGTAAAGAGGTCCTACTTCTTTAGGCCCTACCCAAAGATAACTCACTAATAACTACATAAATTACAATGCTTCAGTTGTAACACTGAACATCTTTTACTACTGAGGGAATCATCCCCAATGATTCATTGAGGTATTCTTGTCTATCAAGCCACTGAGGTCCATTCAGCTACTGCTCATCTGTCGGGCCACTAAGGTCTGTTTGGCTACTACTCGTATGTTGGGCCACTGAGGTCTGCTCAGCTATAGTTCATCTGTCAGGACACTAAGGTCTTCTCAGTGACTAATCATCTGTCAAGCCACTGAGGTACACATAGCTACTCATCTATCGGGCCACACAGTTTTTCACAACTACTCGTTAGTCGAGCCACACAGGTCTGCATGCCTACTTGTCTTCCAGTCCATACAGGTATGCACGACTATTCTTCTGCCATGCCACGTAGGTCTGCATTCCTACTTTTCTGTCGGTCCACACAGGTCTGTATGCACACTTGTCTTCTGGGATACTGAGGTCTTCTTGGAACTTTCTTATCATCAAAGCCAATCGTAGGATTTCCGGTCATAGAACGCTTGATTCTAATAGAATCTAGTAAACAATCCATCAGTCATAACTCAACCTCCATGAAAACTCACATGGATTATATCAAAACGTTTGAATTATCATGAGGGTCCCAACGCTGCAAACGGCACATCGATCGGATGTATGATTTTCAAGCTATAACTATTTTACTAAAAAGTGTTCGGTTGGATCCAGGTTCGCTCAGACCCGATCGGACCGACTAGACCCATCTCGGGTTCCACCGACCCGACCTGGTGTATTGGGCCTAGCCCAGACCAGTTGGTTCATGGGTTTGGACTGCTGGGTCGTAAGTCTAGCCCATTGGGGCGACCCGACTCAATGGGGCGGGTTGGTCTGGTTTTCCTAGGACACGACAAGCCCCGTGGGTCACCACCATGGTCCAATCGTGCGATGCGGAGCAGTCACCACTCGAAGTCATTTTCGGTGTCCCATTCCACCACCCATGGCTTCCTCTATGTGACACCTTCTGGTTTTCGCCCACGTATTGCCTCTACAACGCCGCGGCCAACTGGACACTACCTCCTCTGCCTGATACGATGCCCCACCGATGTAGTGATCCTGTACCACCATGGTTTTCCAGTCGTGGCCTCCTTCGTTGCGGCACACCACTTTCTGCTTGCGGTCGCTACCGCATTTCATCATTTCCTCCTTCTTTAGCCTTTGATCTGGGAGCCCCATGTTGTCATGGCCTCCTGCCATTGTATTCGTCCACTACCACCGTGATCTTCCTCCATGTTGTGATCATCGAGTTGTTGCAGTGATGAAGATTATAGAAACAAAGAAGGAGGGGAGAGGCTTACATGAACACCCAAGGTGGACAGATCGGGCCTTATTCATGTCAGCCTTGATCCATCCATGTAATAATTTATGGGTGGCTAAACGAATATCTAAATCGAATAACTGGTTCAACATGGATCCACTTTCCAAATGTTTTATCCCAGAATCAAACCCATCCCACAAGAAAAAACAACCCGCAGATCAACCAATTAGTGGGTTGATCCGCATTGGTTTTTTAGAAATAAAGAACAAGGGGAATCTAATTCACAAATAATAAAACCCCTGACTTGAGTTGGATTACTTGAAGACGTAGATTGAAGTTGTGTCACCACATCCATCCTTATTCCTACGGTATTCATCGATTCATAGATTTTTGATCGAACCACGATCTTTGATCTGTCATCACTGACGAGAGAGCCTCCTCCTCCTTGCCTTTGGGAAACTCTAGAGTTCGAGAGGAATTATACAGTATTATGAATTCTAATGTTGGTCCATATCCCTGATTAATGGAGGAAACATGTTTCAGCATTACTGTTTCTCTGAGTTGTCGCGCCATTATGCGATTTCATTTATGAAATGAAACAGTTGTCTCATCGCTACATTATAGAAAAACAATTTTGAAAAAAATAAACTTTTTATGTTTATTTTATTTTTCCTTGAAACACCCAAAAATTAACTTTTACTCTAACCCCGTGCTAGTTGAGGATGGACCCTGCCTAAAGAAAGAACACCCTTACGAGCTCAACGGTACTCTCAGATTTCCAATCCAAGTTACCTTTTATGAGTTACTAGAAATAAAATAATCTTTATTTAATTATTTTATTTACGGTCACATCCCAAAAACTAATTTTCCCAATTGGCCCATGTCGGCCAATGTTAGGCTCCGTCTAAGGAATGCACGCCCTCACAAGCTCAACAGTGGTCTTGGATTTTCAATCCGAGTCACTGTTCATGAGTTATATGGATTTGAAAAATAAAATAATTTTATTTAATTATTTTAATTACAGTTATGTCATTTTCAGGTTTTCTCACTGGAGGCCCGCTCTGTAGACCCCCCCGGTTTGTGGTATGTAGACTTTATTTATGCCTTTTTATGTGATTAAAGTGTTTGGTATGAGTTTGGAAAAGGTTGAGAGAGTTTGGACAGGTTTTGGGAGAGTTTGGAGGTGTTTTTAGGGTCGCACAGTTTGAACACAGTTAGGGGAAACCATGAAAAATTCACAAGTAACCGTGCAGGGGGATATAGTGGACTTCGCACGATCTGTGCATAGTTTTCCAAACCGTGCGAGACAACCATGTGGGACCCATTTAGCTCACACATTAAGCATTCATAGAATGGTATTAAAGCAATACTGGGAGATAAATAATGATTTAAAGTAATATTAGAATGTTTTGGGTAGGGTTTGGCTGATATATAGGGATCAATGTTCGTGAATAAGGTATGAGAAGAGGTTCCCTTTTATAGTGAGGGGAGGGACACAAATTGAATAACTTATAATATTTTAATAATATAAAGTAATTTTCATGCGAAAGTGGATAAAAATTGTCATAGATTTGAATATAATAATGTTAAGGTGAAAATCCAACAAAAATGATGTTTAATAATTTGTTTTTTGTTATCGTGAAGCATCATCCCTTTATTTTTATCCCTTTTAATGCATTAATTTACCCTCAACCAAGGTCATAAATATTTACCATGGTTAATATTCATTATGAAAAAAAATAAGTTTAACTTATTACCTAATATTAATTATTATGATTAAAAATACAGAATCCATTTTACAATATTTATCTCCTATAATTTGAATAAATTACTTTTAATATATGTTCTCAAAACGCAATGAAAACCATTTTTAGAAAAATGATTGTTTTATGCATAAATGATTATATAGTAAAATAAAGTATGATTTTGATTCTAAGGGGATTAATTTTATTATGTTAGATAAAAGGATAATTATTTTTCATTCAAAATATACCAAAAACAAAATTAACTATGTAAATAATTAATTAAAATAGAATAATTAAAAATAGTTTTTATTTGAACAAAAACATTACTTATATTTTCTTAATGTTAAGCATATATTTATTATTTGAAAATTACATATTTATATGAATTATATTACTTAATAAATTTATATTTGTTCTAAAAATGGTTTTATAAACATTAAATTTATTCTTACATCATTATAGTGTCATAAAAGTGATAGATTTTGTAAAATTGGTATTTTCACCATTCACCCAAAAATCAACTATTTCAGAAAAATCCCAAAATTTCTCCCTAAGAAAATATTGACATACTAATTTAAAAAATGTAGTTTATTTTTTAAAATAAAATTTATTATAATTGAATAAATTAATTTGAATTATTTTCACGTAAAACACCTAAAAACTATTTTTATGAAGAATGTATTTTAATTTATTCTTATACATTTCCTAGTAAAACAATTTGACGAACATAAAATTTTTATTTATTGAATTAATTATTTTTATTAAGGAATACATATATATATATATATATATATATATATTTCAAAAAACAATTATTCCTATTCATATCAGCCAAACCACTAGCTAAGTTATAATAGTTATATTTAAATAATATTAATTTTTGGTTCATTTATGCTCAGGGTTTCATGTGGTGCACAATATCAAAGGTAGTATTCATTTAAATGAAACTAAAATCTTAGGGTGTTATATTCTACCATACGTATAGAATTTTTTTTTTTAATTTTAAATCATTTTTATCATATCATGACATTTTAATGAATTTTAATTCCTATGTTAAGACTAGGGAACTTATAATTTCATAATTAAACAATATGTTTACCTTTATAAGGATTCCACTTCTAAATGTATTTCCAGAAGATTAGCTTAATAATTAATTAATACATTCTACACAAAAAATGATTGATTTATCATATATTTCTTGAATTTTTGGAATCAAAATAATATAAATTTACTTAATTCAATTCAAATTTCTAATTGAAAATGTTCCCCTTTGATTGATTATTTCAATCAGTTTCCACTGATGATTCTAACAATGAATGAAAAAGAGGAATTTCCATGCATTAATCAAGAAAATAAAACATTAATGGATCATATGATTTATAAAGGAATGAAAAGATATTTCACCTATCTAAAAATTATTAGAACATGTTAAGATAATAATCGATATGAAAAATTTTTCTTATGAAGAAGTAATACGTTATTTTCTAAAACATAAATAATAAAATGCATAGAAATACTAAAATACTTTAACATATAAATTATAAAATAAGTAGTTCATAGTATATTATTTTTTTGTTTCATATACTAATTCCTAAATCCTTAAATATAATTAAACACAAAAATCAGGATTATATCAATGCTAAAAAGGTATAAAATCCATGTTTGAAAATATGTAATAGTTATTCATCTTAAAAGAAGCCTCTCAATATATTTTCATTATAACAAGATTACTAAAAATTTTATTGATTAATAGTTCCTTAAAGCATCAATGATTAATTCAATATCTGTGAAAAATATAAAAGAGTGCATAGACCTGAAATTAAGAAAAGCATGATTTTATGATCAATGTACCTACTATAAAAAGGTAAGCGATTTTAAAATCATCTATAGTAATTTCATAATATTGGACTTGATCCCTTATCATTTTCTAATGAAAATTCCCCTGACATTATGATAATTCGTTAGTGTATTTCCCCATCTCCATACAGTTGAAACATTGGACATTAACAATTTCTTTCTCAGCCTTGTATTCACGCACCTGATGGAATTTATCTCTGTACATGAAGAAAAGTACCATTCCCATCAAGAAATTACTAGTGTATTTCATTCCAAAATTATCAAATGTGTGAATTTCCATCCTTCCCTTATTTTTATTTTCTTCATTTATTGTTTCTTGGTACTCATTCATCTTCTTATTATCTTGATTTTCATTGAAAATATATGACTTGGATAATTCTTTCTTCTTTTTTTTAGAATTTAATACCATATCATCATATGATGAAAACATTCAAGAGACTAGTTCCCTTCATAAGTTTTTATTAATCCTATAAATGAAATTTTCAATATTAGTTTTTTGATTATGTATACAGTTTATTGAATGTCTTTCTAATCATGTAAATTTTTTCCTCATAATTAGCAACACTTTCCTCTTCCTTATGTCATATATTGAGTAATTTCCTTCCCACATTAACTCTTTGCTCATGATTAAATTATTTGTCAAATAATATCTCTATAAAAGTCTTCCATTTCATTATCATTATATCCTCCTCCTAATTTTTATTTTGAATAAATTAACACCATTAATCAATATCTTCTTTTAAACAATACATTTCCACAATAACCTTCTCTCATTCACCAATTCTTAAATCCATAAATATATTTTCAAGGGACTTGATCCACTATTAAGTTATCAATGGATTAGTAGTTCCATTAAAGGATTGAGTTTTCTACTTCATTAAGAGATCACACATCAATAAATCATGTTGTGAAGTAATAGGTTGTTTCATATGGAAAGGTTATTAGTCATAACCTGAGTCGAGTGTCCTAATATAGTCATAATATACTCCACTACCACACTATACATATTGAATTTCTCATGAGGGAAGTCACTATATTGATTATGGGTGTTGAAATGTTTTATATTACTCTCATTAGGATCAATTTATAAATAATGACATATGCTATATTAACTTATAACATTATTAATCATAGTATATAATTGAAAATCTGGTATAATATCGATCAAAATTTTAAAATTTATACATAGCTATTATCATCTTCATAAGATTTGTATATTTTTGAATATCTTAAAATCATGAAAATGTTTTCAAATCTTTCATAATGGTTCATAAATATAATGTGAATCAACCAAAGTATATCCCCGAAGAGTTTCTAGCAAGGTGTGTAGCCTTAAACCCACTTATTTTCCACCGATTGATGATCGAGATGATACTCAAATAGTATTTTTTGGGATTTTTACCCTATATGAATCTTTTTCATAGCCACATCCAAATTTTAGTATTTTGATAGTGATATCATTTCTAGGAAACCACATATTCTCTAACTTATAAAAACAACACAAAATTACCTTATACTAAGACATACACCTAGAGTCTATCATAGGGGTATGTTCACCAATATATGTTTTTATAAACCTAGTTTCCAAGGTTTTTACTAAACTTGATCTGATACAAACTATAACACTATGAATCTAGTATCCCAAAGTCGATGTTTACATTAATACATTACTGCAAGATAAAATGGATCTAACCGTGAAGATTTGATTAGTTTATCAGTCTAGGAAAACTAGATACATACATGATTCTCATATCACATTGGATATATATATATATAATTGAATAAGAAACATTCTTTAATATTTAAAATTATTCAAAAAATCCTTCTACATGTACTAGGGAAAGTAAAACAATAAATAACGAGCTCAGATACCCAATAGGGTTATGTATAATGGAAGTTATCATGAGTAAATAAATCGTAATCAATATGGAAGAGTGGATAATCAAAACAAATTTAATTCAATTAGTAACTTGGGTTCAATGAACATACAAGGGTAATATCAGCATAGAAATCATATACATAATTGAAAATATATTACTACTAAATTAAATTCATAAATTTATACATTCATGAACTTCTCATTAGGGCCTTGTCCAAGTTATCATGAATATTACCATCAAGGCCCCTCAACCAAGATGTCACTCGTATTAAATGGTTAAGTTTAAAACAAATACCCAACTAATGTGAACATTTATTTTGCCTCATTAGATATTTCAATTAATCCATGGGATATCTACAATCGGTGCTCACTGGTCACTTGAATTTCTTTTTCATTCCTCATATTTTTAATGCATAATATAATTCATTCTAAAAATGACTTATAAATCAAACTTTATCTACATTTAATCAATAATATAAAATATTTCCCCAGTCAATGAAATAAAACAACATGAGAATAACCCTTCCAAATAAATAAGGTGGATGGTATCTTTTGAGTATATCCCTATTAAATCATAATAATTATCAAAGGATGTCGATGTAGATAAAAATACCATTAAATTAGTATTAGAGGATTTATTTGAAAACATGAGAAAAATATCCTTCTATTTAATAACTTTCTAAATAAAAAATTCCTAAAATTTTAAGAAAAATATTTTTTGAAAATAACCATTGAAACTTATAAAGGAATCTTCAAATAAAAAATATGGTCACGATGGTGGGAAAATTCATTCATGTAGTATATGTTAAAAGATAACATTATTTTTTTTCACTTTTTGAGAATGTTAAGAAAATGAATTATATGATTTATTTTAAATAATAATTTTTATAAAATTAAAAATGAATTAAAATATGGTTTAAAATTACATTAAGAAATATTTATATAATATAAAATAAAATTCATGAAATAATTTTAAATAACATAGGTATGGAAGAAAATTTTCATCAACCAAAGAGTAATTAAGGATGAATTTTCTTTAAAATATTTTATTGATAATTCTAAGTAAAAAAGAGAGAAAATGGTAATATTAACTAAAAATTAGAGTAATTTAAAGATGGTTTGAAAATATATTTGTTTTAAAGGATATTATAATGTAATTAATTTAATAAAAACATAAATATAAATAATCTCAATTGAAAATATGATTGTGAGATAAATCCTTTCTATTTCGGTACCTTTTAAATCAAAACCCCTTAAAAGATAAAACATGAAGAAAAAATAATTTATACCATGAATAAATATAGATTCATGATATAAAATTTCAAAGGGGTGGTATATACACCAAGTAAAATAAATTAGGTGTATAATCTAAAATAGTCTCATTGAAGTGAAATGAGATGAAATTGACCAAACCTCAAGTCAAACTTGCTTCATATACACTCTTAACCTCCTATATAATAAATTTATGTATTATAAATCTATAATATAACCATATTCATAGTTATAATACCATATATCATTAACTTATAACATTTTATCACCTATTTATTAACAATTATTTATTAACATCACCATCCTAGGTGTTAACTATTTAATTTTTCAAACAAGATTCAGTTTAGTAGTTCTAGTCCATGAATATTGGTCATGGTTTTATCATATAATTTTTTTAATAATTTCATAATTATCATTTTTAAATATTATATATATATTTATATTCATTCATCAAAGGAATATTTGACAAATGAATCATGTCGCGTCGTGGAGGCCGTAGTCCACATATACACATGAACTGTGTTATCATTTTCTAATAGATGGAAGGGTAAGAAGGTAGATGATATAGTATATTTAAATAAAAATAATTTTTTATTGAATATCATATATATTCACTAATTACACATTTATAATTTTCTAATTAAAAAATGGTGAAAAATAATTATACCACTATGTGGAGGCGGCAGGTCGCACATATGCATGATCAATATTTTCATTTTCCATGGGATAAAAAGGCAATGTAAAATAGTTTTTACATATTCATAATAACATATTAGTATATTGGTGATAGTATATTCATTATTTTAGGATTTATACAGATAATTTAAAGGAAGTATAAAAATAAATAAACTTTGAAAGGGTTGGGTAGGACAATTACATCTTCTTTGAGAGACCTATATTGGCTTACACCTTAATACTTATTAGTATGGTTTTAGGGTAATATATGGAGATAAATAATGAATTAAATGAATATCAGAAGGTTTTTTATAGGTATTATTTTATCTAGATGTCGTGATGTTTTTTAAATAAGGGAGTATAAGAGGTTCCCTTTTATAAGTGAGGGGAGGGACACACTTGAAATTACTTAAACAATATTAATAATATAATGTCATTTTCTTATGAATATGTCTTTAAATTATCTTATATTTTAATAATATAAGTTTAAGGTATAAATAAAAAAATGTTGTGGTTTAATAATGTTGTTTCTGTAATCTTGAATCCTTATCCATTTATTTTTAACCCTTTTAACCCATTTGACCCTCATCTAAGATGATAAATATTTACCATGCTTGTTGTTCATTATGAAAAAAAATTAAGTTGTAATAAATATATAATATTAATATGATTTTAAAAAATATATAATATATTTTAAATTATTCAACTTCTATAAGTGGTAAAAAATAATTTTAATATATATTCTCAAAACACAATGAAACTTGTTTTTAGAAAAATTCTTGTTGTAAGAATTAAAATGATTTTTAAGAAAAATAATGTATAATGTTTTTTATAATAGAATTAATTGGATTATTTTAAATAAAATGAGAATTATTTATCTTTAAAACCAAACCATAACTGAAATTAACGTTTTTAATACTTGATTAAAATATAATAACTAAATAATACCAAAATCTAACCTTAAGATAAAATTTAAATACTAATTAAAAACTGAATTAATTTTTTATAAATAAAATTTCTAAAAATGGAAGAAATTAATTTGAAATATTCTCAAATAAAACACCTAAAAATCATTTTTATGAAGAATCTATTCTTATACTTTTTCTAGTTACAACAATTAGATAAATGAAAGCATTTTTTATTGAATTAATTATTTATATTGAGAAAATACATTCTATATATAATTAATAAGTTTTATATTCCTATTTATAAATTTAAATGTGATAGATAATTTATAACAGTAATATTTAAATAATATTATTTCATGATCTGTTTAAGCTCTGGGTTATGTATGGTGCATGCTATCAAATTTAATATTAATTTAAAGGAAACTAAAATCAGGGGTGTGTTACAATATATATTATATTTTAAAACATAAATCATATCCTCTCAAGATGTTTACAATTTCCCAAGAAGCACTGAATAGGAATTTGGAAACTCTATAAAGAATATATAAACTAATAATTGTGTCAATTACATAAGTGGTACATTTTAAGGTTATCTTGTGAAACATAATATTTTTCATGATCTTAGTGCACCATATGCACAGTAAAAAAATATGTGTCTAAAAGAAATAATATAATATTGTTTGATATGGTTCAAACTGTGTTGATTGAACATGATATTTATCAGTTCTTTTGGTGACAATTTATCAGTGAAGTAGTCCATATCCAAAATTGGTGATTTTAAAAACCAAATTTAGATATGAATATTTATGAGATGTATTATAAGAATAACCCATTTATGAATCATTTAATATTGTTTTTTGTCCCTTTTATTGTCAAAGGTGAATTTGAGAATCTTGAGAAGTTTTATCAAATAGGAGTTGATGGAATCTTCCTTAGATGGCCTCAAAATGTAAGAGGGTAGAGATTCTACAACAAGAAAACCAGAAGCCTTTTTTATTTTTATGATATGATAGTATTGGAATATTAAGAATGAAAACTCTTTATAGTATGATGTAGATATATGTGGAAGTGAAGATGAAGTTATTTCTATTAAAAACATGTTAAAGTATCTAATATAATTGATGAAGTAGAAGTTTTATATGATGAATATGTTGATTCAAAAACTTCAATTGATGGTGGAAAATTGAAACTTGTCTCATCAAAAGTCGAGAAAGTGAGTTGAGTATTAAATTATCATTGCAGATCAAGGATAATATGTTTACACTAGAAAACCATTGATTATAATTTCACATACCTATTTATTTTCATAGGTTGGTCTAAGAGATGTTGAAGAAGCATTAGAGAAACCAGAGTGGATTGATTCCATGAATTAAGAATTAGATCAAGTTGAGAAAAATAAGAAATGGGATCTAGTTTCCAAACATAAATATAATAATTTGGTATAAAAGTAGGTTTTTCGAAACAATATTAATGAAAATTGTGAAGTTGTAAGAAATAATGAAATATTAGTTTTTAAGGGATATTAATATGTAGAAGGTACTGACTTTGACGAGTACTCAACACCAATTTCAATACTTGAAACCATCAGAATCTTTCTTGTTATTACTGCACAAAGGAAATATATTATTTTAGAATTTAATTTAAATTCATCCTTTTTAATTGATATCTAAAAGAAGATGTCTATATTGATTGGCCAAGTTGTTTCATTCTAGTAAAGGAAGAAAAGTATTTATTCTTGTTGAAGAATTATTTATTAACACAATCCACAAGAGATTGTTATTCAAAGTTTTATTCCTTTTTAAATAATATTAACATTAAAAAGGTAAGAGTGTATATAAACCTCTACATAAAATAAAATCAATAGGATTCTATCATTTTGACTATTTATATCGATGATATCATATTTTTGGGTAATAATCAAAGATACTGTGAAGGGTTTTTAAAAGTTATGAATATGTTGTTTAAAATGTCTATGATGGGAGAAATTATAAAATTCCTTATATTACAAATCCCTCAAGAGAATGATCATATTTTCGTACCATAAAAAATATGAAAATTATATACTTAAAAGATTTAGAATAAACTATCCAATCATGTTTCCAAACCAATCTCAATGGGAAAAAAGATATTTAAGGATGGATTTGTAGGGTATGTTGATCCTAAAAATTTTATAACATTGATTATTAGTCTTATATATTTAACATATTCTAAACTCATCCTTGTTTATTTTTTTACCCTATGTTATATATTATAAAGTGCACCAAAAATATAAAATTTTTAGGTTGTAAAAAAACTATTAGATACATTAAGGGAAATGTAGATTATTGGATAAAGTATGATACTACAGGAATGTTTAATTTGATTTGAAATATAGATGTAGACTAGGAAGGCTACAAAAATGATAGATGATCCCCATCTAGTGGAGTTTTTTTTAGGGGAGAAGGATGTACGAGTTTCATAAAAAGAAGAAATTTTCAGTGAATATCAACATTACAACAGCTGAGTACGTAGCTGCCAATCAGGATAAATCATAATTAATGTTGATGAATACATAGTTGGAAGACTTGTAAGTTAATGTGAGGCTAACACTTCTCTTAGGTTCTGATAATCAAATTTCTATTAATCTAATAAAAAATATTGTGTAAAATTCATGAAAAATCACATTGATATTACATAACACTTAATCAAGGATTTTGCGGAAAAAAATTAAATAAGACTAAATTTTATACCAATGGTGGAATGGACGGATGATATTTTCACTAAACTACTTCCAAAGGATAAAATTGATAAACTGAGGTTGATAATGGGGTTTCAACCTCATCCTCTACAAAGCTAAGGTATATGAGTTCATCTCGTATCTCATCTTATATTTGGATATTATTGTTAAAAGAGGAAAAAATGATAATATAAATCTATCCATTAATATATCCATTACCTTTTTAGAGATAGAATATATTTATAGGGGTATTTAAAAGGAGTAATATATGATTTTATCCTTTTATATATGTGAACTATTTTAAAAAGTTTTTTGAAGTGAGTAAAGGATCTATATCTTATAGGCTATAGTTAGTTTTGGGTGTGAAAATGTGATGGTGATATTTTTTGTAATAAATTTATGGATAGTTAACTATAACTTGATTTTTAGATATTCACTTATTTATGTTTCCTGGTTTACATAAAAATTCAAATATAGAGATTTTTTAGACTAATAGGTTTTATGTTTTTGTAGTTGTATGGATGAATAAATTGATGAAAAAGAAGTGATAATATTCATGGTTTTGTCTTTTATTGTCAAAAAATAAATCATTTTTTCATATAGGACGAGTTTTAAAATCTAATGATATATAATGAAGTGTTATTTTAAGGTTCAAATATCATGATAATGGCTTTCATGATTTTTTAATAAGTTTTTAATGATTTTTTGAAGAAGGAAGATGGTTTCATGGTGGGGAAGGATAAGTCCATAAACTAGTTGAAGAAGTTCATATCCACATATATGAATATTTCTATATGCTCTACATAATGGAATATCATTTTACTGGTTTTATTTCATTGGTGAATTTATATTTTCGAATACACTATAGCATATCTAAATGTTCAAAGAAAGATAATTTGATATTTTATTGGTTAAGTAGGAGAATTTGAATACCAGAATTCCCAGCTGTATATTTGAATTTGTCACTAAGTTTAATGTTTCATGTATAATAATTTTCTATAGATTTGAGTTTTCAATGTAATTGAATGATCCATGGATTAGTATAAAAATTTTAAAGTTAATATACCTTCTATATAAAGGTAAAGAAGAAGAATATAAAGTTATCTTTAAATAATTATAAATTAGGTTATTCTCTTGTTGTAAATGTCATTTATTAATACATCACAATGTGATTGTGATTCAAAAGAGGTTGTTGAAGAAAAATGGATTTTGAGTAAACAAAAAACAAATCAATGATAATGTTGTAAAGAAGATCAAGGGGTTTTTATAGCTTAAGTGGAGTATAATACTTTGAAGTTGGGAATAATAATTTGATTTTGAGTGCAATAATTTGATACTAATCATAATACATTGAAGTTGAGAATAATACTTCTAAGAATAATAGAAAAATATAAGTGTATATCTTAACTGAGGTAAAAAATGGAAAAGGCATGAGAATAATCCAATAAAAGATGGGAATGATACTTTGAAGCTGAGCATAAGACTCTAAGTGGATGACTTGACCGTGGCAGAAAAATGGTAATGTCGTGATTATAAGACATTATCTAAGCATATGAATTCTACATAATCCTTAAAGACTTGGAGAATTAGAGTTGTCTACTATTATGATGTTATTTATTGGAAATGACTCAAATATTGATGTTGGTCAATCATATACAAGAGTTTTTAAATGTGAATATGATTTTTAAGGATTTAATGTTGAAGGAATGCTAGTTTAAAGGAGGATGAAGAGGTCATGATATTTTTGTAGGTTTACATGTAGTTAGAATTACTTATGGAATATATTTCTTATTGAGTTATTATGAAGACCAGATCCAAGAATTATAGATATTTGAATATGAAAATATTTATGTGGTTTCATAAATAATTTCATAAAATATAAATATAAGAGGTAAAAAACATTGAACATTATATAATTTACATATTTTTTTGATCTTATGGGGTGCGTATATGGTGTAATCTTGAATTATTTTCAAATCATACCAAGTACTAGGTACTCTAATTGAGTAGTGAACTATATATATTCCTATGTTTCTTTGGGTTTTCTTGTATTGTATGTTTAGTATAATAATTTCTCTATAACAAGAGTAATCGGTTGTATAAATATAGGAAACATAAAAAGAACATACCATTGATTCACCCCCCCCCCCACTCACACCCTATCAATGGTCACATAGATCCTGACAGGCCCTTTAAGTTTTATTTTAAGAATATGGTTGCGGTCTTGAATATAAATAACTATAGAGGAAAATGAGATGGTTGAGTATAGATATTAGTGATTGAGATTGTAGGGTTGTATAACCCAATGGATGTGAAAGGCAAGATATGTAAATAATATACACAAGTTTTAGATTTAGTCTTTATAGTGTTAAATCATTATTTAATAACTCCGACCTCTTTTCATGAGTTTAATCATGCTAAGGAGAGGCAATATTAACCATGGGATCCCTCAACACCCAATATATGTTATTTAAGATTTCTATATGTTATTATTAGTTGTAAACATATTCATAACTAAGAAAATTTTACCTAGTACTTTCTCCTATTTGAAATAAAAACATATGATTTAATTTATATGTTGTATTTATTGTATTTAGTATGTTCTTCCACATATTATTATTTAATGAGAGACATGTTATATTGTTAGATAAATGAAAATTATATTTATATCAGTGAATTTGATTTGAAGGAGAGTTATCAATGGATAGAGCCACATCAAATTAATTCTAAGACAATGAGTCACATACAATCCACAACAAAGGTGAAGAAAAAGGATATTACTAATGTTTTTCAAAATCCCATAGATGTATTTTAAAGGAACATAAAATTTTACCTATATAATAAGAAATATAGTTCATTACAGTGTTGTATCCTCATGTAGGTATAATATATTTTGTTTTCTATAGGATAAAACCAAAAAATATTTTTGAGGTAGGGATTCCTATTAAGGATATTTTAAATAGAGTTTTTATTTGACTCAATGTAAAACCCTGAAATGTACATTTTTTATTCACCATGAAATTTTATGGATGTGTGGAGGTATAAATTGACTATCGATAATTGAATCTAGTATGTATGACGAACTATTATCCTCAAACAAATATTTGTTATCTTTATGACTAGTTGAGTTTTAAATATTTTTTTAAAGATTAATATCTGGTCCTCATATCAACATTTTAGGATTTTATGTGAGGTTACTTTACAGACTTATTTTTGATTTAGGAATTATCACTATGAGTATATTGTGATTTATTATATTCTGAATAATGGTCAACCTATATTCATTGGGTTTAGGAAAAAGATATTTCAACCAAACAGTAATGTTTTTATGATTGTTTATCTAATTATTCATTATCATGGGAGGATCATGTTGAGAATATGAAGATTTTCTAAATATTTTTTATGAGAATAAACTATATAGAAAAGTCTTGAATTTTTCATTATAGATAAAAATAGATCCTTTTTAACATCATGTTTTTTCTTTGTATTGTCTTACTTTAAATCTAGTGAACATTTAAAAATTTCAATAGATTAAATAGCTATTATAAGAGGTTAATATAACGTTTTTATCATATTTTTACCCCATTATTATGACTAAAAAATAAGGTCCAATCCTTTATATAATGACCAACAAATTTTAGGGTAATTATTTTTTAGAGAGAATTTGAATTTTTGGCTGGGGTTAGGGGTCATTTAGTTAATAAAAATTAAAATAGAGAATCTAAGAATTGTAATATCTCTAGGATATGTTTTTGGACATGGAATAAGGATTTGTTGATGGTTCAAGTGCTTGTATGGGCCTCAAAGATGGGTTAGGGTGACCCTGATGCTAGTTTGTGTTGTTGATGATAGATCATACCATATCCTCGAGACATTTTGGCATGGTGAGTGTCATATGAGTTTTTTATTATAGGTGTGGAAGGAACTTCACTTTGGAGGAGGGTACTACCTCATAGAGGTTCTATGTAGAAGAAGACCACATCATAGCATGAAGGGTTTCATTGTGGAGGGGTGGTTTTTTCTGAATCATACCCTTCCATTTGGGCATTGAATATTCCATAGAAAGGAGGGCCATGACATAGTGTAGTATCAAGGGAGAGTACCACACAAAAATTGAGGTGAAAAATCATCGAGGGACCTCAGGAGGTAGGTCATCGGGCTACCCCAAAAGGTGGGTTGCACCTTGGAGGCATGTGCCATTCCATGCTTAATTTCTAGAGATGGGCATATTTATTGTAACCATGTGGGTTCCGCTGGAAGGATATATAAGTTATGTAGATTGCATTGTGAACCCTATGGACATGATGCATGATATTCCCCATCAATTTTTTAGTATATAAAACTAGTAATTTAATAGTTAGACCCTCTTTATTTTTATTTTCAAGAGTGGTGCAGGAGGATGGAAATTAGGATGACTCCTCCCCCTCACATTCCTCAATTCAATCCTCCCTTGATAGGGTGGATTGTGTGGAATTATTACAATTAATTTGAGGTATGAACACCTCTTATTCATTCCATTATGATTCTCCTTGGTTGTCACTTTTTTCAATGGTTCCCAAGATAGGGTTTCAGTGGTGATTTACCTAGATCTTGCTGAAATCATCCTGATTTGATGGTTATTTTTCCTAGAATGGCTAGGGGAGGTTTTAAAAGGATAAAGACATATATTTACATATGGTTTTGGTGAACCAATGATTCCTAGTGTGTTTTATGGAAATCATTCCATTTAGTTTAATTTTAATAATTAATTATAAAATTTTATAATTTATTATTTTAGTGTTTTGGCATGTGATAGGATCTTGGGTAGATGTACACTCTTGGACAAGGGATGTACGAGCATTAATGAAGCTCAGTGGAGCTTGATGAGGGGTCAACTCTAGTATTAAGGCAGGTAGGCACTATAACACAATTCTATATACTTATTTATTCATGAGGGTGCATTCCTCCATAACTACATGTGTTTGGATAGAATGAATAAGGATTGAGGGAGCCCTTAGTAAGTAGATCAGGTGACATTGATCCCCTAAGATAGGAGTAAGGGAATTTGTGCACATGGGATGCATTGAAATCACCGGAATAATTGATTTCAAATGGGAGAAGGTGTTGATAATTATTATGATAGTACTTGGGTAGATCTTGGGGTAAGCGACGTGAATCAGGTAATCTATTTTAGTTACCTAATGTTGGTGGTAGGAATAAAAGTATTGGGGATTTTTTAGGATAGGATGGATGGTCATGCATCACATGTGGGATGCGATACTCCCTCATGTGGTAAAAAACATTATTTTTGTGTGTGAAGAGTGGGATGATTCCTATGGAACCTGAAGCATGTGATAGAGATTTCTTCCCACTAGGTGATGGGTTGAGTGGTCTCCCCTAGAAAATGCCAGATGCAACCCATGTATAGGTCATGGGAAGTGCACAAGGACCTTGTATTAGGATTCCAAGGGGGTTATATGAGAATTGGAACCTTACTATTAAGGATATGGTTATATAGATCCGACAATATATAATGTTATCTAAGGGTTAAATACATGATTTAATGTTGATAGTTTTGGTTGAGGGGATAGGTACTGAGTAACTTGCACCCTCCTGATGAGCTAGTGTGTGGTGTGGTGGGTTGTGGGATCTATTATCTATTACATTTTTTCATTATTTGTAACCCTCACCATGAGTTATAGGGGAAGGAGTCATGGATTGGACCTTACCTAAATTGGGAGGGTGGTGTTTAATTTGTGACCCCATCCTGAGTGATAGGGTGATGGATGATCTGGTATCACTACTGGAAAACTAACCTATACCAACGGTTTGGAACCGTTGGTATAGGCCTTAAAACCGTTGGTATAGCCTATACCAACGGTTTGGAGAACTGTTGCCAAGTAAGTCGTTGGGATAGGTCTATACCAACGGTTTTGGGAAAACCGTTGGTATAGACCTATCCCAACGGTTTTGGAAACTGTTGGTATAAGTAATATGAAAATCTATACCAACGGTTATGGAACCATTGGTATATGTATTTCAAAAAAAACATTCGCTTGGATTTGATCCCAGGACCCCCTGTTTATCATTGAATGACTTAACCACTAACCTAAAATGACTTTTGTGAACATAATTACATAAATATATATATGTATTGTCATAATTATTTTAAATTTTGATTTATATAATGTTCTTGGTAAGAAGATATGATAAAAATTAAAAGGACCTATACCAACGGTTGTCAAAACCGTTGGTATAGGTCTATACCAATGGTTTTGACAACCGTTGGTATAGTTCCTGATTCTGGATTCATTTCTGGGGAAGGTTGATATTTGGGGGACCTTTCCCAACAGTTTTGGCAAACCGCTGGGAAAGGTGTCCACAAAGTGGACTTTTCCCAACAGTTTGCCAAAACCATTGGGAAAGGGTATAACTATCCCAATGGTTTGGACAAACCATTGGGAAGTCCATACCCTTTCCCAACAGTTTTGGAAAATTGTTGGGAAAGGTGGCCTAAAAGTGGGATTTCCCAACAGTTTGGCCAAACCATTGGGAAAGGGGACCTATGCCAACGGTTTTTACAAACCGTTGGTATAGAAGTGTTGGGAAAAGTCATATTTCCAGTAGTGTATACACTACCCTAAGTGAGATGGTAATGGATGGAATATATGGAATTACCATGAGTGAGAGAGTACTTTCAGGGACTACCTTGATTGGGAGGTTGCAGGCCCACCTATGATTGTGATACCCACCCCAGGAAAGGGTAGTATTCAAGTTATGACCTCATCCTGAGTGAGAGTGTGGTGGATATGATGTGTTCCCTCCCCTAAGTGGGAGGGATTTCTCAGGTGGTGATTTGAAGAAATAAATATATGGTAGACCCTAACATGATAGTTAAGGTAGACATTGTGATATAGACGTCCTAACCTTGAGTGAGAAAGTATTGGTAGGATTACCTTGAGTGAGAGGTTGAGTCTAGGACTAGGTTAAAGTGTGCTACCCATCACCTATGGGCAGTGGGTGGAATATGGTGGAGGCCATATCCTAATTATTAGAGTATAAGATGAGATATGTTTTTATTATTAAGAGGTGACGATGGGATTCTGGATTGGAGATGAAGTATATGTGGTTGGTTGTTATGATGATATTGTTAGAAAAAGATGACCCTATGGGCATGTGTACTCATTGAGTGTCATGATGGTTTGGTTAGTACATGATGACTCAATGAGCATTTTTTTGTATTTAATTTCCCCATGCATATAGACACATGAGATGATGTATATTAGGGGTTTTTGGTTATTCCTTATTTAGTTATATACTCACACCCTGTATGGGTACCCCGATGCATGTTCAGACCTTATGTATTCTTTCAAGTTGAGCATAATATGTGTAGTTGATTGGGATGGAGAAGGTCAAGGGAATATAAATACTGGGAGTGTATTGTGGAATAGGGATGGTTATAGTTCAATTCTCTATTTCTTTTTATGGTTTATTTTTTATTTAAATTTGGCCCAATGTATGGACATTTGGATGTTTATCTGTTATGAAAATATTATTTGTTATGGAATGTTTATTTATTTATTATGAATATATTGATTATTATATTATATTGAAATATTTGGTTATTTTAGTTATTTATTACACTTTTATTCAATGGAATAGTATCCCCATTGTATGGATTAATCCATCACTAATAATTGGAAGCCTTTGGCATATGGGGAGGCATTCTTGAGGTCATATAGAACATCAGGATGAGGCATTATGGAGAGTCCTATAGACCTGGGTGTTAAAAAGTGGAATCTAATAAATTTTATTGGTTTAATATATGGTTATATAGTAGGTAGGTGGTCAAGGGAAGTGATTAAGATTGTGTTTGACCTTAGACTACTTCTTTACTAACACTTTTTTTGGTGGGAAATCTAGGTTACCAGGGTGAAATGATTATTGTCGTTGTTCTTAATATTACTATTTGGATATTTATACACGTATGAGGTGTGTATTTGAGAAAATTATTGTTTATTTGTCTCTTGTATCATCATGGAAATAGGTTTCGTATATTCATTACGCTTGACATATAGGATTCACTTTAAATTCATATTTCTACATGTGATTGATATCACTAAAGAGAGGATAATTTTCTTTAAGTGTCAATGAAAAATAACATGATGTTTTCCAATATAACTTGTCAGTGAAATTCTACTCAGCTAGATCAAATATGTTCTATTTTATAACAATTCATATTGATATATGGTGGGTTTTCCTTGGTGATGGCTATACAATCCTAAAGAGGATGTATAGTAAATCCTTAATGGGTTATTTTAGGAATTTGATGTCATGAAGGTCACTTTATGATAAATGAATACCCCTGAGAGGTTATATGGGGAGGTTGAGTTTTTTTAGTTGAAGTTTTAACAGAAACCTATATATAATTTTCCCATATATTTTCTTAGTTTCATTCTACATAACCAAACCAAGTGTCTATGATTTTCTTGATATAGTTCATTATTGGGTGACATCATAGTGTATATGTAGATGAGGATACTCCAAGGGGGTTATAAAGGGCATGTGAGAATGTATGGTTCCTTTTAGATGTGATGAACTTTGAGTGATTATATTATAGAAGTTGGTTTGAGGGGGTAAGACCAATTGGGTGCCTTTAATTATTGATTCTAGATGAATTTTTGGGGGTGTGGTTGGAGGATGGGTGGACACTCATGGTTTTTGGATGATGATCTAGTGGTGGGTGATCATGCAGTTAGCCTTGGCATGATTGAGATGCTTTGGGTTATTGGATAAGATTCACCTATGAGATTAGAATGACTGGTGGGTTAGGTTTATGATCCTATCTTATATGGGATGTGTCTCATATGAGAAAAAAAATCCAATTGTTCAATCAGGTTTTAAGGGAGAATATTCTAATTGGGTGCAGGTGAGATCGAGGTGGACCACATGCGAGAACTTATGAAAGGCCTTTATATAGGTTCACTCTACAATGGAAGTGGAGACTTAGTGTCGTAATGGAGTTTGGAAAAACTATTTTTGTGTGAGGTCTATTGTTCATTAGTCATGCGCAATTCTCATTTGGTTCATGGATTGATGAATGAACTTGTTCAAGATGATAATTGATGTGATTGGTGAGATGTGTGTGAATATAATTTTCATAGGGATTGTTGAGAATGGGAGATATCCCTCTATTTTGTGAGGAGACATCATACAAAAATCAAGGTATCATTGTATCATCAATCTGGGTGGCCCTTAACATAAGTGTCCTAGATTAATAGTATAGGTGGGTGTGTCTTGGGAGGTGAGACATGCATATAATGTTAGGGTAAATTTTTTTGGCTCTGAAGGAGTAGTGTAAGGGAATACTTATGGTAAGGATTATTCAATTTTATGTTAGAGGATGTAATCCCCATTGTGACTGGGTTATTTAACATAAAGGATGTGCTTCCTGGAATGTCGAGTATAGGAAGTGGTTGTTGTTTTGTGTTGTCGCTCATGTGTGAGTTAGCGAGTCACATAAAATAATGGAATTTGGTGATGGAAGGAGAATAGTTTTGGAGATCAATGTTTTGTTTTGGTAAGGGGAATGTAACAATGCTTCTCTAGTGGAGAGTATTATATTAGTCATGGAAGTGTGATCTTCATATTGGTAGGTTCATCTACATGGTAAGATTGGCTGATAGATGATTGATATGGAACATGGATTTTAGTGTGTGGAATGATATTATTATATCTAGTTATTTGGGATAATAATAAATTTTGGATTCAGATATATTGTTAGGCAGATTAGGTGCATTTCTATCAAACTTAGGATAGGTCCAAAATGATCTGAGAGTGAGTTAGATTAGATATGTTCCGATGCTCATAGAGGGAGAAATTCTTTTGGTTAGTTGGGAAAAATTTTGATTTGGATATAGAAGTACATCGAGTGGAAGTTTTTGAATTCTATGTGGGTTTTCGGTGGTTACACAGTGCCTTTATATGTTTAGTAATCTTGATCGAGTGAGGTGGTGTAGTTGTGCATTATTGTAGGTAACTGAGAATATTTCAGAGATATCATACAGATAATAAATGGACACTATTTTAGTCAAAAATAAAATTTGATGAGGTGGAAACCCCATCAAGAATATTATTAGACCACTAAAAGTGCCTTTCTGTAGGTGACTTCTATAGTGGGGAGAACTGTAGCTTGGAATCAACTATTTTTAGTGGAGTTTTATAGTGGGGAGAACCATAAGGCTTGATATTAATTATTTGAAGATATCATGGTGTCTCAATAATAATGGGTGTAGTTGAGTACCATCTCAGTATTGGTGATGATAATGATTCAATGGCTTGGTTTCTAGTGAATAGTATTCTTATTAGTTGGAGGTGTGCAATGAAAGTGTGTTTGGTGTTTGTAGATGGAACATGACCACATAGAATTGAATTGGAGACCATGTTAGTTTGAGTTTAATAGATATAGGATTTACAAGGATTCTCTAGGATGAGAAGCATTATAGAGATGATCTTTTAATGTCCTCTTCATTTTAGGGTCATTAATTTTTGAAGGGAATTTGAATTTTAGGTTCATAATAGGGGTCATTTGGAAAATTGGTATTTATATAAGGAATTTTAGAATTGGAACATCCTTAAGAGATATTTTTACATGTGTAATGAGGATCTAATGGTGGCTCTTGTGCTTGGGTGAGAATCATTGAGGGTGAGGGTAGACTAGATGCTATTTTTAGATATATGTAATACACCACACCATATCCTTGGGGTGTTATTGAGTGTTGAGTATTATGGAATTTTGTTTTTGGAGGTGTTGAAGGAATTGGTCCATGTTGGAGGGAATTTCACTATGGCGGTGTTATGCGGGAGAAGACCATGTCATAGCATGAAGGGATTCACCATGGAGGAGGGGATGATCAAGATTGGTCCCCTTCCTTTTAGGGATCGATTGTACCATAACTTGGAATTCCACACTATCACACAGTCTGATGGTAGAGAACCGCAATGCATCCCATGGGTTGGACTGAGGAGGGTCCTCAGAAGTCACACCATTTGGCTTCCCCCTATGGTGGGCTATTCTATATAGCCTTTCTCTATTCCTCATATAGAGGTCACCATAGATAGTTATTAATTATGGGGGAAATTAATTATTTATAAGACTATTATAACTATTTAGTAGTGAATAGGGTTAGATCCATTGGAAATGACTTCAAATATGTGTGTGTGACAATGAAAGTAGAAAAAAACACAATAAAATTAAACAAACACAGAAAACATGAAACATAAGTAATGGAAGTGATGAAAATGATGAAGTGAATGCAATAGTACCTAAGAATGAAAATCAATAAATATAGAAAAAATATCTATATAAAATAAGGAACAACCAAGAGATGAGTTAGGGGAATTCAATTACCTTGTTTTTATTCTATTTTTTTAGTTTTTTATTTTATTTCATCATCCATGCACAAATATCACTATATAAGATGGTAATAAGCTAACCAATTTTTTCAAATGAAAAACCTATATGTGAATGAATCCTATAATTCCTCAACTACAACATCAACTCATCCACCCAATGAAAAAACTAGTTTACATTAAGATCAATTTGTCATTTAATCCTGATGAGCTCCCCTTGATGATCTGACCGCTTCTTATATGGATTCTTAGATTATTAATTAGTTAGAAAGATAAGTGAAACTGAGAATAGTTATCAATGGTTCCCAATGTTTTATAAGTATTTACTACTTGAAAAAAATGAATATGAGGGTATATTCTAATAATACGTTTCATATAAATGAAGATTAATTATTAATAATTGGAATCTCCTTCCCCTACATTAGTTTATCCAATGATCATTCATATTTCGTCAAAAATGATTCAATAAATAAAAAACTGACACCATAAGAGAGAAATGAAGAACTAAGGTGAGATAGTGGTTCTCTATTGAGTGTTTTTATACTCTTTATAGGCACCAATAGTGCTCTGTCACATGCTCCTCGACTCAAATTTCTTTGATCTACAGTAATATCCTTGAGCTATTTTTCAGATCTGTTCTCAGCTTCTAGTGATACTCCTCCAAGGGATTCCCCTTTTTCAATAAATTCTCCAATAGAAATTCATTTTTTCCAATTCTTTGCCTCAAGTTCACAACCAAAACTCCCAAAAATTCTCTATGTCCTCTCTGTGGCACATTCACTGCACATCTATCTCTTCAATGGTGGCACAAGGGTTTATATCCTAACCAAAAATTCTTTCTATAAAATTTTCATAGGAAATAGTGAAAATGATATCAATTATAGATAATGATTATGTGAAAGGCTCAAGGTCCAAGAATTTATAAAAGGGGATAATGCTCAATTCTTCAATAAGTTACCAGTTCTTTCAATAGTCTACTTTTCCGCTTACGAACATCTTACCTGATTTAACCAAACCATTAGAAAGAATGTTAAGTTAACTTCAAGGAAATATTTTATTATTTGAGAAATATCCCTTACACCTCATACAAACTATATAAATTTATTTTATTTATTAGTCTATGTCCTATATTCTGGTATGTGTTCCCAGATCCACTAACTAGGAATTTATCATCAAGGCCAAAAACATTTCTTATATTGAAATCAGTATATGATAATTATCTTACGTGACTTTATATATTAATTTATCTTATAACTAAATACATGTAAAAATATATTATGAGGAGACCTATTTAAAATTTTATTATATGCATGAACTGAATTTATCTTATGACATTAGTCCCAAAATTTATCTTATGGAGAATCCTCTTATATGCATTCACTTAAGGAGACTGAAAAAAGTTAACTTACTCTCCAAACACTCCAAATTCTCTTATGAGTCTCCAAAAAATATGAAGTTATAAATTTAAAATCACAAAATAATCTGATCAAAACATATCTTAAAATTTCTAACATAAATTATCATATGCATCCATTCAATATTGAACTCCTATAACACTTAAAAATGATATTTAAAGTAAACTCTTGAGAAAGAAATGAAGGTTAAGATCTTAAAAAAATCAACCAAAGATCTAATTAGAAATTTCACATCAATGATCAACATTTAAATGATAAAATTTAATGAATTAAAATTTCAATGAAGATGATGAAAAAACATTATTTTCCAATGAAATATCATTTAATCACCAAAAAATCATCAAAAACATCAAAACAATATGGAATACCTAAATAAAATAAAACCCACAATAGGAGGCTAGTGGTGGGACTTTGAGGCATGATATAGAGGGGTTTCACTGAAAATATTCCTCAAGTTGGTGGATTGCATCGTGGCCCCAATGACTACACCGAAGTAGGGTCCTAATCCATTATTTTTTAATGGGGGTATATTGGGAATTTACTAGTATTCTACAAATTTTTGGGTTGGGAGAGGCCAACGAGCCCGTACCCAAGTGGTAAGGGCTCCTGCTTAGCATCCAAGAGACCCGGGTTCAAAACAAGGTGGAGGAGAATTTCCAGGTTACTATAGTAGTACTGTAGAAGTTACTGTTCGGTACTGTAGTAGTTACTGTTCGGTACTGTAGCAGTCGGACTATTCATCTGATTTGGGCCTTCGGGCCACCGGTTTGGGCCTACGGGTCTCCAGGGCCTTCGGGTCTTCAAAGGTATTTGGTCATAGGGCCTTCGGGTCACATAGACCATGGAGTAGCCCAGTTCACACAGAACATGCACCAGAAGAGGATCAGAGCAACAAGAGTAGCAGCCACCAGATACAAAGCTAACCGGATTGGAAGAATGAGAGGGTATGGCATCCGCCATCGGGACCAGGCATCGTGAAGCTTTGTACGAGGAACTGCTAGATGATCAGCAATGAAAGGTGGGTAGCTAGGTGATCAATGACACAGAAAGATGGGGAGGGTCAGTTCAAGTGGGCTAGGACTAAGGGTCATGTATTGGGCATGGTATGTCTCTGGGCCATCGGGTCATGTATTGCGGGTGTGTTGGGCCTTATTCCTTGGGCCTACGGGTCATGTACGGGTTCCCCTTCAACCCTCAAAAGGGGTATTATCCATAATAAAATAAAAAAGATGGCCTTCGGGCCATTCGGGGGGTTGAGAGAGGTGTTGGGTGAGGGTTATGTGTTGTACCTCTTTAGTTTTAATAGTATCAAATCATGTCAAATCATGTTTAGTCGTGTCTTAATTATTAAAATAAAATCTATTTAATTATGACTCTTTATGTTCAATAAAAATTTTAACACATTCTATTGATGTTTATACTATAATACAAGTAGGAAAACATGGTCAAGTATGAGTCACTAGTAGTTTAAGTCACAAAATATGAGTCACCAATAGTCATGAATCACTGAAAGAATGACTCACCAACAGAACAAATGAGTCACCAGTATAATGACTCACTGATGGAACAAATGAGTCACTGATAGAATGAATCACCGATAGAACAAATGATTCACCAACAGAATGAATGAATCACCAAAAGAACAAATGAGTCACTGACCGAACGAACGAATCACTGACAGATACAAGACTGAGTCACCGATAGTATAATTCACTGATATAACAAGTCACCTATAGTAAATGACATAAAATCAATAACAAACTGACACATTGATTAATTGATATAATGAGTCACTGATAGAAGGAATCACTGACGCACTGTCCTACTGATAGAAGGACTTATCGATAGAATGACCTACAATTCAATACTGAGAAAATTTCTTTACTCTCAAAATTAAAACTTTTACCTAATGGTGATTTTGAGTTATTTACTACTACTAATTTACTTGTATGAATTTTTTCATACATCATTAACTTGGATGTCATAGGTACGAGGTATAACTCAAGTTACAAACATGCCTATTATTGACCTTTGTACTATAAAAATAAATATCTTAAGAAAAAAATTAGTAGTGTGTGATATAGAGATAACGTATGATGTAAAGAAAGAGACATACACAAAGAACACTCATTCTTGCTAACTATGAACAAGACAGATTTACTGAGAACCAAAGTCTCAACATTCTTGTAGAAAAAAATCCTAGTGAATAGAACCTTCGAAGAGCATCTCACCTCACTAGAAACCAGAACACAAAGCTTCCACAACACTCTATTTTGGTGTCTGTTTCTAGAAGTATACTCTATCATCACATCTATTACACCTAAGAAGTCCAAAAGCTTCAATTGCATCACACATATCATTCTAAATTTTTTCTTATTGTTTATGATCTATTTTGTACATTCTTATTATTCTTTCGAGCAGTATGTTTATCTGTATCAAAAACACTTACTGTATTCTGAGCTAAGCTATAATATATAATATATCCTCACTCACTCATCTTTATAAACCATTTTTATCCCATGAATAATTGTGGAAGAGGTCCATGTGTGACCTGATTTTACTTTTTTTACCATGAATAACTATGGTAGAGGTCTAGTTGACCCGGATATCTTTGTTTGTTGTTGTGAACCCCAATCCAAGGTGTTGATTGAGTTTATTAATATAAACATCTTAGTGGAAGGTGATCATCAAGTAGAGAGTATTGATTCTCTTCTTGAGTTCGAACCTCTTGTTTTATCTGACGCATTTTTCAAATTTAGTTTTCTCTATTTTCACAAATATTTCAAAGAACTAAATATTACTTTGATAGTTAGTTTTAGTTAGTGTTTATAACTACTTTTTAGTTATTAAATTAATTTCAAAAGTTAAAAAAATATTAAAAATTGGTGTAACTAATAATTAATCAATATTTTTATAAATTAATTGAACATTAAAAACTCTTATAAATATGATACTTCGGTTAACTAGGTTGTTTAAATTTTAAATTGGGAGAATTTTGAAATAAGTTTTTTTATGTAAATTTTGATTGGAACTCAATTCACCCCCTATTGAGTTTCCTACTATGACCAACATTTGGTATCAGAGGATTATTTTTTAATCTTATATTTTTAAATCTTTTTCAAATATTTTGAACTATGATTTTAGTTCTATTTTAAAGATCTCCAAATTTTTGTTAGTTCTAAATTTTTAGATCTTTAAAAACCTATTCTATATTCTTTATTATGGATAATATATTGGAAGGTGATGATAGAAACAGACCTCAATTTTTCAATTGAACTAATTATGTTCAGTGGAAAATTAAGATGAAAATGCATTTATAAAGTGTGGGTTTTGAGATCTGATTTTAAATTGTAGATGAATATAAGATACTTGTTATTGCCAGAAATACATGGGATGACCCAACTAAGGAAATTTTTAATAATAACTGCAAAGATAAGAATTCCTTATATTTTTCATTAGGAGATGAATAATTCAATAGGATTTATGCATGTAAAACAGCCCCTGAAATTTGGTATACTCTAGCTCTTTCACCTAAAGGAACCACTAGTGTTAAGGAAATGAGACTTAACACATGTACTATTAAATATGATAACTTCAAAATGAATCCTGATAAACCTATATCTATCATGTATTTCAGGTTTATTGAAATTGTAAATATGATGATCTCTCTCAGAGAGACTATTACAGCTAAGTAACAAATCATGAGAATTCTCATATGTTTACCAGACAGATAGAGGAGAACCTCAGTGTCAATTAGGAAATATTGTGACATCAACACTTTGCCAGTAAAGTAGATGATAGGTAATATGATGTTGTATGAAAAATAATTTAAAGTCAAAAAAGAAGAGGATGATGAACCAAATAGAAATTCAGTGGCTTTCAAGACCACTTCTTCTTAACAAAAAGAAAATGAGAAGGCAAAAAATTATTCTGAAAGTTCAAGAAATAAAGAATAATCATATGATAGTGATGAGGAAGTGTCTTAATTATCTAAAAGGTTTAAAAAAAATTATAGAAAGAATAAGTTCTTTAGGAATATCATATACAAAGGAAAGTATTGCTATAAGGGAAACTAGAAAAATGATTGGAAGAGAGGTGATAACTCAAATTAGATAGTCTGTTATGAATGTAAGATAAGAGGACATGTAAGGGATTATTGTCCTAAGTTAAAGTATAAAAAGAAATATGAGGACAAGGATAAAAGGTATAAAAATGAAATAAAGTCCACCAAGAGTTCTTTTGAGGATATCTCCAGTTATTCAGAGTCTTCACATGGTGAGAAAGGTGACAAAGATAACATGTGCTTCATGAAAAAACTTCTGAGGTAACCCTTGAATCTCATGTACAAAATTCTTACTATTCTAAAGATTAATCTGGTTTTGAAAACATGACCAATGAGGAAATGTTTGAGCACTTAAAAATGATTTAAGACACGCACAATGAATTAAAAGATAAATATAAAGTTATGAAGAAACAACATGCTCTCACCTCTACTGTTAAATATGAACTTAATATAGAGAAAGAGAAAAATGATTTATTTCTTAAAGAAAATAATGAGGCTGAATTATCAAATTGGCCATTGAAAATGGGATTAGAAAATTTTACCAATGGAAAGAACACTCTTACTCAAATTACTGGTTAATAGGTTTCACCAAAATATGCTACTGGTATAGGTCATCAACGAGGAAAAATAAACTTTGTTAAAAATAATTTTATATCAAAATATGGAAAATTAAGATTTGAATCTAGATTTGAGAAATCTATTGTAAGTTCCAGCAGTAGAAAATCATTTACTACTTCTAGTTTTTACAAACCAAATATAGTTTATTTTTACAATACTCTACAAAATATTTACAGGAAACCCATGGAGCAAGTATGGGTTCCCAAATCATTAATTACTAATATTATTAGGCCCAATAAAGTCTAGGTACCAAAATATTTTCTTGTTTGAATTGTCTTTTTAGTAAGCATTCTTAAAGAGATACTATAAAATCTTATGGTACTTGGACAGTGGATGTTTAAGACATGTGACATGGGACTACTCAAGCTTCAAGAATCTTATAAATATTGATGGTGGGCAGTGACTTTTGGTGATAATTCTAAAGGAAAAATATTTTTCCTTGGCTAAATCGGTAACACTAATTCAATTTTAATTTCCAAAGTAATTTATGTTGTAAACTCGTAATCTTTAGTTAGTCTGGGTTGTATGTAATATTTGAAGCCTACGGGCAATGAATTCCTCTAAGGCCTATGGGCCATGTAATTCTTATGCCTACGGGCCTTGTAAGGGTTCCACCTCACCCCTTGAAAGGTGGATTCTCAAAAATCAATTACAAATAAAGGCCTTCGGGCCATTGGAGTGGAATATTAGCTTTGGAAAAGGAGATTAGGACATCGTGACAATCACAAACTTAGAAATATTACAAGGAAAGGGTTAGTCAAAGATCTACCCAAACTAGAATTTCTAAACAATAAATCTGAAATCCTTATTAAAAGGGAAAATATCACAAAATATCTTTCAAACCGAAGAAAGAAGTTTCAACTTCTCAACCACTTGAGTTGGTTCACATGGATTTTTTTAGACCATCCAAAGTTTCAAGTCTTAATGGGAAGCACTATATCTATGTTCTTGTAGATGAATTATTTAGGTATACTTACACCTTATTTTTAGATCACAATAGTGAATCTTGTTCTTACTTCACCAAGTATGCTAGATCTATAGAGAACCTAAGTGGTCTTTGGATAAAAACCTTAAGGAGTGACCATGGATATGAGTTTGATAACCAGTAGTTTGAATATTTTTTCTCACAAAATAGTTATAGTCATAACTTATCTACTCCTAGGACACACCAACAGAATGGAGTTTTTGAAAGAAGAAATATAACCTTACAAGAAATAGCCCATAAAAGGCTTAATGAGTATGACTTACCTATTTGTTTCTACATTGAATCTGTAAATACAGCTTGTTACATAATTAACAGAGTCTTAATCAGAAAAATTCTTGATAAAACTCATTATGAGTTATAGAATAATATGAAACCCAAAGTTAACTACATCAATTTGTTTGGTTTAAAAGTTTACATCCTTAATACAAAGGAAAATCTTGAAAATTTGCATCCAAAAGTGATGAAGTGATTTTATTAGGTTACTCAACCTCTAGTAAAGCCTATATAGTTTTTAATAAAAGAACCAAATGTGTGGAAGAATTTATACAAGTTAAATTTGATGAAATAGATCCACATGAACCTAAAACACCTCTTGAAAATATTGAGAATGATCTATCCAATTTGGACATAAATGCAAGACCATATGATTCTGTTGTTAAGCATGGTGAAAAATCCTATACTACTGGAAAATCGCCAAACTCTAATCATAGTTAACCTAAACCTAAAGATGAACCTGAAATAACTAGTCCTTCCTTTTCTAGATCTATTATAATCCTTAAGAATCATCCCTTATATGATGTAATTGGAGACATAGATAAAGGAACAAAAACTATATCTTCTATTAGGAACCAAGTTGAACATTAATCCTTATTATTAGAGCTTGAAACTAAAAAAAATAATGATACAATCAATGTTGAATTTTGGGTGATGGATATGAAAGAAGAGTTGAATTAGTTTGAAATAAATAAAGTTTGGAAACTAATGGATAAAACTAAAGAAACCTTGACTGTAGGCACTAAATGGGTATTTAGAAACAAATTAGATGAAGCAGGAACCATTTTTAGAAATAAGGATAGATTGGTTTCACATGGATATAGTCAAGAAGAAGTTATTGACTATAAAAAAACCCATGAACTAGTTTCTAGGCTTGAAACCATTAGAATCCTTCTAGCATATACAACTAATATAAATTTTAAACTCTATCAAATGGATGTAAAAAGTGCATTCTTAAATGATTATATAGTTGAGGATGTTTTTGTTGAACAACTCCCAGGTTTTAAAAACCCCCATTTTCCAAATCATGTTTTTAAGTTAACAAAGGCTTTGTATGGTTTAAAACAGGCTCCAAGAGCTTGGTATGATAGGCTAAGTACTTTTCTTATTTCTAAAGGTTTTAAAAAATGTATAGATGATCCTAATCTCTTTATAAAAAGAATTTATAAATATGTTTTAGTAGTTCAAATCTATGTTGATGATATTATTTTCAAATCTACAAATAACTCTTTTTGTATTGATTTTTCAAAAATGATGCAAAGTGAATTTGAAATGAGTTTAATGGGAGAACTCAAATTCTTTCATGGATTTCAAATCATTCAAAAAAAAGAAGGTATTATTTTAATTAAAAGTAAATATACTAAAGTTATTTTAAAAAGGTTTGGATTTGATGGTACAAAAAAGTAGTGATGCTCCAATGATTACCACCTGTAAGTTGGATCTTAATGAAAACTGTAAATATGTTGATCAAAACAATTATAGAGGAATGATTGTAAGTATACTCTACTTGAATTATAGTAGTCCTAACATCATGTTTAGTGTATGTATGTGTGCACATTTTCAATCTAATCCTAAATAATCTCATTAAACTAATGTTAAAATAATTTTCAAATACCTCAAGTGTACAACCAACATAGGATTGTTCTATCCTAGAGGACAACCTTTTGATTTAGTTAGTTATTATGATGCTAATTTTGGTGGTTGTAAGATAGATAGAAAGAGAACCTCTGGAACATGTAACTTTTTGGGAAAGTCTCTAGTATCATGGTGTAGTAAAAAGAAAAAATTTGTTGCATTGTCTACTGCTGAGGCTGAATACAAATCTTCTGGTAGCTGTTGTGCTCAGATTTTGTGGATGAAACACACGTTACTAGATTATAGATACCAATTTAGACATATCCTTATAAATTGTGATAATACAAGTGCTATTAACATATCAGAGAATCATGTTCCTCATTCTATAATAAAACATATTGATGTAAGACATCACTTTTTGAGAGATCATTATCAAAAAGGTGATATAACTCTAGAATTTATTGGCATAGAACATCAGCTTGCTGATATATTCACTAATCCATTGAACTTTGAGAGGATGAGTTACCTCAAACATAAATTAGTGATGATTGATTTGTATGAACCCAATGTCAATAAATCTATGGTAAAACTAATTATAGATGTCACATTGATAGGACCAACTAGTGATGTCTCACCAACACTGACACTGATGTCTCAATGACACTATTGTCTTGCTAAAACCATCAGTGTCTTGCCGACACCGAAACTAATGTCTCACCGTTGTCCACTCACCGATGTAACCCACTATCTGTATTTGTTTTATTTTACCAAAAAGATGTAGTTTTTTTAATTTCATTTTATTTTAACCTAGTTTACTCGATTTATGACTTATAAATCCCTAAATGATAAAATTAAGCCGATCCATCCTATTTCTTACTCTTAGACTTCCACTCTTACACTCTTACCTTTGCTCTCTTTACCCTTAGACATTTAACCTTACTACCTTCAACCAAACCTTTAGAATGGTTAGAGTAAATCAAATCTTCTAAGGATCTAAAGATGAATCACAACCCACTAATAAGAAGAAAGGAGAATCAAGCAGATCTAATCATGTTAATTCAGATCTAGAAAACTGTGTGGTAACGCCTAAGAAGGAAGTGTTTTCTGAATGGTTATTATCTATTAAGTATCTTATGTTAAGTGTGTTAAAAAATCAAGGGTGGATAGATTTGTTTTCAAATAATGAAAGTCCATATTACCATATGCATGTTCATGAGTTTTACCTTCATGCTAATTTTATCTTGTAAGGAAGTGAGGTTTATTGGATCAAATACATAGTGAATGGAAGGATATTATATTTTTCTTCATGTCATTGGGAATAATGCCTCAATGTACCACATGAAAGAGTCTTTGATTACTACCAGAGAAGTATTCTTCCCACCAATTAGTTTTATTGCTATGAGACAGCTTTGAGGGTGCTAAAAGGTAATGAGGATCTAGAAGGCCTATAGCTTCAGATTTGGATGGATAAAGTATAATTTTATTTAATTTTATACAACAACAATTATTTACTAGGAAATGGTACTTTTCCTCACTGAAATATCCAGATGTATATCTCTTTTATTTGATGAAGAAAGGAAATAAATTGAATATGTGCATATATATAATAGTCCATATCAGTGAGATGATAAATCCATATTGTAATACTAATTATTTGTTCCATCCAAGAATGATATATTATATTATAAATTAAAGAGTATGTGTAGGTGAGAATAAAGGAAAAAATTCTTCTTATAGTGGAGTTTTATTAAATAAGGAAATTTGAAAGAGAATGAATATAAATTAGAATCCTTGGAATAGGGAGTGGGTTGAAGATAATGAGAAGCTGTATGAAAATTTCAATCCTGTTGAGAATCCTACTAGGATAAAAGATGTGACTGATCATGGTCTAGGACCAGATGATAAGGTTATTTATTCTAATGAAGAGGAAGCTGAATCTACTAGAGAATTTGAGTCTCATATATATGATAGGAGTGACCTTTATATTTGTGAAAGTCTTAAGGGGATGTCTTTTAGACCTCTTAGTCCACCTTTAGATCTACCATTGAAGGAAAATATTTTGGTTGATGATGATGATAATGAGACTGATGAGTTTTCTAGTGTGAAATATTAATGTAGATCAAATGATTTAGAATATGAATCTAGAGAAGAAGAAGAAGCGGATAGAGAAAAAGAATAAAGTGGCTCTGACAGTGAGGAAGAAGGGGATGAAGAATCTGGTGAAAAAAGTGGAGAATGTGATGGCACTATAGAAGAAGATGATCCTGAGCATAAAAGTGATAAAATTTGTAAAAGTGATAGTGATTCTGATCATCTTAGTAATGATCAAGGTTCTAATTTAGAACTTGATGGTCCCGAGAATTAAGAATAGTTTGTTGAACCTCCTGGTCCGGCAGAAGCTAGACTTGAGGCAAAAGAAGTAGTTAAGGTTTGTAATGAAGACAGATCATAGGTAGGCCTAGTACCTAAATTGGTGTATGTTAGAAGGATACCTCAAGTTGAGGGGGATAAACTGGTTAGGATATATCAAATTGAGGTGGATCCTCAACGTAGAAAAGTGAGAGTGTAAACACTCACTCCTCTGAATGCTTCTATGTTATATGAGTGGGAAAAATTCCCTGGTTATATTGATCTTGGTCTAGATTATCCAGATTCAGGTGATGAGGAGAGGATAGTTTTTTTAAGAGGATTGGTAGTTGAGGAACCTACAGTAGTTGCATATGCTTATAATTATGCACCCTTAGTGATTTTAGTGCCAGGTGACTATGTCACGAAATCAGTTTTTGAAAGTTTTAAGGAAGAAATGTTAGTTGTTGTAAGATCAGTATCCCAAGATCAACCTACAACTATAGAACCACTTAGTGAGAATGATGAAGACTTTATTTTAGAAATAGTTGTTTCTAAGATCGATCCTCAATTGTTATTATTTTTGGAAGTTGTTAAGACAGCTAGTTAGAAGGTTTATGATGAAATGGTCAATCTTGTAGCTATTGTTAGCCAACTTCTTAGTGAATAAAAATCCACTTTAGACCTATATATTCAATTTGATGATATCTCTCCTGAATACCCTATTGAGGATGCTAATCCAACTCTTGATTTGGACCTTCTGAAGTCGGTAGTCAAGGAAGTAGTGAATAGTGCCTCAATATCTATGGCTCCACCAAGCTATGTTCCTCTTGTTAAATCTTTAGAAAGTGAGGTTATTCGAATAGTGGAAAGGGAAGAACTTCAATTATTAATAGGCTATTCAGATAGTGAAATCCTAAGACAGATAAGGCAAGATGTGGGAGAAATTGTGCAAGGGGAATCTAGCTCAACTGCTCCTGTATCTCACACACCAGACGTAGAGATGGTCCGGACTATCATTAGAGAAGAACTGAGAACCATGATGGGTGGAAATTATTAGAAAATTCTATCAAACATTCAGAAGAACAGTGATCATATCTATGACATGGTCAGATTTTATTCTAATAAGGCTACATATACTCAAGAAGAAATTACCAATAAAGTTGATTTTTATTTCAAGAGGATATACACAAAGCATCAGTTAGACAACCACTTCAAGATTTTACATGAGAACCTGATAATTCTTCTAGTGAACCAAGACTTGAGAGATCATGTAAATCTTCTTAAAAATTTTACTCCTATAATTGAAAAGTTCAATGAAAATAAGAATGATTTCACAAAATCTATGCAGTATGGTAGGGAGATAATCATGTATTTCATCAACCTTCTTAAGTCTTATCAACATGTCTAGAGTATTACAATTTTTCCCCTCCTGTCAATCCTATAAGACCACCTTTGGAACTAGAAATATATAATTCTATGAACATACCTTCTTTGAAACTCTATCCTACTCAAGATTTTAGATAGATTCATTCTATCATTTTTAGGGAACTTACATGACCTCCTTACTCCACTAGTCCTAGCTTAGCTCCTTCATTCCTTACTGGAGTTCCTTTTCCCTCACTCAGAATTCATTCTAAACCTCCATCCACTAATTTTACATCTACTACAACCATTTCTGCTTCTAATAAGGGAAAGGCCACACTGTATTTTTCTTTGAATAAGATGAATTAGTTTGGATCAGTTATTTGATAGGGCTTCTTTTTTGTATTTTTGGAATTTAATATCCAATGTAATTTTCATTGCTAATGAAATCTAGTATCTTTTCATGTTATGATTATTTATTTTATTCCTTTATCTTTATTATTTAATGCATTTAACCTTTTTGATAATCCCAGTAGGGGTAGAAAAGAAGAATCATTATGCATTAGTTTAACTATAGATACATTGTTGAATTATTTTCACTATGAATTTTTACCCTATTTAATTATGCACTAATTGGTTATGGGAGTAAGTTGAATAACTACTTTGATCATTCTAAATCAAATGATTGTACTTTATAATTCCATGATTTTTTATCATCAAAAGGGGGGAGATTGCTAGCCCTCTTCGATTTTCAAGATCTCAAATCATGTCAAATAATATTTAGTCATGTATTTACTATTAAAGTCAAATATGTTTAATTATGATTCCTTATGTTTAGTCCTATGTTTAACACATTCTATTCATGTTTATACTATAAGACAAGAAAACATACATGGTCAAGTATGAGTCACCGATAGTTTAAGTCACAGACTTTGAGTCACCAAGAGTCATGACTCACCAACAAAATGACTCACTGATAGAAAAAATGAGTCACCTACAGAATGAATCACTGATAGAAAAAATGATTCACTGATAGAACTAATCATCGATAGAAAAAATGACTCACTGATAGAATTAATGACTCACCAATGGAACAAATGAGTCACCAACAGAATGAACGACTCACCAATAGATATTAGATTGAATCACCAATAGTATGAGTCATTAATAGAACAAGTCACAAATAGTATGTGACTCTGATGCACTGAAATACTGACGAATGAGTCACTGATAGAAGGAGTCACTGATAGAATTAGTCACCGACGCACTGACCTGCTGACAGAAGGACTTACTAACAGAATGACCTACCATTCAATACTTTGAAAATTTATTTACTCTCAATATTATAACTTTTACCTAATGGTCATATTGGGTTATTTAATGCTACTAATTTACTTGTATGACATTTTGAATACATCATTAACTTAGATGTAAGAGGTATGAGGTATATCACATATCCCAAACATTCCTATTATCGACCTATGCAGTATAAAAAGAAATCAACTGAGCAAAAAGTAGAAGTGTATGATATAGATATAACTTGTGAAGTAAAGCAATAGAAATACACTAAGAACGCTTATTTTTTATAACTGTGAAGAAGAAGGATTTGTTGAGAACCAATGTATCAACATTCTTGCAGCAACAAACCCTAGTAAAGAGAACCATTGAAGAGCATCTCACCTCACTGGAAACCAGAACACAGTGCTTCCACAACAATCTATTTTGGTTTCTATTTCTAGAAGTGGACTTGAGCTTCACATATGATACATCTAATAAGTACAGAAGATTAAATCACATCACATAGATTATTATAAACCTTTTCTTATTATTTATGGTATGTTTTGTACATTCTTTCTATTATTTTGAGCAGTATATGTGTCTATATAACAATCACATATTTTCTCCTGAGATAAGCTGGAGGATACAACATATCCTCACTCACTCATCTTTCTACACCATTTTTTACCCATGTATAACTATTGAATAGGTCCCTATATAACTTGATTGTACCTTATTTCCTATGATTAACTGTGGTAGAGGTCAAGTTGACCTGGAAAGCTTTTTGTGCTATTGTGAACCCCAATATAGGGTGTGGATCAAGTTTATTAATATAAACTGCTTAGTGGAAGGTGATCACCAAGTGGAGAGGATTAGGTCTCTTCTTGAGACTGAACCTCTTATTTTATCCGCTATGTTTTAAAATTTAATTTTCTCCATTTTCACGCATATTTCAAAGAACTAAATATTACATTGATAGTTAGTCAAAGTTAGTTTTTATAACTTCTTTTTAGTTAGTAAATTACTTTCAAAATTTATAAAAATCTTAGAAATTAGTGTAACTGAAAATTAATAAATCTTTTGATAAATTAGTTGAACATTAAAAACTCTTATAAATCTGCTAATTCAGTTAAATGGGCTATTTATATTTTAAATTGGGGGAATTTTTAAATAAGGTTTTTTACATAAATTTTGATAAAAACTCAATTCACCCCCTCTTGATTGTCTTACTCTGACCAACATTATGCAGTTAGCTCCCCCTCTCCACCCTCCGTTATGTCCTCATTGAAATGGGTGGATATTGTGATTTTTTTGTGGATCTAAGGTAAGATATACTCTTATTACTTTCTTTCATATTATCCTTGGATTTCACTGGTTTTGATAGTTCTTGGGATAGATTGTCAATAACGATTTCACCATATCATGGTAAAACCATTGCAATTCGATGATGATTTTTCCAAGAATTGCTATAGGATGCCCCAAAAGGTTGAACACACATAGTTTCAGATGATTTCATTGAATTAAAAATTCATAGTGAGTATTTTGGTGAAAATTAATCTTTTATTTAATTTAAATAATTAATTATATAATGGTATACTTAATTTTTTTTACTTTTGTGGAATTAGATAGGAGCTTAGGTAGTTGTGGGAGCTTGGACAAGGCATGGATGAGATTGGGAGAAACTACAAGGATCTTAGTGAGGTGTTAACTCCTATATCGAGGTAGGTGACCCCTATAATACAATTTTATATTCATTTTTATGAGCAAGAGAGAAAGCCTTCATAATTATATAGGTTTCGATAGAATGAATAAGGACTGAGAGAGTCGTAGGTATGTGGATAGGGAAACATTGAGACACTAATATAGGAGTAAGTGAATGTGTCCACCTAATATGAATTGATATAAAAAAAACTAGGTAGATAAGGGATAAAGGTGTAAAAACGTTTGATGATGGTCCTTCAATAGGTCTCAATGTATGAAACATTACTCGGGTTTCCTAGGTAAGTTACTTATGGATTATAGAAAGTATGATATACTTGGGGATATGTGACAATATGAAAAATATAAATGTGTCACACATGTGATTAATGAATCCCTACAGAGTATAGAATAGATTCTTGGTGTGTGTGATAAGTGGGATGATCCCTCAGGGGATTGAAATGTGTGATAGAGTGGGGTTTCCTCTAGGTTATGGGATGAGAGGTCTCCCTTTGGTGCTATGAAGAAAGACCCTTGTATAGGGTATAAAAAGCGATTAAGGAATTTTCATTGGGATTCTAAGAGATTTTTTATGGGAATTAGACCCCTACCATTAAGGAAAGTTTCAGATAGATCATATAATGTTTAATATCATCGAGGGTTGATTGACATGAGTTGGTTCTACTGTTTGGGGATGATGGGATAATCCCTAGGTGACTAGTGCCCTACTGATGATTTGGTGAGTTGTGTGCTTGGATATGGGACTTATTTATTATTGGGTGTGTGTGGTTGTTCTGAACCTCCTCCCAAGGGAGATAGGTGGTATACAAGGATTGAACCCTGCCCATAGTGAGATAATAGAGAATAGGTTATGAACTCGTACTAAGAGTGAGGGAAATGGATTTTATAGAATTACCTATCTTGAGTGAGAGCATAGTGTGTTAGATGTATAGTCTTTCCTTGAGTGAGAGGGTGTTGTCATGGGATTCCCTAAATGAGAAGGTATTGTTCCACCTATTCTTATGAGACCCACCCTATCAAAGGGGAGTAGTTATGTTGTGACCCCGTCCTGAGTGATAGAAAAGTGAATATGATGTGTGAACTCCCTTGAGTGAGAGGGATTGGTAAAAAGGATATGTGGTGTGATACATGGATGTTAAACCCTAACATAATAGATAATTTAGTGGTTTAAATATGGATGACCTCACCTTTAGTGAGAAGGTGTTGGGATGGATTCCTTGAGTGAGAGGGATAGTCTAGGACTTGAATGAAGGACTTTACCCCACACCTTCAGGTAGAGGTCAAGATCAAATGGATTCCTTATCATGAGTATTCAAGTATCAAATTGGATGTTGGTTTGGTATCTTGATTAACCTACCAAATTTCATAACGGTACTGAATCATATATAGTCTGGTGTCATGGTGGCCTAGTTAACAAACGACAACCTGATGAGATTGTTTATCTAATACAGTGTCCTGGTGTCCTGGTTATTAGATAATGATTTAGAAAGTATGTTTGTTTTATATATTTATTTTCCTCATTCATGCACACTCATATGATTACATATATTAATGGTTTTTATTTGAACCTATAGATTTATATTCTCACACTATAAACAGGCTCGTCGGTGCATGTGAATGCCTTATCAATGGTATCAAGTTGATTATAGGATGTGTATTATATTGGGATACTGTAGATTGAGGGTATCTGGATACTAAGAGTGTAGCATATTTTAGGATGGCTATAGGTCCCTTGATTATTTTTTATGGTTTATTTTTTACATACAGTTAGCCTTGTGGGAGACCAGTTAGATGTTTGTCTTGTATGAAAACATTATTTTATATTGTATGATTAGTGATTTACTATGTGAATTATGAGGCTTATTTTTTTGCAGATATGGTTGGTTAATTCCATTATTTATTTCACTCTGATTCAGGTTCATATTTTCCCCATTGTATAGATTAGGCACCCACCACTAGTTGAAATCCTCTAGAATATAGGTCACTATGGAATGGCCTCCGAAATTGGGGAATTATACTCTATCTAGTTAGTGAAAGGATAAAAAATCCTTCATGTTTCTTAAATATAAATTGTCCAGTGTACCTCCTCTATGATTGATAAATAACGTATATATTTGTAAATTATTACAACCAAATAGGTTTTTTTGTTTTATTGACTAGAGTGGAAGAGGTTCTCTTATAACAATAGCTAAAGAACAATTTAGGTGATGGCTTGGTGATATGATAATGTTCATTGAAGATTTAGAGAAGCGATATACATGGAAGCACTTATAGAAGAATACAAATAGACACCATAATTGATATCTCTATCAAGGTCTTGGAAATGGTGTGCTTTGATTTGAAAAATTTTGATGTTAAAATAAGATTGAAATGGGAAGGTTGGATATATATTTATAATTCTATTTTTAGAAGTAATGGGAATAAATCATGGTGAAAGGTATCATACAATGCTTTGATAGAATATGGAGTTTAAAAAATGGGAAATGCATAGAAAATGTATGAAATGATTCATATGTAAGATATTATATAGAAGAGAAGTTGGTTTCACCATGGTGGTAATTTCCATGCGACAATGATTAAGTGTAGAAGTTTCATAAGTTTTCTATCATATTTTGAGTTTTTGACTTGGAAACCACTACATGAGAGGCCATACCACAGTGATGGAAAGGTGAATTTTTTTGGAACTAATGTTTTGGAGGTACCTACACCATATAATACATATCACACTATAATAGACTCAATCATAATAAATTATTGAGAATGCCATGACCCAACATGAAGGTTGAGTTGTATGAAGGATTATATGTGATCTATTATTTCTGGAAGTTTTGGTACATCCAAAATGTGGAATATATTTTTACCATAATATATCAGTAGAAATTAAAAGGACCATGTTGCAATGTATTAGGTGTGTCATGAATGTTTAGTATTTGGAATAATGGAATGAAGTGATTTTTTGAGACTACAGGTTGTTGTGTTGGGGAACAATAGACCACATCTTAAAATGTCAAGTGGTAGAGTATATCTAGAGGAGATTATACCATGATTTATCAGGGATTAAAATGAGGGATTTGATCATAAAATGTCGATAGAAAAGTTAAACATCAATAATGTTGTAATGTAAGAATCCATATCTCAATATAAGAGCTTCTTAAAGGATCACACCATAATAGATAACCCATACTACGTTCATTCAGTTTCTAGATTATCTAGAATATTTCGTTGAAAATTAAAAAGATAAAATAATGGATCAGAATTTTAGGGATTAATTCCTATTTATTGGTACTTAATGCCCACATTACATTCATGTGTTACACCTAACCTAATCATGGATATTTTTAAGAGGGAGGGTTAATCTAAATTCTTGATTTAATGGTTGGTTGTAGAAAATATATAATACTATTTAAATTAGTTCTTAAAAGAAGAAGATATCATATTAAAACTCCAAATTTGTGGAGAAAAAGAAAGAAAGGGAGATATTATTGGTTCTAATTTTTATGATATATAAATAAAAGAGGGGGTCAATTTCAAATTAAAACAACAACAAAAATTCCTGGCCCTCTCAAACATTTATTTTATCAAAAGATACAATATTATGGTAAACTCAAAAATCATATTAAATAAAAAAAGTAGAAAAAATGAAACATCAAAACCAATGTAAGTATAGTGTAAATTTTAAACTAAACACAAATCATAGGATAACTATTCTTAAACTCATTAAAGGATATTATTTAGAAAATTCCTTTTTATCATGAAGGTATCCACTTTTATCCAATAATGTAGGAGAGTCATTAACCAAACTCTAACTATCCTCATTCCAAAATCCATAACTCCCTCAATTGATGACTTGGAAGAATGTATTATATCTTCCAAACAATGAAATACACTGATCTAGACTGATAGGAAGAAGCATGCTCAAACACCCTCAGCTCCATTGACAATCACCATGTTGGAAGGGGTTACTATCTTCCACACTCTATAATCCCTTGATCGATATGATCGGGACAACCTCATATTATATAGACTAAAATCTCATTGATCAACATGGTCATAATATAAAATAAAAAACAATTATAATCCATTCTTACAAAAAGAAGTTAGATGATGTACATTGGCTTTGTAGAAGATATTTGGTATCCTATTATGTGTATTATTCCATGAAGCAAGGGTATAAATTTATATGCACAATTCCAACATTCGTATTCTAAAAACATCATGTTCAATTGTAATAACATCTGACCCAAAAACCTTATCTTCTAATAAATTCAACAATTCCATAAACCTTTCAATGAAATCAATATATGCCACTACATTACTTCAGATTTTGGTAAAATAAGTCAAGATCAAAATCATAGTTCACCAGAATTCATTCTACACAACATGAAACTAAAAAAATGCTTACATAAGATTAAATATAATTCAATTGTGAGTGTATTTTTATTTTAAACATCTAAGGATAAAGTGATTAATTTCCCAAAAAATTTCTCCATCTTGGAGAAAAAAATGATAAAATGAGTTATTAAGTACAATTTCAAATTTAAATGAAAAAACTCCCAAGAAAATTTACTATCTTTCCCTAAAAATAAACTCCTTCCCATTTGGATTATTTATCCCCCTTTGTAAGGAAAACAACTAATTCTTGAAACAATTCTCAATAACATGAAACATCATATGAAATGAAAACATATTTTTCATCAAATTTCTCCCCCTATTTGATTTTTATAAAGGAATTATAAGCATAACAAAATTGAGTATGGTAAAACAAACTAGGGTTTTAATTTCTTTTATCCACCCCTAACTAAAAAAATTATCAAGACAACACTATTGTGGAATGACCATGGGAGTATATGGGTGAAGATATTCATGAAAAAAAATGCTAAAAATATAGTATCTTTTAGTAATATCAATTGATAAGGATATTTAAAATAAATACTGAATAATAAAAATATAAATGAATAATCCTTCTTGAAGTTCTCTACTTGTACCTATAGGTGGTATTCTTCTTTCAATGATAGTTTCAGAATAAGTCATAAATTTATTCTCCTATCTTCTAGAGGAAGCAATTCATATTATAAATAAAAATAAAAATTCACGGGGATCTTTTAAAAAAATGTTTTTTTAGAAATTAAAATATAAAAGTTAAATCATTATACCAGAGAATGATGATAAATTATTTTTCTTATAGAAAACATTAAAAAGAAAATAATAGCTTTAGGATCATATTTACCATTAAACTCAGAAGTAGATTAACTTATAATGATGTTTCTTACAATAATATATCCAAATATTAAATTCTTTAAATTAAAATCATTTTAACTAGAATTAAGTATACCCTATAGTGAATAATTAGTTTAATATATATAAAAATGGAATGTAATCCCCCATTCTTCATGAATTTTTAAATATAAGGAGATAAATATGAAGTAAATGTTATGATCACTTGATGTTGATCATTACAAACATATATTTAATGTATTATAATATATCAGAAGTTAATGGTTTTTTAAAAATATCAGTAAGATTATTTTTAATTCTGATAAACATGAGAATAATATTATATTTTTTTCATATAATCTGAAATAAGGTGGTACCTTTTTTCTATGATTTTTACATGTGAGTGAATTTTTTGGTTCTCCAAAAGAAAAATAGCAGTTTTTCAATAAAAATTAATATTTTAAGTAAAACTCAAACTAAGATCTCTGAGTGTGTCTTGCATCCAAAACACTTGATCACAATAATTCCCAATTTTTATATGTTCAATTTCAATAGTGTAAAGTGAAATGTTTAATTGTTTCTTACTATACCACAAAACTAAGGATTTTTTAAATAAATAAAAAGTTTCATAAGTTCTCTTCTAATCTATTCTTCATTCTATAAAGATAGTATCAGGGTAACCTTTAATAAAAAATATTATTATGAAGGAATAATATAATATAAGTTCCAAAGTACCTTCAATGTAATAGTAAATATGATTCACCAATTTAAGTTGTGATTCATTTATATTAGCTTTAAAAATTTCACAAAATCATTTGTAAAACATATTATCTATTAAACCTATAATAATTTAAAGAAATATTTTGATCATCCCTCTATATAGTTTTTGATATACTTCTTTCCCAAATTCATCTAGATCTAATTTATAGGAGGTACCAACTGATGTAATAATATTGGAAGAAATTAAAAAAACAAATTGTTTAAGTAAGTATTGTATATACTTATATTAATTTATAACATTCAAATATAATTTTATGGAAATTTGAAAACCAATAAAGAAATTAATTTCACCCATCATGATCATTTCAATCTCAATCTTCCAAAGTTTTAAAAAACTATCAACAAGAGTTTTTTGGGTTGATCCAAATATAAATTCATTAATATAAATATTAACTATGATGATTTCCTTAAATAAATTATTTATAAAAATATATGTGTATGTCATACCATTAACAAAATTTATTTAAAGTAAAGGTATAGATAAATGGCCATACCATTCTCTTGGGGATTTTTTGAGTCTATATAGTGATTTAGTATTTTTGAAAACATGTTCTGTAAAATATATATTTTCAAAACAAGGTTGATTTTATATATAGAATACCCCCTATATATATCCATTTATTATGGAATTTTAAAATACATTTTTAAAATATAAAAATATTTTGAAAATGAAAATAATTATTATATCAATTATATCCTAACTAATGATGAAAAAATTTCACCATAGTTTATACCCTCTTCTTAATTTTTTCATTATGCAAAAATACTTTCCTTATTCTAGAAAATAACACCATTTTCATCAAATTTATTTCTGAATCCATCTACCATTTTAGGTATATTGAGATAATGATGCAAGGTGTCCAGATTCATTTAATAAGTAACTAATATTTCTAATTTATTGAGTCAAATCACTAATGATATTATCACTAGGATGATTCCCTAAGATCGAATGATTTTTTAAGAAAAATGAAATGTTTTAATTATTCTACTGGTGGATTAACTTTCGTTAAAGTAACTTCTATAAGACTTAATTTCATTGGTCTAATTTCCAATATGTCAATTTCTAATGGTATAATAATAGATTTTGGAATACTAAAATTTTCTAAAATACTATCTATAGGTGTAATTTTTGAATATTTTTTAAAAAATAAGGATGTTGTTCATCAAATTTTACATTAACATATTATTCCATAGAATTATTTTATTTATTTAAAGCAATATAAGCCTTAATATTTTTGGAATAACTTAATAAAATTCCTTCAACTTATTTTTGATATAATTTATTTAGATAATATTTAGAGTACAATAAAAAAACTTTACACCTAAAAACCCTAAAATTAGAAACATTAGGCTTTCTACTAGTTAAACAACCTTAAGGTGTTTTATTTATTATATTTTAGAGTAAAACATGATTTATAATGTAATAGAATTTATGTACTTATTTTAGCAAAAAAATATTTACCAATTGAATATTCACTTCGCATAGAATGTGTAATTTCTTAAAGAGTTATATTCTATCATTCAACCCCACTATTTTTTTGTGGTGATCTTGGTTTAAAAGAATTATGAGTAACACCTCTTTAATTATTATTATTTTGAAATCGTAATTTAAAAATTCTACACCTCTTTCACTCTATATTGTAATTACATTTTTTTTTTCAAATTCTAAAAGGAAGATCAAAAAATATAATAATTAGATATCACATCAGACATAATGTTATATATTAATCCCATGTATATATAGAGTAATCCTTAATCTAAACATACACATAATTTTTTCTACATATATAAACAATTTTTGTATTATAAAAAGGATATATGTGTGCCAAATATAAAGTTGTAGAATCTGAGACTTCAATAGTTAGTATAAAACTAGACTTATAATTCTTTATATGTTGATAAGGGTCATATAAATTGGTTTAAATAAGCTTAACATCTATAAATTCCGTTACTAGTCTTCTCCTATAAATATTAAACAAGATTTGGAAGTTTTAGTGGCCTAGATCTCAATGAAAAATAAATGAAGAAACTTTTATCACACTTAAACAAGGTAAATCTCTACTGTTATGGTTTTCTATATTTTATGTGTAGACATTATCTTTATAATTGGATGATAAAATGTGATCTCCATTAGAACTCTTAAAGGTTTATTTTTACTTCTAAAAATTTCTAGAGTTTCCTTCATCACATTTTTTACTTATGTTGATTAAATTTTTTATAATCCCTAATGCATAAAAAAATTATAAATAATAGATTTACCAAGGAAAACAATTTTATATTTTCAAACCATCTAACCTTGAGTATTGTCTCTGAATGTAACTCATCCACCACACACTTTTTATAAGATCAAGAAATTAGACTTATCTCCAATAATATATCATGAACACCCATAATCCATATAACAGATGTTTTGACTATTTTTATTAGAGTTATTTTATTGAAAAACAACACAACTAAGTATTTGGTACCTAGACATTATTAGGTATAGAAATTTTAGAAAAAAATCATTAGGAACACACATCTATCTAAACCTTTTATGTTATACAATGTCAAATTCCTTAGAAATATTTTTTTTCAAATACAATTGATTGAACTTTATTTAAGGAATAACATTTCATCCAGTGTACCCACCTTTTAAATTTAGTACAAAAAGGTTGATTTTATGAATGAATTAATTATATTGAAAATGTATATTTCTAGAAGTAAGGCCAGCTCCTGAAGATGTTTTACTTTTTTTCAAAAATAATTTTATCTAAAATATACCTATTAGAAGTAAAATTTGACTAAAACTTTCTAAATATATAAAATTCATATTTATGGTTAATAATCAATATATGATCATCATTAGCTAAAATTAAATTCTATTTTTCACTTAGCTAAGAAGATATTTTTTAAAATTTTGATGTTATTTTAGAAATCATTTCATCAACCATAGGAACATTATCCTTATCTAAATAAAGTTATCTCTTTAGGATTCTATTATTTATCTTAGTAGATTTCACATATTTAACCATTTCATCATATGATGTGATATTTTTCTCATCTTATAATGAAGATAAAATATTTTCATCATCTAAATTAAAATTAAAATTAGCATCTAGATACATTTAAACAAATGTTTTAGGATATACATTTCTCATCAAGTTCATATTACATTGAGTAATAATGGAATAAAAAATAATTTTTCCAAATCCATCACTACTAAAATTAATATTACTATTAGAGTATGGATCTTAACTCACAGTTCATGTATCATTTTTAGTAAAAAAGTATTTTCATTCCTTCTTCTTATATTTTTAGTCTATATTATTCATTTTTTTAATCTTCGATAATCTATAATTATATTCTATATATTTTTTACATTAATAAAAATTTATATCAGAAGAATCATTCATATCAAAATTTTAATTTCTATCATTACATATATTCCTTTTTCTAGTGATTTTATTCACACATCTTGCACGTTTTGAAATATTTACTTCACTATTATATGAATGACTAAAATTTGAATGATGTTAATAATTTCTCTATAAATTAGTTGACTTAGGAGTTTTAGAACTGGAAGGTATGAAATTAAATGTTTAAGTGAAATAATTTCCACCTTTTCTTTTCTTCTTCTCTACATCTCTCTTTAACCAATTATTATATTTGAATATTGTTTTTATGAGATTATAATGAATCAACTTAGTTAGATAATTAGATTAATATATATTAGTTCTCTTCAATTACTATTACTTCGAAATAAATTCTATAACCTTTTTAACAAGCCACTCATATATTAACTCTTTCTCACCCAATAATTGTAAACTATTGATAATTATAATTAAAATTTGATTCATTTTTATATAATTTCACCAGGTAAAAAATTAAAAACATGATAATTAGTATTTAATGTTACTATTTGGGTTTCAAGAACATTATTTGTCCCAAAGTGAGTAACTTCTAACATTATTTATAATCTATTTATAGTATCACTAAAATAAATTTTATTATAAAATTTTCTGGTCAATGAACATAATATATTATTATAGACCTTATAGTTTTCCTAATATTCATGCTTTTTCAGGAGTAAAATTAGTAATCTTCTTATCTAGAACTCTATAAACACCAGTTATCATAATAATTTTTTCTAATATGGCCTTAACAAAAATAATAATCATTATATAATGAAAATAATCATAATTAATTCCATAAAAAATGTTTTTCCTTCTTAGTTTAATATTCTCAAGAGTTCTAACAAGAATTCCAATCATATCAAAAATGATTTTTTTTTCAAAAATATCATTAGTGTAAGAAAACTGTAATAATTTTTAGCAAAAAAAATGGAAATATTTGAATCTCATTAGAACCTAGATATGATACAATATGTTTTTCCAAAAGGTTATGATATGGAAATATAACAAGGGATAAATTTTAATTTAGAAAAAATAAATATTCTTTTCCTACTCAAATATTTAGTTTATCATAAGATACTACGCTTGAGTAAACTCAAAAATTATAGTAAATAAAAACAATTGAAATAAACTAATATGTACAATTGATGTAAACTAAATAGAAATTAAAAATAACACATAGATTAAAGGATGATAGTCCTTAAACTGCTTAAAAAGATATTATTAAGAAAAATACCTATTGCACTAAAGGGATTTTATTTTATTCAAAGTAGCTTTAGATTTAATAACCTGAATCTATGTATCCCCATTATGAAACTCCAATGTATTTAGCTATATCATTTATAAAATATTCTACCTTTCCCATAACAGAATCCCTTGAATCAAACTAGTCATAGGAAGCAATCTCAAGAACCATGAGATTCCTCAAAAATCACCCTAGTGGAAGGGGTATTTATCTTCCACAGTCTATAATCCCTTGATTAAAATGGTGTAAAGAAGCACAATTACAAATCCTATAATCTCATAAATCAATATTATTGGAATAAAAAAAACAAAAACAACTAAAAAAATATCACAAAAATAATCAAGATGGTGCATAATAACAAAGTAGTACAAATTTAGTATCTTGTTTATGTATTATTCCATGAAGTATTGGGATAAATTTATAGTCATAACTCCAATAATAGGATTTCAAAAAACCCATGTTTAGTTTTAATATAATCATAATTAGAATCATTATATTTTAATGAATTAATTAATGCTTCAAAACTTATGATGAAATAAATTTTCCCCACTACATTTCTTTAACTTTTGGTAAAATAAATAATGCTCAAAAACTCAGTTCATGATAAAATCATTCTAAAAAAATGAAATTAAGAACAACTAACCCAAGATTAAAACTATTTAAAATTTGAGTGTGTTGTGATTTTTAAAATCAATGATAAAGTTAGTACTTGACCGAATATATCCCACATAGAGGAATTCATGGATATATTTAGTTCAATGTAAGATAAGACTCAAGAAGAAGAAATAGAAATATCATTACTATACATGGTTTTTGAAGATAGTTAAAACAAAAGGATAGATTCATTTTTGGAATTATCTTTATCTAGAAATGAGTAGTGATGATACTATGATCATCTTGAAATACTGAAAGTAATCCTTTTAGAAAGTGGGTACTATAACGATCCATACTTTACATACATTGTAAGTACTTCAAAATTGAAGTACACTTATTACAACATACAACAAAACCATGAAAGGACCGTATAGGTATAGTGTCTTTAGAAACTAGGAAACATAAACAACTGGTTCATAAAGCCTCTACACTGTCTCCCATTTATTTCATCATATCTATAGTCCCTTTTGGCATATCTTACTTAATAAACTTCTTCCTGACCTGGGGAAAGAAAACATACAAAAGGGCGATCTCAAATGCTCAGTAAGGGTAAAAAAAAGAAATATCAATCACATCATATTCATAAGAACATAACATTTTGGAAATCTTACCCTGCAAAAGAGTTCATAATTTCATAACATGGGATAAATCATGGTAATGAAATGTAATCACAATAATCATAACTTAATACATGATGCTTTGTTTGATACACACATAATCATAGAGAATAATTTCTTATTAGTCAAGACTCATTTCCAAGACTATCTTAGTGGACAAAGTCCATTTTTGAACCGAGTTCATTCCTCGTTTCAGTCCTGTTTCACTGAACCGATTTAACCTGCCATTCCAGCCATGTCTATCTCATGAGATATAATATCTTTAACAAATGAATTGGAGGGAGATATAGGTCCCACCCATCTCATAATGATACCATTCTTATGTGTGACACAAAATCATAAACCATACATCATAGCATAACTTATGTAATAAAAATGGGATTCTTAAACATCGTGACATCATAAAACAATTAATATAAGATAAAGGAATTCATAAAAATAATTCCATCACAACATAATAAAATAAATGTAATAATAGGGATAGAAACAGAACCCTTTATTATCTTAGATGGAAAATAATTTTGATAAAACACTTGAAATCCATTCTTGAGGAAAAAATCATTTCTACTTCAAAAACACTTTTCCTTTCTTAACATTTCATACAATTCTAAACTAAAAGAAGTTGATTAAAAATAAACTTGAAAACTTGTAATAGAATCTTCTTGGAAATAATGTTTAAAAAATCCATTCATGCCGTATAAGTTAAAAAAACATTCTTCTCGTACTTTTTTCGGAAAAGTCAAAAAGTACCTCGTACGAAAAATGGCAAAAGACTCCTTTCATATATTTTACTAAAAACTCACCAAAGGGTAAAATTGGATTTAAACAATTTTAGGTTGATGGAAATAATATTACATATTGAGGAAACATGGATGTGGATGATAAAATACACCCCATTAAATTCCAAAGTATAAACAATCTCGGATAAAAATGAGATTGTGATATTTCCCTTACCTTAGGTCCGATTTGCTTCGTAAGTGTCCGAACCTACTGTATAACAATTTAAAAAATGTAATTGACTTATTCCAGAATCATAATAATTGTTTTTATAACATATATGGTCATATTCTTAGCTTATTATTAGTAATATTTCATTGCTACTTGTTATTCGGGTGTTTATTACTTTTTGTTCTTATGCGTGTTTTGTCGAATAAATTCTTATTCTTCTCTTTAGGTTATAGATACCTCATTTCCAGAATGGTATTATTGTAATATATATCATATTCATTCATTCAATTCATTTATATAATAATTATTCAATGAATATCATGTAGAATGAGTCTCATCACATCGTGAAGATGGTATTCCGTACGTACGCACGAGCGATGATATCGTTCCCATGATCGTGAAATTGTAATGGAGTGTATGTATAATATTTCAGAATCAATATCACTTTACAATAATCATATATATTTATTCTTTACACCATTATAACCATCCAAGTAAGGTGTTGGTGGAAAATAGATTACACCACGGCATGGAGGCGGTATTCCGTACGTACACACGCGCGTTAATTTCATTTTCCGTAGGATGGATAGATGGTGAAATAGGGTTTTTTCATACTTATAATAACATAACATTATATTATTGATACTGATTTTATTAATTCATAATGAAACAAATAAAGAAGAAGAAGTGGAAGAAGAAATAAAGTTGAAAGAATCGGTAACGGACATTTCCTCTTCTTTGAAGCGCTTCTTTGAGACCTCCTTTTAGGGCACTAAAATTGGTCTTTGAAGAATACCAGGACCTCTAGGATGTTTCTAGGGAAGTGTAGAGGAGAAATTGGAAGGGTTTTTCCGATATTGAAGGCTCAAAGTGGTGTGAGGAAGAGAGGGAGGAGGTGCTCTTTTATAAGGGAGGAGAGGGGCACCTTTGAAAAAACTAAAAATGTTATTATAAATCCATATTCGGTTTTAAATAGCTTCAAATTGATTTATTTCGAAGCTAATGTGGGGATGGGTCGAAATACTCTCATCCAATTGAATTTGGACAAGTTTAGTTTACTATTTTAACCTTATCATTTAGATTTAACTTTAAGTTAGATAATTTTACTTTTACCGTGTCTTTTTGTGTTCTTACACTATAAGGTTAATAAACTTACCATAACAAGCCAAACGAACCCCAAGTTGTTTATTATTAATATATATAACCTTATCTAAGTCATTTGGAAGAACCTTAGATTTTTAAGAAATAAAATAACAATTAATAATATAATATTTGTTTTAAAAACTAGTTTATGTCAATTTTGACACTATTTGGTAATTGATTTTTGTAAAAATCATAACAGAATTATTAGTTCAAAAAACGTTAATTAAATCAACACTAACATGTCATATTAACATATGAAATTATTTTAATTCATAAAAAGTCTCAAATTACATTTATTTGGGTATTTATAACATCAATTATGTCAATATTTCTTTAATAAGATAATTATTGCATCATCATTGTGTCATAAATAAATTAAATTATTTAAATTATAAAAATTAAAAATAAAATACCATTATGTAGGAAATATTGTTATCTTTATATTGAATATTTATAGTCGAATTTATCTTATGTATAACCCTATATTAAAAATGATTTACTTATTAAACTTTGATTTTAACTATTTTAACCCTTCTTTAAATAAATTAATAATAAATGTCCGAATCTAATCCAAGTTTGCCTAAATGGTCATATTTTATTCATAAGGTTGTTTTTGGTTGAATTACACTTATCCAGTAGAATTAGGACATGTGTTAGGGTAATAATAATAACACTTTTACCCTTAATTACACTATTTACTTTTAACCGTGGTAAAAAAAGTAAAAAGTTACTATTCACTAAAAAATATTTTCATCTCATTGAATCACATTTTAGTCCTTGATATTAACCATTTCTCTCAGATTTTTGAAATTCCACTCACAGAAGTGGTAAAATTAAGTTTTATGTGAATTTGAAAATTCTTCTAGGAGGTGGGTAAAAGTCGGTGAAAAGTTCAATAAAATTTTTATATATCTAAAATTATTATAAAATTACTCCAATGAATTATATTGAACTTATATAGGTATTATGTATCAATTTTGACCTAAAATAAATTTAAATAAAATAAATAATTATTTAAATAAAAATTTGGTTTTTAAATAGTAACCCAGTGTTTTCACTATTCATAAAAAATTGAAAGTTTCCATAAAAATACCAAAATTTCACCCTAGGCTAATTTCGATATTCTGAATCCAAAAAATGAAGTCCATTTTGAAAAATAAAATTTACAAAATTTCAAAAAGTGGTTATTACTATTCATAACGGCTAGTTTTAATAATATCATATCGTTGTTTAGTGAAACTCAGTATTGCGTACGACGCAAGCTATCAAGGAAGGTCGTGATTGCATGTAAGTCAAGCCAAACTAGTGTTGTGTGTAGTTAAAGATTCCTTTGATGATTTATATAAAATAAAAACAAAATATTTCTTATAAAAGTCTCGGGTGTTACATTCTACCCCCCTTAAAATGAATTTCGCCCTCGAAATTTGTCACTTGTAACAAACAGATGAGGATACCTCTCTTTCATCATATCCTCAAGATCCCATGTAGCTTCTTCTAATTGGTGGTTCCTCCATAAAACTTTCACCAAGAAAGTGGTCTTGTTCCATAGTAATTTTTCACTACGATCGAGAATCTTTATCGGCTGTTCTTCATAAGAAAGATCTTGTTCCAGCGGTACAACTTCTGAGCTGAGTACATGTGAAGGAACATGTATGTACTTTCTCAGGAGAGATACATGGAACACATCGTGAACTTGGGAGAGATTCGGTGGAAGAGACAATCAGTAAGCTACCTTCCCAACACGATCTAGAATTTCAAAAGGACCGATATATCTATGGCTCAACTTTCCCTTCTTTCCAAATCTCATGACCCTCTTCAAGGGATATATTCGTAAGAACAATTTATCACCCACTTCAAACTCTAGGTCTTTTCTTTGGTTGTCGGAATAACTTTTTTGTCAACTCTAAGCTGCTCTTATGTGTTGTTGAATAGATCTGACCTTTTCTGCCATTTCATCAACAAGATCAGGTCCTAATAGCTTTCTTTCCCCAACTTCATCCCAGCAAGTTAGAGTCCTGTATTTCTTTCCATAGAGAGCTTCATAAGGATCCATCTGAATACTGGAGTGAAAGCTATTATTATAAGAAAATTCCACCAAATTTAGGTGTTGATCCCAACCACCTTTGAAATCCATAGAGAAAGCTCTCAACATATCTTCTAGAGTTTGAATTGTCCTCTCAGACTGACCATCTGTCTGAGGATGATAAGTAGTGCTGAAACTCAACTCCGTATCCAGAGTATGCTGAAGACTTCGCCAGAACTTTGAGGTAAACCTTGGATCCCGATCAGATATAATAGAAAGTGGTACTCCATGCAATCTTACCACTTCCTTTACATATATCCTGGAAAGCTGATCCAGAGAGAAATCCTCTCTAATAGCAATGAAGTGTGCAAACTTTGTAAGACGATCAACTATGACCCAGATAGAATTATTTCCTTTGGATGTTTTAGGAATTCTGGTGAAAAAGTCCATAGTGATGTTTTCCCATTTCCATTCGGGTATGGGTAATGGTTGTAACATCCCCTTAGACTTATGTTTCTCAGCTTTAACTTGCTGACAAACCAAGCATTGAGAGACATATTCAGCAACATCTCTTTTCATGCCATCCCACCAGAAGTACTCTTTCAGGTCCCTATACATCTTCGTGCTTCCAGGATGAATAGAGAATGAAGAAATATGAGCCTCATCCAGCAGCTCCTTCTTTAATTCTGGGATGGGAGGTACACAAACCCGATTCCTGCACTTTATTATCCCATCACAATCAAGGTTGAATTCAGGAATATTTCTCACCTTATTTTGTAACTCTACATCTTCTTTCTGTGCCTCTATAATCTTAACATGTATAGATAGTTGAACATTAATTTGAGAAAGATACGATTTTTCCCCTTTCATTATAATTCCAAGATCGATCCTTTGTAAATCCATAAATATTGGATATTTTGTGATCCTCATCATGGATAAACTGGCATGGTCTTGTCGACTTAATGCATCTGCCACCTTGTTTGCTTTCCCAGGGTGGTAATTAATTGAGCAGTCGTAATCCTTAATCAGCTCCAACCATCTTCTTTGGCGCATATTCAGCTCCTTTTGTGTGAAAATATACTTTAAACTTTTATGATCAGTATAAATATCACACCTTTCTCCATAAAGATAATGCCTCCAAATCTTTAATGCAAAGATTACCGCAGCTAACTCCAAATCATGAGTTGGGTAATTTTGCTCATGGATTTTCAACTGTCGTGAGGCATAAGCTATCACCTTATCATTTTTCATAAGAACACACCCCAACCCCTTCTTGGATGCATCACTATAGATCACAAACCTTTCTCCACTACAAGGCAGTGTGAGTAAAGGTGCACTAGATAACCTTCTTTTCAACTCCTTGAAATTCTCTTCACATTCCTCCTTCCAAACAAACTTAACTCCTTTCCGAGTCAGCTTGGTGAGTGTATTAGATAATCGTGAAAAATATTCCACAAAACATCGATAATATCCATACAAACCAAGAAAAATTTGGATCTCAGTTACTGTTGTTGGTCTCGACCATCTTTCGATAACCTCTGTTTTTGCTGGATCCACAGATATCCCCTCTTTTGAGATTATGTGACCCGAAAATGCAACTTTTTGAATCCAAAATCCACACTTGGTAAATTTGGCATAAAGCTTCTCCTTTCTCAGGGTCTTCAATATAATTATCAAGTGATCTTCATGTTCTTCCTTGCTCTTTGAATAGACATGAATATCGTCTATAAAGACTACCACAAATTGATCAAGATAGTCTCTAAAGAATCTATTCATCAGATCCATGAAGATATCAGGGGCATTAGTAAGACCAAATGGCATCACTATAAATTCATAGTGTCCATACCTTGTACGGAAAGATGTCTTTGGTATATCCTCCCTTTTGACCCTTAATTGATGATACCCTAAACGAAGATCAATATTGGAAAAGTATTGATCTCCGCGTAGTTGGTCAAATAAGTCATCAATGCGTGGTAGAGGATATTTGTTCTTGATAGTGGTCTTGTTAAGTTCTCGATAATCAATGCAGAGTCTCATTGATCCATCTTTCTTCTTAACAAACAGAACAGGTGCTCCCCAAGGTTATGCACTAGGGCGTATGAATCCCTTATCAATATTCTCTTGGAGTTGCTTCTTAAATTCCTGCATTTCAACTGGGTCCATTCTATAAGGTGTATTTGAAATAGGTAAATCACCTGGTACGAGTTCTATTGAAAACTCAACTTCACGTTTTGGTGGAAGACCCATAAATTCCTCTGGAAAGACATCATCAAACTCCCGTACAATGGGAATATTCTTAATCCTGAGTTTCTCACCAACCATTTGAGATAAATAACCTTCATTTAGTGGAATCAAGACCCATAAGATGGAAGAAATTTCCATTGGAAGGTTATGTTCTTCCTTGCATTGATAGACGATCAAAGATTGATCTGGAATATGAAATGTGACTTCCCTTATTTGGAAATTGATATGAGCTCCATATAGAGAAATCCAATCCATGCCAAGAATCACATCAAATTCCACTATAGGAAGGATCACAAGATTTGCAGGAAGCACTTTCCCACAAACTTCAATCGGAGAAGAATTATAAACTTTTGATGTGACTGTTGTGCCATTAGGGGTTGTCACAGCTAACTCAACATCTAATTGTTGAGGTAATATGACGATACCCTTAGAAAATTCTTCAGAAATAAAAGAGTGGGTGGATCCAGAATCAAATAAAACATTTGCTACTTTAGAGTGGATGGTAAGTGTACCTTTTACCACATCGTTATCATACTCCACATCGCTGATAGAAATTGCATGTGACTTTCCTTTGTCTTTATCCTTAAGAGTTTTTTGACGTAGATCATCATAAACAACCCTTGGATTAGGGCATTGATTGGCATAATTCCCCATTTCCTTTCACTTGTAACATTGAAGTGTAGAAGGTTCACTCTGTGTATCCTTTTCATTGTTCGCATCACTAGACATCTTCTTCCCATCATTGCGGCATTAAAATGCCCGATGACCTTCCTTTACACATTTGAAACATTTACTTTTCCCTTTAAGACAACTCCCTCCATGTTTCTTTCCACACTTTGAGAATAAGTGAAAATTCATCTTCTTTTTAGTGTGATCTTTAGATTTTCCTTTGAATTCCATTTTCCTCTTCTTATCAAACCCATATGACTGATGGGTTACTCCAATCTCCATCTCAACTTTGAGAGCACATCGAACGATTTCCTCATAGCTATTGAAGTCCCTTATGGCTAATGCCCTTAGAAGACTTGGTTTTAAGCCACTAAAGAATCGATCGATCTTACACTCAGGTTGGATAATAATACCAAAATCGTACCTTGCAAGTCTTGTAAAATTTGCTTCATAGGTACCAACAGATTCATCATCCTTTTACTTTAGTTCAAGAAACTCCTTCTCCATCTTTGTTCTAAGAATACGAGGGAAGTACTTATTGAAAAATAAGTTCTTGAACTCATCCCATTCCATGGACTCAGTTTCATACCTTTGCCTCGTATTCTTAATAAGATTACACCATTGATCAGCATCTCCTTCCAAACGATACACTTCTAAGAGGAATTTATCATGTTCAAAACATTGAAGAACTGAAAATATCTATTCAGTAGTACTGATTCATTGTTCAGCAACTAATGGATCAGTAGACCCGCTGAATGAAGGTGGACACTGTCTCATGAAGGATTCAACAGAATGTTGCTCCTTCCTTTGCTCGTTTGGAAGTCCTGCATGATTCATAGCTTGATAAAGTTGTGTGAGCATGGCTACAAGATTTTTCATTCCAGCTCCCATAATGTTTGGTTGCTCAGGGGGACAATCATTGCATTTCCCGTCGCATTCCACATTAACATATTTCCTTCGGGTTCCAGCCATTGACTAAAACCAAGAATAATAGTGTGAGCAACACTAATTATAATAGGAAAACCACATAATCAAGAATAAAATTTCACACTTAAGGTCTTATCCTAGGTTATTCATGGCCATTTCTAAAACACTAAGATTGTGTTCTATGCTTAGACTTATCCTTAGGGTTCTTACTAAGGCTTTCACATCCTAGTTTCCAAAGGTTGACTATACCTTTCCTCTGATACCAACTATAATGAACCATACTTTACATACATTGTTAGTAATTCAAAATTGAAGTACACTTATTATAACATATAAAAAAACTATGAAAGTATTGTATAGGTATAGTGTCTTTAGAAACTGGGAAACATAAACAACTGGTTCATAAAGCGTCTACACTGTCTCCCATTTATTTCATCATATCTATAGCCCCTTTTGGCATATCTTACTTAATAACCTTCTTCCTGACCTGGGGAAAGAAAACATACAAAAGGGTGAGCTCAAATGCTCATTAAGGGAAAACAAAAGAAATATCAATCACATCATATTCATAAGAAGATAACATTTTAGAAATCTTACCCTGCAAAAGAGATCATAATTTCATAACATGGGATAAATCATGGTAGTGAAATTTAATCAAAATAATCATAACTTAATACATGAAGATTTTTGGCATACACACATAATCATAGAGAATAATTTCTTATTAGTAAAGACTCATTTCCAAGACTATCTTAGTGGACAAAGTCCATTTCTGAACCGAGTTCATTCCTTGTTTCAGTCCTGTTTCACTGAACCGGTTTAACCTGCCATTTCAGCCATGTCTATCTCATGAGATATAAAATCTTTACCCAATTAATTAGAGGGAGATATAGGTCTCACCCATCTCATAATGATACCATTCTTATGTGTTCCACAAAATCATAAACCATACATCATAGTATAACCCATGTAATAAAAATGGGATTCTTAAAGATTGTGACATCATAAAACAATTAATATAAGATAAAGGAATTCATAAAAATAATTCCATCACAACATAATCAAATCAATGTAATAATAGGGATATAAACAGAACCCTTTATTATCTTAGATGGAAAATAATTTTGATAAAACACTTGAACTCCATTCTTGAGGAAAATATCCTTTCTACTTCAAAAACACTTTTCCTTTCTTAACATGTCATACAATTCTAAACTAAAAGAAGTTGATTAAAAATAAACTTGAAAACTTGTAAAGGAAGCTTCTTGGAAATAATGTTTTAAAAATCCATTTATGCTGTATAAGTTAAAAAAACATTCTTCTCGTACTTTTGTCAGAAAAGTCAAAAAGTACCTCGTACGAAAAACGGCAAAAGATTCCTTTCATATATTTTACTAAAAACTCACCTAAGGGTGAAATTTGATTTAAAAAATTGTAGGTGGATTGAAATAATATTACATATTGAGGAAACATGGATGTGGATGATAAAATACACCCCAGTAAATTCCAAAGTATAAACAATCTCGGATAAAAACGAGATTGTGATATTTCCCTTACCTTAGGTATGATTTGCTTCGTAAGTGTCTAAACCTCCTGTATAATGATTTAAATAATGTCATTGAATTATTCCAGAATCATACTCATTGTTATGATATCATATATGGTCATATTCTTAGCTTATTATTAGTAATATTTCATTGTTACTTGTTATTCGGGTGTTTATTACTTTTTGTTCTTATGCGTGTTTTGTCGAATAAATTATTATTCTTCTCTTTAGGTTATAGATACCTCACTTACAGAATGGTATTAGTGTAATATATATCATATTCATTCATTCAATTCATTTATATAATCATTATGCAATGAAGATCATGTAGAATGAGTCGCATCACATCGTGGAGACGGTATTCCGTACGTACGCACGAGCGATGATATCGTTCCCATGATCGTGAAATTGTAATGGAGTGTATGTATACTATTTCAGAATCAATATCAATTTATAATAATCATATATATTCATTATTTACACCATTATACTGATCCAAGTAAGGTGGTGGTGGAAAATAGATTACACCACGGCGTGGAGACGGTATTCTGTACGTACGCACGCGCGGTGATTTCATTTTCCATAGGATGGATAGATGGTGAAATATGGTTGTTTCATACTTATAATAACATATCAGTATATGAGTGATACTGATGTTATTAATTCATAATGAAACAACTAAATAAGAAGAAGTGGAAGAAGAAATAAAGTTGAAAGAATCGGTAACGGACATTACCTCTTCTTTGAAGCGCTTCTTTGAGACCTCCTTTTAGGGCAATAAAATTGGTCTTTGAAGAAGACCAGGACCTCTAGGATGTTTCTAGGGAAGTGGAGAGGAGAAATTGGCAGGTTTTGGCAGATATTGAAGGCTCAAAGGGGTGTGAGGAAGATAGGGAGGAGGTGCCCTTTTATAAGGGAGGAGAGGGGCACCTTTGGAAAAACTAAATATTTTATTATAAAGCCATATTAAGTTTTAAATAGCTCCAAATTGATTTATTTCTAAGCTAAGGTGGGGATGGGTAGAAATCCTCTCATACAATAGAATTTGGACAGGTTTAGTTTACTATTTTAACCTTATCATTTAGATTTAACTTTAAGTTAGATAATTTTACTTTTACCGTGTCTTTTTGTGTTCTTACACTATAAGGTTAATAAACTTACCATAACAAGCCAAACGAACCCCAAGTTGTTTATTATTAATATATATAACCTTATCTAAGTCATTTGGCTGAACATTATATTTTTAGGAATAAAATAACAATTAATAATATAATATTTGTTTTAAAAACTATTTTATGTCAATTTTGACACAATTTGGTAATTTATTTTTGTGAAAATCATAACAGAATGATTAGTTCGAACAAAGATAATTAAATCAACAATAACATGTCATATTAATATATAAAATTATTATAATTCATAAAAATCCTCAAATTACATTTATTTGGGTATTTATAACATCAATTATGTCAATATTTCTTTAATAAGATAATTACTGCATCATCATTGTGTCATAAATAAATTAAATTATTTAAAGTCTAAAAATTAAAAATAAAATACCATTATGTAGGAAATATTTTTAGATTTCTATTGAATATTTATAGTAGAATTTATCTTATGTATAACCCTATATTAAAAATGATTTACTTATTAAACTTTGATTTTAACTATTTTAACTCTTCTTTAAATAAATTAATAATAAATGTCCTAATCTAATCCAAGTGGGCCTAAATGGTCATATTTTATTCATAAGGTTGTTTTTAGTTGAATTACACTTATCCAATAGAATTAGGACATGTGTTAGGGTAATAATAATAACACTTTTACCCTTAATTACCCTATTTACGTTTAACTATGGTAAAAAAAGTAAAAAGTTATTATTCACCAAAAAAATATTTTTATCTCATTGAACCACATTTTAGTCCTTGATATTAACCGTGTCTATTGGATTTTCGAAATTCCACTCACAGAAGCGGTAAAATTAAGTTTTATGTGAATTTGAAAATTCTCCTAGGAGGTGGGTAAAAGACGGTGAAAAGTTCAATAAAAATTGTATATATCTAAAATTATTATAAAATTACTCCAATGAATTACATTGAACTTATATAGGTATTATGTATCAATTTTTACCTAAAATAAATTTAAATAAAATAAATAATTATTTAAATAAAAATTCGGTTTTTAAATAGTAACCCAGTGTTTTCACTATTCATCAAAAATTGAAATTTTCCAGAAAAATTCCAAAATTTCACCCTAGGATAATTTCGATATTCCGAATCCAAAAAATGAAGTCCATTTTGAAAAATAAAATTTAAAAATTTTCCAAAAGTGGTTATTACTATTCATAACAGCTAGTTTTAATAATAGCATATCGTTGTTTAGTGAAACTTGGTATTGCATACGACGCAAGCTATCAAGGAAGGTCGTGATTGCGTGTAAAGAAAGCCAAGATGGTGTTGTGTGTAGTGAAAGATTCCTTTGATGATTTATATAAAATGAAAACAAAATATTTCTTATAAAAGTATCAGGTGTTACAGGTACTCTCATAAGTATTTTGAAGAAGGATATACATGACTCAACTTCCTATAAAGATTTTATCTTATCTAGCTTGAAGAAGAGTAATATAGCATAAAAAATATCTTAACAATTCATCTATCTAAATATGAATATGAAAGATACATTGAAAAATATTGTTAACCTCGAAGATACCATAATTTCTATAAACTATTGAAGAGACCACCAAATATATAAACTAACAAAGACTTATATGAATTAGCGTGCAAAGGAGAAGAAAAATGACTTCCCTTAAATCTACAATTATTCCTAAAACAAATTATTAAACATACAATGTAAAATATTAATTTATACACAGTATCACATCATCATGTGTATGATCCTTTGATTATTCTTTAGTGGTGAACTAAGTAACATAAATTTATTATGAATACTTTACTCTCTATATTTACTTTATCTTTTGGTTAGAATGATGTATGTAAAGGAGATATTTGGTATGATATTACAACAAAATAACAAGATCTGTACATCTAAGAGAACCAAATAAAAGTAAAAAAGGTTTAATTTTTATTCACCATAATTTACCCCCCTGGGGGTGTCCAAAGTTTCTACAAGTGGTACTAGAGGAAAATTATTTTGAATTAAATGTTAAATCTCCATATATTTTTGGATTTATTGAACACATGGATTATAGACGAGACCCCTATTTTTCAAAGGAAATAAAAATGATGGTTAGAAAAATTAAATTATTATGTTCTTATAGGATTCTAGAAAGGATATCATCGAGTTTTTTTTTCTAAGATATTTATAAGACTAATCAAAATGAAGGAGTTACTGATATAAGGAAGGAGAAGATATTTAATTAGATCATTATACAATAATCATTACAAGAACACCACTCATTATTATGTTTTATTAGAGATGTGTGAGTATATCAATATTATATATCATAAAAGAACAAAATTTATGGATAAAGTGGTATCATCCTCAAAAAATTTTGAAGACCGCATTATGTCAAAAGTGAAAAAGAATAAAATGAATAATAAGAAGTCTTGTAGGAATATAGACTCTCCATTTTGGGTAAACAAATCCAATTATAATGTTTAATCTAATTTTAACCATGTTTTGTAAATTTATTTAAAATCTAAAAAAATATATTACTCATTGAAAGTTTGATAGAATGAAGAGTCTATAGAATAAGTGGAAACAATATCAATTCATTAGTCCAGTGAATGTATATACAGTGATCAAGATAAGATCCAATATTTTTACGAGATAGTGGACTATTAGAAAATAATTCATCAAGTCAACATTTCATTCATTGAATATTGGTATTGAAAAACATGATTATAATGAGATTTTAAGTGTCCTTAAATGTTGATATATTTAAATTGGGTCAAAAAAGGACCAAAGAAACCTACCTGAATAACCTTCATAAAATATTTATAAAATAATATTATAGGAGAAAGAATTAAAAGTGATCCTTCTCCCACATGGGGAAAAATTTAAAGAGATAAGAAAATATATAATAAAAGTTGGTTCAAGGTTGAAGGATATGGATTTCCAACTGAATGATGTATTTTATATTATCAACAACCTTAAGACAATGCTTAGATCCTAAAAAGCAAAAGAGAAGATGGAGAGTCTATCCATGGTATCCTTGAAGTGGTGTATTAAATCTTCAATTCTATAATTAATTAATAAAAGGAATTTACTTTATAAACCTAGAATAGAAGGATCTCAAAGGAAATTATTTATGATATTCTACTATTTTTTAATATTAGGACACATTATGAGTGTTTTTTTAGAAGCACAATGGGTCAAATTTGGAGGAATACATGTTGTTATCACATATCAACAAATACAATATAATGTGAGGTATGATTTAATATAGAGATGTTATATCTATACCAACCATTAACCTATGGAAAGTAATTTTATTTGGATGAAATAAAAATGAGTCTATAGGAATTCCTCCATTACTTTTACATACAAGGAGAGTATTTTCACTCAAATAAGGTATGTTATATTTGGAAATAGATTTATCACATTGGAGGATAAAACTTTATCCAAATGATTAGTCCATTATGCACCAAATATGATGCACTCATATAATCCATCTTGTAAATAATAAAAACAAATCTAGAAAATGAAAAAAGAATTTTCTGCATTTTTGAGGAAGATAGATGATCTTGTTAAGAGATACATGCAAAATACATACATGTCCAAATTAAATCTTATGAAAATAGAACAAAAAAAACATGAGGCATGCCTTAATAGTTTTAAAAATCATGCCACTATGAAAGTGATAAAATTGGAGTAGGATTCCACCTATAGCAGTGTAAGAATGAAGAATGATGCATTGATGTTGCATCAAAATAATAAAATTATAAAAATGGAATTAGTCTCACAATAGAGATAGAAATATAGCTTAGGAGGACATTGAAACCTATAGAGAATCCAAAATGAAATTTGTATAAGTGATGTTGTGAAAATAACCACTAAAATTCTTGGATGAAAGTGGGAAAGACTATGTCGGTAAATTGATACCAACTACAATCCTCAGGCTGAGGATGTTGGTGGTTCCCCTCTCTCCATTTATTGAAATGTTTCTAATATCTTTTTTAGGTGTTGTAGGATTAAGGGGGAGATATAATCCATGGGGTATATGTATTAAAAGGATACATATACATAATTAGAAGGTGATTGTGCTTTAAGAAGATATTTATGAGCTAGAAGAAGATACATGAAACAAGATGAGTTAGTTTTTTTAAAGTATTGAATTAGTATTAGGCTTGAAAAAAAAGAAAAAAAATTATATAAATGCCCATATTTGACATATTAATTTGTTTCAATCTACCACACTAATTTTAAAATCCAAATATAAAGTGTCATGGTATAATTAAAGTAATTTAAATTGTAAAGAGGCTACTCTGGAGTTAAAGAGGGTTGAAAGATACATTTGGATGTTCTGGTGGTTTCAAACCACCATTGGAGATTAATATTTGATAATAGTCCATTTTGATGATGGTGTGTGGTTAATGTGATTGGGATCACAATATGATTTATTTAAAGGATTAATATCTAATGTTTTATTTATGAAAGTATGATCGAAAGCAAGTGAGTGACATGGAAAAATTTTAGATTGTTAACTCAAACTTTTATTTCCCACAATTATTTCTAACTCATTAGGACTAGAGTATTTTTCTATGAATCGAATAATAAGTTTTAAATTCACTTATTGATTTCATTTAGGAAAATTTACTTTAGTTTAGAAGAAATTTTTTGGATATTAATAGATGAAATTTCTAAAATTATTTTTCCTTATAGGTGGTTTTTGAGACTAAAACTAAAAATATGTATGTTTTTATATTCAACGAGTGGTATCATCTAGTGTAATCAAGGATAAAGTTTTATTATATATTATCCTTCAAAAAATATATGAAATAGTGGAAAATGAGTCAAATGGTCAATCGACAAGTGGTTAATCTAAGAAGTTTGAAGATGGTAAATAGATCCAAATGTTAAAGGACATTGGTGGTTTTGGAATTTGTTTAGAGAAGCCTAATATTTTTAATGAAACCATTAAAATGGTTGAAGACACACAATTAGATTTTATATTTAAACTAGCAGTGTCATATGGGCTATAGAGAAGTTTATAATAAATGAGGTAGAATAATCACTCCTTTTATGACTTTTAGGAGAATCATCTTTCCTCATCAAAAATATTGTGAGGATTATTGAAACCAAAAATAGGTAGAATAAAATATGATGGAGGTACCTATATGATAGTTCAAATGTATGGGGGTTAAATTGAAATTAAATTTGGAAAGACCCAAATAGGTAAGTAAGTATTAAGAAGAAATATATATTTAAGAGGACCTGCTATATTTTATTAGAAGGGGTGATCTAAATTCCCCATAAATATGGATGGATAATGGGTAATGGTATAATCTTCAAAAAAAATACGAAGGGGGATATTATAACCAAAGAGGTTCTGTGTTGGATTTGTTGATAAAAGATGATTTTTTTTATGTTAGTAATGGAAGAAGATGTATTAAAATGAATAATTGGTGATGTGAGGAGTTTCATGAATATTTGGAGAATATATTTATATAGAATAAATTATAGAGGAAAATAAAGACCCACCTTGATTGATATCTCTATCATGTTCTTGGAAATGGTGTTCTTTGATTTGATAAAGGTTTAATTTGGAATGAGGATTAATTATGAAGTATGTATATATGCTAATAATTATTATTCTGGAAGTAGTATGCTAAAATCATAGAACAATGAAATGGACCAATCCATGATAGGATTTAGAGTTTTAAAAATTGAAAAGGAAATGAATAAATATCAAATGTATCACACATAAGATATTATGTAGAAGTGGAGTTGGTTTCAACATGAGGGTTATAGATGATGTGGCCATATTTAAATGCATCTTTCCTACATAATTTCAGTAATTATTTGATGATTTTATGTACCTAAATAAGTATATAATTATGATTTCTTGATAAATGTTAAATCTGCGTTGAATATATTATTCATTAAATATTTCAAAGAGTACATATGTTTTTTGTACTTAATTGTTTAACCATTATTCATTTTTATATTCTCAAATTTGTAAGCGTTCTTTTTTTACATTAATTAATATATTTTTTTAATGAATCATTTGAAAGAATTTCAGATATTGGAATTAATTATATAAAAGTACCATGATTAATTTCTGATAACTTTTGTTGGGATAATTTTTAACTGTTTTTTTCAATTTTAAAATTCATGGATTCTTTTGATCTATATATTCAATTTCATTTTGAATTTATTTAATGGATTTATAGTTGAATATTTTTGTTCAAAAAATCCACATCACATATGTAGGATAATTTCCCACAATGGTTATCATACTATAATATTAGAGCCTTTCGTGTAAGATATTTTGAAGTAGCCTCCACTTATTGGAAATCCATTCCATTGTCAACGTAGAATAATTGAAAACCTATTTCATAATATGTTTTTTGAAGTTATACATAGAAGAAATTGGGTGTGTATAAGATAAATTCTTGGAGTAAAATTCATGGCACTGTCCATAAGAGAAATGTGTATGAAGGAAATTTTAGAATCTACATAAGAGAAATAGATGGAGAATATAATATTATTATTGTGTAAGATAATTTATCATATTTAGTTATTTTATAAACCCATGTTTCATCCATATCAAAATATCTTGGTGTCATTTAAAGTTGTAGAAGTTTTGATTGAGTGGATGAAGGTAATCTAAATCTAAAGTGGACTCAGTTAATTTTGAAATTAGGTGGTGATATTGATTCCAAAATGATATAAAAAATATTTTAAATTATTTTATTCTTAATTTCAAGGTTTTTAATCCCACCAATGTGTTATTTAAAGGGAAATTGTCACATTTTATGTTTTAGGAACATTTTTGAACTTAATTGGAAAAATGGGTTATTTTGAATTTAAACAGTTTGAATTTATTTTAATGTTTTGGACATAACTTTTTTTAAAATAATACAAATTGAAAAATTATTATTTTTTAGGTTTCTATGTTTGATGGGATTCATTTTATCCTTCGGTACCCAAATATCAATTCATTATTTGGAATCTCAACTCCAGCTCACAAGTTAGGCCCCGAAAACTATGCACAGAACTGAAGAATATTATTTTTGGGACCATATCTCATAAATGGAAAAACCAAATGAGCTGAAATTTTACATGGAGAAACAATAACTTCTAAGTAAAAACTTTCATTAATATTTCCACGCCTTATTATTTCATTTTTGAGGCCATAAATTCATTGGAACTCGGTGAATTGGAATACGAACATTCTGTTTGGCAGAATTAGAGTTTCTGAGTAAAGCAGCCATAGCTCCTTCATTACATGGCCAATAAAGATGACATTTCGTGGGTATAAATAGGAGAGGTATTAGAACAACTTTAAAGAAGTAATAGTTTCCAAATTATGTCATTAAGAATGAAATCCATTCTCATTATTTTTGAGGAAGATTTTTGGAGCCAATTTTTCATCCCCTCTCCCTATAAAAGAGTGTCCCTTTTCATTTCAAAGGGTTGGAAACTTAAGAATAGCCTTTTTTGGCCATTTTATGTATTTTAGTCATGTGTTTTATTTTATTTTCATTCTTTAATTTCATTACATGTTTTAATTTAAGTGTTCTCATTTCTCCATTTTTCTTTCTCTCTTTTGTTTTCTTCCCCTATTTTCATCTTCACTGTGGTCTCTTATACTCTTGATCATGAGTAGATAACCCAAGGAATTTCCCAGGGGAGTAATTCAGTGGTGAAACCAATTATTTGAACATTAATGTTTTATTTTTTCTTATTTACTTATATTTAGGCTAAGGGGGATCTTAGTGGTCAAGGCACCCTTGTGTCTCCACTTGCCACCCGAGGCTTAACTTTCACTTCTGTCACATTCTCCCTCGATCGAGGAGGTGGATGTACGGTATCTCGGCGATCATTGAGCGTACTGTATATTCATAACCATAGTTATAAGGGGATTTTCATTCATACGATGGATCATGCTCATTAATTATATTTGAAACTATCAAAGAGACGATGAAGGTTCACTCTGGATAATCTCCCAAGAGGATCTCCTTTCTGTCTAACATCATTTTGTTTGAATTCATTGTATTTTCATTTCATATGCATATTTACTTTTAGTATTTAATTCTAATTTCTAAAATATTATTTTAATTTATTTTTTTCACATATATATAGTGAATTTTAAGTAGTGAGTTATTGATCGCAACAACTCCTCAAGAGATCGACCTAGGTCATCCACTGTGCTTCACTTAGTATAAATATTTTTGAGAGCATGCACGAAAATGCTTCATAAAATTGGCACCGTTACCTGGGAGCCAAGTGGTATTAATTAAAAACTTTCATTCATATATTTTAAATTATTTTTATTCCTTTCATTTAAAAAAACAAAAAAAAATCATAAATTTCAAAAACTAAAAAAAACTTCTTTGTTCATGATGTATTTCAATGGTGATTATTCTGCATGGACTAATGAATCTTAGGTGCAACAAAAAGATGAAATTAAAAAATCTCATATGAAATAACTTCGTGAATAGATACAAAAACTGAAGAGAAATGCTTACAAGTTTGGGGAATATATTCGTTCACTACAGGAGAAACCCGAACCTAAATCTGAACCTGAACCTGAGCTGGAACCGGAACCAAAACGAGCGGTGGAATAGATTTCACCGATAATTTTTTTATGTTAAAGAACCTGAGGAGGGTTATGAGGATATTCTTAAAGAATTAATCATATCATCCCATACTCCAAAATTGATCGAGGAGGTCCCGAATGTACACATTCCAACTGATGCACTTATGGGAGATCAACATTTTTTGGAAGAATCCTGGAATCACTTTGTTGAAGATAACCTGAAACTTGATCTTCCCATCGTTGATATTGAACAATAATAACCTTTTGATCTCTATCTTTCTTTGGAAGACAATGAATAATATGCACCTGATGAGATGGAGTTTCTAGTGGTCTATTTTGAAGATAACAATTTCCAATATGACTTACTTGAAAGGGAATATTTCATGATTGATTCATCATGTTTTAATCTTATTCAAGCGGAATTGTTTTCTGACTTCCACTTTTCTGAAATTTCTAACATAGAACAAATGGAGAAGACCTTTGATGATATGAAATATACCACCCAAGTGGTGTTGATCGAGGAAGAATATCTAGAGAAGCTGTTAGTGGTGTGACTACCTCCTCTACAACAAGTTGGATACTATATGGAGGAGGACACCACTAAAGTTAATAGGGAGCACCCCTATTTCCTTTTCCCTCCCACTCTAGGCCTTGAATTTTCATTGTATTATTTATTGGGGGTTGGAAACATTATTATATTCTTTAGGGTTCTCCAATATCAGTGTTTACTCATGGACACTAGGAAAAGTCACATGTGGTGGTTTATCTCAAATAAACCACATCCACCGTCTGATTGGGGATAATCCATTGCAACTGCCTAACTAAGGGGCAGTAAAAACCAAGCATCTGCTTGGGGGTCAAACCAACCATTATCCCTTTTCTATCCTCTTTCTCTTTATTTTTATTTATTTTTCTTATGTGTTTTCATTTCTTTCTTGTAGATTTAATGTGGTAGCAGTTAGGAGCTTAACTCAAGGATGCCACTAAAAAATAAATTAGGTTGTGTCTTTCCTTTTCTTTATTTTATTTTCTACCCAATATAAATTCAGTGTGAAAATTTATCTTGATCTGATTTGAGCTAAAAAGGGTGTAGTAAAGAGAGTAATTGTGGGGGAGGGATTTAAACTTGTTTTTAGGAATTTTGTGTGTGCTTTTATTTTATGTTGTTGTTTTTTTTAAATTTTCTTGTTTTTCTTTTTCATTTTTTTGGGTGTCTTTTTAGGATTTTTTAGCTGAATTCAATACTTTGTAAAATTCAAACCATCTTGGTGTTTGGGGAAAATTTCTTTATTTTAGTATTTTAGTATTTAAATGATTGTTTAATGGATTTTTTTTTATTTCTAATCTTTTCATTTTATGACGTTTGATTGAATGTGAATCTCATGTACACCAGTGTTGTCCAAATTGAAAATCATGCCCAACTCGAGAGGTATCTAAACCTATTTTACATATTCTTACATTAATATTTTTCTTGAGAGTCTTGAGAAATGTTGTGTGATCCAAAAAGTACTATTTTTTCTCTTTTTCAAAGTTGTTAGAATTCATTGAATGTGTTAAGTGTGATTAAGGCATCACTTTGAAATCCCCTTTTACATTGAACTCTAATTTTGGCCTACCTTTTCATATGACCTTCTTTAATCCCCTATTATCCATGAAATACCTTATTAAGAAGCCACGTTACAAGCCATTTATCCCTTTAAAACCTTCTATAGAAGTTAAATTCATGATTATTGTTGAACTCAAGTGTGGGGGAGGGAGAAGATGTGCTTTGTTTTGCTTTCTTGAAGAATCTGTTTGAGATGAATTGAAAGTGTTGAAATATTTATTGCTTCTTGGGTGGAAAAAATGTCATTATGTAAATATGGATGTATGGTCCAAAATATCATTACAAATTTGGGTTGGGTGTTCACCAATTTTTTAAGATCAAATGCTGCCTCTTTTTTCTTCAAAAACATGATTTTAAAGAGAAATCCATATCTAAATTCAAGCTAAAACAATGCTACAATTGGGGAAAAGAGTGACGAAATTCATTGATGTTGTAATGAAAAGAGTGAACTTAATAAATAAATAGGTGTTTTTAGGTGATTCATTTTTTATCTGATTGAGGAGTACACCATTCTTGAGAAAAAACGGTTTTCATGCATTTACTTCACTTTAGAGCTTAATCCTCCTCATTTTGCCTCAGATGTTTTTACATTTTAAACCTACCAATCCTCAGCCTCAGAACAAACCATGAAAAATACCTCATGATTTATTTTTTTTGACTCTTTTAAGTGGAGATAATAGGAGGATATCAAGTCTATAGAGATCACACATGTTCTTGGGAATGAGAAAAACTCCATATTAAATATCCTTGAGTGAAGAGAGAAGTATTTTTTCCAGGGAGGTAGGTACGACATGCATGTAAGTATTAACATGATATTGAATGGATTAATATTATTTTTTAGGAGTTCTGACATTTTTATCCATTAATTAGGCATGATATTTTCTCTGATATGATAATTGAGTTGTGTTGTCATTTACGCTTTGAGAAGTTTGTTTTGACCTTGGTATAAGATGATTTTCCATGAGTGCAATGTTTAAGTGTGGGGGAATTGATAGAACAAATATTTTCAATTATTTTATTCTGAATTTAAATGTTTTTAATCCAACCAATGTGTTATTTAATGGGCAATTGTCACATTTTATGTTTAAGGGGCATTTTTTAGCTTAATTGGAAAATGGCTTATTTTGGATTTAAACAGTTTTAATTTATTTTAATGTTTCAGACATAACTTTTTCTAGACTTATCAAAATTTCAAAATTATTATTTTTTAGGTTTATATGTTAGATGGGATTCATTTTATCCTTCTGTACCCAAATCTTAATCCATCATTTGGAAGCTCAAATCCAGCTCACAAGTTAGGCCTTGAAAACTATGCACAAAACTAGAGAATATTATTTTTGAGCCCATATCGCATAAATGTCCAAACCAAATGAGCTTAAATTTTACATGGAGAAATAATAAATCCTAAGGAACAACTTTCATTAATATTTAAATGCCTTATTCTTTCATTATAGAGGCCATAAATGCGTTTGAACTCGGTGCATTGGAATACGAACAGTCTGTTTGGCAGAATTAAAGTTTCGTAGTAAAGCGTCCATAACTCCTTCATTACATGTCCAATAAAGATTAAATTTCTTGGGTCTACGGAGGAGATTTATTGGAACAAATTTCAAGAAGGAACAATTTCCAAATTCTGTCATTACGTAGGCCTTTCGTGCTCATTATTTCGGAGGAATATTTTTAGAGCCAATTTTTCATTCCCTCTCCCTATAGAAGAGCGTCCCTTTTCATTTCAAAGGGTTGGAAACTTAGGAATAGACTTTTTTGGCCATTTTATGTAGTTTAGTCTTTTGTTTTATTTTATTTTCATTCTTTAATTTCATTACATGTTTTAATTTAAGTGTTCTCATTTCTCCATTTTTCTTTCTCTCTTTTTTTTTCTTCCCCCATTTTCATCTTCACTGTGATCTCTTATACTCATGATAATGAGTAGCTAACCCAAGGAATTTCCTGGGGGATTAATTCAGTGGTTAACCTAAGTATTTAAACATTAATGTTTTATTGTTTCTTATTTACTTAGATTTAGGATAATGGTGATCTTAATGGGCAAGACTCCTTTGTGTCCCCACTTGCCACCCGAGGTTTAGCTTTCACTTCTTTCACATTCTCCCTTAATCGAGGAGGTGGATATACGGTATCTCGGTGATCACTGAGTGTACTTTATATTCATAACCATAGGCAGAAGGGTATTCTCATGTATACTATGTATCATTCTCATTAATTATATTTGAAACTATCAAAGAGACGATGAAGGTTCACTCTGGATAATCTCCTGGGAGGATCTCCTTTCTGTCTAACATCATTCTATCTGCATTCATTATGTTTTCATTGCATCTACCTATTTACTTTTAGTATTTTATTCTCATTTCGAAAATATACTTTTAATTTATTTTATTTCACATATATATATAGTGAATTGGAAGTATTGAGTGATTGATCACAACATCTCCTCAAGAGATCGACCTAGTTCAGCAACTGTGTTGCACTTAGTATAAATATTTTTGAGAGTACGCATGACAAAGATTCATCACAAACCTAAAATAAGATGAATACATGATATCCATAGTGATTTAAATCTTCTACTATTCCAAATATGCTTAAGAGGACATAGTGTCAAGCTACGCTTGTGTGTATTGATAAAGATCATTAGTTTTTGTTGAATGGATATAGACTTGTTGGTTTGTAGGGGAGATTGTAGAACCTAATCACACTAGTGGAGAAACTATTAAATTATGCAATACACGTTCTCGATGTAATGTTACAAAGAATATGATCAAATCAATGAACCCAGTTTTTAATTGAATTGAGATGACTGAGTGTTTCCCATATGTGATGAGCATCTGGTCTATTGTTATTATTTGATAAAAATAAAGATGGTGAAGGGAGTTATTGATGCGTATGATTGGATTGGTTGAGTTTTTTTAATCTAAAAATTAATTGATGGATTTCAAGGATCATTCAATAAAGAATTTTAAGTGGTATTGATCTCTATTTGGTGGATTAGAATAAGTCTAGATGAAAGATGAAATGATCCAAGGTTTCATCTAGGTACATCTTAAATTCCACTAAACCAATGAGCATGTATTTTTTTAAAAAATCAATGGTTTTGCTCATTTCCTATGCAGGTGATAATGGTAAGTGAAAAATTCCATCTGGTTGGTGGTGAGTTAAGAAATTAAATTAGTCAGTGTACCTTGGATATGAGTGGATTAAATAAAAATTAAATAAATTTTGTAGTGGAGACAGAGATATAAAATAACAAATTTAAGAGATAGGATCCAAGAAACACTTTTCATAGACAATAATGGGGATCTCTTGGAATGTTGTAGCAAGGAGAAATGTTAGAGCTAGGATTTTCCATTTTTAAACAATATTTGAGGGGATAGTTATTTTTACATTTTTTTTATTCTTCATTCCTTCTATATTTTATTATTCTTTCTTTTGTTCTTCTTGAAATAAATTTATTCTTGGATGAAAATTTAGTTGGCGAAAATAGATTGAGCTTTTTCGTCTTTTCTTCTTTGTTTGAAGAATTTTTAAAATTTGTATTTTTTTTCATTCACTTTTTCTCATAATTCACTAAGAATGAATTCTACTTAAATTTTAATGAAATAATGGCATATAAAAAATTTTCAAGATATTATTTTCAGTACTACAACAAACTTACCTTTTTCAATATTTGGAATTAGTATTTGAGGAACTTCAAGATTCAACCTATAACCAGTAAACCCCGAGAGAGTTAGCCAATGGTATATCTCAAAAAAAAATTGATATAAAAAATAAATCAATTAATAAACATAGAATTATTTTTTATCTATAAAATAGAGACTTTACCATGATTTTATTTATGTATGCTTCCTTCGCATATATCTTTTTTTTTTGTTCTTGAAATTTAATAGTCTGTTTTTTTAGATTTTTTAAATTTAGGTATTCATAATCAATTTCCCTTCCTTAAGGGGTTGAAACCCTACTCACAATTATAAAATTATTTAGTAGGAAATATAAATAATAAAATTTGATCTTTTCAATGATGAAACATCAAATTTTATGGAACTATTTTCGAGGAAGGAATTTTTGTGATCAATTTTTAAAATGTTTCAAAATATAAAAAACTAAAAACTACTGTGGAAAAAATTCATTTAAATAAATCTATGTGTTCTATTCTGAATTTGTGTATATTGAAACCTTTTTTTCTAACTTGTTTTATAAGTACAATTCCATCTTCATATAGTCTAGAACCATGTATTCCTAATATCCAAAGGCATATAATTTCATTAATAAGGAAACAAACCACGAAAAAATGGAATATCATAGGGAGGTTTTAGGAAAACCAAAAAATATTATTACATCTTCAATTAGAGAACCTGATGGTCAGATATATAGCTTTATAAGATTCTAATTACCAACAGTCTCTAGAAACCCTTCATGCATTAGGTTTTCTCCTAACACTAGGAATTATGAGATCGATCAGTCTCTATTTTTTATGCTACCATTTTTTAATGGTATTCAAAATAATTATTTTTTGGACTTCATTCAGGATATTTATAGTACGGTACAAAAACTTCCATTAAGAGGGTTGAGTGAGGAAGTTTTAAAGTTGAAGTTGAATGATTTTCCATTTTTTATAATGAAAAATTATATATATTAGTTTAAATAGTTATAATAAGAAATTTTTGATACATTGAATCAGGTTTTTAGTGTTTTCATCATGATATTTTATCCTAGGTGAATGAGTATAGATATTAGGCATAAAATAAACAAGTTTGTTCAGTAATAGGTGAATTGTTCTACGATATTTGGCACAAGTTTATGGGTCTCTATAGAAAACTTCTTAATCACCAGTTTTCTCCACATTTCTTAATGGAGAATTTTTACAATGGACGTTCCCCTTATAACCAAACTCTAGTTGATCAGTATTATAGTGGGTATTTCTTAGATAAAATTACAGAAGAAATTAAATAAATTTTAAATAAACATGCAAAAAATTATCAACATAAATGTTCTGGATGGAGGAAAATAGTAATGAGATACATAAACTCAATTTGAAAAGTTAAAATTCATGATTCTATATTTATAATGTCAATCATGAAAACTCACTTAGGGATAAATTAAAACATTGTGGAATGTATGGACATTCTATGTCTAATTGTCCCAACATTGATTTTCCTTCCCAACCTATGGAAAATGAAAATTTTCTTAGTTATGGTCCTAGGTTTCAAGAAAAAGATGATCCTTTTTAAAATAACTATAATCGAGGATATAAGAATCTCCCAAAACTTTCTTAGAAGGATCAAGGTGTGTTTCAACCTAATAATTCCCTAGTTTTTTCAAAACATACTAGACATTTTATCAAAATCAATAAATGGATGAATCCTTTAATTGTCAAGAGAATATTGAGGGATTGATGCACCAAATGAATTTTAGGATGGATGACCAAGATTATAGCGTTAAATATGACATGTAATCACAAAAATAAATATTTAAGAATGGTATAAAAATTTATCAAATGAAAATATGTCAAATGGATATGGTGTTTTGTGGTAAAGAAAAAATAAAACTATAAAGTACCACTAAAGTAAATCCAAGGGATAATTTCATAAAATTCGAAAGAACAAGTAGTTTAAAAACTCTAGGAGAATTTGGAAATAACCCTAGGAAAGTCCAACATAATTTTTTTTGAAGATTATGTAACTTAAAAAATAGAAAGCACTAAATCTATAAATGAGGATAAACACATTAAAAATGAAGTAAATCAAACTATTTCACCTAAAAAATGAAAAATATTCTAAAGTGAAAAATAATAAGTGGACGGAGAAACAAGTTTAGATTGAGGGAATTACCACTAATTTAAGGAATTATGTACCACCCATCCCATTCCCTAAAATTATGAAACAAAATGATAAAGAACCTAAAATTATCAAGCTCATTTGTATTTTCAATAATCTCTAATTCAATATTCTATTTATCCAAGATTTAATTCATATTCCTTCATATATGAAATCTCTTAAAAAATCTTTCAAATAAAATAATCTTGAATTGTTTTCCACTTACATCCTCACTGAAGAGGGTGGTTCTATTCTTCAAAATAAAATCCCCCCAAAACATAAATGTCTAGGTATTTTTTTCATTCCATATACCTTATAGAATATTAGCCAAATTGGTTGTTTTCTTGATCTTGGTGCTAGTAAAAATATGTTCTTATAACTATTTAAAAAATTTATGTTAGAAGAGATGAAACCCACCAATATTATTCTATAGTTGGATGACCAATATCATACTCATTCCATACGAATAATTAATTAGTTTCTAGTTGGAGTTGGTAAGTTTTGTTTTTGGGTTGATTTTCATCTTCTAGACATGGAATGTGAATAATAGCTTCTAATCATTCTAGTTAGGCCTTTTTTTCCATTGGGGGTATGGTTATTGATATCACCAAGGGTTAGCTGATTTTTAATTTTTGGTTGAAATGAGAGGAATTTATTGTATTCAAAAATGTTAAAGAACCAACTTTAGGTGGAAACTACTCAAGGGTGGAAATATTATAGGTTGAGGACTCATTAGTTTGTCAAGTATAATTTGATAAATAATCCTTGGATGAGGAAATTTCTTTAGTAGATTTAAATCATGTCTCCCACATTGTCTTATCAAAATGAAAATTTGGATAACTTTTTATATTTGAACAAAAATTAGTTTCCTTATTTTTAGTGTAGAGTTGAGTATTAATTTTCTATGTCTAAACATAAAGAGTTTTTATGAGATCCTGAGGCTAATTTTTATTCTTTAAATGTTGTTGAAAATTTTGATAAGGTTTTGGGAGATTAGTTAAAATTATTCAATGATTTTTCTTTGAAAATATTTCTAAAATTTAATGTGGAAACTCAATATATTGGTTTGTCCACTTTCAAAAGTAGTTAGGAATGAAAAAAATTGGTTTTTAAATTTTAAATCCATCATGTTTTCAAACATATTTTAAGAAACATATTTAAGACCTTGTACCACCTCAAAACCATAGTATTCCATCCAGTGAACAAGCACCCAATATGTAGATTAAACCACTCCCAACACTTAAAATTCTCATTTCTATGTGAAAACTCAACACTTATAGTTATTATATCTTTCAAACTTAATAAAAATAAAAATAAAAAACATTATAGTGTTTTGAAAAAAGTTAAAAACTACCATAACTTAGTCTATAGAAAACATGAAGGGGGTTATCCCTTCATATTTTGTGCAAGGGGTTCCTATAAAACCAGACCATAAACTGAGAGTTATGGGTTAAATAAGATTAAATACAAACCTGAAAGAGGTTGTGAGGGAAGATTTTATCAAGATGTTGGATGCTGATATTATTTATCAGATTTCAAATATTTCTTGGGTTGCTCTAGTTTAGTTAGTTACAAATAAAAGAGGATTCACTATAGTTTCCAATGAAAATAATAAAAAATAAGTTTGAAAATTAACCAACTATAGAGTCTATATCGATTATAGAAATATTAAGTCATATACTAAAAAATATAATTTTTTAATTCCATTCTTAGATCAAATTATTGAGAGGCTTACTGGGAGTGAGTTATTTTGTTTTCTGTATGGAAATTCTGGTTACAACTAGATCCATGTATCCCCATAACACTAGGAAAGTAATACCTTCACATTCCCATTTGGAACTTTTTCCTACTATTGAATTCCCATTGTCTTGTGTGGTTCCTCATCAACCATTCAAAGGATTATGATGGATATCTTATCTGATATGATATAGAGTATCATTGAGCTATTTATAAATGATTTTTCTATTTTTTTGGAGAACTTCTGAGAGTTTTTTACAAAATTTGGATTTGATTTTTGAGTGGAGTTAATAGAAAAAAAATATTATTCTCAATTTGGTAAAATTTCATTTTATGGTCATTGAAGGGGTTATATTTAGACTTAAAGTGTCTAAGAGGAGTATTGAGGTTGATAATTCCATGATAGAAGTTATCCAAAAATTTCCCCCTCCTAAAATTGTTAAGGATGTTTTGAGATTTTTATGTAATGTTAGTTTTTATCTGAGGTTCATTAAATAATTTTCAAAAATTACAAATCCCTTTTTTTCACTACTAGTCAAAAATAAAAATTATCTATTTTATAAAAAATGTTTTCAATATTTTAATCTACTTAAAGAGAAACTAACTTTATCACTTATCATTGTTGTACCTGACTGGATATTACCTTTTGAAATTGTATGTGATTCTAGTGATGTGGCTAGGGGAGATTTTTTAACCCAATGAAATGATAGAAGATTGTATGTGGTGTATTATGATTTTAGACTACTATATGATTCTCAAAGGAAATACACCACTACTAAGAAGGATTTGTTGGCTATCATGTTTTCTGTAGAGTAATTAAGGTAGTTCATAATAGGTTATAAATTCATTTTTATATAACATTATTCCTTGAAATATCAGTTTTCTATAATGGAGGCAAAACCTAGACTCATTAGGTTGATACATTTTCAGAAAATTGTTTAATTTGGAAATTAGAAATATGTATATAGATAAAAATGTAGTTCTAAATCACTTATCTAGGCTATATAGTACTAAAACTAATGATCTAATATATAATAATTCTTTCTTTATTTTAAAAAATATTGTTATTCATTTCAATTAGAAAATCATCTTTGTATGAAAAATTTTCTTATTTCCTAGTAAAAGTTTTTATTCCCAAGGGTTTCTCACAAAATCAAAGGAAGAAATTCATTTATGAGATTATGTATTATCTTTGGGATTATAATTTGTTATTTATGAGGTGTACTGATGTGATTCGTAGGATATGTGTGTAAGAGGAAGTGATGTTTCCCATTTTAGAGAGTTTTCATTCATCACATTGGGGAGGTCACCATAGAGGATAAAGTATTACTCGAAAACTCCTTCAAGATGGATTTTATTAGAATTAATTCATTTAAGGGTAATAGGAATTTAGTTGTGGGATGTGATAAGTGTCAGTGGATTGGAAATTTTGGAAGGAATTAAGTGCTTCATAATAAAGTAATTTTAGAGGCTAGGATTTTTGATGTTTGGGGTTTAGATTTTATGGCACTATTTTCATTTTCTCATGGAAATGATTATATTTTGGTGGTTGTTGATTATGTTTTTAAGTGGTTATAATCTATAAAACTTACAAATAATCATGCCAATGGTGTGATTAAATTCATTAAAAAGAATATATTTTCATGATTTGGGGTTCAAATAGCCTTCAACGTTGATAATGGAATACATATTAATAATTTAAAATTTAAATAACTGATGGAAAATTATGGATAGGCCTATAGAATTGGAACAAAGTACCATCCATAATCTAGTGGATATGTAGAAATTTAAAATATAAATCTTAAGAATATCCTAGTGAAAACTTTCTCAAATTCTAGGGAGGATTTTTCCTTGAAACTAGATAAATAATTATGGGATTAAAAAACTAAAATAAAAAACCCCCATTGGTCTATCTCTATGTTGGTTATTTAGAAAATATTTTCATTTACCTATGAAGATTCAACATAATTCATATTGTTTTGTGAATTATTTGAACATTGATTTTAATAATACTATAGAGGGGAGGTTTCTTAAGTTTATTGATATAGATGAGATCAGGAGACTGTCCTATGATAATGAAAGGATTTATAAAGAGAGGGCTAAATATTTTTATGATTCCTTCATGAAAAGTAGGAAATTCATGGTTGTAAAAGAGGTTATTATATTCAATTTCAGACTTATACTTTTTGGGGGATGTTTAAATTCAAATGTTATTGACCATTCACCATCTGTAGAGTCCTTATCAATGGGGCTGTTGAGCTTATAAAAGATGAGAAAATATCAATTTTGGTTAATGGTCAAAGGATTAAATAATACATTGATGGGTAATAAAGGGTCTTAAATTTCATTTCTATTATTAGAAGTTAATTTCTCACTGAATTCTAACTAAAGACTATAAATCTAGTTCTTTAGGGGATTCATCCCGTGGTCATTAATTTTTGTTCAATTTGTTTAAGAATAAAGTTCTTCTATGAACTATATGTTACTCTATGTTTCCTACTCAGATATATTCCTAGTCTCCTTTATTTTTCTTAAATAAATTTTATGGTGTGGGGAAAAAAGAAGATAAGAGACCCAATTTTTTCATGTCAAAGAGAAGTTTCATTTTAGATCCTTATTTGATAAACTTCCCTAAAAACTACCTATGGTTTAATCCTCATTAAGCTTAATTATTGAAATATAATGGTTATTTTTTTCTCTTTTTAGTACTGGTTGTTGAATAACTATAGGGGATTTCACTCAATTTTAAGAGGGAAATATATTCTTTTGGATGAAATCAAAAGATAATTCTTCTTAAATTATGGGAGTTCTTGTTTTAATTTTGATATTTTTTGTGCTTATTTTGATTTTTCTAGTTTTTTCACATGTTGTTTGTGAGATAAAAATTGATCTGTAATGTTTTTATATCTACTAATTTTTGTAGAAAATTTTGGGGGATGTTCCCACTATTGTTGTTGTCCTAAATGTTTTACATGTTACTTCTTAATCTAATTTTACCATTCATGTGTCTGTAGAAAAAAATTATATACATTTTTAATTCATTGTTATTAATTAATTATAAATTTTAGGAAACATATTTTTTGAACAATCTTGTGACCCTTGAACATAAATTTGAAAAGTTGAATTAACAATTTTTTTACCTTATACTAATTCAATTATTTCTTTCACTTTAGGATTCTACATTAGGGATAATGTGGGATTTTAATTGTTGGGGAGGGGTCTTAATTTGGGTTAAATTTTTCTTTAATGTGGTACTCATCAAAATTTCCTAAATATTTTTTTTGAAAATTATGATTTTTTAAGCATAATTTAGGAATGTTTCAGTGGTGATAATTTTTCTCAATTTTGAAAGTTTTCATGAAACTTTGAAGAGTTTAAAATTTGTTACCCCAATGGGTTCAATTAGGTTTACAGATTTCTTACTCTCTTGAAATCATTTGTTTTTGTTCAAAATTTGAGAGAATGTTATAAAATAATCATTGAATTTGAAACCTTTTTGTTTGAATCAAACATATAAGATATGTATTTAAAAGGGAAATGAAATGAATATCTTAATCCTAGTTAAGCCACTTCTCCTTCATTACTTCATTATTTTATTCTTTAAGATAAAACTATTGGATATGCTATTTATACTTCCTTGTAATTATTGAACAGACTCATCTATTTAGTTTTGTCTAATTAGTTGTGTGCTAAAATATGTGTGTCTTCTCATCAAGATGTAAATAGAAGCTTGTATGTACCAGTTAAATGCATAATGATGTTTGTTGAATTAAATCCAAAAAATTACGAAGTCATTCATTTTTGTAAAACTACAACTGAATCTTGTACTAAATTTTTTTTATAGAGGAGTTTTTTCTATTTTAATTAAATATAATCCATGAGGAAAAATATCTTATGAAAACCAATATATGGTGGCCTTAAAATATTTTCATCTATAATAGTTGTTTTATTCCATTATATTTTATTGTGTGCATTATTTGGGACAAGGAAAATTCTAAGTGTGAGGGAGCTTGATGTTGATTTTATTTCATACATTTTTTCACGTCACTTTTGGTGTATAATAGTGTTTTTAAATGTCCAATTAATCAATTTTGGTTAATTTGGTGTTGAAATTATTAACTTATGAATTTTCAATTTAAATTTATGTTTTAATAATTAAATTATTAGTTTTTTCATGCTTATAATTTTAATTTATTTTATTTCTAAATTTATTTTTGTGAAATAATTTTTATATTTTCAATTTTAACCCTGGTGTTTAGTAATTTAATCTTTTATTTTTATTTTTTTGTTAATATTTGATAAATGGAAATTGAATTTAATTTAAAAAATTTGGTTTCATGTTTTATTATATTTGAATATTAATTTTCAAATATTAATATCTAATTGGTTTTCAATTATAATTATGGAATTATAATTTTTATTATTTGAGTTTATTTTTGGGAGTTTGATTTTAATTATGGTATTTTCTTGAAATCAGACTTCTCCTATGGAGTTTAGGCCCTTTTACCATCTATATCATGACTCAAATGAAATTCTGTTACCATACTCAATTTTTACCAAAGGTTAATTCAAGTTTCTTCTATCAAGTCATTTTTTATTCTACTATTGTTTCGTGATTCTGCTATCATCCCTATTATTTTTCTACTTTCCCTTACCATCGTCCACAGTATCACCCTCACGACACCATATGTTTATGTGCCGAGAAGCCATATGCCCAAAAACATCACCTAAAGATGAACCCTAATTGAGGGAATAACCAACTGTGATTGAAGAAGAACCTCAACTGAGGATGATGAGGGTCCTCAAAACTGTGTATTTGAATGAAAACTTGTATCAGGAATGCTAAAGTAAAGTAGTAAAACTTGCGAGGAAACTCATAAAATTGTATGATTTTGTGAATTGACTCATCCCTTTTCAATTAACTTGGATGAAGAACAAATTTCATATAGAATCTACTTCAAACATGTAGACTTGAAGAAAAATCACTCACCCGAGAAGAGTCACTCCATCCATCGGGTGAGATACCATTTTTTATTTTAAATTTGATAGTTTTTAATTGGATTCAACCCAATTCCCTTCAAGTCACTAGGGTTCAATTTCTTCCCTTATTCTCTAAATTTTTTCACTCTCACCCATATCTCTAATCCTCCAACAGTGCCTCGCACAACACAAACCAACCACACCCATCTCTCACTCAATCTCCCATATCTCGCTCAGCCTCACATCATCGATTCATAGTTATGCACTGTCACAATCCTCGACCTTGAATCGTACACTCTCCATACAATACACAATAAGGGTGATTTATATTTCTCATTTATTTGTCTTTTCTTCCCTATACTTCTAGCCTAACCCTTGTTTAATAGTGTGTGGACCTCATAAATTTAAGGGGGGTTTTGTTTTAAGTCCTCCACTTCCCTTTCTGTCTTATTTTTTTGGGTTTTTTATTTAATATGAATTACTATTTGAATAATTTATTTAATAATAATTAATTTAATATGAATATTTTTGTCTCTATGTGAATTGATATTAATTTTTTTTTTGAATATAAATTTTGTTTTTCTAATTTTAATTGTAATTGATGTTATGTTAATTAGTGGTATAATGTGAATTGGTGAAAAAAAATTGGGTTTATTTCCTTCTATGATTATGTGAATATTGGTTTTGATTTAGGAAAATGTCTTCCTCGTCTATCCAAAAGAAGATTGTTTGTAAAAATAGAATTGGAAATAGGTCTGATCCTACTTGGAAATTTGGTTTTTATATTTAGAAAATTGGGAAAAAAATTGAAGTGCAAGTTTTGTGAACAATTATTTTCTAGAGGGATTAATCAATTGAAACACCATCTTGATCAAACTAATAAAGACTTATAACCATGAATAAGTGTGTCGAATAAAGTGAAATATAAATTTTTAAGTATACTTATTATGAATATTTTCTTGATTAATAAAAGAATAAAATATCTTTATTATATTGGGGATGAAATAAATTTTTCTTGTTCGGGGAAATATGACATGGCGATTGATAGGTTTTTGAAAAAATATAGTGGGACTCAGTCTATAATTAATTATACACAAACTTCTATGAATCAATTTTTGAAAAAGGAGTTATTTGAGGAAACAAATGTCTAAGTAGCTTAGTTTTTTACACAAGTCCTATACCTTTTAAGTGTGCTAGAAATCTAGAGTTTGTGAAGATGTGTAAGATGGTTACAAGGTGTGGAAATGGATATAAACCTCCATCATATCATGAAATAAGGGAGAATCATTTAAATAATGAATTTTCTTACACGCAATAGATAATTCCGGAGTATAAGAAAAAATGTAAAGAATCTAGTTATTCTATTATGTCTGATGGGTGGACAGATAAGAAGAGAAGATCGATCTATAATTTTTTGGTAAATAACCCAAAATGGTCTGTATTTTTGAAATCAATTGATACATCTAATATCTAAAAAACTACTGAAAAAATATTTCAAATGTTATATTACATTTTTTATTTTTTGTAGAATAAAATGTATCTCAAGTACTCAGGGATAATGCTTCAAACTACAAAGCTGCGGGAGAGATGTTGATGTTAAAAATAAATCACTTATGTTGTACTTCCTATTCTTCTCATTGTATTGATTTTATGTTAGAGGATTTGGAGAAAAAATTATATGTTCTTATGGTGACCATTTCTAGAAGAAAAAACATCACAACATATATCTATTCGAGAATTATGCTCATTCCTTTGCTATAAGAGTTCACACAAGGGAGAGATTTGCTTAAACCAGGTATCACTTGATTTTATACCTCATAATTGACTTTGGGATACCTTAGTGAGCATAAGGGTTCTCTTATGAATAAGTTTACATCATCAAAATGGCAGTCTAGTAGGTTTGTAAAAGAAAATTATGGAAAAAGTGAAATTAATAGTGTTAGATACTTGCTTTAGGCATGATGTCGTGACATGTTTGAGGGTTGAATTCCCACACATTAAAGTACTTCATCTTGTGGATTCTGATGAGAAACCATCCATGGGATTCCTTTATGAGGATATGGGTCAATAAAAATAAACAATTAATGACAATTTAAGAAATACCATAAAACGGTACATCATTTAAAGAGTTTTTTATTACTATTATGTGGAATTTATTGAATACTAATCTTCTATTATTTCCATATTCAATATGTAGTTATCTAACTATTTGGGAAATAATTTGATAGATTTGGGTTGTTCAACATGATAGGAAATTTCATCTTGTTTCCTATTATTTGAATCCTCAATTTCACTATAGTTCCAACTTCAAGGCGGGTGCATTAGTCAAAATTGGTTTATATAATTTCTTGAATAGATTAGTGTCCACCCAGGAGGATAATGATAAAATATATTTTTAGCTAGACCACTTCAAAAATGTGAAAGGATTTCTTGCTATGGATTTTTCAAAAAGGATGAGGGACAAAAAGACACTGGATGATTGGTGGGATTTATATGGGGATGATGTCCCTAAGTTAAAAAGATTTGTGATCCATGCTTTGAGATTGAACTGTAGTTCTTCTGGATGTGAGCGCAATTGGAGTGAATTTGAGATGGTAAATTAAGAATGATAATTAATCTACTTACATTAATATTTTGAGTTAATACATTTAACATATTTTTCTCTTATGTTTTCAGGTTCATACAAATAGGAGAAACCACTTACACAAAAGAAAGATGAATGATTTGGTGTTTGTTATATTCAATTTAAAATTTAATGAGCATAGGATTATAAGAAAAAAAAGAAATGATCCTACCATTATTGATGATATTTCCTCTGATGAAGAATGGATAATTGAACCAGTTGATTGTGAAACTTTAGAAAATGATGGGGAAAATGATGCATTTGATGATTCTAATCCCAATTTAGATGATTTTGAAATTCATGATGATATTGGAAATGATAGTGATAAAGATGGTGATGAGGATGTTGCTTAAAATCTGTAAGCTAATCATGGTTTTAGTGAGTTTGGAAATGATGATGATGATGATGGTGGTATTTTTGGTTGTGGAATATTCAAATACATCCAGGATTTTAATTGATTTTTTTCTTAATTATACAATATCTTATCTTTTTGGTTTTTAACATTGTTTCTAACAAGGAATCTTTATGATCTACTCTTTCTTTTAACCTTTTATATTTTTTGGGGTTGTACTGATAGGATCAAATGAAATATGATATAGTGGTTGGGCTTCTTCTTTATATTGTATCCTTCCATAGACCTGTATATTTCATGAATTTATGGAAACATTATTCCACTGCATCTTTTTGTTTTAATTTTGATTGCTCTTTTTATGGCCATGTGATTCTTTGAATTTTCTATTGAAAATACTTAAAGGAGTTCATTTTATACTCTATTTTTATAGTCTTGATTCTGGCTATTTTTAGTCATGATTATGGTCTAGTTTCTTGGATGTGTTCTCTATTGGAATTTATTGTGATGTGTGGATTTGATGATTATTGTGTCATGAATAACGGGAGTTGCTATTCATGTACTTTGAAGATAGAATTTGAGGTTTTGGCTGATCAGGACTAGAAACCTAACAATTGAGGGATATTGGGGTATATTTCAGTGTATCTAGTACAAGATCTTGTGAGGACCATATCTTCATATTCATTACAGTGATTCTTTGATGTCCCTTATGTTGTATCCTTAGTTGTACAAGCAATCACCGGGAATCAGTTCTTAGTTTTTCTCCTTAGGGCTATTTTGAAGGAAGTTCAGTTACTATATATTCTATCCTTCGATGTGTATTATATCCAAATATTAGTGTAACTATTTTCATGGGTTGAAATTATGGAACTTCATTGGAACAATACATAGATTTCACCTATTTATGCTCATAATTCTTCTTTGTATGGATGATGCTACAACTTCTGCAATATCTACAAATATATCACTACAACTTCTAAATTAGGCACAAATTATGTTAACTGAAATATATATTGGTTCCCCTATTAATGTTTTCTCCAGATATTGGGATCAAATCTATTAATAGGGAGTGATATCTTTTGCAAGAGATATCCTAAAGTGCTTGTTGGATTTTTTAGAATAGGCTGAAGATGTAGTTTATATTGCCTCTTCATTGGGTATTCTATCATTTAATTATTTTCATTTTCAGTTAATCGTTTATTGGTGAAATTTCATTGCACCTCATGTAATATTTTTACTCTTTTGTGCTTTAATAAATTATTAGGATGTTTGATTCGGGTTTCCAATTCACACTTAAATAATTTAAAAAAAGAGATAATGACCACATGTTAATATAGTTTCTAGTCTATTTTATAAAATATTAGGATGAATCTAGTTTGGGAAATTTTTTAGGGTTGAGTAAAGGTGCACAACCACATTTACAAAATTTTTTGTGAAGGAATATCCACATTCAAGGATCAGTGGTCTATGTGTGTGGGTATCTATTGAATCATAAAGAATCTGAAAGGAACTATAAAGATATGTGTTTCTCTACAGGGTCACTGAACACATCTTCTAATAAAGTTCATGAGTTCTTAAAGGGAAAAAATATAATTTCATGTAGCTCGCACAGTATAGATGAGTTTTGTGCAGAAACTAAAAGATAATATGGATTTTTAGAGGCATTTCATGTGTAAGAAAAAGATATGTTGTTCATACTAATTTAGCATGATCTTTATCAGGACTCAACACTACCTCACCAACCTTTCCTTGAATCACATATCATTTTGATTCTTGTCTCCATTTAGGAGCATGGACTTCACCACTGAACCTGTAAACATGGAACACGTCCTGAAGACCAACTTACCTAACTACTATTAGGTACTTTGGAATAGTGGTGAAGTTTTTCATCTCCCATTAATATATATATATATATACTTGTGAAACATGTTGCGTGTAGGGATGGTTCCTATGGAAATGAATAAGATACTTTCTAGGTGAAGGGTTCTTTACAGTGGATGGGGAACCATGGATACACCAAAGGAAGGTTTCCAACCATGAGTTTGATACCAAAGCACTGATGGAGTACATTTTTCAAGTATTCAGTAGATACAGATCCAATATTGCAATAATATTTTCCCAAGACACAACCTATAATCGATCTGTTGATATTATGATCCTTTCAGCAAACATTAATTTTCATTTGAATCCCCCCCTCTCTTTCGACATCATTATCCTTATACATAATAAACAATAATTCAATGGTATTTTAGTTGATCTATAGGATTTTATATTGAAGTGTGGAATGGACTCCACATTCAAAATATAACTGGACATTAATATTGATTACATGTGTGGAACCAATGAAGAGGGTGCCCATTTTTCTAATACTTTGAATGATGTAAACCTTCTGATCTCTCTTAGATACAATTATAACTTTTGAAAGATAAAGATATTCTAAAATATAATAACTAAATCTAGGCTGAGAAATTTCATAAAAGTATTGGATGGTTTTATATATAAGGTGGTTCAAAGAAAAATTAGAATGAAATAAAATCAATCATTAGTGAGATCAATCAAAATTTTATACTTATGGAATGATTTAACATTTGAATTCATGCATGTTTGTTCATGATAGGAGGGTGACGTCTATTCAGGTTCAGCCCACATGTGGGTGTTTCCATTTTTGAGATAAGATATATTTTTTAGAAATTGAAGATCCTTTTGTTGTGTATATACCCGCATGAGATTCAAGTGATATCTCATGACATATATTTTTGAGATATTTTTATATTTCCTTTTCAATCAAGATATGTAGCATATGGGAGCCTATAAAAGGTGAAGCAGCTGGTGGAGAACAAAGGGATATGCCTTCAAGATGTAGCCGGTAAGGGAGACCCAGGAAGGGGTTGTCGTGTTTTCGGTGGCCTGTGTGACATGACGATAGTGACACAATTATCTTGTACGTGTGGAGAGGTTTTTGGGAAGATGTTCAATATGTTGTCCATCAAGAGAAAGAAGGGGGCTACTGTGTTGGCGGTAGCATGTGCAACATGTTGGCATTTAACATGTGCGGAGCAGTGGCGACACAATTGATGATCGGGGCCACATATCAAAAGTCTTCATGATAGCGGTGATCAGGTGGTGTTTCCCGGTTCATGATTGGCGATACATCATGATGGAGTGATCATTCTAGTGTCGCAAGCTGGTGCAAGGATGACGCATGTTCGGGTGAAGATATCTGAGGTAGTGATGTTTCATCAACCGAAGTGTGATGTTTTGTCACAGATTGATCTTATGATACATGGAGTTAGCTGGATGTTTATCAGAGAGATGGAAAAGGAATATTAGGGTGTGTTTTCACATAGGTTTTATACACTCTATCATTTGTAATTCATGTTCGGGCATTACTTGGATTCTTGTATTATCTGATTCATAGTGGATATTTTTGAAAATTGCCCTGTGTTTTTTTAATCCTCTGCATGGGAGGGTTTTTCCATGTTAAAAATATTTTGTGCTGATTTATTTATTCTATATATATCAGTTCCATATTTTGACGGGTTTATCACTATATTTTGGAAAAAAAAATTTATCCCAGAATCGGGATTCTCCCCAATAATTTGTATCAGAGGTGATGGTTTGGGCTTCCAATTTTTTGTTATAATTTTTTAGAAACTTCAAAGAGGATCTATGGAGCATATGTGAGGTAGAATAATCTTTGGAAAGTAGGTTGAGGGAGGGGTTCCAGATCTTACACCTAATTCTTTTATTTAGAATGTGAGACTAGTGAAGAAAGAATTAAAATTTAAAGATCGAGGTGATGCGCTAGGTGCTCGGGATTTCGAGAAAGGAGAGAATGTTTTTCCTGTTGGTGCTCTAGATTTTGTGGCGATCACAATTTTGAGGGAACCAGATATTTTTGATTCTGGTATTTCCAGTACAGACACAGGTATGATGAAGACTTTGACATTTGGATTTCTTTTGCAGGGGGAGCAGTCAGGATTCTATCAGAACTGCAAAAGGGTTTCATCATTTTTCTGCAGATGATAATGGTTGGTGAGATACCAAGATTTTTTTGTCCAACTAAGTTTGTTGGATGGTATCTATATTGAAGGGTTGAAGGGGGAGATTTTTGGGGTTTATCTTGGACTTGGGTGTTTCCATTTTTGAGATAAGATATATTTTTTTGGAAATTAAAGATCCTTCTGTTGTTTATCTGCCAACATGAGATTCAAGTGATATATCATGATATAATTTTTTGAGATATTTTCAGATTTCCTTTTAAATCAAGATATGTGGCATATGGGATCCTATAAAAGGGGAAGTGGATGGTGAGGAATAGATGGGTATGCTAGAAAGATGTAGCTGGAAAGTGAGACCCGAGAAAGTGTTTCCTGTTTGTAGTGGCCCGTGTGACACAACGAAGGTGATAAAATTATCTTGTATATGTGGAGATGTTTTTGGAAATATGTTCAAGATGTCTTCCACTGGGAGCAAGAAGAGGGCTACCGAGTTGGCGGTATCATGTGCGTCATGTCAGTGTTTAACAGGTGAAGAGAATCAACAATGTAATTGATGATCAGGGCCACGTATCAAAATTCTTCCTCATAGCGGTGATCAGGTGGCATGTCTTGGTTCATGATAGGTGGTACATCATGATGGAGAGATTATTCGGGTGTCTCAAGCTGATGCGAGGCTGACGCATGTTCGGGTGAAGATCTCCGAGGTAGTGACATTTCATAAATAAAAGGGTGATGTTTTGTCACAGATTGATCTTCTAATACATGGTGTTAGCGGGATGTTTATCAGAGAGATAGAAGAGGCATATCGGGGTGTGGTTTTCAAATATTTTTTCTATGCTCTCTCATTTGTAATTAATGTTTGTACATTACTTGAATTCTTTTATTCTTTGATTCATAGTGGATATTTTTAGGAATTACCCCATGGTTTTTTAATCCTCCACATGGGAGGGATTTTTCATGTTAAAATTCTTAAGTTCTGATTTATTTATACTACTTATATCACTTCTATGTTTCTATGGGTTTCTCACTATATTTTTGAATCAATTTTCATCTCAGAATCGGGATTCACCCCAACAATGTTATGACATGGTTAGTTTCAATTAGTAAAATGGATCTGATGTTCTTATTGGTGTTCTTGTGTAGGAGGCTGGATGAAGGTGAAAAGATCCATCTCTGCCAATACTCTCCCCTGTTTTCTAGTACCTCAAAGTACAACACCTCTCATGGCTAGGTGAACAACTCATGAGCACCCCACCTCTGGCTGATGGAAAAGAGATTATTGATCATTTTTTGGTGATGAAAATGTGTAAGTTTTAAGCCAAAGATAATTTTTTAGCTAATAGATGTGAAGGGATCATCATATCTCACATAAAAAAATCAATCTTTATGTTTATGAACTGAAAAAATTATTTTTTCATGTACTTTTTTTATTTATGTTCTAACTCAATTATTACTTGTAGATTTTAAAATTTCCATATCTGTTATTTCCTGGTGTGAACACATATACCAAAATAAGAGGCCTAAGTAGATGATATAATGTATAACACACATAATATAACACACGTTCTATAGTTCCTCCTCATTATATGATCCTTCATCATCTAGAGAAAACAAAAGTATTACATAATATGATATTTGGGATTTTTATTTTCTTATTCTTCTTTATTTTTCATGTAAATAGACCTGGATATTATTTTTATAGAAGTATTTGATATGAGGAATAGGGAGAAAGAGATGCCGCACAGAGTTCCCAATTACTCAGGAAACCACTTATTCACCCACCAGACATGTGGGAGTTCCTCCATGGAATATGAAATCTCTCTCACATAGAAACTAATTGTTTTTCTTTTTTGATAAACTTCTAAATTCATTTTTTTCCTTAAATTAATCATGGAGTGGTTATTCTTGACCTTTTTTAAGCATATATAAGATCGTAGAAAGTAAAATTCAAATATTAATACAATCAACCTTCATTATATATTCTGATTTTACTTCCTCTTTGAAAATATCTGTGCAATAGAAAACATATAAAGGGAGGGAGGAGAAAGAGTCTAGATGATGGCAAGAATCATGCCCCTATTTTTTTCTAGGATCTACTTAATACCAGTAGTTTCATAGCACCCTCCCGTGTCTTTTGGTCCCTCTAAGTATAGCACCTATCATGTCCAGGTGAACAGATCCTCTATAATGGAGTTTCTCTGGTGGTGTTGGATTGGGTTTAAGTAGACTCTTATGTATCTAAGAGTTGAGTCTACGAGTCAAGTTCACTTGTCTCAAACGAGTCTGAGTGGACTCTTGAGTTTGAATACCTTGTCATGACTCCATATATTCAACCAAGAAGATGCACGTTCGACCTAGAATAAGTAAGGTATTTCGGTTTGGTTAAAGATGAAATCATTTCAACCAACCCAGATCATTTATTCCATGGTACATAAAACATTCACCATCATTATAGGAAGAGAGGAAATCCATGTCAACAACAGTGCAGAAGGGTCATGCACCAAATCTTGGAAGGTATCCAAATTTAAATTACAGGTGTTCTAGACAAATATAGTACCAGGACATATAAAAATAGAATTCATGGACAATTCAGTAGTATCCATATAAAGTGGATAGATGGGCTCATCAATTGTGTGGAAAAATGTGAGGAACTCCTTGGACAGGAGGATGTTGGAGCATGTTTTCCACTAGAAAAACTGAACCTTGGGTGGATGGAAATTTTCCAAAGACTCTTTCATATCTCACTGTTGTCCATGAACAGAACTCTACTTGAAAACCCATAACTGGATCTGACTAAGTAGGCTCCATATGGTTCATCCCACTATAATAGTTGATCTGGTCCCAAGTCCTTCATGCATGGGATGTGGAGAATAAGATTATTGTCTCTATTATAAAACCGGGAGTTCAGTTTTTCAGAATACCAATCATTTCCTACCTCATTGAAAATAGAGATAATCATTGCACCCTTCATATCAGTGAGAAGCATGGAACATACTTTAACTCCCCCATTATCAACAATCCAATGGTACTTCTAAACCCTAACAGTACCCCATCAATGATCCTCTGGTAAATCCCTTTAATAAGAAGTTCGTGATCACCCCACAAACTTCTCCAGAAGAATATGGGGTGGGCTCCTAAGGATTCATGGTGGAAATATGAGAGTGGGAAATATTTATAATAGAGTATCATGTAATAAACAGAATTAGTTTTCTAAGTAATCCTACATCCTTTCTAAGTAAATAGGTTATCAATGAAGTGAAAAAAATTCTAGAATCCCATCCCCCTGCAAGATTTAGGGTAGAAAATATCATCCTAGGTAATCCAATGAATTTTGTTCCTACCAATATTTATTCCCCACAATAAGTAATCCAGGTGAGAGTGAAGTGGATCAATAAATAAGATATTGAGTTCAAAAAGGGACATAACCTAAGTCAAAATCGAATAGGAAATAACTTTAATAAGGGTTTTCTTTGTCTGATTTTGAAATTTTTTTCAAGTTCCAACCCTGGATCTTTTTTATCACCCATTCCAGGATACTTGAGTACACTTATTTTTTTTAGAGACCAAAAAAGGTGTGTAGCCACAAATATTTTTAGTTCTTTTCAAACACCTGGATACCCAAGTCATGAAAAGGGGAATCCTTACTACTTGGAGGAACACCAGAGCTGATAGAAATTTCAGATTTAGAAATATTAACCAACTACCTGGATACCATCTCATAATTATGGATAATATAAAAAATATAGGTACATTCCTCTAGGGTGGCACTTGAAAAAATTATGTTGTCATTAGTAAAAAGTAATTGGGAAATCAATGGGGGATGATGGAACACCTTTGTTCCATGAATGAAATTATTAAGAGCTTCCACTAGAATGAAATTAGAGAAAACAACAGCCACCAAAATATTAAGGAAATGGGAGAGAGGGTCCCCCTGGCAGAGAACCCTAGTGAGGGAGAAATCTAAGTTAGGCCACCATTAATATTGATCATTAATGAAATAGATGTGGAACATCGCATAATAATCTTAATCCATTTAGAAAAAAATCCCAATTTTCTCATAAAAACTAGATAAAGGACCATTCCACTCTATCATGTTATTTTTCTCAAATCAAGATTCAAATACATAACACCTATTTTAGCCACCAAGTGAGTTTTCATGGAGTAGAAAATTCCATATTCAATAGTTTTGTTATTAGAAATTATCCTTTTAAGAACAAAGACACTTTAGTTTTCATAAATGATATAGGGTAACCAAATACACAAATAGTTGAACAAAAGTTTTGAGAAAATTTTATATGTCACATTACATAAGATGATGGGTCTGAAGTCTAAGACCAAAGAGGTTTTTTTTATGAGAGTAATCAAGGATTCATTGATGGATAATAAATTTTTATTTTTGTAAAAAATATAATTCATCAGACATGAAATATATTTCCCCGCAATATGCTAATATTTTTTGAAGAAAATGGCATGGAAGCCATTAGGGCCTATCACTTTGGTGGAATGAATTTGTTTCAGGGCCACTATGAATTCTTCATTAGAGATTTCATGGGTAATATGATAATTTATCAAATTCATGATCACTATCTTGATTCAATAAGATATATATCTAGAAATAATAGACTCCCCATCCATATAGAGATCCTAAAAAATGGTGAATATGGTCATGAATACCCTTTTCACTAGAGATAGATTAACCATCAGAGGTGGTGAAACACAATATAAAATTATTTTTTCACCTCACAAATTATTTCTGGTAGAAGTATAGAGTGTTAGAGTCACCATAGTTTATGTAGGATTCGTAGTAACACATGGACCAAAAACTCCCTTCCATCCTTATCACTACATCCATATCATCTTCGAGACTCACAATTCTAGAAGGAACTACATCAAATGGGGGGCTAGAATACAACTCATTCAGTCTCATTTCGATGGAATCACACTGAATGTCATGTTTTATGAATTTCTTGTTTCTCTAGTATTTCAGATAAGAGGCCACATTATGAATTTTTCTTTCTAGACCCAGACCCTTATCTCCCAAGACAATCGCACCACCTCTTCATAGTCCCTTTCCTTATCCCATTATCTTTTGAATATGAAAATATTTTTTTTGTCACATTCTTCCAAATAAGGGAGAGGTTTTGATGAGAATATGATAGTGATCTGATGTAGTGGGGTGAGATGAGAATCTTGGTACATGTTGAAGAGATAAGTCTATTAAACTGATCCTAAAAACCTGTCCAGTCGTTCCACAATACAGATTCTCTTAGAATTACCATAAAACCAAGTTAAGGAGTCACTTGAGTACCCCAAATTAGAGAGACCCACTTTCTATTTAGTCTTTGAGAAATCCAGTATCTTCCTATTCAGCCTACAAATAGACCTATTTTCTCTTGATGGAACATGATTTTGTGGAAATATCTACTAATGAGGAGGGGTCTCGATAAGAACTTGTATAAGGACCTGATAAGCTTCAAATATTTCCTTTTAACTATTAGGGATTACCAACCATAGAAACCAGTGAACACCCAGGCATGGGTATCAAGCTGGTGAATAAAGACAACAATGTGATTTGAGGGAAAGTTATCTACCCTGACATCTACCACCTCTTTCAAATGCATGGAGAGGCCACCTGAATGACCTTGTCAAGAAATAGGGAGGCATCCATGATATCCCAATTTTTTCCACCCAAATCATTTTCTTTCTTTCCAACATTGTTTTTCAAAGAAAACTAGGTTGAGGAAACTTTTAAGGCATCGACGCTGGAGAATCCGAACTATACATGGGTTTCCAAGACCATGAAAGTTACATCTTAGGATTTTCATCAGGATAGGTGGTTATGGTTCAAACAAACCTCTACTAATAATAATTCAAGGAAGGCTCCACCCTCCACCACTTTACACCTTTTGGATAATTGTTCACTACCATGTTGAGTTTCTAACCCTTTGTTGGGTCCACTAGGATCCATTGAAAAAACAATCATGCCAATATCCCCCTACCTTTCCTCCACTAAGTCCATTGCTTTTTGGGTCTAGGTATCATGGTATCATTAGGTGCCTCACGAGTTTGATAGGTATGCACAGGGGGTCGAATTGTGGTTGATTGTTATGATTTTGGGGATCAGAATAGATTCTTTTTGGGCTATATGAGGTTTTACGAATATATATAGGGGTTGAAGAAATGAATATTGGGGGAATATCCATCATTGTTCAAAGAACCACATGGGGTTAGCCTATGTTCATGGTTTCAACAGAAGAAAGATTGGAAGATATAATCTATATTCCCCTTGATTAGACTTGGTTACTGAGATCTTCATAAAGGGATGGATATCCCAGGAGAATAGCATTATTATTCTTAGTGGTAGATTATGCACAAAGGTCCTCGGTAAGACTCTCTCTATCTCTTTGCCTTTTGGATTCAGGAACAAATTATATTTCCAGAATTTTAATGAAAAACGGTGAATTGTTCTATAACACCACATTTCCTTGTTCATTCACTACCTTTATTGCAAAATATTTTACACACACATGTTCACATTTATATTTCACATGTACACACACAAATATTTACATTTATGTATTTATTTACATATATTAAAATATACACATAAATATATATTTTTTATTAACACACACATAATTATATATTAACATAACCTATATAAAAATGTGTGTATATATATATATTAATGGATTTGTATAAGGTAAAAAAATGGGTAATTTTTTCTTTTAAATAAAATGAATAATAAGTATTTATTTTCATACGGTTTAAATATTTGAAAATAATTTTTTATGTAAATATGTTTAAGTATTTATTTGTATAATTGATTTATTATATGTAAATGTGAGAAAATATGTATATATTTAATTCTAAATAAACTACAATATGAGGAATGATACAATTTAAAAACCAATATATATATATATATATATATGAATGTAATACCTGAGAATAAATTAATTCTCTACTGAAAAAATACAAGAAGACCATCTTAAAATAATATGAAATTCTATTAAATATTAAAAAAATTAGGGTATCCCGACTAAAAACTTGGTTATGGGGGCCTTCCAGACCTTTTTACCTTAAAAAAATAGTGAACTAGGTTCTCCTAGTCAATAAGGCATATATATATTCACATGATTTGATTTGATATGTGGTAGAGCTCAAACAAACACACATTCGAGGTAAATTTTTATTCATCAGTGGATGAAAGTGGAACTTCAATATAGCATCTACATACAGAGGAAGATGCATTCATTTGTGATAATGAAGGGACCTACAAGTCTTTAAACTGTGAGTGGATCTGTTGTAGAAGCAGTGAGCACACTTCAGCTGAGAGAGCAGTGAGCTTTCATATTGTGAGTGGCTGTAAACCAGGATGGACAGTGAGTCCACTCCGAACATTGTAAATAGTAGTGCGCTTTTAGTGGATTTGGTACATCGGCACATCGTCGGTTTATGATCCTTGGATGTATCCCAGTGAGGGTGAACCAAGTAAAAATTGATGTGTCATATGCATGATTTATTTTCTGTTTATACTTTGCTACAGTAAAGAGAGAGAAGAGAGTTTTTCTGAACAGCGAAACAAGATCAATTGGGGAAGTTGTTTTAATCTGTCATACCCTGATTCACCCCCCCCCCCTCTCAAGGTATTTAACCCAGTGGACCTAACATATGTAAATATTTTTACATTTATGTGTGATATATAAATGTTTATGTGTGTGTGTGTGTCAATATTGTGTAAATACATCATATATAAATGTATTTTACTAAATATATAATTATTATTAAATATAGTATACAAACATATTTACAATAAATACATATAAATACATCATAAAATATATATATATATCTAAATAAAAAATTATGTGTAAATATGTATAAACATCTATGTAAATATATATACATATAAATGTGTGTGTGTGTAAATATGTATAAAATTTATATCTAAATATACAATGTATATAAATATTTTAAAAATGTATTTAAACATAATTATATAAATCATATGGATATAATTATCATCTATATCTAACCATTTTTTACTTTATAAAAATATATGAATATATATATATATATAAATAAGGTTCTTGGGGTATAATTACAATTTATCACACACACCACACACAAAGGCTAAAATGACAGGTCATAACCCCCCCCCCCCCCCGAAGGGATATCACATCCATCAAGACTTATTTATTTAGCACATAGCCTATAGTCCCAGTGGGAATGAATCCCATAATGTGACCCAAAATCCCAGTGCAGCGTCTTTCCTACATCATGCATGCACCACCACCTGTCTGCGTCATAAAATATAGAATAGAACAAGATTGAGGTAGTGGTAAAGGGGTTTGAAAGGCATAAGGGAGGTCAAAGGATCATGTCAAGATGTGTTCCAGGGTGAATAGGTAGCTGGGAAGTGGAATCACATTGATCAAGTGGCCTTAGGAGCACTTAAAAAAGCAGATATGTGTGGGAGCATGAAAAAGGTGGAAAGAGAAGACTTATTCTTAAGATGATATCTAACTCCTATTGTTCTTTAGGTGGCACCAACCCCTACAGCCACCCACCATGATTGGGTGGATTTTTTTGAAAACATTCAATATATATGTTATTTTTATGGAAGGATTTCCTTTACTCACTTCTCCCATCATAGAAAAATGGACATCACATTTCCTTCATTCCATTCCCTCCTTGCCTCGCTACCCTTCATGCACATGCTCTCCAAACTTATGATATCCATATCAAAAACCAAATCTTTAAAGCTCCATTTAGGGCATATCAAGTTACCACTCCTCAAAAATATACTCCATTTTCCCACCTTCCTTCTCTTATCCCATCATAGAAAAATTGAAATCACATTTCCTTCATTCCCTTCCCTCCTTTCCTTACTACTCTCCAAGCTCATGCTTCTCAAAATTACAAAATCTATCTCAAAAACCAAATCTTTAAATATCCCTTCAGTTCCTACCAATTTACTTATCCTCAAAAACATACTCCAGCTTCTAAATACACCACCTCACTAATCCCTTAGAGATCTCTCCCAAAAATATGGGTGGTTGGTCCACCTTTGGCTCAGTGAAGCTCCCATGGTGAAGAAGATACTTTATATTATCAATTATAGAATGGAAGAAAGACAGTGTACATGGTGTTAGGTCGGAAAGACTATAGTGATAATACAAGATGGGGGTGAATTGTTTTCTTTTAAAAAAATTACAATTCTATCGATTCACGTCAATAGTAGATATAGCTGGTGAAGTTTCTATATGAGAGTATATGTAGTGGATATAAATAGAGAACAAAGAACATCAATTTATAGTAGTTTGGGGAATGAAGATCCCCTAGTCCAATCCACCAATCACCCTCTCAGTGGGATTGGTGAATTTCACTAGTAATGTCCTTGTATCATAAGACCAATCCACAACTGAGTGTAGGTAGTTTTCACCCTTACAAACAAAGGCTTATAAAATAGAGCCTTCTGGTTCTTTTACAGGGAACTGATAAACCCACAACTTAGTGCAATAAGCTAACACTACAGTACAACTGAATACGAGCAGCCGAAACTCAAGATAGATAAGATGTAGTTTGATGAGAAATAGATATATCTCACAGTTGCAGCAGCACACAACTAATAAAAGAAGGATATTTGACTTTAGAAAAAACTAAACTTTGAAATATATTTGAAGATATTTGGTTTCACAAGAGATCTTCGATTTTAAGAACAACAAAAAAAACAAAGCATTGTGATTCCAGAATTAAACATGTATATCTCCAAAATATAGTCCTCGTTTCTGAGTTTCTTGATCATTGTATCACTATAAAAAAAATTCACATGAAGAATTCAACGAATAATATTTTCAGAGATATCTGATAGGTATTTACGGATCTGAGAGTTTTATAGATGATACTCAGAGAGATATGTAATGATAAATTTCCATCACGATTTCAGATCTGAAAAAGATGCCTGATAAATCGAGTGAATTTAAATTCAAAAATATAGCTCAGAGTAGTCGTAACTTCTCTTAAGAATAGGAGTAAAAAAATATCTATTGTAAATGGGTCTTTAAATCATTTATAATGAGGTTTGAATCAATCAAAATCAAGCTTTAAATTTCCCTGACATTCTGTAAAGACTGTAGAAAAAAGATCCAATAAAGATGTAAATTCAAATTCCCGACGTTGAAAAGTCAAACATAAGGTTCATTCACAAAACGAAAAAACAAAAAACATATGGTTCAAATTCATAACATAGGGTTGATGATCCATACATTTATCCACATCAACATAGATCATTGAACAAAACATTGATTATTCATTCGCTCACTTTTCCCAAACATAAGGTTGACAGCGTAAGGTTGATTACAAATGTAAGGTTGATGATTCATACATTTGTAAAGTTTCATACTTACATAGGTTTCTTTAACCATACTTTTTCTTTCTGACAAATTTAAGGTTCTTATCCAAATGTAATGTTCCCAAACTATACTTTTCTTCAAAAATAAGTTTGATTAACCATGTTCTCTGATCCTTTGATATAAACATAAGGTTTGTTCCATACGTTACTTTCTTTAACGTATTTAATGAATAGTATTTCTAGTAAATTAAAAACGGTGAACAATGTTTCTAGAATACGCTTAAGAGAATTCAGAAAACTTTAACAAATATTTCTCGCAAATAAATAGTTGAATATTATTTCAAGATAAGAATATAAATTTCCTGAAATACACTCAAAATAAAATCATTAGTAAAAAAACAAGGGTATTTTTTAGCATCAAAATCAATAATATTTATAGATTATTGTTGAGACAATATATGGCCAACAATCTCCACAATTTTTATGATAAAAAAACTCATAAATTAAAACTATAATCTTAGCAATATAATTTAGAATTTTGTAAACATTGAAAGAAAATAATTTCAATTTGAGAGAATTATTTTGATAAAGAATAAATATTTAAAGTTCTCCCCCAAAGGTAAATTTCAAAGAAATATTTATGTTTATCTAAATTTCTCAAATAAAATAAATGTTTTATTTTTCTAAATTTATCCCCCTTTTGTGATATCAAAAAAGAAAGTATAGGAATAGATTAAAACACATTTAATATTGAACATAAAGATAAGTGAATGTTATAAGTAACTATAATGAATAAATAGAATTGTATTTTAGATAATAGACAAAAATATAAAAGCAGATAAAATAATAAAATGTAATATATAGATAGAAAATAAGTTCATTGATCAATAAATACATTAATACGATAAATATTGTGACTGAGAAATGAAAACTGTCATTATCGTGGTTCAAGGTAGGGTTAAAGAGGCTAAGGATTGGATGGGTTTGAATTTTGAATGGCTTCAAACATCTCCTTTAGCTCAGCCATCTGCAATCTTAGTTTCTTCATCAAACTATCTCTTAGCTGAATTATCAACATATTAGATTCATTATTGACATGAAGATTCTCCACTATTTTGAACTTCAAAAACTTGTGAATACTTTCCTCTTGCTTCATGAACAACTCCTACTTTTCTAAAAAATGACTCAACATAAATCTAATGCTAGGCTCTCCTTGAGTTAACTGATCAACAAGAAATTTCTGATTTTCCAATAAAACTGAAAGAGGAGTGTTGTTTCATTGAAGGTCCTGATGATGAGTATTCATGTCTTCCATAACATATGTAATGGCATGAAATCTTCTAATAAAATTTGGACTTAGAGCAAAGGTAGGATTAGATATACTGTCATGATTCACTGAACCTTTTACTAATTCAAACTAACTTCCCAAGTACTAGTTTAAATCTGCAAAATCTTTTTTTGAAATGGCTTCAGACCAGATCTTCCCAATCTCATTTAAAATGACTCTATTGAAGGCATCAAAATCTCTTCTAGAAATAGTATTCTCATTAAGTTCCTAAATATTTTTCTTTTAAATTTCATGCTCCTGCCGTAGAGTGGCATTCTCTTCCTGAGACTTATTGAATTTAATAAAAATTTATTCAACTTTATGAGATAATGAATCAGATGTTCCCTCATATGTATTCATAGCCTAATTTTCACCCTCAGTAGGAAAAGAATCTTCCACTGTTTTCATTACTAATTCTTCACATGAAAAATATTTATTATCTAAAACTTCAGTCTGAGCACCAAAAATATGATCTAACTATCCCATAGTCTAATCAAAAATCAATGGTCGAATTTTTGTAATTTGGAGGAATAATGATGTTTTATTATAATAAGGAAGAGAAAAATCAAGGAATAAAGACAACCCCGACACTCAGGGGGGCCTAAAGTAGTGCAACCCTAAGGCATCCTTCAACACGAAGGTCATACATTCAAGAGGCAGGGAGCCCAAGCTTCTATACGTAACGACCTCATCCCCTGGGCTTCCAATATTCGCAAGCGTATCCGCAAAAAAATTACATTCCCTTCAGCTATGTTGCATGGTTTGTACCTGGTTGGTCACCAAGTCACACTGCCTGATGATGTAATCAAGATCCCATGGTGCATCCGACCTTCCCCGGAAAAGATTAACCAGGACTTCAGAATCTGACTCAATCTCTGACGCCTGAAAGCCGCTACTCCTACAAAATTTAAGTCCCATAAGAAGGGCCTGGGCCTCCTCCCCCAACGAGTTTCCCATTACGAAGGTAACACTGAAGGATATATAAACAAAGCCTTCTAAGTCGCGTAGGACCCCACCGCCTCTCATCATTCCATGCATGCATGATCCATCGACGTTAAGTTTGAGCCCACTGGAAGGAGGTTTCCATCTAACCCACCTCCCTTCAGAACTGATCGGGCCTCGAGGTCTGAACAAGAAATTGGATGCCACACCAGAGCGATGATCCAACTTTGCCATAGAAACCAACTCATGTACCAGCAATCTTGCTCTAAGATGAACCAAGTAAGTCGAGCTCTTGAAACCCAAGCGCTCTTTATTCCTGGCCTCCTAGATGTCAAATTTTTGTAATTGATTCCTGTAAAATATTTGACTAAACATTTTTAGTTTGATTATTCTTTTCTATAACTGTTTCTACTGGAATTCTCTCTTTCACATATTCATTCACCAGAGGTACAATAGCAAGATCTCTAGCTTGACTCTCCACTAGAATTTCCTCTTCAATAATAGTTTTTCTAAATGAACCGATCATGTTGCTTCTCTAGAAGACAACATTTTCTCTTTAACATGAGGAGAATATCTGTTTCTTGGTTTCATAACAAGTACTTCTTGAATCTTTTCTTCCTTTTATTCTATGTTAAATCTAAGCCTCCTTTGAGTTGGTTGAGAAATTTTATCTGTTCATGATTCAGCTACACCCTCCTTTTAAACCCTTGTTTGCTCCCCCTGAGCAAAAGCTCTTGAGATCTATTCTTCCTCAACTCCAATAAGAAAAATCTTTCCTTTTATAGTGCTCTAGAAAAATCCAAGATTTCTTAATGTTCCAGAATTTAGAAAATTACTATGATGACATTTGACTCTTGTATCAACTAGTATGATCATGTCCTTATTAAATAAAATTCTTGAAATTATCCTTCCATATGGATAGAAATTAATTCTTTCATTTGGTGAACAATAGTAATAAAGATACCAAAATAAATATTTTGGAAAATTCAATTTGATATCACTTAGAAAATGAAACATGATATACATGTTTGTGTAAAGAATTTTATCCATACCAGCCATCCTTGGCGCTATTCCTATCTGAATAGGCTTCATCATAATTTTATGTTCAGCTTCTAAATCCTTAATAAAAATCTTTATGATGTGCATTGATTTGAATAGAAAATACATGATGTCTTTAGAATAATTTTCCTTATCACCAATTGATTTAAGATCAAAATGTAAAACTCTTTCATATGGAAAGTTCAAAAAAATTTCAACCTTGGTAGAAGAAATAGTGAAATCCCTATCTTCGATACTAGTAAAAATCATATCCTCTGAATCTCCGAAAATAAACTGTACACTCTTATAAAAATAGTTCAGTTATACCTCATAAATAAATTCTTAATTGATGTCATTAAAATCTATCTCAATTCCTTAAAAAGCCAATGATTGTTTTAGGAGTAAGTTCATCTGATATAACCATTCAAGATCAACCAATTTTCCCTGAAGAATTTTTCTACCTATAACTCTTTGTAGTTTTGGATCACTTGCATCTCCTTCTTCGACTCTCTTGGTTTTCTTCATTTCTGACGATTTGAAAATCTAAGGTTTTTGGCTTTTAGGGTTTAGAAGGATGAATGAATATTGAGGGTTAGGTGAAATGATTTTTGGGTAAACAAAGGGTTTAAAAGATGAAGGTTTTCTAACAGATGACACATGTGCTCATTTCTCGTGTCGTAGAGTAATTATGAAAAAAAAATTAATAATTACATAGTATAAATAAATTTAAGATAAAATAGATTAATTGAAATACCATAAATTTAAAATAAGAAAAGTAAATTAGATATAAGGAATTAAGTTAGGTGTAAAATAAATTAAAATAAAATAAAAGAAAAAAAATAATTAAAAATTAAATAAACCTAACCCCCCCCCCCTAATAAAATCATAACAAGTAGTGGGAAGTGGTTTAGTAAAAATATCATCTAATTGATATTTAGTGCTAACAAATTCTAAAGATATATCCTTTTTAAGAACATGATCTCTTACAAAATGATGTCTAATATCAATATTCCTAGTTCTAGAATGACTTATTGGATTTTTTTGAAATGTTTATAGCATTTTTAGTATCACATAAAATAGGAATATTATTAAAATTAAGTCCAAATTCCATTAGAGTGTTTTTCATCCACAAAACTTATGCACAACAACTGCCTACAGATACATACTCTACTTTGGCTGTTGATAGTGCAATCGAGTGTTGCTTCTTACTTGACCATGACACTAACGATTTTCCATAAAAAGTGATAGGTTCCTAAAATGATTTTTCTATCTAATCTACAACCTCCAAAATCTGCATGTGAATATGATAATAATTTAAAATCATAATTTTTTGGATAAAGAAGAGATTGAGAAAGTGTTCTTTTTAAATATCTAAAAATCCTTTTTACACCTACAAGATGGAATTATTTTGGATTTGATTGAAATCTAGAACAAATACATACTAAAAACTTAATATTAGGTCTTATAATAGTAATATATAGTAAACTTCCAATCATACCTCTATATAACTTGTCATCCACTGGTTTTCCAGCTTCATCCAAATCAAGTTTAATATTAGTACACATGGAAGTTAAATATGTCTTGTTGTTTTCTAGAACAAACTTTTTCAATAAATCAATAATGTATTTACTTTGATTTATTAAATTTCCCTAATCTTTTTGATAAATTTGAAGTCCTAAAAAGAAATTTAATTCGACCTTCATGCTCATTTAAAATTATTTTTGTATAAGTTCTAAAAAATCATCATAAAGTTTTTTATTTATTGATCCAAAAATAACATCATCAACATAGATTTGAACTAATAATAAATTAGAACAAACTATTTTCTTAAAGAGGGTTGGGTCTTCCAAACCAACAATAAAACCATTTTTCAAAAGAAATGAACTTAATCTTTCATACCAAGATCTAGGTTCTTGTTTAAGTCCATAGAGATATTTAGTAAGTTTAAAAACAAAATCTGGTTTTTGAGAATTTTCAAAACTAGGAGGTTGCTCAACATAAACTTCTTATATTAAATATCTATTTAAAAAGGATGATTTTACATCCATATTATATAATTTAAAATTAATATGAGATGCATAGGCCAAAAGAATTCTATTTTCTTCTAGTCTAGCTACATGAGAAAAGGTTTCATTATAATCTATACCTTCTTCTTGATTATACCCTTTTGCTACTAGTCTAGCTTTTTTTAGTTATAATACCTTGATCGTATTTTTTATTCCTAAAGACTCATTTAGTTCCTATAACTGGATAATTCAATGGTCTTTCCACTAATTTCCATACTTTTTTTCTTTTAAACTGATTTAGATATTCTTGCATTTCCAACATCCAACTTTCATCTTCTAAGGCTTCTTCAAATGACTTAGGCTCTAATTGAGATAGAAAAGAAGAAAATTACACTAGGTTTCTTACACTTCTTCTAGTTTTTATTCCTATTTCAAGATCTCCTATAACAGTCTATAAAGGGTGATTCTTTTGGATTATATACTGTCTAGGAAGATCACTTTTAGGTTCATCGGTATCATGTTTTTCTGAACTGGACTAAATCTTATTTATATTTTTAAAATCATTTTTTAAGATCTCAAGTCTCATGTTGTTAGAACAATCATTAGATTCATATGTTTGATCTTTATCTTTATTAAAAGGGTTGGTTTCATCAAATTTCACATGAAATGATTCTCTAACAGTCCTTGACTTTTTATTAAATATTCTATAAGCTTCAGAAGTTGTAGAATATCCTAAGAATATTCCTTCATCATCTTTTGGATCAAACTTTCCAATATTATCTTTGGTGTTCAAGATATATACATTTTATCCAAAAACCTTAAAGTACTTTACCTTAGGTTTTATATTATTCCAAATTTCATAAGGAGTATTTTTGAAAATAGATCAAATTAAAACTCTATTTATAATATATCATTTTGTGCTTACAGCTTATTCCCAAAAGTAGGTTGGAAGACTATATTCATTTAGCATATTTCTCTCCATTTATTAAATAGTTCTATTCCATCTTTCAGAAATTCTATTTTGTTGATGTGTTCTTGGTTCATAGAAGGTGTGTTTAATACCCATATTTGAGAAAAAATTATTAATTTCTTGATTCTAAAACTCTCCATGATGATCACTTCTTAATGAAATTATCTTAAAACCTTTTTCATTTTCAACATTTTTACAAAAACTTTCAAAAATAGAAAAAGATTCATTTTTTGAGTTTCAGAAAATATACCCAAGTAAATCTAGAATAATAATCAACTAAAAGATATAAATATTATTGACCAGCCAAACTTTATATTCTAGATGGTCCAAAAAAATATATATGAATAAGTTCCAGGGGATTTTAAGTAGCAATTTTGTTAACAGATTTGAAGGAAGATTTGTGTTTCTTGCCAATATGACATGCATCACAGAATCTATCACTATCAAATTTGAGACTAGGTAAATCTGAAACTAATTGTTTCTTAGATAACTTATGTAAAGAAAAAATATTACAATGACCAATTCTTCTATTCCAAACCCATTACTCATTTACATTAGTAGTTAAATAGTTCACTTTATCTTTACACAAGGAATTTAAATCCAGTGTGTAGACATTATCTATTCTGGGTTCTCTAAATTTAATCAAATTATCTTTAAAAATAGAAAAGTAATTATTATAAAAATCAACAAAATATCAATCATAAAAAAGTTGAGAGATACTTATCATATTGTGCTTCAATCCTTATACATATATTACTTTATTAATTGAGATAGTATCTAGATCTCTAACTGTTCTGATTCCAATAAGTTTTCCTTTGGTGTTGTCACCAAAGGTGACTAGACCTCCATCTATTTTAGTCAGAGTATAGAAATTTGATGAATTTCCACTCATATGTCTTGAACAATTATTGTCCATATACCATATATCTTTTCCTCTTCTATGGCCTGTTACATACAAGGTAAAATTAAACAAAAATTTATTTTGGTACCCTATATTTTTGGGTCTTGCAGTGTTAGCTATCAAAGATTTAGGAATCCAAATAGATTTATTTTTATCAAAACGATTATAATTAAAACTGGATAAAGATTTTTAATAATGAAAATGCTTGATACCACATAATTAAGGTTTTTTAAAATAGCAGTCAAGAGCATAATTTCCATTAATACCACAATAAAAACATTTAACAGTAGACATGTCTTTGCTATTAGAACCAAGAACAAAATAGTTTTTGTATACTTTGGGTTTTCACCCTTACTACCTATACCAAATTTTTCCATTTTAAATACATTTTTACCAAGAATTTTATTTATTATATTTTCTCATTTTGTAAATATAAGATCAGCACTTTTATAATTTTCTACTTCATCCTGTAGTTTTTTAATCTTATTTTCATGTTTAGTACAGTTTGTAGTAGATAAAATATATTTCTCAACTAACACTTGATGTTGTTTAAGTAAAGTATCCCTTTATCCTAAAATAGCATTATGAGAAGTCTTTAAATATTTGTGTTTCTTTAATAGGGAGACATATCTTTATTCTAGTATAGTATAGTAGGCATCCATTTAATTATTTGAGTAAATAGAATTAGAATCATATGAATAGTAGAGTTGTGCCTTCTCTTCTTTAGCCATAAAGCACATATTAGCTTTCAAACTCGATTCTTCCTTCTATGAATTAGATATTGATGAGCTGGTGGAGTCTTTAGAAATACTCCAAGTAGCCTTCATAGCTCTTTTATTCTTTTTCTAATAATTAGCATTCTTCTGATATTTATTTTCTATATTTCTCTTCTCTCCTTTCAATTGAGGGAAATCAGGTCTTATATGACACAATTTTTTGCATTCATAACATCTTACTTACCTTGAGTATTTTTCATACTTTTTGAAGGTTCTTCTGAATCCTTTATTCTTCCTATATAATTTACTAAATTTTCTAGCTAATTGAGCCAGCTCAATTTATAAATCAGATGAGTCTTAATTTCTTTCTTCTTATTTCATTTTTATGTTCTACTTTTGGGATGTAAATTTTAAAGCAGTGTTATCCAATTTACTATGACTTTGTGATCTTCATCTTCATCTTGAATTTCAGCCTCATACGTCATTAAAGTTCTAATCAATTCTCTCATTGTTAGATTCTTGACAGGTGTTGATTGGTATATTGCAGTAGAAATTCCATTTCATTTTGCAGGTATAATTCTTATAACTTTCAAAGCTTGATCAGGTTGGCTAATAGGCTCACCTAAAGATGTTATATTATTAAAAAAAATTGTTAGCCTTCCATTCATCTATGTGATGCTCTCTCCATCAAACATTCTGAAAGTATCAAACTTTAATTTCACTTTATCATATCTCATTTGTCTAACATTGTCAGTACCTTCATAGGCTACTACAATTGTATGCCACATTTCATAGGCTTTGGGGAATTGCGACACATGGTTGAATTCATTTGGTCCAAGACCGCAAATAATAGCATTCATTACTTTCGAATCAATATCATACTCAACTTCTGTATTAGTATACCAAGTTTCAGGTTTTTTAGGAATTGTTTAAGAAGTAAAAATATTTTAAGTATACTCTAAATCCAATATTTTTTAAGTATATTATCATTTGTGACTTCCAACATCCATGATTATCACCATTGAAATATGGAGCACGAACCATTTACATTCCTTCCTTGAGATTCTCCATTGCCATCACTAATATATAACTTATGCCTTTAGCTTGTTATAGCTCTATTGAAAAGCTCAACCTTTGATACCAAATATTAGGTAGGAAAGACTATAGTGATAACACAAGTGGGGGCTGAATTGAGCTCTTTTATAAATTTTAAAATTTTGTCAATTCACATCAACAATACATAGAGATGGTGATGATTCTGTATGAGAGTATATGCAGCAGATATGAACAGATAATAAAGCAAAATAATTTATAGTGGTTCGGAGCATGAAGATCCCCTAATCCACTATACTAATCACCCTCTCAATGGGTTTGGTGAATTTCACTAGTAAGGTCCTCGTATCATAAGACCGATCCACAACTGAGTGCAGGGAGTTGTCACCCTTACAAACAAAGGCTTATAAAATAGAGACTACTGGTTATTTTACAGGGAACTGATAAACCACATCTTAGTGCGAGAATCTGAAACTCCACTACGAATGAATATGAGCAGTTGAAACTCAAGATAGATAATATGTAGTTTGATGAGAAATAGATATAGCTCATAGTTGCAGCAACACACAACTTATAAAATAAGGATTTTAAACTTTAAAATATATTTGAAGAGATCTAGTTGCACAAGAGATATTATATTTTAAGAATAGCAACAAAAATAGAGCATCACGCTTCCAGAATTAAACATGTATATCTTTAAAATTTAGTCCTTGTTTATGAGATACTTGATCGTTGTAGCATTGTAAAAAATTTTCATAGGAAGAAATCAATGAATAGTATTTTCACAGATATCTAAGAGGTATTCACAGATCTGATAGTTTTAAAAATGACACTCAGAGAGATATATAATGATAAATTTCCAACGTTGTTTCAGATCTACAAAAGATTCCTGATAAATCAAGTGAATTTAAATTCAAAAATACAACTCAGAGTATTGATAACTTCCCTTAAGAATAGAAGAAAAAAATATCGGCTATAAATGGATCTTTTAATCATTTAAAGCGATATTTGAATCAGTACAAATCAAGATTTAAATTTCCCTAACATTCCATAAAGACTGTAGTAAAAATCTCTCATAAAGACGTAAATTCAAATTCCCGATATTGAAAATTCAAACATAAGGTTCCTTTACAAAATGAAAAAACAACAAATGTAGGTTTCAAATTCATAACGTAGGGTTGATGATCCATAAATTTATCCATTCCATCATAGATCACTGAATGTAACATTGATTATTCATTTATTCACTTTTCCCAAACATAATATTGATAGCCTAAAGTAGATTAAAAAAGTAAGGTTGATGATCCATACGTTTGTAAAGTTCCATACTTACGTAGGGTTCTTTAACCATACTTTTTCTGTTTAAAAAACATAAGGTTATTATCCAAACGTAGTGTTCCCTAACTATAATTTTCTTCAAATGTAAAGTTGATTAACCATATGCACTGATCCTTGAACATAAACGTAAGGTTTGTTTCATACGTTACTTTCTTCGACATATTGAATGAATAGTATTTTCAGTAAATGAAAAATGGTGAACAATGTTTCTAGAATACGCTTTAGAGCATTCTGAACACTTTAAAAAATATTTATCGCAAATAAATAGTCAAATATTATTTCAAGATAAGAATATAAATTTCTTGAAATACCCTCGAAATAAAATCATTAGTAAAACAAAAAAGGGTATTTTTGAGCATCAAAATCAATAATATTTATAGAGTATTGTTGAGAAAATACATTCCCAACGCATGGGACATTGAATATTTTGGTTAATTGATCATACTTATCCTAGGTTGAAAAAAACATTTAACAATTTATAAGTGTATAATCTCCCCCCATAATCATTTTTATTTGAATAACATTATGACAATGTGAAAAATAGTTATTTCACATTTGGAAAGAAAGGTAGTTCTGGTCCTCAAAAACATATTTAGAAGATATATTATATCTTATTCAAACTACCTTATGGGATATTTTTAGAGATAAAACATCACCTTAATGTTATTCATGTTAAAAAACATATGTAATAGTTTAATTGGAACTTGGGAATCCATATGGAGTTATCTCCCACTATGAAAGGGAAAAAAATAACATATTAACCTTTGGATTTTCATAGATTAAACAAGTGTGAGAAGGTAGATTTTTGTTAGTGTCTTCATGGTATTAAAGTATCCAGTGGAAATTCTTCAAATGTGAATAATTTTTTATCATTTAAGGATTTTAAATTAATATATTCGAAATCTCATGACTGACACGTATTGATGCAACAACTACTACCAATCACCCTATATGGTATACTTCCAAAACCTATCAAAAATACCATCATCTTGTTATGTTATTTTTTCAAATCCATTTGTGTAAAAAAATATCAATTTTTTTTATATGTGATAGAAAATGAAGTTGTGCTCATACTTTGTCAATAAGAAATATATTTCCCACCAATGTTTTTTGATATAATGGTTCATCTGGTAATTCATTTGGTGTGTTAAATAAGAATATGTGAGCCTGTTTTTTTATATTGGATATATCCTTTTGAAGGATATATGAAAATCTTTGAGGGATATGTTAAAATTATTCATCAACTGGAGTCCTCTATTATTCAAAAATATGTATCAGAAGAGGTGATTGAGTTATATTATAATTATTTATACATAGTAGAGCATATTGGTCTACCTATAACTCGAAATTTAATAGATAATAGTGAATTTCATGGACTGACCCAAGCTGGGGCTTGAGCCGCAACTACCCCAAGCCCACCTCCATAGGCCAAGGGTTGGCAATAAGCACTGAAGGCACAACAAAATCAGGGAGGAATTTTCCTAAGAATGTGTACACAAGAATGCATCCAACTCAATGAAAAAGTGTGGATAAAAGTAGAAAAGGATGAAAATACTATAAAGTAACATAAACATGCATGAACCTGTAGACAGTACAAGGGTATGGTAGTAAATACTAAAATGTAAAGGGGAAAAACACACGCCCAAACTAGAATCTAGTACCAACCTGAAGATAACCAGAAAAGAGTATACGATGAGAGAGCCCAGCTCCTATATCCCAACTATGACCATCGTACGTGGTCCATGCATCCCATATCCCTACACTCCACTGTAGTCATGATCGACCTATCTTCCATCTACAAAAGACATGACATGTGTTGGGAAAATCCCATGAAGGGGTGAGTATATACAACCCAATAGAACACCCCAAAAAGGTGAAGGGGAAACAATAATAGATACAACTTAAGAGAAGTATTAAATGGAAAAAGGTGCAGTAAAAGTGAATGTAAAGAGTATATATCAACCCAAAAATAGTGTGAATGTACGCTCATCCAAAAACAAGTTGCTCGAAATGGTGAGGAGGTGAAACCTCTCATAAAGCTTCACTACCTATAGCTGGAGACTATACTCATACAACCATAAGAATATAGACATGAAAAGAACATAGAATACCCTACACGTCTTCACCTCTCTTGGAAAGAGAGTAGCCAAGACCCCAGGAGTGGGTATAGACACAAAAAGTATGTGGAATAACCTACACATCTTTGCCTCTATTGGAAGGAGAGTAACCAAGACCCAAGGAGTGGGTACTGTAGTAGGATATATATATATATATATATATATATATATATATATATATAATTCAAAGAAGCCCAAACAAGAGAGTAAGGGGGTCTCTTTCTCACATCTCATCCCAAGAAGATGAGTAGCCAATATTTCCAAGGTAAAACCATCTGCAATGCCCAACACCTCCTGTGTCTGCGGCCCCCAGGGTGTTATCCGAGTGGTACCCACTGGTTGTACCCCTCACTCTCTAGGGGAACTGGCACAGGATCGAGTCCCACCAAGCTCTATCACTATTCGTATTATGAACAGGGCGATTCAAAGCCATTTCTTAGCTGGGGAACATGGCGCGCACTTGGGCTAGTGGGGGCCCCCTATGGGAGTCAGTGTTAGCAACACACGTTTTACGCCCATGGGGTTTTAGGAGAGTGATACCCACTGGTTGTACCCATCGCTCTCCATGGGGACTAGCGCAGGATCGAGTCCCACCAGGATCGAACATTGTTCATATTATGAACAGGACGATTCAAATCCATTTCTTACCTGGGGAACGTGGGGCGCACTTGGCCTGGTGGGGGCCCCCCTCTGGGAGTCGGTGTTAGCAATGCACATTTGGCACATGAGCCTCAGCCCAGTTGGTGAGGTATCCTTAAGTGCATCCACAAGACCCAGGTTCAAAACTAGGTAGAGGCATATTCCTGGGGTACTGTAGAAGGTACTATAGCAGACTGTACACTGTGTGGGTACTGTAGCAGAATGTACACTGTATAGGTACAATAGAAGAACTGTACACTGTGCAGGGTACTGTAACAGGCACTATAGCAGTTACTTTAGTAGGTATTTTTTAGTACTATATCAGCTATAACTATTCACCTTGGGCCACCGGTTTGGGATTTGAGTCCTTAAGGCTTTCGGACCACCCATGCCTTCGTTTTAGTAGGGCTTTCGGGCCACCTTTAAGGCCTTTGGGCTACCTCAAGGCCTTTGGGCCACATGTAGTTTCCCCAGACACACTACAAAAAGGATCATCCCAAGAAGAGGATTTAGAGCAAGTGCACTCACCAGAGCAGAACCAAATGGATTTGTCAGAATGAGTGGGTATGTATATGCCATCGGGACCAGCCTGTGCTTGCACAGGAAGCCTAACTAGATGGCCATGTAAAGGTGGAGAGCTACTATTATGATACAGATGATAGGGAGGTGTAGTTCCTTGTAGATAGTCTGGTTGAATTCCCTAAGACCTTCGGGTCATGTAATCTCCTAATCCTATGAGCCATGTAATCTCTGAGCCTACGAGACTTGTAAGGGTTCCCCCTCATCCCTTGAAAGGGGGGTTATCAAAAATCAATAAAAATGAAGGCCTTTGGGCCATTCGGGCCTCCTGTGTCTACCTATGAGACACAAGTCAAAGGGGATCAAATCACCAAACCTCTATAATATTCACTTTGGGTGGTACTGACTCGCTTGCATGGTTTTAGGTCGTGTCACAAGGACATGTATTGGTGGGGAAATCACTCCTCTTTCTCGTGAGTCCTTAGGTTATTCAAACCATGCCTCACCACCATGCTATACAGTAAAGGGTCTTCTTTGAACTTTCATGGACTACACTACCCAGCCCAGCTGGAGGGTCATCCTGAAATCATTGGGGACTATGCTACCCGTCCTAGCTGAAGGGTTAGCTCGGTATCTCATCAACATGGACTACACTACTGATCCTAGTTAGAGGGTCAGCCCGAAATTATTGAGGACTACACTACCTAGCCCAGCTAGAGGGTCAGTCTGGTATCTCATCATTAGGGACTACACTACTCAGCCCAGCTGGAGGGTCAACCCAGAATCGTCAGGGGGCTACGCTACCCAGCCGATATGGAGGGTCATCCCTATCAGATCTTTGTCATCATCAAGCATCGTCTCTTCACGTGCTAAACTCAGAACTTCCACATCATATCACGAAAGCTGTTTCTGAGGGTACCATCGCATTCTACATGAAAAAACTCTTAGGATAGGCACTTTGCATCCCAAAATACAATTTCAAATGATGGAGATACAAAGGATTAAAAATTTCTCAGAGGATCTCAAAAAGTACATGACATGTGAGGGGGCCCACACAGCGTGTGGCCCCTCTTCACTTTATGGTTGTGACTTTGTCCGAACACGGGTCCCATCCTATATAAGGGAATACACCATGTAGGGGGACTACACGGCAGGTCCTACCTATCCGGGGATCGAGCCATGTCTTCTGGTCATTTCTGTGTACTCGGACTCCATGTCTGTGTACTTCGGTACACATCATGTTGGTCCACACAGGATGTTGCCCGTGTGACCAATCCATGTCAGCGTGCTCGGCACATAGTGTGTGTTTGGTTGTGTATTCCTTTACATGGCTCATCTCACAGGAAGAGTTGGTACACGACATGTCAAAGGGAGTACATTCCATGACATCCTTATATTTTCCCAAACTCTAGCATTGCCGCTAAGGGAGGCTACATGCCATGTGTTCTTTGATGAACATAGCTTGTAGTCGGGATTTTTCCAGAAACCTAAGGGTTTCTCTGATTTTTGTCCTCTTCTTACAAATCGTCTCTATCCGTAGTCATAGGTGCTTGAATTTTCTCCAAAAACTCCAGATCTGGCCTAAGAATGTGATATTTCTTCATCATTCATCATGAATTGGCCTCATTCAAAAATTATGGGTTTTCCAGCTATTTCAAACGCTACCATGGCTTCGTTCCTCATCATATTGTTGTGAAACCTTCAGATTATTAATCCCTACATAATGTTGTTTCTAGATCTGTGCCTCACTCACAAATCCATTATCCTTCCATGATTCCATCTCGTTTCTGGGTGACCGATCGAGCTCGGGTCGCCTGAAAATCATCGAACCAAGATCCATAGGGATTCTGTGGTGACAAATGCAAGGGAAACGGGGAGAGAGGCACCAAAAACCAACGTTTTAATCATCACCATCCAATATTTCTTGGTCGATGATTAAGAATTGGGCACCAGAGTTAGAACATATGATAAACAATAAGAAAAATGGTGTTTGGGCTCAACCAAAGCTTGAATTCAAAGGTACAAGTTGAATAATTATGTTTCAACTTGCTCAAACATTTAATCAAATGTGTAAAAACGTAAAAGAAGAGTCCTACCTAGATTGTATCATTCATTGTTGATGAAGAATCTGTTTATTGATGAAGTAGGAGGCTCTATTTTGTTTATTGTGTCTCGATCCGTCTAGATCCAATGATTCGTCATTCGTTCTTCATTGTTCTTCGTTCATCAATGAAGAGTGGAGGATAAGAGAGGTCATCATTGGAAAAAAAACTAGGATTATGAGGCCAACTCCTCATAGTCATGTTTATATAATCATTTATTAGGTTAAAGTATTTAATTAATTAATTTAATATTTTAATTCATTTGATCACTTAAACATCCTGCCAACGAGTGAGGGATCTTAACATCCCATGCCGACTAATTTTATGTCATTCTTAGGGGAAAAACCGTGTTCTGGACCCAACCGTGGTCACATATTTCCAATCTGATCAACCGTTTAAGAGTTATCTCATTTTCTTTAATTAACCGTGCATACATAATATAAAATCTATTTAATATTTTTATAAAATTAATTTCAGTCGCATCAGGCCATGAAATTGCACGTCATCTCAACACCTAGCTCGGGAATAATATTTAAAAATATTTTAAAGTCTTATTAGGAAAAAGAAGGTCTCTACAATGAACGTAGAGGGATTCATGGATTAAAGGTAAATTTTATTCCACGTGATGAAATGATGAAGACAGATTTATACATTTTGAACAACACAAATGAGGTTTAACCATATATATCATCACATATTTCTAAATTAAAGGTATGATATCTAAAAACAAATGAAAAGTTTTTAATGATTGTGCATAAAAAATTTATTTGCTTCATGGTTTAAAGAGAAATTCAACACGAATTTATCTACATGAAAAAAATTGAAATGGATGGAAATGGTATCATATCTTAATTTGATCACATGATCTGATTTTGATATTAGTGGTTACATATTTTACACAAAAAATCATAATGATAGGAGTACTGTTCAAAATAGTGGGGTAATGGTTATCATTGAAGCACAACATTTTTTAAGTGAAAAATATAAAAATTAAATTTCTCCATCAATAACATATTTTTGAGTTCTTAAGGATATATAGGAAATTTATTGTACTTAATTTTGAGTAATAGTGTTTAACTGTAACTGGGTTGATGGTAAAATTTGTGTGAAACATGATGATTATGGATTCACACTTGTTGATTTGAAAATATTTAGTTGCAAAGAAGAACCTTTTTTCATGGATACACATAAAAAGATGATATTTTATGGGATTGATCCATCGAATGATTAATGTTCCATCATTATTTAAGGGAAAATAATTCATTTAGGTGGTGAGGATGATGATGATGCTATGGATTTCTATGAGGTTTCTTCATTTATAACGTGATTTTCAGATGATAAAAAAGACTATATTGTAGACATAGTCTATGATATATGAAATGATCATACTAATGTGATATGGGAAAACAAAAATAATACACTCCTAATTATTTTGGTAAATATTTATATTTTATTTATTTTTTGAAATTTACATGTACAAAAACACTATTTTTTAAATTTGTATGTTTAATTATATATTTATTATTTATTTATGTGATTTTTGTGTTAAATTTTATATTCAATGGTTTTGGTTAAACATTTTTTGACTTGAAAAACCGAACATACATCATTATGTTTTGGTTAAATTTACAAATATAAAAACACTTTTTCGTAACTATGATATTTAAATTTATAAATTTTGATCCTTTATATATTTTTAGAATTAATGTTTATATTTAATAGTTTAAGTTTCATATTTTTTTGTTAAGAATCATGAAATCATTATTTTTTTGAAACTTAAATATGTGTGAAAATATTTTTTTACATACGCATTTTTTCATTCATTATTTTTAAATATTCACTTTTCTAATAATATGTAGGTACATGGAATATCATTATATTCATCTATTTCAATGACATACATATGGGAAGACGAATATTTACCAAGGTATATGCTTGTTTTTCATATTATTAAATATTAGATAATAAAATTATTTAATGAAAGTAACCTTTTAATTTTAAAAAATTATTTTTAGGACTAATGGTTCATCTCCATTAGTGGAGTCTTCTTCTTATTCTCCAAATAAAATGATTCCTGGAGTTGATAGAACTGAGGTTAAATATTTACAAAAAATTTCACCTGATCATGGAGATCATAGGATACATATTAATTTTAATGATGATAATAACCCAAATGACCCAAATGCATCATAGTTTACAATTTATATTTCCTAGTACAGTCATTATAGGATTAACATTTCATATCCTAATTGGAATTCCATAAACAAGATGGAAAAATAGTAGTTGTGGGAGTCTTTAATGAAAAAATATCATAATTGATTTATTTTTATATCGTTCTTCAAATATTATATATTTTATTTGACTAATAAATAATGTATTCAATTATAGATGGCATTATACTTTTAAGAAAAGCGATGTAGGGGGCTTTTATCCCTAAGGTTAGGATATACATTCTAGCTACTGCTTTAGGGAACCTAGAATAGCCTGGTTACATAAGAGGATATGAGGTAGGTGTTATTAGGAAACTTTTTGTTCATCAAAGTAAGAAATCTAGGGAAACATAAATATATTCATTAAATGTTGAGCTAAAAGACCAAAAACAGTCCATGGGTGATCAAATTAAATTAATTATATAGCATATGTTTAAAAAAATAAAGAGTTAATCATAGCCTACGTAGCCTGACTACTCAGATCCTCTACATCCTCATTCAGAACAGACCTTATACTATGAGTTGTGTGCTAGAGATACTCATATACATATTGTAGCGTATGGAGGTGTACATATTTTGGGGGATTTTTTACATCACTAGCCTATAAATTTGGGTTAAGTAAGAGAATCAATACATGAAATTATTAATCCAAATTCTCCAGTGTCATTTCCTAAAGAGGAGTTTAGCCAAGTTGTGGATTGTGTGAGTCATTTTTTACTTTAGCTAACTAGCCTTCATCACCAACTGGCATATGAGGTATGTGATTTTTTTAATTATTATTTACATTTGATCAAAAATTACTTATAATGTTTTATTAAATTTAATTTATATAGGAGTATCTAAAATCAAAAGAATTATTACAAAAGAAACAAAAGGTCTGGGAACCAAAACCTTCAGATACTTTTGAGATTTATAATGGGATAAAAATATTATCCCAGATTTCTTCTTTCATGGATAATATTTATGAGTTTATGATGACATTTTATATATGCGGAAGAGAATATTCCTTGAGAATATTCAAAAAATATATCATAGATCATGTTATTTTTTATGATCTCTGCAAACTTGTGTTTCAGTTATTTTCCATGTAAGTAAATTTAGGTTTTATTTTTTCTTTCTCTAAATAAATATGACTTCAATTGAATTAACTTATTTCTTAATTAATTAGGTATATGCACATGATTTTCATTCAAAACGAGACCATTTTTTATGGTTTCATAGATCCATAATACATTTAAAATCCTATAAAATATCTGTATGATGATTCTAGAGTTACACATATATGTCACATAATAGAAAATACGGAGATTGAGTACTAGTTTTTACCATTCCTTAATGGGTAAGAATACTAGGATAATTATGAACTAATATTCATTATAATGACATTAATTGTAAACTTTTTATATTATTGTGGTCATTGGATGTTAGGTGTATTTTTTCCACGTGTTAGTATATTATATTGTTTTTTCTCTTTATTAGGTGAAGTTTTTAAAACTTTTAGAAATTTGTTAACTAAAAAAGTTTTTTTTCTTTTTTATAAGTTCTTTATTCCTAATTCTTATTGTTTATACATGTTTGGATAGTTGATATATGAAAACACATGCTATAGAGAAATTTTAACAATGATCACTTGTCAATACAGTATTGAAATAAAATAAAATTCAAGAAATTAATGGTAAATATATCTTATATTAGATCATATTTGTTTTCTATTTTATATATATGGAAAAGTTCTAGCTAGAAGCCAAAGATTATGACCTTTTATTAATATTGAAATAAAATGAAGCAAGAGAACAAGAGAGACGAACAAGGTCACACAAAGAGACATACCCTCATCTAGAAAATAATATTAATGCTCATAAAATACAAGATAAATTCCATAATCATAATTAGGATCATCAACATCATCAGCAGTTTCTCACTCCGACTATGAGTAACCTTGATTGAGGATCCCAAGGATCACTACCTTGGACCTTTCCTGCTTTAGAGTGAGATTGATCTTCGATGACTTGGAAGATGATATGGTAGACATATTCCTTGGTATCTTGGAATAATCCTTCCACAGACTTATTTTTTGAGGAACCAGATTTACCTCTTCACTATTGACCATTTTTCATTTTCTATTAATGACAACATTCTTAAAAGCGACAGCTTCCCTATTTCTTGTGGACTGGAGATGATAGGTATCCAATAAAATCATATAATTCTCCTTGTCACTTCTATAATATGAGATGTTACCCCATTTACTAGACATTACTAAAGAATTGAATACATTCTGTATCTCTTGATAATAATCCACATTCTGTTAAACATGAAATTTTCTAGTCCCATCTTCCTATGGAACATGTATTGAGAATTTTGTGGCCAACAACTGTATAATGAAACCTTACCCTTTAGTTTGTGAAGGAATTACCTCTTGTACACACTGGGGATCTGCCACAACGAAGACCAGTCCACTTGGATACCTTCCTTAAGGAACCTTCCCACAAACTTAATTGTTAATTCCTAAAGAATCCCCTTCAGGAATTTCTAAAAGAGTACCCCAATCAATAAAATGTGGACTGGATCCACCATTAGAAAACTCAATTTTATCATTTCTCAATCCCTATATATTTTCCTTTCGAGTAGACTTCTAATTAATATGAATAGGCTCATCATATGTCTTCACAGGAAAAGAAAATGCATCTGAAGATGAATCCATCCCCACAATTGAGTTATCCAAGATAGGGGGTATCAGCTCAACAATGTGTTGTTTCCCATTACAATGAGGTATAATAGGAACATCAGAAGAACCAAACTCCCTCTTCTTCACCTAAGAACTCTTTCTATAGGACGCATTCTAATTCCCTTGAGTTTTGCAGAATGAAGAAATAAATTGATCGCAGATTCAAAAACAACATGATGCTTGAAAGATATAGAATCCTTAATTGAAAACCACACAAAAGCTTGAAGAGGTTTAGATATATCTACTTTGAAACATATATGAGAATAATGAAGTAATTTCCTAGTGAGAGTATTCAGATCAACACAAATAAAATGACCGATCGAATTACCCAATTATAAGAGAATAGCATGATTATGCTAAGGAAGAGGAAGTATATGGAGCCTCAACCAGAGCATTATCGTGAAAAAATCGTGGCTAGAATGGATCTCTATCATCCAAAAAAATAGAAGAAAATGGTAGCCTTCAAAGGATCTTGAGAATCTGGACCAAGAATAAGAAAAATCCTCCTATGGAGAAAATAGAATAGTAATAGGATAGGGACTGAGCAAGATAAAAACATCCCAATCCTTTAGAGCCCAAATAGAGTTCACATGCTTGTTAAAAACATAAATGGGAGGCTGAATAGAACCAAACATGGCCACCAATGTGAGAGAATAAATGGAGGAGGCCTATGTGAACTCCATGAAATACATATCCACACCAGGCTATACGTTGAACAATCTCGGAGATCTTGCACAGATGTGGTTATTATGTTTTAAGATTCATGTTTGAGATAATCACAACCGGGATGACGACTGGAGTTGATAGGCTTAGTTATATTAATTATTTTAGGTTTTCTACTTCGGCGGTGGCGTAGTGGTGCAGGGTCGAGGGCCATAGCAACTGTGTTCCGTGAGTTCTGGGGTTCGATTCATGGGAGCCCACTCTTGGGGGAATTTCTGCCTCCCATGTACCACTCGTCTTGTCAGGTCACCCGGTGTCTCATCGGGTGGGCAGAATGGGCGCACTTCACCTAGCTGATGGATTGCCGTGTCAAACTATTTCCAATCGAGGTGTTACCCCATGGGATGCACTGTCATCTCGGTTGGAAGTGGCTCCTTCCCAATTGGGGCTTCTCCGGAAGACCTCTTCGTGGGGAGGGGGGTTCTTGAGTGTGGAGGGTTCGAAAAGGCCACTCTCGGGGATTCCCTTTTTTTATATCAAAATTATTTTAGGTTTTATATCAAAATATTCTATTTCTCAATCTTATAATGTTCATTATTATTGTAGATTTTCAATGATGTCTGGTTGTATATGAATGAAGACTATTCCCATCATCGAAGTTTGTTTACAAACTATTTTTTATTTATGGTTAAATGTTAAATTTTTAGAAATATCTCCTTTAATTAAAGTTCAAAAAATGAATATTTAGACAATCGTTTTCTTCTTTATGTTGGTATTTTCTTTTTTTTATACAAGGTTTCAGATTTCTTGGGCATATGTATTATAATTTTTTTTAAATAGAGATTTCTACATTGGTTTTTTTATAAACTGATGTGGATACATAGTTATAGGAATTTCAACATCGGTTTTGGGTAAAAAATGACATTGAAAGTTACTTTCCACATCATTTAAAAAAACCAATATATAATGTTCTAGGGGAATTTTTCCTTGTCAGTTTTATTATAGAACCGACATGGAAAGGCTGATTTAATTTTTTTTGCACATCACTAAAAATTATAAAACAAACGTGGAAATAAAATTTCAACATTGGTTTTTGGGAAAACTGATGTTGAAACATCGTTTATATTCCCTTTTAGTTGAAGTTTCGACAACTATTTTTTTTAAATAGTCGTTAAAATAATTATTTTTAAGGTCACCTGCATTAACATTAGTTAAAAACATATGTTAAAATATGATTTTCCACTATTGATTAAAAATGAAAAAATATTAAAAAGTAATAAACAATACATATTGAATAAAAATATAAAAATAAATAAGTGTTATTAATTATATACATTATTATAAAAATTAAAAATGAATAAATGTTAAAATAAAAATGAATGCATATTAATTATATAAATTACTGCCATATTAAAAAAGATTAAATGTTAATGAATAAGCACATATAAATAAATATTAAAATGGATTAAATTATAAGAATATTAAACAAAGAATAATTGAAAATGATTCAATTAAAAAAATATTAAAAATAATTAAGATTGTCAATGAATAAATAATTGTAAAAATGAATAAATTTGAAAAAATAATTAAAAAATAATAAATAGTATATATTGAATAAAATTATAAAAAAAAGAATCAAATTTATCGACTAAAATCATAATATATATTAAATACATTATGGTAATAAATAAAATTATGAAATGAAAATTATAAATTGAATAAATTACATAAATATTATGTGTGTGTGTTTCTATATAAAATTACATTAATTACATATATGTGTGTGTGAACTTAAGGTAACACAAGTTTGATATATGTTAAATTGAAAAAAGAGGACATTTTATTAAATGTTAATTACTCAATACTAATTAGTCAATATTTCAAATTAATATTAAGGTTTATTTATAAACCATTTTCACTAAATTTATGTCTTATTGAATGTAAATACATATTTTGTAATATGTAAATCATATTTATAGAAATATTATATATATATATATATGAATATGTCTATATATTAAAAATATTAAAAATATTAATGAATAATTATGTATAAAAACATTAAAAATGAATAAATTAAAAAAATATTAAACAAATAAATATTTCAGAGGAATAAATTAAACAGAAAAGTAAAAATAAACCTATACTTATTAATGAATAAATAATTCTAAATAATATTAAAAAAATGAATCTAAAAAAATAGTGAAATTTAATAATTAAAAAAAACTATAGATTCCAAAAATATTAAAAAAATGAATAAGTGTAATTAATTATAAAGATTGCTATAAAAATTAAAAACAATATATGTTAAAATTAAAATGAATACATATTAATTATATAAATTACAACCATATTAAAAATATTAAACATTTCGAATAAACATATATAAATAAATATTAAAATGGATAAAATTACAAGAATATTAAAGAAATAAGAATTAAAAATGATTCAATTATAACAATATTAAAAAAAATTAAAATTGTCAATAATTGAAATATATTAAAAATGACTTTTTTTAAAAAAAATAGTAAAAAGTAATTAATAGTATATATTGAATAAAATTATAAGTAATGAATCAAATTTATCAATTAAAAACATAATATATATTAAATATATTAAGTTAATAAATAAAATTCTGAAATGAATATTGAAAATTGAATAAAATTCTGAAATATTTTGTGTGTGTGTGTGTTTCTATATAAAATTACATTAATTGTGAATATGTGTTTGTGAACATAATATAACATATGTGCGATATATGTTAAATTAAAAAAACAAAGGAAATTTTATTAAATGTTCATTATTCAATACTAATATTTCAATATTTCTAATTAATATTAATTTTTAGTTATAAACCATTATTCACTAAATATATGACATATTTAATGTAAATACATATTTTTTATTATATAAATCATATTTATAGAAATATTATATGTGTGTGTGTGTGTGAATATATCTTTATATTGAATATATTAAATATATTAATGAATAATTATTTATAAAAACAATAAAAATAAATAAATTACAAAAATATTAATCAAATAAATATTTAAAATGATTAAGTTAAAAAGAAAAGTAAAAATACACCTAACATTATTAATGAATTAATAATACTAAAAAATATTAAATTAATGAATGTTAAAAAAGAGTGAAATTTAATAATTAAAAAAATAAAAGATTATAAAAATATGAAAAAAATGAATAAGTATCATTAATTATATAGATTATTAAAAAAAATTAAAAATGAATATATGTTAAAATAAAAATGAATACATATTAATTATATAAATTATAACCATATTAAAAACATTAAATGTTAATGAATAAACATGGATAAATAATTATTAAAAATGGTTAAAATTTACAAAATATTAAACAATGAAAAATTGGAAATGAATCAATTTAAAAAATATTAAAAATAATTACGATTATCAATGAATAAATAATATTAAAAATGAAAAAAATATTAAAATTTAATATATAGTATATATTGAATAAAAATATAAAAAATGAATCAAATTTATCGATTAAAAACATGATATATATTAAATATATTGTGTTAATAAATAAAATTCTATGATGAATATTAAAAATTGAATAAATTGTAGAAATATTACATGTGTGTGTATTTGTCTATATAAAATTTCATTAATTATATATATGTGTGTGTGAAATCAATGTAACACAAGTTTGATACATGTTAAATTGAAAAAACAAATAACATTTTATTCAATATTCATTACTCAATATTAATTAGTCAATATTTTTAATTACTATTAATTCTTAATTATAAACCATTTTTCACTAAATATATGACTTATTTAACGCAAATATATATTTTTATTACATATATCATATTTAATGAAATATTAATGAATAATTATGTATAGAAACATTAAAAATTAATAAATTACAAAAATATTAAATGAATAAATTAAAAAGAAAAGTAAAAATACCCTAAACATTATTAATAAATAGATAATACTAAATAATATTAAATGAATGAATGTTAAAAAATGGTGAAATTTTATAATTAAAAAAATCAATAGATTATAAAAATATGAAAACAATGAATGAGTGTTATTAATTATAGAGACTATTAAAAAAAAAGTAATAATAATTATATGTTAAAATGAAAATGAATAAATTACAAAAAGAATAAAAATAATTAAGATTATAAATGAATAAATAATATTAAAAATTAAGAAATTTGAAATAATATTAAAAATTAATATATAATATATATTGAAAAAAAATATGAAAAATGAAAAAGAATTGAAAATTAAAAACATAGTATATATTAAATATATTATGTTAATAATTAAATACATATTATTTTATTCGTATGTCAAATCAAAAAAACAAATGACATTGATAAAACAAAATGTTATAAAATGTCTCTAAATATTAATTAGTCTATATGTTTGATTAATATTAAATTTAATTAAATTATACACCATTTTTCACTAAATACATGACAAATAAATATGATTTATAACACATTAGTATAGATGTAGTCAAGTGTTCTCTTCATGTGATGGGTGGAAGTGCTGAAACTAAATCTATTTTTTTTACCCATCACAAAATTCTTAAAAATTCAAGTTTTCATATCTCGGAACCCTTCAAAACACCTTTCTTCACTAGACTCTACAAATCCTTCTCTTCAGTATGACAGAGTCACATATTCCACAATATAGAAGTGTCTTGATTACTCTCCTCAGATATTTTTGTTCCACCTATAACAGTTTCATCATTCATTTAATTAGAAATAATTCTACATGTACTTTTCATTTTAATGAATGCACTACAGAATAATTTCATGTTTCCATCTTCAATGGTTAATCTTGTAACCAAGAATATCCCAAACTCCTACAGATGTGATATTATTTTACATTTCTGATACATATCTCACTTCTCTAAGGCATTGAATTATACCATCATGCATCCTCAAATGTATTGTTCTAATACCTATCATATGGAAAGGATAATTATTACTCATAACCACCAAACCTTTTTATGACTCCTTAGGGAATGATAACTGATCTCCATTACTGTAGATATGGAATGAACATTCTAAATCATGAATCCAACCTTATGAATGGTTTGACATCATGGAAAAAGATAAATTCTAATCATCAATATCCTTGGTCTTCTGTATAATATTCACCTTTATTTTTCAAATATTTGGATAATCCTTTTTATAATGCCTTTTTTATGATAATAAGCGCAATCATATTTTTTTGGTCTCCTATAAGTGGACTCACCTCTTGAATTCAATTATAATTTTCCTTTTCAAAATCCTCCTAGCCTGCTTTTAGAAGATCTTACTCTAGTAACAGTCAATTCCCTAGATATGTAATCTCTATGGTCATTCCTTTCTTTCCACCAGTAGTTATGGTTAATTGAATAATTTTACACTGCGATGAATTTTACCTCATCCTTACCATACATCTGAGTAGTAGTTATATGATCATAACTCTTTGGTAGAGCGTTCAATAACAAGAGGGTCTTATCTTCATCATTGATCATTATATCTAAATTTTCAAAATCATTCAGAATTGTATTAAAAATATAAAGGTTCTAGATTATGGATATATTATTCTTGTACTATAATTGAAATAATTTATTTTTCAGATAGAGTCAATTTTTTATGCTCTTGTACTTGTATTTGTTCACTAAAATTTTCCATAAATTCTTCACAGAGGATTCGTACATCACACTATATTTCTGATCTTCATCCAAATAAAGTCAAATTGTACCACAATCTTGGTGGTTGAGTCTCTTTCATTCAACATCAGATATGTTATTGTGATCTTCCTCCAAGGATATTTCTATATCTTATTGAGTTAGAACATTAAGAACTTTGTATTTCAAAATGATGAAGTTATTCATCTCATCAAATTAATCAACCTAAAATTTCATGTTGGACACTATACTTTAATGTCTTGATGTACTCATAGTATCGGTATGTGTGTCTATAAAATACTCATTGGGAGGTACCATACTGATTTCTTTTTGGGATTCTCTATAAAAAAATATCAAAATTTCTAAAAAACTAATATCAGTAGCGAATTAAAAATAATAAAAATTGTTCAAATTGACTATTTGAAAACTTCAAATGGACCAAAAAATGATTAATTATTTTTTATTTCAAACATTGTTTTATCAAAACCTTCCACCCCTCTTTTAAAAAAATGTAATCTCAAACAAATTATCAATGCCACTCACTTTCTATATTAAAATGATTCTCCCTCTCCCTTTTTGAGTTTCACACCCCATCAATGCTCCCTCCCCTTTTATTTTATATTTTTTTACTTTTTCTTGATTTATTTGTCTTCCACAAACAACATCCCCCCCTACCCTATTTTTTCACTCCCTATTTTTACTAGTTCAACCATAATAAACCAAATATATATGATTAGGAAAAGAAAATGGTTCAAAATAGAGGAGTTTGGGTTCACTGAAAACAGTGTCAAGAGTTCTCAGGGATTGATTCATGGAAAAAAACTTCAAGAAGACGTGAGGACAGAAATGTTTCTGATTGGTTGCACGAAAAAAGTGATTTCACACTGGGATTCTGGGTCAATCAGAGCAGACATCAGACAGTTGCTATAATATTTCTCTCCATGTATATAATCTTCACTACTACAAATCGCATGAAATCTAGCACTAACCTTTATCACTACTAGATAAAATCATAGATAAAGGTGTCGTATTTATCAATTATGTTAAATACCACCTTTATCAGAACTAATATAAAAGTTTTGATTAAGTTACCCTTTATCATCGCTTTTTTAGTGACGATAAAGGTGGCCTTTATCGGTACTTTTTTAGCATAGATAAAGGGTCACCTTTATTAATGTTATTTGAGCACTAATAAAGGGAACTTGTATCAGTGATATTTTAACACTGATAAAGGCCACATGTACCAGTTCTAAGAAAATAATTGATAATGGCCACCTTTATCAACACACAAAAGTACTAATAAACGGTGCCATTGTCATCACTTTTTTAGCAATGATAAAGGGTATATTTCATAAAAAATATATATATATCATTAAGAATAATATATTAATATATAAATATATTTATTGATATAAATATATTTTATTTTATTAAATATGGTCTATGTAAGACTAAATATGCATTTACACTTAACATATAAGATATTTAGGGGAAATGGCTTATAAAATAAATAAAAAATAATATTAACTAAAAATTTCTTAATTATTATTGAGTAATAGTCATTTAATAACAATTGGATACCATAAAAATTCAACAAATTAATGAATGATCTAAGATAAATTAGAAACATGACTTGAACTTAAAATGGTCATAACTTTTGATCTAGGATTCTATTTGGGTTCTACCACATATCAAATTTAATCTTTCGAAAAAATCATTACTAGCTTGACTGGGGGATGATCACTATTTTTTTAGGGGAAAAGGCTGAAAAGGCCTCCAAATTTGTGTTTTAAATTAGGATATGCTAATTTTTTAATATTATATGGGATTTTAGCTTCATTTAAGAGGGTATTCATATCTCTCACTACTAAAGATCATGAATTTAAAATTTATAAAAATTGTATTTATCAGTTCTAAAAAGTGGTTTTAATCTTAACACCATTAAAAGATGGCTTTTATCTTCACTAAAAAAGCACTGATAAAGGGTACCTTTATCATCCCTTTTGTTAGAGATGATAAAGTCCCCCTTTATTAGTTCTAACAAAGTACTGGTTAAGGCAACCTTTATTAGCACTAAAAAATAAAAAATAAATTGTACCCTTATCAAAGATAAATAAAGTGATGATAAAGGGTAACTTTACCAGTGATTTATTTAGCACAGATTAAATTGGAAAAAAATTGAGAAATCCCCCCTTTTTCAGTGCTTGAAATTTCCTTTTGTCAGCGCTTTTCAGCCACCTTCCCCCCACCCCCAACCTAGAACTCACGCTACCCCCCCCCCCCTTCATCGGTCGGGGGGGGGGGGGATTTTCACTACTTTTCTATTTCCCAACCTTATGTTCACCCCTATGCATGCTTGGATTCGATCCTTGGACCTCCATTGTGCAATTTGAAGGCCATTACCACTCCTCCAAGCATATTTTATTCTATTTGTTACAATAATTCTATTTATTTATATATATATTTACTTATATATTTTTTATTCATATATTTAAATAATTGTTTTTAAATACATTTATAAAATACTTTTTTTTTTGTGCTCATGTATCACGAATGGTTGAATGATTTTCCACCTTTTGTTTTAGCCCTTCTACTCCCTAATCTTCAATCTATTATTTAAATCTCATTTCTCTTCAAAAATAAAAGCATTACTTGTATATTTATATGTATTAGACGTTTTGGGGTAAAATTACATTCAAACACAGACACACATATCACACACACATTGATCAAAAAGGTAGGTCATATCCCCCCAAGGGATAACCTACCCAACCAGCCACTTTATTACATTGAAAATTTTTGCTCGAAGACCCAATGGGATTGAATCCCATTACATGTCCCAATCATGCCTACGTCACCACCTGACCACGTCATGCTTGCGTTATCACCACCTTGATGGCCTAGTGGTCCTAATGACCATAATTTTTGGCTCATAATCCCATTTAGGATGAATAGTATTTATACTACAGTACCATGCTATAGTGCCCATACTACTACAGCCTTGCTACAATACCAGCGTAAATTCACTCCCACTCATATTTGAACCTGGGTCTGATGAAATTTTATATGGTAAATAAAATGGATAATTTATTATTTTAAATAAAATGAATAATAAATATTTATTTCCATATGGATTATATATTTAAAAAAACTTTTATGTAAATATGTTTAAATTTTTATTTGCACAATTAATTTTTTATATGTAAATATAAGTAAAAATGCATATATTTAATTATAAATAAAACTACAATATGAAAAATGATAAAATTTAAAAAAAATAATATCTAAATGAATGTAATCCCTGGGAATAAATTCAGTGTCCCTGGAAAAATTATAAGAAGACCCTCTTAAAATAAGATCAAAATCCCATTGAATATTAAAAAATTATGGTACCCCAACTAAAAACTTAGTTTTGGAGGCCTTATGAGTATTTTTTGACCTCTAAAAAATAGTTACATGGGTATTCCCAATCAAAAGGGAATACATATATCCACATTATTTGATTTTATATGTGGTAGATCTCAAACAGACACCCGGATAAAAAATTATGGTTGTTTAAAGTTCAAGTCATGTTTTGAACTTATCTTAGATCGTTAATTCATTTTTTGAATTTTTATATCATCTAATTGTAATTAAATGACTATTACTCTATAATAGTTAGGAAATTATTAAAAAAATATTTTTTTAATTATTCTATACTCCATTTTTCACTAAATATCTTATATATTAAGTGTACATGTATATTTAGTCTTCTATAAATCATATTTGATAAAATATATTATATTTTTATCAATATAAATATATATATATATTAATATATGATTTCTAATGATATAATATTTTTCATGAAAGATATTGTTTTACCAGTGCTAGTGAAAAGAAATGATAAAGGGTACCTTTTATGACTATTAAAATAAAAGCGCAGATAAATTTTAGCTTTTACCAGTGGTTTTTTAGTGCTAATATAAGGTACCCTTTAGCAGCGCTTTTTTCTAGCACTGAAAAAAGTACCCTTTATCAATGATATTTTAGCATTGATAAATTTACACTTTATAAGTGATTTTTTCTAGCACTAATAAAAGTGGACTTTATCAGTTCTTTTTACTAGCACTGGATAAACCCAATTTTGTAGTGGTGTATTTTCAGTGGAAATTAAATTTAATCCCAATTCTTAGATTCATTTAGATATTATGGTTTTGAAATTTTATCATTTTTTATATTGTAGTTTTATTTATAATTAATTATATACATATTTAGTTATATTTATATATAATAAATCAATCGTGAAAATAAGTATTTAAACATATTTACATAAAATTGAAATTTTAAATATATAAACTATATGGAAATAAATATTTATTACTCATTTTATTTAAAATAAAAAAAAATCCATTTTATTTACCTTGATTATAAAAATTCAATAATATATAAATATATATACACCTATACTTAGTAATGTTTATATATAAATACATGTCTATCAATAAACAAATATATATTTATGTGTGTATTATAATATAGGTAAATAAATACATTTATGCACATATTTTTGTGTGTTTATTTGAAATATAAATGTGTGTGTGTGTCTAAATGTGTGTGTGTGTGTTTTTGTTTGTTTGTCATGACCTAGCCCACTAAGTTTTGACCTGTGACTACCCTAAGCCCACCTCCAATAGGCCAGGGGATAGCGACCAACACCAAGTAGGCATATCCCACAAATGGGAGGCATTGGCCTAAAGTACCTATACACATGCACACATATTCAAGTCCATACAACACTAAAATTTATAATAATTGAAACAATGCATGCATACAACTAAGATCCCACAACAGAGTAAGACAATAAAAGTACTGAAAATGAAAAAGGGTCCAAATACAAGCCCAACCAAAAACTATAAAGAGTCAAACCTTATCCAAGGGTGAGGAATGAATCAAATGAAATGCCCCTATAAAATATGTCAGTATGACAAGTTCTATCTATGCTCTGTCTGCTCTTTTTCCCCCATGACACCATCAAAAGGGGCGTCGTCTGCATAATACATAGCACGTGTGGGAAAAGCCTTTGTTGTGGTGATTGTAAAAATACTCATTAGAAACCACAAAAAAATAAACATGAATCACCAAGTAAATTCATCTCAATACAAGATATAACAAGAAATTTTTAATAGAAACACCCATATATACTCATGAAAGACACCACACCACTAGGTGGTCATAACCAACTGTTATCCATAGGATTCTTCTTGAAGAAAATCTCATTTTGGGATAATCCACTCCACATCCCATGCTATCATCTTAGACACTCATTGAAGATATCTAGCTCATTGGACCCTACACAATTAAAGTTTATTACTATAAGATAATCATAATACAAAAATAGGGGGTTATGTCCTGAATCACTAGGGGATACCATAAACCCAATCTAGATCAACCCGCTATATAGGGGATAGTATGAAAATGATTCCATAAACCCTACTAATATGGTTTACTAGATGAAGGATCAACTACCTTATTAGGGAGGTTTTGATGATTTCAAAAACCCCACCTAGGGAAAAAAGGATGATATATGATCACACTCTAGTCTCACGGAGGGACACCACAACTATATCTGAGACTCGACCTCTAGAAGGGATCACAATCCAGTGATATGGATGTAATTTCGCATTGTACTCTCAAGGTAAAATACCAAGGGAATGTACTCAACCCATACTAGTCCAAACTATGAAAAAGAAGAGCCACAATCTCTCTTAAATGGGGTACACAATGTATACCAGGGGGTACATGGCGTGTCCAGCTATCCCCATGACTACTTGTGTGGAAGAGCCTCACACGACATGTAGTCTCCAAATATATAGTGTGTAGAAGGAGTACATGGTGTATAGCGACACATGGTGTCCTTCCCACTTCGCTTTTTCATGTCCATGTACCAAATGTGTGTCCATGTACTAGCTCATGTATGTTAATCCATGTCCATGTACAAGTGCACAACATGTTGTCTAGCCGTGTACTTTTACCTATGTCTGTGTACTCTCTGAAGTAAATGTTGTTTCACACAAAAGGGGTCACATATTTTGTGACATGGTTTACATGACATGTGATCCTTAACTCTGGTTGAAACCCTATCACCACATCTATGGGGCCCCACATGGCGTGCAATGCCGGATTGCATGTTGTCCTGCTCATGATATACCAAATCCACTCTAAACCATCTCTTACCTCACCCGAGCCTCTTCCCTTTCTAGAACTGGTAGATTAGGGTTCATCCGAGCATTACCAACACTGATTTATGAAAATACAAACTTAAATTTTCTTGAAAAATTTATCTACATGTCATTCTTCATTGTGCACTAGATAATTCTGAAGAATGTGAAATCGGGTATCCAAAACCATATAATTCTCCATTTATTATGTCTTCGCATCACTTTCATGTCATTTCAATCCCAGATCTACGATATAGGATCATTTATCCAAGAAATAGATGTGTAATAAGGGATTGATTGGGATATTTCAAACCCCAGGCCAAAGGAATAATGCTCATGGTTAATGAAGAACCGGGGGAGAGAAGCACAATAAAAATGGAAGTAATGGACCTTGATTGATGTTTGTGTCGATCTTGATTCATTTCTATGAAACTAATGAGGAATAAATCTATAAATTCAAAGTGATTCTCCTAAAACCTGATAAATCTAATCCATGCCACAAGATGATCAAACCACGGATAAATATTTTCATTGATTGATTCAAATTTATCATAGCAATCAAGAATGGGGAAATAAATCCAAACAAAAAACATCCCACATGGTGTTTGTATCAATCGTTGATGAATAATGGTTTTGTATCCATTGTTGATGAGATCCTACAACTCCATCGGCACATCGATCTGTGATCCAATCCCAATATGTCATCGTTTGCAAAGAATTCTCTCCTCTAATGGCACCTATGTATCCAGGGTTTAGCGGTAAACCTTGAGGAAAAATCCATAGCCGTATATTTAAATAGGAAGTAGGTTTCTATGTTGAAAAAATAAATTAAATTCTCAAATTTATTTATTTTATTTATTTTGAGCCTATGGAAACATTTTCACAAACAACCTGTGCCGATAAAGATTTTGTCGTGCCTAGGGTAAAACCCCTTCTGAACTCAAAATTGCCTTTAGATTTATAATCCAGGAATCCATTTATAAGTTATTCCACTTTTTTGTAAAAATTTCACCCATGTGCTATTTAATATATTTAATATAATTCAAAACTTTATTCTGGGTAGACCGGGCCTCAGAATCACATGCTATCTCAACTTCTAGTCTCAAAAATAATCTATATAATATCCAAAAATAATACACAGAAAATATAAGATATTACATTCTCCCCACCTTAGGGATTTTCATCCTGAAAAGAGAAAAGAAACTACTAAAAATATGAGGGTAAGGGGCTCACATCTAGGTCTCCCACTACCAGGTGATCTTTTGAAGATTCTCATGCTATCACCAGATGCACATAAGGGGAATCTATTTCCCATAAAGGATCATCTCCTGCCAATCCTTGATCTCCACTGGGTACTCTTCAAAGGTAGCTCCATCCTCGATGTCTATCTTACCCCAGTTGATAACGTGTGATGGGTCGTGCATGTATCTCCTCAGTTGTGACACATGCAAGAAGTTATGTACCTGGTCCAAGTGTAGCGGTAGAGCTAAGAGGTACACCACTTCACCAACTCTACACAATATTTGAAAGGGACTAATAAATATTGGAGATATCTTTACACTATATCCAAATCTCCACAATCCACATCGAGGTAAAACTCTAAGGAACACATGGTCTCCTTCCTTGAACTCTATAGGTCTTTGTCTCCGGTCTACATAGACTTCTAATAGCTCTGTGTAGTATTTATCTGCTCCTAGATGATATGAAACTTCCATGTAGTAGCTTACACCAACTCTAGTACCATAAGTGCTATCTTTACTAAATCATTCCAAAAAAAATTTAACATGTAGGGTTTCCCATACAAAGCCTCGAATGGTTCTATACCAATGGTGGAATGGTAGATGTTTTTGTACATGAAATCCACTAAGGGCAGGTGATCTTCCCAACTATGTACAAAGTCCAACATGCAAGGTCACAGCATGTCCTCCAACACCTTAATTTTCCTCTCTATATAGTCATTAGTCCGGGGGTGGAACACCATACTCAAGAGTAACTAAGTCTCAAAGGCTTCCTGTAATCCTATACATAATCGGGATGTGAAGCAAGCATCATAGTCAAAGAAGATAATCAAGGGATAATCATGGATTTAGACTATCTCATGCACATATAGGCTTCCCAAGTTCTCTACTAAACTCTGTTCTCGAATAAAAAGGAAGTGAGATGACTTGGTGAGTCGGGCTATGATCAACCAAATGGAATCATTTCCCCTGGACATACATGGTAAAATCTCCATGATGTCCATGGAAAACCCATCCCACTTCCACTCTATCACCTCAAGGGGTTGATCTAAAACTTCTAAAACCTGGTGTTTTTCCTTCACCTACTTATAAGTGAGGCATCGAGAGATAAACTTTGCAATACCTTTATTTATGCCTGGCCACACAAAAAATTGATGTTAGAGATTCTGGTATGTATTCAACACACTTGGATGTACTTCCAAAGGGTATGTATGAAACTCCTACAACATCTCCTTTAACAATGTCAAAGGTACCATCATTCATCCTCTAAAAAGTATTACATGCTCCCCACCTTCAGAATATCCATCAGGAGCATGTTTAGTGGGAATATGAGTATTTAAGGTCTCACAGTTGGTATCTCCACACTAATAATCCCTAACACGTTGTAAAAGTAGTGTGGTAACAACCATAGAATGAATATATGAAGCACTATCCTTGTCCGTGAAGGAAAACTATAATGACGCTAACTACTCCCATTATTCAAAAAAAAACTAAGGGAAATATATTATACTGAGAGTTTCTGCCACCACATTCACCTTCCTAGGATTATAGAGAATCTCTAATTCATTATACTATAGGAACTCTAGCCATCACCTCTATCTCAAGTTAAGATCCTTCTGAGAGAATATATACTTGAGACTCTTGTGTTTATAGTAAATGATAAATTTCTCACCCATCAGGTAGTTCCTTCACATCTTCAAGGCGAAGACTATTGCTACTAACTCAAGATCAAGGGTCGTATAGTTCTACTCATGTGGTCTCAACTAGAATGAACCATAGGCAATAACTACTTGACTCTACATCAGAACACAACCAAGTCTGGTCCCTAATGCATCACAGAACACTACATATTCGACACCCTTATCCAGTAATATCAAGATGGGAGTGCTCATAAACCTCTATCTTAGCTTCTAAAAGATCTTATGGAACCTTTCCATCCACACGAAAGGATTAACCTTCTTATTCAAATCCATCAAGGGTGTTACAACTCTAGAAAAGTTAGGTACAAAACTGTGATAGTACCCTATCAACCCAAGGAAACTCCACACCTCAATAACACTCTTGGGTGGCTCCCAAGAAAGTAATACCTCAACCTTTACTGGATCCACTACAACTCTATCCTATGATATGATGTTTCCCATGAAGTGGAATTCTTGAATCCAAAATTGATACTTTGATAGATTCCTGTAAATATGGTGCCCTCGGAGTGTGTCCAGGACTATCCTTAAGTGTCTTGTTTTCTCCTCCTCAGATGCCAAATACACTAGGATTTCATTGATGAAGACTACCAAAAACCAATCCAAGATGGGCTGGAAGATCTGGTTCATGAGTCCCATGAAACCTTTTGGGGTGTTTGCTATTCTGAACTACATCACCAAGTACTCATAGTGACCATAGTGAAATCAGAATGCCATTTTTGGTATATCCTGACCTGGGGTCAATCCATGAGAACCATTGTGCCCCCCTAAAATTATCAAATAGGTCATCAATCCTTGGTAGTGGATACTTATTCTTCACCATCACCAGATTTAAGAACCGGTATTCCTCACATAGCCTCAAGATCCTTTTCACCTTCTTCGAAAAAAACATTGGGGATGCTGAGGGGGAAACATTGGGTATCACAAAGCCCTTCTTCTACAAGTACTCCAACTACATCCTCATCTCTAAAAGCTCTATGGGATCCATACAATATGCTTCTGAAGATATCAGTGTCATATTGGGATGCAATTCAATGCAGAATTATATCTCTCGGTGGGCAGGTAAACCTGGTACATCCTCAAAAAAGACATCACCATACTCCTATACCACTACAGGAGATCGATAACCCAAAATATCATCTACTCCAAGAGTTATTCTATCCAACTGATGAGTAATCAGTTTCACTCTCCTATGCCTGAGCTCGTCTTTCTCCTCCAAGGTCTCCTTTTCACCCACATAGGAAAACCTCATTCTAACACTACAAACACACCGCATCCTCTTCCTAAATCAATAAATCTAGGCATAGAGTATGGATATCCATTCCATACCTAAGATGACATCACATGGCCTCATTACTGCAACAAATAGATCACATACAAAACTATCACCTCCAAGCATTATATCACACTTTCGGCACATGTGCATAATTGGTGAGTTCGTACTTGCTGGAGTCTCTAACCGTAAGGGTCAAGCCAATGGATCAACAAAAATCTCTAAGCCTTGAACCAAAGAAGTGGTAAGGAAGTAATAGATATAACCTAGGTCAATAAATACTTTACCTAAATTATAAATGACACAAATTGTACCTCATATCATCCATGGATCCTTGGGTTCAATGGCCTCCATATCCTATAGTTGGCCTCATCCCTACCCCCCAGCTCCCTAATCTAGGTGTGGACCACCTGGGGGTGGTGGTGGTAATAGGTCAAACCTCTTACCACCTCTTGCTTCTCTTTTAATACCTCTGCTACATCCACCACCCTACGAATCACCCTAATCTTACCTCCATCTCTGCCTCAATGGTCCCTCGACAATCTCATGATCAGTAGTATGACGTGTATGAAAATCCTGATCCAGATGTACCCAATTGTAATAAGAGAAACACCGCATGTCCCTTGGCTAATTCAATCTACCCTGAGATCCCAGCACCACTAGACATGTGTTCTGGGATCTCCTCCTGAAGCATCTGACATGTTTGGATCCATGAGACTACTGCTAGCTACCATCTTCCAAGGTCTCACCAATTGGGTTCCCATTTCTAGCTCCCACTACCTTTCTCTTCTCTACCATAAATCTACCCACCAACATGTCTTGATCAACCACACCATTATAGGGGAAATACAAAGGGGTTACATTGAATCCTTGATGTCATGATTCAATCCATGCTCAAAGGTTTTAGCTTTGAAGAACCGATCCTATACCATATCTAAGGAGTAACACAAGAGATCAGTAAACCTTTTTTATTACTCCGCCACAATCATATTTCCTTGTTTCAGATATAGAATCTCCTATATGCATACTGATCACAATGTGGATGGATAGAAATCATCCCTAAAGATAAGATCAAAGTATGACCAAAAGAGAGTTGTCTCATTGTGCGACTGAGTCACCAAGCTCCACCATCACCCATAAGATCCCTGGAGAAGACCCACTATGAGGACTTCCATATGATATGTTGGTGTCCTCAAAAGGTGAAAAATTTGACTAACTAACTCTATTCATACCTCAACCTCCTAGGGTCTAGTTCAACCCTAAGCCTGGGAGGTCGCTACCTCCGAAACTCGTGCAACGCATTCATCCTACGTGTATCCTCAACTGGTACTGTGAGAGCAATCTATTGCTCAACTGGTGGTAGTATAGCTTGTAAACCACCCTGAGGTTCAATATTTGGTATAAGACCTTGTACTAATTCCTTGTCACTAGGTGGATTGTCCTCATGATCACATAGTAGAATATTGGCTAGTTGGCTACGTAGAGGCATCCTGAAATAAAACAAGATATACCATGATCAAAAGATTATTTCTAGGGAGATAACTCAATAAGTAAATGGAAAACACCACCATTATTATATGATGCGTGTACCAAAAAAATTCCCTATAACCAATTTTTACATGTACTGAGTCGAAAAGAAAATGATCAAAGTCCTGGTGTATGGATACATCAGCAACCGCACCAATATTAGATCTTGTAGCCTAAAATCCAAACTCAAAACACTAAGCACTATTGTCTAAAACCAAACTCAAAAAATAAGGTATTATGTTTGAACTGGATGCTATGATACCACTCTTTCATGACCTGACCCGCTGAGGTCCAACCTGTGACTACCTCAATACTACCTCCAATAGGCCAGAGGCTGGTGACCAGTGCTGAGTAGGAATATCCCAAAAATGGAAGGCATTATCCTAAATTACATGTACACACTCACACATATCCAATCCCACACAATACTAGAATGTAAATGAACTAAAAAAATGCATGCATACATCTAATATCCCACAACAGAGTATGATAGTAAAAGTACTAAAAATGAAAAAGGACCCAAATACAAGCACAAAAAAAGACTATAAAGAGTCTAACCTACTTTAAGGGTGAGGAATAATTCAAATTCATGATCCTGGTAAAAAACATTAGTTTGAAAAGATACATCTACACTCCAGACTCTCCCTATCCTCTCCATAAATCAGCAAAAGGGTCATCGTATACATAAATCATGACACGTGTGGGAAAATCTCATGCAGGTGTGAGTGTAACAATACTCGGCAGGACACCTTAAAAAAATAATCACATAAAACCAAGTAAAATAAACTCATAAAAAGATATAACAATAAATGTATAAAAGAAATTCCCAGATATACTCAAGAAAGACACCATGCCATCATGCGGTCATAACCAACTATCGGCCACCAGATTCTTCTCAAAGAAACGATCGTTCTGGGATAATCCACTCCATGAGCCATTCTATTATCAGAGATACTCATTAAAGAGGTCTATATAATTGGAAACAAACCAATTAAATCTCATTGGTCTAAGAAGACTCTGATACATAGATAGGGGATCACACCCAGAACTGTCAGGGGACACCACGAACCCAATCTAGATCAACCCTCTATGTAGGGGATCATATGCCATTGATTCCAAAAACCCTACTTATAATGTATTCTAGATAGAGGATAAATTACCTTATCATGGATGACATGTTGATTCCATAAACCCCCCTAGGTAACATATGATGATTGAGGATTGCACTCTAGTCTCATGAAGGGACTCCACAACTCTATCTGTGACTCAACCTCTAGAAGGGATCACAATTTGGTGATATAGATGTGATACCAAATTGTTCCATTGAGGGAAAGGAAAAATGGAATGTACTCAATCTATAATGGTCCAAACTAATAAAATTAAGAGTCACAAGCATGATTTAAGGGGGTACACAGTGTGTACGAGGGGGTACATGATGTGTCCAGCAATCCACATGCATGCCTATGTGGAAGAGCCTCACACGACATGTAGTCTCCCAATACGAAACGTGTAGAATTAGGACACTACATGTAGAGACACATGGTTTTCTATATGTGTTGCAGGGTCATGTCTATGTACTGAAGCTCTATTCGTGTACCGGCTCGTGTATGCCAAGTCGTGTCTATGTGGAAGTACACAGTGTGCCATCTTTTTGTGTACGTTTACACATGTTTGTGTACTCTCTGAAGTATAAACCAAGTCACATGGAATGGGTCACATGTTGTATGAAAGGGGTCACATGTCATGTGATCCTTAACTATAGGTGAAACCCTAATTCCATAGACAGGGGGGCCCATAGTACGTGTAACTTTGGATTACAAACCGTACTTCTCATGATTTCCCAAATATGTTCCACATTGCCCCACACCTCATAAAAGCCTCTTCCCTTACCGAAACCTATAAATCAAGGTTCTTTTGGGCCTTTCTAGCACTAATCTATGGAAAATTGGACTCGAATACACTGTGAAAATAGATTCACACAACATTTTCATTATGCACCTAAGAACATGAAATCAAGTATCCAAAATCATCTGATTATCCATCGTTTCTATCATTACATAACCATAGTGTCATGACAATCTCATATCTACGATGTCATATCATTTCACCAAGAAATGGGTTCACAATGAGTGATTGATCACGATATGTCAAACCCTAGTCCAAATAAAGAACACTCATGGTGAACGAAGAACTGGTGAGAAAAGCATAAAAAAATGAGAGGAATGGAACTCGATCGATGTTCATATTAATATCAATTCATTTCCATGAGAATAAAAATGATGAAATTGTTAAATTCAAAGTGATTCTCCCAAAACTTGATAAATCTAACCCATACCGCAAGAAGATCAAACCAAAGATCAATATGTTCATTGATTGATTCATGTTCGTTGTATAAATCATTAATAGGGAAATGAATCCCAACAACAAACATCATACCTAGAGATTGGATTGATTATTGATGGATAATGGTTTCATTGTCTTCATTTATGAGATCCTTCAACTCTATCGGCACAATGATCCGTGATTTGATCCTAATCAGTCGTCTTTTGCTAAGAATGCTCACCTTTAACAGCTCCTAGGTCTCCAGGGTTTTGTGAAAAACCCTACAAAAAAATCCATAGTTGTATATTTAAATGCGAATAATGTCATTGTGTTGAGAAAAATAAATTAAATTCTAAAATTAATTTATTTTATTTATTTTGCGCTCGTGACAACTTTTTCATGAACAGTCTGTGCCAACAAATATTATGTCGTGATGATGGTAAAACATGCATTATGAACTCAATGGTGCCCTAATATTTCTAATCTAGGCACCCATTTAGAAGTTATTACACTTTTTTAGAAAACTTAATGTGTGTTATATTTAATATATTTAATATATTTCAATCATTTATTCCGAGCACAACGGGCCTTGAATAGATATCATCCTAGTGCCTGGTCTTGAAAATAATCCATATAATATCCAAAAATAAGACTTGTAAAATCCTAGACATTACAATATTAATATTTTTTAAATATGTCATATATAAATTTGTTTTTATAAATTTTTCATTATCATTATATAAAAAGGGTTTGTTGGGTGGATTCTCCCCTTGGGGGGGCTATGGTCAGCTTTCAAGTTTGTGCATGAGGTGTGAGTGTGTTTGATGTCATTATACCCCCAAATTACCTAATATATATATATGAATAAAAAAATTAAATATATATATAAATAAATAGAAATATTATAAAATATTTAATAAAACAAGATTAATAAAAATTTTGGGTTTGAAATGCACAAGGGAGCTTATATGATATAAGTGGAAAAGTGGAGTTGGGTGCACTTAGAAAAGCTGGTGCGTGTGGGAGAGTTGTTGGGATTCATCACATTTATTGATGAGAGATAAAATTATATTAATGGAGAGATTAATTCAATATTAATTAAGAATTTTCTCCCAACATTAACAGATATTTAATTCTCTATATTAATGGATGAAAATGGATGTTGACTTCATTAATTGGTAATTATGGACTTAGTGTCTATATAAGAAGATAAGGTAACATATTTTTACCATGTTCCAACATGATGTAACCGGAAATAGAGAATCAGGGAGGGTGTTATGGCATGATATAGCTCGTAAGAGAGAACCAGGAAAGGAGTTTCTGCATGATGTAGCCAGTAAGAGAGAACTAGTAAGGGTGTGCCAGCATAATGTAGCCAGTAAGAGAGAATTGGGAAGGGTGTGTCAATACGATGTAGTCGAAAAGAGAGAACTGGGAAGGGGTTATTGAGTTTACGATGGCCTATGTGACATGAAGATGATGAAACAATTATCTTGTACGTGTAGAGAGTTTCTTAAAAAGATGTTCAAGATTTAATCTACTGAGATCTAGAAGGGGGGTACCGCATCAGCGGTAGCATGTGAAGTGTGTCAGTTTATAACAGGTGCGGAGTAGTAGTGATGCAATTGATGATCAGGGTCCATGTATTGAAGGTCTTACTAATAGCATTGATCAAGTAGTGTGTCCTAGTTAATGATCGGCAGTACATCATGATGGAGAGATCATGAGAAAGAAATTCTTTGGGTGTCTCAAGATGGTGTGAGGTTGATTCATATTCTGATGAAGATCTATGAGGTAGTGATGTTTTTTTCAACATAAGTGTAGCGTTTTGTCATAGATTGATATTTTGATACATGGTGTTAGAAATATGTTTTTCAGAGATAAGGTAGAGGTGTATCGGGGTGTACTCTTCACACAAGTTTTCTATGCTCTCTCATTTGTAATTCAAGTTTGGGAATTACTTGGATTCTTTGTATTCTCTAATTCATAGTGGATATTTTTTAAAATCGCCCCGTGGTTTTTTAATCCTCAACATGGGTGGGTTTTTTCACTTTAAAAATCCTTCATTCTTATTTATTTATTCTACTTTATATCGCTTATATATTTAATTGGGTTTCACACAATTTTTTAGCAAGATTCTTTCATCCCAAAATTGGGATTCTCCCCAACAAGTGGTATTAGAGATGATGGTTTGTTCTTACAATTTAATGTGATAATTATGGAATTTCCTAAGAGGATATCTGATTCATGTTTGAAGAAGAATAAGGTATGAAAAATAAAGTAGACTTAGAGAGGTGATGCACATGTCTGCTCAGGGGATGTTGAGTAGGGGCACCGTTAATTTTGGAAGGTGCTCCAGATTATGTGGTAATAACTATTATGGGGGAGAAATATGTTTCTGGTTCTAGTATTGTTCATCATGATGGTGCAGATAGAGATGTGATGAATATTTCAGAGTTTGGTTTTCTTTTTGCATGGGGAGCTAATATTTATTTTCTTCAGAAATGAAAAAGGACATCGTCATATTTTCTAAAGATATTGATGGTTGGTGTGATACCAGCCTATTTTCTTTCCAAATGGGTTTGTTGTATGTTTCCATTCATTTATGTGATGAAGGGGGAGATTGTTGGAATTCATTACATATATTGATGATAGAGAAAAATATATTAATGGAGATATTTATTGCAACATTAATTAAGGATTTTATCCCAACATTAATAGAGATTTAATTCTCAGTATTAATGGATGGAAATGGATGTTGACTGCATTAATTGGTGGTTATGGACTTGGTTTCTATATAAGAAGATGATGTAACATATTTTAAACATTTTTCAGCATGATGTAGTCAGCAAGAGAGAACCGGGAAGGGTGTTCCAACATAATGTAGCCAGCAAGAGAGAACTAGGAAAGGACTTCCAACATGAGTTAGCTGATAAGAGAGTACTAGGAAGGGTGTGCCAGCATGATGTAGCCGACAAGAGAGAACCAGGAAGGGTGTTCCAACACGATGTAACCAAAAAAAGAGAACCGGGAAGGGGTTTCCAAGTTTATGGTGGCCCGTGTGACATGACGACGACAATGCAATTATCTTGTATGTATGGAGAGGTTCTTGGAAATATCTTTAATATGTCATCCACTAAGAGAAAGAAGAGGGATATGATGTCAGCAATATCATTTTCTATACGTCGATGTTTAATAGGTGCGGAGAATTAGTGATGCAATTGATGATAGAGGCCATGTATCAAAATTCTTCCTGATAGTGGTGATTAGGTGGCATGTCCTAGTTAATTATTGGTAATATATCATGATGGATAGATCATGAGAGATAAATCCTTCGAGTGTCCCAGGATAGTGCGAGGTTGACACATGTTAAGATTAAGATCTCTAAGGTAGTGTCGTTTCATCGACAGAAGGGTGATGTTTTTTCAAAGATTTATCTTTTGATACAAGGAATTGGAAAGAAATTTTTCAAAGAGAAGGCAGAGGTGTATCAGGGTATAGTTTTCACGCAATTTTTCTACTCTCTCTCATTTGTAATTCATGTTTGGGAATTACTTGGATTATTTGTATTCTCTTATTCATGGTGTATATTTTTTATAATTTCTCCATGGGTTTTTAATCTTATGCATGGGAGGTTTTTTACATTAAAAATCATATATTCTTATTTATTTATTCTTCTTTATATCACTTCCATATTTCATCAATTTTCTCAAAAAAAAATTGGCAAGCAATTTTTGTCCCAAAATCTGGATTCTTCCCAAAAAGAGTGGAAAAGGTGGAGAGGGGAGAGCTATTCCTTGTGAACACATGGGGAATCAGGCAGGACCCCAATTAGTGGGTGGATGCATAGAGGTTTTAGCCAGATATATTCATAGAGAATCCTATTGAGTAAAAGGGGACAAATTGGGAATTCATACCCTTCAGGGTGGGGGAGGATATGTCCTAGGATTGCATTTATCATGGTCATCATGGAGCTGCTGCTGGTGAAAATTTGGTTTCATTTGACCTAGGAACTCCCAGAGGGGATGAAGGTGGAGAAGTTAAGCATGGTGGAGGAGTTTGGTATCACACTTAAAAGGAAAGAGGATCTGAACCACATTCCCCTACACCATTAGTTTGTTGAAAATTTAATACAAATAAGATGTTGTCTGGTTTCCATTTTTTATTTTAATGGGTTTAATTTTTTTTTTCTTTTGGGATGTATTTTATCAGTGAGGTTACTGGTGTGATGGTTTGCATAAGGAGTTAATTTGTAACCAATAAAATATTAATCTATATACTAATGAAAAGGGATTGTTCTACCTAATAAATAAAAAAATGGATGTAAGAATTATATATTATTTGTTTGTATCTTATACCTACCCCACTATAGTACCCACAATAAACAGTGCTACCCTTTATCAGTGCTAGCTAAAAAGAACTGATAAAGGTACCCTTCACTATTACAGATTTGATTTTATCCAATGCTAAAAAAACATAGATAAATGGAACCTTTATCAGCACTACAAAAAAAGTGCTGATAAAGGTGGTATTTATAATTCTTTTTTAGTACTGATAAAGGTCCCTTTTATTAGGGTTAAAAAATGATGATAAAGGGTTTCTTTTATCAGTTCTAAAAATGATAATAAACATGACCTTTATCATTGTTTTTATATTATCACTAATAAAATACACCCTTTAATGGTGTTTTTTTAGAACTGATAAATGGAATATTTAACAAAAAAATTACATATTGTTAAAAATCATACATTAATATATAAATATATTGATATTGATATAAATATAATATTCTTTACTAAATATCAATTATATAAGGCTTAATATACATTTATACTTAAGATATAATATATTTAGTGAAAAATGACTTATAAAGTAATTTTAAAAAATAAATTAATATTTTACTAATTATTAATGAGTAATAGTCATTTAATAATAATTGGATGACCTAAAAATGAAATAATTTAATGAACAGTAAAAATAAGTTAAAAACATAACTTGAAATTCAAAAGGTCATAATTTTTATTAGGGTGTCCATTTAGGATCTACCACATATCAAATTGAAGCCTACAAAGAGATATACATCATATAGACTTAGTGGAACCTCAGTCAATATTTCTTGAGGTTAAAATGGATCAGAAGGCCTCTAAAACTGATTTTTTAGTTGGGATACCCTAGTTTTTAATATTCTATGGAATTTCATCTTTATTTAAAAGGGTCTTATTTTTTTCAGTGGAAATTGAATTTCTTCACAGGAATTACATTCATATAGATATTTTGGTTTTTAAATTTTATCTTTTATCATATTATTGTTTTATTTATAATTATATATATATATATATTCTTATATTTTCATATAATAAATATGTTGTACAAATAAATATTTTAACATATTTACATGAGAATTTTTTTTAAACCATATAAACCATATGAAAATAGATATTTATTATTTATTTTATTTAAAATAAAAAATAAACCATTTATTTTCCTTATAAAAAGGCAATAATATATATTTATTCAAGTAATGTTTATATAAAAATATGTGTGTGTTAATAAAAAAATATATTTATGTGTATATTCTAATATATGTAAATAAATACATATATATAAATATTTATGCATGTATGTGTGAAATATAAATGTGTACATGTGTGTGTAAATATGGGCATATGTTTGTGTACATGTCAATTTTGTGTAAATACATCATATAAAAACATATATTCATAAATGTATCATTATTGTTAAATATTGTATATAAACTTATTTACATAAAATATTTATAAATACATTATAAAAATTGTATATCTAAATATACAATTATATATAAATATGTATAAATATATTTATGTAAATATATAGACATAAAATTATATATGTAATGTATAAAATTTATATTTAAATATACTATATATAGACATATTTTAAAAAATGTATTTAAAAATAATTATATAAATCATATGGAAATGATTATTATTCATTTTATTTAGAAAAATATCTAACCATTTTTTACATTAGAAAAAAAATATATATATATATACTTATACAAATGTATATATATAATTTCTATATATAAATATGTGTATGTATTAATAAAAAGATATATATTTATGTTTATATTCTAATATATATAAATAAATTTTAATATATAATGTAGTTGAATAAATATAAGTGTGTGTATATGTAGCACAAACACACACATGTATATTTTATAAATGTATTTAAAAATAATTACAAAAATATATAAATAAAAAACATGTATGTGAATATACATAAATAAATAGAAATATCATAAAATATTGAACAAAACAAGCTTAGATACACTAAAAATGACATATACCAACAGAAATTTATTGACAGATAATATATCTGTTGGTAAAAATGAGAATTTTCAACAGATATTAAGTTTTATTGGTATTGAGTTAAAGTTCAAACACCTATTTTTATCAGCATATATATATGTTGGTACTAATCATTTAACACCAAAAAATATTTTACCAATAGTTAAATCTATTTCTTTATCATACTAATACCATCATTTTTTTACTAACACTTGAAACTATTACTAATAATAACTATTACCAAAAAATCATTTACCATTAATAAAATTTGTTACAATAATTCATTCAATTATAATAACCAATTAAGATAAACCAATTTTTTTATATAGATTATTATTTTTATAATCAAAGTCAATATTTATTTTTAGATATTTTATTAAAAATATCTCATTAATTGATTCTAATTTTTAACTTTATCTAAGTATAAAAAGTGATTATATTTTATAATTCTTTATATTTAATAAACATTTAAATACTTTTTATAAAAAATATGAACCATTATGATATTTGAATTTAAAAAACATAATAAATAGACATGTGATTTTCAATAAAAAAAATTAATAAACATAATTGAAAAATATGTTTAAATAGAACATTCAAAAATAATACGAACATTTTTTTAAAATAATTTAAAATAGATCATTCACAAATATGTTGATATAGATCATACTAATACCAACATTTAAAAAAATATTAACTATACATTTTTATCATAAAAATATATTGAAATAGATCATTAAGAAATAATAAATATTTATTTGAATCCAATACATTATTTATTAATAAAAAATATATAATTTTATTATAATTAAAATATATAATTTTTTATTTAGAATTAACCACGATGGTTGTCACATCCCCCCTCATCCACACTTCCCTTCCACTGTATCAACATATCCTCCCCTTCATGCTTCCACTCCATCACCACCTTCCCCCCTCTCCAGCTCTGCTAATGCTACTTACTCCCATCGCCCTTCCCACTGATTCCTTCTTCACCACCTCAATTATTTTTGTGCCTCCTCAGCTCCCCAACTCTTAAGCTTCCTATCATGATTTTCTACCGACATCATCTCCTCCTTATCTCCTCCTCTACATTCCCAATTTCTTTCCCTTCACTTTCTCGGGTCACTATTTATCAACCTTCGGTTTTTCACACTTTTATTTTTCTATAGTTGTTCGATTCCACACTACTCATCACCAGGTATGTTTTCTTTTATCAACCACCCCTTCAGTTTTTCTATTTTGTTCATTCTACATCTATTTTGAATTCTCATCTCATGATTCCCTAGCTCAAATCCTTTTCCATTGTCCCCTCAAAAGTGATTGTAATTTGGAGGAAATATTTATTTCTATGATAATTTTATTCCAGTAACTCAAAATATTGACCATACAATTGAAAATTTAATTTTGGATAAAAAATAAATGAATTATATTGTTAAGAACTTATTTTATGTGAAAAAAATGTGAAATTTCTATCATTGTATCCCAATTTTTTGCTGTTAATGTTGAGTTAATGCCTCTATTATACATTTCGTAATTCATGGATTAAAACACCATGTTTTTCATCATAAAATGGATGAACCACTTCTAAACACTAGTTATTAATGGGTGGATTTAATCTGGTTAATGCTAATACACTGGTTACACTTAAAAGAACCTAACTCTTTACACTTGAAAATTACTTATTGCACCATGTTTTGATTTTGGAAAGATCAAGGGCCTTATGACGATGAATGGGAACTTTTTTGAAATATAGATTGACCAGGATCCTTTAATGTCTCATTATAAGGTATTAATTTCATTTTAATTGAACTAAAATGTTTTCATTCTATAGATTATAGTAAAATATACAATCCACATAAAAATTTCACACCTTAAATTTATGTATATTGAATGTATTTCATATGAAAGTACACCCAATCATCTAATTAGAAAGAGATTCATTCTTACTTTTTTGAATAGTGTTTGTCCATTTTGTGTTTGGTTAAATTTCATTTTTTGACTTTTAGTATGGAATGACTCAATGTTGTGTATTTTCATGATAAATGTATGATTATCATTTTATGTGATGTGTAAATTTAATATACTAATTTTATTTCATTAATCATCTAGTGTACCAATGAATTTTATAATGAAAGTCTATACTTCCAAGAGTTTTTATAATTTTTCCTTGTGTTAAAAGATTTAATTAGTTGAACTATGAAAAAAAGTTGATATATGAATTAAATTTTATTCGAATTTTGAGCATCATAGTGATATTTTTATGTAATTATAAATTAGTGGTGTTCCATGATCATTAATAATAGATTATTTTAGTATTTAAAATTAATTATTTTATGCATTATTTGTAAGTTATTTTCTTTTCTAATACATGGCTAATATTTTCTTTGTTGATAATTAAGCGTTAGTTTTATTTCCCAAGTAAATTGTATTTATCACATGAATTTTTATTCGTTGTTGATAATTATTAAGTAACAAACTTTTCATCAATATACTAATAAAGTGTTTTTTGGAAGTTTTGCATTGAATTTGAAAGAATTTTTGGACTTTTCATTAGGGCATGCATAAACCAAGTACATCCAATTACATCTGTTAAATAAGTGATAGTACACAAAAGTACTTATTATGTCTTATAATTTTTTTCATGAACCTTTATCAAATGAAACCTAATTGTGATATTCATGTCATTTAAATGGCCTTATATTTTTAGGTGTTCTCTAGATATTATGGGTGCAATTGATATGTTTCTGTTCCACTGTTTCACCAGAGCCTGGTCCTTGGAATCTATGTATTATTTTGTGGAAAATTTCTCTGTGATTCATGTTGGTTGAGGTGATTGTATCCAATGCATATATTTTAAAAGAATTTGATTTTTGAAGAATTGAATAGGCTAGCTTGAGTAGAACAATCAAAGTCGATCTGGGTGATTGAAGAGTTTCAAATTTCCAGATTTTTTACCTTTAACAACAAGGTTTTATACTTCTTGTCATCCATTTCTACTTATTAAGATTATTATATTTTTTTTGTAAGGAATGAGGGTATTAACTCTATTTTCTTGACTATTTTTTCAAGAATTCCAAAAACTTTCTTACTTATTGAATTATATTCTTGTTTCATGCAACCATTTTAGAAAATCACATAAAATACTTATGCTTATTTATTATTTTTATTTTTTTTTATGTTATTTGTTTTTTGATTATAAGGAGCTACAAAATACTGAAGAAAATGTTGTCAATTGGTTATTATTATAACTTTTTCTATAATTATAGTATTTTATTCATATTTTGTTTTGTAATCTTGTATAATTTAATTCTTAAAGTATTTTTTTATTAAATGTGATTTGGGGTTTCACCCCTTGTATAATTCCTCTAATCTGATTTCATCCTTTTTTGTTTATCGGGGTATCAGGGATGAGGAAGAAAAAAGCAAAGACATGTTATTCTAGACATGTGTGAAGTCAGTTACTTGACTGTTTTTTCAAGTATTCCAAAAACTTTCTCACTCACTAAATTTTATTCTTGTTTCTTATAACCATTTTTGAAAACCATATAAATCCTAATGATTATTCCCCTCCTCATTCCCTTGGTTTCCTCCATTGGGTAATAACTCCTTAAAAATGCACTATATATGGCCTCCCAAGTGTCAAATGTGTATTATTTATGTTGAGTTATCCATCCACTTTCCTCCCCTAAGTAATAGGGGAATAATTTTAAACATAACACTTTTTCATTAAATCCCTTGAGAGGAAAATTATTCATTGTTATTATGAAATCCTTGATGAATGTGTAGGCATCATCTCCTTGATCAGCATGAAAAGTCGGTAGATCTTCTAATTGATTTTTTTTATAACATACTCTCGTTATCTTGGTGATGTCAAAATTTTTGAGCAACCCCCTCACTTGGGTAATTTTTTGGCCTCTCCACCTCGGTATAGCTTGATTCTAGTATTCTTGGGAACATGATAGTGGTGTTGTCCACCTATTTTATCCCACATAACATGTTGTGTTCCTCCTCTTTACAAACATTTATAGTGTACAAGACTTTCTCCCTTGTATGTGAAATTTAATTCCATAATTTAGGGTCATAAAGTGGATGATATAGAGATTTTAATGCCTCAATATGCACCTAAAAATAAGATTTATGCAGTTAGAATTCCATAAAATAAAATCTTTTTGAAAATGTGTAAAAGCTGTGAATTCCAATTTGAGTATATTTTTTATATTTTTTTATTTTTTAATCTAAAAAAAGATATAAATAAATAAAATTATTTCACATATCCCTAATAATGATACCAATTCATGGTTTTATAAATTATGATCTTAAATATCAATTAGTACTGGGCCATATGTACAAAGATAGGTTATGGTTAATTAACTAATTAACTTAGGTGTGGTGGAGGAAATAATATTGAATACTGATGTTTTATGTGTAATATGTAATAAATATAAATGTTTTAATTGTTTTTATATTTAAATTGAGTGTACGAGTGTATGGTATAAGGTAGTGAGAGAATACAAAAATCTACTACAAGGAGGCCAAATCCAATGAGTGATGTGTGAGGAAATCGGGTTAGTAATTGACCATGTAAATCATAACAAGTGAATTATCAACAAAAACTGGCTAGAAACATCAAATAGTCCCTAAAATACACTATCATGGTATCAAAAAACTTACTACTATAATCAAGAGTCCCCATGAGGTTTCTCTTGCCTTCTAAAAGCAATGGTTTAGTGTAATTTCTGTGATTTTACTATCACCACAACCCTTGAACTCTCATTCTTTATGATGCACCAACCGATGATTTAGTATAAGATTAAGGTTTTAAATATTTTTTATCACCCTCACCATAGAATCAATTAACCTTTCATATAAATTTGAATTCATTATCTATCAAAGAATGAATAATAAAAAATATGGGGTTTAAATTCCATATAATACAAAAGTCAATCACATCCCCGTAATCCCCCACATGAATGTCTAGCCAAGAATACTAAATACAAAGAAAACCATGTGTCTTATTATATTTATTAACTTCTTTATTTTTTATGGTATGTTTGTGTTTTGTGCATTTCATGAGTGTTGTATTGTTGCAGCTATAAAGAAGGGAGGCTCTTTTAATGAAGGGGTTATTAGAAAATTCACATGGAATCTACTAAGCTATAATGACCTACTATGTGATTTTATCTCAAACAGGTTCAAGATGATATTGTTTAATGGCCACTCTCATCACCTTAATTCATCTATATGGAAATGTCTTAAGAAGGCCTTCAATCACATTATGCAAAACACTTTCTAGATGGTGTATGAATTGTCTAACCTCAACTGTTGGAGTACCTCAAGGCTAAGAAGCCCTATTAATGACATCATCACTATTCCAACACACAAGTTCATGATGTCTATTTCTTATCTCTTAATTTATGTTAATAGTATATACTATTTTTTTCCTCTTAAAATCATGATGGAGATTCAAAACTAATCCTTTATGGATGTGGATACCTTGGTCTAGAAACCCAACAGGCATGGTAAATTCAATGTGAATGACTTTTATATGGTGAAATGTGATAATTCAGCTCCCCTACCAACATGGATCTCAAAATTTAAGGTATATATTATTCAACCCTCTAGATATCTTCTTCTTTGGAAGATATGGAAGAACAAGTTTCCTATACAAGATCAATTAAAGAGGGTCGGGTAGTATTTAGTCTATGCATGCCACCTATTCTTGAGGAATGAATAAAATACACAACATCTCTTCATGGAATGTCATTTTTCACAGGGCCTTTGAAGGTATGTTGGTGATATCTTTGGGTTGATGCTTTGATCTAACTTATAGGTGGACCAATAAATGTTTTATATCAGATCTTTTGGCCTAAGTGAGCAGGTTTCCAATTTTCTTTTAGTAGTAGTGGCCTCTTTGTTTGCTTCTATTTGGCAGGCATGTAATGGACAGACCTTTGAAAACCTTTCACCTTCACTTCCCAATGTCATTAATCTCATTCTAGGGGATATTTTTGCTGCTTAGAGGGTTCGGACTTGGGAAATATATAAAACTTTTGATGATTTGAATGTCTTGAGATCACTGGGTGTTATGGTAAGATCCAAACAACACCTTGTTTTTAAATATGTATACAGGATTCATCCTATTAATTTGTGGATAAAAATAAATGTTGATGGAGCTAAATCGGGTATTCTAGGGCTATCAAGTTGTGGAGGTGTCTTTCACACCCATCGTGGGTTTATCAAGTGTCGATTTTATCATTTTATTGGGATTATTTTTTCCTATAACTCTAAATTATGGTCCATTATCCATTCTATTAAATATGTTATCTAGCATAACTGGAATTATTTGTGGTTGGAGTCTAACTCGAAAATTGTAGTGAGGACATTAAATAAAAGAACTAGGGATGTTCTTTATAAGAACTCACCTCATTGGATCTGGTGCATAAACTAGGTAAAGCATATCAAGTTGATTGTTTCACATGTATACAGGGAATCTAACCAGGTGGAGGATTCTTTTTCAAAGAAGGAAGCCACAGATATGTGCAGTATGTGGTCTTTCATAGCACCTGAATATTGTACACCATTGGTGGGGGAAAATATGTAGGGAGTTTTTTACTATCATAGTTTTAAATCCTCTAGTAACACATGAACTTCCTTTACTTTTTAATTAATACTTTTGAGGACCGACCTTAGTCAGGTCCTATGCTTTCAGAGTAATTTTTGGGTTTGTTAACTTTGGAACATCCATAGGTTTTACTGATTTGAGCTAGATCTGGATCGTTGGTCCTAGGGCATGGATGGGTTGTTGTTGCTCATTGGTCTCAGGTGCGGCATGAATGGGCTGGAGCTGGCTCACTGGTCTTGGGGCATGGATGGGTTGCTGGTGCTCGCTAGTCCTTGGTGTGGCATGGATGGGTTACTACTGGATTGCTAGCATGGATGGTTTACCGGTGCTCGCTGGTCCTAGTGTGACATGGATGAGTTGTTGGTGCTCACTGACCCTTGGTGTGGCATGGATGGGTTGCTACTGGCTCGCTGGTCCTGAGGCATGGATGATTTTTTAGTGCTCGTTAGTCCCTGATGTGGTATGGATGGGTTGTTGTTGGCTCGCTTGTCCAGGGGCCTGGATGGGTTGTTGGTGATCACTGGTCCCTGGTGTAGCATGGATGAGTTGTCGCTGGCTCACTGGGATGGATGGGCTAGTACTGGCTCACTAACATTAAGGGGGAGTTGTTGTGGGTTGGTGTGGTGTGTGATGGATCCTATTGGGGTATGGATTTTATATTGATTCATTTTGTATTAAATCTCATTATTAATATAATTCATTTTTTCTAATTTTAAACATGTGTGAAAATAATATTATTTTTAATAATTAAAATAGTTTTATTATATATGATAAATTAATTAATATAATATGAAATTTTAATAGAAATAAAAATTTATAATTTTTATTAAAATGTAATTTGTAAAAATATATTATATGTTGGAAATATTATTACCAATAGAAAAAATTGTCATAGAAACTAGTTGTTAAACATTCTAACTAGCATATATATTATCTATTGGTATTATTATAATTGTAACATAATGATTTTATCTATTGCAAAAATATTTAGCAATAGAGTTTTTACAGATAGTTTAGTGACAGGGACATATATGTTGGTAGAACATTTTACCAACATAAAATTCACTTTTACCAATAGATATTCCCCCATTAAAAAAGGTTAAATATTTTGTAGTGAAAGGTGGTAAAAGGGGTTGAAAATGCACAAGGGAGGTCACAGTATCGAGTCCAGGTGCATACACAATTGAACAGGTCGATGGGAAATAGAAAATCACTGAAAAGGGAAGGGAGGTCTGTGATAGTAGGAGTAAGGTCAAGTGTCGGGTGGGTTTGGGTGCTATTTTTTTTTCAAATTTTATCAGTTCAAAAAAAACACTGATAATGGGGGTCTTTATCAACATTAAAAAAATCACTAATAAAACAATTGCTTATCAGTGCTTTTTTCTAGCATTGATAAAGACCACCTTTATCAGACCTTTTTTAGCGTTGATAAAGGTTGAGGCTTTTAAAAATACTTACCTACATCGCTTTTTTATTACTGATAAAGCCAAATTCTAGCACTTTTAAAAGCATGATCTGTAGTAGTTCTTTATCAGCACCTTTTTTAGTGCAGATAATGATAGACCTTTATCATCATAAAAAATGTGTTGAAAAAAGGCATATTTAAAAAAATTACTAAAAATAAAATACTATTATATAAATATATTTATATTAAAAAATATGATATGTTTTATTAATTATTATTTATATATGACTATACATTTACACTTTATATATAAGATATTTAATTAAAATTTTAATAAAAAATGATAAATTACATATTATTAAAAATATTATTTCATGTAAAAATATATATTGATATATATATATATTCCTTAAATAATATTTATATAATACTAATGTATTATAAATCATATTCATGTCATTTATTTAGTGAAAATGGTTTATGATTTAATGAAAAGTTAATTTTAATTAAAAAATATTGACTAGTTAATACTAATAGACATTTAATGACATTTTGTTTTACTAAGGTCATTTTTTTAATTTGACATATATATCAAATAATAAATATATAATTATTAATTAAAAAAATTAACTAAATATATTACATTTAATATGTCATACAACAATGTCACATGTACATACATGAAATTAATTCTATTTTATAGAAAAACATATACAAAAATAATAAATTGTTAATATTATCATTTTAGATTTTTATTTATTAATACTTAATATTTAATATATTGGGTTTCTAATTATTAAATTATATATATATATTTATATTTATATTTATTTAATATAAAATATGTATTAGTTTTTAATTAGTATGTATATATATATATTATATATTTATTTTTTTTATATTATTATTTATTTAATCAATAATTTATTTATTTTTTTTATTTTGTAATTTTTTATTATAATGTGTTTAATATTTTGTAATTTTATTCATTTTTAAAATTTATTTATAATTATTGATTAACATTAATGTTTTTAATACTAATTATAATTCACATATATCAAACATGTGTTACATTAATTTCACACACACATATACATAATTAATATATAAACACATAAAGACATAATATTTTAGTAATTTATTCAATTATCAATATTCATTTTAGAATTTTTTTACTAATAATATATATGTATAATATTATATAATTAGTTGGTAAATTTTATTCATTTTTTATATATTTAATCATTATATAATATTTTTTACTTTTTAATATTTTTGTAAATTTTCATTTTTTATATTATTTATTCATTAATAATCTTAATTATTTTTAATATTTTTTAATTTATTCATTTTCAATTTTTCTTTGTATTATATTTTTTGTAATGTTATCCATTTTTAATACCTATTTATACATATTTATTCATTAACTTTTAATTTTTTTTAATATGGTTGTAATTTATATAATTAATATGTATTTGTTTTCATTTTAACATATATTAATTTTTTTATTTTTATTTTTAATAATCTATATAATTAATAAATATTTTTAATTTTTTAAATTTATTGGGTTTTTATTATTATTTATTTCATTAATAATTTTTTTTATAAAAATTAAATTTCTTTCTTATATATATTTGTTTAATATTTTTGTAATTTATTGATTTTTAATATTTATTTATACATATTTATTGATTAAAATTTAATTTTTTTTAATAAAAATTTAATTTTAATAATTAATATATATACTCATTTTCATTTGAGTGTAAATTTTTTATTTTTTAAATTTTTTTATATTTAACAACACTTATTCATTATTTTATTATTTTTCGATCTTTTCATTTTTTAATTAAATTTCACTCATTTTTAACATTCATTCATTTAATATTATTTATTCATTAATAATGTTAAGTTATTTTTACTTTTTTAAATTTATTCCTTTTTAATATTTAGTCATTTAATATTTTTTGTAATTTATTCATTTTTTATATTTTTTATACATAATTATTCGTTAATATATTTAATATTTTTAATATTGAAATATATTCATATTGATATATATATATATATATATAATGTTTCCTTAAATATGATTTATATAAAAAATATGTATTTACACTTAATATGTCATATATCAGCTGAAAATGTTTTAAAATTAAAAATTAGTGTTAATTAAAAATATTGACTAATTAGTATCAAGTAATAGACATTAAGAAGGGTATTACTGCTCATGTCTCATCCTTTAATGGCCCTATTACTTGATACTAATTAGTCAATATTTTTAATTAACGCTAATTTTTAATTTTAAAACATTTTCACCTGATATATGACATGTTAAATGTAAATACATATTTTTTATATAAATCATATTTAAGAAGGGTATTACTACTCATGTCTCATCCTTTAATGGCCCTATTACCGAATGGGTTGAGATCTATAAGCACTATTTTTTACTCGTATCTTACTCTCTAGAGGTGTGAAGCCTTGGAAGGTTCCTAACCTTGTTTCATGTTTAGCGTATATATGGGGATTCAGTGATTGGAAGTATGTATCCCTTGGTCGTGGTTTTTTCATATTCTTTTCCCCTCAATTGATTTAAAAGGAATGGCCTGGAGCTTTGGTTCAGTCAATTTAAAACCTGGCATGCTTAGGATCCATGATTGGAATCTCAATTTCAATTTGTATGATTATAAGGAGATACGTGCATAGGTTTGGGTCTGAATTTATGGATTTAGTTGGGTGTTATGGATTCTTAAAATTTTATATAGAATTTCATCTTCAGTTGGAATCCCAATTAAAATGGATAATTCCAATGAATTTTCCATCTTTGGATACTTTACAAGGGACCTCATTTAGGTTGACCTTAGTACCACTCTAATTGATAGAGTTGTACTATCTACTCCTCAGGATGATGTTAATATGAATATTATGTATGAAAGGTTTCCATCTTTCTATCCTGCTTTTGGAATTATTGGGCATGATAAATCCAGCTATAAAAATGAAATTTTTTGTTCTAGTTGCCTTGAAAGAGGACATGACTTAGCCCATGGTAGGAAGAAGGTTGTAAATACCATACATGCAAGGAATTATTGGGCCATAGATAATCTTCCAAGGGATGAGGTTCGGGGAATGGTTACACAAGCTCCAACGACCTCCATTCCTTCATTTGAGAAATAATAAGTTGGTATTCTAGGCCGGGTAGGTATGATGGTTTAGGGGATGATGGATGATGATAGGATCTCTTCTTCTCCTAGGGTTTCCTTTCGGAATGATCTGATTCATGTCTTGGTAGAGGATAAATCAACTGAGGATGAAATGACAGGAGGCATTGCGCAACTAAAGGTGAGCTTCAAGATAATACACAGGCTTTTGTGTGCTCTGATTTGAGACCCAAATCTACACCTTTGATTCCTGGTAAAGGCCCTTGGGTGGATCATATTGAAGAGGATGAGAGGTAGCTTACATGGAATTGTTCCAAGTATGATCTTATCAATGGTATTGAGAGTGAGGATGAATAATTTAATGTAAAAATGAGGTTGATCGGGAATTGTAGTAGGAGAACAAGATTTCCATTGCAAAAAGTAAATGTAATGTTAAGAAGGTCTATGATGTTTTAAAAGATAGAGTCCAACTGGATCTACCTAGGTGGAAAACCCCAATTTTAAGGGGATATAGAGTTATTATGGCACATTTTTTGTTGATGGAAATGGAGTGGAGGATACTAAATACAAGGGAGAGTCTCCCTTAACTCAGATTCAACTAAAGGTAAGGGAACACTCACTCGATTTTCTTGATATATTGAACAGATCCAATAGTAGGGATGTTTTCCTTAATGAATTCAAAATTACTAATGGAACATTCTATGTTGATGGAAAATCCCCAAGCCTTGAGGAATTCACCACAAAGAGAATCTCTTATATGAATAAATTACTTAAGTGTTCAGGTTTGGATGGACCTTTACCTTTTGAGGATCCTAACTCACTGAATGATAGCTTTAACCCTTAGGATGAAATGATATGGAAGAATCTAAAAACACAGAATATGGGTTGTCATCTGAGAGGTAGGGGTAGTGGTCACTCTCAGATTACAAGATGAACTCTCTTCTCATGTTTCTGAGGCAGTTTATTTCCTTTTTTATGGTAGTGGACTATCATTATTTTCCACATCCATCTCCTTTGTACTTAATACTGTTTATTATCAATAAATTTTGGGATCATGGGCTACAACCCATCTTTTGCACTGTTTTGAGTATTTTTTACTTTTTTTTAAATGTTTATTTATACATATTTATTCATTAAAATTTAATTTTTTTAATATGTATTCATATTTATTTTAATATATATTCATTTTATTTTTTTAATAATTTATATAATTAATAAAACTTATCTATTTTTTTAATATTTTTGAAGTATATTCATTTTTTATTATTCAAGTTCACTCATTTTTAGCATTCGTGATTTTAAGATTCTATGTTCAATAATATTGTTAATTATTTTTTACTTTTTTAAAAATTTATTTATTTTTAATATATAACAAATTAATATTTTTGTATTTTATTTTAAACAATTTTTATGAGTGTTTTCCAAAAGGAATTGATAAAACCTTTATTAGTCTTAAAAATTAAACCCTTACCAAAACCGCTTATTCACATCGTTCATATCTTTGGCAAAAGTCAACCTCTGCCACTACTCCCCCTCACACATCAAGGATGAATCAACCATCTAAAATCCTAAGTTATGTTATTATTTCTACTCACCTTTAGTCTAACTTTCATTACTGCAACATATTTACATTACTGATGCCTCACCATATTTATATGGGTCTTATATCCTTTCACTTAATATGCGAAGCTCATCCATGCACCAGTCACTCAAAGCTCATGATCCCCCTAAGGCCTCATGCATGTTGCGTTTATGGGATATTTCAATGATCTATTTTTGATCATTTAGGATTTCAGTTTTAAGTAGATCCCATGCCTAAGACACGTTAGAAAACCATCTAGGAAGAGTCTATAAACTCATTGTTAACCTTGATATTCATTAGAAAATCATGGATATAAAGAAGGTAAACGTTCTATGGGATAATTTTTTTAAATAGGTTTTATAGATATATTTTTTTTAAATGTACCCTTTGGAACCTTGAAAATATTTTTTGTGACGAATGTTAGCTTAGTAGTGGTTTTCAAAATATTTTAAAAAAATAACAACTATTTGTTTTGAACTCAAGGAAAGGTTGAAACTTTCATTATAAAAAATATAGTCTTATTCTATGCACATGTCGTTGGTTCATTAGTGATATTCATTGGTAATCCATAGAGAGATAGGATGGAAACATCTTGGGGGATAATTCTTTTAAATAGGATTTATAAATATAAAAATTTAAAATTAGTTAGGGCTTTGAATATTTTGGAAAATAGGGAAACCCCATTCATGCATCTATCTTTTTTAGGAAGAATAAAAAAGTTCCACCTTCCTATTCACCTTTTTTTGTTCCTTCATAGTGTACCATACCACCCCCAATACCATATAATAATGGATTTCACTCATAGGATGGAGAATGTTTTTCAATCTCCAGCATTAGATGAAGTATCCCTACCACATGAATCATTCACATAAACCTTCCTGAAAGGTAATCCATTTTGGTTTCCCCATTGAGATGTGGGTTGGATTTGATTTCTTCCACCAACATCTATAGAACTTGTAGCATACAAATTTTCAAGTTGACTCAATTCACCTTATTTTTCATTTAGAGTTCCCTAGTTCTATGAATTTTAAACTCATACTAGTTACTTCCCCTACTAAACCCATTAATGATTCCTTATACTTTCATTCCAAACTTGGTCCCAATTAGTAATTAGGTCTTTATTTTCATTGAATTCTTTCTATTTTTCCCACTTGTATTCATTACAACCACCATTTAATTTCTTTAATTCATCATTTTGATCTTTTTTTTCTAGTTTACTTTTTAGTTCATCCCATTGAGATCGACCCACAATTTTATTTATACCCTAGTACCAGTTACAGGGAATCCCATAACTCTCTTTAAAGATATACTCATACTACCCTTCACTCCTTAAATTGGAATCATGACCAGTATTCAATACATCCATATTTACTTCCATCTTGTTTAAGCCTCGCTCCTAGTTTCCACTATGACATTTTTCTACAGTTGATTCTCTATATTGGTTCCACTGAGGCAAAATTTTATTTTTAGGTGATCCTAAGTAGTTTGTCTTCTACTCTAATCATTAGTTTGAGATGAGGCTTTATGTTGATCCTACTGGGATACTTCTTCAACTTTTGTTTAAGTTTATTGTTCATTTCATCCCCATGAAGAAATTTCATTATTGTTCTTCAAGCCTTTATCCAAGCCATGTGAATTATTTAAATTCAAATCATTCATAAAACCCCAATTATATTTGTCTTTGGTTTTTTATTTATCTTGATAACACCATCATGAGAGTTCTAGTTTATTGGATATAAATTCAATAGTTTCTTCAAATGTTAGGTTCTCAATACTAGGTGATTATACCCTATTATAATTTTCATCATCTAACAAAATATCATCAACTCCAATTCCTAAACACCTTTTCACTGAAACACCACCTTCCCCATCATGTACCAAGTAGAGAAATGAACAAAGATCAACTCTTCCCTATTTTTTAACTCCCACCTAGAAAATTTACATAAACTATCCATGAATTGCTACTTTTTTTGTCCCATAAAACAACAAATTGAGAACATGGACCAATAGCCATATGTTTACCCAAGGTTGTTTCTTTTCATGTTACCAGTGTGTAAAATGATAACTTATTGGGATTCATCACCAATAAAATTAAAATGTTGGGTTCCCCTAATTATAGGATCTGGAACATAAAATACTTGTACTACCTATGATTCCATTATAAAAGTTTTATATTTGTACCCTTATTAAAATCCACTTTCATGAATCCAAATTCATCTATTTTAACCATTCTCCTATTATTAACCCACTTACATTGAAAAATCAAAACTTGGTACATTGTATAATCTAACTACCATAATTATTTGATGATTCCAAAGTATGAAATGTTCACATAATTTGAATATTTTTCCTTGGTACCAGATGAATGCATCACTTTATCCACAAGTGTAACTCCACTATTTTTCATGTTACTATGTTCATCATGTTCATTTGTGTATAACGTATAACCATTAATTACATGACCATTATAAGATAATACTTGCACACTAGGTCCTCTTACATCAAATTCATTATGAAATTGAATCCATATTTTCAATTTACTCCTTAAAAATAGGGTCTCAAAACCATCCTATAAACTGTTGATTATGTGTATTTGATATTAAGATTTCATCCCTTTATGGATTCAAATGCCTAATAATTACTTTGTGGGTTTCAATATATGGTGAAACCTCTAAAATGTTATGAAAAATATAAAGGTTATCTTCCTCCCCCTTTGTAATATTAATTGTGACAACATATATTTGAAAATTTTGTTCACCCAAAATCTACCCAGTGTGACTAGATTTTGGTAGACCAATGCTTTCCGCATCATATAGGTATTCGGTACATAATTCAACAACATACTCAAAAACATATCCCTCCACAATACAAGCTTATACCCTCACTTAAATTTTTGACATAACCTTTCAAAATATTCATATACCATTCAATGGGGTACATCCTATAATGTATAGGACCATATAGTTTAATCTTTCTTAACAAGTGAACCATAATGTGAACCAGCATATCAAGGAATGTTAGAAGGAAGAACATCTCCAATTCATATAATATAACAACAATTCTCTTTTACATACTTATAAATTTCATCATATCTATAACTTTTTTTCATATAGCTTTGAAAAAGATATAGATATTGGTTAATGTATAATGAAAATTCATGGGGAAAATGCAACGTAAAGCTATAGGCCTCATATCTTTCATCAAAACTTGATAGTTGTGTGATTTAATACCCTTTAACATTAAATCATTCATTGACATGATATTCTTTATATTTTACTAATACCCCTATAGAACCTTTACATCATTTAAAAAGTTTCAAAATAGATATCTCTCTTTCTTGGAAAGAGTGTAAGCATCTAGAGGAAGAAAATTTTGTTTTTCAATATTCACTGGAGCCAACTCTTCTTGTATCCATTTTTCAATCATGTTCAACCTAGCCTTAATTCCATTCTTTGTTTTTATGTGTTCATTTAGTAACCTTCCAATGACACTATAACATACTTTTTTCTACATGCATTACAACAATAAAATTCCTGACATACAAACAATTCCAGTATGGTAATTAAAAAAATTGATCACTTTTTCCAACTAGTTTTTGTATGGTTTTTTGAAAAACATTTACCAAAATAAGTTTCCATATATTTTACTTTATCAAAAAGTTAATCACTTTTTAAGAGAGATGGTGTTGTACCTTCCTCTAAAATCCCATTGAATGATGTCATCCAAGATCTATACTTATGTCACTGGGGAAGAAATTTGTGATGCCCTAGAAACATAGTTTTTTATGAATGTTTGATCATAATTGATTATGTACATTGTTCACCAATGGGACACCCTTGAGTTCATTTAATGTTATATCCTGAAAAATTTACAAAAACATGAAAGTCATTTATCATCCCGTACAACATGGCTCTCAATGTGAAATCTTAATTTCATTAAGCATCATACAACATAATACCTAAATCCCATAATAATTTCAAATATTCTATCAATGGAGACAAATAAACATCAATATCATTACCTGGTTGTTTTATTTCTAATATAAGAAGAGATAACATAAAGTATTTTTGTTTAATACATAACCACGATGTAAAGTCATAATTTACCAATATAATCAGCCATGTACTATGAGTTCTTTTTTGAAAAAAAAATCACCTCATATATAGATAGCACAAGGCAGAGGTTTCTCATATCATTTCCAAATTCAAGATACTTGTGATAAATTTTCTTCCAATGAGGATAATTTTTCAGTTTATGATGATCCCCATCATTAATTCCTATATCTTCATGACACATTGATTTCCTTGTAGTCTCCTCACTTCTATATAGGATCCTAAACCTTATAATGTTTGGAAAGTACCATAAAACATTCATAGGACCTGATTCATTTTCCTTATATTGAGACACACCACACTTTTGGAATTTTTTTAAGTGATTTTTGATCCTTTCAAAATAGTATACATTCATTTGTACAATCATTTATTCTTTCAGATATTATACCAATTGAAAATAACATTATTTTAGTATCATATGTTTGAAAAGGAAGCTCATTATCTTCTGGGAGAATATAATTCAAATGATAAAGTAGTTAGTAAAACTAGCATCACTCTATCCATTTCTAGCTTTTATATTACATATATTTAGTATGGATGAAATTCTATATTTTTAGTACAACTTTCATACAATTGCACACTTTCATAACTCTTTAACTTCTCAAACAATTTTGATCAATCCCGATGTTTTTATTCAACTGACATTGTCATTTCCCCAATATTATGTTCATCATCATTCACACTTGTAATCATATCCTTGATACAGTCTTTATCATTATTCACACTTATAATCATATCAGATGATCCATAAAACATGATGCTATCATATTTCGTAGCTACATTCTATTTTTACCTATGTTTAGTCCTACATTTATAACTTATATCTATTCTATGATAGATCAAGATTTCTTTCAGCTTCTCTAGAGTAATGAGTATTGAATAAAAATAATGTAAACACTTAAAAAGGATTTTATATGTAAGAACATGATTCTATTTTGAGTTATAGTTCCTTTTGTGTCCATCAATACTTAGTTTAAATGTTTAAATATGGCCTAATATGAATGCCCTTTGAAGTCATAGAGGTGTCAAGAGGGTCATGGGGTGGTTCAGAGTTGGGAACCCGAGCTTGGGATTGAAAATAACCTATCACAAGATTAGTGTAAACCATGCAGGGTAGGCCACATGGTTTAACAAACCGTGTGAGGCCTAGGTAGAGAGTAGATACAGACCACATAGTTGCAAAAAAACTATACACTTCGGGACAAATGTCCATTCGGCCATCTCTATAATCTTGATAGTTGATTTTTTCATGATTTCCACACTGTTTTTTCAGATCGTGTGAGGTAATTGTGTGGGTGAACCTTGCCAACATAAACCCATGAATGGTTGGTGCACGGTTTTCCAAACCATGTGTTGAGAACCATATAGCCACTTAATTATGGGAAAAATTAATAATTTTAAATTAAAAGAAAATATTATTTAACATAAAGTTGATTTTCTTCTCATGTATAGTAAATCTAACTTTAAGGACCTCCCATTGGAAGGTTAAACTTGTATTTGAGCTACCTCTTCTATTTGATCTCTGAATCGAAGGTCGTTCATCTCATTAGATCTATAATGGTAAGACCTTGATTCCCTTTTAGTCATTCTCTGTTCTTCTAGATATCAGTTGAACTATTTGGGTGCAAGATGATTTTACCTATTATTAGTTTCTTCGTATGTTCTTCAATTTTCTTCCAATCAAAACTGAATCAAAAGATTATAATAGACTATTTACCGACTATGGACCTAAGTTAGGTGGTCTTGCAACTTTTTCTTAAGTTCAATCTGTTTGTATATGTTGTCATGAAGCGCGTCCAATTTTCTAGGTGTTTCTTTAAATGAAATTGAACACTATAATTTCTAGGTATGTCTTGGGTAATTAAAGAGTCTATTTAATGGTTTTTTATAGGTTTTGAACCTTGAAACGAAACCAACCATTTTGTGTGTTTATTATTGAATGGACTATTTAATGGTGTTTTGACTTGGATGACTTAGGGTGTGCCCTTTTCCCTTGGTCGTGGAATGTTGTAATTGAATTGATAATGATAATTTAATTTTCAATTGATGAATTTAATTTTTATATAAATCTTAAATGAATTGGTTAAATTTAAGGGATAGTTTGACCATGATCTTTGGACCTTGTTATGTCATTGCTTGATTAAACATGAATTTCCCCTTGTATTTCTATGCCCATGTGAGATAGATAATAACTATGCCTTGTGATAGTTTATTTAATATTTAGAATATGGTTATAAGGTTATTCCCATGTGACTTAATTGATTTATATTTCATGTAATATCTTATTTATTCATGTGATGATTTATATATTGAAATGCCCATGTGAGTAATTTAATGGGAATCCTTCTAAGATTAGCCAACACATGAGTCACCTTTGAGGTGAGTTTGAATTGGATGCTCTTGGTTTTGACCTTTCCTTGATAAATTAAGTTTATTAAATGGTATTTAATGGATTAAATGCTATAGTCCTTGGTTAATACATGGATTCAGATGATAATTCCATGGACAAACTCAATTGTCTTGAACCTCGATTATACCTGAGTGATACTTGGACTCCCTAGTGGACTACCAAGGACGGACTCTAAGGCTTGAATAATATACTGAGTGATACATGGATTCATATGATAATTACTTGGATAGACTCTAAGGGCATTGAATTTGTATATTCCATGGGTTATACTTAGGCTCCCTTAGTGGACCTCCAAGGATGTAATCGATTGGAAGTGATGTTATACCACACCTAGAGTGAAACTTGGGTTCTTGATAGGTTCACCTTGGATGGGCTTATAAGGTGTTGGTTTATATTACACCTAGAGTGATACTTGAATTTCAACTTAGGAATGTCAAGGAAAGACTCAAGTTTTAAATTGAATTAAGAATGAAATGAGAAATTTGACGTGTCTTCTAAGCTAAAGAAAAAGTTTGGATTTGGTCATTGCTTACACTTTATAGATGACCTACTTAGGAATCCTTTAGTTATGTTATCATGGGGGAATTTAGGCCTTGATCCAAGTATCGAGACTTATAATTAAATGGAAATGAATAATTAAATGAGATCTTGAGTTATAGAATGTTTACTTTTGAGTACTTCATTTACATATAACTTTATTGCCTGCACTTTTGGTTATATATATTCACTAACTGATTGGAGCCTGACCTTGGGTGGTTTACTACTGGGATCTTATCTGACACCCTATTTGGGTTACCTTTTTAGACCCAAATAGACTATTTTATTTTAGGTAATGATAATGTAAAGCACCATACTATGGGTACTTGATTTCTTCTTAGGGACAGGGGATCATGGGACCAAGCTGAGGCTTGTGATGCTAGCTGGATAATTTTGGCCTTTTGTAGTTTTGTCACATGTATTATATAATTTCCTTGCATACATGTTTTGGTTGATTTACTAGAGAAATATGACATGCATCATAGTTTTTATAAGAGATGTCTTTTGGTTGTTATGTATTAGTCTTCCATTGTATACTTCTATCATCTGTATGTTTTACTACTTCCACTACTTGTATGTTATTGATATTTCATTGTGATACACCCTAGTGATGAAGGAATAGTCTCACCACTAACACACCTAGTCCCTCACTTCTAGTTAGCAGCCTCTCGCATCTGAAGAGATACTCTTGAGGGATTTTCACCAACCGGGCTTGGGGAAAAGTTGAGTGGCACCCAGGTTTGGGATGTTATAAAGCGGTATTAGAGATATTTCCTAGTTTTCTTTAGTATTTAGTGAAAATAGAAAGGGATAGGAAGGAAATGGAGTTTGGTAATGAGTTTTTCATGGGTGTAGCTAACCTGAAAATAGGAAAAATCCAAATTACCTCAAATGAAAATTGTTGTTTTCTGAATTTTGACTATTATGGTTAATTTGATTCCATTGATGGGTGACACACTTGTATTATGATGATATTATTGATATGATTTTGGGTATATTGTGTTGAAACCTGATGAGATGAGTGTATTCCATCTCATGCATCATCTTAGTAACTTGCTAGATTTCACATTCCATGCATTATACCATTCCATTTAGGATGCATTACTAATTTCTTATTGTTGTGATAGGTGTTGTGATATATATACCTGTTATTGTGATAGGTATCTTGGAATTTTTTATGGTATGAATTAGGTGGACGATGTGCTTTGGTCCTAGAGGAGTATGGTCCATCATGGATCAGAATCTGGTGGACCAGTGGTTCAACCTTCTAAATGAAATGTGATAAATGTGAATTGAGCATGAAATCAAATGATAATGAATTTTTGAATTCAAGTGAAAATGGAAATATGAAATGAGTCTATAATGAAATTGAAAATGAAATAGATTATAGTAGATAACTTGACCAGACCAGACCATAGTAGTGGGAAATTGGTAGTGTCTCTCCCTTATACGTGTTTAGTATGTCACCTAGACCTGACTCATGAAGCAGGCATAGGGGAATGTTCTTATATAGGAAGGTTTTCACCTGTCATGTTTCTATTTCTATGATTTTGAGCTATGGACCTTGTTAAAATCTCAATTTTAGTCTTGTGCTTGGAATTATAGAGTAATTCCACCATGAAGGCCTCCATTCGTATGCTAGGAGGTTGTTGTGGTCCATGGGCTACTAGTAGATCCTCTAGTTGTGCCAGTTGTGGCACTAACTGTTGTACCTAACACAGGTGTTGAGGCATAGTTCTGTGATGGGTTCTTTCATTTCATACAGACTATTCAGGGATTACCATGACATACCATTACTATGGAAGATTTAATGTGTGAGTTCTAGAAGCATCATCTGCTGACGTTTGCAGGGGATGGCAGACCATAGGCTATGGATTCATAGCTAGAGTCCATTATATCTATCTTCGAGCATCATGAGATGCCTCCTAAGAGTAGTTTCAAGATATCTACGTATATGTTTCATGATTCGATCAAGAGATAGAGAGATTTCATCACTCATATGGACCATCATCGGGAGATTTCCTCAATGTATTTTCATATGGCCTTCTAAAAATATTCTTATCTCGAGATCTTGAGGGCCAATAGAGACCTGGAGTTCTTGCGCCTAGAGTAGGGTGCGTTATCAGTGATGGATTAATAATACCATTTTACTGAGCTCAATTTATTTACACTTATTTTAATGGGTGATGATCAATCTAAGGCTTTGTGATTTTAGGATGGTCTAACGTATGACATCTGATCATAAGTGATTATTTTTTGGCTAACTACCATTTCTGGAATAGTAAACCAGGTGCTAATCATAGAGCATGGCCTGAGGGAGGTTGGAGGTGAAATCCAGGGTGGTTCGGAATCTCGATCTAGTACTGTATTTATCAGTAGTAGGAAGTGTCATATGGAGCTTCCACATGGTGATACTAGCAGTCAGACCACATACTCAGGTAGCCAGGTGAGGTGCTACTAATGTGGTAGGCTGGGACATATGAGGCCATAGTGTACGATGGATCCAGATGGGTATCTATCCTACATAAAAATGGCCCATCTACAGCATTTTTGTAGAACTATTCCACCAACAGCCAATGATATAGGGTATGCACTCACTCCACATTCAAAAGTACGGTCAGCAGCTTCTCATCAGATAGAGAGATGGGGTACAGCTGGTCAATCTAGCTGAGTTGGTGGTCATGGCCATGGTAGTCAGACCATAGTTTTACATAGCTAATAGGGTGGATCAACTTAGGGTATCCAGGTAGTGTCATAGGGATGCAGTTTAGGCCAATCATATACAGTGCAACAGACCCTTGAGGATCAGGATCCTAGACCTTCTATTGTCAATGGTACTACTCTATTAGTCTCCACATTAGCTTTTTCACTTTTTGATATAGGCGATTCTCATAGATTTATATATTTTCCTAATTTGGAGAGCCTTGGGCTCTATGTTTATACTTATTATGGTTTCAAGACACTTGACACTCCATTGGGGTTTATAACAAAGGGTGTACATCAGAGCAGGGAGTGCCCCCTTATGATTGGTGGGTGTCACTTCGTATGGGACCGATTTTTCCTCGAGATGAAAGGCTTTTATATCATAATTGGGATGCAATATTTGGTTCTCTTTCATTCTTTAGTTTACTCCTATCACTGAAAGGTGACATTTACATCACGAGAGGTCAAGGATTCTATTCATAAGTGTGAATGGTATGTCTAGGCGAGCCGAGCTGGACTCAAGAATCATGGGTTGGGTGGGATAATATCTCCGATTGTGAGTTTATATATGGATGATTAGGGAACACATCATATTGATTTACCTCCAGTGGTTGATCATTTTAGGTATGTATTCCTAGATGAATTTTCAGGACTACCTCTAGTGAGAGAGGTAGAGTTCTCTATTGAGTTAGTGACAGGAGCTACACCATTATCCATTTCTCCTTATAGCATGGCTATGATGGAGTAACAAGAGATCATGAGGTAGATAGAGTATTTAGAGGTAAATGGTTTCATCTGACCCAGTACATTTATGTGGGGTTATTCAGTCCTTTTTGTGAAAAATGAAGATGTAACCCTTAGGTTATGCATGGGATATTGAAAATTGGACCAGTTGATAGTTAAGAATCGGTATCCTCTATCTCATATAGATGATCTATTTGGATAAATCTGATGAGATTAGGTGTTCTAAAATATTTATTTGAGATCTAATTATCATCAGGTTCATGTTATACCATCATACATACATCGTATAACCTTTTGAAGTAGGTATGGTCTATGCGAGTATTTGGTTACATCGTTTAGTCTCACGAACGCACCAGCGGTATTCATGGCACTAATGAAACATGTGTTCCATACTTATCTTGATTTGTTTTTGGTGGTTTTCATCGATGATATCTTGGTTTATTCTCAAAATCATCATGACCATGCAAAAAATCTTGAAATTATACCGAATACACTGAGAGAGCATCAGTTATATGCTATGCTCACAAAGTGCCACTTCTGGATGGATCAGATTCACTTACTGGGTCACATCATCTTAGAGACTAGAGTATTGATAGACCCAGAGAAGGTGAGAGCTATAGTTTCCTAGGAGAATCCCAAGAACATATTTGAGTTATGGATTCTCTTAGGGCTGGTTGGTTACTACAGTCATTTCATATAGGACTTTTCACACATAGTAGCTCCACTGATTGGATTGAATAAGAAAAGTGTTAAGTATGTATGGATAGATTCCTACGAGATGTACTTTTAGAAGATGAAATGGAGATTGAATTCAGCGTTGATACTGATTTTTCCAAATCCATGAAGGAGTTACACTATTTACTATGATGCATCAGGTATCAATCTTGGAAAATTTATTATATAGGGAGATAGAGTCATGTTGTACGAGTCTCAGTAGTTGATTCCACATAATAAGAATTACCCAAAATATGATCTTGAGTTAGCTGTAGTTGTTCAAACATTGCACTATTGGAAACAATATTTATTATGATAGCATTTTGTGGGGTACATAGACCACAAAAGTCTCAAGTACATATTTACACAGTGTGATTTGAATATGAGGTAGCGAAGGTGGGTTGAGTACCTACAGTCTTTCAACTTCAATCTTGCTTACATTTCTAGTAAAGGAAATGCAGTAGCCAATGTACTGAGTAATAGAACTCAGATATAGGAAGTTTGGAAGTCTAGTAGCGATTGGATGCTCGTGGATTTGTTCTCTAAGATGCACATGGAGGTGCACAATAGTCAGGGGTAGACATTCTTTTCATCCTTAGCTATTACCTCTACCCCACTGGATAGAGTGAGGATGAGGAAGCTATCATATTTTGAGGGCCAAGATCTATGGGAGAGTGTGGAAAGTGAAGACCCTCCTCTTGTTTGGACCATTAGTGAGGATGAGATCCTGTGATTATATGGCTGTGTGTGGGTTTCAGCAGACATGTGTGAGGAGCTAATGTGATATTTCCATGCTTCATCTTGGGAATTACACCCCAATGTCACCAAGATGTACCCTGATATACATTTCTTGTATGATTGGATGGGTATTAAAAGAGATATAGCTGGTATGTTCATGATATGTTCCACTTTTCATTCGGTGAAGGCAGAACACCAGTAACCAGCCAGACATTTACAACAGCTACCTATCCTCGAGTGGAAATGGAATTATGTCATGATGGATTTTGTGATAGGTTTATCGAGTTTTTATTTAGGTAATGATGTTGTATAAGTTTTTGTTTAAAGTATCGTTAAAGATTCAAATTTCTTACCGATCAAGGAAACCTTTAGTTCTAATGTGTTTGGGAGGTTATACATCTGTGAGATAGTATGACTTCAGGGGGTCTTGTATACTATCATTTTAGACATGGATTCCTGGTTTACTTCATGTTTATGGAAAGGGATACATAGTGAATTGGGTACATAGGTGCTTTTGAGCACAACATACCACCCCTAGATAGATGGTCGGTCATAGCACACGATTCAGGTTCATGAGGACATTCTATGGGAATGTTTCATAGATTTCGGGGGCTCATGGGAGAGGCATATACCCCTAGTTGAATTCTCCTACAGTATAGATTTCAAGATACTATTCAAATGAATCCTTATAAGGCTTTGTATTTAGGACTTTCTGATCACCCATGTGTTGATTAGAGGTAGGAGAGTCATCTATGCTTGGACCTCATCTTGTCCAAGAGACCACAGAGGATGTGAAGTTGATTTGGAAGTGGATGGATACTGTGAAGTCTCATCAAAAATCATATGTTGATCTCCAAAGATGACCTCTAGAGTTCTAGGTTGGGGATTGGGTTTCCCTATGTGTTTCACCAAGGTTGGGACACAATTAGATTAGAAGATAGGGTATGTTTTCACCACGATACATCGGGCTGTTTGAGATTCTGGAGAGAGAGGGACTGGTAGCCTATCGGTTGCAGTTATCTCAGAGGTACTGGTCTATGCATAATGTCTTACATATTTCATATCTACAACATTACTATTCAGACTCCTCTCGTGCCTTTCATCCTTAGGAGGTTGATTTATAGTTAGATACATCATTTGAGGAGAATCTTATATGTATTTTGGATCATAGTACTAGGGTTATCCTAGGACAATATGTTCCTTAGATATAGGTTATATAGAATCACAACCAAGTGTCGAATGAGACCTAGGAGTGGGAGGCTTATGTATGATCATAGTGGCTAGAGTTATTCTCAGATCATGCTTCAACTTCCTTTGAAGAGAAATTCAGGGATGAATTGCTTGAAGGGTGCATGTTTGTAAGAACCCAATTCTTTTTTAAGGTAAATATCATTATGTTTTCATAAATTATTAGCTTAAATGTTTAAATATGGCCTAATATAAATTCACTTTGAGTTCATGGAGGTTTCAGTAGTGTCTGAGACTAGCTCACAGCCCAGAACCCGAGCTTGGGAGTGAAAATAGCATGTCGTACAATTAGTGTAGATCGTTTGGGGTAGGCTGCACAAATTAAAAAACCATGAGATACATGGGAAGAGAATAAATATAGGCTACACAATTGTATAAAAACCATGTGATTTAGGTTTCACATCCATGAAACCAGCTCATCAATCTCAACAGTGTATTTTTCATAGTTTCTTCATGGTTTTTCAAACTGTGTGATGTAACCATGTGGGTGCCCCTTTCCTACAGAAACCAGTGCATGGTTGGCGCACAGTTTTCTAAACTTTACAACCCACTAATTTTGGGAAAAATTTATAAATTTAAATTAAAATAAAATATTATTAAACCTAAAGTTGAGTTTTTTCTCCCACATAGAAAAGTTAACATTTGGGAGCACCCCTTAGAAGGATAAATGTGGATTCAAGCTAACTCTTCCATATAGTCTCTGAATCAAATGTTTTTCATCTAATTAGATCTACAATGGTAAGACCTAGATTCCGTTTTAGCCATTCTCCATCCTTCTGTATATCAGTTGTGCTATTTGGGTGCAATCTGATTTTCCCTATTTTTCGGTTCTTCATCCATTTTTCAATTTTATTCCAATCAAATATAAGTCAGGAGTTGATACTAGATGATTTACCAACTACGGACCTATGGTATATGGTCTCATCCCTTTCCCTTAAATTTGAGTTGTTTATATATTCCATCATGCCACACAAAAAATTTTACGGGCAGCATAGAAAATTAAATTAAACCCTTGAATTTCTAGGTATTTCCTATGTAATTAAAGATGATAGTAAATTGTTTTTATAGGTTTTGAACCTTGAAATGAAACCACCTCGTGGGTGTATTGATTATTGAATGGACCATTTAATGGATTTTTTACTTGGATACCTTAGGGTGTGCCACTGTTCCTTGGTCATGGGATGTTATAATTGAATTGATAATGATAATTGATTAATTGAATTATTATATCAATTGTAAATGAATTGGTTAAAGGTAGGGGATGGTTTGACCTTGATCCTTGGACCTTGTTATGTATTTTCTTTATTAATCATTAATTTCCCCTTCTATTTCTATGCCCATGTGAGATAGATAATGACTATACCTTGTGATAGTTTATTTAATCTTGAGAAACTTTTTATATAGTTCTACCCATGTGAGTTAAATGATGTTTATTCCATGTAATGGCCTGTTTATGCATGTGATTCTTTATATATTGAAATTCACATGTGTGTAATTAAATGGAAAGCCTTATAAGCTTATCTAATTCTTGAATCACCTTTGAGGTGAGTTTGAATTGGATGTTATTGGTTTTGACCTTGGCATGATAAATGAATTTGATTAAATTGTATTGAATGGATTAAATGCTAATAGTCTTGGGTGATACATGGATTCATATCAGAATGCTATGGACAGACTCAATTATCTTGAACCTCGATTATACCCGAGTGATACTTGGACTCCCTAAAGTACTGCCAAGGATGCACTTTGAGGCTTAAATTATATGATTAGTGATACATGGATTCATATGAAAATTCCATGGATGAACTCAAAGGGCATTGAATTTGTATATTCCATGGGTGATACTTGGTCTCCCATAGTGGACCTCTAAGGAAGAGCTCAATTTGCAGTGACGTTATACCACACCTAAAGTGATACTTGGGTTATTGAGAGGTTCTCCTTGGACTGTATTGTAAGGTGTTGGTTGATATTACACCTAGAGTGATACTTTAATTCCAACTTAGGAATGTCAAGGATGGACTCTGGTTTTAAATTCAATTAAGAATGAAATTAGATATATGATGCGTTTTCCAAGCCAAATCACAAGCTTGGATTCGGTCTTTTCTTACACTTTATGGATGACTTAATTAGGCATCCTTTGGTTATGTTATCATAGGGTACATTGGGATTTGATCTAAGTCTCTATACTTTTAATTAAATGTTAGTGAATGATTAAATGAGATCTTGGGTTATAGGATGTCTACTTTTGAGTAATTCCTTTACTTATTGCTTTACTTCCTATACATTTTGTTATATATATTCACTGATTGATTGGCACCTAACCTTGGGTGGTTGACTACTAGGATTTTATCTCGCACCCTCTTTGGGTCACCTTTTTTGGATCCAAAAAGACTATATGATTTCATATAATGATAAGGGAAAGCGCCCTACTAAAGGTACTTGATTTCTTCTTAGGACCAGGGGAGTGTGGGACTAATAATATGAGGCTTGAAATTCTAGTTGGATACTTTTATTCTTTTTATACTTTTGTTGCATGTACTGTATAACTTCCTTGTATACATGTTTTTCTACTTTACTAGAGACATATTACATCTATCATCATTTATATATGATTTTTCTTCTGGTTTTTATGTATCAGTCTTCCACTATTTACTTATTTCATCTGTATGTTTTACTGCTTCTGCTACCTGTATGTTATTGATATTTCGTTGTGCTACAGTCATGTGATGAGGGATAGTCTACCCACTGACACACCTATTCTCTCACTACTATTCGGTAGCCTCTAGCATTTGGGGAGATGCACTTGAGGCCATATGTTCATCTGGGCTTGGGGCACTGTTGAGTGGCACCCTGATCTAGGATGTTACATGAGAAGGGTCATACGCATGATATTTTTCAAATATGATGAAATATTTCACTCTATCATCATACTATTTTTTTATAAGATTTTCATCCATCTATTTTCTATTCATATCCATCCTATTTGTTTTAGTGATATTAATATTTCACAAAATAAATAAATACACACAATGTTTGATCTTAGAGCTCCTAAAAGGCCATTCTTACAGAATAATTTAAGATGCATAAAGTCATTTTTCTAAGATATTAAGATCCAAATTATGTGTATTGAGATTATTTTTTAGTGGTAAAAATCATTGAAGTAAAATAATATATTATATCTATAAAGTTACAAATAATCTAATTAAGTTTTAATCTATTGAAAAAGACATGGATCAGGGACATTTTTTGTAACTTTATTTTGTTGGATTACAATATAAGGGGGAAGTTGTTGTTTATTCATTTCTTCTCTTGGTATGTAGTGGGCTAGGTGGTGTTTCAGTGATAGAATGCTTAAGAGTTGAGATTGATCTTTTTTGGGAGGATTAAAACATTGATAGAGACTAATCATAAGGTCTTGAGAACCCGTTTTTTTTAAAAAAACTCTTTAATTTAAACCATTGAACTAAAAGTCTCAGGTAGGAGTTCTCAATCTATTGGAAAAATTAATAACAGTCTAATAAATATAGATATCACTCATCCCATTTCACATATTAACAAATCATTATGTGAAGATATGGAATAATGTACCTATATTTATGTTTATATATTCTTCTTTTAATTCCTTCATTAACAAGCAATGCAAAAAAAACTTTTCTTCTTCAGCGGGGTAAAGCACTTTATAAATCAACTATAATTTTCATGAACTACAAAATCCTTTGACCCTGTATCTAGAACCTTTAAATGAATTTAAGTACCATAAATTGTTAGAGAATAAAGAATAATATCAAGAAGATAAACTAGTGTTAAGTACTTATTATATAGTGTAGCATGTTGGAGTTCAAAAATAGTAGAGGATGGTAAATTAGAAAGGAATCAAGATGTGAGGAAGACTCTTACATATTGTTTCAATATTACATTTTATGTTTCAAGAAGAGTTTTAGAATTTAGTTTAGTGTGTGAATGATTTTATGTGTGAAGTCATGTGAGGTAATATCAATAATTGACTACAAATGATTTCTTTCCACCACCTACGACAGATAGTTTAAGAAAGTAATTCAAATATTACGGTTATGATTTTGAAGAATTAAAGTATTGAAATTATGGAGTTTATTTCAAAAGTAAATATTCAAATGATTTGAAGATATTGATTTATGGAAGATGTTTTTGAATTTATATTACATTTTTTTCAAGTGTTTTCTTCATATGTTTACTTCATGATTTATTTTTGAAGGATTTTTTGAAAAAACTATGCTATATTCAAGGAGGGATTAAGGGAATATTTTTTTTGAATTATCAAATAATAATGAAGAATCAATGACTATATTTATTTTTATATTATAACATTCATCACTATAATTCAGAAATATGTAACCAAGTATCTCCATGAGGTTTTAAATCAATAAAACCCATAATTTTTATAAAACAATCGTATAGATCCGATCGAAATCCCCCTCATAGAAAATACCAAAAATAATTTGTGAATACTAATTTCATGTCCAATATGATTTCAAATATAACATTAAATTATGAAAACATATCAAGGGAAAGGCACACTATAAATAAAATAAAACCATTGTAATATTCAAAACCAAACATGGACTTATCCATAAAAATAAATTTTACTTCATATTTTAAAAACTATAAAATCATATTAAACAAGGATTTATAAACTAAAATCAATGTTTAAAATGATAAAAAATTAATTTGGGGTCAATAAATCATTTTACATTATATGAAACCCCTTTTCAAAATTAAAAGAATCAAAATTTAAACTTTCATTCCATAGAGAATATCAATAGTTTATTTATAATCTAAACATATGAGTAAATAATCATAAAATATAGTTAGACATTCAAAAAAGATCAATGTAATTGTAAGATCTAAGCATCACAATGCTCATTGTATTGGATTGATTTTTTTAGCTATGTTGGCATTGGAACAAATCATACAAACAATGTGTGGGAATTGTAAGTGCGGAATGTGAAGCTCAAATGAGGTGCAGTAGGTGAAACTGAAGTGAGGTCCAATACGTGAAGCAAGAAGAAGAAGGGGGAGTGTGTATGATAAGTGCATGAAGTAAAGGTATATCATTTTCTTCCCCATGCTGGCATGCCGCACATTACCTTGGTCAAGGCTTGGAGCATCGATGATCAAGGGAGTCCATGATGGGGGTGAGGCATATGAGGTAGCATGGACGAGTGGAGTAAATGAGTTTGAGGGTGTGGGATTGTTGTGATAAGGTAATGATGGAGGTGTGAGGTGGTTTAGTCAGTGATGGGATCCAACTAAGATGTGGGTAGTGCAATGCATATGGAACTAATCAATATATATATCAAGTAGTGTCATTGTGCAGGAAAATGAGGTGCCTTAAAAGAAAGTGGTGTGCGAGAAGCGGTGGTGTCACACCTCATTGATGGTGTCCAATAGTATACCATTAGCCTATGCATGCGATTATAGGGAAGGAAACAGATTGTTCGTGTAACAACTAGGCCCCAATGACAGCATAGACACCCCGCCATAACATGGTCATCAGGTTCTCACTCACCAGGTACCACCATTTTCCCCACAGACACATGGTCCCCACCCTGAGGCTCACCCACGTGCCTGAACGGGTTATCTAACTAATGGATGTCCCCACAGGCCAAAACATGACCTTTCCAGTGTGCTTTTTCATTACTCACACACACCCTAGGAAACTTCCCAAAAGGTCACTCATCCCAATCACTACTCCAGGAAAAGCACGCTTAACTGTGGAGTTCTAATTTGGAAGGCTTCCAAAAAGGAAGGTACACTTTGTTGACATGAGTCATATCATTTAGTCATTTAACCATTTATCATTCGGGGGTGTTAAAATCACCCCCCCCCCACCCCATTTATAGCACAGAAACCTCATTGTGGGTCCTACATCTCAACCCAGGCAGTGCACCACACTTAAGGCTGAGTACCCCTCTAATACCAAATGTAACAATTGGGACCTAGTGACAGCACAAACACTCCACCATAACTTGGTCGTCGGGTCCTAGCGCACGCTTAATTGTGGAGTTTTAATCAGGAAGGCTTCCGAAAATAAAGGTGCACTTTGTTGACATGAGTCATATCATTTAGTCATTTAACCCTTTATCATTAGGGGGTGTTACAATCACCCCCCCCCCTTTAGAGCACAACATCCTCATTGTGATCCCTACATCTCAACCCAGACAGTTCTCCAGAAAAAGAAGGTTCACTTTGTTGACATGAGTAATATCATTTAGTCATTTAACCCTTTATCATTCGGGTCCTGGTGCATGCTTAACTGTGGAGTTTTAATCAGGAAGGCTCCCGAAAAGGAAGGTTCACTTTGTTGACATGAGTCATATCATTTATTCATTTAACCCTTTATCATTCGGGGGTGTTAAAATCACCCCCCCCCCCCCTTCAGAGCACAACATCCCCATTGTGGGCCCTACATCTCAACCCAGGCAGTTCTCCCGAAAAGGAAGGTTCACTTTGTTAACATGAGTCATATCATTTAGTCATTTAACCCTTTATCATCCGGGGGTGTTACAATCACCCCCCCCCCCCCTTTAGAGCACAACATCCTCATTGTGGGCCCTACATCTCAACCCAGGCAGTACACCGCACTTAAGGTTGGGTACCCCTCTAATACCAAATGTAACAACTGGGCCTCAATGACAGAACAGACACCCCGCCATAACATGGTCATCGGGTCATGGCTCGCCAGGTACCACTAGTTTCCCCACAAACACGTGGTCCCCACCCTAAGGCCCACCCATATGCCTAAACAGGTTATCTAACTAATGACTATCCCCGCAGGCCAACACATGTCCTTTCCAGTGTGCTTTGTCCTCACTCACACACACCCTAGGAAACTTCCCAAAAGGTCACTCATCCTAATCACTACTCCAGGCCAAGCACACTTAACTGTGGAGTTCTAATCAGGCAGGCTCCCGAAAAGGAAGGTGCACTTTGTTGACATGATTCATATCATTTAGTCATTTAACCCTTTATCATTCAGGGGTGTTATAATCACCCCACCCCCATAGATCACAACATCCACATTGTGGGCCCTACGTCTCAACCTGGGTAGTGCACCGCACTTAAGGCTGGGTACCCCTCTGATACCAAAGGTAACAACTGAGCCCTAGTGACAGCACAAACACCCCACCATAACATGGTCGTCGGGTCCTGGAGCATGCTTAACTATGGAGTTTTAATCAGGAAGGCTCCCAAAAAGGAAGGTGCACTTTGTTGACAGCACAAACACCCCACCATAACATGGTCGTCGGGTCCGGGTGCATGCTTAACTACGGAGTTCTAATCAGGAAGGCTCTCGAAAAGGAAGGTGCACTTTGTTGACACGAGTCATATCATTTGTTCATTTAACCCTTTATCATTCGGGGGTGTTACAAACACCCCCCCCCCCCCCTTAGAGCACAACATCCTCATTGTGGGCCCTACATCTCAACCCAGGTAGTGCACTGCACTTAAGGCTGGGTACCCCTCTGATGCCAAATGTAACAATTGGGCCCCAGTGACAGCACAAACACCCCACCATAACATGGTCGTCGGGTCCTAGCCTGCCAGGTACCACCAGTTTCCCCACACTTAACAATGGAGTTCTAATCAGGCAGGCTCCCGAAAAGGAAGGTGCACTTTGTTGACATGAGTCATATCATTTAGTCATTTAACCCATTATCATTTGGGGGTGTTACAATCACCCCACCCCCCTTTAGATCACAACATCCTCATTGTGGGCCCTACATCTCAACCTAGGCAGTGCACCGCACTTAAGGCTGGGTAACCCTCTAATACCAAATGTAACAACTGGGCCCCAGCGACAGCACAAACACCCCACCATAACATGGTCATCGGGTCCTAGCACACGCTTAACTATGGAGTTCTAATCAGGCATGCTTTCGAAAAGGAAGGTGCATTTTGTTGACATGATTCATATCATTTAGTCATTTAACCCTTTATCATTCGGGGGTGTTACAATCACCCCCCCCCCCTTTAGAGCACAACATCCTTATTGTGAACCCTACATCTCAACTCAGGCAGCGAACCACACTTAAGGCTGGGTACCCCTCTGATGCCAAATGTAACAAATGGGGCCCAGTGACAGCACAAACACCCCACCATAACATGGTTGTCGGGTCCTAGCGCACGCTTAACTGTGGAGTTCTAATCAGGCAGGCTCCCAAAAAGGAAGGTGCATTTTGTTTACATGAGTCATATCATTTAGTCATTTAACCCTTTATCATTCGGAGGTGTTACAATCACCCCCCCCCCCCCCCCTTAGAGCACAACATCCTCATTGTCGGCCCTACATCTCAACTCAGGCAGTGCACCGCACTTGAGGTACATCTAATCAGGAAATCTCCTGAAAAGGAAGGTGCATTTTGTTGACATGAGTCATATCATTTAGTCATTTAACCCTTTATCATTTGGGGGTGTTACAATCACCCCCCCCCCACCCCCCCCCCCCCACCCCCCTTTAGGGCACAACATCCTCATTGTGGGCCCTACATCTCAACTCAGGTAGTGCACCACACTTAAGGCTGGGTGCCCCTCTGATGCCAAATGTAACAATTGGTCCCCAGTGACAGCACAAACACCCCACCATAACATGGTCGTCGGGTCTTAGCGCACGCTTAACTGTGGAGTTCTAATCAGGCAGGCTCCCGAAAAGGAAGGTGCATTTTGTTGATATGAGTCATATCATTTAGTCATTTAACCCTTTATCATTCGGGGGTGTTACAATCACCCCCCCCCCTAGAGAACAACATCCTCATTGTGGGCCCTACATCTCAACTCAGGCAGTGCACTGCACTTGAGGTTTGGTACCCCTTTGATGCCAAATGTAACAATTGGGCCCCAGTGACAGCACAAACACCCCACCATAACATGGTAGTCGGGTCTTGGCCCACCAGGTACTACCAGTTTCCCCACAGACACGTGTTCCCCACCCTAAGGCCCACCCACGTGCCTGAACGGGTTATCTGACTAATGATTGTCCCCACAGACCAACACATGTCCTTTCCAATGTGCACGCTTAACTGTGGAGTTCTAATCAGACAGGCTTCCGAAAAGGAAGGTGCATTTTGTTGACATAAGTCATATCATTTAGTCATTTAACCATTTATCATTCGAGGGTGTTACAATCACCCCCCCCCCCCCCCCTTAGAGAACAACATCCTCATTGTGGGCCCTACATCTCAACTCAGGCAGTGCACCGCACTTAAGGCTGGGTACCCCTCTGATGCCAAATGTAACAACTGGGCCCCAGTGACAGCACAAACACCCCACCATAACATGGTAGTCGAGTCTTTGCCCACCAGGTACCACCAGTTGCCCCACAGACACGTGTTCCCCACCCTAAGGCCCACCCACGTGCCTAAACGGGTTATCTGACTAATGATTGTCCCCACAGACCAAACATGGTAGTCGAGTCTTTGTCCACCAGGTACCACCAGTTGCCCCACAGACACGTGTTCCCCACCCTAAGGCCCACCCACGTGCCTAAACGGGTTATCTGACTAATGATTGTCCCCACAGACCAACACATGTCCTTTCCAATGTGCTTTGTCTTTACTCACACACACCCTAGGAAACTTCCCAGAAGGTCACCCATCTTGATCACTACTCCAAGCCAAGCACGCTTAACTATGGAGTTCTAATCAAGCAGGCTCCCGAAAAGGAAGTTGCACCTTGTTGACATGAGTCATATCATTTAGTCATTTAACCATTTATCATTCGAGGGTGTTACAGTTCGCCCCCACCATTCAAACAATTTTGGAAAAATAAAAAACACATAAAGATATTCGATGGGGGAGATAGATCACAAATGATCACATACCTTAACTTTTGAATGTATCAATTCGTTTGGGATGATCGGGGGAGAGCGATGACATAGATTGGGTTCCGTGAAATCTTGAATGGATCAAACGGGTAGAACTGTTAGGGTTCTAATTTAAACCATCGTTAATGCCTTTATTATAATTCAATATTTATTTAAATATTTATTTAATGATTTATAATTTTATAAATATATTTTTTTGAAAATTTATATATATTTATAATTTTATAATTAACTATTTAAATTTCAAAATTATTAAAAAAATTCATTTAAATAGATTAATTATATAAATGCCAAACATATTCTAAATGTTAAAACTTAATAAAAAAAATGAATAAATATTATTCATATAAATTACAAACATATTGAAAATATTACATGTATAGTATATAAATATATGTATAAATAAATATTATAAAATGATTAAATATATTTTTGAACTTATTAATGAATATATAATAAAAATGAATTAATATTAAAAATTAATAAATAAAATTAAATAGATTATAGAAATATTAAAAAGTGAATTTGTAACATTTATGTGAATTACAGACACATAAAAATGAATAAAAATGAATAAATAAATTATATTGATTATATAAATAACAAAATTATTTAAAATAAATTATATTAACTATACAAAAATACTAATAATTAAATTAAATCGAATTAAATTAAACACACGCACATATATTCATGATAAATATATTAAAATAAATTTATATTAAAAATGAATAAATACTAAAATAAAAACAGGAAATATAAAAAATGTAGAGATGTTAAAAGGGAATAAATAATATTAAATCAATTAATAAACCTGTGCAGACACATACATGTACACATAACAGACATAAATATGTACACATACACATCCATACACACACACATGCATATCATAAACTCATATGTATCTACACATACATACATACAGTTATACATGTACATATATTTTAAATTATTTAATATCAATATAAATATATATAAAAATAGATTCATTTATATATTATATAAATTTTTAAATATAATTTTAATATATTATATTTATTTTAATTTTATGCACATTTTGTAATAAATTTATATAAATAAACTATTAAATATTTTGACTAATATAAATTTGATAATTTTTTATATATAAAATTATGAAAATAAGATTCATTTTTTATTAAAAGTTATATAAATCATATTTATATATTATACTTACATATATATACTTATTTTAAAATAAATATTATTTAAAAATATATAAATATTTATATAAAAATTAATTCACTCACTACAACCTTTATCAGTGCTAGAAAAACACACAGATAAAGGTGCCACATTTATCAACGCTAAAAATGATGATAAATAGAGGAATTTTATTAGCACTATAAAATAATGTTGACCAAAGTTACCATTTTATAAACTCTTTTTTTAGCACCAATAAAAGGAAACTTTATCAGTACTTTTTACAAACTTTGATAAAGTCCTCCATTTATTAATGCTTTATGTCTAGAACTGTTAAAGGTCAATGCTGAATAAAGAATGATTTGTGGTGGTGGTAGAGGAAATGATGAGGTTTTTTTACAGAGAGCATAAAAGACTTTCCCATATACATTAACCTTTTCAAAAGGACTTTCATATACATTTAGGATAGGATCAGACAATTGGGTTAGGGTCTCGATAGCAAGATCAACAATCAATGTATTGGGATTTCTCTCATGATTGGATGTGATCACAACATCACTTGTATTTGTATGAAATTCAAAGGAATTATAGGTCTTCCTTTGAGATCCATCAAAGGACCCCCTACTTGCAATAATGCCTTTGGTAGATTTTGATCTAATACAAGAATCACCAGTAACCTTTTTCTTACAATTTTTATCAAAAGAGGTCATGTTTTTCTCTTATTTGAACTGTATGGCAATCTCAGATTTCACAACAATATCTTTTTAAAACTCTTCATTGTCAGAACTAGCTCCAGCATCATGGGATTCCAAATTCCCCTCCACCACGGAAACCCATGATCCTTTAGTCCCATGGGAAAACCCATTCAATAAAGGATTAGTTGTAGACTTATGGACCTGGATTAGAGATCCAACCTTACCATCATGCTCATTCTGCACCGATTGAGCCTTTCCAAACCCTATTTCAGCAAGCCTCGAGTATGAGATATTCACCCCTACACATGTTTTCCTTTGACATTTAATTAAATGGCTTGACCTTCCTTAACATTCCTTACCTCCTTATCCTTTGGGACCATTTGATCACAGTTCGAAAAATACCCCCCCCCCCCATATCCTTTCCTGAAGATGCTGAAGGATCTGGCATCAAGGCCCTAATTATCATAGTCTAATTTTTCTTGGGAGGAGATTCCTTTTTCACCTATAGATTTTTAACCTATCTATAACTTGAGACCACATGTATCACGACCCGAACCAAGCCAGGGCTCTAACTACAACTACCCCAAGCCCACCTCCATAGGTCAGGGGGTGGCAATAAGTGCCAAAGGAATAACTAACTCAAGGAGACCTTTTCCTAAGTACCTATAAAAACACACACAAACATATAGATGAAAAAGTGAAGAAGAAAAGAATAAATGATTCAAAACTTCTATAAAGTAAACCAAGCATCCATGAACCTCTAGATAGTACAAAAGTATGGTAGTGTAAACTAAAAAGTAAAGGGGAAAATGGATTTCCAACTAGAAATATGTCCCAACCTAATATAGAACTAGAAAATTAAACACTTGTAATAGATCTTAGCACCTAAATCCCAAGCTATGACCACCGTACGTGGTCCCAGCACCCAGTATCCCAAAGCTCCTCTGTAGCCATGGTCAACAATTCTGTCATCTGCATAAGACACAATACATGTGGGAAAATCCCATGCAGGGGGTGAGTATAAACATACCCATTAGGATGCCTTGAAAGCATAATGGGGAAGTAAGAGATATAATAAAATAAAAATATAGTAGATATCACAAGTTATGGTGAAAGAGTACAGCTCAACCCAATCAAGAGTTAAATTAAGATCATCCAAACACAGGGGGATAAAAAAGGTTAGTAGATAAACTACCCATAGATTCTTTTCAACCTATAGCAGGAGAGTATACTCATCCAACCATGAGAATCTAAACACTGAAATCACATGGAATACCCCAAACATCTTCAACTCTCCTAGTAAGAGAGTAACCAAATACAAGGTATGGATATAGAAGAAGAATATACATATATTCTCAGTCAAGGAATCCTAAACAATAGAGTAAGGGGATATTCATCTCACATCTTAGCCCATGATAAAGAGTATACAATATTTCAAAAATTCCATCAATGATGCCCAGCATCTCACACGTCATCTTAGAAGTAACCATCCAAGTCTAACCACACCTCATCACTGTGTCGTACAGTTGAGGGACCAAAAACTCAAAGTAGTACATTAGGGGGGGTTCCACTCTTTTTTTTATAGAGGACCCACGCCCATGCCGATGGGGGGTTCCACTTAGGTGTCACGAGGACTCATTCCCTATGCTGATAGGTGGGTTCCACTTAGTAGGTAGATAACTCATGCCTCAGTGCGATGGGGGGGGTCCACTCTAGGTCATCAAAGACCCACACCCTTCTGATAGCGAGGTTCCACTCACAAGTCAAGGACCCCTTCCCTAGTACTATAGGGGTTTATACTCTAGGTCATCAAGGACCCACTCCCTAGTGCATTAGGGTGTTCCACTCAGAAGCAAGTTGTAGAGGAACTGCACCCATACTGATGGGGGGTTTCACTCAAAAGGAAGCTATAGAGGGCTCGTTCCCATGCTAATGGGGGTTCCAGTCTAATGATCGATGACTCCACTACCCAACTCTACTGGAGGGTATAACTTAGTAGTCTTAGATGATTCTACCTAATCATTGTCATCTTCAGGCATCGCCTAAATAAGTTCCATGCCCGAAAAATTCCACATCATTTCTCGAAATACACAACAGAGTACACCATTGTGTTCTACATATAAAAACACAATGGATAGGCTAATCTTAGGCCAAAATATGAGTTCAAATGAAGGATATGTGAATGATTGAAGTTTCCTAAAAGGGAACCAAGGGGTGAACTGCATGTGAGGGGACCCACATGGCGTGTGGTCCTGCTCCACCACCTAACCATGTCCTTGTCCAGCACATGGCTCAATCCCATGCAGTAGTACATGTCGTATAGGTGGACTACATGGCGTGTCCCGACTAACCGGGACTGGGTCATGTCCTGCTCACCATGTATATGTTCCAGACTCAATGTTTGTTTACTAGACCCCGAGTTCATGTACTCGAGTACACGCTCGTGTACCTAGAAATTTACTTTCACATGGTTTTCCTCTCATGTGATCCATCATAGGGATTTTCATCTGAGGAAGGGGTACACAGTGTGAAATAGGACTACACACTATGCCATCCTTAACTTTTCTACAACACAAGTCACTGTTGTTGAGGGGGATACACGTCGTGTGTTCATCATTGAACACAGTGTGTAGTTTGGATTTTTCCAAAAATCCCAGATCTTCATATCAATGATATATTCTTTGAATATGGACTTGATACTTCAAATATAGTGCTATCTATGGCTGAAAAAGATGGATCTATCCATAAATCATAGTTTTAGGCCATTGTTCTCCAGAATCATCTATGTTGGTTCATTGGGGTTTCGTCGCATGAACCATGTGCCATCATTCCTTCAATTCATGATTTCTTGATCTTAAACCATCAAAAAAAGTCCCAAAACTTGTTAACTTCTCATGTCTAGCCTTAGATCATCAATTTGTGCTTCATTTATTAATATTTCATGGTTATGGTGGACCGATCGAGCTCAGTACCACCTGACAATGTCGAGTCGGGGCCATGGGGTCCTACCGATGACGAACACAAAGAAACAAGGGGTGAAAGCACAATAAAAAATGTTAAATGATCAATGAAAAGATTTCTTTCCCAATCAATCAATAATGAGGATCCCAGGGTTATAAAAAAATTAAATTAATTGAGATTATAGTACTCTGGCACATACAAAGGCTGAAAAAGGAAGCAAATCAAAGAATGATGATCTATCTACTTAATATATTTAATCAAAATCATATAAACACAAAATGATGAGTCCAACCTAGATTATGAATCATTTTTTGATGAATAACGCATCCTACAATGATCAAGAAAATTCATTGTGTTTTTTTCATTTTGATCTAATATGATCTAGAGTTTCATCATTGTTCGATGATATTTTCAAATGAAGGAGGAAGAGACAGATCTAGAATTCTCCCATGGTTTATGTGGTTGACCCTAGAGAATTCATTCTAGTGGTATTCATAGAGAGTTATCTATTGCATTGAAAAAAACTAATTAATTAATTTAATAATTAATTAACTCATTAAATTCACCTCCAATGAACAAGGAGTCTGAATGCCCCCACACCAACTCATTTTATGTCGTTCCTAGGGTAAAAATAACCTTCTGGTCTCAACTATGGTCTGGTATTTCTGATCCAAGCTACTGTTTAAAATTTATCCTATTTTCTTTTAGGCATCGTGTGTACATAATATAAAATATATTTAATATTTTTATAAAATTAATTTTGGGAAAACTAGGCCTCAAAATCTCATGTTTTCTTAGTGCATAGCTCTCGAAATATATATAGAAATGTTTCAAATCCTTACAAGAAAAAAATTAATTCTCTACATAATTCCCTCCTTCATGCATTTCATCCCTAAAAAGAAAAAACTAAGTAAACAAATCAGGATATTGATCCCACACTTGGCTCTCCTGCTCCAAGGAACTCTCCTGCACATTCCTATGCTGCCAAAACACGCAGACCAGGGAGATGGTCTGCCCACGTAGGGTCATCTTCGGCCGATCCTCAATCACCATCGAGCGCTCCGCAAAGTTTCATCCATCCTCGATGTCTAGATCTCCCCATTCAATGATGTGTGTGGGGTCATGCACGTATCACCTCATCTATGACACATGGAAGACATCGTTCACCCGCTCCAGCTGTGGGGGTAGGGAGAAGCGGTAAGCAACCATGCCAAACATTTTCACGATATCGAATGGCCCGATGAACCTCAAGGATAGATTTCCTCTCCTGCTAAACCTCCACAATCCCCATCATGGGGAGACTCTCAGGAAGGCGTGTTCTCCCTACTCGAACTCTAAGTGCCTACAAAGATGACCTATGTAATATTTTTTTCTTCTCTGAGTCGTCTTTATCCACTCACTGATTACCTAAACTTTCTACGTTGTCACCTACACCATCTCTGGGCCCACAATAGATTTCTCACCAATCTTCATCCAGCACAAGGGTGACCAGAAGGGTCTCTCGTATAGGGACTCAAAAGGATTCATGTCGATGGTAGAGTGGTAGTTGTTGTTGTAAGCAAACTCTACCAAGGGCAGGTGATCCACCCAGCTCCAATCGAAGTCTAACACGCAAGCCCTCATCGCATCCTCCTCCTTCATAATATCCATATAGTGAGTATCCTATGGATATTTGATAACACAATACCTCATAGTCAATGTCTCCCAGCTGGGACTCTCTCACACCCTCGAGAAGTGAAGGATTCAACACCATGGACTTCATAAAATTTATACCCTCCTGCTCCACCAGGGTCAGTTATAGGTAAGCTAACTTCACTAAATCCTCATACACTAAGTGAGCCTGAGACTTCTAGATAAGGGTACCTACTACAAAATTTCCCATCCCTATATTATAGACTATCTCAAATTCATAGTCTTATAGGAACTTCAACCAGTGTCGATGTCTTAGGTTCAGGTATATCTATGTGAAGACATACTTGAGACTCTGGTGATCTGAGTAAACCACAAAGCACTTCCCCAGAAGGTAGTGTCTCTACATCCTTAAGAAGAAGACTACAGCTTCCAGATCTATGTAGTGAGTTGCATAGTTCTGATCGTGGGGTCTCAAGTGTCTCAACTCATATGCAATAACTATATATCACTGCATCGACACACATCCAAGCCCTAATCTTGAGGCATCGCAATACACTATGAATTCAACGCCTTCCTATGGTAGTACCAACACTAGAGAAATCATAATCATGAGCCTCAAATTCTTATAGGCCCTCTATAACTTCTCATACTAGGTAAACAAATACCCTTTCCACGTTAGGGTGGTCAAAGTGGTTGTGATTCTGGGGAAGTCTTCCATAAATCTCCAATAGTACCCCACCAAGATAAGAAATCTTTGTAACTCTGAAACACTATTGGGTGGATCCTAAGAAATAAATTAATTGACCTTACTGGGTCCATGACTAAACCATGCTCAGAAATGAAATTCCCTAGAAATTGAGCCTCATGAATGAATAACTGGGACTTCAAGATCTTTTCATAAAGCTGGTTATCTCAAAGAAAATCTAGGACCATACTTAAGTGTTATGTATGATCCTCCTCTAATGTAGAGTAGATGAGAAGGTCATTGATGAATATAAAAAAACCGGTCTATGTATGGTGGGAAGACATGGTTCATCAAATCCATAAATATGATAGGAACATTTGTCACACCCAAATGTGTCACTAGGAACTCATAGTGTCTGTAGAGACATCAGAATGCCAACTTTGGAATATCATCCTCGCGAACCATCAACTTGTGGTAGCCGAACCTAAAATCGATCTTTGAGAACCATCTCATGCCTCGCAACTGGTCAAAGAGGTCATTAATCCTCAACAAGGGGTATGTGTTCTTTATATTGGCCTGGTTTAGGCAATGACAATCCATGCAAATCCAGAAGCTCTTGTCCACCTTTTTCACAAACAACACCGGAGCTTCCTAGGGGGGAACACTGGGTCTAATGAAACCTTACCCTCAAAGGTCCCCCAACTAAAACTGTAGATCTCGTATCTCGGTAGGGGCCATCTGATATGTTGTAGAAGATATTGGACCGGTCATGGGATTAAAATCCTTGAAAAACTCCATCTTCTGCCTCAAAGGTAGTCCCAAAACTTCTTCATGGAAAATGTCCATGTAATCTCCATAACTGAAGGAACCCAGATGCCTAAAGAGCCTACTTCACCAAGGGATATATGTGCTAACTAATTGGCGATGGGATTCAACCTCCTGTTCATAGAACTCATTTTCACCACCATGATATCTCTCTTTCCATAAAAGGATAATCGTGTCCCTTAAGTGCGTATGTATTTGATATGTCTGTGGTGACATTTGATCTATGATCGGACCATGGATAGTCAATCCATACCCAGGATGAAGTCATAGGGTTCAATAATGATGTACAAAAGTTCCCACGTGAACCTCTCTCCACCAAGAGATAACTCGCACTGTCGTTAGATAAAAGATACAGATGAAGCATTCCCTATAGGAACCTTAGGATGAATCTGATGGGATAGTGCCTTAACTGGGAGCACCAGATATCGCACTAGGAGTATGGAGATAAATGAATTACTATAACTTGTGTCTACTAACATAGAAGCAAGATTAGAAAACACACAGATCATACCTCTTATCATCTCATGTGTTGTGGGGTCATAGACATCCATAGTCCGCAGTTATCTACAGCCCCGACCGCCAGCTCCCTAAGCCTAGTGTGGGACACCTAGTGGTGGTGGTGGAAAAATATCATAACATAATCCTCCACATAGAGATCCTCCTACTCCTCTACTAACTCCTCCTCCCTAGGGACCATCCTGTCAATGCCTAGGAGATCCCTGGTCATGGCACAACCTCTATTATGGTGGTTCATAAGCTATCTGCATGTGATGCTCTGCATGTCTAGTTAGGTAGTCTCATGCCTTGTGACCTTTCCCATCACAAGTAAAGAACATCCCCTCTCTAGGTTTCCCTAGTGCTCTATGCTTCCCCTAACCATGTGCTTGATCCTGATCATAGGGAGGTCTCCTGCATCAGGATCCTAAAACCTAGCATCTGCTAGCTATTATAGATGACTCAACTCTATGGTGCCCACTATTGTATCCAACTATCTTGTGTCCCTCAGAAATAAATTTCTCTATCACTAGTGGCAACTCCAACACCCTGACATAGGTGGGGATGCACAAGAGCACCACGCTGGCATAGATCTCTTGGCAGAGTCCCTACTCAAACTTTCGTGCTCAGAAGTAGCTGTCTCGGATCATGTTAAGGGAGTAATGCATAAGGTCTGTAAACCTCTCTACGTACTCATCCACTATCATCCCTCCTCGTTGTAGCTCAAGAATCTTCTGAATTCGGACTGAGCATGAGCAAGAGGGTTAGTACTTCTCAAGGAACTATTACTAAAAGTCGGTCCATGAGAGTGTTGACTCATCATGCATCTATGTAAAGTGGCTCCACCAATGTCCATATGCTCCATGGAAGAGTTTAACTACTAGTGCAGCCACCTGGTCCATCAGGGTCCAAAAAATCCTGAAGATATATACCATTGATTCCTACCAATCCTCTGCTGCCTGAGGGTCTATCTCACGGGGGAACCTCAGAGGCCTCTAGCACTAGACATCATGGAGCGCGCTATGCATGAATGCATCCTCATACTTCTCTATTAGTATGATCTACTACTTGATATGTGGAGGTGCTACTACCTTCCCACCTGGAGGAAGGGGATCGTGGGATAGACCCTAAACTAAGGCCTCGTCACTCATCGGGTCATTGTCATGAAATAGAGCTGGTATCCTGGATGGCTATCATTGTGGATGCATCCTGAAAGTTATCAAGGAGTACAGTGGTCAGATGATTATATATATATATATATATATATATATCAATAACAATTGGGGTCTGACTCAAGGACAATCAAAAAATTAATCCTATATGATATATGTACCATTAATACCTACAACAAATGTCTCAGCATGATGAGTCGACAAGCAGGTAGTCAAGGTCCTAGTGAATGGATTGTCATTCATCACACTATCACTAGATTCCCTAGCCTGAGAACTGCACTTGAGACACTTAGAAACTATTTCCCTAAACCTAACCAAATCCACTTAAAGGGAGTAGTCTGAACAAAATCCTAAGGAATGAAATTTCTCTAATACCAATGTGTCATGACCTGACCAAAGCTATGGATCGAGTCGTAACTACTCAAATCCCGCCTCCATAAGCCAGGGGTGGAGACAAGAGTAAAAGGCATAACTAACTCAGGGAGGCCTTTTCCTAAGTACCTATATGCACACACACAACCATCTCGATGAAGAAGTGTAAAGGAAAAGAATAAAAGATACAACACTGTTATAAAGTAAACCAAGCATTCATGAACCTACAGTAGTGTAAACTAAAAATTAAAGGGGAAAAATACACGCCCAACCAGAAATATGTCCCAACCTAAGAGAGACCTAGAAAAGTAAATATATGGAAGAGAGAACAACTCCTAAATACCAACCTGTGACCGCCGTATGTGGTCCAAGCACCCAGTATCCCTAAGCTCCTCTATAGTCACCGTTGACATGTTTGTCATCTTCATAAGACATGATACATGTGGGTAAAGCCCGTGCAGGGGTGAGTATAAACATAACCAGTAGGATGCCTTGAAAGCTAAAAAGGGAGTAGTAAGAGATATAATAGAAGAGAAAAACTGTAGATAGAACAAGTTACAATGAAAGAGTACAGTTCAAACCAACCAAGAGTGAAAGAAAGATCATCCAAACACAAGGGGATAAACATTGTGAGTATATGAACTAGCCATTGAGTCTTTTCCACCTATAGCAGGAAAGTAGACTCATCCACCCATGAGAATCTAAACACAGAAAGCATGTTTCATACCCCACACATCTTCACCTCTCTTGGGAAAAGAGTAATAAAATCCATGGTTGAATACAGAAGAAGAATATACATATAGGCTCAGTCAAAGAATCCCAAATGAGAGAGTAAGAGGATATCCATCTCACAACTCATCCCAAGAAGAAGAGTAGCCAACTTTTCCAAAAGTCCATCAATGATGCCCAACATCTCACACGTCTATCCAAAAGAAACCATCCAAGTTTAACCATGCCTCTACACTATGTCACACATTCAAGGGTCCACAAACTCGAAGTAGAGGACCCGCTCCCTAGTACGTCAGGAGGTTCCACTCTGATAGTATCCATAAAGGATATGCGCCCATACTGATGGGGGGTTCCACTCTGGTGTCATGAGGACCCGCGCCCTATTCTGATAAGGGGTTCCACTTGGTAGGTAGAGGACCTATTCCCTCAAGCACCGGGAGGGTTCCACTCTAGGTCATTGAGGACCATACCCTATCTGATAGGGGTTCCACTTAGAAGTTGAGGACCCTCACCCTTGTAAAAGAGGGAGTTTAACTCTAGGCCATTTAGGACTCGCGCCCCAGTGCATCATGGGGGTTCCACTCAGAAAGAAGCTGTAGAGGACCTACACCCATGATGACAGGGGGTTCCACTATATAGTAAGCATTAAAAGACCCTCAGCCATGCTGATGGGGGTTCCACTATAAGGATCAAGGACTCCATTGCCCAACTCAACTAGAGCGTACAACTCAGTTGTCTCTGGTGATTCTGCCTAATCATTGTCATCATCGGGCATTACCTTACTAAGAGAAATTTCTAGAACAATCTAGATAATATGAATAAATCCACAATGGAGGAAATCATCATGTTCCACATGAAAAAACAATCATGATTGGCTACTCACGGGAAAATCTCTAAGTTCAAATGAAGTTGATACGGATGATTGAAGTTTCTTGAAAGCGAACTAAGGGGTACACTGTGTGTGAGGGGACCCACACAACATGTGGTCCCGCTCCACCTCATGGTCATGTCCCTAGAAGGAAAACAGCTCCATCCCATGTAGTAGTACATGTCGTGTAGGTGGACTATATAGTGTGTCTCGTCTAACCAGGATCGGGCCCTGTCCTGATCATTATGTCCATGTACCAGACCCCGTGTTTGTGTACCGGACCCCATGTCCATGTACTTGAGTACAAGGTCATGTACCTGGCTGTGTACTTCCACACGATTTCCCACCTATGTGATCCATCACATGGGTTCTCCTCTAGGGAATGGGTACACAGGGTGTAAGAGGACTACACATTGTTTCATCCTTAAATTTTCTGAAACCCTAGTCACTACCGATGAGGGGGATGCATGTCGTGTATTATTCATTGAACACAGTGTGTAGTCAGGATTTTTTCAGAAATCCTAGATGTCTAGATTCATGATCTATTCTTTGAATATGGCTTCACCTCTTTAGTTTTGGGCCATTGTTCATCAGAATTCAGCTTTGTTGGTTCGTTGATGTTTTGTCGCATGAACTGAAATCCACCGTTCCTTCAACACTTGATTTCTTAACCTTAAACCATCGAACCAAAGGTCCAAAACTCATGAACTTCTCATATCTAGCCTTATATCATCAATATGTGCTATGTTTATCAATCTGTCATGGTTTCGGGGGATCGATAGGGCTCGATACTGCCCAAAAATGTTGAACCGGAACTGTGGGGTTCTATCAGGGACAAACATGAAGAAAGAAGTGGGAAAGAACAAGAAAAAAGGGTAAATGATCAATGTCAAGAATTCTTCACCAATAGATCACGAATGGGGATCCTAAGGTTAGAAAACAAATGAAATTAATTGAGATTTTAGTATTTAGGCACATGCAAAGGCTACAAAAGGACACAAATCTAAGAATAGTGATAGATCTACTCAATATATTTAATCAAATGGTTAGAAACACCAAATGATGAGTACTAAATCAATTTTGAGTCAGTTTTTTATGAAGAACGCGTCTGCCAATGATCGAGAGATGTTGTTGCATTCAATGTTTTCTGATCTGATCTAATCTGGAGTTTCGTCGTCTTTTGAGGATATTTTCCAATGAAGGAGGAAGAGATAGTTCTGTAATTATTTCAAGGTTTACGCAGCTAACCCAAGATAATTCAACTTGGCTATATTCTTATTGAGTTATATGTTGCGTTTAAACAAACTAATTAATTAATTTAAAAATTAATTAACTCATTAAATGCACTGCCACTGAGCGAGGATTCTGAACACCCCGTGCTGACTCATTTGATGTCGTGCCTAGGATTAAAATCATGTTCTAGTCTCAACCGTGACTCAGATTTCAGATCCAAGATACTGTTTAAGAGTTATCCTATTTTCTTTGAGGTATCGTGTGCATGCAATATAAAATATATTTAATATTTTTATAAAATTAATTCCGGGAACACCGGGCCTTTGAATCGCATTCCGTTTGAGCACCTAACTCTGCAAAATATATATATAAATATTTCAAAGTCTTTCAAGATAAAAACCGATTCTCTACAACATGATAAACCATCTTACAGAAATCATAAAAATGAGGAATTAATTCATATTCAAAATCAACCTCAATCCTATCACCATTGAAAATGAGGGTGGTATTAATCAAAAAGATTTTCAATGTCTCACCAACCATTGTTGCTCTCACATAATACCCCAACTCACCCTCAATGATATTCTCATATGATTTCAAAGGAACACCAATACAGGATGAAATTCTATTAAGAATTAGAGAATGCAAAAACACCCAACTAAGACCACACATCCTAACCCAAATCTGGGCCTTGGTGTGATTTTGAATGAGAGGGTTAGAATTAATCTCCCAGTGTGAAACCCTAAAGACGCATGGATTGATGTTATAAAAACTGAAGCCCCAATCAATTAAGTGATGACAATATGAAAATATCTCTTATAGATCAAAATAATTTTACAAATGTCAAAGCCCCATATTTGAGACAACTTCGATTTGACATCATCCTTGTTCCAGGGTTTATCGCCTTTTGATAGAATTAGATGACTAACTAAGGAAAATTTGCAAGAATCGAGCATGTCCTTCAGTGCATCCTGGTCTACCATGATTGTGAAATCTCCAATATTCAGATCTAGAGACTCATTGCTCACTTGAGGCACTATTTGTCATAGCATCCCCCTTGTACAAGACCTTCGGGAAGGTGATTCCCTACTTAGAGGGCTGATTAGATTTCAAAAATTGATATGGCCATTCTGTTGTAGCCTCCATGATTGATCATTGGAACACACGAAAAAATTAAGGTCAAAGAGTTAGAGAATTGTCACCATGGTAGAGCGCTTTGAGAAACCCCCATCCTCCGTATATTATTATAAATATATTGGAATAATTTTAAATATATATATATAAATATAGTTATAAATATCTATTTTTATAAATATAACAAACATGCATTTATAATTATATTTATTTATGAATATTTATTTACAAATTTATATTAGTAAATATATTAATTAATAAATATTTCTAAATATATTTTAGGTTCGATCATGGTTCGGGTTTTAAAAATATTACCTGAACCCATCCGGATTAATAAATAGGTAATAATTTTAAATTTAATTTTAATATATATATTTAAATATTTATAAATATATATATTTGTATAAATATATAAATATATATATTTGTATAAATATATAAATATATATATAATTATATAAATAAATAATTATAGTTATATAAATATATAATTATTTAAATTATATAAATTTAGTTATAATTTCAAATATATAATTAATTATATATATATATAGAAATTATTATTTTTTAATGTGTAGCCACCAATTCATCAAACCTCAATCTCATATAATTAAAAAAAATACCATCCGGAAAATTTTACCCTCATGAAGAAAGATGGGGGCGTTTTTATTATGAAAAATGGGAAGTTTTTTTAACGGGTTTTTGAATTTTTTTTAATGGGATAGGGTCCCCATTATTTTTAAAAAGGGGACCCGAGATGCGTGAACAGGGTTCAAACATATCCCTCTACCGCCAAAGATTCATGAACCATATTCACACATCCTTCAGGAAGTGGATGAAGGATGCATGAATGAAGTTCACACATCTCTCTATCGATTTTTATAAAAGGAGACCCCCCCTTCAAATTTCCTTCTTCTATTCTGAAATTTGTTGTGAAGCCCTACAAAATTTCTTTCTCAATAAATATCTGCTGCTTTTAAGAAGGTAAAATTTATATTTACAATTTTAATTGCTTAATTATGATTATTAATTTTATTTTTATGATTTATTTATTTAATTTTTGATGTGTATGAATTAGTGTTTTTGTGTATGATTTATTTTTTTAATATGTATTGATGCATGCATGAATGTGTAAATTACTTTCTTTTGTATGATTTAATTTTTGAATGAGTTATTGTTTGTTGTACGAATTCATATTGAATATTTAGGAAATTTAAATATTTTTTGTCTAAATTGTAAATTATATTTAGGGAAATAATTTATTTTAAATGTATAAGTTTTTAATTAAAATGGCATGTTTAACATATTTATATGTATATAAAATATGTTATTTTTAAAGTAATATTAATTTAAATTATAATATTCTATACACTAGATTAAAAATATAGTAGTTATATTAAATATCATATAAATTTATTAAAAAATATATAGAAAATTATTTTTGTTAATAGTATAAAAAATAGTTTTCTATAAATAATAATTTTTAATTATATTAAGTGTAAATAATTATCATTTGAATTGATAAATTATGAATTATAATTAATTAAATATTGTAAAATTGAAAAATGACATAATATATATATATATAGTTTTATTAAATTGAAAATAACATAAGTGTATATTATTTTAATGGTTTTTATGTAATTGTAAATTATATCACTTTTATTTACTACTAATAATAATTTTAATCAATAAATTGAAATTATATTTAGTATGAATAATTATTATTTCAAGTAATAAACTAGAAAATATATTTACTTATATTTTGGAAAGTAGTCGAATGAAAAAAAACAATATATGTGTGTGTGTGTGTGTGTGTGTGTGTATAATTTTAAAAAATTGAAAATAACATTAGTGCTCAGTATTGTAATGGTTTTTATGTAAGTGTAAATTATATTAGTTTTAATTAAATTTATTTAATGTTATTATTAAATATATATATATACACACATAAAAATTTAGAAGTTAAATTTTTTGGAAAACAGATGTAGATATTTAATACATATTTCATCTAGTAATAGGTTTATATAATATGTAGAACATAATAAGTATATCAAAAAACAAGTTAGGAGTATTGTGTGATGACTGATCTTGAGATGACCAACCTATGCATAATGAAAATTGCATGTATTTTTTTGTGTATTTGGTTATATAATTTGTAATAATTGCATTTTCATTTCCGCATTGATGACCTGCGAGTCGTCTTTCAGTAAGTTTGTAAGGACCTGTGTGTCCTCTTAAAAAAATTTGTGTATTTCATACCCCTATACCCTCTCACATGCATGTGAGTAAATTTGTAATTAAAAGGTGATTGATAAGAGGCATCCCCAAAGAGGCGTCCCCGAAGAGGCATCCCCAAAGAGGCGTCCCTGAAGAAGCATTCAAGAATAGGCGTTCAACTAGAGGCATTTATATTTGAAAGGAGACTGGTGGTTTCTAAAATATTTGATAATAGATACACTAGGAGTCCACCCATAGGTTTTGGTTATTTTATCAGATAATGATAAACTAATCCATAGAAATCCTCAAGATCAATTTATGGTTATTTATCCATAAGTAATAAAAATTTATGAAACATTTTATAAGTGGTATAAATATATATAACGTTATATTAAATTTGATTTGGTAATAATTTCAACATCACTATACCTCAAAATGAAGTCAATTATTCAATCATAAACAATTTAAATAATTTAAAATTTTGATGCAGAATATAATATTTTATTAATTATTATTTTCTAGGTAATCATGTATGTGAAAATTTATTGCAACGGTGAGTCAATTTATACCGAGCAGAGTTTTAGTTATAGTTTTCCACCTACAAGAGTGGAAAATATTCATGGTTTTATGACATTAGATGAAGTTAGAAATAATATTGATAGTCGGATAAAAATGGGGGTTGATCAATCCATTACTTTAATAACATATCAACATCTGCAATATCCTGAATGTTTTTGGCACACTGAGTACCCTCTGGATGATGATGAGGATTGGATGGATGCATATTTATTATTTATGCAATAGTGTGTTAATAGTTTGATGTAATTTTATGTGGTGATTTGTGATATTGATGCGGTGAAACTGATTACTACAAAACCGTGTTTTCTGAGCTCTGTAGAAGTCGATCTTTCACAACAATCTTATTCATTGCCTCCTTCTCATATGAATCATGTGATAGAATCAAATTACGAAGAAGATAATCATAATTTGGAAATAAATATAGATAAAATCCCTTTTTACTACTTATATAGTGAATAAAAGTTTATATGGGGAAGAAGAATCTACTGAGTCATTAGGAGATGATGTGGGTGAGGGTGATGTGGGGAATGAACCTTCTCAGGTTCCTTTGAGAGATAGGCTTCCACAAAAGGGTGATGTGGGGAATGAACCTTCTGAGGTTACTATGAGATACATGAATCCATGTAAGGGGGATGTGGGGAATGATCCTTATGAGGTTCTTATGAGAGCCATTCATCCATGATATCCACCAGTTAGTGGTACTCATCCTACAGTATTGAGTTCCTTGGTTGAAGGAATGTTGCGTGAGCAACAATTTGATTGGGATGTCATTACACTAACTTCTGAATTCCATGGCATTGTAGGGAATATATCTGCATCAAATGATAATTCCATCTATATTGGGTAGGAGTTTGAAAGTAAAATTTCCAAGAAAATGTGATAAAGCAATACCAAATAGAGCGACATTTCACATTTGTGGTTGATGAGTCAAAGAAGACAAAATATCTCATTTATTGTGAAAAATATGGGGAAGAATGTAAATTTTTATTGATGTCAATATATGATAAATTTTTTCACATTGGAAGATTACAAAATTAAAAGGACCACATACTTGTGTGCATCCAAGCTTGTCGCAGGATCACTCTTCACTTGATGTAGAGTTTATATCAACTGTTATTGTTGAGATGATACGAACATGTCAGGATGTTCTCATTTCCCTTGTTCAAGAAATAATTCAACAGCTGTATAACTATAAAATATCCTACAACAAAGTTTGGAATGTAAAACAGAAAGAAATTATAAAAGTGTATGGTGATTGGGATGATTCTAATGCAATGTTTCCATAACTTATGGAATTTTTGTCTCTCAACAATCAGATTGTTTATCATTTGGACATTGTTGAGTATGTTTCCCCCAATCACTGAGTTGATCGATCGAAGTTGAAGTTCAATAGGCTTTTTTGGGCATTTAGGTCATGCATCACTGCTTTTATAAGGCCCCATCCTTAAACATTACTTATTATTGAGTTATTTCAAGAATACAAATTGAGGATCTTTTTAGGTTTAGAGTTTTAGAGAATTAGATCATAAATCATGCTTTATATTCCACATTTAAACAAGATGGTTACATCAAAGACAGTTTTCATTTTTTCCATCAAAGGAAACATATTTAAAGTAAAACATGGATTATTTCTTGACACTTCCTCGACATTATCATCACATCATGTACCTTTCCCTTGACCTATGAAAAACATTTAAAAAACATGGGATGAGCATAACAAGCTTAGTAAGGGATATAAAAATATGGAAAAAAAACATTATTCCATGTATACATAAGAATCAATGAAATCATACTTTACTCATAAAACATAAGTACTTTAACATACCTCATGAAATTATAAGATTTATGAATAACTAACAAAAATCATAAGACATAAAGGTAACTTGATGAATTCATAACATTCTTACGTGGGGAGTAACCCTCATGGTTACGTTTGGAATACCCATCACAGTATATTCCCTAAATCTCTTCGGAGAAACCTTAGCGTTTAAATCCTTCACGTTACCCAATGCATTGGAGAGCTATCTCGGGATCACTCTCCCTTAGTTTATCATGAAACCACCTGATTTCATAAACTATTCCCAAGAACCATAACATATTTGTAACACATAAAACATTCATAAAGGAAAAATAACATTTTCCACATTCCATTCACTGGATATCAATACAACACATTGTTATAATCAAAACAATATCAAAACCATTTTCAATACCAAAATAAATGAAAAGTAAAATATGGTATTTATTTTTCATTAAAAAACATTATGGCTTGTAGATGAAGCCGACAATGAATAATGGTCACGGCGGCGGAGAAGTCATTGTCGCTGCATACATAAGACAAAAACATTCCTTTTGTCCTTTATTAAAACGCTTCGTAGAGAAAAGATTCCCTTTAAATGAAATGAAAATTCAAAAGGGTTTTATACGCCGTATAAAATAAAGTCGTGTATAAATCAAAGGATGCCTCAATAAAAGGAGATTGAGACGAAGTCCCTTACAAAGACAGTATCCTTAGATTAAGGATAAATAAATTATGTAATTATGTGTGACAAATATAAATACACCAAATATAAGTGGATATTAAGTGTAAAACAATCAAAGGTCATTCAAACATAATCATAGAATGACATAATCAATAAGTATAGGTTTAACCCAAAGAATCAAAATTGGGTAAAGAAGTTCCCTTACAGAAATTTGACAGCCTAACGGCGTCACTTTAAAATTCAGAAAATGAGTTGATGAGAGATAAAAAGGGGATATCATCACTTGGAAATAAAATTTATAGCAATAAGGATATATAAGAACATATCCCAACATAAGAAGATGTAAATTAAAAGACCTAACAAAAATAAGTCTTTAAAAAAAAGAGGAGGGTGAAAGGTTCCCTTACCGATTTGGGTAACTTTTGAAATGTACACCCCATGAAAGAAGGGTCATACAATGAAGATGTAAATAACCATAAATTAAATTATATTACACATATAATACAATCATGGTCAGTACATACATCACACAAAATTAAATAGTGTCAAATGTATCATGAATCTCACGAGAATAAAAAGTAAGATAAAAACCCCTTACCTCGTTGTAATCAATCGAGTCGTATGACCAAAAGATAATAAACACCAAATAAATCTCATAATACCATGAATATAAATATATTCATGATAATAAATATGAAATGGAAGTAAAAAATACACCACATGCAATAAATAAGTGGCAAACAATGGAAATATCACAGAATTAAAAGTGAGATAAGAAATCTCTTACGAAAATTCGGCAGCCTAACGGCACCACTTAAAACTTCCAAAAATGGATTAATGAGATCAAATAGGGTCTCTCATCATATGAACATAATAATTACAGTAATAGTAATATAAAATAACATCCCCAAATATAATAAAGATGCGCTTAAATGAAATGACAAAAAAGAGAGTACTTAAAAAGAAAGAGAGAGGTAGGATCCCCTACCTCGAGTCCGATTTGTCTTGTTCGTTTCTTTATATTCCTGAATAATAAACTTTATTCAATTTATAATTTCTTAAGAACATACTTTAAATTTTATTATTCAATTCATATCACATATTATCATGTTATAATAATTAGATTATTATGTTAGTTCATATCAGACGTTTTCGTCGATGTTCGGTACGAGTCAAAAATGAACTTGTTTGAAAAGAATTATCCATGTAGTTATAAGTACATCATCTCCGGAATAGTATTAATGATTTAAATATCATATATATCCAGTATATTTTCATTTTATACTATTCCATAACATTTGGAGATAAAAAATGAAATGCATTGTTCATGGAGACGGTAGGTCGTACGTACGCATGAACGCTACTTTCATTTCTTTGTCATATTAATGGAATTAAAACTAAATGAGATATATATATATTATAATTCCATTATAATATATATGTTATATAGGTCATATAAGTTCATTAATTTCATTATTTATACATTCCATGTATTGCATGAACGAGTCACATCACTTGAGAGGGCAATAGTCCACACTTCCTCAAATGAAATTATCGCAATTACACGACATGAAAAGCATAATGATATGATTTAAACATAAAATACAGAAGCATATAGAAAAAATAAATACCATATATATCATATATAAATATATTTCAATCATAATGGCCACCATGAAATGTGTTAAGAGAAGATTGAACAATCATCATTTAATGAGGCAGCGATTCACCACCCACAGAAACAGTAGGTTCTTTAACCATTAGACGGAGGTGTGTGTATGTGTAAATCAAATACTTATCATAAAAACATCCTAATATATTGAGTATACTGGTGTTATTATTATATTCAAATAATAATAAGATAGTGGTGAGTGAAGAAAGAAAATAAAAGAAAGAAACTTGAGAGAAGACATTACCTCTAAATCGGGTAACTCTTTTTGATTTGAGCCAAAGGCTTCCTTGGAAAGACTTTTGCCCAAAGTGAGGATTCTAGGAGGAAGATAAGAATTTGGAGAGATAATATGAGCATAGTTTGGACGATCCAAGGGCTTGAGAGGTGTGGGTAAGGGGGTAGAGGTGGGGGCCTTTTATAAGAGGGAGGAGGGGCACTCTTGGAAAGTCATGAAATATTAATTTATTATAAAATGTTTTTCAAATTATAATGGTTCCAAAATGATATATTTCTAGGATAATAGGATAAGGGGTATAAATACACTCAAACAATAGGATTTAGACAAGTAGATGTCATAGAATTAACCTTATCTTTTCATTTTAACCCTTAGTTAAAATTTATAATTCTTACCACGTCTTTTTTTATTTTCAAACTATAAGGTCATAATAATTACTTTAAAATACCAATAGTCCCATAATTGAATAAATAATTATATTATTAATATATTATATTTCATTTGTAATAATATTATATTTTTTGGACTTTTAAATCATTTAATAAAATAACATTTGTTTTAAAAACTCACTTATGCTAATTTCGACACTATTTGGTAGTTGACTTTTGATAAAGGCATAAAAGCTTTATTCCTTCGAAATAAAATCATTACCATATATTTTACAAGTCATACTTATCTATAAAATTCGTGGATAGCATCCCAAGTTTCAAAAAAAATTATTTTAACACTTATAATATCATATATTTAAATCTTTCATTAATGAGGTAATAACTGCATCATCATTGTGTCATAAATAAATTTATTTATTTAATGTCTAAAAATTCTAAATAAAATACCATGATGTATTAAATCGTTTTAGATTTAAAATGACTATTTATAGTCAAAGATATCATTTATATAAACAAAATTAAAAAAAAATTACTTAGGTATTATATACTTTTATTATATTTCCCTTTCTTTAAAAATAATATGATAAAATGTCACTATCACATAAAAGTGATTCCATGGGGTCTCAAAGTTGCCAAAAGGAATCTCATGGTTGGCCATGACTCAAAAAATAGCATTAATACACGTGGATGGTTAATTTTATATTATTATAACATTATTTTGTTTACCCCTTTTTACGTGATTTACTAATTGATCACTGTAATTAAAAATAATTATTGTAATTACTATTCATCATGTCAAAAAACAAAAGAGTCTTAATTACATAATTTGGACCTTATGATTCCAAATATGGAATCCATTTTACCAAATTACAAACACATAAATTGCAGTAATTAATTTAAAAATAATTCTCATTGTCAAAACCAAAGACGGGTTTTTAAGAAGTAAATTTTATCAAAAGATTGACTCGTTTTTACATCCAATTTGAAAGTGAAATCACTTCCAATGAACAACATTGTATTAAGTGATAAAAAATATAATTAAATTACACTTTAAAACCAATTAAAATTACAATCTAACTATATAAATAAATTAGATGAAAAAGCAGTTTTGAAGTAAAATGCAATTTTTTTCACTATTCCTTAAAAATGAACATTTGTCAGAAAAATACCAAAAATTTATCCAAAGTAAATTTTATATTCCAAATTCAAAAATGATGTCCATTTTACCAAATTAAAAACAAATAATTTGCATTAATTAATTTTATAATTAATTCACGTTGTCAAAACAAATAGCGTGTTTTTAATAAACAATATCTATCAAAAGATTGACACTTGTTTATATTCAATTTCAAAGTGAAATTAATTACAATGACCACCATTGGATTAAATGGTAAAAATATATTTTAATTACACTTTAAACCCAATTAAAAATATAATCTAACCATATAAATAAATTATATTAAAAGGAGGTTTTGAATTAAAATACAACATTTTTCACTATTCACTAAAAAATTTACTTTATCGAAAAAAATAACAAAAAATTACACAAAGTAAATTTTTATGTCTTGATTCTAAATTAGGATTTTATTTTTTCAAATATAACATATAAAATTTTCAAAAAGTAGATTTAAAAAGGGTTTACCATCAAAAGGCGGTAAAACAATCTTTTGAAAATATTAGAGTATTCTATGCTTAAGATTGAATTTATTCTCATTTTAAGCCTTTAAAACACTATATAATTCATAAATAGACATATATATGAAAATATATTATTCTTTACTTACTTGGAATGTTACATCATTCCCCCCTTTTAGGAATTGCGTCCTTGCAATTTTAAAATTGGGCTCAGAAACTTCATTGAAAGCCCCACATCGGAAAAGGAGTCAATAAAACCATCACTTTAAAAGAAATAAAGAGAAGTACAAAGATCACCCGAGACAAAAGATACTAGGATTACATGAAAACATGGATATGGAGGATAAAACAAACCATCAAGTTCTGATGGAGAGTGATAGAAAACATGTCTAGGAGAAAGTTAACCACTATAAAATCACAAACTTGTGATGGGTTAAATGGTATTTGATTCCCCAGTAGGAAAAGTTAACAGAAAACGTTTTTGTTTTAAGTTAATTTTCATTGAGTAATTTAGTTATGGGCTTAACTAAAACATAAGTAAACATACTTACTTGTCATGTAAATTTTCATCTCTTACTAAATTTCTAACACAAACTCATATTTTCTCCAAAAGATGAGTATTTAGGATGACTTGTTCACATTAAGAACGCTATAATAAACTTCTAGAGAATCACCTAATCCACAAAAGAGAGCTATATATTTACCATGTCTTTAGACCAAACCAAAATGGTTATTACAAGATCAGATAATCCCCAAAAAGGAAAATCTTTTACAAAAAGAAAAACTACTCTTAATCTTCAAAATTTGTCCAACAAAACCCAAAGTTCATCAAAGACCATTCAATAAACAGCTATCCATAAAATTCTTCAAAGTACTCCAAACTAAGATTGAAACCCAAATCTCTAAAGGATTTAATCACATAGTCTTCCAAGGTAAATCTTAACATTTATCTCCAAAAAACATCAGTTACTCTTAAAGTGTCATACTGAAAAGTAATTAACCTAATCACATATCCTCCATGATAGGTTAATAACTTCCATAGATAACCCAAAATCAATTTATTCCTGATTCATAAGATCATCTAACTAAAAATAATTAGTCATACTCACCAGGGACTTCACGTAGTCCAGTGGTAGGCAATAAATCTCAGTCACACTTTGGTTGTGTGTTCGATTCACACAGCTTCGTCTGACGCGACGGGTTGTCACACGGTCTGTGTGTTGTCCTTTTTCCAAAACTATATAATTCTTAAAACATTCCCCAAAAAGAGATAAAATCTTCAAAAATAACCATAACATAATTTAACCTCAATTTATATCATGCCTTTCATTTTCCATCATAGCATATAGTAACCTATAATTACCTCAAAAGTAAGGACCATATAAACCCTAATGGTTACCTTTATAATTATTACCTGAACTTCCACATCGAGTTGGTTCTCTCGTACATGATGCATTAGATAACTCATCAAGGTTCAAGTGGTTAATCATGACTTCTGATAGTTGGTTTAGAATAACCACAAGGGTTCTCATTGCAGCTCCCATATCATTCAGTTGTTCTTTCAGAAAACCATCACAGTTTTCTTCACATCCACTATTACTTTGGTGCCTGCTAGATCCATCCATTTACTAAAACCAAAAAGGTCAGTGTGAGTATATCATTAGAATCATCATATAATATCTTATGAGGGGGGGTAAATACTAAGATATAATTATTCATGTTATCTTAAACTCATCCACATTATCTAAAATTATGACTCTTTATGAAATCCTAACCATTATGCTAATGTCACTTATGCTTAAAGAATAACCTAACCTATAAAGTTATCTAAACCTCCCTCTGATACCAACTATAAGGCCCCAACCTTAAAAATTACTTATTCTTGAGTTATTTCAAGAATAAAAATTGAGGATCTTTTCAGGTTTAGAGTTTTAGAGAATTAGATCATAAATCATGTTTTACATTCCACATTTAAACAAGGTGGTTACATCAAAGACAGTATTCATTTTTTTCTATCAAAGGAAACATATTTAAAGTAAAACATGTATTCTTTCTTGACACTTCCTCGACACTATAATCACATCATGTACCTTTCCCTTGACCTATGAAAAACATTTCAAAAACTTGGGATGATCATAACAAGCTTAGTAAGGGATATAAAAATATGGAAAGAAAACATTAGACCATGTATACATAAGAATCAATGAAATCATACTTTACTCATAAAACATAATTACTTTAACATAACTCATTAAATCATAAGATATATGAATAACTCATAGAAATCATAAGAAATAAAGGTAACTTGAGGCATTCATAACATTCTTACGTAGGGAGTAACCCTCATGGTTACGTTTGGAATACTCATCATAGTATATTCCCTAAATCTCTTCGGAGAAACCTTAGAATTTAACTCTTTCACGTTACCCAATGCATTGGAGAGCTATCTCGGGCTCACATGCCCTTAGTTTATCATGGAACCACCCGATTTCATAAACTACACCCAAGAGCCATAACATATTTGTAACACATAAAACATTCATAAAGGAAAAATAACATTTTCCACATTCCATTCACAGGATATCAATACAACAAATTGTTATAATCAAAATAATATCAAAACCATTTTCAATACCAAAATAAATGAAAAGTAAAATATGGTATTTATTTTTCATTAATAATATTATGGCTTGTAGAGGAAGCCGACAATCAATAATAGTCACGACGGTGGAGAAGTCATTGTCATCGCATACGTAAGACAAAAACATTCCTTTTGTCCTTTAGTAAAACGCTTCGTAGAGAAAAGATTCCCTTTGAATGAAATGAAAAGTAAAAAGGGTTTTATACTCTATATAAAAGAAAGTCATGTATAAATCAAATGATGCCTCAATAAAAGGAGATTGAGACGAAGTTCCTTATAAAGACGGTATCATTAGATTAAGGATAAATCAATTATGTAATTATGTGTGAAAAATATAAATACACCCAATATAAGTGGATATTAAGTGTAAAACAATAAGAGTTCATTCACACATATTCATAGAACGACATAATCAAGAAGTATAGGTTTAACCCAAAGAATCGAAATTGGGTAAAGAAGTTCCCTTACAGAAATTTGACAGCCTAACGGCGTCACTTTAAAATTTAGAAAATGAGTTAATGAGAGATAAAAAGGGGATCTCATCACTTGGACATAAAATTTACAGCAATAAGGATATATAAGAACATATCCCAACATAAGAAGATTTAAATTAAAAGACCTAACAAAAAGAAGTCCTTTTAAAAAAAAGAGGAGGGTGAAAGGTTCCCTTACCGATTTGGGTAACTTTCGAAACGTACACCCCATGAAAGAAGGGTCATACAATGAAGATGTAAATACCCCTAAATTAAATTATATTACATAGAGAATAAAATAATGGGAAGTACATACACCACACAAAAGGAAATATTGGAAAATGTATCATGAATCTCACGGGAATAAAAAGTGAGATAAAAAACCCCTTACCTCGTTGTAATCAATCGAGTCGTAAGACCAAAAGATAATAAACACCAAATGAATACCATAATACCATGAATATAAATAGAATCATGATAATACATATGAAATGGAAGTATACAATACACCACATGAAATAAATAAGTGGCGAACAATGGAAATCTCACGGAATTAAAAGTGAGATAAGAAATCCCTTATGAAAATTTGGCAGCCTAACGACGCCACTTAAAACTTACAAAAATGGATTGATGAGATCAAATAAGGTTTCTCATCATATTAACATAATAAGTACAGTAAGAGGAATATAAAATAACATCCCCCAACATAAGAGAGAGGAGCTTAAAATAAATGACATAAAAGAGAGTACTTAAAAAGAAAGAGAGAGGTAGGATCCCCTACCTCGAGTCTGACTTGTTTTGTTCGTTTCTTTATATTCCTAAATAATAAGCTTTGGTCAATTTATAATTTCTTAAGAACATAATTTAATGTTTATTATAAAATTAATATCACATATTATCATGTTATAATAATTAGATTATTATGTTAGTTCATATCAGACGTTTTCGTCGATGTTCGGTACATGAGTCAAAAATGAACTTGTTTGAAAAGAATTATCCATGTAGTTATAAGTACATCATATCCAGAATAGTATTAATGATTTAAATATCATATATATCCAGTATATTTTTATTTTATACTATTCCATAACATTTGGAGATAAAAAATGAAATGCACCGTTCATGGAGATGGTAGGTCGTACGTACGCATGAACGCTACTTTCATTTCTTTGTCATATTAATGGAATTAAAACTAAATGAGAGATATATATATTATAATTCCAGTATAATATATATGTTATATAGGTCACATAAGTTCATTAATTTCATTCTTTATACATTCCATGTATTGCATTAATGATTCACATCACTTGAGGGGGAGGTAGTCCACACTTCCTCAAATGAAATTATCACAATTACACGACATCAAAAGCATAATGATATGATTTAAACATAAAATACAGAAGAATATAGAAAACATAAATACCATATATATCATATATAAATATAGTTCCATCATAATAGCCACCATGAAAGGTGTTAATAGAAGATTGAACAATCATCGTTTCATGAGGCAGTAATTCGCCACCCACAGAAACAGTATGTTCTATAACCATTAGACGGATGTGTGTGTATGTGTAAATAAAATACTTCTCATAACAACATCCTATTATATTGAAGATACTGGTGTTATTATGGGATTCAAATAATAAGAAGATAGTGGTGAGTGAAGAAGGAAAATAAAAGAAAGAAACTCAAGAGAAGACATTACCTCTAAATCGGGTAACTCTTTTTGATTTGAGCCAAAGGCTTCCTTGGAAAGACTTCTGCCCAAAGTAAGGCTTCTAGGAGTAAGAGATGGATGTGGAGAGATAATATGAGTAGAGTTTGGACAAGCCAAGGGCTTAAGAGGTGGGGGTAAGGGGGTAGAGGTGGGGGCCTTTTATAAGAGGGAGGAGGGGCACTCTTGGAAAGTCATGAAATATTAATTTATTATAAAATGTTTTTCAAATTAGAATGGTTCCAAAATGATATATTTAGAGTATAAGAGGATACTTGGTAGAAATACACTCAACCAATAGTATTTAGACAAGTGGAGGTCATAGAATTCACCTTATCTTTTCATTTTAACCCTTAGTTAAAATTAATAATTCTTACCATGCCTTTTTTTATTTTCAAACTATAAGGTCATAATAATTAATTTAAAATACCAATACTCCCATAATTGAATCAATAATTACATTAGTAATATATTATATGTCATTTGGAAGAATATTAGATTTTTTTGTACTTTTATACCATTTAATAAAATAACATTTGTTTTAAAAACTCACTTATGCCAATTTCGACACTATTTGGTAGTTGACTTTTGATAAAGGCATAGAAGATTTATTCCTTCGAAATAAAAGCATTAACATATATTTTACATGTCATAATTATCTATAAATTTCGTGTATAGCATCCCAAGTTTCAAAACAAAATTATTTTAACACTTATAATATCATATATTTAAATCTTTCATTAATGAGGTAATAACTGCATCATCATTGTGTCATAAATAAATTTATTTATTTAATGTCTAAAAATTCTAAATAAAATACCATGATGTAGGAAATATTTTTAGCTTTAAAATGAATATTTATTTTTAAAGATATCATTTATATAAACAAAATTAAAATTGTTTTACTTAGGTATTACATACTTTTATTATATTTCCCTTTCTTTAAAAATAATATGATAAAAGGTCACTATCACACAAAAGTGATTCCATGGGGTCCCAAAGTTGGAACAAGGCATCTCATGGTCTGACATGAATCAAAAAATAGCATTAAGAGACATGGATGGGTAATTTTATATTATTATAACATTATTTTGTTTACCCCTTTTTACACGATTTACTAATTAATCACTGTAATTAAAAATAATTACTGTAATTACTATTCATCAAGTCAAAAACAAAAGAGTCTTAATTACATAATTTGGACCTTCTTATTCCAAATATGGAATCCATTTTACCAAATTCCAAACACATAAATTGTAGTAATTAATTTAAAAATAATTCTCGTTGTCAAAACCAAAGACGGGTTTTTAAGAAGTAAAATTTATCAAAAGATTGACTCGTTTTTACATCCAATTTGAATGTGAAATCACTTCCAATGAACAAAATTGTATTAAGTGATAAAAACATAATTCAATTAAACTTTAAAACCAATTAAATTGATAATCTAACTATATAAATAAATTAGAAGAAAAAGTAGTTTTGAAGTAAAATGCCATATTTTTCACTATTCCTTAAAAATGAACATTTGTCAGAAAAATACCAAAAATTTATCCAAAGTAAATTTGATATTCCAAATTTAAAAATGATTTCCATTTTACCAAATTCAAAACATAGAAGTTTCATTAATTAATTTTATAATTAATTCCCACGGTCAAAACAAATAGCGTGTTTTTAAGAAACAATATCTATCAAAAATTGACACTTGTTTATGTCCAATTTCAAAGTGAAATTAATTTCAATGACCATAATTGGATTAAATGGTAAAAATATATTTTAATTACACTTTAAATCCAATTAAAAAGATAATATAACCATATAAATAAATTATATTAAAAGGAGGTTTTGAATTAAAATACAACATTTTTCACTATTCACTAAAAAAATGAACTTTATCGAAAAAAATAACAAAAAATTACACAAAGTAAATTTTGATGTCTTGGTTCTAAAGAAGGATTTTATTTTGTGAAATATAACATATAAAATTTTCAAAAAGTAGATTTAAAAAGGGTTCTCCATCAAAAGGCGGTAAAACAATCTTTTAAAAATATTAGAGTATTCTATGCTTAAGATTGGATTTATTCTCATTTTAAGCCTCTAAAAAACTATCTAATTCATAAATAGACACAGATATGAAAATCTATTATTCTTTACTTAGGATGTTACAGTTTTTTCCTACTGTAAACAATACATTCAGATCGATGGAACTTTCCTTTATGGAAACTATATAGGTGTTCTACTCATTGCTTCCACTCAGGATGGTAATCATGCTCCTCTACCACTTGCATTATCTATTATTGAAAAGGAGAATTTTGAATACTGGAGCTGGTTTTTGGCATGTGTACGCATTCATGTCACACAAAACCAGGGCGTGTGTCAGTTATCTAATCGTCATCGAGCGATTATATAAGCGGTAAATAATGATGGGGTTTCATTTGATAAACTGAATGATTATCTGTTAGGTCCACTGGGCTAGATACCCTGAGAGGGGGGTGAATCAGGGTATGACAGGTTAAAATGATTGCCCATTTTGATCTTGTTTTGATGTTAGAAAAAACCCTCTTCTCTCTCCTTCCCGATGCAGAGTATGAAAAAACCTTGAAGCATACACAAGACACAGCGATTTTTACTTGGTTCACTCTCACTGGGCTACGTCCAAGGACCATACACTGGCAGTGTGCCGATGTACCAATTCCACTATAAGCGCACTGTTGTTTACAAGTTCGAAGCATACTCACTATCCCTCCTGGTTTACAACCACTCACAATTTGAGAACTCACTGCTCTCTCAACCGAAGTGAGTTCACTGCTTCTTCAGAAGACTCACTCATAGTTTATAAACATGTAGGTCTCTTCATTACCACTAATGAATGCATCCTCTACTATATGTATATGCTCAATTAATTTCCAAGTTTCATCCACTGATGAATACCCCTTTTCCCCTGAACACTGAGAAACAACCTTTGGAAAGTACCTTCACAAAGCACCCTACTTCGCGAGGCTCCCGATTTCGCGAAGCTCAAACAAGCCTTCACGAAGCTCATGCCTTTTCACGAATCACTCTTGTGAAGAACTCTCACGAAGCTCAAGTCATCACAGAGCGACTTCCCTCACAAAGCTCACTGAGCCAACACAGAGCTCACAACTTTCATGGAGTTAGATTAGCCGTTGTGAAGCACTTCTTTCACGAAGCACACTGCCTTCGCGAACCACCTTTGTGGGCTGAGAGAAAAAAAATCTTTGAAAACTCTCTACTTCTCTCGAGGGGGTTGAGGCCTATTTATAGGAGATTCCACTGACCCTCGAACCTTCCGCGTGAAGTCAACGCCACGTCAGCTCAAATCGTGAAGCTCCGAAGTTCCCACCGAAATTCTCTCAGAATCGCGAAGCACCACGGTAATTTTATGATCGTAGAGCTCGTCGTAATCGTGGAGCATCCCGTAAATTCCTTCGCGCCTGCGCCGTGAAGCTCCCTCACAAAGCCCTTCACCGTCGCGATGTGCTTCAACCTCTACCATTCGCGAAGCTCATCGTAACTGTGAAGAATCATCGTCAACATTCTTCAGGTCTTCGCGAAATCCAAACCATGAAGTCTATCTTAGAAAAATTCATGCATTTTCCATATTTAAATTAGATCTTCAAGGAAATCCTATTTTTACGATGCTCACCAAACTCCAAATTTTGGACCCCAAAAATTTGGTAAACACTGGAAAACGGCGCCACCTTGTATCTGTTCTTTTATACCGCCTCCAGATCGTCCATTCCTTTTCCATGGTTCTTTGTCAACATTGATTGTCAAAAAAATCTCTGGAACTCAACAATTCACCATGGAAACATGCTTTGTCAACAAATACAATCAACCCAAAAATGATTCAATGTTACCTTGAGGGATTTTTGCCCAACATTATCATCGATATTTCATTAGACATATTTCAAGTAATGTTCATAAACATTTTAGATATGAGGCAATAAATAAGGTGATCCTCAAGTTGGGTATGTTTTTCTAAACTTACTTTTTTCACAGAAAATTTAATATCCTTTTTAATACATTATTCTCTTATGGTTTCGACATATGAGCACCAATAAGAAAAGTTTGATCGAAATATTGAAGAGATTCGACATGCTAATTAAGATGTGTAATATATGATGCATATTTCTAAGGAAAAATGGTCATTAGAATATGATGGTGGCATGAGATATGGACTTATGACCACTAATATAGTGGAGTTCATAAATGGGGTCCTCAAGGGTGTGCACAAACTCCCGATCACAGGGTTAGTGCAAGAGACTTTTTATAGATGTGTGCACTACATTGTTGACTGGTCCCAAAAGGCCTATCAGAGGATGGAAAACGAAATGCATTTTTCTCAGCATTTTCAAAGTGATGTTGATCAGATACTAAATAAGGATTCAATATGGAGTGTTGTAGCCTTAGATAGTAAAAAGAGGAGCTTTCATGTAAGATATTTCTACGATCGGGCTACATGCACCAGTGGTCGAGTGCTTAGGGTGATGCTGGATAATAGGTATTGTGATAGCAAAAACTTTCAGGCATTGAGATATCCATGTGCAGATGTTATTGCAGCTTGTGCTTTGGTAAATATATCATGGGATCCCTATGTTGACCCTATGTATCACATGAGCACTTTGGTTAACTGTTATAGTTCATATTAGATGCATGTTTGTGACTTCCATTCTATCCCATTACCTGTTGATCAGCCAACTATCATCCCTATATTTTCAGGTTTCGTAAGTTGGTTTTGTTTTCATTTATTTTTGTTCAATTTCTATCGTTTTTTAAATTACTGGCTTCATAATACTAGGTTACGGCCCCGAGGAAGACCAAAGTCAACTTGAATCAGAAATGAGATGGATTGGCCTCGGCAATGGGGAAGGGGACCACAATGCAGTATTTGTCACGCAATAGGACATACTCGTAAGAGATATCCCCAAGTGGTAGGAAAGATCTCCACATCTCGTCATCCATGATCGAGTTTGAGTATTTTATCATGAATGTGTGTATATTTTTTGTATGTGGACGTTTTAGTAATGAATCCTTTTATTTCTGACTTGCTCTATTTCGAATATGTTTCAAGTTTGTTTTGTCTCATATCTGGATTCTATCCTAAAGAGTCACTACTGGAAAAATGGCCTATACCCAGGGTTCAAAACCGTGGGTATAGCCCCCAAAATCGTGGGTATAGCCTATACCCACGTTTTTGGGAACCGTGGGCTGGAATGGCGTCGGTATAGGGGTCTCAGCCTATACCCACGGTTCTCTCAAAACCGTGGGTATAGGGGCGTCACATGTGGCACACGGGCTATCCCAGTGTGGCACACAACAGACCCCACGGACCGTGGGGAATTTAAATTCAAAAAACTCACCCATGAGGTTTCGAACCCAGGACTCCCAATAACCATTGCAACCGCGCCACCAACCAAGATGGACTTTTTATCTGTTATATGTACATATATCTGCTTATATATATTAATATTTGATATTTAAATTCAAAAAAGGAGACAACGGGTTTCGAACCCGGAACTAGCACTAAGACTCGCAATCGCGCCACCAATTGAGCTGGAATTTTTATCTATAATATAAACATATATCTGCTTATATATATTAATATTTGGTATTGAAATTCAAAAAAAGTGCCTGTGGGGTTTCGAACCCGCACCTCACACAGGACCTCATGACCGCGCCTAACCGACGGACCAACCGAGCTAATTCATTTTTGAAGTTTTATATTTATATGTATATAAATATATTAATCTAAACTGTGAAAAAATGTATTCCCGCAAAATTTTTTCCTGTCCCGCCTAATTTTATTTCCCTGCCATAACGCGGGAAAGCTATACCCACGGTTCTGGAGAACCGTGGGTATAGGTCTTCAAAAAAACCGCAATACCTACGGTTTTCAAGAACCGTCGGTATAGGTCTTCGAAAAATACCCTATACCCACGGTTTTTGGCACAACCGTGGGTATAGGTGGCCTATACCCACGATTTTGGAAAACTGTGGGTATAGGGTCACCTACTATCCCTATACCCAAGGTTTTGGAAAACCGTGGGTATAGGGGTACCCTATACCCACGGTTTTTTGCAAAACCGTGGGTATAGACCTGTTTTCCAGTAGTGAGTTTTTTAATCCTATAACTATTAAAAAATAAACATACAAGGAAAATGAATATATCATGCTTCCACATGTTCAAAGTGGGTTTTTCATCACTACTAAATTATATAAAAAAATTATAATAAATTAAACTTTATTGGAGATCAGTAAAATAAAAAATTCATAACCTAAACCAACAACATAACCCACGTATATTTTGTACCTTATTTTTCTTGCTGTAGATTTTTTTAATAAAAGTTTATAATTTTTATTGAATTCGCTATAAAAAGTAATGATGATATCATTTGTACAGATGGAATATTTTCCATTGCTCACATCTCTGGCTACTCATGTATCACGGCTGGTTTTAGAGGGACATCATATGCCTCCTCGGAGTGTATGTAAATCTTATCATTTCCATCATGTCGCACTGCCTCCTGTTATCATCCCTCATTTTCATCGTGCTGGATTCTATGGTGTAGCGATGTGCGCCTTCACCTTTGTCGATCATCAGCTCATTATTGATCTTATAGAGAGATGGTGTCCAGAGTCACATATGTTCCATTTTAGAGAGGGGGAGATGACTATTACCCTACAGGATGTATCCATTATGTTGGGCCTCCCCATTGACGGTGAGGATCTGATTGGCCGAGTTGAAGCATATTGGTTCGAGGTTGTTTATAGAATACTGGGCATAAAGGTTCATGATGACGGAAGGTCCATCGTCGGTGGTAGATTACGCATGCCCTGGTTAGACCATCACTTCGCACACCTAGTAGAGGATACTGAAGAGATCATCATGCTGCAATTTTCATGTGTATATATTTTGAGGGTGATCGGTGGCACGCTTTTTGTTGATCACTCAACTACTTTTGTACATCTGATGTATTTACCTCTTCTAGAGGATTTGGACCATGCATGTCAGTATAGCTGGGGGTTTACGTATCTAGCATATACATACAGAGCTCTATACAGTGCTTGTCACATCGATAACATGCAGATCTCACAGGATGTGTTGTTCTTCTACAGATATGGTTATTGGAGCACATCCCTTGTTTAGATCCACATGCCTATGCGCCATTGTCTGCCGATATTGTAGAAGAGGCTCCACGTGGACGATAGTATGTTATTCCTTCCTTATAATATCTAACTTAATTGTATATCTTTCTATTATGAAATGTAAGTATAGCAATGTTGTCTACAGGTGAAGTCAGGCACATCGACATTCAAATTCTTCCAGACACGACATTCATGCCTACAGACTTATGTTGGACATCCTTCGACGAGATGATGTAAGTGATTATTATTTATAATGTTAAATCTTTATTCTTTACTGTACATTTATTCATTTATTAAGTGATTATTCATTTTTTTTCTTTCAGATTACATGGATGATGTATATAGATGATATCATCTAGAGTCTTCCACCATATTGTACGGCAATGATTGCTACTGGCTCCTGCATGGTTCCATTGATTCATTTTCATATAGTCGAGTGGCATTATACCGACAGAGTTATGAGGCAGTTCTGACTCCTTCAGCATATTCCTAGCCCGCCCAGTCAGTTAGCTTCACTGCATTCCCTGAAAATGTCAGGGAAGAGGGACTTTGATTGGAGGAGATATCATGCCACATATATTGATTTATGGGATAGACGAAAGGAGTTCCGGTTATGAGGGGCAAGGACAATACATTTTCATTTGTTTGATCAGCCGGATTATGCATCCTGGTACTTCAGGTCCCCAGTCGATTTCTGACATGACATCCATGCCTACAGACTTATGTTGGATATCCTTCAACAAGAGAATATAAGTGATTATTATTTATATTGTTAAATCTTTATTCTTTACTGTACATCTCTTAATTTATTAAGTTATTATTCATTTTTTTTTCTTTCAGATTACATGGATGTCATATACATATGATATCATCAAGAGTCTTCTACCATATTGTACGGCAATGTTTGCTACCGGCTCCTGCATGGTTCCATTGATTCATTTTCATATAGTCGAGTGGCATTAGACTGACAGAGTTATGAGGCAATTCAGATTCCTTCAGCTTATTACTAACCCGCCCAGTCAGTTAGCTTCACTGTATTCCCTGAAGATGTTAGAGAAGAGGGACTTTGATTGGAGGAGATATCATGCCACATATATTGATTTATGGGACAGACAATAGTAGTTTTGGTTACGAGGGGCGAGGACAATACATTTTCATTTGTGCGATCAGCCGGATTATGCATCCTGGTACTTCAGGTCCCCAGTCAGATTTTTGACACGACACGAACGGGGCTTTCATGAGTTGGTATACATTCTTCCTTCCACTCTTCAACAAATTTTTTATTAACATTACTTAACAGCAGAATTTGTTTTCGATGGATACTCCTATCAGTCATCTACTTCACATGTCTGATCCAGTAGAGAGAGGCGCATTTGACCAAACATATTTTCACAACGCTTTGGTAGAGTTTCTTCCTTCGATTAACTAGATTTATCATGGCATTTTCTTTGATCCACCACATGATGGTGAGGGTGCAGAGCCTGTTGTGCCTGATCTAGATGTACCAGGAGGTGACGACCCTATTATAGATGTTGTTGATCCATAATAGGAGGGTGTTTATCATGATCAGCCAGATGTTGTTGTTCCACAGGAGGGTGTTCGGCATGATCAATTAGATGCTCCTCTAGCTTCCCAGTCACAACTAGAGGCAAATATAGACGTTGAATGGGTTGATCTAGATGCTTTATTACTCCCTAATATGAAGACATCCGCATCACAGGATCCATCTTCTTCACATGTTGGCGAGAGTTCCAGCCAGTATTCACTATATCCTTAGAGGCAGGACAGAGTACATGTGTTGAGACTGTACATTCACCGCTTGTCACACAGGAGGATGTGGAGGTGGCTGTTGCTGATGATATACATGAGCAGCATACGCCAGAGCGGAGACATAGACATACACGTTGTGGACGCATCCAGTATACGCCTGACTATAGGACCGAGGAGCATCCACAACACAGGTGTAGATTAGGTTGATATTACATTTATGATACATGTTGTATGTGTCTTACTGTTCTAATTTATAGAGTTTTGTTCATTGTTCTAATAAGTGCCTTAGTATTATCATATTATATACCAAAATCAATAATTTTGCTTCTAATATTCATAATAATACTTAGTATTATTATCTTTATATGTATAATAAATAATATTCTTAATTTTATTAATAATATTAATAATATTACTTAATTTGAATTCAAAAAGAATCTGGAAGAAAAGATATGTGAACTTGAATAAATCTTGAAAAATATTATTGATCTCAATGATTTGAAATTGGATGTAAAATCGTAGAAAATCTTGGAACATGAATCTTTGTTCACAAAAAATGTTGCAAGAAGAAGAACATGAATGAATAATGGATATATGTGAAGAGTAGGTGATTATGATTGAATATTAGAAAAACCACAATATGAGATGTATAAACTTAGTTTATTTGACCAATTTTGAGAAGATTCATATTCAAACTTTATAAAAGGACATAGTTTTTGCTAGTTCACAATCTTCATTGGAGGATTTTAAGGTTCAAATACCTCCAATAGGTGTTAAAATTACGAAAGACTGAGGAGTTTGTCACCAACCTTGAAAAACAGTGGAGTCATTAAATATATTATGTTAACAAAGATGTTTTATATATATATATATATATATATAATGTTGACATTACTTATATATATTCTATTAATATCTATAACGCATGTTTAATAAACATTAATGTATTTTGTTTGCATAAATACACATATAAACATATGTTTAATAAAGTACAAATTACACATATATTCATATTTTATATATGCTATAAACATATTTGTGTGTGTGCATGTTTCTTTGTAGCTTTGCAGTTCCCCTCTCCAGACTGTTTGTAATAAACACATATAGTCGTATATGTTATGTGTCGCTGAAAAAAAAACTCATAGAATAAGGTATAAAAAATATATCATTCGTCGAGTAATAGATCCTATCATATAACTAAAATAAAACCTGTTTTATCGCGTTAGAATTGCAAATAGATAAAAAATTTCAATCACGCCAAAAATCTAAGTTCATGATTAGAAAACCTGTCAAGAACGAGATTTTATTTATATATTTATCGGTTAAATGAGATTGAATCAAAAAAGCGGAAGAAAAAAATCACTAACTGTGTCATTGTGCTATCTCTTTCATCACTCTTGGAGGTTTACCATGGCTTCCTTTCCTCCAAACGATCTGAACTCAGGGGTGCTGGAATTCTTTCCCTCCATCCTCTCCCCTCCTTGGTTCCCTCAGCCTTCCGATCTTCTATTTACCATCATCCGCGAAGGCTAATGAGGAAAATAAATCTCCACAAAAATCAGAATGTAATGTGAAGAGATCTCTTTAATCATGATCACTATTATTATTATTATTATTATTTGATTATTTAATTAATATGTATTATTATTAATTTATATTTATTGATATCTTATACATATTGAGGATTTTTTAATTATTATGTATTTATATTTATTGATATTATATACATATTGATGATTTTTTAATTAATATGTATTTATATTTATTTATTACTTATAATTATTGATGATTTTTTTAATTAAAAATTCTGAATGAAGCGTAAATGAGGTTCACGCTTCCTTCATAAAATTCACACAAAATATTCACACAAAATAGGTGAAATTTGTTCACGATTCTTGGCGATCAGATATGCATGAATCACGTTCACCCATCTCAGGTTCCTTTTTTAAGAATACCCTTATTTTTCAACAAAAAAAAAAATTAAAAACCCAAAAAAATGGGAGAACCGATTCCAATATTTGTGTGCGTGAGCAACACCAATAAATATCGTAGTTGGAAGGATCAGATTCCAATGGCCACTGTGCTTCGGACGGCAGCTGCGGCCAGCACCATCCCCTGCGGGCACCCACCATGAGGCGGTGGATTTTTTTGGTCCACATTCAAAATATAAGGCGTGTTTACGGCAGCGTCGCCTTGCCTCGCTCTTCCCGTCGTACCAAAATGGACGTCACATTTTCTTCCTTCCCTTCCCTCCTTGCCTTGGCGCTCTTCCTGCTCACGCTCCTCAAACTCGCCGCATCCATGTCAAAAACCAAATCTTCGAACCTCCCTCCGGGGCCTCCCAAGTTACCGCTCCTCGGCCGACCACCTCACCGATCCCTCACAGATCTCTCCCGGAAATACGGCCCGCTCATCCACCTCCGCCTCGGAGAGGTTCCCACGGTGGTCGTTTCCTCGGCGGAGGTTGCGGAGGAGGTGCTCAGAGCTCACGACGCTCGCTTCGCCGACAGGCCACGCCTCGCCGCAGCGCATGTTTTGCTTTACGGGTGCACGGACATCGTCTTCTCCCCGTACGGTGATTATTGGAGAAAGGTAAGGAAGATCTGCCAGTCGCACCTGCTGAGCGTGAAGTCGGTGGAGTCATTCCGATCGGTGAGAGAAGAAGAAGTGGGTGGTTTTGTCAGGCTGATCTCCGCCGCGGCTGAAGCGGGGCGTCCTTTAACTTCAGCAAATGTATTTATTTGCTGAATTATGGGATCACCGCGAGGGTGGCGTTCGGTGGAAAGCAGAAGGAGCAAGACGCGTTTTTATCAGCCGAAATGGAAACTTTTAAATACATGACGGGTTTTAATGTGGTGGACATGTTCCCTTCGTTTAAATTGCTGGGCCTTATCAGCGGTACCAAATCGAAGATGAAGCATTTGCAGAGAGTGGTGGATGGGATTCTGGAGAACATTGTTGAGGAGCACAAGCAAATGAAGACGACGAAGCCCGCCGATGGGGTAGGAGAGGATATTGTTGATGTTATATTAAGAGTTGGAGAGGTGGAGGGACTGGAGATGGGCGACGATAGCATCAAAGCGGTGATCCATGTAAGTTACTTTTACCGTGAAATTTGCCATATATATTTATATATATATATATATATATATATATATATATATATATATTTATTTATTTATAATTACAAATAAAATATATATAATTATATATTTCAATAATTATAAAATTATAATAAAAATATTTATTATATTTATAATTATATAAATATTTTTATATAATTATATATATATACTCATATATACATTTAATTATATAAATATACGTAGTTATGTAAATATATTTATAATTATATATATTTATAAATACATATTTACAATTCAATTATTTAAATATAAATAAATATGAATAATTTAAAAAAATATTTTCTTAATTATATAATTATAAATATATATTTATATAATTATAAATTTATTTATTTATGAATTTATTTATAATTATAAATATAAAAAATATACACTTATGATTATATTTATAATTATATATTTATAATTATATAAATATAATAATTATAAATTTTTAATTATAATAAATATATTTATACATAATTAATTTTAAATAATTATACATGATTATAAATAAATAATTATATATATAATTAAATATAATCATGTACAATTATTTATAATTATAAATAAATATAAAAGATGAATCTGTTCGACATCCACTAGCGTCTTTTAAGGCCTCCTCCGCTGGTAAGATTCTCAAGAAAGGATCATCGGCTCATGTCAAAGCAAAACTGGAAGCTTTCTCGAAACGACTTGCTTTGCATAATCACTCGCCTTGTCCTCCCAAGGATGAGAAGGCGTTGCGGCTTGAAGATATTGTTTGTAGAATCTCTTACCTTTGGGGATTCTCGAATTGAAAGTGCATTTCATTAGGTAGAAGTTTCTTCCACTGCGTTTTTCACTCGGATGAATCTCGGATCCAAGCGTGGTCCTCTTGTTCCCTATTTTTAAAGCTAGGAACACTCCATCTCCATGAATGGACGATGGAATTCAATGTGTCACAAGTCAAGAATGCATTTGCACAAGTATGAGTCAGGTTGCACAACCTCTATTGGATTTTACAGCATCCAAAAAAATTGTATGACATTGCTACTGCTATTGGTGTTCTAATTCATCTGGATAACCAAAATATTTAATGATATTCAAATCAGTGTGGAATGTGAGAAATGCCCAAATTTTTGCAAAGCTTGCAAATCTGTTGGTCATGTGGCTGAGAAATACATGATGAAGGTCTGTGATTTATGTGGTTTGAAGGGGCATCTATCCAAGGACTGTGATGCTAATGTTAAGGGAATTCTTATAGGCTGCATGGGCAGTCCTTGGCCAAGCAGCCTAGGTCACACCCCAGTGGATTATCAGGCTAAGAGGGATCCAGCCTACAAGGCTAGACTACTGGTGGAGAATCAAGAGAAGGTAAGGACATCCTTGGTTGTGGCTAGATTATTGTCTGATCCCGAACAAGTAGATGGGAAAGATGGGGATGGGAATGAGACTCAACTGGAAAATGCAGTGACTAATGGTGGTACTTCATATGCTAATGCACTAAAGCAAGCCACTCTTAGAGGGTTTGATTGCCTTCACAGTGTTGTTGACATTGTTTTGAGGTAGGGTGTTGGCAACAATGCCTCCAATGAGCCTGCTGTTGGACCAGCTAGTGCTGAAGGTGGAAAACATGCAGGTTGTGAAAATGGGAGACTATCTCCTCATTTCCAGAGTGGAGGATAGTGGATAAGTAATAACAGATGAAATAACAGAAGCATATGTAAACAAATGGCACAACAAAACATGAGTAAACATCCAAGCAATAATAATAAACTAATAACTGGAAACTGGATCATATACAAAAGTTGATGATGATGTATGTCATGTCTCTACAAAACTAGAAAACATGTATACATGGCAGCAGACAATACATGCTATACAAAAAAGAAGCCAAAAACTATCCAAGCATCCCAAGCTCAAGCTCAATCATCTTCTACCAAGTTCCATCATAATGCAAGCAGTCAAGATCAGATGTCCAATGCGGGACACTTCCCCTTATCAATACCTGCATAAATGTAATCCACCTGGAACCAATGGCGGCCCGAATAGGGCGTGAGATAAATCTCAGAAGTCCACCACCAACGACGTCTATATAAATCCCAGTCTGTGATATATGAACTTTAGACATATATATGGAAGTAAAGATAGTACAACAATGTAAATACCTCGATACTCGCTTCAGCCTCAGCTAGTGTCTAAACATGTAATCATTTAATTATTTATGTTCCAGTTTATATAATTAGGTCGCAAGATGTATAACAGCACTAACCATCTAACATGATAATGATAATGAAGGATCTGAGATATAACAAGGCATCTTATAATATTAATAATAACAGAGGATCCAAGGTGATAACCAAGGCATCCTTGACCTAAGGGGTCGATCAACTCAGTAATAACCTGCAGCCTGGCTAAAAGGGTTCTACATGTAATCCTAGGCGAATCGCCCAAGGCATTCCACTGTAATATGATTCTAACCAATTCCAAGGATCTCATCCAAGGTAAAACGGAATAAGCAATGACTGGGCCCAATGGGTGTATCCATGGCGCCACATGTCCAAAGACGTCGTGCTGGATCCAAGGAGTGTATCAAAGACATCCTAATATCTGAATGATAATGAAGGGATCCTATGACCTCATGATAGGAATCCACTAGTGGACACAAATTGGGTTCCAATGTGGGTATCTACCTCAGTAACCAACATCCTTGAATTTGAATGGTATCCACGAGTGCTCAAGGAATTCCCTTAGGAATCCAAGGCTTGCTTGAGTCTGACCGCTCCCATAAAAATTTTGGGTTCATATGAAATAGGCACCTTATACTTGATTCATTTAATAAATTAATCCATATAATATTCATTCCATTTAATAAGTTAATTTGGTTCATTCCATTCCTTTCATTAGTGTGACATGGGATATCAAGGACATGCAACCATTTAAAATTTTAATTACATATTCAATCATTAATTAGGTTCACTCTGCTGCCTTCCATTAAACATGGCAAGGTGTGCTACAGATATGCAACCATTCATATTTTAATTACATATTCAATTATTAGGTTCATTCCTTTACCTTTCATAATAATGACAAGGTGGGGGTAAGGACATTAAACCGATTACCATTTCAATTTATAACATTTAATAGGTTCTTTCCTTTTCCTTTTTCTAGGCACAACAAGAAAAATCAGGACAAGCAACCAATTTTCATTTATATAAGTCAAGGATAAGTAATATCTATAGTATACTTTCCTTTTTAATAGTTCATAAATTATTTTATAACACTTACCTTAGGTGGGTCAAGTGAAACCACACATGAATGGCGACACATGTAAACATAACAGGTCACTAAAGGAATAACTAAGGAAAACATTCTACTTGGGGTGGTTGGTGTTGAGATCATAACCTCCAATGATGAAGAACACATATAGAACATGCTCTATAACATGATCACACTAATTATAATCATGGCATATGAATTTAATAGGCAACACCTAATGAAATCAGCGTGCACACAAAAATAGAGGTTTATAAAACGGTGAGACTTGAGGGATGACTCATAGACCACCTACTGTATACTCGTAGTACTTTCCTCGTCCAGTATCAGCCCTTAGTTGGGCCTAAATCAGATGAAAACTAAAGAACATATCAATGCCCTAAAAATAGGTCATATGAGCATAGACCGAAATAACTCCATTGAGGAGGATAAAAACGATGAAAGGAGCTAAAGGACTGAAGCACTTGCTGGCATGCTTACAACATGAAAGATAGGTCTAGAATCGGAGTCTGAACGACGAAGTAGTGGAAGAACCTAGCTTAGGGATCCTTGGGATGCCCCTACATGAGAGAGTGGGAGGGGTGAGGGTCTGTCCGAAAAATAGAGGCCCTACCTCTATTTTTTTTTTTTAAATGGACCTAGGCATTTACGCGTCGTGTAAATCTCGGGGTCTTACTTTCTAGAAAAAACCCTTTACACGACATGAATTGGTCTTCCCAGAACATTACATGTCATTTATTGGATGCACATTGTGTATCCCAATTACATGGTGTGTAATTGACTGTCACAACCCCCTCCCACCAAAGATACCCCTCCTGAGCTGGCAATGGTGAAAGGGAGATAATGACCCCCGAGTCCCGCCTCCAGTAGGCCCCGGGGTGGCGACTAGCACCAAGGGTATGAGTTTTCAAAAATATGGGAGGCATTACCCTTTTTAATATTTAAGATCGGGAGATAGGACAAGTCAACCACCAAAAAGGAAAAGAACAAGTGTATAGAAATAAACTCAAACCAATCCCATATGCATGTTTAAATAGTTCTGAAACAAGGTACAAGTACAAGAAAGCTCAAAAAGTACAATACCAAAAGAAACAAGAGTATAGAAAACTGCAACAACTCCAACTGTCCCGACTAGTAGGGTCATGCACGGCCCTAGTAGTCCTCCTGGAAACCTGAAAGTAAACGTAGGGTGAGCATACAAGTATACTCAGTAGGAAAACCTAAAGCTCTCGTGCACAAGTGGGGAGACATCCTAATGTCCCGTGAGAACAACAGAAGAAACCAAAACCTAACAAGGAGTTCTATCCACCCAACCTCACTAGCCATGATCACCAAAAACAAAAACAACAGGTAGTAGTAGTATACAAGAACAAGAGTATTGGGTACCCCGCACCATTTCCCCCCACTAGTTAGCTGCTCTTCCTAACGGCCAACGTCCTGACGCTACCACACTCTTCCCGCCCGCACACACCTGGGACTCACAACCACGTATCACGCCTGCACACACCTGGGCCTCACAACTACGTATCCCGCTCACACACACATGGGCCTCACAACCACGTATCCCGCCCGCACACACCTCGGTCTCACAACCACGTATCCCGCCCGCACACACCTGGGCCTCACAACCACGTATCGCGCCCGCACACACCTGGGCCTCACAACCGCGTATCCCGCCCGCACACACCTGGACCTCAAACCACGTATCCTGCTCGCACACACTTGGGCCTCATCCCGAAGGTTCTTGGGAAATAGTAAAACCTGCCCGAAGAGTCTTGGGCTAAACCACCCCAATCGAAACCTACCCGAAGAGTCTTGGGTGTAAGGTCGCCTCAAGCCATCATAGCCTAAGGAAGAAGCAGGAAGAAGCTAGTAACTAAGGGGGAAACACCCTCTCCCATGAAATAGGAGTGTTCGGCACTAAGTGCTCAACATGGGTGGGGTGCGATAAAATAAAAAGATACACACATATATATATATACCAAACACTCATCCCAACCTATGGCTTCTAATAAGAGAATTGAGCACGTGCATTGGCACTGCTACTATGAAGCATGCATATAACAAACAACCCCAACCCCATTTAGGTTTTCATGTTTCAATAGAATCAGTTTATTAGTTCCTTAACTACTGGGAAACTATCCACAACCAACCACATCGATCGTTCGTAAAAGATATCCATGTCATCCACAAATCAAGTTAGGAAAAACACAAGCAACACAACCAAGTCTTTCTTATTAACCAACCAACCTCATTAATTATTATTCCCATTCCATTACCATGCCCCACCATTCATTAACTCTCCCACTTTCATTTATTATTCACAACTCATAGTTCGATCACATTCAAACCCATCCCTGCAGCCCCGCTGCCAACCACCAAAACCACAACCACACCGTACATCATCATCCCTTGATACAATTTATTGCAGCCCTGCTGCCCATCACCAACATAGCATTCACACAAACTCACAACAAGCCAACTGCAGCCTCGTTGCTCACCCGGTCCACGACAACCCACAAAACACCCCCTTCACATAAATTAACCCCAAACAGCACCCACATGTTTATTATTTCAGTTTTGTTCAACCGGGGTGATCACACAAGGGTTCCAGATTTTCATTTAATCAGCCAACTTTACGTGATTAATCAATTTCCACATTCCACAAAGTTTCCATCCATAACGGTCTAGAAAGATAGAACAACATTTAATTGCGCAAGCAAAGCCCCCCAACGACCGTGATTTTCAGTAGGCATAAGCCTATTCAATTCACAACATAATATCACAGGATATAAATAATGTAACTTCATTCACAAAATTCACATCCCCGTTATATAAGCGAGTTATTATCTTCATTAAAAACGGTTCAAAAGTGTTTCACGTAAACAAGAGGACACCCACCCCGCATGATGCAAAATTTAGAGAGACGAAGGTAAGATCCCTACCTCAACATATTCTAATCACAATGCTCCCCCGGATCAACTTTAGAAGACATCCGTCGGTGTCCTTCGCTCCTGGAAAAACCCGGAAAAACCTACTCGGGTGGAAGCTGGGAAGGAAATGACGAGAGGAAAGCAACAAATCCAAGCTCAAAAGCTCTGCCTCGTCGTTACGATCCCGTGGCCGCTGACGAATCGTAAATCGGAGCTCGGACGAAGAAGTTATGGATGAAAGGAGCATTTGAGTCTCTTGGGAGAGCTCTGCTCGAGGGAAAGGGGAGGAGAGGAGTGAGTTGAAAAGGAGGAGGGGACCCCTCATTTTATAGGTGAGAAAAAAAAGTACACGGCATGTACTCGACCATTTCACATGGTCACCATGCGACTTCCAACACGGCCTTCAACGCGGCACGCGACCGTTGACTGGTCAACACACAGTTTGAAGGTAACGCGTACACGGGGAGACACTACACGGCATGTAGTATTGAATACACGGTGTGTACTCATTTATTTCACATGGAAAGGACACGGCTTCAACATGGCACACGGCCGTTGACTAGTCAACACACGGTTTGAGGGTAACGCGTACGCGGGGAGGGACTACACGGCGTATACCCATTTATTTCACACGACAAGGACACGACCTTCAACACGGGGTATACCCGGCGAGGGGGTACACGACGTGTACTCACACTACACGGCGTGTACTTACAAAATTCTGAAAAGTGTGGGAAAAGTCCATTTTACCCTCCAGAACACTTCGTGACCTTCTTTTTGACAATGGAATGGGCCGGAGAGGTCCGGGCCATTACATCAGATACCTCTTAAAACATTCTTGTCCCTGAGAATTCAAAACCAACCCAGAGGAACCCAACAAGATACCTCTTAGGGCTCTCGTTATAACAAGAACTCAACCATCAACCCTAATTATAGGTGTTAGGAATTCCTTCTCCTATGTCGAGAAATTATCCACTTTAGGCGGCACTGACTCGCCTGTACGGTTTTAATCGCATCCTCATTAATGCGTCTCGATTTAGAATCGGGTCTTCCCATTTCCATACATTAGGATTTTTCAACTCGCACTACCCCCAACACCACACAACCCACACACTGCCCGAACACGTGGTTGGGGAAAATTCCTTTTCCTATGTCGAGATATTATCCTCTTTAGACGGCACTGACTCGCCTGCACGGGTTCAATCGCATCCGCATTAATGCGTCTCGATTAAGGATCAAGTTTTTTCCTTCCCCACACACCCGGACATGTTACATACTTCTAGAGAACAAGGAAACAAAAAGGTCTCACATCCGAAAAGCCAAGCATTCCATATATCAAAGGTACATAGTACAACATCAAAACAAAGCTCAGAAGAACAAGGAAAAACACAAGTCAAAACAACTCCGGGTACTGAGCGTGCATCTGGGTGTCCCACTCCCAAGTGCTCTCCTCGAGGCCGCCATGCCTCCACAACACACGAACCAAGGTGATGGTTCGTCCATGGAGCACCTTCTCTTTACAATCTTCGATTCTGACTGGTCGTTCCTCGAAGGTCGCGTCGTCTCCCATATCTAACTCTCCCCAGTCGATAACGTGAGAGTCGTCGTGTAAGTACCGACGAAGCTGGGAGACATGGAAGACGTCATGAACCTTCTCCAACTGAGGTGGCAGGGCTAGCTGATATGCCACCTCGCCGACTCGCCTCAGCACCTCGAAAGTTCCAATGAACCTAGGGGAGAGCTTACTCCCCTTCCCAAACCTCCTCTACCCCCGTCGAGGGGAAACCTTCAAGAACACATGATCTCCCACCTCGAACTCCAAGGGCCTCCTCCGACGATCAGCATAAGACTTCTGCCGGTCCTGAGCCTCCTTCATCCTTTCACGCACAAGCTGGACTTTCTCTGTGGTTCTCTATACTACCTCTGGCCCAAGAGCACCTGTCTCACCGACCTCTGCCCAGCAAATGGGTGAACGACATGGTCTTCCATACAAAGCCTCAAACGATGGCATGCCAATAGTAGAGTGGAAGCTGTTGTTGTAGGCAAACTCTACTAAAGGCAAGTGTCGCACCCATGATCCTCCGAAATCCAGAACACATGATCGCAGCATGTCCTCCAACGTTTGGATAGTCCGCTCTATCTGCCCATCGGTTTGGGGGTGGAAAGCAGTGCTAAGGAATAGTTGGGTGCCAAAAGCATGTTGTAACCCTCTCCAGACTCGTGAGATAAGCCGAGTATCCCGGTCTGAGACGATAGTCTTCAGAACTCCATGAAAATGCGCCACCTCGTCTACGTACCTCTGTGCTAAGGTACTCACCGGGCCCGACTCCTTAATTGCTAAGAAGTGGGCTGATTTCGTCAGATGATCCACCACCACCCAGATAGCATCATAACCTCCCTGAGATAAGACGAGTATCCAATTCCACTCGGAGACATCTAAAGGATGCAACAAACCATTGGGAACACGGTGTTCAGTTTTTACTTGCTGACACACTAGGCACTTAGCCACAAACTCTGCCACTGCCCGTTTCATCCCGGGCCACCAAAACTGTTCCCTCAGGCCTCGGTACATTTTTGAAATTACCGGATGTACCGCCAAGGCTGAGCTATGGAACTCACGGAGAACTCCCTCACGCATCGCCTCCGAAACAAACAACCTTCCATGGAAAATCATATGATGTCGGCTATCCTCTAACCATCCTTCTAGAGTGTTTCCCTGATCGACACGATCCCACGTTACTTCCACCTCGGAGTCCCCCCATTGAGACTGTTCCATCTGCTGCGACAAGGAGGACTGCACTGTCATCTGAAACAAACATCCCCTAACACCCTCTACCCTTGCATCCAAGTGCAAGGCAGCCAACTCTCCCATCGCTTTCCAAGCATTAGTGGATTCCTGAACCACTTCCTTATGCGACTTCCTGCTCAGGGCATCAGCCACAACGTTGCCCTTACCTTCAGTGTAAGAGATTTCGAAGTCATAGTCTTGGAGAAACTCGACCCATCTCCACTGCCGTAAGTTCATGTCACGCTGGGAGAAGATATAACGTAAGCTCTTGTGATATGAGAAAACCACAAAGCGCTCCCCAAAGAGGTAATTTCGCCACAACTTCAGTGAGAACACTACTGTTGCAAGCTCCAGGTCATGGGTGGCATAGTTACGCTCGTGAGGGCGCAACTGCCTAGACCCATAACAGATCACACCCTTCTTCTGCATCAATACACACCCCGAACCATGGCCAGAAGCATCACAAAACACCTCATACAACAACCCTTCCTCTGGAAACCTGAGTATGGGAGCACTGACCAACTTCTCCTTCAGGTAGTCGAAAGCTTTCGGCACTGCTCGCTCCATAGGAAGACCTGGTTCTTCCTAGTCAAAGTTGTCAATGGATAAGCAACTCGAGAGAAGTCTGAAACGAACCTCCGATAATAACCTGCCAACCCCAGGAAACTATGAACTTCTGCCACGCTCTTGGGTGCTGCCCAAGAAACAACTGCCTCTACCTTCGACGGGTCCACTGACACTCCATGCTGAGACATCACGTGCCCAAGGAAGTGTACTTCTTGCATCAAGAACTTACACTTGGACAATTTCCCATAAAGCTGGTGGTGTCGAAGGACTTCCAAGACTGCCCTAAGATGCTCAACGTGCTCCTCCTCTGATCATGAGTAGATCAGGATGTCATCGATAAACACAACGACGAACCGATCCAGAAACTCTCGGAAGACAAAGTTCATAAGCCCCATGAACACAGCTGGTGCATTCGTAACTCCAAACAGCATCACTACAAACTCAAAGTGCCCATACCAGCACCTGAAATCCGTCTTCGAGATGTCACTATCCTTCACCCTCAGCTGATGATATACAGATCGTAGATCAATCTTAGAAAACCAACATGCTCCCCTCGGATGGTCGAAGAGATCATCTATCCTCGAAAGGGGGTAACGGTTCTTGATTGTTACCTGGTTCAACCTTCGGTAGTCTATGCATAGCCTGAGACCACCATCTGCCTTCTTCACGAACAAAACTGGAGCACCCCATGGCGACACGCTGGGTAGAACAAAACCCTTCTCCATCAGATCGTCAATCTGAATTTGAAACTCCCGCAGTTTCGAAGGTGTCATCCGATAAGGGGCCATCGAAATCGGACGGGCACCAGGCTGTAAGTCTATCCCGAACTCAACATCACGTCGGGGGGGGGGGGGGGTAGAGTCACAACCTCCTCGGGAAAAACATCGAGGAACTCCCCAACAACCTCTGGGACATCCATCATCTCTGTATCAGCTGAAACCACTGATAACCAGCCTAATAAGGAGAAGAGAGGCTTCACATGACGACTTCCTACCTGATAGCTCCTCTCGCCAAAAAAAGATACACGCTGCCCATCCACGTCGGAGAACACGACTCTTCTTCGGAAGCAGTCGATAACAGCACTAACAGAAAACAACCAGTCGATGCCTAGGATGACATCGTACGGGTGCATCTGTAGCAAAAGAAGATCCCCACTAGATCGATGCGGTCCCAACGTCAGCCCACATCCCCGGCAAACACAAGATACGCTGGTCTAGCCTCCAACTGGTGTACTCAGCACCAGTGGTATGGAAAGTCTCTCTACGTCTAGACCCAAAGCATGAGCTGGACTGGGTGCAACAAAGGAGTGTGAAGCTCCCGAATCAAACAAGGCAGAAACGAGAGTGTTGAACAAACAAATAGTACCTCGTACCACCTCTGGTCCTGCTGGAGCTGCCAACTCTGCTGCGTGCAACTGTCCACGCCCAGCTCCTCTGCCTCTCTGATGTTGTCCACCTCCCCGACCACGCCCTAGTCGAGGTCCCTGAGGAGCACCCTGAGGTCAGCCTCCTACCGCAAAGTCTTCCCTCGGAGGAGCATGGTCCTGCTGCTGCTGGAAGGGCCTCGCCAGCAACTGGTGTTGTTGAGGTGGGCGCTGAACCTGCCCACCTCCACCGTACTGAGCTCGAGTCGGGCACCGACTCTGAATGTGCCTGAAACCTCCACAAGAGAAACACTTCGGTCCTGGGCTCATGGAAAAGTGACGAGGACCTAAAGATCTGAACTGGAACTGCTGGGGCCTGCTCCCCACTGGCCTGAACCTGGAAGGTCCCGTCACAGGAGACCTGCTGCTGAATGCCTTCCCCTTCGACGAACCTGGATGAATCCCCTCACGTGGTGCACCTCCCTGCGAGTGCATCCTCTCTACAACCTCTGTCTTCTTCTGTACTGCCAAGTACGTCGGAAGGGTGAAGGGGGTGACAACATACTGGAGTGAAGGACGAAGCGCCTCCTCCAAACGTCTCGCCCGAGACTCCTCATCCGGAAAGAGATCCGGAGCAAAGCGTAGGAGATCCTTAAACATGATCCCCAACTCTCATACTGACATACTTCCCTGCTGGAGGGAGAGTAACTCCTGCCGCTTCTCCGCCTTGATCATGGAAGAAAGGAATTCCTCTCGGAATTCCTTCTCAAAGTCAGCCCACGGAACCTCTGCCTCTATCCTCTCTCCGAGGTAGAGCATCCACCACTGTCGTGCCGCACCTCTCAGCTGACTGACTGCTAGGGGAACCCAGTACTCCCTCAGAGCACGGATCAAGGTAAAAGTGATCCCTAGCTCCTCAAGCCACCCCTCAGTCTCCGTATCTGAAGTACTACCCTCGTACTTCTTGAGGGTTTTCCGCTGGAAAGAACGGAGAGTCTTCTGCCACTGGCTATCGTCCTCCTCTCGATCAATCCTCAACTAATCGACCGCCTGAATCTGCTGGGCCTCGACCGTCTGAGTCACCTGGGGACGATGTCCAGGTGCCATAGTTGTACGGTAAACAAGGATCGCCTAATCCCAAGTAGTAAGGAAATTTCTCAAGGTTTTATTTTATCAGTTTATTTCAATTTCTTTCCCAGAACACCCAAATCAAGTAAAACACAATCAAGATGATGCATGTACCTTCCCTAGGGTCCCTACCCTACAATCAATGTAGTCTCACTTGGTCGTTCGGTAGGCTCAGAGTCCTTGCATCGAATCACGGGGGGCCCTAAAATCCCGTGTCCTAGCCGGTCTTCCCTAGCCTATGTCACGCACCAAGATTAACCAATATTGTTGCCCTACCATCTCATTCAATCCTCACTGTGCCTAACTCCAGACTCCATCCTATCTCTCAACCATCACCTCTGATACCATTCTGTCACGACCCCCTCCCACCAAAGATACCCCTCCTGAGCTGGCAATGGTGAAAGGGAGATAATGACCCCCGAGTCCCGCCTCCAGTAGGACCCGGGGTGGCGACTAGCACCAAGGGTATGAGTTTTCACAAATATGGGAGGCATTACCCTTTTTAATATTTAAGATCGGGAGATAGGACAAGTCAACCACCAAAAAGGAAAAGAACAAGTGTATAGAAATAAACCCAAACCAATCCCATATGCATGTTTAAATAGTTCTGAAACAAGGTACAAGTACAAGAAAGCTCAAAAAATACAATACCAAAAGAAACAAGAGTACAGAAAACTGCAACAACTCCAACTGTCCCGACTAGTAGGGTCCCACACGGCCCTGGTAGTCCTCCTGGAAACCTGAAAGTAAACGTAGGGTGAGCATACAAGTATACTCAGTAGGAAAACCTAAAGCTCTCGTGCACAAGTGGGGAGACATCCTAATGTCCCATGAGAACAACAGAAGAAACCAAAACCTAACAAGGAGTTCTATCCACCCAACCTCACCAGTCACGCTCACCAAAAACACAAACAACAGGTAGTAGTAGTATACAAGAACAAGAGTATTGGGTAGCCCGCACCATTTCACCCCACTAGTTAGCTGCTCTTCCTAACGGCGAACGTCCTGATGCTACCACACTCTTCCCGCCCGCACACACCTGGGCCTCACAACCACGTATCCCGCCCGCACACACCTGGGCCTCACAACCACATATCCCGCCCGCACACACCTGGGCCTCACAACCACATATCCAACCCGCACACACCTGGGCCTCACAACCACGTATCCCGCCCGCACACACCTGGGCCTCACAACCACGTATCCCGCCCGCACACACCTGGGCCTCACAACTGTGTATCCCGCCCGCACACACCTGGGCCTCACAACCACGTATCCCGCCCGCACACACCTGGGCCTCATCCCAAAGGTTCTTGGGAAATAGTAAAACATGCTCGAAGAGTCTTGGGCTAAACCACCCCAATTGAAACCTACCCGAAGAGTCTTGGGTGTAAGGTCACCTCAAGCCATCACAACCTAGGGAAGAAGGAGCAGGAAGGAGCTAGTAACTAAGGGGAAAACACCCTCTCCCATGAAATGGGAGTGTTCGGCACTAAGTGCTCAACATGAGTGGGGTGCGATAAAACACAAAGATACAGATATATATATACCAAACACTCAGCCCAACCTATGGCTTCTAATCAGAGAACTGAGCACGTGCATTGGCACTGCTACTACGAAGCATGCATACAACAAACAACCCCAACCCCATTTAGGTTTTCATGTTTCAATTGAATCAGTTTATTAGTTCCTTAACTACTGGGCAACTATCCACAACCAACCACATCGATCGTTCGTAAAACATATCCCTTTCATCCACAAATCAAGTTAGGAAAAACACAAGCAACACAACCAAGTCCTTCTTATTAACCAACCAACCTCATTAGTTATTATTCTCATTCCATTACCATGCCCAACCATTCATTAACTCTCCCACTTTCATTTATTATTCACAACTCATAGTTCGATCACATTTAAACCCATCCCTGCAACCCCGCTGCCAACCACCAAAACCACAACCACACCGTACATCATCATCCCTTGATACAATTTATTACAGCCCCGCTGCCCATCACCAACATATCATTCACACAAACTCACAACAAGCCAACCGCAGCCCTGCTGCTCACCCGGTCCACGACAACCCACAAAACACCCCCTTCACATAAATTAACCCCAAACAGCACCCACATGTTTATTATTTCAGTTTTGTTCAAGCGGGGTGATCACACAAGGGTTCCAAATTTTCATTTAATCAGCCAACTTTATGTGATTAATCAATTTCCACATTCCACAAAGTTTCCATCCATAATGGTCTAGAAAGATAGGGCAGCATTTAATTGCGCAAGAAAAGTCCCCCAACGACCGTGATTTTTAGTAGGCATAAGCCTATTCAATTCACAACATAATATCACAGGATATAAATAATGTAACTGCATTCACAAAATTCCCATCCCCATTATATAAGCCATTTATTATCTTCATTAAAAACGGTTCAAAAGTGTTTCACGTAAACAAGAGGACACCCACCCCGCATGATGCACAATTTAGAGAGATGAAGGTAAGATCCCTACCTGAACAGGTTCTGATCACAACGTTCCCCCGGATCAACTTTAGAAGACGTCCGTCGGCGTCCGTCACTCCTGTAAAAACCTGGAAAAACCTCCTCGGGTGGAAGTTGGGAAGTAAAGGCCAAGAGGAAAGCAACAAATCCAAGATCAGAAGCTCCACCTCGTCATTACGATCCCGTGGCCGCTGACGGATCGTAAATCGGAGCTCGGACGAAAAAGTTATGGATGAAATGAGCCTTCGAGTCTCTTGGGAGAGCTCTACTCGAGGGAAAGGGGAGGAGAGGAGTGAGTTGAAAAGGAGGAGGGGACCCCTCCTTTTATAGGCGAGAAAAACAAAAGTACACGGCGTATACTCATCCATTTCACACGGTCACCACGCGGCTTCCAACACGGCCTTCAACGCAGCACGCGGCCGTTGACTGGTCAACACACGGTTTGAAGGTAACGCGTACGCGGGGAGACACTACACGGCGTGTAGTATTGACTACACGACATGTACTCATTTATTTCACAAGGTAAGGACACGACTTCAACACGACACATGGCCGTTGACTGGTCAACACACGGTTTGAGGGTAATGCGTACGCGAGGAGGGACTATACGGCGTGTAGTATGGGATACACGACGTGTACCCATTTATTTCACACGGCAGGGACACGGCCTTCAACACGGGGTATACCCGGCGAGGGGGTACACGGTGTGTACTCATACTACACGGCGTGTACTTACAAAATTCTGGAAAGTGTGGAAAAAGTCCATTTTACCCTCCAGAACACTTCGTGACCTTCTTTTTGACAAAGGAATGGGCCGGAGAGGTTCGGGCCATTACATTGACCTATAGCCAGGCTACATCCCTCCTACCTCTTTTTAAAAATTGCCTAGCCGAACTACGACCCAACTTTAGGGTCTAATTCAAAAGAGAACTTACAAGAGTTTAAAGAGAAAATTAAAGGGACCCCTACCTGAAGAAAAAATCGGGTTCTTACAGTCTTCCCCCTTAAAGGAACTCATCCTCGAGTCCACCTTCCAAGGGTAGAAAAAAACTATCTGAGAACAACTCCAACCACTGAGCACGTACGTCAGCCTCCCACCCCCAAGTCTCATCCCCGTACTCGGTCGTTCTTCTATAGCACCCTTACTAAAGGGGAAGACCGGCCTTAGAGAGACTTCATACCCCGATCAATGATGCACATAAGATACTCCTCAAATGAAGCATCGACATCTAACTCAACTTCCTCGGGATCAAAATTTTGAGATGATTCGGCATGATAACAGTGAAGTTGTGATACATAGAAGACGTCGCGCATGGAACAATACCTCTGAGGTAGTAGAAACCAATAGTCTACCGGCTCGACTCTCCCCAATATTTCAAATAGCCTAACAAAGCGTGACGATAGCTTCCCTTCAATCAGTATTCATTTATGCACAATCTTGGGAAATACCCATAGGAAAACATGATCCCTGACCTCAAACTCTAGAGGTTTTCAACAAAAATCGACATAAGATTTATGTCTAAACTAATCAGTAGACATTCTCTTCCTGATTAGCTAAACCTACTACGATATATCCTGCACGAAAGTATAAACTAGTAGCGCTATATATCCTTCCTCTAACCAGCACAAGGGTGAGTGAAATGACCTACCATACAAGGCCTTATAGGGAGCCTTCTGAATCTTTGCTTGAAAGATATTATTATATGTGAAATTAATGAGAGGGATATGCTTCTCGCAAGATTCGCTGAAATCAAGGATGCATGCTCGGAGCATGTCCTCTAAAACCCATATCGTTCATTTTTATTGGACATTAGTCTAAGGGTGAAAGGATGTGCTCAGGAGCACCTATGTACCCATAGATTTCTGCAATTCCTACCAGAACCTTAATGTGAAACGAGCATCCCTATCTGAAATGATAGTATGAGGGACCTCGTGTAACCGTATGATCTCACATACATACAGTCTTCACAGCCCATCAAATAAGAATGTCTACCGAATGGGAATAAAGTGGACTACTTTCTTCAGTTAATCCATGACTACCCAAACTATGTCTCTACCTCAAGGCGACATCAGTAAGCCGACTACAAAATCCATAGCAATATCCTACCATTTCCATTATGGTACTGGTAATGGTTGTAACAAGCCTGCAGGTCATTGGTGCTCGACCTTCACCTACTGAAAGGTGTAACACCTAATGATAAAGACTTATATCTAAAGTTTCATCCCAGGACACCAATACTAATGTTGCATATCTCGATACATCTTGTAGATTCCTGGATGAACTGCCCACTGAGAAGTGTGGGACTCTCACATCAGTTCCTCTCTCATATCTATAGGAACCCAGATGCGACCGTGAATATGTAAGACATTGTCTCTATCTATAGACCAATCTAGAGTTGGATCCCTACCAGAAATACTCTCTTGGATATCTAAGACTTCAGGATATGAAAATTGACTACTCTTCACCCTATCAAGGAGGGAATAGGTAACTGTCAAGGTTGAGAGATAAGATTGCTCATGATGGTTATGAAACTCTAGATGCAGATCAAAAAAGAGATCCATCAATTTCCATTCATTTCTGACTTCCTGTATGGCTTGTGCCTCAGTTTTCTGACTCAGTGAATCATCAACTACATTACCTTTACCAGATGTATAGGCAAGCTCAAAGCCAAAGGACTGAAGATATTCATCCCATATTTGTTGTCTGAGATTCAAGTCACGATGTGAAAAGATATATTTGAGGCTCTTGTGGTCTATATATACCACAAAGAGCTCACCCATAAGATAGTGTCCCTAGCAGTGTAAGGCATGGATAACTGCCAGTAGCTCGAGGTCGTGTGCCAGGTAGTTTCTTTCAGGAGGCCTCAACTGTCGAGATCCATATGCAAAGACTTTATCCTCTTGCATCGGGACTGCACCCAAGCGAATGCTTGATACATCACAGAATGTTGTATAGCCTCTAACAGGCTCTAGAAGAACCAGGTGTCGAGACAATCCTTCCCTCCATCTCCTGAAAGGATTCCTCACACACTTCTAACCACATGAACACAACACTCTACTTTGTAATACCAGTAATAGGTGAAGTTATGTGTGAAAATTCCTGTATGAAATGCCTGTAATATCTATCCATCACCAAGAAACTCCATATATCAAACATGTTCTTAGAATTCTCCTAGGAAACCACAACACTCACCTTATTTTGGTCAATAGATGCCCCTGATTCCAAGATAATATGACCCAAGAAGTGAACTTTTTCAATCCAGAAGTGGCACTTAGAAAGCTTGGCATAAATCTGATTCTATCTCAATGTATTCAAAATGATCTCATGGTACTTAGCATGGTCTCTACAAGTATGAGAATACACCAATATGATGTCCACAAATACCATGAAAAAAGAATCCATATATGGGTGGAATACCCTATTCATTAAATCCATGAAAATGGAAGGTGCATTCATAAAATCGAATGACATAATGAGATAATCATATAGGCCATACCGACTACGGAAAGTTGTATGAGGTATGTATGAAGGCCTAACTCGCACTTGATGATAGCCCAATCTCAGGTCAGTTCTTAAAAATACCCTAGCTCCTCAGAGATGGTAAAAAGATCATCTAATCGGGGAAATGGATACCAATTATTAACCGTAAGCTCATTTAACCATCGATAATCCATGTATAACTGAAGGGCCTCATCCTCATTCTTGGTGAAAATCATGGGTGAACCCCAGGAGGAAGTACTAGGTTTGATAAATCCTTTAGATTCCATATCCTCCAACTATATCTTGAGCTCCTGGAGCTCAGTAGGTGTCATCCTATATGGAGTAATAGACACTAGAGCTGATCCTAAGATGAGATCAATTTTAAAATCTACCTCTATCATATGAGGTAAACCAGAAAAATCATCGCAAAAAACATCCCTGAAATGATCTACTGCAGGAGGAAAATATACCTAGTGTACTCCCTACTCCTCCATGAAGATTCTCACAATTTGGGTGGTCACACCACCTATCCCATGATGCTTTGTTCCATCTCTACTAGCCTGGACATTCCACTCACCCTTATGGAGATAACAGATGCCCTCTAGTGATGTAAATGACACCCTGCAGTGATAGAAATCCACATAGGCATGGTATGGAACCAATCAATCCATCTCAATAATGAAACCTAAGCCCATAATATTGATAAAAAAAATAGGTACCATAAGAAGGGATAACTACCTACCTCAAGGGGGAAGTCCATGCATTGGAGTATGCCCTCAGACCACACTCCTAACAGTGTGTCCAGAGTCATCACACCATCGTAATACTAGATTTCCTGCCAGAGAATTTCCACAGTCGATAATGAGATAAAGAGTGTGAAGCACCTATATCGAATAAACAAGACACAATAGTGGATGTTATTATAATAGTACCTCATACTGTAGATGATCCTACACTATGATCCTCAGGCATCGACTGTAAATCATGCAACTAACGTGATCCACGACCTTGTGCTACAACTGTACTATCCTGATCATGACCTATTTATTGGTGTTTTTGGTCAAGAGTTTGGATACCATGACCATGACCTCATCCTCGACCATTCTTATTGTTGTTACTCTAACTCCCCACCTAACACAGTGTAAAAGATCATGCTCCTAAAGGTGGAGTTAGTGCGGAGCCTCTTCCACTGTAAGCAGATGGAAATGTCTGACAGAACGACCTCTAACCAGGTACTCTAGAGGGTCTCTATCACACTAAGGCTTCAGATGCTCCTATCTTCCATACTGATGGCGTACCACAGAGCTACCAGTACGGGTACTCTGGCTGCCACTGCCCTGAAGAAAAACCTCAAGGGAACGCTTCCTTCTACCAAAAGAACTACTGGATTGCCTTGAAATCCTATGTGCCTGGTACTATCACCTTCAATCAGGTTTCCCTCAGTGATAAGAGTTTGGTTGAATATCTCAGAAAAAGTAAGTAGGCAAAAAATATTCACCTGAGTATGGATGGCATACTAGAGCTCATCCTCAAAACGTCTAGCATGTGATAACTCATCACTGGTTAGAAGCGGTGTAAAGAACTGTAACTCAGTAAAGAATGTTGAATACTCCATAACTGACATAGAACCCTGCTCTAGATGCATGAACTCCCAGGCTCAGTCAGTTCTCAGCATCCAAGGAACGAAGTGATCATAGAAAGCAGTCTGGAAATCAGCCCAGACCATGACCGAATGGAAACCAGCTTGGGTAATCACATCCCACCAACACTTGGCAGAACCACGCAACATATACATAACAAGATTGACCCTCCTCTCTGGAGGAATCTCTAGATGTTCAAAGATAGATAATGTGGCTTCTATCCAAGACTCAATAGCCAGAGAACCACTATCCCCCAAAAAGGTGGGAGGATGCTGCTTCTGGAACTCACAAGTCAGATCAGCCATAGTAGGTACAGGTTGTGGAGAACCCTGCATGGACTGTATCAGATGTAGAAAACCCCCATGAAACTAAGTGTTAGTGCCTAGATCGGGTATAACAGTCAGTGCCTCAAGTGTCACTCCTAGCACAAATACTAGCAGCTTAGGGCCCACTATCTCGGAAGCATGGTCATCACCACCCTCCTGGCGCTCGAAATGAGGACTTCATAGTGTCATAGCTCTAAAAATTCCAAGCACACACCTCCAAACAAGATTTAAGAGCAGATAGAAGCACTATCGAAAGCAGAACATAAGAAGAAGGGATCACTACCCATGGTTTACTACCCCAACTACCTGCTTAGAAGGCCACAATATTGGTAATAATTCAAGTTCAATTTACAAAGGTTCCAGTAGGTGAAGGGTCAAATATACCTTTCCTCTTCATTTACTGGAAACCATTTTATTTTACAAGTAAAGATTTACTTTTACAATTCACATTTTCTTATATAGGTATATCAATGTTCGATTAATAAAAAAGATCACCATTTCTAGAGAATCAGGGCCCGTACACCTTATCACTGAAATCAACACCCATTTAATTTCATTATAATGGATCAACTCAGTAAATCACTCATTCCAAACCATGAGGGCCCATACACCTCATGAATTGAAACTGATAATCACTTAATTGTAGCCAAATAGCAGCTCATGTAACCAGAGGCACATAGATGACATGGGTAGAAACAAACCATTTAAGATGACACCACCAACCTATACAGGAAAACCCAATTTAGGTTGATGTTGACACTTCAAATAACCAACTCCCTACCTTGTAGAAGATGTTACCAGCACAAGCATACACAACAAAAATGGCTCACTCAACAATCACAAGCAATATAGGCAAATGAATGCAGTGAAATGCACCTATATGGCATGATATATGCCTGGCATGTGAATTCTAGGTGTCTATAATGATGCATGTAATAATGCTCCTTGTCCTCATCTCATCGGGTCAAAGATAATAAAATTATCGATCAAAATAATAGTATTAACGATCGCATAGCATGTGTGTCACCCAATGGTAAAAGTTTATCAATTGTAATAAGCATAATATATAACAACATTTCTTATTTTAGGAAACTCGGTATTTACCTTGAATGTGGGTTAGGTACACCCAAGAACGGATTATAACCAAGTTCCAAAGCAATCCTAATCTCATGTCTATTGTCTTTAAATAGTAAAGTAAGAAAAAAATCATCTGATACCACTTTGTGATGTCCCGGACCCGGATACCACTGAACGATGCCCTGAGCCCGGTTGGCCATATGGCCTCAAGCGCATCTCCCCGAATGTCAAAGGCTTCCGACTAGCAGTGAGGCCTTAGGGTGTCTGTGGGGAGACTATTCTCTCATTTCTAGAGCAGAGAACAATGAATAATAAATAACTGATGAAATAACGGAAGAATATTTAAGCATATAGAATAACGGAAATAGGATTAAACATACAAGAAATAATAATCAACTAATAACCGGAAACTAGATCATATACAAAAGCTGATTATAATGTATTTCATGTCTATACAAAACTGGAAAACATGTATACATGGCAGCAAGCAATATATGTTATACAAAAAGAATCTAAAAACTATCCAAGCATCCTAAGCTCCAGCTTTTTCATCTGCTACCAAGTCTCATCCTAATGCAAGCAGTTAAGATCAGGTGTCCCAACTGGGGCACTTCCCCTTATTGACACCTTCATACATGTAATCTGTCTGAGTGCCAATGGCAACCCAGATAGGGTGTGAGATAAATCTCAGTAGGCCACCACCAATTTTTCCTATAGAAGTAAAGATATTACAATAATGTAAATGTTCTGATACCTACTTTATCACCAGTTGGTGTCTGAACATGTAATCATTTAATTATTTATGTTCCATTTTATATAATTAGGTCACATGAGATATAACATCACTGACCATCTAACATGATAATGATAATGTAGGTTCTAGGATATAACAACACATCCTATAATATTAATAATAATAGAGGATCCAAGGTAATAACCAAGGAATCCTTGATGATAATAATAATTAAGAGGATCCAAGGTAATAACTAAGGCATCCTTGACCTCAGGGGTCGAGCTAACTCAGTAATATCCTGCAGCCTCGCTAAAAGGGGTCTGCGTGTAATCCAAGGGGAATCCCCCAAGGCATTCCACTGTAATATGATTCTAACTGAGTCCAAGGATCTCATCCAAGGTAAAACGGGATAAGAAATGATTGGGCCCAATGGGTGTATCCATGGCGCCATATGTCCAAAGATGGCATACTGGATCCAAGGAGTGTATCAAAGACATCCTAATATTCAAATGATAATGAAGGGATAATACAACATCATGTTAGGTATCCACTAGTAGACAAGGATCAGGTTTCAAGGTTGGTATCTCCCTCGACAACCAGCATCCTTGAATTAGAATGGCATCCATGAGTGTTCAAGGCATTCCCTTAGGAATCCAAGGCTAGCTTGAGTCTGACCACTCCTCTAAAGATGTCAGGTCTATATTAAATAGGAACCTTATACTTGATTCATTTAATAAATTAGGTCATGTAATACTCATGTCATTTAATAAGTTAATTTGGTTCATTCCTTATCTTTCATTAGCGTGACAAGGCATAATAAGGACATGCAACCATTTAGCATTTTAATTATATATTCAATCATTAATTAGGTTCACTCCACTAACTTCCATTAAACATGGAAAGGTGTTCTACGAACATGCAACCATTCATATTTTAATTACATATTCAATTATTAGGTTCATTCCTTTACTTTTCATAATAATGAAAGGGTGGGGTAAGTACATGAAACCGATTACCATTTCAATTTATAAACATTTAATAGGTTCTTTCCATTTTCCTTTTTCACTACTAGAAAACTACCCTATACCCACAGTTATAGGAACTGTGGCAGTGGGAGGCGTAAGTATAGCTATGATCTATACCTACGGTTTGATAAATGTTATACCCATGGTTATGAACCATGAGAATAGGTGTATGGGAAATTGTCTACCCTATCAACACCCCATACCCATGGTTCTCAAACTGTGCTATAGGATTTAAAAAAAACCTCCAACTGGATTCGAACCCTAGACCAACTCTCCACAAACAACGCGCGTAACCACTGCCCCACATACGGTTATGCGTATATAAATATATATTTACTTATATATACTTTTATAAACTGTGGTTGTTGGAGGAAAATTGTGGGTAAAGGTTTTCCCGCGGAAATATTTTTGTTCCTACGGAATTTTTTTCCCTGCCCTTACGTGGGAAATCTATACCCATGGTTTTTTAGAATTGTGGGTATAGGTTTTTAACCAAAACCTATACCCACAGTTTTTTTGAGAACCATGGGTATAAGTCCTGAACTGAACCCTATACCCACGATTTTTTAGAAACTGTGGGTATAGGTTGTAATTTTCAACGTATACCCACAGTTTTCCAAAACCATGGGTATAGGTTATAAACAAATCCCTATACCCACAGTTTTGGGAAAACCATGAAAATATGGTCATTTTTCAGTAGTGTTTCTATGCACAACAAGAAAAATCAGGACAAGAAACTCATTTCCATTTTATATAAGTCAAGGACAAGTGATATCTATAGTATACTTGCCTTCATAATAGTTCATAAATTATTTTATAACATTGACCTTAGGTGGGTCAAGTGAAAACACACTCGAACGGCGATGCAGATAAACATAACAGGCCACTAAAGGCATAACTAAGGAAAGAACCCTACTTGGGGTGGTCAGCGTTGAGGTCATAACCTCCAACGATGAAGAATACATATAGAATGGTCTCTATAACATGAGAACATTGATTATAATCATGACATGTGAATTTAATAGGCAACGCCCAATCAAATATGTGTGCGCAAAACAATAGTATTTTATAAAATGGTGAGACTTGAGGTATGAGTTATAGACCACCTACCGTATAACAATAGTACTCTCCTCATCCGGTATTGACCCTTAGTTTGGCTTGGATCGGATGAAAACTGAAGAACAGATGAATGCCCTAAAAAATAGGGCATATGATCCTACACCAAAATAACTCTATCGAGGAGAAGAGAAACCATGAAAGGAGGTAAAGGACTGAAGCACTTACCAGTGCACTTCCAACGTGACAAACATATATGGAATCAGAGTCTGTATGATGAAGTTGTGGAAGAACCAAGCTTAGGGATCCTTGGGGTGCTCCGGTGTTAGAGAGAGGGAGGGGTGAGGGTATGTCCAAAAAATAGAGGACCTGCCTATATTTTTAAAAAAACTAGACTTAGGCATTTACATGAAGTGTAAATTCTTTACACGTCGTGTAAAGCTCAGGGTCTTCCTTTCTATAAAAAAACCTTCATACGATGTGAACTGGTCTGCCCAGGACATTACACATCATGTATTGGATACATGTCGTGTATCCCAATTACACGGCGTGTAATTGGCATGCACCCAGGCCACAACCCTCTGGCCTCTTCCTTTCCAAAAACTGCCCAATTGGCCTATGACTTGACTCTAGGGTCTAAGCCAAAGGAGAACGTACAAGAGTTTAAAGCGAAAATTAAAAGGATCCATACCTAAAGGAAAAACCGGGTTCTTAGACACATCATCGGACCTGATGGCATCATGAAGATATTATAGTTGATGAGGAGGCGGAGGTGCAGTTTGACTATGAGGTTGTTGTCCAAGAGGATGTTGATCATGACCGATGACAAGATTTATTAATTATTTCCAACATGAAGGGGAAATCCAAGGTGGTGGACGGTGATAGATTTCAGTTTTTCATTCCTAGAAAACCCAAGAGTCTTCACTTGTGCACCGGTGAAGATTGAGGTGTGTGAACAAGAACATACCCTTAATGATGTTCCCAAAGATGTTCAGGAGGTGGTGTATAAAAAGGATATTATGGGATCCACTCAGGGTGAGACCCCAATTAACTTGACTTGCAGGGCAAGGGAAAACGAAGCGGACACTCTGGAAAGAGAGGCGGCAAGTGAAGAGGGTGTCACTGTTCTACTAGAATCAGGTACTAGTAATAATAAATGTAGCTTGATTGATATTTTACATAGATCTTATAGCAGGGAAGTGTTCCATGAGGAGTTTAGCAATTCCTCGTATATTGAGACTGTCAAGATGGATCTACATTGGTAAAAAATGATTTCATTGGAGGTCAAAATATTGAGACTCATGATGAGGAAGAAGAATCATTGAGTATGGATGATCATGTTGATAATTGGAAGGCCCCAAAACAATTAAAGAGGGGAAGACATCTCGGAGGTTGAGGTGGCCCTAAGGGAAGAGGCAATAGAAATAAAAGGTGACTGGTGCAAGTCCTTTTGTTTGTGGTGGTGTTTTTGTGCCATTTTTTAACCTTGCAATTTCCCGCCTTTGTTGCTTGTGCGATTTAATTTTTAATAATAAATTTTCCAAGGTTGTGGGTTTTAACTCATGGATCACGCCATTCCTGATAAATTTATTTATATAATTGATAATATATTAATTTTGGGCACAAGCGTGAAGGGGTGTAACACCTTTGAACAAATATATTTATGAATGCGTGCTTATATAATTATATATAAATAAGTAAATTTATAAATATACAGATATATATAATTATATAAATATTTATATATATATATATATAAATTTATAGATATATTTATACATAAATTTATTTATAAATATACCGATTGATATATATTTATAATTATATTTATAAATATACATTTAAATATATTTATAATTATATAAATAATAAATATATGTATAATTATATTTTTAATTTTATAATTATAAATAAGTGTTTGTAAATAATTTTTTTTTTTGAAAAGGATGGGTCAAAACCCTTTAATTAAAAAACAAGAAAATAGAAAAGATGCAAGATGTGGTCACACATAGCAAAACTACCCCCATCAATAAAACGGTCATAAACCTAACTTTTTTCTAATCTCAGCCCCAATTCTATGCTCCGCATCGCATATATCATTCCAATTAGTTCACCCACACCCACGTCCTCGACTTTTGGGATGACGTCATCTTCTCCAAGTTTTTACTTGTTACCAGAGACCATCAATGCCATTGTCCTCCGAGTGAGTACCCCCAACATCTTCCTAAACCTTCACCTTACTAGATGAGAAATCATGTAGGGTAGTTTCATTGTCCTTCCCTATGAGTTTCTGATCCTCATATGGTTTCATTTCTCCTTTAGAAATTGTTTTCCGGACAACAAAAGTACAGCATGCCTCACACCCAACCTGCTCTCTGCCTTCCTACCCTTCATTAAGAGAATCAAGCACTCCATAAGGATTGTGAGTAATCACCTATGCCTTTAAATTTCCATTTGATGCTTAAGCATTGTGTGCCAAAGCACCCACATCCAATGGGGATTATCTCTTTGCTTCTATAAAAGAAGAATCAGAGCCCTTTCCAGGAAGTGGAGCTTCACTCTCCTCCACTTTCTTATACTCCAAGGGCTGAGCCTGCACCACCAGGTAACCAAGCCCTGAGGCATCAATAGATAATGGGATATGAGATACCTGTCCAACATCATCCTGAAGCACAAGTGTTTCCTTCATATGTTTAATCTTCATTGGAGTTTCAACATTCATTTTTTGTTTACCTTTGTGAGTGCTTGATGCAATTATATGCTCCAACTTAAACAGTTGATCAGCCAACTCTTGAGCACCAAATTCATCAATGGATTGATCATCCATTGATTCCTCCTTAGGTTCATCATTCATGTGTAATCCAACTGCACCACCATGATTAGTTGACTGCAATGGGGTTAACAGAACATCCCTTACAACCTCTTTAGAGCAGTTCAATTCGATTGTGCAAGTAGCTGGAGGTCTATCGTCAAGCTTTTTAGATGTGAGTAGCTGATCAGTGTCCACTTCAGTAGAAATATCTGCCCACAATTTCCCTTTACAAGAGGTATTCTTCTCAGCAACCACATTTGCAGGCTGTGCGACAATCTGAGCTTCCTCCCTGGCCAAAATGTCATCGTTTGCATGCTTCTGGGTAGCCAATTCAGAAAAATGATTGCCCACAGTCCATGTAGGAACCCCTGTCGCCGCCACATCAGAATAGGATCGACTCAAATCCCTTAGGACCTTCTCAGTTTGAGGAAATTCTACTCCTGTAGAAGCAGAAACAGATATAGGGACTCCTCGGCCACCCCCCGCTTGAAATTTCCCAGCACAACACCGGTGGATTGCCTTCTGTCAAGAGTTCCACTATCCTCTTCCAACATCCATGGTGAATGAGTATGCTTTATCCTTCTACAGTGATCCAAGTCACGAACCTTCTTGTGGAAGTTCAAACACATAACATAGGATCTACAACTGGACATCAAATGCATTATTATTCCACAGATTGAACAGAAAGGTGGAGTCTTCTCATATTGAATGTTAAGAATGACTTCATCCTGGAGAGTAGAGAGGATTACTGTCTCTGTTAAGGTAGAGCTGAGGTCGACCTCAACTCGGACCCTCATGTAGTGTCCAGAAGAGGTCGACCTAGTGGCATTGTCCATCTTGATCGGTAGACCAATTGACGAGGCAATGTCAAACAATATCGCAGGATGTCATAAAACCCAATTCAAGCAAAAGATTTTGACCCATACCTGAGCGCAGGTTTCCTTGAACTCATTTGGATTAAAATTGAGGCTCCATTCATGAATTCTCATCACACCCGATTTCAAATTGATCAAACCTGAACCCCATGCTTTGCTTTTTAATTCCATTAAGGGAAATATCAGATGGTAAAAACCCCTGCCAAGAGATATGCATTTCCTGAAAATCCCCAGATTGAGGATAAGAGATGAATCAAATCTGACAATTTCCATAGAGGCAATCCCTTCCCCAAGGAAACGTGAGCGATAATGGAAAACTTACATAGATCCAGCCTTTCCGTGATGGTCGCACCATTAGCCGAGACATGTGTTATGCTGCCCTTCTTGACGATCCGCTGTGGATATTTATTATCGAACGAGGAGAATGAACCTGCATCTCCTTCTTCTTCAAAACATCAAAACCCGGATTCTCCGAATTCACAGGTGTCCTCGAGGGGCCAACAAAGACATCACGCGGGTTGAAGGAGTCGAGGTCCACCATCGTTCCCGAACTCTAATCACCATTTTCGTCGGGATAGGAGAGCTCTCCAGTCGACCTCATCCTCAATATCATTATAAATAAATATTTATAATTGTATAAATATAAAAATATTTATAATTATATAAAATTTAAAATATATTTATAAATCAATTTAAAATACATTTATTAATATTTTTATATATTTATATATATAAATGTATTTATATTTATATAATTAATAATTCATTTAGATAATTGTAAACATGTATTTATAAATATAATTATAAATATATATTTGTAATTATAATTATAAATAAATAAATAAATAAATATAAATATAATTACATATATATATATATATACACATATAAATATAATTATAATTATAAATATATATATATATATAACTATAATTATAAATATAATTATATATATATTTATTTATTTGTTTATATAAATATATATTTACACCTATAAATAAATATAATTATACATATATATATAAATAAATAAATATATATATAATTATAAATACATATTTATAATTTTGAATTTATTTATATAAATATATATAAATAATAAATATATTTACATATATATATAAATATATTTATAATTATATAGTTATAAATATATCTTTATAAATAAATATTTATAGTTATATAATTATAATTATATAACTATATATATTTATTTATAATTATATAATTATTAAAATATATTTATACATAAATTTAAAATATATTTAATATATATATATATATATATATATATATTTATTTATATAATTATAAATATATTTCAAGAATTGTAAATATGTAATTATAAATATATATTTACAAATATAATTATAAATAAACATATTTATACAATTATATATATTTATATAATTATACGCATGTTAAATATATTGATTATTTATATATATTTACAGAAATAAAAAATATATTTGAATATAAATATCACTAAATATGTTTTGGTTTTGAAAACCCTGTAATCAGGTTAAGACGCGATTTGTGTCATAAAAATATTACCTGAAACCACCAGAATTAATAAACAGATAATAATTTTAAATTTAATTTTGTTATATATATATATATATAATTATATAAATATATAAATGTATTTATAAAATATATATAAAAAATAGACATCACTCTAACAAATTTTGCCTATTTTTGACAATCATAATCATACCTTGAATCATATGTATAGGACATTTTCGCTGCCGGGAGCGACACTGTGTCGACCACTGTGGAATGGGCAATGTCAGAAATGATGAAAAACCCAAGAGTAATGCGAAAAGCCCAAGAAGAGGTGAGGCAGGTTTTCCGTGGGAATGGGAATGTAGACGACGAGACGAGACTCCATGAATTGAAGTACTTGAAACTTGTGATCAAAGAGACTTTGAGGTTGCACTCCCCCGTGCCCTTAATCTTTCGAGAATGCAGGGAGAGCTGCAAGATCCAGGGGTATAATGTTCCTTCAAAAACCATGGTCCTTGTGAATGCATGGGCGATCGGGCGGGACCCCGAGCGGTGGGTGGACACTGAGAGGTTTGAGCCTGAGAGATTCCTGGAGAATCCCGTTGCATACAAGGGGAGGAATTTTGAGTTCATACCATTCGGGGCAGGGAGGAGGATCTGTCCTGGGATCGCGTTTGCCATGGCTAGCATGGAGTTGTTGCTGGCGCAACTGTTATTTCATTTCAACTGGGAACTCTCGGAGGGGATGAAGGTGGAGGAGCTAGGCATGGAGGAGGAGTTTAGTCTCACACTGAAAAGGAAAGAGGATCTGAAACTCATCCCCTTACGCTATCAATTTGTTGAAAATTGATTACAAATCAGTTGTGGTTTGGTGTTTAGTTTTTCTTTTAATGGGTTTAATAGTTTTTTATTTTGGGATGTAATTTGTTAGTGGGGTTAGTTGTTTGATGGTTTGTATGAGTAGTTAATTTGTAACTGATAAAATACTTATCTATATGGTATTGCAAAAGTATTGTCCTATGTCAAAAAAGAAAAAAAAAAGCTAAGAAATATAAACCGTTTGTTGCGACTCCTTGCATTGTATTCCATGGTGACAGACGTAATCCACATACACTACAAAAAAGAGATAATTAGTGGTGGTTTTTTTTGAACTGACATCAGTTATCGTTTTTCATTTGGTGGTAGTTTCTCTAATTTAGCTGTGGTTTCTCTATGTGTTGGTTTTGGAGTATTTTGTGGAATTTTCATATTCATTTAGCGACATTTTAAAAAAAATGCCCCGATAAAAAAATGGATTAAATGAAACTAACGACTGCAAATTATAAATTTCATTAAATTACTTGGTGGCAGTTACTAAAAACCGCCACTAAATATTACAATTAAAATTTATTTTTTAAAAATATTTAATAAAAAAGTATAAATATAAAAAATATGATATGCAATAAACTAAAACATAAATGTATGAAAAACTCCTCTTACATACATCAACATCCACAATCATATATACAAACATCTATAATGAACATAACCTAAGTCACCATACACCTCAATCAAACCATACCTCAGTCATCAATATATACAAATAAAATATGTCCAACAAAAACTCATGCCCAATATATGTACATCCCACAATGTCCACTGCATCCATCTACCTCAACGTCATCTCATCAACTGAAACCGACCACATCATCTCATAAATTGTAACAGAAAATAAAATAGAAATTAAAACTAAACACAATAAATTAGAATTATAGTAGAATCATTAAAAAAATTTAAACATACCACAAAAACTAAGAATCATCACAACTGCCTTCTGAAGAATGTTCTGGATCAAAACGGTCAACCTCTTACCTACTGCCGACATTTTTCACCTATAATAAAAACCATAACATTTAAGAAAAGACATGCGAAAGAGAAAAACAAAGATTATATTTACACTACCACAGAATCGGCTTCACACAGCGCCGCCTTTTAACTTCCCTAAAAAAGTACTGATAAATGGGTACCTTTATCATCACTAAAAAAAGTGATGTTAAAAGGTTCTTTTATCCACGCTAAAAAAACGCTGATAAAAGTACCTCTTTATCAGTGCTTTTTTTAGCAATGATAAAGGTTACTTTTATCCGCACTTTTCTTAGCGCTAATAAAAAGTATATTTCATAAAAAAATATTTATCATTCAAAAGCATATATTAATATATAAATTTATTTATATTGATATAAATATAATGTATTTTATAAAATATGATTTATATAAGGCTAAATACGCATTTACACTTAATATATAAGATATTTAGTGAAAATGGATTATAAAATAATTAAAAAAAGTAATATTAATTAATAATTTGATAATTATTGTTGAGTAATATTCATTTAATAACAATTTTAAGATTGAAAAAAAATAAACGATCTAAAATAAGTTGAAAATGTGACTCAAACTTCAAATGACATAACTTTTGATCCGGGTATCCATCTGATCTCTACTACATATCAAATCAAACCATGCGATGAGCTCTACACCATAATAACTTGGGGGACCTTGATCACTATTTTTTAGAGGCCAAAAAAGGTCCATAAGGCCTCCAAAATTGAGTTTTTAGTCCGAGTATCCCAATTTTTTAACATTCAATGGAATTTTAGCCTCGTTTAAGGGGGTGTTATTAGCTTTTTTCGATGAGGACTGAATTTATTCCCAGTTCTTACATTCATATTGATATTATGGTTTTGAAATTTTATCGTTTTTCATAATGTAGTTTCATTTATAATCAAATATATAAAAATATATACATATTTTGTATATGTTCACACATAAAAGTTTAATTTTATAAATATATATGTAAAAATATTTAAATGAAAAGTATCCTAAATATAAAAACCTCATCTAAATAAAAAAATATCCATTTTATTTAAAATAAAAATTTATGAATATATATATATATATATATAATTAATGTATACATAATGTTTATATATATATAAATATATTTGTGTGTATTGAAAAATAGATTTATATTTATCTATATATTCTAATATATGTATATAAATATTAATATATAATATATGTAAATAAATATAAATATGTATAATTATATTTATAGATGCACACATATATATAAATATATGTATTTATTTATTTTTAAACACAAAAAACATTTTTATATAAGTATTTAAACAATATATATATATATATATGGATAAAAAATGTAACGAAATAAATAAATATATATATATATAGATATATAATAAAATGAAAAAAACAATATAGGCGAGTGGAAGAGGCGCGAGCGCATGAGAGAGATGTCTCAGGTTCGAAACCCACTAAAGGCAGGGGTGCGTAGGCGGGTGAGAAGATGTATAGCACTGTTAAAGGGGCAAGGGAGGCTAGTGCTATTAAAGGGGGTGGGTGGGGGTGGGGGGGGGGAGGCTGGACAAGCACTATTATAAGGGGTGGTGGAGCACTAATGGGGGGGGGGGTCAGCCTCAGATTTGCAGAAACAAATTTCTTTTTAAAAATTTCTTTTTTTGACCTTTATCAGTGTTTTTTTAGCGCGGATTAAAGACCCCTTTTATCAGTGTTTTTTTAACGCTGATAAAAGGGGCCTTTATTAGTGTGGGAGGGGGAGGCTAGAAAAGTGTTATTATAAGGGGTTGTTGAGCACTAATAGGGGGGGGGGGTGTTCACCCTCTGATTTTCAGAAAAAAAAATTTCTTTTTAAAAATTTCTTTTTTTGACCATTATCAATACTTTTTTTAGCGCATATTAAAGACCTCTTTTATCAGTTTTTTGAGCGCTGATAAAAGGGGCATTTATCAGCACTTTTTTAGTACTGATAAAAAGGACCCCCTTTTAATAAAACTTTGATTATTATCGCTTTTTAGCGTTGATAAATGCTTTTTTAGCGCTGTTAAAACCATATTCTGCACTAGTGTTAGAATGTTGCACATAAAATTTGTTATTTTTATTAATCAAACATAAGAAATTTTAATATAAAATAAATAATATATCATAAAAAACACCTTAAAACATATACTTACCTATTTAATATATTATTCAACACTTGAAACTGAAAAGGAGGGATAAGTAAATATTCTAATTAATTTTTAAATCGACATGCGGTGTGGTTGAAATTTACTTAATATTTTTTTTAAAGACTTTGATATGAAAACATGTCCTATATTTCAAAAATAATTAAATGGTGGTTGTCCCATGGATTTACATCAATCCGAGTTTGTTTTCTATGATTTTGATCGTTATACGCACATTTTAGTGTTTTAAAATACTAAACACGTTTACAGGCATACCGGGAAAACCGTAACTAGGAATGACGTGAAATAACTTCCTACATTTCAAAAATAGATCTAAATCCATTTTTCTATGATTTTAGGAAAATACAACATCATTTTCCTACTTTTGAACCATCAACACATATTTTTAAAGGCTTTGTTCCCATTAAAAAGTGTTCACTAAGTCATTTCGAAAACACCGCACATCAGATTGATGTGTTGTCTATATATACAAGTAAAAAATAAATAAAAGGTGGTTTTACCATTATTTCATGTCAATCTGAGGTCATTTTATATAGTTTTTTTTGACCTCACATGTTTTGATAACCCCAATTATGCTTTCACATACTTTAATAATCCCAAATAACGTTTATCTATATATTAATTCTTTTAATCTATGAAATTCTATTTGATAATAATATTAAAATAGTCTTTAAAATATGTTAATCAATGTTTATATGACTTTTGAAATAATTATAACTCAATCGGATATGTTTTGCATAAAGTAGATAAGTGTTAAGTCACTGATATGCTTATAGCTACTGATATAGATCTACCGGTACTTAGTCTACCGATAGACGTAGTCACCGATAAGCAAAGGTTACTGATACGCAGAGCTACCAGTATATGTAAATCCACCGGTAAGCACATGCCACTGATAGATCAAGTCCACCGGTACAGACAGCTACCTACCGATAGAACAAGTCTTCCGGTATGCATAATTCTACCAATATACACTTCACTGGTACAAAACGGAGCTACCAGTATGCACAAGCTACCAATAAAAAGTTCACCAATACAAACAGTCACCGATACACCAAGCTACCGATACAAGCGATTTACTGCTAGAACAAACAAGCTACCGATAGAAGGAGTCACCGGTATATAGAGCTACTGATACACAGAGTAACAACTACCGATACAAGGAACTACCGGTACAGGGACAAATAGCTACCGATAGGAGGTCACAACTATACAAAGTCCACCGATACACATCTACCGACAGAAGGCTACTGATGAAAGACTGACCAGTCAAACTCCATACTCTCAATATTATTTATTTATTAAGAAACAGTCATATTTGATGTTTTTAATACAATTAATGTTATTTAATGACAGTTGTTGGCATGTCAGGGAACCGTACCTTGTACCTGTAAAAAGGTAATCATTTCCTTTTTTACCGGAGCTGAAAGCTATAAAAGGAAGGAAAAAGGCCAGACAGAAAAAAACTAAGAAGGCACGTGAAGTGTGTGGAAAAGAAAGGGCTGAATACCGTTGGAAAGTGGTGCATTCACACAAAAAGAAAGGCTACATTCATACTGGAAGAACACTGGACATACACGAAGACATTCATTCTAGAGAAGAACATAAGATGCACTTTAGTCAAGGAGTGAAGAACTACAACGAGCTCTTCATGCACTCAAACTGATCAAACTGAACTTGAAGAAAACAACCCTCTGTTTTTCAGACAAAAACCAGAGAAGGACTCAGAGCTTCATTTACATCAATCCAAGGAGTCCAAAGCTTCACTCACAACACACAGAGCACTCTAAACTCATCTCTATCTGTTTAGCTCTACTGTGTTTCATTCATTTACTTTTTGAGCAGTGTGTGTTGTATTTACACACTGACTCCTAGACTGAAATGGAGGATACTAAATCCTTACTCCAAACTTCTTACACATTACTATATCCCACTGTGAATTATGGAAGAGGTCAAGTAAGATCTGGAAAGCTTGTGTGCTGTTGATTTGTTTTCCCACGAAGAACTGTGGTAGAGGTCTTAGTACCTGGATAGTCTTTGCACTGTTGTTTACCCCGATCCAGGGTGTGGATCAAATTTATATAAATTGTTTGAGAGGACTAAGTCTCAGCTTGAGACTGAACCTCTTGGTTATATCTGCTGTGCATCTTAGTTTAAATCTAAAGTATATTATATATATTTTCTATTCTGCTGTAAATTACTTTGAAATAAAATTTGTTTTAAAGTTACTTTGATAGTTAAATTATCAAGTGTTTATACTTATTGTGAACTAGTAATTTAGTTTCAAAAGTTAATTTAATCTTCTGATTAAATTAACTGAGACCTAATCAATCTTTGAGAAACTAATTGAACTTTTACAATCTATATAAATTCACTACAATTTAACTTGTTTTTAAATAAGAGTATTTTAATATAAATATTTTTACACAGAAATTTTAATTGGAACTCAATTAACCCCCCTCTTGAGTATCCACTCCGACCAACAGTTTTTATCGTTATACACACATTTAAGCATTTTAAAACTCTAAAAACGCATTTACGGACATCCTGAGAAAAATGTAACTTGGAATGACATGTCATCAGTTCCTACATTTCAAATAGTAATATATAGTCGTTTTCCTTTGATTTGAAGGAAATACAACTTATTTTTCATGGTTTTTACTCCCCAAAATATGTTTTTAAAGGCTTTAGTACCTTTAAGAAGTGTTTACTGGGTCATTTCGACCACAACGCATGTCAGAATGATGTTTTTTCTATGTGTACACATAAAAAGAACTCAAAGGTGGTTGTTCTATGATTTCATGTCAATATGGGTCATTTTCTTTGGTTTTGACCATTACACACATGTTTTAGTATTTTAAACACTAATAACGTGTTTACGAGCATTATGGGGAAATCGTAACTCAGAATTACGTTCCTTTTGTTTCTATATTTAAAAAATAAATCTATGGTCATTTTCTTAAGATTTCAGGGAAATACAACATTTTTTTCTCATTTGACCCCTGAAACATGTTTTAAAGGATTTGGTACCTTTTAAAAGTGTTTACCGAGTCATTCCGACCACACTGCACGTTAGACTGACATATTGTCTATGCGTACACATAAAAAATAACTCAACATTGGTTTTCCCATGATTTTACATCAATATAAGGATGTTTTCTATGGTTTTTGACTGTTACACACACGTTTAAGTGTTTTAAAACACTAAAAACACATTTATGGCCATCCCGGTCAAACTATAACTCAGAATGACATGAATTCTATTCCTATATTTCAAAAATAAATATATATAATTTTTACTCTTATTTCAGGGAAATCCAAAATTGTTTGTTTGGTTTTGATCCCTGACACATGTTTTTAAAGGCTTTAGTACCTTTAAAAAGATTTTATCGAGTCATTATGACCACATTGTTCATCATATTGACATGTTTTATATGCATACATGTCAAAAAAAACTCAATGGTTGTTTTCCCATGATTTCATATTAATATGTAGTTTTTTTTCTGTGATTTGGACCATTACATGCACATTTAAGTGTTTTAAAACACTAAAAACGCGTTTACAGTCGTTCCTAGAAAACCGTAATTCGAAAAGATGTTCCTCCAGTTCTTAAATTTCACAAATAAATATTTGGTTTTTTTATTCTAATTTTGGGTAATCTGGCATTGTTTTTCTAGTTTTGACCCCACTGAAACATGTTTTTAAAGGCTTTGGTACCTTTAAAAAGTGTTTACCGAGTCATTCCATCCACATTACATGTCATATTGATGTTTTGTTTATGTGTGCATGTCAAAAATATCTCAAAGATGATTTTACCATGATTTCACATCAATCTGAGGACATATGATATTCTTTTTACCATCACACACACGTTTTAGTGTTTTAAAACACTAAAAACACATTAACATGCATCCCTTGAAAACCACAAATCATAATGATGTGTTGTTAGTTTCAACATTTCAAAAATCCATCTACAATCATTTTCCTCTTATTTTAGGGAAATATGACATCATTTTCCTAGTTTTGACCCTCTGACACATGTTTTTAAAGGCTTTAGTACCATTAAAAAGTGTTTAACGAGTCATTCTGACCATACCACACATCAGATTGACATTTTGTCAGTGTATACACATAAAAAATAATTCAAAGGTGGTTTTAACATGATTTCAAATCAATTTGATGTTATTTTCTATGGATTTGACCATTACACACATGTTTAAGTGTTTTAAAACACTAAAAATGCATTTAGTACCATCTCGGGAAAACTGTATCTCGTAATGACATGAAGTTAGTTCCTACATTTTAAAAATCAATCTATGGTAATTGTACTTTTATTTTAGGATAATCTGACATCATTTCTCTTGTTTTGACCCCTCGACACATGTTTTTAAAGGCTTTGGTACCTTTAAGAAATGTTTACCGAGTCATTCCGATGACACCGTACATCAGATTGATTTTTTGTCTATGCGTACATGTCAAAAATAATTCAATGATGGTTTTACCATGATTTTCACATTAATATGAGGTTTTTTCTATGGTTTTGACCGTCACACACACATTTTAGTGTTTTAAAACACTAAAAACGTGTTTACAGGCATCTTGAGGAAATCATAACTTGAAATGATGTGCCATTAGTTTATAAATATTAAAAATAAATCTATTATCATTTTCCTCCGATTAAAGAGAAATCCGAAATTATTTTCCTGTTTTTGACCCCCGACACATGTTTATAAAGGCTTTGGTATCATTAAAAAGTTTTTATCGAGTCATTCCAATAACACCATAGATCAGATTGATGTTTTTTCTATGCGTACACATTAAAAATAACTCAACAATGTTTTCACCTGATTTCATGTCAATCTGAGGTTGTTTTCTATGGTTTTGACCATTATATGCATGTTTAAGTGTTTTAAAATGCCAAAAATGAATTTGCAGCCATCCCACACAAACCATAACTCAGAATGATATGCCTCCACTTCCTACATTTAAAAAATAAATCTAGGGTTTTCCTCTAATTTCAGGGAAATCTGATGTCATTTGTTTGGTTCTGACCCCCTAACATAAGTTTTTAAGGCTTTGGTACCTTTAAAAAGTGTTTACCAAGTCATTCCGGCCACACCACATTACAAATTGATGTTTTTTCTATTATTACACATCAAAAATAACTCAACGATGGTTTTCCCTTGATTTAATGTCAATCTAAGGTTGTTTTCTATGGTTTTAATCGTTACACGCATGTTTAAGTGTTATAAAACACTAAAAACACATTTATAGCCATCCTAGGAAAACCGTAACTTAGAATGATGTTTCGTTTGTTCATATATTTCAAAAATCAATATATGGTCATTTTCCTCTAATTTCAGGTCAATACAACATCATTGTTTTAGTTTTGACCCCTTAATACATGTTTTTAAAGGCTTTGGTACATTTAATATGTGTTTACTGAGTCATTATGACCACACCGCATGTCGAATTGACGTGTTGTCTATACGTACATGTCAAAAATAACTCAAAAATGGTTTTACTACAATTTCACGTCGATCTGAGGTCATTTTCTATGGGTTTGACCTTTACATGTACGTTTTAGTGTTTTAAAACACAAAAAATGTGTTTATGGGCATTCTTGGAAAACAATAACTCGAAATGATGTGAATTCAGTTCCTATATTTCAAAAATAAATCTATGGTAATTTTTCTTTGTTTTTAGGTCAATATAACATTGTTTTCCTAGTTTTTACCCCTGAAACATGTCTTTAAAGGCATTAGTACCTTTAAAAAGTGTTTATCAAGCCATTCTGACCACACCACAAGTCAGATTGACGTGTTGTATATGTGTACACATAAAAAATAACTCCATGGTGGTTTTACCATGATTTTATGTCAATATGAGGTTGTTTTCTATGGCTTTTACCCTTACAGGCACATTTAAGTGTTTTAAAACACTAAGAACGCGTTTATGGCCACCCCATAACTCAGAATGACATGCCACTAGTTCTTATATTAAAAAAATCAATATATGGTCATTGTCCTATGATTTTAGGGCAATATGATGTCATTTTACTGGTTTTGATTCCCCAAAATATGTTTTTAAAGGTTGTAGTATCTTAAAAAAGTGTTTACCAAGTGAAAACCAAGAAAACAAGCTCAGATTGTTTTCAAACATAAGGATAATGATATATAATTCATTTTGGACATGTAGGAATCAACTACACATCAATATGAAACAATATTTGGTCAGTATGACTCAACGTGTGTGTTTTATATATAAAAGTGTCAATTTAGTTTTATTTATGGAAGTTGTATATATTCTTTGAAAATGTCTGAATGATCTATGGAATTTAAAATTTACCTCAATGGGATGAACTATAAGGTTGGAAATTTCCTTGGGGATTGTGCCGGTCATCCAATAAAATATAGAAACTAAATCATTTTCCATTGCTGAATTACATTGATCTTATGTTTCCCTATAAGAGTTTTATTTTTCTCTCTTTTTATTTCAACATTTAAATTTCTATTTGTGATTCCTGATCAATGGAACTACTTGAACCCCCATCGAGTGTAGCAGTAATAGATGATGATGCCCTACCAAATACAACTGATGGAGTAGGCCGAGAAGCCATCCCCCGTGCAAGTCTAAGATTCTCCTTATAGAAAACAATTGCATCTGCATCGTTCTAGAAAACTAATGATGATTGTGAAGGGTTCACATCCCAGACTTCTTGAATTTCAACCTTTTAATACAATAATATTATCAATAATTTTTTGAAAATATATGAACTTTATAATATTATATAATAATAAAATTTTCATTACTATTTATTGTTTTTTCGTTACTATGATACCATAATATTGGAAAATATATAACAACTAAAAAGTCTTAAATCTAATTAATTGGGACAAGATCGATGTATCAAATGATTCCAAATTGGCATCATTGATCCATATAGCCAGCCCCATTTAACTCAGTTTAAGTCTTGTTTGTTGTAATAATATATTTTTCATTATTATGTTTTTATAATAATTAAATAACATGAAATGAAAATGAAAAGTACTTACTCCAACATCTTTGGTATGTTCATTTACAAAAACTTCCATTGGGTTTCCTATGCACTTTAAACCAACTCTCTGTTTAGTCAATAGAGTGACATAATTCATTAGAATTTATAAAAAAATATTAACAAGTTAGAAAAAACATTGATTTCTAATAAAATTATATAAATAATAATGAATGAAATACAATCCCAAATTTTTCTTTTTCTTGAAATATTCTGAGACCCAGTAATGTGAGGAATAACTTATTTCTCATGATTTATAGTATTTTTTAGAAAATTCTAACAAAAAATAATAACATTAATAAAATTTATAATTTTATATTTTTTCTGTTATTATGATACTATAAAATATGCAATTACCTCATGAGATGTATCTCAATTAATATTGGAAAATAGATTCCATTGCTCACGATAAATGCCTTCAAACACTTTCTTATACATATATCATGATCTCAAAGATGTTTCATTAAACTCATGTCATAATCTTTATTTAAAATCTCTCAATTTATTTCCCAATTTTTTCAAACTCTATGGGCATAAAACGGGGTTAGGGACATCAAAATGAAATAACATCTTCAAATAAAAAACATTACATTTTATAAGTATATTACAAAATTTTACTCATGTCTTTTAAATTAGTTATCAAGGAATATTAAATTAATATTACCTCTACTTGAGTATCAAAGACCTCATTTTTACAAGCTGTAGGAATATGAATCCAATCATTATAATTAACGAGAAATCTCACCATCTCACAAGAAATATTCCTAATAATCTAACTATAGATTTTGGAAGCATCACCGGTAGGCACCCCGAAATCATCAAATAGGATGATAATCTTGAATTCTTTTATGTCCCATACAATTTTCATGTTTATATTTGTATCATTTCTATGGTTTTCCTTATCTATTTGATAAATTAATTAAACAATTAATAAAATATATAGTTTTTTCTTATACAATGACATACATACTAGTAACGGTAACTCACCAATATCCCCCAGATAGGGGTGACCAAATGCTCCATCTTCAGAGGTGAATTAGATGGTGGGCTACCAAAATCATATGAGAAAATGGATAGATCACTAGTAGTATCTGGTACAATGAAATCACTCAGATCCACTAAATCTTATAGTAGTTATGACATGCTCTGAGATGTTGATAAGTTAGAATTCTATTTTCACTACTAGAAAACTAACCTATACCAACGGTTTGGAACCGTTGGTATAGGCCTCCAAACCGTTGGTATAGCCTATACCAATGGTTTGGAGAATCGTTTCCAAGTAAGCCGTTGGGATAGTTCTATACCAACGGTTTTGGAAACCATTGGAATAAGTAATATGAAAATCTATACCAACGGTTATGGAACCGTTGGTATATGTATTTCAAAAAAAAAAACATTCGCTGGGATTTGATCCTAGGACCCCTTAGTTTATCATTGAACGACCTAGCCACTAACCTAACATGACTTTTATAAACATAATTACATAAATATATATATGTATTGTCATAATTATTTTAAATTTTTATTTATATAATGTTCTCGGTAAGAAGATCTGATAAAAATTAAAAGGACCTATACCAAGGGTTTTGACAACCGTTGGTATAGGTCGGGGGACCTTTCCCAACGGTTTTCCAAAACCGTTGGGAAAGGGTGTGGCTTTCCCAACGGTTTGGCCAAACCATTGGAAAAGGTGGCCTCAAATTAGACTTTTCCCAACAGTTTGGCCAAACCGTTGGGAAAGACATACCCTTTCCCAACGGTTTTCCAAAACCTTTGGGAAAGGTGGCCTCAAAGTGGGATTTCCCAACGGTTTGACCAAACTGTTGGGAAAGGGGACCTATACCAACGGTAAATCGTTGGTATAGAAGCATTGGGAAAAGTCAGATTTCCAGTAGTGTTTTTTTGTTCTCGGATTTCCTGCAATTCAAATGATTCAGATATATTATATGTATTAAAAATAAAAAACTAAAAAAAATTTACAAAAAAATAGAAAAATGTATATATGTACGAAACACTTATCAATGAGAAATTATAATATATTTTCTTTACCAATTTATACATTTAATTATATTCATATTCATTGTCTTCATTGTTATCGACCTCTATTGCGATGAGTGCTTCATTTTCACCCCTTTTACAAGTTCTATTGTTCTGATATTTTTAGGAAAAAACTGTTCAATTTTTTCTAGTTGATGAGGTTCAATTTCACAAAGTACAAATTGATCACCATTAACCATATCATATAAGTATCTCTTCTTTAAGTGTAAAACAACACTCCAACCTTCGTATATTTCATCATCCACATAATAAACAATATTATCTTGTGAATAAAAGTTAAATGTATCATGCTCTGCATGCTCAATAGTATGGATCGAGCAAGATAAGTTTATAGAAGTAAAATGTAACAAATCTTTCATTATACCCATATCAATACTAACCCACTTACATTTGAATAATACAACTAAAAATTGACCATGATAGTTTAATTCAATTATATCATTCAGCTTTCCATAGTATCTCACCTCTACAAGTGTAAATACACCACTATTTTGAGTTTTCAAGTATTTTTCACAATAAATTGCACAAAATCAGAATCCATGAATATTGTAGGCATCAAATCTATTTTCTTGACTTAGAGGACCTTGGTCCAAAAAATTCAAATTATTTGATATTTCAGCTTGATTTTCAACATTCAATATCTATAAAAAAGATATAAAGTTTTACTTTTAATATATATTTTTATACACATCAATAATATAAATATGATTATATACTTACACGATGGGAGAACCATTCAACAATCTCTTTATTAACAGGTTTTTTTAATTCCATCTCATTTTGAGCTCGAACCCTTAGTCACCTATTTGTTTGCAATCACAATTCTTCAATAAATGGATCTACAATAATACTATTTAATATCACAAATCTATGTTTTTATAAAAACTCCAATCCAATTAGTGTAAAATTTGACCCCTTTTCAATAGGTCATCCAATAGTTGTAAATACCGATGAGTGGTTTTCAAAACGTGATTTAGTAGAAATGTCATCATCACATCTATCATGATTTAATCTAGTCTCAATCCCATACAAATACCTATAACATAAGGTAAAGAACTCTTCAAAAATAGAGCCTTATAGTTGAGATTTATTCCTCACATATGATATTGAATGACCCGAGTACCTGATGAAAAAAATAAGAAACATATTAAAAAAAATTATGAAATGATTTGTTAAAATTGAATTCAACAATGAAAATAAAAAATATCAATGTACCAATCAATTGGATACATCCATCGATAGTGTACTGTTCCACCAAGTATAGCTTATTCAACTAAATTAATAGTCAAATGAACCATGTATATGAGGGAAAAATGGAGAAATAACATCTCCAAATGATAAAGTGTTATAACAATTCTTTCTTGAAGTTTACCAAGATTAGTTGGATTTAGAGTTTGTATACAAATTTCTCTAAAAAAGGTATAAAACTCAACTAGAACCACAATTTCTTTTTTAGGTAATGTATTGTGAAATTCCAATGGAATTAATTTCTCTATCAGAATATGTGATTAAAGAATTTTAAATCCAAGTAATTTTCGATGTTTTAAGTCAATGCACCTTGACATGTTACTTTAATATCCACCTAGAACTTTTACATTCTTTAAATTTCAAAGGAATATGTCTTTCACATTATTTTTTATTTTAAAAATAGCTGAAGGATACTTTATGTTCTTATTTTCCCACCAACCATGCTTTATATTCATTGACTCTAAATCCTTATGTGCATTAAGGTGATCCTTCGATTTACCCTTCTCATTAAGTAATGTAAATATTACATCATCACATACATTCTTCTCAATATGCATTACATCAATATTATGATGTATAAAATTAAAATACCAATAAGGAAGTTTGAGAAATATACTCTTTTTCTTCCACTGTCGTGTTCCAGATACTTTGGATACCATACCTCGTACCATTTCCCCCCTTCTTTAAACTGATGACATTTTTAAAATTCTTCAGTGATATTCATTAATTTTCCCATGATTTCTAAATTAAATAACACCTTCAGTGGCATTATCAATTCAACATCTCCATTGAATCATGTCTTGTTAAACATGAATTTATGATAAGCATCAAGAAATCGATAATGACACATAAAACACCATTTTCTTATATGAGTTAATCGTTGAGGTTCAAAATCAAAATTTAAAACTGGAAAAGCCAAACCAGTATGAGTGTTCCAAATAGATAAATTTACTAGTCTAGATAATTCACCAATTTTCCATATTAAATAAGCATGCATTTTGAATATTTTTCTCATTGAAGCATCGTATGTTTCCACACCAGCATCCCATAATTCTTATAATTCTTTCATTAGAGGTTGAAGGTATACATCAATGTCATTTCCAAGCATTTTCTTTCTAGGAATAATCCTTGAAAGAAATAATGAAATAATGAAAGGGTTAAAACCATAATTAGTACTTAAAACACTAAAAGGGTTAAAACCATAAGAATCCAATCCCTAACATACATTTCTAGGATTAAAAAAATGGATATAATGAATCAAACATATTCCATGATGTTGAATATTTTGGATGTCTCATCAAGCCATCATTACTATCCAGAGCATGCCACTTCATGTTATATTTAGTCTTATATGACATGAATATTCTTTTCATGCATAGATTCAGAGGAAAGTAACACAATATATTTATAGAAGTTTTCTTTTTTCCATTTATTTTTGGGGTTGAATTGATTTATACTATAATTTTTATTCATTTAATTACATATGCTTGTATGAAATATTATGAATTACTCTTTATCAGAATCTTATCCCTAGTAAAGCATGCAATCATTAGGGCATGTATGTATCTTTGTATAATAAAGTCCAAATTTGTTGATGAATTTCTTCATTTCATAGAATGATACATGGATATTAGCTCCACTAAATTCATCACGAAGAAACTCTAAAATCATGAAAATTTATTTATCAGTAATTCCATAGAGACACTTGATATGATACCACTTAAGTAGAAAAGACAAATTCGAATACTTGGCACACCCTTCATAAAATTCTTGTTTCCCATCTTCAACTAATTCATAAAACTCATTTTTTGGTTTCTAAATTTTTGAGCAAGATTAACCTACTCAAGATCAACTGAAGGTTCTTTTGATCTATTAAAATCTTGGACATTGTATCCTATAAATCCAAATGCATCATTTATCAAATTTTGAACTGAATTATACTATAATAGGTCAATTTGTATTTCACTAATGTATTTTTCATTATTTTGGATTTCTATAACATTAGATTTACCATTCCAAATACAATATAAATATTGAGCATGAAACTGTTTCAATATAAAATGATCATATACTTCATTTCTATTCAAATATTGCTTGAATTTTCAATCAGGGCACAAACATTTTATTCTACCATCCACTGATCATTTTACAATTTCATAATATAAAAATTCTTCAAACCCTCTGTATACCGAGGTGTGTTTCGAGGTAAATCAATCCATCTTTTATCCATAGTTATTGGTGTCACGACCCGTCCTCGGGGCCCGTGCCGTGACTACCCCAAGCCCGCCTTCCATAGGCCAGGGGCTGGCAACTAGCACCAATGCATAAATCCCAATAAAAAGGGAAGGCTTTGCCTTTGTAAAGTAAACAAACACCACAGAGAAAGCAAGCAGTAGAAGAAAACACTAAGTAAAAAACTGAGTACAACAGTAAGTGCGGAAAAGTAAGTGGGCCAGTATACAAACCCAAACTGAAAGTAAAGTACAACTGGAAAGGGAAAATAGCAACTGAAAAGTAAAGCCACAACGTCGAGCTATCCACTGGAAATCCCACCTGAAGGGTGGGTACAGATAGCCTCCACTGCTCCTCAGGTCCAGCCGACCGCTCCGAGTACTTCCCGCCCAGTGGTCCACCTCTAGGTACCGTCCTGCTCTGCAAGCCTCAACCACGATCAGTGCTGTCCGTCGTCTGCAAACAACACAATGTAGTGCGGGCATAGCCCGTGCAAGGGTGAGTATAAGCTACTCAGTAGGGACCTCGAGACCCCCGAAGGTCTCCCAGAATCCACAAAGGATAAACCACAAAGGAAAGATACAATCACGAAGTAACATTCGACACTGCTTAGGTATATGCCCATACATATACCTAAGTCATGAATTCCAGTACGCTCCAACATCTAAGCTCAAGTACAACCCAGTACACACAGGAAAGCAAAACGTAAATCCACACAGGATAGCACAACACAATCCACATAGGAAAGAAAAACATGATTCAGCTCACACATGTATACTTCTTCGTATGATGATAGAGATGATCATATATATTCAATGATTCATCTATGACGTCGGACCCACAAAGGATCAATAGGTACTAACCCCCGCAATGACCCACAAAGGATTTGACCCACACAGGATCGATAGGTAACTAACCCCCACAATGACCCAAAAAGGATCTGACCCACACAGGATCGATAGGTAACTAACCCCCGTAATGACCCACAAATGATCTGACCCACATAGGATTGATAGGTAACTAACCCCCGCAATGACCCACACAGGATCAGACCCACATAGGATCTGTTGGCGCTGGCCCACACAGGACCACTGAGCGCTGACCCACACAGGATCGGACCCACACAGGATCTGTAGGCACTGGCCCACACAGGACCGCTGAGCGCTGACCCACACAGGATCAGACCCACACATGATCTGTGCCCGCACTGTGTTGTGTTGGTTGCAGACGATGGACAACGCTGATTGTGGTTGAGGCCTGCGGAGCAGGACGGTACTTGGAGGTGGACCACTGGGCAGGACGTACTCGGAGCGGTCGGCTGGACCCGAGGAGGAGTGGAGGCTATTTGTACCCACCCTTCACGTGGGATTTCTAGTGGATAGCTCGACGTTGCGGCTTTAATTTTCAGTTGTTGTTTTCCCTTTCCAATTGTACTTTACTTTCAGTTTGAGTTTTTATACTGGCCCACTTACTTTTCCGCATTTACTGTTGTACTCAGTTTTTTTACTTAGTGTTTTCTTCTACTGCTTGCTTGCTCTGTGGTGTTTGTTTACTTTACAAAGGCAAAGCCTTTCCTTTTTATTGGGATTTACGCCTTGGTTCTAGTTTCCAGACCCTGACCTATTGGGGTAGTCACGGCACGAGCCCCGAGGACAGGTCGTGACAGGACGGGCCGTGACAACCCCAAGCCCGCCTTCCATAGGCCAGGGGATGGCGACTAGCACCAAGGCGTAAATCCCGGTAAAAAGGGAAGGCTTTTCCTTTTTAAAGTAAACAAACACCACAGAGCAAGCAAGCAGTAGAAGAAAACACTAAGTAAAAAACTGAGTACAACAGTAAGTGCGGAAAAGTAAGTGGTCCAGTATACAAACCCAAACTGAAAGTAAAGTACAACTGGAAAGGGAAAACAACAACTGAAAAGTAAATCCGCAACGTCGAGCTGTCCACTGGAAATCCCACCTGAAGGGTGGGTACAGATAGCCTCCAATGCTCCTTGGGTCCAACCGACCACTCCGAGTACGTCCCGCCCAGTGGTCCACCTCCAGGTACTGTCCTGCTCCGTAAGCCTCAACCATGATCAGCGCTCAGCGGTCCTGTGTGGGCCAGCGCCTACAGATCTTTTGTAACATCCCCAAATGATAAAGGGTTAAATGAATAAATGATATGACTCATGTCAACAAGGTGCACCTTCCTTTTCAGGAGCATGTTTGATTAGAACTCCATAGTTAAGCGTGCTTGGCCTGAAGTAGTGATCAGGATGGGTGACCCTCTGGGAAGTTTCCCAGGGCGTATGCGAGTGAGGACAAAGCACACTGGAAAGGACATGTGTTGGAATGTGGGGACAATCATTAGTCATATGACCCGTTCAGGCACGTGGGTGGGCCCCAGGGTGGGAACCACGTGTCTGTGGGGCAACTGGTGGGTGGGCGGAGCCCAGTTGTCACATTTGGTATCAGAGCCGGAACCCAGCCTTAAGTGCGGTGAACTGGATGGGTAGGGATATAGGGCCCACAACGAGGGCGTTGTGCTCTAAAGGGGGGGGGGGTGATTGTAACATCCCCAAATGATAATGGGTTAACTGACTAAATGATATGACTCATGTCAACAAGGTGCACCTTCCTTTTCAGGAGCCTGTTTGATTAGAACTCCATAGTTAAGCGTGCTTGGCCTGGAGTAGTGATCAGGATGGGTGACCCTCTAGGAAGTTTCCCAGGGTGTGTGCGAGTGAGGACAAAGCACACTGGAAAGGACATGTGTTGGCCTGTGGGGACAATCATTAGTCATATGACCCATCCAGGGCGTGTGCGAGTGAGGACAAAGCACACTGGAAAGGACATGTGTTGGCCTGTGGGGACAATCATTAGTCATATGACCCGTTCAGGCACGTGGGTGGGCCCCAGGGTGGGGACCACGTGTCTGCGGGGCAACTGGTGGGTGGGCGGAGCCCAGTTGTCACAATTGGATTTTCACTCTTCTCATTATATATTTAGTTATAAAGATACAAATGGTTAATCAAAAAAGTATAATCAAAATTAAACATCCCATAACTTTATCATTTAATAGAGTAGGTTATTGATTCAACATAACACAAATTAGACATAAAATGATTCAATCGAACATAAAAAACATAAAAAACATATATGGATAAATATTACCCCTCACGTGGGTGGGCCCCAGGGTGGGGACCACGTGTCTGTGGGGAAACTGGTGGGTGGGCGGAGCCCAGTTGTCACATTTGGTATCAGAGCAGGAACCCAGCCTTAAGTGCGGTGCACTGCCTGGGTAGAGATATAGGGCCCACAACGAGGGCGTTGTGCTCTAAAGGGGGGGGGGGGTGATTGTAACATCCCCAAATGATAAAGGGTTAAATGACTAAATGATATGACTCATTTCAACAAGGTGCACCTTCCTTTTTAGGAGCCTGTTTGATTAGAACTCCATAGTTAAGCGTGCTTGGCCAGGAGTAGTGATCAGGACGGGTGACCCTCTGGGAAGTTTCCCAGGGCGTGTGCGAGTGAGGACAAAGCATACTGGAAAGGACATGTGTTGGCCTGTGGGGACAATCATTAGTCATATGACCCGTTCAGGCACGTGGGTGGGCCCTAGGGTGGGGACCACGTGTCTGCGGGGCAACTGGTGGGTGGGCGGAGCCCAGTTGTCATAATTGGATTTTCACTCTTCTCATTATATATTTAGTTATAAAGATACAAATGGTTAATCAAAAAAGTATAATCAAAATTAAACTGGTGGGTGGGCGGAGCCCAGTTGTCACAATTGGATTTTCACTCTTCTCATTATATATTTAGTTATAAAGATACAAATGGTTAATCAAAAAAGTATAATCAAAATTAAAAATCCCCTAACTTTATCATTTAACAGAGTAGGTTCTTGATTCAACATAACACAAATTAAACATAAAAATGATTCAATCTAACATAAAAAACATATATGGATAAATATTACCCCTCACAATAACATGATATGATGTCATGGAATATGTTCACCGAGCCTAGGAGAGTGGTTATTGTAATATCGATCATACTGTTATCAGTCCACAATAATACATGAACATAATTATTATATTAAAATATCTATAACTTTTATACTTTTCATATTATCAATTTTTATTTTATATTGTATAAACATGATTGTATCTATAGCTAGTTCTTACTTCGATAATTATGAAAATCAAGATTTTCTATATCTCAAAACAAGAACTTGGCACTATGATATCTGGTGCATGTGTGAAAGAGAAATGAACTCCATGAATACAAAAAAAGTATATAGAATTGAAATGGGATTTTACTTATTTAAATAGTTAGATTTTAATAGGGTTTTTCTTATTAGGATGAGAAGAATGTAGGTCCATGCAAAATGATTCAACAAATGTGACTAGGTGATGTAATATTTTCTTACGTCTATATTTTGTAAAATTTCAATATCTCTTCCATTTGATTTCTTATTTTTTATTTTCTTTGAATATGGACAACATGTGAGACTCACACTTGGGATTATTTAAGTTTCATTCGAACATCCACTACAATTCTTGGTAATTGTGCTTTGAGATTCCATGGGAGATCGTAGGGCTGTGAAACTCTATCTCTCTCTCTCTATGAACGTATCTAGTGAATCACAATAGGTGTTTCACAGTGAACCATCATGGTTTCACATCAAGGTAGATCATTCATTTATTATCTTTAATTTTAGGAAATGTGTGGACACATTGAAGTTCATTTCAGGTAAATAGATGGAACAAACCTTAAAGAATATAATAATATGGAAATTATTTGAAGAATGAGGAGGAATTTATTTAATGTTTTATAATACATATTATTTAATAATTCTAGAAATTAAAAAATGAAGAATAAATAATTAATGCATGGATTCGATTTAATTATATTTGATAACATGGAATTTAAATAATTGAAAGGGGAGATTATCACAAGCTGTAGTATTGATATTTTCTAGGTAGTGTAGAATTAAATTTATTTATGTTATTTTATTTCTTCATTACATTAACCAAAATATTTAAAAATAGATAAAAATTTTAAATGGGGAAGTTATAGAAAAATGAAAGATTGACCTAACTATTGATGAAATATAAAAGATTCAAGTCTTACACCACACACTAATAACACCCAGGGCACCTATATCATTCCACATAAAATAAATAAATAATTATAAAAAATTATAATTAATTATTATTATTTTTAAATAATAGGAATAATCACCTAAAATAAAATCTTGGAGAGGGGGTGTGACTACAAAGTCGCCATCGAGAGTAGGGGGTCGAGGTCACAGGGATCAGAGCTCAGGGAGGGGATAAGGGTATTCGTAGTTGGGGAGAATGGGATTGGGGCCAAGGGGAGGTAGGTGTAGGGGGTCAAGGGTTAGGGATAGGGGGGATCTGTTGGGGGGAGGGGGGATCCGAGGTTGGGAAGAGGGGGGATCCGAGGTTGGGAAGAGGGGGGATTAGGTGTTGGGGAGAGGGGGGAGGTGATCATCATCAGGGGTTGGGGGTTAGGGAGAGGGGGGAGGCGGTTTCCATCGAGGGTTGGAGAGAGGGGGGATCCAGGGTTGGGGAGAGGGGGGATCAGGGCTGAAAGGGGCACACACCCACCATCAGGGTCGGAAAGAGGAGGGAGGCGGTCGCCATCAGGGGTTGGGGAGTGAGGGGATTGACGGTCGGCGAGAGGGGGGATCAACCATCATGGGTTAGGGAGAGGGGGGATCAGGTCAAGAGGGGGTGGGGGTGTTCAAGGTGATTGGGTGGGGGGTCATGATATCAGGATTATTTGAAGATTTAGTGGTGGTTTAAGAAAAACCACCGCTAAATGTTAAAATAAAAAATAACAGCAATGGTTATGTTAAACTGCCACTATCTTATAAATTATATTTAATACAATTTATTTTCCAGTGGTTATTAAAAATGCCACTAATAAACCACCACTAAGATCTGTTTATTTTTTAGTGCCATTATAGTTTTTGTTTTTAAGGAAACTATTTTTGCTAGAAGTTTTCATCATTCAACAAATAATTAATGTGGATGTTAGTGAAAATAGATTTCAAAATTTGTTAAATTCTTTATTAGATATTTTAATTGACTCCCTAAAACCTCACTATCCTTGAAATGAATATAAAATATTCCAAATTATTATTTTTTATATTTTTTTCAATGGATGCGATTTTCATGGTGTGGAAACCATCGTTTCCATGGTTGTTAGCTTTGAAAAAACAAATAAGATGATAGTTCAATTAACAACGTCATCAAAAAAAATTTCAACACAAACATTTATAATATAACTAAAACTCAATAATTTGTTATTATTAAAAACTTGGTAGATAAATTGTGACGTGATCCATCCTCATCACGGTTCCAACCTAGACTGACAATGAGATAGAGATGGTGCTTCTCTATACTTTCCACAAATCATCTAGGGGTTGATGACTATAACATAGAGTATAAGTCACACACATGTGGGACATTACCCTTAAAGTATCTCAATGACTACATGTAATATGAAATTGATGCACCGAATAATGATTTTTCAACCCCTTGGAAAGGACACTAATATAGAAAAAAATATTAAATGTTAGAAGTGTGATTCACTTTAATCAAAATAAATTTTTTAAAATAAAAAGTCAATTTCAGGAAATTTACTTACTCATTAAAATGGGAATATTAATAAATTAAAATTGGTTATAAATTTTAATTCATTATTTCTAATGTCAAGATAGTTGTTCTAGGTTTTAAGTAGACACATTATATTATAAAAAATTACCTTGTAATTCAGAAAAATAGTTGTTTTTCTTTAACATAAATTTTCATATCACTCTCTCGAGTGTGTATAATTCACATTCCAAATTATAAAACAAAATGTATCCCTAGTTTCAAAAAAATAATTTTAAAAAGTACCTTTAATGAACTTATCAAGGTGGTAAAACTATGGTGTACAATGCATCCATTGATTTTTTCATTAACTATATTTTATAATTTGGTATGGGGATCCTTATACTACGAAGCGAAGGTTAAACACAATTAAATAAATGGAACCATATGTTTTAATGTCTTGTGAGGAAAAAAATGACTAATAAAAAATAGTTAAAAAAAATACATGATGGCGTGAAGTAAGGTATAAACTAAACATAAAACACTAAAAATGAAATATGTTTAATAATGTATGGATACACTTATGTTATATAATTATAGAGGCATATTTTTTTAAATATATTGTTTTCTTATGAAAACATCATTTATAGATTGAATTTTAAAAATCCAAATAAATGTGTAAATTTATGTACATGAAATAATGTTTTATAATTAATTATAAAAGATAATTAATTATAAATGACATGAAAACATGAAATGAAAAGAATAATAAAATGTTTGAAGCATATTTAGTGTCAATTAACTATGACACTTATGACACCAATCATAGTGCCTAAATAATTTTTTCTTGAAAAATATATTATGCACACCCATTGAATATGCCTTAAACACCATGTCTTCTTATAATAATCCCACTAACTAGGACATTTCATTAATCAATTAATCAATTATATGAATTTTTTAAAATTAACCTCAATATTTATATAAATAAAGGAAACCATAAAATAAATCATTCCAAGAGTTTGCTGTAATATTCATAGTAGAAAGGTTTGATAAATTAAAATATAAACCCATATAAACATTAATTATATATGGAATTATTCTAATAGGATCATTTTGAGTTCCTTCGACATAAAATAAACTTTATATAATCAAAGTATTGTAAATTGGAAACTAAAAAGAAGTAAAAAAGACAAACCATAATGTAAATATTTATTATCTTCTAATCCAGCTTAGTGGTCTTTGTTTCCCCATTCTATTATTCTATAAATCAAGAAAAAATAATTGTAATTAGTTAAAGTAAAAATATTTCATAAAAATATATCACACTCACTATTTTTTTGAATTTCAATGTTATTGTAATGGTTCGAACCTAACCGACCTTTCCTTCTGGGTTTCCTATGGATTGGTGGTACCAAGGAGGAGTTTGGGGGTGTTCCAGAGTCTAGGAGAAATGTAAAATTTACTAAAAATGTCTAAATAAAACCTTATCATGGGAGATATGTGAAAAATATGAGTCCATGTATGATATGATTCTCCTTCAACATTATATGAAAAAAGATATGGTTCAAAAATAGATATATAATGTTGGTATGGATGATTATTTTTCCCTAGAAAAAATATAGATGAACTATATAGGTCCACTCTCATAGTAAAAATTTATTTTACACTCTCCCCACCCTCATGACACATCCACCCTATTAAATACATTGAAAAAATGATTTCAAAATAATTGGTAGGTATACATCGACAAGGTTGTTTATACCATAGAGAGTTTATGAACTATTTCTAAGATGCATCTGTTATGACTCGATAATTTGAGTTTAAATTTTTTATCACATTGAATTATAAATATATGGATTTATACAGTAGAATATATAAGTATAATAAAAAAACATTTTATTAATATTATAAATGTAACATGTATTAATAGTAAAAACTTGTAATTAAAATGATTTTTCGATTAATAGGTATAATGTGAGGGAGGAATACCCAAATCCCAGATACTCTTAGAAGTTTTCCCAAATGATAAATAACATATAAAATAAGTTCACCAATGAATTTAGTCTATTATGATCTCCAAATTGGTCATATTTCAACATGAAACATTAATTAAATATTGGAGAATTTCCCACTTCATTTTATACACTAAATCTTTCTTTAAGTGATCCCCGATCAAGGAGGAAAGATCCTCAAACATATTTAGTTATCTCAATTAAATATGATTCCTTTGAATTATCAAACATTACATGAACTATGAATGCCTAATGATTTGAGAAATATTTATTCATATTTCTTATATGATCATGAAATAAGAATACATTATGAAATTTTTATTCTAGATCCTATAGGGCCTCCCTCACATATTTGTGTTGACTTTTTTTCTATTCATGTTTCTCAGGTCTCTCAATTAGCTAGAAAATTGTTTCTAAGTTTGGACAATTCAATACATGATCTAATTTAAATTCAGATAATTAGATCCATGTTACCCTATGTTGTGAAAGAGATAATGTAGGTGATTCTATTGGATACGAATTTCATCAAATTGAGACTCAATAATTAATGCATGACTCTGGTTCAAAACCATCCATCATGTTACCCTACTCATGATGTACATTTTATATGGATAAATGGAATAGGAGGTGGAAATTAGGATATATTCAGGTATCAAATACATTGAAGGTTGTCCTAGACCATCCAATATTATGTTAGAAAACTAAGTAGTTTCAGTTTCTCCCCCACTAAAAACAACATACTCTGAACACTTATGATCTATACATCTTCTGAAATCAGTACAATGAGGAAATGTTTCCTAAGAAACTATTTTTCATCATTTTATTATTCTTCCTCATGATGAGTATTCTTTCCTAAAGGCCTCATAGAATCATGAGGAAACTCCATTATAGAAATAGACAAAGAGTTTGGGAAAGAAAATTACTATTTCATCTGCTGATTGACTTGTCTTAGTATATAAGTTTTCTAGGATTCCTCCCAATAATTTTCATAATACCATAATAGATTAGTAGTAGAATTTATAGATTACAAGGTGACTCTATTTTTATTATCTTTACTCATTAATATTAAAAAAATGTAAGGATTATCCTATGATGTATTTCACCACACGTGCTTGGAAAATATGGAGGAGAAACCGTATAAATAGAGGGAAACTACCAAGAAACCTGTAAGGTATGTATAGATCCCATATGAATAGTCATTTTGGTTGGGAGACCACCCTGTGTAAAACCGACAGCATGGAAACACCTAGGGAGGGGTGTGGAACTAGTCATGGCATCTCGGGGGACCTCCTATACAAATGGGTAAGAGGACCACATAATGGACTTGGGTGTGGTGAGGGAAAATGACTAGGATTTGGGAACTAGGGTATGGTGTCTGGCCATGAGAGACAACAAAATAACTACCATGACTTGGACCACACTGTGGTTTGGGCCAAGGTGGTGGTCAAATCTAGTTTTAAAATAGAGAAAAAATGAGGATTATCCATGGTATATTTGAATACCCCTTTTACTGGACCCACCATGGGTGTTTTGGATGTTCACTATCCCATGGTGGAGTCCCAGGGACTTCAATTATAAATAAGGGGGGATCTACCACCTTTGATTTAATTAATTTGTTCTCTCTTTAAGATCCAAGAAAATTTTTGGACCCTGTTATCCCTCTTCAGTTATTCCTTTGTGAATACTAACTCCTCAGATCATTGGATAAAGTGTTGCAGATCGAGGTATGATCTCCCCTCTAATCTCTTCTCATTATTCATAGATTATTCTTTTCTTGGTGGACCATTGCAGTGAGAGTCTCTGTTTTGGGTTTAATTTGGGTGTGGTTTGATTATGTCTTATTGTTGTAAGTCCTTTGTGATTTCTTTTTCGATTTTGGTGTGGGTTATGATCTCTTGTTTCTCTATTGGTGAACGATTGTTCTCTTTGAAGCTTCAATAAAGGTATGGGATCCTCATTCTCTACTTCCATTATGTGCATATGTTGGAATTTCATGCTATTTTTTTGGGTAGATATTATGGGTTGACATAAAAAGATAATGACATGGATAAATATTAAATTGAAAAGGAATGGGAGTATCCATAATTCTTTTTCTTGTTTTATGATATTGAATTGAGTATCATTCATACTTGTTGCCTTTCTAAAAATCATGGTTTTTGTGATCCTTATTTTTGTTGAAATTTTCATAATTATGAAATACTTTTTATGTTGATTATTGACATTAACCATGCATAAAAGTCTAAGAACTTATATATGGACAATTAATTGGTTTCCCATGGAAGATATGAAATTGTGTGAGAATGACCATGATAAATATTGAAATAAAGTGATGAAATACCTTTTGTTAAATCTAGAATGCGGGGTTGGGAAAGATGTTTTTTTGTTGTATGATGATCTTTCTACTGTATTGTTTTGGTGTGATGTGTGTGGATCTTTGTGGGTATTGACCGATGGTGATGGTAATCATATTTGAGGAATAATGTGTTGGATGATGAGAAAATGGTTCATTGGAATAAGATAGAATGTTGGTTGATGTTCAATATGGTTGTGTGGTGGTTGAGGATATAATATTGATGTGTGAAGTGGGAGCATGGAGTTGGTATGGGGATGGTTGATGGAATTGTGTGTTGGATTGGTAGCTTCCAAAAAATAAGGGAATACTTGAAAATAGTATGTTTAAATTGAATGGTATTGGGATAGATTAAGTCATTTGGGGCTGGAAACAAAATAATAAATGAATGGTAAAGGGTGTAACAATGCTTTAATTGAATATGGGAATATGAGAGATGAAAATGTACATAGTGGGTAATTAATGTGGTTAATGTGGAACTATGAAATCTATGAGTGGGTGTGTGTTTGGTAAGTGGGGCTGGATGGGTTGATAGTGGCTTGGTATAGGTGTTGATATATGGTAGTGGTAATATAGAGGATGTAATAGATGGGTGGTTTTGGATGTGTGGGACCCTAGTTTGGGCTTGTGTTTAGCTATTATACATTGTATTTTATTTTGTTTTTTATACACACCCCGCCCGAGTCATGCGTTTACAATGAAACCCAAAGGTTTTGGGTTTTTTGTATTTTTCCAAACATCTAGGTTTGTGAGGATAGATGGTTTTCTACCCCCTCTTCCATGCTCTCACTTCTAAGAGAGGTTATTATTAATTGGATTTGATGGTTTGTTGTTATAGTTAACCATAGGTGATAATTGATGATATGATGATGTGTTTTATAGTTGGTGTTGTCCATGGTAGGAGGAGGGCACAAGGTCAATGTCTATCTTGTTCAAAGTACCCTAATTTTATGTTTTTTTGCATTGGTTATGAGATGATGAGGATGTGATTGTTGTGGCATGTGGTATTAATGTGATGAGGTTGTGATACAATGACTAGCATGGGTTGAGAGCTTAGTATTTCCTAATGATATGTTCCCTGTGCTGATATAAGGCTGATGGATATGGAAGGTATGGGAGCTTCAAGACATACAGTGTTGGGGAATGAGAGTGGAAAATTAGCGGGGATGTGGTATGAGGTATCCTTTTTATCAATATTCTTTTTCTTATATTATTATACTTGGATGTGTTATTTGGTGAGTGAGTCTCGGTGAGGCTGGGGACTAGTTGAATGATAGGTTCCTGTTCATTATTTCTTTTTTTCACTAGGGAAATATAATTATCACCTCAAATTTACATGAGACTACAAGGATGGGAACCTACTAAGTATACATGTTATGCTCACCCCATGTACATATAAACTATTTTTCAAGTTATTAGGAGGGAGATAGAGACTGAGCTGGACATTTCTGTTTTGGATATTAGGACTATTGAGTTTCTATCATTGGACTTCATTTTGGTATTTGGTGGCTTTCTTTGTATTTGTATGACATTACATGCATTGTAGGATATTTTTGGGTTTTTCCCATTTTTATTTATGTAATTGAGTTATTTTGTGACATATATCCTATCTCATGATCATAATTTATTCTTCTTGAGGGAAATTCCTCCCATATTTTAGATTTTTGTAACCTCGGTTCTTGTTTCCATTATGGGGCCTACTAGAGGTGGGACTCGAGGGTTATTATCTATATTCTTTCATTATCAGCCTAAGAGTAAATCTTTAAAAGGATGGGCTCATGATAGAGTGGTATCAAAGGGTTAGGTAGAGAGATAATATGGTGTTCAAAGTTAGGAACCTATGAGATCTGCATGAGGTGGGATGGTAGGGAAATGATATCAGTGGTTCTTTGTACATGATATAGGTTAGGAATATTAGCTATCCCCATGATTTAATTAAAAGACTATAATCTCATTGTAAGACCAAGTGAAGTGGTTTCTATTTCAAGGTCGATACCTAAGTAAGGTTTACACATCATTTATGTTTGTGTTTGTGACTGAACATGGTGAATTTGAGAATATAAAAATAATTTAATTAAATGAACTTAATATTCCATACTATAGATCTTATAAAATCTTTCTTTTCCTTTCAATTATGGTACATATACATCATTCATGAGTGGTTCAGGATGGTGAGGTTTAGCAGGTTGACCCAATTGACCTATGGAGGGTTGAATCAGTTGAGGAGGATGAGCAGTTGAAAAAGACATTGTGTTCCTTTCAACTCTATGATTTGGAAAATGACGAGGGTATAATATATGATGTTGATACATAGAACTATTTTTAGGAGCATTAGATCACATTCAATTTGATTCGGACCCAGATAGATTACTGAGTTCCACTAGTGGTTAGTCAGATAAGGGGTTCAACACGTTAGTTGTCGGTGTTGTATCTCAAGGTTGCATAAATAGTTAGACATTTCATTGGTATAATTTCAAAATTATTTTTGGGTGGAATTACTATCATTGATGATGAATTTAGAAAATAGGGAGGATCTACTCTCTCTTTAGTAGGGGACCATGTTGATGTGAGAGCTTTAGATCATAGTTGTTTACAACACATGAAATAAAATGGCGATTAGGGCCCTTGGTGCCATGGTGTATGGTTCACTACACTACACATGGAAATATCATTTATGGAATAAATATCATATATGAAAAATTAATTAAGGAAAATTAAAAAATAAAATAAAACTAACACATTATCTCATAAAAATGTAGTTAAAAAAAGTCTAACATGGAATCAAAATAAGTAAAAATATAAAAAAATATGTTAAAAAATTAACACAAAATATATATAAAAATATTTCTTCATTATCATCCATGGAAACACCATCACCACCTCCAATAGTAGGATCATCAAGAATCCCTTCAATATACTCTTCACTCATTTATATAAACTTAAGATCTTACTAACCCTCTTCAATATGATGAATTTATTTTTTTCCATTCACTAACATGGAAGTGGATGATCTAGCAAAACATTTAGGTTATTTATCTTCAGATGCCAAAGCCACATCCCCCAAGTTACATCATCATCCTAAAAAAGATCATTTCATGCATCAAGTTCTTCTTCCACTTTCCTAAGCATCCATTCATTACAATCATCATTTTCCATCATTGAGATGATATCAATGGTGTAAGGATCATTAAATATCCTCATTAAATCCCTATTATATTTTACATAAACCAATTCATTCATTTTTATTGAGAAAGAATATTATTTCACTTTTTGTGGAGATTTTAAAATATACTACAATTCCATTCACAACCAGAAGCACTATATCTAAGACTAAGAAATTTTATTAAAAAACTAATTAAATGAAGAGTTAAAGAAATATTAGATTCCCACTAATCAACTAGTTCTATAAATTTTCTATTTTGAATAGAAAAATTAGTTCCAAGAATACATGAAGAATCTCTATATTTTATCATCGCCTCATAGATTTTATCATCAGTTCCAATATCTGGAAACAATCTCTGGGTACAATTCACCAAACCTGTTGGAGTTGGGAAACTAAAAACAACTTATAATTATGTGATTACATGTTTTCATTATTAATGAAAATTTAGTATCATGTGATGATTATTCATCTATATTACATTTGTATGTGGTAATGTCTTAATAATAAATTTCACACTAAAAGGTCATAGCAGTTCCCCTATATGATGAGAACCAAGAGGTTCCATGATAGTATTACTAAATATATATTCCATGGATAGATTATATAATTTGATAGGATATATATGATATAGGATATTGGGGTTGGAGACTCATAAGACTCACCCTTAATAATTTATAGTGTAGAAGATTATGAGAACCAACCCGCTAATAAAAAATTCACATTTTCATGTGTCATTGGATGTTCCTTTATATGATCATGTGTATTGATCCTTAGAATTTGATATTATCATTAATTGATACCATGATTCATGTACTTTGATTAATTGATGGAAACCTTGACAATATATGGTCACAACAAGGTAGGATGTGATGGGTGTGTCGCAAGTGATATTTCATTAATGATTAATGCGAGAAAGGATTTATCTCTTCTATCCCTTGATAGAAGTTTATATCTCATGAAATTTTATGGGAATATAACTGCCTTTATAAATCCATGGCCATGGAGTTCAGTGGGTGAGTTCAATTTCTAAAAATTGAAATAAAGTGACATAAAGAATATATGTTTATAGAACCAGTATACAACCTACTTTATTTGAGATATCATGATAAATATATTATATTACATGGTAAGCATTAATAGGTGGTTGGATGTCATTGCAATGTTAGATTTTCTTCTCTATGGGTGCCTTGGTGTGTTTCTAGATGCTAACCTTATACTCATGCAATTAAGAATAATTCCACTGGAAAATGGGACTATATGTTAACAAACTAAGTGTATCCACAATCTTAGATAAATCAAAGTATTGAATAAAACAAGTGAGAATAAATAATATTTATTCAGTTTTAGTTGATCATGAAGATTTAATCATAAGTTATTGGAATGAATAAGTAAATTAAACAATAATAAATATTATTTTTTAAGTTTTTATGAATATAATATTTATTATATTGATAAATAATTCATTGAAATTTATTTTCTAAATAAATAGTAATTATTCAATAATAGGTAAATGTCAAGGAGGAAAGGAAAATCACGCTTAATGGACCAATTGAAAGTGATATAAATGATTTTTATTTGTATATTATTAATTTTTTTCACATGTAATTTGATAATAATAAAATTTATATTATTATTATTGGACATGAGGTCAACTAAGAATTATAGAGTTGAGAAATGGATTGTGTGCAAGTTTTCAACCCTAAACTTGCCATAATAAATTTCTAATTATATCAATTTTCATAATCACACTTTTTGAACACAATGGATATATCAAGGATCTATATCAATTCTTATAGAGAGATAAAGATATATAACATGCTTCATCCTCCACAAATCTCAAGGCATCAAGATAACATCAATAAATATTCCTCCTTCAAGAAGAATTATGCCACTATCAACCATGACCAACGCAAGCGATTAGAATAAACTATGCTAGAACCCAATGATTTGATGATGATGTTCAAAGATTTTGGTGCATGTGTGGATCACCACTAAAGGGATACTTCACTTGGATCCTATAGCACAATGATGGTATGATGAGATTTAGTCAACTAGATCATCAACATAGAGAGAATTACAAGTTAAGGTAATTTTATATCTAATCATAAATAAATAATAAATTATATGTGAAGATCCTCCTATTTTGGTTCCAGTATTTTATCTAGTCAAGTAATATATAATTTTAATGGGTCAGAACATCAATCATTATGTACAAAAATTATTATTCATAAATTAAGACTAAAAATTCAAGTTGGACATTCCATATAGGCACTTTCACTACACCTAGAACCTTCAAGTGGCATCGGAGTAGTCACATGTTTTATTTTTAATTATTTATTATTCATTGATTTTTTTCATGTTTTTTTGATATTTTTTACTTCTAATAAATTAATTCTTAATATTTTAACATCATCATCTCTTTCCTTACTTTGTTCTCACTAAAATAACTAGAAAATGGTTTTGATTAAAATAAAGAAACGTCTGAAAACACCATCATGAGGTGTCAATGGTTATGAAAAAACACAAGAGTACATGGTGTATACCCCAAAACAATATTCCATGTACCCATATATATTGTTTTTATCTCATGATGAAATCAAATCAGTCTAATGAAATTATATATGAGATCTGATAAAAGTAGATTAGCCTGTAGATTCGAATATGCTAACACATAGTTTAATGAACTATTTTCCATGTAACCACTTTACACGATGTGTATTCCTCATTTTCTCATGGTCAAGAACATGGCATTCTTAGCATGTTGTGTATCAGATACATGATGTTATGATTAAAAATACGTGAAACTCTAAGACCACACTCCGTGCAATACTGATAATATTCCATGTAACTCAAACCCATTTGTGACATGCGACACTCCCAATCCCTAGGTGTATGATATAGACATGGTCAGAAGACTGTACATGTCATGTAAGAAAGTACACTCTATATAGTTTGTTGTAGACAGTGTGCTCAGTTTGAAGAGGAGAGAAAAAATTAAATATATGATTAAAACAATTTACATGTGTTTTATGTTTCATTTATTTGATAGTACATTCTAAGTCATAGGATTTTCAATTTTATATTAAATTAATTCAATGTTAAATTCAAAATATACAAGTTGAGTATGGTCTTTGCTTATAGTGAACCACACACACATCAAGAATATAAGGATCATGCCAGGTGGTTTGGATGAGTACATGTCGTTTCCTCTAAGTACACTTGTGTAAATCATTAATTTTAAATGAAATTAATTTTATTTAAAATTATGGATAATGGTGAGTTAAGTATTCTTGGATGTAATTAAGAAAAATTTAATAAAGTAGATTAATTTGTGGTGTCTAATGTCAATTAATGAATGAATTTAAGTAATTTATAACTAGATTGAAAATTTATGATCATTTAATGTTGTGTGGATGATCATGATATTATACCATCCTTGTGTATGATTGATTCCTTAAAATTTATTATTATTAGCTTAAAATTTATGATTTATGTGCCATCCCCCCTCATTATTATACAAGGGTCTGAGTGCCTGTGGTTTCATTTATGTTAACCCCATTTATCCAATACATTGGATCCCCTCACCTATATGTGAGTAAAATATTATGTATGGAAGGATATCACAGGTGAGAGGAGGCGGTACAATCTAAGATCCAAGGAGAAACCAATTGAGGTGATATATAGGAACCGAGGTGGAATGCTGCAATAAAAACTAAGTTATGGGTCATGGTGTTTTCTGTTAGAGTTTGTGTCCTGACAACCAACTGTTTATACTTTGATTACATGAATGTACACTTATTATATATTGTTCATTGTTCTGCATGACTATAATATAATAATGTCCTAGAATATTTGTTGCATTAATAAGGTCATGGAAGATCTCCGCTATGATGAGAACCTTGAAATTCTATAACAATATTCTTAAATAAAGTTCTACGGTTGGATGACATACTATAATAGGACACATAGTATATAGACCATCATGTGCAAGTACTTGTAAGAAGATGAGACTCTCTCTCATGGAGTTCGCACTTGGTAATCTTCAAGATGGGAGATTATAAGAACAAACCCACCTGTAGTAATTCCGCATATCTTGGTGTCATCGGGCATTGCTATCTACGAGTGTAACATCCCTGACCCGGAAGCCACTAAACCGGTGCTCCGAGCTGGGTGGTTACATGACCTTAAGCTCGCCTCCTCGTACACCAAAGGTTGCCGACTAGCAGCGGGGGTCTATGGAGTCAAGTGGAGAGACTATACCCCCTTTTTATCAGAGTAAGACGCAACAGAAATAAACCAAATAGCGGAAAAAATAACCAATAAACAAGGAACATGTATAACAACCATTTCTAAAAATAAACATGCCATGTCATACTACAAGTTCAAGAGTGAACAAAACCTGAAATAAAGACAACGACCAAAATCCCCAAAATGGTCCCGACTCCAAGTCTGGATCCTCCACTAAGTGCTACCCATGTCCACTCACTATCTAGCAAGGACCCTTGCCCTTATCCTGACCTACAAACATAAAGTCTGCTCGGGTACCCAACGGTGGCCCGAGCAGGGTGTGAGTACAACTCAGTAGGCCACCACCAACAGTGTCTACAAAATATCCAGTATAAACAAGTAGTACATGCAAAAGGAATATGAATGATAATTACTAAGTAATTACTTGAGGTCCCATTAACAAGTTTAGGGCCAAAGCCATTGCCACTTCCATTACCATTCATTACACACCAATTGTCATCACCTACCAATTCATCACATTTCTATGGGTTAATCACATAAATTATGTTACATGGGTTTAAGACCGACAATCAAAAGAAAGAGGGTAAACACATCGTTGTCCTATCTCACTAGGACTAACCCCCTCATGATAATCATATCCTCATCTTGAAGCCTCAGTCTAGGTGGATTCAACCGTTAGGAGAATAGATCCTCAGTCCTCATTCCTAACCCATGCATTTAGGGTGGAGTTCAGAGCATCAGTCTTTACTCAACCTGTGGGCGTAGATCCTCAAGTCATACCCCACACTACCAAGCCATGTGCACATGATTATATATAAGTAACCATCAACCCACCATAACATTTCCCTTAGGCAAACACCATTCACAACAAACCACATGGGAATTAATGTTATGCCTTAACCCATTAACACCTTACCATTTTACATCATTTAACCATTCACCCAATTCCCATGTGTTATGCTTATCTCACTAAGAATTAAACACTAAACCTATAATCCATCACATTATGGTCTTTATTCAGTTTAAACATTAACCCATTTAACCCGTTCATCATTCCCATGAATCAACCATTCAACCCATTCCATATAACCCTCAGGTTATTACCTAGTCTAGGTGCATCACCTAACTTCTATTCCAAGTTCAACCAAACATGCCAATATATTCATCAAGGTCTCTACCCTTTATTACAATAAGGTCACTTGTTCAATCACATTCCCTAAGTCCGGGAAAAGCCGGCACATCCCATGGATGTCCCCAATTAGGTCAAGTCATTCCCAACGCATCCCATGGGGATTGTGAGAGTTTCCATTTACCATTTTAAACACCAATATTACCAACCATGCCAAGGTTATTCAAAACTTAACCAAGGGAAAGCAAGAACACAACTAAATATTCACAAATACCCAAATAACTATGGAATATCACTTGTAGACCACCTACCTCGAAATCGCGGTTGAACGCACCCTCAATCGAGTCCTTAGACCTCAATACGACTAGCCTTTGGAGCTTCAACCTAGAACTCACCCAAAAGATAGGGTTTTAGAGCTTCAGAACAAGAGGGAGAGAAGATACAAACCCTAAACCAAAAAGAGAAGCAAGGATGGGATTAGCCTTACCTGGAGTTTCGATCCGCAACCAACGATGCTCTAAGCAGCCAAGAATCGAAGGATAACCACCCTTGGGAAGCTTGGGTCGGCCAAGTTCATCACTAGGGTTGAGAGGGGATGAATGGAGGAAAATCCCGAGTTGGGGTTTAAAAGCCCGGAGTGGAAAACTTGTAATTTTTTTCAACTTTAAGAGGCCGCATGGTTTAGACGCACGGTTTGAAAAACCATGCGCAAAACGTGCGCATGCTACTGCCCGGAGGAGAAGGGTTGCATGGTTTACCTAGGCAGGCCGCACGGTTTGACCTGGCCGTGCACAGGCCGTGCGCTCTGGCCTGTCTTGCCCAGCTTTCCTTTCTTCCGTGCCCCGATCCCCTGAAACACTCCCAAAGACTCTCATACTTTTATAAGACATCCCTTGAAACCCAGAATAAGGTATTCAACCAAAACATAATGAAAACATACCCTTCCAAAAACCGAGATCTTACAACCTCCCCACCTTATAACGGCTCGTCCTCGAGCCGAGTTCCCAAGCCTCATTGCTCCACCAAAGAGAAGAGTTCGGGCCACTGAGCCCGCATATCCGATTCCCACTCCCAAGTTTCTTCCTGAACTTTCCCATGCTTCCATAGTACTCGCACTAATGTCACAACCTTGCCCCACAAGATATTTTCACTACGACCCACCACACAAACCGAATGCTCCTCAAAGGACGCATCAACCTCAAGATCCACATCCTCAACATCAAACACGTGAGATGGGTCAGGATGATACCGCTGAAGCTGCGACACATGAAACACATCATGTATCCCACCATACCACTGTGGAAGATCCAATCGGTAAGCCACTGGTCTAATCCTCCCCACAATCTCAAAAGGTCCCACATACCTGGGTGCCAACTTACCCTACTTTTGAATCCGACTATGACCCAACCATGGCGACACCCAAAGAAACACTTTATCACCCACTGAAAACTCAAGAGGTCTACGCCTCCGATATGCATAAAATTTTTGCCTACTCTGAGCCGTAGCCATCCGCTTCATAATCAACTTAACTCTCTCTAAAGTCTCCTGCATGAGACTTGGCCCCAACAACTCAGATTCACCGGACTCTAGCCAACACAATGGAGATCTACATGGCCTCCCATAGAGTGCCTCAAACGGTTCCATCTGAATCGTAGCCTGAAAACTATTGTTGTATGAAAACTCGACTAACGATAGGTGCATCTCCCAAGAACCACCAAAGTCTAAGACACAAGATCTTAACATGTCTTCCAACACTTAGACCGTACGCTCCGACTACCCATCCGTCTGCGGGTGGAAATCCGTACTAAAAAACACCTGCGTACCAAGAACCTTCTGCCACCCTTGCTAGAAACACGATGTGAAACGCGGATCTCAGTTCAAAACTATGGTTCACGGAACACCATGCATCTGCACTATCTCCCAAACATATAGCTCACCCAACTGGTCGACTGTAATGGTCTCCTGAATCGGTAAGAAATGAGTCACTTTCGTTAACCGATCCATAACCACCCAGATTTCATCATTCTTCCACGGAGTCCTCGAAAGACCCACAAAAAAATCCATTGTTACATCATCCCACTTCCATTTAGTAATGGGAAATGGATGCAACAAACCACCTGGGAGTTGATGCTCGACCTTCACCTACTGACAGGTAAGGCACCGTTCCACAAAGACCGCAACTTCCTTCTTTATTCCAGGCCACCAAAACTACCTTCAGAGATCACGATACATCTTGGTCAAACCAGAATGAAATGCCCAGTTTGATGCATGGAACTCACGCATCAACTCTTCCCGCACACACTTTGGCACAACCACATGATCCAGAACCCGAACAACACCTTCCGTGTCGACGACCCAACCAGAAGGTAGCTCCCCACCTTTAAGCTTTTCCTTCATGATCAAACACTCAGGATCATCAAGTTGAAATTACTTAACTCGACTCAAAAGCGTTGACGCCATCATTAAGGAAGCAAGAGTGACCTGACCACTCTCCTCCTGCACCTCTAGGTGCATCTCTGCAAACAAATCCATCAACTTCCACTCGGTGCTGGACTCCTGAACCACTTGATTCTGAACCTTCCTACTCAGAGCATCAACAACACTATTTTCCTTTCCCGACATTTACACCAACTCAAAGTCAAAATACTGGAGATATTCAACCCATCTTAACTGTAAAAGATTCAGATCCTGTTGTGAGAAGATGTACTTTAAACTCTTATGATCAGTAAACACAGTAAATCGTTCTCCCAATAGATAGTGCCTCCAGCACTTCAAGGCGTACACCACTGCAGCCAACTCAAGGTCATGGGTGGGATAGTTCCGCTCATGGGGTCTCAACTTCCTTGACCCATAAGACACAAACCGCTCATCCTGCATCAACACATCCCCAAGTCCGACTCCGGACGCATCACAAAACACGGTGTACTTCTTACCCGGCTCAGGTAAGATCAAGATAGGTGCATTTGTCAACTGCTTCTTCAACTCTTAGAAGGAATTATCACAAGCCTCAGACCACTCGAACCTGATTCCTTTCTTGGTCAAGCCCGAGAGTGGTGCTGCCAAGTGAGAGAAATCCTGAATGAACCTTCAGTAATACCCGACCAAACCCAGAAAACTCCAAACATCAGAAACACTCTTGGGCTGCTCCCAGGATACAACTGCCTGCACTTTCTATGGATCCACTATCACACCTTCCTTCGAGATGATGTGACCCAGAAAATGCACCTCACCTTTCCAGAATTGACACTTTGATAGCTTGTCGTATAGTCGATGCTCTCTTAGAATACCCAAGACGATATCAAGATGTTGGGCATGATCGTCATGAGTTTTCGAGTACACTAAGATATCATCAACAAATACAACCACAAAACGATCTAGATAGGGATGAAATATTCGGTTTATTAAATCCATAAACACCATCGGTGCATTGGTCAAGCCGTAAGGCATTACCACAAACTCAAAAAACCCGTACCGACTCCAGAAAGCTGTCCGCGGTACGTCAGAAGACCTCACCCTCAACTGGTGATAACCCGACCTCAGATCAATCTTAGAAAACACCGATGCACCCCTAAACTGATCAAAAAGGTCATCAATTCTAGGAAGAGGGTACCAATTTTTCACCATCATCTGATTCAACTTCTGATAGTCAACACACATCCTCAATGACCAATCGACCTTCTTTGAAAAAATCATGAGAGATCCCAAAGGAGACGTACTAGGACGAATAAAACCATTACGCTCCAACTCCTTAAGCTGAACCTTCAGTTCTTGGAGTTCTGACAGTGCCATTCGGTATGGTGGAATAGAAACTGGCTCCGCTCTAGGCAGTAACTCGATCGTGAACTCAACATCCCTCTCGGGGGGTAACCCTGAAAAATTCTCAGGAAACACGTCCTGAAACCGATCCACCACAGGAGGAAAATTAGATTGTTTCCCTCCCTCATCATCATCAAGCATGAGACATGCCACTTGAGCCGTGAGTCCACTCATCTGTTGAAAAAATGGCCCTGCATGCCCTGCTCAAATATCCCATTCGCCATAATGGACACAAACATCACCCTCAAGCTACCTGAATGATACCCTATGACGATAACAATCTATATGCACCCGATACAACACAAACCAACCCATTCCCAAGATTAGGTCAAAACCTGACATCTCAAGAACGAAAAAGTCCCACAGAAAACGATACCGACCAACTTCCAAGGAACATCCCTTGAACTGCTTGATATCCTCAACCCGCACTCCCAACGGGGTGTCGATTGACATAACTCCACACACCCCCTCCACAGGTAAACCTAGAACTACTACAATTTGAGTAGAAAAAAAAAGAGTGTGTGGCACCTGTGTCAAACAATGCACTAGAAAATGTAGAAGCTACAAGGATTGTACCTCAAACAGTTGATGGTCCAGCCTCGCCATCACCAGGAACATACTAAACTACCTGAAGCTGACTTTCCCCTCTACCATGGGCTCCATCCTGAACACCCTATGCCGCACTGCCCTGCTGGCATGAGCGATCTTTCCCTGGAGTTCCACGTCCACTACCCCTGCCAGTACGGCCTGTGGAGCTCCAACTGCTTGCCTGATACGGGGAAAATGATCCCCTTCCTGTATCCGGTATCTGATTTTCCTCATTATGCTCACCCGTCTGCCGAGGGTTCCTGTAGAACCTCTGCACATGCCCCATTCGGCCGTACGAACAACACTCAACTAGAGGTCGAGGACACTGACCATGCATATGCCCTGAACTGCTGCACTGATAACAAAACACCTGGTTCCCACTCTGAGAGGCTGACCCCCTCTCATGACCACCTTTCTGGAAACTTTCTAAACAACGCTTCTGAGATTCGGAAGATTCACCACTTGTCCGCCTAGCTGGCACGACAAGACTACCACCCGAATATTCCTTCAGGTTCCCTTTATAGATGAGTGCCTGATCCATCACCTCTTAAAACTTCTTCAAGTAGAATATATTCACTTAAGACCTGATCTCAAGTCTCAACCCATCCTGGAAATTCCTTGATATCGCTGCCTCATCCCCGGCTAACATTGGGATGAAGCGTCGCAAATTAGTGAAGCGACTAACATAGTACATCATCGATAGTGATCCCTAAGTCAGGATCATAAACTATGTAGCCTGATCCTGCCTCAAAGTCTCTAGGTAAAAATACTCCAGAAACTTCTCCTGGAAAACGTTCCATGACATCCCCTCAGCCTACTCGGTCTGAGCCTGAATGTCTCACCAACACCTTACCTGGCCCCTCAACATGTAAACGGCCAGCTTTACTTGCTTTTCAACAGGGGTCTCCAGATGATCCAGTATCGTCTGGACAGACTCTAACCAGAACTGCGCTGCCTCTGGCCCACCCTCTCTGACGAAGGTCAGAGGGTGCTGCACCTGGAACTCCCTGGTCAGCTCAAACATACTCGGTGCAACCTGCCCTGGGTCCTGATCCATCATCTACATAAGGTGAGCCAAGTTCTCTCGGAACTAGTCTTCTCTACCTTCATTGATCACCACATTTTCATTCTCTTCTACTGGAGGAGTGTTATCAACAAAATCCTCCCATTTCCTTACTTGCAATCGACGTCGTGGTGGCATCTCTCTACATTTCCAAACACGAGATTTAGCACGCATACCATAAAACATTCATGACTTCCTCAAAAATATCTTTACAAGCTACAACAACCCATTTTCATATGCTAATTTAACAACATTAGCACCTCAAATTCACCTCCCCGACCATCCCTACCACGGGCCATGGTCCACATGGGGTAAACAACCATGCACTACCACCAAACTCACACAACATTTTACAAAACATTTTCCACTTCGTTTCAAAACCTTATGTTTCATTAAACATCCTTTACCCACTTGTTTTATTTCATTCTTCTCAGTATTTCTTGGTTTAATGAAACACATGATGCACCCTACCTTCCTACCTCACACACCCATCCCGTGTGTGTGCCTAACACGATGCATACCACCTATCTCCCTAGGTTCCTACAATGATGCATGAATGCAAATCCTCGTGTCGTTAAGGCCACGAGCCAAATATCATAAAATAATCACATCAAACCACATGTGCATCACCCAACGGTGAAATATCATCAACTGTAACAACACACAACCAAGAACAACATTTCCCACCCAGGGTGACTTGGGTTTTCCCTCGTACCTGGGTTAGCTACTCCCAAGCACGAGCTCATTACCAAGGCCCGACACATCTTAACCCTTGGAAACCTATACCAAATAACAAGACCTTAGAGAAGGAGAATAAAGACCTCCTCTTATACCACTTTGTAAAGTCCCCGACCCGAGAATCCACTAAACTGGTGCTCCGATCTGGGTGGTTACATGACCTTAAGCGCACCTCCCCGTACGCCAAAGGCTGCCGACTAGTAGTGGAGGTCTATGGAGTCAAGTGGGGAGACTATACCCCCTTTTTATTAGAGTAAGACACAACATAAATAAACCAAATAGCGGAAACAATAACCAATAAACAAGGAACATGTATAACAACCATTTCCAACAATAAACATGCCATGTCATACTGCAAGTGCAAGAGTGAACAAAACCTGAAATAAAGACAATGGCCAAAATACCCAAAATGGTCCCGAATCCAAGTCCGGATCCTCCACCAAGTGCTAACCATGTCCAATCACTATCTAGAAAGGACCCTTGCCCTTCTCCTGACCTAAAAACATGAAGTCTGCTCGAGTACCCAACGGCGGCCCGAGCAGGGTGTGAGTACAACTCAATAGGCCACCACCAATGGTGTCTACAAAATATCCAGTATAAACAAGTATTGCATGCAAAAGGAATATAAATGATAATTACCAAGTAATTACTTGAGGTTCCATTAACAAGTTCAGGTCAAAATCCATTGCCACTTCCATTACCATTCATTACACACCAATTATCATCACTTACCAATTCATCACATTTCCATGGGTTAATCACATACATTATGTTACATGGGTTTAAGGCCAACAATCAAAAGCAAGAGGGTAAACACATAGTTATCCTATATCACTAGGACTAACCCCCTCATGATAATAATATCCTCACCTCAGAGCCTCAGTCCGGGTGGATGCAACCGTTAGGAGAATATATCCTCAGTCCTCATTCCTAACTTATGCATTTAGGGTGGAGTTCAGAGCATCAGTCTTTACTCGACCCATGGGTGTAGATCCTCAAGTCATACCCCAAAATACCAATCCATGTGAGCATGCTTATATACAAGTAACCATCAAACCACCATACCATTTCCCTTAGGCAAACACCATTCACAACAAACCAAACAGGAATTCACATTATACCTTAACCCATTAACACCTTACCATTTCACATCATTTAACCATTCACCCAATTCCCATGTGTTATGATTATCTCACTAAGCATTCAACACTAAACCCATAATCCATCACATTATGGTCTTTATTCAGTTTACACATTAACCCATTTAACCCGTTCATCATTCCCATGAATCAACCATTCAACCCATTCCATATAACCCTCAGGTTATTACCTAGTCTAGGTGCATCACCTAACTTATATTCCAAGTTCAACCAAACATTACAACATATTCATCAAGGTCTCTACCCTTTATGAAAACAAGTTCACTTGTTCAATCACATTCCCTAAGTTCGGGAAAAGTCGGCACATCCCATGGATGGCCCCAATTAGGTCAAGTCATTCCCAATGCATCCCATGGGGATCGTGAGAGTTTCCATTTACCATTTTAAACACTAATATTACCAACCATGCCAAGGTTATTCAAAAATTAACCAAGGGAAAGCAAGAACACAACTAAACATGCACAAATACCCAAATAACTATGGGATATCACTTGACCACCTACCTCGAAACCGTGTTTGAACGCACCCTCAATCGATTCCTTAGACCTCAATTCAACTAGCCTTTGGAGCTTCAACCTAGAACTCACCAAAAAGATAGGGTTTTAGAGATTTGAAAAAAGAGGGAGAGAAGATACAAACCCTAAACCAAAAGGAGAAGCAAGGATGGGATTAGCCTTACCCGGAGCTTCGATCTGCAACCAAAGGTGTTCTAAATAGCCAAGAATCAAAGGAGAACCACCCTTGGGAAGCTTGGGTCGGCCAAGTTCATCACTAGGGTTGAGAGGGGATGAATGGAGGAAAATCCCGAGTTGGGGTTTAAAAGCCCGGAGTGGCAAACTTGTAATTTTTCTCAACTTTAAGAGGCCGCACGGTTTAGCAACACAGCTTGAAAAACCGTGCATAAACCGTACGCATGCTACTATCCGGAGGATAAGGGTTGCATGGTTTACCTGGGTAGGCCGCACAGTTTGACCTGGTCGTGCGCAGGCCGTGCACCCTAGCCTGTCTTACCAAGCTTTTCTTTCTTTCATGCCCCGAGCCCCTGAAACACTCCCAAGGCATCTCATACTTTCAGAAGACATCCCTTGAAACCCAGAACAAGGGATTCAATAAAAACATAATAAAAACATACCCTTACAAAAAACGAGATCTTACAACGAGTGTGTGTAATGGTCCTTAGATTGGAATATTATCATTAACTCATGTCATGACTCGCACACTTAGATTTGCTGACAAAAACTGTCATGAAGACAGTTGGTGGGAAGTAGGGTATGTTGGGTACGTCATGAATGACATGTTGTTAATGGATAAGTCAAGGAATGATTTTTCCCTTCCATATTTATGGAAGTAGATATCTCAGGCCCTTTTATTGAAATAGAACTGTCACCCAAATTCCATGGCCATGGTTTCACGAAGAGTTTATTTCTGAAAGTAAAAGAATGACGAATCAAGCATATAGGTTTATGACACTGCCATAAAACCTACTTGATGAGATATTGAGACAAAGGGATTAAATAAAATGGTAATCATTCATATGATGTGACACATCAATGTGGCATCAACTTCTTTCTCTTGGGTGCCTTGACCTGTTGTAAGACAATAATCTTGGACTTTAGGCAAGCCCGCCTAATGCCAACGAGAAAGAGGCCTAAAGGGTCACACACTAAGTGTATCCAAGTATCTCAAGTAGAATAAAGATTATTCCTATATGTGGTTTAATAATCATTCAAGGAAGCCTAAATCATTTTAATGTTAGAGGAAGAATAAAATAAAAACAAGATATACACACCGTGTACATTGAATGTACACACCGTGTAGTTTTCATTTTGGAAAGGAAATGAAAAATGAGTACATGTCGTGTATTAATGATTATACACCATGTAGTTTTTCCAGTCGGTATTTTGAGAAAATAATATCATTTTATTAAATGATATTTATTATAATCAGCATGGGCGCATGTCAAGGAATTAATGATTCGACATGGGGGTTTTCAATAAGAGTTAATGAAATAAATAAAATGCATAATGTGTTTATTTATTGTCATAACTCTATAACCTCAAACCCGATTATAAATATCCTCACAACCCCAACACTTTTTCCTAATCATTGTGCACAACAATTCTTAATAATTCTATCATGGCCGAAAGAACTTCCTCCTCCAAGAATGCTCTCAAGACCGGGAGAGATCCTCCTTCATCGGATTAAGGAGATCTAAGGTGGAGAACACAAGCAAAGGATTATCCATGCTAGCACCTAGATATTCCTTTGGAGACATCCAAAGATATGTGGTGCACATGTGGATCACCACTAGAGGAAGTCTACACTTGGATTCTGCGACGCAACGACGAAACACATCAGAATGTGATCGGAAATATTAAGAAAGAAAGAATTCCATAAAAGGTACTTCTTTTCAATTAATTAAATTAATTATAATCAACCTGTGATGATCCTCCTTTGTGGTTCCAGGACTATTCTTCTTATTTGTCTATTTCTGTGATTCGATCCATGGAGTCTAGCATTTATCACCGTATTGATCCCAGATTGATCATTGCTAATAACAAAAAGTCAAGTGGGAACATCCACCCACGAGCTTCCGCTGCACCCAAGACCTTCAAGTGGTATCAAAGGGGTCACAATGTTGATTATAGTTATTTAATTTTCATTGATAATTTACGCATTTATATTTGATTCAATTCAAGATAAATTGTTCTATAAAACTGAATGAACATGATCTTTTCTTAATCATTCGTTTCTCAATTCACATCACAGAAACAACCTTTTAATTTTAATTTTTATTAAAATAAAAATGAGGAACTCATCTGGAGGAGCCACTCATTCTATCTGTACAACACAGGAATACACAGCGTGTAGCGAAATCTACACACCGTGTACTTAGGTTCAACGTACCGGTACTGGTCCACCAAACCATGCCATGTGAAATGAGAATACCTATGTTTTTTAATACACCGTGTTGACTAGAACTGAACGATGCGTGGAAACTGGAATACACGACGTGTATGTTGAACCTACATGCTGTGTAGTCCGATCTGGCCTAGGTAAAACTGTGTACAAGGAGAAGCCGTATAACCGCGTACATAGGATTACCAGTCCGGTAACCACATAACAAGGAAGTACATACCACGCTAGATTAATCTACACTATGTGTACTCCAAAATTTCCAAAGTATAGAAAACACTCCAAATCCCCCGGCGTGTACTTTGGATAAAGGGTGAAAACAAATACACGCCGTATAATATATCCTACACGCTGTGTACTTTCCAGAAATGGAATTTCACTAAGTTTCCTCCAAAGTACAAAGACCTATACAAGGAATATGGATGAGAAGAATCTCAAGGAAATTAAGAAAGGAATTTAAGATAAAGAATTAATTAATTATAATATCATAATTAATTGAATTCAAGTGCGACTTATCTTGAATGATTAAAATAATTTGAATACTAAATGTGCATAAATGTCATTGCATGCTATGAATAATCATGAGCTAGACCAAAGACACATTGGGTGTGTATGGTTTCATTTAAATTTATTTAATTTAAATTCATTGGCCTATGAGCCTTATTCCAATAAAATGTAGGGCCTGCGTGCCCATGGTTTCTTTAATGTAAACCCCATGTAATGGAGGATCTCCCAATCCAGAGGAGACGGTTCAAAATCTGAATCTGAGGTGAAACCAACCTAAGAAGATACAAAGGTGTATATGTGGGAGCTTCAAAACAAAAACCACTGGGTTCAAGGTTTTTTTCCCTAGGTCAGGGTTAGCTTATCAAAACCACTAGATAAGCTAACAAATAGAAGCTCATGATCATGCCATCTTATTTTATTTCTATCTGATTTCATGGTTTATTTATTATGTATGAGTTGTCGTGATCACATAGTTAATGAAATAAACAGGCATGCAAAGATGGAATAAAATAAAAAATGGACTATGCGTAAACATTATCAGAATATAGTTAATCAATTAAGCAAGCATCACTTAATATTAACAAGCATGTGATAATGAAAAACTATGCATAAAGGATTTAAATCCCTTAAATACCATATTAAGTCAGACCAAGCCTTCTGTTACTTGATTAAGGGAAAGACTCAATAAAACTATGTGTTTGACCAACCCTTGTTAGGACACTTACTTTTATAAAGAAATCTCTTATGAAAGTTTCGTGTCAACTTAAACATTTTACATAAAGAGGAGTATCCCTTGCTAGAATTATTGTAAAATGGAGGTAAGTGTTGAGGAAATCCAAGTTAGGATTTTAGGATTGGGGAGTCCACTCAACAGATCAGGGAACTGTAAGCTCACAGTTGGAAAAGACCTGCCTACCTAAATACCTTTAAATAGATTGACCAACCCTTTTTGGGGTTATGTGAAGGGGAATATGGATCCTTTCCACTAGAATGTCATATCAACTAGGAATTCCAAGTTCAATGATGGGGGCTGTTGGGACATGATGAAATAGTATGAGAATTAATAAATTCATTTATTATTTTTCATAAAATGTAATCAAAAGGCACCGATAAATCCGCTATTTTAATTTTTAGAATTAATATGAAAAACTCGTCACCCACATTTTCTCTGCGATCAATTCTAGATAAAGACAATATCCTCACCGGTAGTAAATTTTAGGAATGGTTTAGGCGCCTTCGGGTTATCCTATGCCATGAACGAAAGTTTAACATGTTGGAGTCCTCACTTCCTGATCCGCCTACCCAAGGGGCAAGTGATGAAGATTTCCTAGTCTATGATCAACATTTGAACGATGAACTCAGTATTCAATGCTTGATGCTGTCATCAATGTCTAGTGATATCATAAAGTATTAGGAATACATGAAAGCCTATATCATGCTCGATCACCTCCATGGTCTATACCAGGAGAGAGAAAGATAGAAAAGATTTGAGATCTCCAAGGTGCTATTTCAGAGCAAGCTTGGAGAGGGTGCCCCAGGTGGGCCTCATGTAGTCAAGCTCATTGGCTAAATTGAGCGCTTGGAGGTTCTAGGGTTTAAAATCCCTGAAGAACTGGGTACCGATCTCATTCTTGAATCATTCCCCCAGAGCTTCTCTAACTTTGTTGTAAATTTCAACATGAACAACATTGGGAAGTCTCTATCTGATCTTTTTATCCTCATTCTCCATGTGGACAATGATATGAAGCGTGAAAAGCCTTATGTCCTTATGGTGAATAAAAGGAAAGTGAATGTGAAGAGATTTAAGCCCAAAGCTTCTTCAAGGCCTTAAAATAAAAGGAAGATCAAAGGGGAGGTAACAGAACATGAGGCTGTTTGTTTCACATGTGGCAAGAAGGGCCACTGGAAGAAAAACTGCACCCATCCAAGGAAGCAAGGGGAAGCTTCAGGTGATTTTTTTATCGAATGAAATATATATATTTATACCAATTGGGTATTATATACTGCTTGTGGTGATCACATATATATCCAAATACATGAACCAAGTAGATTCGGAAAGATTGATCGAGGTGAGGTGGATCTGTGAGCAGCCAACGAAGCCAGACTCGCTGTTGTAGCTATCAGAGACTACCACCTCACATTGCCTACTGGGATGGTCTTGGTATTAAAAGGATGTTATTATGTACCCTCTATAACCAAAAACATTATTTCAGTATCTATATTAGATATTGATGGATTCATCTTCAAGTTTGGAAATGAATGTTTCTACTTTTATAAAGATAGCATTTGTTTTGGTAGGGAACATTTATATAACGACATTTATGTGTTAGTCTACACAAACCAAGTAATGGAAATCGATAACAAAATTAATTCACATGACTCATACCACACCCAACTTTGGCATCACCGACTAGGTAATTTCAATGAGAAACATTTGACAAAATTATATCAAGATGGGTATTTAGATTCTTTAGAACTAAAACCACTTGGTGTATGTCATGCGTGTCTACAAGGCAAAATGATGAAAGCCCCATTTATCGGAAAAGTTGAAAGGACTAAAGAGCTTCTAGAATTAGTTCACACAGATGTGTGTGGACCATTTCTAGTTGAAGCAAGGGGTGGGTTCTTATACTTCATAAATTTTACTGATGATTTTAGTAGATATGGATATATTTACTTAATGAAGTATAAGTCAGATTCTTTTGATCGGTTCAAAGAATACAAGAATGAAGTTGAGAACTAGCTTGGTAAGAGGATTAAGAAACTCCGCTCATACATAGGAGGATAATATCTTAATCAGTACTTCATTGATTTCTTATGGGAGTTTGGGGTTCTATCTCAACTCACTCCTCCTTATATGCCTCAGTGGAATGGTGTAAGTGAAAGGAGGAACCACACCCTATTGGATATGGTGAGATCAATGATGAGTCATGTGAGTCTTCCATTATCCTTTTGGGGATATTCATTACAAACAACAACACACATACTAAACCAAGTACCAAGTAAATCAATAAATGGTATTCCATACGAGTTATGGAGTGGACACAAAGACATGTTATCAAATTTACATGTGTGGGGTAGCAAATCATTTTTTAAGGCCTCTTCAGGTAACAAACTTTCACCCCGAGGCAAAAAGTGTACCTTTATAAAATATCCCAAGGAAACAAGGGGATATTACCTATACAACCCCTCAGATAAAAAGTTTATAGTGGAAAGACATTCCATATTCCTTGAGAGGAAGCACATCTCCAAAAGAGATAGTGGGAGCGAGATAGACTTCGTTGAAGTTGAGGCTCAAGATACACAGGAGTTGGTACAAGAACAGATTCCACAAAGCCCCATGGAAGAAAAATTTATTCCAGAGACACAAGAACTGCGTAGGAGCATGAGAGAGGTGAGATAATCATAATGATATGGTTTTCTTGTCACCGAGGATGGTGACTCATTATTGGTTGACAATGATGATCATCTTACCTACAAGGAAGAAGTTGAAGGCACAGACATTGCCAAGTGGAAAGAAGCCATGAATTCTAAAATGGATTCCATGTACCAAAACCAAGTCTGGATTTTGGTAGATCCTCCAGTTGATGTAAATCCTGTTGGTAATAAATGGGTATTCAAGAAGAAACTGGACATGGAGGGACAAGTCAACACCTATAAGGAACAAATGGTTGCAAAAGGTTTTAGACAGCGTCAAGGAAATGACTATGATGAAACATTTTCACCGGTTGTGATGCTAAAATACATAATAATCCTATTGGCCATTGCCACTTACCAAAACTATGAAATTTGGAAAATAGATGTCAAAACAGCATTCCTTAACGGGAACCTCTAGGAATATGTCTACATGACACAACCTGAAGGGTTTGTGACTCCAAAGGATGCCAATAAGGTATGCAAGTTGCAGAAATACATTTATGGATTAAATAAAGCATCAAGGTCATGGAACATTCGTTTTGATGAAGCCGTAATGGAATTTGGATTTGTTAAGAATGAATGTGAGCCTTGTGTCTACAAAAGGTTTATATGAAGTGCAGTCATTTTTCTAATAATATATGTTGAAGAAATATTACTAATTGGAAACAAAGTACCTATCTTACAGTTAGTTAAGACATGGTTGGATATATAATTCTCTATGAAAGACTTGGGTGAGGCAACATATATTCTTGGGATCAAGATCCATCGTGAAAGATCCAAGATAATGCTGGGCATGAGTCAAAGTAAATACATTGACAAGATACTGAAGAGATTCAGTATGGAATAGTCCAAGAGGGGATTATTTCTAGTGTCACATGGCATTAATCTTTCTAAGAAAACGTGACCTCAGACACATGAGGAAAGAAAAAAATGGAAAGTATCCCTTATGCATCTACGATTGGGTCAGTCATGTATGTTATGCTATGTACAAGGCTAGATGTTGCTTATGTATTAAGTGCGGTAGGCAGATATCAAGATGATTTTGGAGACTGCCATTGGGTGGCATTCAAGACTATCCTTAAGTATCTGAGTCATACTAAGGATATGTTCCTGGTTTATGGAGTAGATGAGTAACTAGTCATCATAGTACATGTAGATTCTAGTTTCCAAACTGATCAAGATGACATGAAGTCACAAACTGGACACATCTTCAGTTTGAATGGATGTGCAGTGAGCTGGAAGAGCTCAAAGCAAGGTGTGGTCGCAGATTCTACCACAGAGTCCGAGTATATCACAACTTCTGAGGTAGCTAAAGAAGCAGTATGGATGTGAAGCTTCGTCCATGATCTGGATGTAGTACCTGGCAGTAAAGATCCCATCACACTATATTATGATAATATTGTAGTGGTGGCACTTGCAAAATATCCAAGGTCACATTAGCGGACAAAGCACATACTTCAGAAGTATCATCTCTTGAGGGATTTTTCTCAGAGAGGTGAAGTTGCAGTGAGCAATATTTCCATGGAAGACAACATGGAGGACCCCTTGACTAAATCTTTGACTTAGTAGAAACTTAATCATCATGTGAGGTCTAGTAGATTAAAAGTCGTAGGAAGTTGTCTCTATCCCAAGTGGGAGTTTGTTAGAGTTAGTGTCTTGAGAACCAACTGTTTATACTTTTATTACATGAATGTACACTTATTATATATTTTTCATTATTTTTCATGACTATAATATAATAATGTCTAGGAATATTTTTTGCATTAAAAAGGTCATGGCACATCCCTGCTATGATGAGAACCTTTAAATTCAATAATAATATTCTTAAATAAAGTTCTACGGTTGGATGAAATACTGTGATAGGACACATAGTATACAGACCGTCATGTGCGAGTACTCGTAAGAAGATGAGACTCTCTCTTATGGAGTTCACACCTGGTTATCCCCAAGATGGGAGATTATGAGAACAGACCTTCCAGTAGTAATTCCGCATGTCTTGGTGTCATCGAACATTTCTATCTATGAGAATTTGTAATGGTCCTTAGACTGGAAGATTATCATTAACTCATGTCATGACTTTCGCACTAAGATTTGCTGACGAAAACCGTCACGAAGACAGTTGGCAGGAAGTAGGGTACGTTGGGTGCATCACAAATGACATGTTGTTAATGGATAAGTAGAGGAAGGATTTTTCCCTTCCATATTTATGGAAGTAGATATCTTGGGCCCTTTGATTGAAATATAACTTTTTCCCAAATTCCATGGCCATGGTGTCACGATGAGTTTATTTCTAGATTTCAAAGAATGACAGATCAAGAATATAGGTTTATGATACTTCCATGAAACCTTCTTGATGAGATATTGAGACAAAAGGATTAAATTAAATGGTAAGCATTCGTATGAGGTGACACGTCAATGTGGCGTCAACTTCTTTCTCTTGGGTTCCTTGACCCGTTACTAGATAGTAATCTTGGAATTTAGGTAAGACCACCTAATTCCAATGAGAAAGAGGTTTAGAGGGTCACACACTAAGTGTATCCAAGTAACTCAAGTATAATAAAGATTATTCCTGTATGTGGTTTAATAATTATAAAGGAATCCTAAATCGTTGTAATGTTGGAGGAAGAATAAAATGAAAACAAGATATACAAGCCATGTACATTGAATGTACACACCGTGTAGTATTCATTTTGGAAAGGAAATGAAAAATGAGTACACACTATGTATTAATGATTACATGCTATGTAGTTTTTCCAGTCGGTATTTTGAGAAAATAATATCATTTTATTATATGATATTTATTATAATCAACATGGGCGCATGTCAAGGAATTAATGATTTGACATGGGGGTTTTAAATAAGAGTTAATGAAATAAATAAAACTCGTAATGCGTTTATTTATTGTCATAAATCTATAACTTCAAACCCAATTATAAATATCCTCACAACCCCAACACTTTTCCCTAATCATTGTGCACAATAATTCTAGAGAATTATCTCAAGGCCGAAATAACTTCTTCCTCCAAGAACGCTTTCAAGACTGAGAGAGATCCTCCTCCATCGAATCAAGGCGATCTAAGGCGAACAACGCAAGTAAAGGATTCTCTATGATAGAACCCATAGATTCCTTTGGCGATGTCCAGATATACGTGGTGCATGTGTGGATCACCACTAGAGGAAGTATACACTTGGATTATGCGACGCAGCGATGAATAACATCGGAACGTGATCAGAAATATCAATAAAGAAAGAACGCTATAAAAGGTACTCTTGTTAATTAATTAAATTAATTATAATCAACCTGTAATGATCCTCCTTTGTGGTTCCGGGACTATTCTTTTTTTTTTCTATTTATGTGATTCAATCCGTGGAGTCTGGCATTTATCGTCGTATTGATCTCGGATTGATCATTTCTAATGACAAAAAGTCAAGTGGGCACATCCACCCATGAGCTTCCGCTGTGCCCGGGACCTTCATTTTTCCCTTAGGGTCAAGGTTTAGTTTATCATTATCTAAATAAGCTAACCATTAGATAATCTCATGATCATTTCACTATATTTTATTTCTATCAGTTTCATGATTAATTATTTATTTTTTTGGATGCTATGTGATCTATTAATAAATTATTTAACATGAATTCAAGATGGAATAAAATAAAACCAGATTATGTGTAAATTTTATCAGACATGGTTAATCACTTAAGTAATATCCACTTAACATTAACATGATACGTGATAAGATAAAATGTACTTTTATGGATAAGGATAAAAATCTATTAAATAAAATATTAAGTTGGTATAGCCTTCCACTACTTATGTTAGAATCAACCTCATAGTTCAAAGTGCTTAACCAACCCAAGTTAGGGTTATTTCAATTATCATAGAAATTTTAGCTTGAAGTTATAGGTTGACTTAACTTGGTTCACATCAACGGTTTAATACAAAATTAGGACATGATGTAACTAAGAGTTAAATATTTATTCAGGATTTCAGGAATGAGGAGTCCACTCAATAGATCAAGGAATTGCAAGTTAATGTAATTATAAAGTTGTGTCCACCAAAAACCATTCCAATTACTTATTTGGACCATTTTTGGGTTATGATAAAGGGAATATGGATCATTACCACTAAAATAAATAAGAAATAATATATTAAAAAACTAATGGTGATGGCTATTAGTTTTTGAAAAAATAGTGGGTGAATTATGGAATTTAAATTTATTAATCTATTTTTTTAATCAAGGAAGTACAAATTATTTAATATTAATTTTTTGAAAGAGAAAATAAAAATAATTCAACAATATTAATGAGAACCATAATATATAAGGATAACCTTCTCATTGGTGTGAATTTTAAAGAATGGTATAGGTGCTTATGAATCATACCATTCCATTAATAAAAATTATACATGTTGGAAACCCCACTTCCTATATCGCTTGCCAAAGAGGCTAGTGAAGAATAAGAATATCTCTATAAAAAACTTGTGGATGGTGAAATGGATGCCCAATTTTTCATTCTATCCTCCATGTACAATGATATTCTAAGGAAATATGAGGATATGGATGTATATACCATCATTTATCACATTTAAGATCTCTATCAAGAGAAGGTGATATTAGAGATATATGAGATCTCCAATGCACTGTTCACATAAAAGCTTGGAGAGTTAGTGCTAGATGGGAATCATATATTCAAGATGATTGGCTATATAGAATGCATATACATCTTTTAGTTTACTATCCCTAATGAGTTATGAACAAATCCCATTCAGTCCTCACTACCTAAAACTTCTATAATTTTATTTTGAATTATAATATGTACAATAACGAGAAGACACTTTTCAGAATTTATTACTCTTATTCGCCAAGTTGATAAAGAAACAGGGCATGAAAAAATAACAATACTTATGGTAAATAATAATAGGAGGAATAAGGAAAATGGATTGAAGAATTATTCTATGTCTAAGGCTCAAGAGAACTGTCTTTATAAGTAGAATAAGATCTATATGCAAGTAAATGAACATGATGTGGTGTATTTTTCTTATGGTAAGTTTGAATATTAGAAAAGGAACTACACACAGGAAAATAAGCAAAGGGAAGCCTCAAGTTCATTCATTATCAAATGTAATCTATCCATATCTATAATTTTGGTATTATATAATACATTTGATTCTCACATTTGTATCCAAATACAGGAAACAAGTATATTTTAGAAGGTTTAAAAAGTTGAGGTGGATTGAAAAGTTGCTTATGGGATGAGGATGGCTACTCTAACTATTGGAGACTAATATCTCACATTTCTAACATGATTGATTTCAGTTTTACATAATTGTTATTATGTTCCTAGTGTTACCTAAAATGTCATATCAATTTATTGTTTAGACATGGATGAATTTATTTTCATTTTTGGAAATAAGAGCTTATTTTTTATAAAAATAGCATATTTTGTGGTATGGAATAGTTTAATACTAGTCTTTATGTATTAAATTATGAAAATAAAATATTGTAAATTGATAATGGATAATATACATGGGTATTATTTAACACCTAGTTGTGGTATCACATTCTTGGTCATGTAAAGAAGAAATGTTTGACAAAGATATATTAAAATGGTTACTTAGACTCTTTTGAGTTTAACCCACTTGAAAGATGCCACACTTGTTTAGAAGGTATGATGATCATAACACCATTTGGTGATCAAGGTTAAATGGCCATATAGGAATTAGAAATGGTACACACTGATGGGTGTGGGCCTTTTCAAGTAGAAGATAGAGGTGTATTCTAATACTTTATGACTTTTTCCAATGACATGAGTAGGTATGGTTATGTATAATTGATGAGGTATAAGTATGAATCATTTTATAATTTCAAGAAGTTAAATAATTAGGTTGAGAATTACCTCAGTAATAAGACAAATAAAATTCAATTGTACTAACATAGTGAATATATTTACCAAGAGTTTATCGACTTTCTATGGAAGTATGAGATTTTATCCCAACTCAATACACCTTATAAATCTTAGTGGAATGATGTTAGTGAAAGGAGAAACTGTACCTTTCTGAATATGGTAAAGTTGATGATGAGTTAAAAAAGCATTACTTTACCATTTTGAGGATGTTTATTGCACACAATGACATACTTACTAAACCAAGCACTAACTAAAGTGACAAAAAATATTCACTTTGAGTTATGAAGTGGAAATAAACTCATTTTGTCACAATTTCATGCTAGGGGTCTTGAGGAGTTAGTTAAGGATAGATCAAGAAATAAACTAGAACCATAATACATGAAGTGTATATCTGTAACGTCCCCAGCTCGATAGCCACTATAACTAGTTCCCCAAGATGGGTTTCCACATGACCTCAGGAATGCCTCCCCATACGATAGAGGTCGCCGATTAGCAGCACAAAACTATATAGATATGTTGGAGAGACTATACCCACTTATCAGAGTAATACCAATATAGAAATAAAATCAAAAGATAAAATAACCAATCTAGATCATAAATGGACAACATATAACAAAATACAATAAGTAACCAAGTAGCACATTATATAACAACATGATGAATACAATACATGTAAGGCAGTCATATAATTGAAGTCCAAAACCGAAACTACCAAAAAATACCAAACACGAACCCAAACCTCAACCTAGTACTGACCTCCCATGATCTAATGAAATATCCCATGCATGAACCATACACTAGGTCCCTATCCTGAACATGTACCTAAAAAAAGTACCATCTACTCAGGAACCTAAGTTCCATGACGACCCGAGCGAGGTGTGAGTACAACTCAGTAGGATAACACAAATGGTTTCTAAAGAAATAACCAGTATGTACAACAATGTTTGTAGACAATCAAGGAGAAATAAATAAACAAGGTAGAAGAAGAAACATGTTTCACATTTTTAACAATAATTAACCAACCCTATTTACCCTTTAAGTTCTATGTGTCAACCTACCAAATAACTAGCTCTGATCATTATAGGAGCCTAATCCATAGTACAAGGGGTCACATACTTTCAGTCACAAAGGGGCGTTCACTAATTAAAAAATTTATCAACTCAACTCGGATCCTCAGTCTAATAAGTCAATATATTTACCTACTTTTAGGATCATAGATCCTCAGTATGATATCCCAAACCATTCCATATTTAGAATCATAGAGCCTCAGTCCAAAATCCTAAACTAGGAAAACATAGGCGGGCCTAGAGCATCAGTCTAGCCTGACATGAAACTAAGGAGGCTCACTCTCTAAGTTAGGAGCATAGTGACTCAGTGCGACATCCTAACTGAAATGATACATTGGTGATCCTAGAGTATCAGTCTAGTCCAACTCAATCAAGAACATCAGACCATAAGTTATAGGATTATATAGCCTCCGTACGATATCCTAACTCAAACAATATATCGGTGGGACTAGAACATCAGTCTAGAATGAAATACGTGAGTAGATCCTTAGTTCAATACCCCACTCATAAAACTTAAAACATATACATGCTTATTTAATATTTTATCACACTTACCCATATATTATTTCAATTACTATGGTCCCAATAGACCCTCAAAACCAAATAATGGCATAAAAATTAAATCAAAATACCCATGTGAAATAATTTTGAAGCACCCTTTAAAACATGTGTCTTTCTATTTGAAAAAATTAACCATACCCCAAGGCTTTCATTTCAAATTACAAACATTTAAAATAATCATTAATTCCTTTTTCATAAAAGGGGACCACACCCTCATTTCAAATCATCATTTAAAATCTATTAAGAAAAACCATTTTTCAAACCCTTATGGTGAACACATACTTTTAAAACATTTACCACTTTAAACATCATACTATTCATTTAAAACCATAACTATATCAAAATCAAAAAACAAATCAGTTATACCATTTGAAAATCCTCTTAGTAATTTTTCAAAACTAGAATACAAACATTTCAATTACCCCTTTTAACCACACCCATAAACCAATTAAACCATTAAAACTTATTCATTATTAGAATTACCCTATCTCGATTTTTACCCATTCAATTAACCCCTTTACAAGGGTTTGGAATACGCCATGGGTAGCCCTAATTCCCATATCGAATCATCAATGGGTCCAACGGGGTCCGTAATGGGTTTTTTCACCTCACACCAAGGCCCAAATTAATTTCCTTATCTAAAGACACATAAACATATAAAATTAGTACATTGGAACATTCATATACACATATAAAACATAGAGACTATGGGAAAAAGGTTTAGGAACACCTACTTAATGTTCATAGACAACCACTCATCCAAAATCAACCCTTAATTTGAACTAAAATGGTCTCAAACAACATGGATAAGAACACCCTAGAAAACAAGGGTTTAGAGATTAAAAAGGAGATAAAACCACACACCAATCCTCTTCCAAAATATGGAATGGAAAAAAGTTTAATACTTACCCATAGTTTAGATTCACACAAAACGACAGTCCAAATGCCTGAGAATCGAAGGAGAATCACCTATGGAGGAGGAGGGGGCTACTGGTTCATCATCCAAAATGGAGGGGGTTGAATAAGGGATATATTTAGGGTATAATAATTTAATTCTGAGAGAAAAAATGGTAATTTACCCATTTTTAAGTGAAACATGTTTTGGAAACATAGTATGACAAATTGTGTGCCAACCATGCATCTCCCTCTATCCATGAGGGAGCCAGGATGCATGGTCTGGGTAGCCACCCACACAGTTTGAAAAATCATGTGGTGGACATGAGATAAACTATATCCAAAGAGAGTTCGAGCCACATACTATCCTGGGGCACTTTCATGGTTTGGATAATTGTGTAATGCCTGTGTGCCAGCCTCTGTCTGAGAGGAGGCATAGCTGCATGGTTTCCTCTGGCCAGGTGCACAGTTAGTACTAACTATGCACCAACCATGGTCTGTACACTGTTTGGCCTATTTCCTTCTCCTTTCATGTACCAAACCCTTAGTAAACCCATGATAATTTCCATACACCCAAGAATCATTTCATTAATAAAAAAGGAAATTTAACCAAGATTTAAACATGGATGTACCACCATGAAAGGTCGATAGCTCACAACCTCCCCACCTTATAATGGTTCATACTCAAGACATACTCTCCATTCACAACCAATCCCCCAAGAAAAAAATTTTAGGTTATGGGTCCCACATATCTACTTATATCCCCCAAGTTTCCTCCTGAACATGGCCATGCTATCAACACACTCAGAATAATAAATAGTTCTACTTTGAAGAAAATTTCACCACTATGATCCATAATCATGAACCCAATTCTCCTCAAAGGACGCATCCACCTCAAACCCATAATTACCAACATAAAAAAAGATAAAATTGTAGGTAATATCATCTAACCGCTACAAACAAAGGCATTGAAAATTTACTACACTACCTTGGGAGAACCAATTGGAACACCTATAGTCCAATTCTCTCCAAAAATCATAGCCTTAATTACTCAGTTCCATCTTACCCTATTTCCAAACCCCTAATGGTGACCCAAGCTCAGCATAACCTGAAGGAACATATGATTTTCCAACCTCATTAACTGATCTATATTGGTCCAAAACTCAAGGCTCAACTGCCTTGATTCACATCCGAACACCCAAAATACAACTCAAACACAACCTTTATCTCAAGGAAATCAATCAGTCAAACCCAAGACAATGCCCATCATCAAACCAAAACACCAAGATGGTACTTACCCGAGCCCATCCAACCAAGAACATTGATCACATAATCTCTTGACTACTCGTTAGAGCTATGGTGATCCCCACCACATGCTTTATCTTACCACAACCATATTATAGTGCTTAGCACCCCCACCATAAAAAATACCACCAGAACCTCAACTCAAACTTCCACAACATACAAAATTTGTTTCCCAAATTATCATGGCCAAACATAAATGATAATTCCATCCAACATTGGCATAAAACCTTGAAATAAAAACCACCCAGAAAGGATATTCATCCAATATCCATCTATAAACTAGAAACAACTTGATCTCTGTCAAGTTTTCCTTCATTTATGAAACCCACTTTATATTTAAAACATCAATCCATAGGTGGATCATATCTTACCATGCCCATTCCTCTTACCATCCCACATTGGACCATCCCTAAATAGCTTGTCCTGAAATACCCATCTTCTACTGGGAAGTTTTCCCCCTTTCACCTACTCATGAAATATTCTCACTTAACACGTACCACCACCAACCGACGCACCTACCATTTTCATCCCCCAAATTCTTTTAAAAATATACCATCAAGGAATCCACTACCCTCCAAGTCATCATCATTATCTACTTAACCCATCGATATTCATAATACAATAACCTTTTCCATCCCTACATTGACCAAAGTCGATTAGGTTCTTCCTCAAAACCATTTACATTTTTGAAACCCACTTACATTCAAAAACATCCACTAAAGGTGGATTTCAACTCACCACTCATGTAACTTTTTCTAATCAAGTCGATACATCCCTGATTGAATAATCCCAGACTGACCAAATTCACTATTGTAATGACACTACTTCATGTGACCAAAATTCCCTCACACCTAAAGAAATTACAAGATCACCAAAATATACCTACCTGAGTCCTTTTCTGACTTATGATAAGGTTCTAGCACTAAATCTCCATTTCTATGAATCGTTGTCATTCCTTATCATGCTAGTCAATGATTCTAACATAGGAATTTCAAAATTCATTTAGAACCACCCCAATACCAAATCCAATACTTGGATCAGTCAACCACTACCGCCTAGGCCCACCTGTCCTTTCCTGAAGAATGAGAACATATTCCTCACAAGTTTATTATTGGAATCTCGATGCCACCACATCCATTCCACAGCCATCTTCACACATCTATGATTAATACATCACTCCCACCTTAGTAGAGCTATTTTCACCACTTCCATAAAGAAATTTCAGCCACTATATCTCACGCTTTGATCACAAGCTAAACCCCAGAAACTTGGATGTGGTTGTCTAGATTTTCCCAGAACAACTAAACAATCATAAAACATTACCCATTCCCATATTCTTATAATGACACCCATAACATTAATTGAAATCTATTCCAAATTGAGGACCAAAACTGTAACTGTTCAATAGTGCACTTCCCACCATACAACATCATATACACTATTCCACAAGAAAATCCTCCAAGAGGCCCCCATATCCAACCAAAACACTTTCAGGTAGCTAGAAGTAATCCATGTATCTCTTAGTGTACCTAGGAATATGTCAAGTTATAATCATGATCATAATTAAATAGGAGTATTCTAATACATCATCGATGAATACCATCACAAGTTATCCATTATCTATGCCACCTCTACTATAGGGACACCCTATCATATTGAAGTTCTCGATATTCCCTGCCCAAAATCATCCCATCCACACTCAACCATAACCTCTCAAGTGGTATTTCCAACCAAGATTCTCCAATGATTAATTACACTCTTCCAAGATGCCATTATCCAACATTCCCTTTGGAACTATTTCAATTTACCACTCTAGTTCTTCCAGAATGACCCTGGTGATTCACAACAGAAACAAAATGATCCATATTACCAATAAAAAACCATCAGTATCTCACAGAACCATACTTCTCACTAGTTTCATGGAAATACAAATATATTACTCTCAAACCACCTATTAAAATATCCAAAATGGAATCATTCAATTCTAGTACATTCCCACATATGGACCTCATCATATCCCTTGAGGTATCATGTAAAGACCCGTAAATTTCAAGGGATTTTTTTTTCTTAATTTCCTTTGGAATTTTACAAGAACGCAGTTTCTGACGGCACCTGATTCCAAGGCCCGGTGTGCCCGGAATCATTTTCCGAAGTTTGGCTTGGGTACGTTCAGTGAACGAAAGAGCGGGTTTTTCTAACTTTTGAACCGGTGCTCGGAATCGAATTCTGAGGGCACCGATGGAATCGCAACACCGGTATTTGCTTAGAAACGCCTCTTCTGGAGTTGCGTTTGCTCTGGTGTGGTTTTTAATTTTTGGGCTTTAAGTTAAGAAATAAAATAACGTGGTACGACAAACTTTATTTTATTTCACTTAAGCCACTTAAAAAGCCACTTAAATCTTCTTAAGCTGAGTTAAAGCGGATAGGGGGCAATTCAAAATATCCTACCCTCTTGGTAGGATATTTGTGAGGTGGGACCCGCACGAGCCCCACCGTTTCTTTTCCGCTAAGTAATGCACCTGCAAAAAACCCTTTTTAAATAAAGTCAACTAGGGCGTTTCTTATACAATTAAACGCTCCTATTAATTGGGCGGTTTATTCGTTGAATTAATTCTATGAATTAATGGGTCGTTACTTAACTTATCTTTTTTTTGATTGTTGGAATGTTAATAAAATAAGACCAACACTCTTCTTCTTGTGTGTTGTTCGTTGAGAGGATTTGACAGAACCTTAAGTCCTTTAACCTCCTTCGCGAAGAATGCGAAGAACGCGAAGAACGCGAAGAACGTGAAGAACGCGAAGAACGCGAAGAACGCCGGCCTTCGACGAAAGGCGACGAAGAACGCCGAGCCCTCGGAGATCGACGACGCGACGCCAAGTACCGCGACGCCGACGATTCTTCTCCTGTGACGTTCTTCTGCGACGTTCCTTCATTCGCGACAAATCTTCGATCATCCGTTGAGGTGAGAGATTGCGGACCTTTTAATTCTTTGTGGTTTATAACAGCAAAATGGATTTAATTGTTATAATTAAATCTGTATGTTCTTGATCCTCAGAGTTCGTTGACGCAACGCCGTATACCGCGACGACGCGACGCCCTTCCACGACGCGACGATCCTCTTCTTCTGCGACGATCAATTCCGTGAAGAATGCACGTTCGACGACTTCGACGAGGTAGGGGTTTGATTCTTAAAAATCTTTGTGATTTATAACCGCGACGTTTTTTAAACTTTTGTTGGGTAATTTTTCTTTCAAAACCGCTAATGTGGTGGGTGAGGACTAACGAACAAGTCCGAACCCACCGCACTTTTTCGTTCTTGGTGCGTGAAATGGCGGACGATGACAAACGGGGCCGCAATGGCGATTTGAGGGCCTGGCAGTGAAGATTGGGACCCGAGAGGAGCCACGGCGCAGACGGAAGTGGAATCGGACCACCGGAGCAACTCCGGTGGCCCGCTGAATCCACCGGCGGTGCGGGTCGCCGGCGCGGTGGCGCCGGCGGCCAGCCAGACCCGCGACCGCACGGGTCCGGCGACACACGGAACGCGGCAAAGCCGCGTCCGCTGACCCAGCGCGGCCCACGCGGGCCGCAACGCTTCATCCCGCGGAGGCAGCGCCCCGCGGCTTCCTCTGCTCGGCCGCTCGGTCGAGTCGAGCCGGGCCGACCCGACCGGACGGGTCGCACCCAGGCCGTGCCGGGCCGGGTCACGCCAAATCGGGTCGGACCCGAACCCGAGTCGGGTCGACCCTGTTTGGGCCGACCCAGGGGGGGTCGGGCCGGGTTGGTCCGGGCCCAGACCCCCGTTTCCAGACCCTTTTCTGTCTTTTGCTCATAACTTGAGCTATGGGCCTCCGAACGACGCGCCATCAGCGGAGATGTGATCCTTGGATCGAGACGGTCGTTTCGGTATATCACACTCAAGGTTTTAGAATACTTTGGGTTCGTCCGGGTTGGTTCGTACACGAAACCAACCGGGCCCTCGGAGCGGAAACACTCATATCTTGAGCTTCAGACGTCCGATTGACGTGCCGTCGACTTTGATGGATTCCTCTAAGTGAGACAGATCTTTTGGTATACTTCGCCCGAGGTTTGGATGCAGGTGGAGTACGGTCAGGTTGGTTTTTTCTTAAAAACCAACCGGGCCCCTGGGACGAAAAAGCCAATAACTCTCAGACCGGGCGTCCGATTGACGCGCCGTCTGCGACGTTGAGTTCCTGTTGACGATATTGAACCTTTGGATACATCAACTCTGGACTATGTGTCAGTTGATGTATCAGCCTCTCGGCTCATGGAGCAGACCCTCCCGAACGAGCTTGCTGTGTGCGGGAACCCTAGAGCTGGCTGCAACTGCTACTGTGACGACGACGACTGTACAGAGATCCTCAGTGGATTCGACTGTGACGATGATGAAAATAGTACGGGAATCCTCCGTGTTTTCGGTAATGACTACTATGGTGCATCTTGGGATACGTCAACTCCGGACTACATGTCAGTTGATGCATCGACCTCTTAGCTCGTGGAGTGGACCCTCCCGGAACGAGCATGCCATGGGCGGAAACCCTAGAGCCGGTTGATACTTGACGAATGCTGATCGAACAACTCGGTGTGTTACGGATAGCCCAGTGGGGAGCGCTTGGTTGTAGCGGCAGACCCACGACGGAGGAGCGCTTGGTTGTAGCGGCAGACCCGCGGTACTCAACAGAAGGAGTACCTCTGGAGGCTATGAGGGGGAGCACTTGGTTGTAGGGGCATACCCACGACGGAGTAACGCTTGGTTGTAGCAGCATGGGGGAGCGCTTGGTTGTAGCGGCAGATCCACGACGGTGGAACGCTTGGTTGTAGCGGCTGACCCGTGGTACTCAACAGAAGGGGTACCTCTAGAGGCTATGAGGGGGAGCGCTTGGTTGTAGTGGCAGACCCATGGTGGGAAGCGCTTGGTTGTAGCAGCAGGCCCACAGTACTCGATAGATGGAGTACTACAGCAGTCCAAAGTGAGAGAGAAGCGCTTGGTTGTAGCGGCATAACCACTGTACTTGATGGAGAAGGATTTTCCCAATAGCTTTGTGTTCAACTTCTTGATAGATCATGTGTGGGTCATTGCGGGGGTTAGTACCTACAGATCCTTTTTGGGTCCGACGGCTTAGATGAATCAGTGGCTACATCTGATCATCTCTAACTTCATACGAAGAAGTACCTGTGTGAGCTGAATCCTGTTTACTCTCCTTTGTGGGTTGTGTTGTGTTATCCTATGTGGATTACGTTTTTCTCTCCTTTGTGGATTGTGTTGTGCTATCCTATGTGGATTACGTTTTTATTTCCTTTGTGGATTGTGTTATGCTATCCTGTGTGGATTTACATTTTTCTTTCCTGTGTTGACTGGGTTGTGCTTGGGCTCGGATGTTGGAGCCAAACGGGAATTGATGACTTAGGTATATGTATGGGCATATACCTAAGCAGTGTTGGATGTTACTTCATGATTGTATCTTTCCTTTGTGGTTTATCCTTTTTGTATTCTAGGAGACCTTCGGGGGTCTCAGGGTCCCTACTGAGTAGCTTATACTCACCCCTGCACGGGCTATGCCCGCACTACGTTGTGTTGGTTGCAGACGATGGACAGTGCTGATCGTGGTGGAGGCTTGCGGAGCAGGACGGTACCTGGAGGTGGACCATTGGGTGGGACGTACTCGGAGCGGTCGGCTGGACCCGAGGAGCAGTGGAGGATATCTATACCCACCCTTTAGGTGGGACTTCCAGTGGACGGCTCGACGTTGCGGCTTTACTTTTCAGTTGCTATTTTCCCCCTTTTAGTTGTACTTTACAGTTGGGCTTGTATTTCCAGCCCCCTTTACTTTTCCGCACTTACTGTTGTACCAGCTTTTGCTTAGTGTTTACTTTTTCCGCTTGCTTACTCTGTGGTGCTTGTTTACTTTACAAGGGAAATGCCTTCCCTTTTTACCGGGATTTACGCCTTGGTGCTAGTTGCCAGCCCCTGGCCTATAGAAGGCGGGCTTGGGGTAGTCACGACACGGGCCCCGAGGACGGGTCGTGACAAATTGGTATCAGAGGAGTTTGGTTCTACCACAGACTCTGATCTTTCCTCTATGTGAAGAAATAGTGTTAAGCGTATTGAGTGTGGTTATTAGTCCAGGGAGCCCAGTGTTGGTGCGGCAGCCGACGTATCCGTACACCAGGACCCTGACTTCAGATTTCCGACTTAATGCCCGAAAACATTGATTGCATGTGTGTTTCAAGTTTTCTTTGTGATTACTTTGTATCAGCTCACCAGGTATACTGTTCTGACCGTGACGCACTTGTTTCCTTTTCAGGATGGCCCCACGACGGCAGCCAGCTAGGGTTCCGAGAGTGGTGCGTGACGACAGCCCGCCGAGCGACGATGCCTCGATGCAGGGCCCTTTAACAGCAGAGTCACCGACGGTACCTCTACCCGCCGAGCCACCGATGCTTCCAGCCCCAGCCGCTGACGATGCACGTCACCTTAGTACACTGCATGAGTTCCAGCGCCAGCGACCGCCCAGGTTACATGGGGAGACGGACCCCCAGGCAGCCGAAGACTGGCTGGAGGCAGTTGTACGAGTTTTCCGGTTAGTGAGGACACCAGCAGACCTTATGGTGGTCCTTGCAGCGAGCCTCCTGCATGCGGCGGCATGCAGATGGTGGAGCTTGATGCTCCAGGTGCACGAAGAGGCATCACTCCTTTGGACAGACTTTGAGAGTCTTTTTCTCTCAGAGTTCGTCCCAACCACCCTCCGAGCGGTGCGCATCCAGGAGCTACTACAGCTGCGGCAGGGCAGCATGACAGTAGCCCAGTACGCAGCGAGGTTTACCGATCTCTCGCGCTATTCCACGGACATGGTATGAGACCCATTATTCAGGGCCCGAACCTTCGAGCAGGGGCTCAGGCGAGAGATCAGAGATTCAGTTGTTTCTCATAGCATTCCGACACAGACAGGGGTGTTAGAGCGATCCCTCTTAGTGGAGAGTTTCCTTGCTGAGCAGTCTCCAACAGCAGGACCCACCACTAGCTGACGTGCGGTAGAGTCTTCTGTTGTGGGCAGTAGACAGATGACGCAGGGGTCCAAGAGGACTAGACCAACAGGCGGTTGACATCATGACTCATGATCATTTGTGCGAGGCTCTCGGGGTGGACAACGACTTACCATGAGCGGGCAGTGTTACTACTGCGGAGGGATTGGTCACATGGATCGTGACTGTCCGACCCGCCATACGGATGACCAGTAGGTGAACGAAGGACCCCCCAGGCAGAGGCAGAGGTTCGATCAGGGCGGGCTGCAAGGAGAAGGCGACCATGGCAGGGGAGTTGGCCGTGCAACTGGAGGTGGACGACGCTTCGGGGTGTTTCCACCACCACCACCAGGAGGTCCACCCCGACCGTAGGGGACAGGAGGACATGGGAGAGCTCAGCTTCAGGCAGCTGAGGCCTATGATCATGGAGCTCCGGGAGCAGATGGACAGGAGCGGGACTAGCTCCAGACCTGGAGACTTTTTTTCATGTTGCCTCTAGTTTTGTTGATGTATGTTTGTAGATGCTTTGTGTCTTTGTACTTGAGCTGCAGTAATAAAAGATTCCTTTTCTTGTGGCATTTACTTTCCTGTCCTCTCTTGTGTTGTTACTAAGAGTTTCCAGTTTAGACTGTTTACTTGACCTTCACTTGAGATATACCTACTAGAGGGGACCCAGTTACCACACACTGATGCCGACAGTGTGACTCAACCCTTAGAGGTGAGAGTAACGGTTGGATCTCTTGGTAGTAGAGTCGAGGCCTTACGACGTCATCCTTGGTGTGGGTTAGTATCATCCATGTCGGTATTGACTGTATTAGGCAAAGAAAGTGGTTCATCCATGGGATGAGACCAGATTTCTCTTATCGGCAAGAAGAAATCTTAGCAGTTCTTATAGGACCAGAAAGGTCCAAGTCATCCATGAGCAGATGAGGACAGCTCAGAGCCGGCAAAAGCCTTATGCTGACAGGAGGCGGAGGCCACTAGAGTTCGAGGATGGCGACCATGTCTTCTTGCGGGTCTCACCTCGACGTGGATTACGGAGATTTGGCCAAGGCGATAAGTTGTCTCCACGCTTCATCGGACCATTCCAGGTCCTCAGCAGGATTGGCGATGTGGCTTATCGCCTGGCTCTACCACCTCAGTTGCACCGGGTGCACGACGTCTTCCACGTATCCCAGCTGAGGAGATACATGCACGACCCGACACACATCATTGACCATGGGGAGCTGGATGTTGATGATGGGGCGACTTTTTGCGGAGGTCCCGATGGAGATCGAGGATCGAAAGGAGCGGGTCCTACGTGGACGGTCAATTCCTCTAGTGCGCACCTGATGGCAGCACGGGAACCTCCAGGAGAGCACTTGGGAGCGGGAGGCTCAGATGCGTGATCAATACCGCCTTTGTATCCCTAAGGTTGCAGTGAAGCTTTACGGGGACGTAAATCCCTATGGCGGGAGTAATTTAAAGACCCGTAAATTTCAAGGGATTTTTTTTCTTAATTTCCTTTGGAATTTTACAAGAACGCAGTTTCTGACGGCACCTGATTCCGAGGCCCGGTGTGCCCGGAATCATTTTCCGAAGTTTGGCTCGGGTACGTTCAGTGAACGAATGAGTGGGTTTTTCTAACTTTTGAACCGGTGCTCGGAATCAAATTTTGAGGGCACCGATGGAATCACAACACTGGTATTTGCTTAGAAACATCTCTTCTGGAGTTGCGTTTGCTCGGGTGTGGTTTTTAATTTTTGGGCTTTAAGTTAAGAAATAAAATAACGTGGTACGACAAACTTTATTTTATTTCACTTAAGCCACTTAAAAAGCCACTTAAAGCTGATTAAGCTAAGTTAAAGTGGATAGGGGGCAATTCAAAATATCCTACCCTCTTGGTAGGATATTTGTGAGGTGGGGCCCGCACGAGCCCCACCGTTTCTTTTCCGCTAAGTAACGCACCCACAAAAAACCCTTTTTAAATAAAGTCAACTGGGGCGTTTCTTATACAATTAAATGCTCCTATTAATTGGGCGGTTTATTCGTTGAATTAATTCTATGAATTAATGGGTCGTTACTTAACTTATCTTTTTTTTTCGTTTGTTGGTATGTTAATAAAATAAGACCAACACTCTTCTTCTTGTGTGTTGTTCGTTGAGAGGATTTGACAGAACCTTAAGTCCTTCAACCTCCTTCGCGAAGAATGCGAAGAACACGAAGAGCGTCGGCCTTTGACGAAAGGCGATGAAGAACTCTGAGCCCTCGGAGATCGACGACGCGACGCCAAGTACCGCGACGCCAACGATTCTTCTCCTGCGACGTTCTTCTGCGATGTTCCTTCATCCGTGACAAATCTTCGATCATCCGTTGAGGTGAGAGATTGCGGACCTTTTAATTCTTTGTGGTTTATAACAGCAACATGGATTTAATTGTTATAATTAAATCTGTATGTTCTTGATCCTCGGAGTTCGTCGACGCAACGCCGTATACCGCGACGACGCGACACCCTTCCGCGACGTGACGATCCTCTTCTTCCGCGACGATCAATTCCGCGAAGAACGCACGTTCGACGACTTTGATGAGGTAGGGGTTTGATTCTTAAAAATCTTTGTGATTTATACCCGCGATGTTTTTTAAACTTTTGTTGGGTAATTTTTCTTTTAAAACCGCTAATGAGGTGGGTGCGGATTAACGAACAAGTCCGAACCCACCGCACTTTTTCGTTCTTGGTGCGAGAAACGGCGAACGATGAAAAACTGGGCCGCAATGGCGATTTGAGGGCCTAGAAGTGAAGATTGGGACCCGGGAGGAGCCACAGCGCAGACGGAAGTGGAATCGGACCACCGGAGCAACTCCGGTGGCCCACGGAATCCACCGGCATGGCTGAAGCCGCGGCGGCGGCGGCCAGCCAGACCCGCGACCGCGCGGGTTCGGCGACACACGGGACGCGGAAAAGCCACGTCCGCTGACCCAGCGCGGCCCACGCGGGCCGCGGCGCTTCATCCCGCGGGGGCAGCGCCCCGCGGCTTCCTCCGCTCGGCCGCTCGGCCGAGCCGAGCCGGGCCGACCCGACCGGCCGGGTCGCGCCCAGGCCGGGCCGGGTCATGCCAAACCAGGTTGGACCCAGACCCGAGTCGGGTCGACCCAGGGGGGGTCGGGCTGGGTCGGTCCGGGCCCAGACCCCCGTTTCCGGACCCTTTTCGGTCTTTTGCTCATAACTTGAGCTACGGGCCTCCGAACGACGCACCGTCAGTGGCGATGCGATCCTTGGACCGAGACGGTCGTTTAGGTATATCACACTCAAGGTTTTGGAATACTTTGGGTTCGGCCGGGTTGGTTCGGCCGGGTTGGTTTGTACACGAAACCAACCGGGCCCTCAGAGCGGAAACGCTCATATCTTGAGCTTCGGACGTCCGATTGACGTGCCGTCGACTTTGATGGATTCCTCTAAGTGAGACAGATCTTTTGGTATACTCCGCCCGAGGTTTGGACGTAGGTGGAGTATGGTCGGGTTGGTTTTGCCTTAAAAACCAACCGGGCCCCTAGGACGAAAAAGCCAATAACTCTCAGACCGGGCGTCCGATTGACGTGCCGTCTGCGACGTTGAGTTCCTGTTGACGATACAGAACTTTTGGATACATCAACTCTGGACTATGTGTCAGCTGATGTATCAGCCTCTCGGCTCCTGGAGCAGACCCTCCCGAACGAGCTTGCTGTGTGCGGGAACCCTAGAGCTGGCTGCAACTGCTGCTGTGACGACGACGACTGTACAGAGATCCTCAGTGGATTCGACTGTGATGATGATGAAAATAGTACGGTAATCCTCTGTGTTTTTGGCAGTGACTACTACTGTGCATCTTGGGATACGTCAACTCCGGACTACATGTCAGTTGATGCATCGACCTCTTAGCTCGTGGAGTGGACCCTCCCGGAACGAGCATGCCATGGGCGGAAACCCTAGAGTCGGTTGAGACTTGACGACTACTGATCGAACAACTCGGTGTGTTACAGATAGCCCAGTGGGGAGCTCTTGGTTGTAGCGGCAGACCCATGGCGGAGGAGCGCTTGGTTGTAGCGGCAGACCCGCGGTACTCAATAGAAGGAGTACCTCTGGAGGCTATGAGGGGGAGCGCTTGGTTGTAGCGGAAGACCCGCGACGGAGGAGTGACTGGTTGTAGCAGCACGGGGGAGCGCTTGGTTGTAGCGGCAGATCCCCGACGGAGGAACGCTTGGTTGTAGCGGCTGACCCGTGGTACTCAACAGAAGGGGTACCTCTAGAGGCTATGAGGGGGAGCACTTGGTTGTAGCATCAGACCCATGGTGGGAAGCGCTTGGTTGTAGCAGCAGGCCCACAGTACTCGATAGGTGGAGTACTACAGCAGTCCAAGGTGAGAGAGAAGCGCTTGGTTGTAGCGGCATAACCACTGTACTTGATGGAGAAGGAGTTTCCTAATAGCTTTGGGTTCAACTTCTTGATAGATCCTGTGTGGGTCATTGTGGGGGTTAGTACCTACAGATCCTTTGTGGGTCTGACGGCTTAGATGAATCAGTGGCTACATCTGATCATCTCTAACGTCATACGAAGAAGTACCTGTGTGAGCTGAATCCTGTTTACTCTCCTTTGTGGGTTGTGTTGTGCTATCCTATGTGGATTATGTTTTGCTCTCCTTTGTGGATTGTGTTGTGCTATCCTATGTGGATTACGTTTTTCTTTCCTTTGTGGATTGTGTTATGCTATCCTGTGTGGATTTACGTTTTGCTTTCCTGTGTGGACTGGGTTGTGCTTGGGCTCGGATGTTGGAGACAAACGGGAATTGATGACTTAGGTATATGTATGGGCATATACCTAAGCAGTGTTGGATGTTACTTCGTGATTGTATCTTTCCTTTGTGGTTTATCCTTTGTGGATTCTGGGAGACCTTCGGGGGTCTCGGGGTCCCTACTGAGTAGCTTATACTCACCCCTGCACGGGCTATGCCCGCACTACGTTGTGTTGGTTGTAGACGATGGACATCGCTGATCGTAGTGGAGGATTGTGGAGCAGGACGGTACTTGGAGGTGGACCACTGGGTGGGACGTACTCGGAGCGGTCGGCTAGACCCGAGGAGCAGTGGAGGCTATCTGTACCCACCCTTCAGGTGGGACTTCCAGTGGACGGCTCGACGTTGCGGCTTTACTTTTCAGTTGCTGTTTTTCCCCTTTCAGTTGTACTTTGCAGTTGGGCTTGTATTTCCGGCCCCTTTAGCTTTCCGCACTTACTGTTGTACCAGCTTTTTCTTAGTGTTTACTTTTTCTGTTAGCTTACTCTGTGGTGCTTGTTTATTTTAAAAGGGAAATGCCTTCCCTTTTTACCGGGATTTACGCCTTGGTGCTAGTCGCCAACCCCTGGCCTATGGAAGGCAGACTTGGGGTAGTCACTGCACGGGCCCCGAGGACGGGTCGTGACATCTCACACTTTCATATGACCACACACCAAACCCGAATGTTGATCACATGATCCGTACACCACAAAATCTAGGATCAACACCCACGTACACAACAAACCATGCCTCCTAGCATGTCAGCCTCATTGGACTCAAGGAATTATCAATTTTCTCATCCAACAACCCATACTTTTGTAAAAACAATCCCAAGAATGTGGCCACCCCTCACCCTAGGTGTCACCTTCATAAAAAAAGCATCCATCCATGGTCTGGTCACTCCTAACTTGTTCGATCAACTAAATGCAATTCATTCATTAAACATTATAAACACCATCATGTCAGGTAACCTAATGATCCTTCCCATAAAAAAACCTTAAAACCAACAACAATCACTTAGGTGTCTCCTTGAGAAAGAAACCTAGGCATAACCATAAAATTTTACCCAAAACTTGATAGAAATTATCATGAATTGATTCCACTCCTGAACCACCCACCCATACTTCACATCCCAAGGCACTTGCAACACTGGGATAACCTCCCTAAAGGTTACCCTTGATTTCTAAAAAACAATTTCACATAACCATAATTGAATTCATACCTCCAGAGCCATTAAATTTACCACTTATCCTTACAGGCCAACCCCACACTAGGTAGCACTCTCTACCCACCACTATCGAAGTCCAAAATGTCTATCTATGCCGAACACATCCAAAAGAACAAGAAACCTAGCCGACACCTCTCATGGGTCACCTATTAATATCAATCTATATCTAATACCTAAATAGAAGTCACATCTAACAAAGTCCAATAGCTCTCCCTCTAAGACATACACATCAACCTCAACCAAGTCGCTTCCCATAAGCAGCACTCCTACCCACATTACAAAACATAATGTGTCTAACACTCCCAAGAGATCATTTTCTCTTGGCACCACACCAAAGATACTCACAAAAAATATTGGAACAAAGATACAAACACCCACTCTAGGGTCTAAAACACTACTCCTACAATCACCACCCACAAAGGTCACCATAACCCAGGTACCATTCTTAAGGTCCAATCATACAATCCTCCCATTCATGACCCACACAGGTTACCACACTCACATTATAGGAAAACATCTCATGACCCAAGGGCCACAACCCTACCAAGGTTACAATAATAACACCTCATTTACCATACATCAATAGCCAAAAAGACTCACAACCCAAAACCATGGTCTCAAAATGGGGTACTCTCACTACCCAAACTACCCATACATAGGTTTAGAACAAAATACTAGGGATACCAACACCAGCATCCCTAAAGGTCTAATCATTTTCATATTTCCTTCCTTAATTAAACTTTACCATTTAAAACTAAAGTTTTCACATTTGGAAACATTCCATTTTCAAAACCCATGGATCAACACTCTCAAAAAGTATTTCATTACCAACATTTAAAAAATAAATTATTTTTATCAAATTCATATTTCAAAACATTTTCATTGATGAAAATTTCAAAGAAAGATCAACATGATTAAACCATAGGAAGAAAAGTGCACTACTAACATGTGAGTCTCAAAGAACTATCAATCATAGGAAACATACATATGACCTATCAATCCTATGTGCATAAAATGATGCATGAAATCACACTCCCCCTCTTTCAATACCAGACCTAGAGATAAAACCTCATAAATTGATAACATCACATACAAGTGCACCAATCAAGTTGGACGTCTTAACCAACCATAAAAGAACAAAACATAACATCAGTTACCACACCTGAAAACATGAATTTTCTCTCATAAGTGGGGTTGTAGGCACCAAAGCATGAGCTCATTACTAATACTTGATATGATCCTAGTATCCTATCTACCATGACCCAATTATTAATACCAAATACACTAGATCTGATACCACTTTGTAACATCCCTAAACCTGTAGATACTATAACCGATGCCTTGAGCCGAGTCACCACACTACCTTAGGCGTGCCTCCCCATACACCATAGGATGCCAACTAATAGCATGAGTCTATAGAGATATGTTAGGGAGACTATACCCACTTATCAGATTAATACAACAGTAGAAATAAAATCAACAGATAAAAGAACCAATCTTAACCATAAATGGACAACATACAACAACAACTAATAAGTAACACATGCTATTACAACTCGATGAATACATTACATGTCAGGCAGTCATAAAAATGAATTCCAAAACAAAAACTACCAAAATATCCCAAACATAGACTCGAACCCCCACTCAGTCCTAACCTCCCATTATCCAACCAAACAACCCATTCATGAACCATACATCAGGTCCCTATACTAAACCTATATCTAAAAACAAGTAGCATATTCTTGGGTACCCAAGTTCCATGGAAGTCAGAGTAGGGTGTGAGTACAAATTAGTAGGCCACCAATAATGGTGTCTAAAGAAATAACCAATTCATACAATAGTGTATGCAAGTAACCATAGAGAAATAAAAAATAGGGAATAAGAAGAAACATGTTTCAAATTTTAAAAAACCATTAACCAAAACCTTTTATCCTTTAAGTTCCAAGTTTTAACAAAAAAACAACTATCTATGATCATTTTGGGAGCCTAGGCCATAACACAAGGGGTCACATAGTTTTAGTCATGAAGGGAATTAACTAATTAAACAATTTATAAAATTACCTCAGAGCCTTGATCCAATAATTCAAGACTCATCCATATGTTTGGGAGCATAGAGCCTTAGTCCAACATCCCAAAAAAGGCCAAATTTAGGAGCATAGAGGCTTAGTCTGACATCCTAAACTAGGAAAACATAGGTGGACCTAGAGCATCAGTCTAACTTAACCTAAAACCAAGGAGACTCAGTCGGTAAGTTAGGATCATAGAGCCTGAGTACAACATCCTAGCTCAAACAATACATTAGCGGGCCTAGAAAATTAGTATATCCCAACCCAATCAGGAACCTCAATCCATAAGTTAGGAGAATAGATCCTCAATTTGACATCCTAACTCAAACAATACATCGATGTTCCTAGAGCATCAGTCTATCCTAACCCGTGGGATTAGATCCTTGGTCCAATACCCGACTCATATAACTTAACACATGGACATGACTTTTTAATATTTTATCATGCTTTACCATCTATCATTTCAATTACTATGGTCCTAATGGACCTAAAAAACCAAATCCTAGCATAAAACACAAATCAAAATACCCATATGAAATCATCTCAAATCACCATTTAAAACATGAGTCTTACTCTTTGAAAAACTAAACCATGCCCTAAGGACTTGATTTCCAATTCCAACAATTTCAAATAATAATTAATTCCTTTTTCACAAAAGGGGACCACGCCTTCATTTCAAAACATCATTTTAAATCTATTAAGAAAACCCCCTTTTCAAACCCTCGAGGTTAAAATTTCCTTTTAAAACATTACCAACTCTCAAAATAATATTCTTCACTTAAAACTATATTTGGATTAAAATACCAAACACATCAGTTGAACCATTTCCAAATCCTCTTAGGCATTTTTCAAAACTATCATACAAACATTTCAATTTCCCCTTTTAACCACACCCATAAACCAATTAAAATATTAAAACTTATTCTTTTTTAGAATTACCCTATATTGATGTTTACCCATTCAATTCAACCCTTTCTAAGGTTTTTTCATAACCCATGGGGATCCCTAAGTCCCATATCAAATCATCAACAAACCCAATGGGGTATGTAAATGATTTTACACCTTACACTAAGGCCCAAATTACTTTCTTCATCCAAATACACATAAACACAAAAAATAAGTACATTGGAACATCCATATTCACATATAAAACATCAATAATATGAGGAAAAGATTTATTACCACCTACCACATGTTTTTAGACAACTGATATCCAAAAGAAACCCTTTATTCAAACTAAAATAGCTTCAAAAACCATGGTGAAGAAAACCCAATAAAACTTTTTTTTAGAGACTTATAATGAGAGGAAACCACAAACCATGCCTCTTCCAAAAAATATAAGGAAACAGAGTCAAAGACTTACCCTAATCTTTGATTCATACAAAATGAAACTCTAAATTCCTAAGAATCAAAGGATAATCACACAAGGAGGAGAAGGGGATTGCTGGTTCATCAACCAATATGTAGGGGGTTTAATGAGGGAGAAATTAATGGGATAATCATTTAATCCTAAGAGGAAAAATGATAATTTACAAAATTTTAAGTGGCATATAGTTTGAATACACTGTTTTCCAAACCGTTTGCCAACTGTGCATCTACCTCTATCCAAGAGGGATTTAGGCTGCATAGTTTGGTTGGCCACCCATACGGTTTGAAAAACCATGTAGTGTCTATGAACTAACCTCTTTCCAAGGAGAGAATGATCTGAATGGTCTCCTGGGGGCACCCATATAGTTTTTTTAATCGTACGATTTCCATGTGCCAACCTCTATTCGAGAGGAGTTCTGGTCATGCAGTTTCCTCTAGTCAGACACGTGGTTAGTACTAACCATGCACCAATCGTTCATTGAACAATGTTTGGAATATTTTATTCTCCTTTCATATCCTGAACCCTTGATACACCCCTGAGACTTCCCATACACCCAAGAACCATTTACTTAGCCAAAAAAGGGAATTTAAGAAAGATTTAAACAAATATGTACCTCTATTAAAGGTCAGGATCTTCAAATATTTATAGAGAATCCTAAGGAAACAAGGGAATACTATATATATAGTCCTTTATACAATAAATTAACCATTTTAAGATATTAAATCTTTCTTTAGAGGGAACACATCCTTAAGGATGATAATGAGATCATGATTGAATTCAATGAAATTAATCCTCAAGATACATAAGAGTTAGTATATGAAGAAATCCCATAGGTCCCATTGGAAGAAGTTATTCGTAAAACAAAAGAACGACATAGGAGTGATAGAGAGGTATGAAAACCATAGAGATATGATTTTATAGTCATCAATGATGGTAAATCATTATTGGTAGATAATAATGATCCTCTCTCCTATAAGGAGTCAGTAGATAAATCATAAGCTATAAGATGGAAAGAATTCATGAATTATGTGATGGATTCCATGTATCAAAACCAAGTATGGGTTTTGATTGACCCACTAATTGATGTAAATACCCTTGGATATAAATGGGTATTCAATAGAAAAATAGACATGGATGTTAAAATAAATATATATAAACCATAACTATTTGGTAAAGGTTTTAGAAAATTTTAAGGAATTGACTATGATGAAACATTTTCTCCATTTTCCATGTTTAAATCCATTATAATTTCACTTTCCATAATAGATTTCTTTTATTATGATATTTTTAAGATGGATGTCAATACTATTTTACTTAATGGAAACCTTAAGGAGAATGCTTATATGACACAGACAAAAGGGTTTGTGAATCCCTTAAATGTTAGAGATCTATTTATGGATTAAAGAAAGCATCCAGGTCATGGAACATTCAGTTCAATAAAGCTATAAAAGAATTTGTTTTCATTAAGAACAAATTCCATCCATGTGTTTATAAGTAGTTTAGTGGTTTTATTTTTTCTTTCATAGTAGTATATGTTTATGAAATATTACTAATTGGAAGCGAGATACCAGTCTTACAAGATGATATAGCGTGGTTGAGAAAGTGCTTCTCCATAAAGGTCTTAGGTGAAGCAGCCTATATTCTAGGGATCAAGATCATGAATAATTAATCTATGAGGAATATTTGACTAAGTCAAAGTACATAAATTGACCAAATACTGGCGAGGTTCAATATAGAACAATCCAATAGGTAATTGGTTCCAGTTTCATATGGTATACATATTTCCAAGAAAACGTTTCACCAAACATAAGAGTAAAGAGAGAGAATAAATAAGATCACATAATCTTCTATGATAGGATATATCATTTATAAAATGTTATATATTATGCTTTATGTTTCTTATGATTTGATTATCGTATTCAGATATCAAGATCATCCAGATGAACAATATTGGACAACTATTAAGGATATTGTTAAGTATATGAGGTTAACTAAGAATGTGTTCTTAGTGTATAGTGGAGATAAAGATATTTTCATTAAGAGTTATATAGATTCTAGATTTCAGATAGATTAGAATGATTTTAAGTTGTATTCAAGATATGACTTTTGACTTAGCGACAAAATTATGAGTTGGAAGTGTTCATAGTTGCCTGTTTTCACCGATTCTATAGTGGAGTCTGTGAACATTGTTGTTTCCTATGAAACCAAAGATGTAGTTTGGATTCAAAAATTTTTTTAAGAGCTTTATATGGGGCCTATCAGTCAAGAATATATCACAATTTACTATGATAATACTATAGTGGTGGCTCTTTCTAAAGAGTCAAGGTCACATTAATGGAGAAAACACATGCTTCATAAGTTTCAACTACTGAGGCATTTTTCTCAATGATGAGATGTTGTAGTGAGAAGAATATACACATAGGAAAACATGGAATACCCCTTGATGAAGGATTTATCTCATTAGAGGGATGAGTATTATGTGAGATCTAATGGACCAAAATTTGTTATCAGCTCACTCTTGTGAAACTGAGAGTCTGTTGGAGTTAATTCCCTAGAATCATCTTTTAAGTAATTAATTAAATGTTTTAATTATTAATGAATTTTTCTTATCACATAATGATTGTTTATCTACCTTAAATTTTCATGTGATAATGTCATAAGAATATATGTTTCACTAAAATGTCATAGCAGTTCCCCAATATGATGAGAACTAGGAGGTTCCACAATATTATTCTCGAATATATGTTCTATGGTAAGATGATATCATTTAATGGGACATAAATAATACATGTTATTAGAAGTGGATAATAATAGGACTTTGAGGCACCCTCTCATGGTGTAGGCCCTTGGTAAATTTTTTTAGGATATTATGAGAATAAACCCGCTGATAGGAAATACACATTTTCACATATCATTACATGTTCCTATATACATATGTGTGTATTGATCCTTAGAATTTAATATTATCATTAATGGATATCACGATTCAAGTAGTATGATGTATTGATGAAAACTGTGATGACATATGATCGTGATGGGGTAGAATACATTGGGCATGTCATGAGTGATATTTCGTTAATGGATAATGTGAGAATGGATTTATCTCTTATATCCCTTGATGGAAGTCGATATCACCTACCCTTTGATGGGAATGAATCTACCTGGATTTATCTATGGTCATAGTGTTCAATGGGTGAGTTCATTTCTAGAAAGTCAAAGAAAGATACATCGATCATATCAGTTGAAGACACTGATATGTGACCTGTTTGATTTGAGATATCATGATAAAGAGATTATATTACACAATAAGCATTCATATGAGGTTAAATTTTGTTGATACATTAACTTTTTTTTCTCTATGTGTACCTTAGTGTATTGCTAGATGCTAACCTTGGACTTTAGTTAGTCAATATTAATGCCACTAAGAAAAAGTCCTAGAGGGTCACACACTAAGTGTATCCATAATCTCAATTAAATTCAAGTATTGAATAAAAAATTTAGAATAAACAATATTTATTCAGGTTTGGTAGATCATCAAGATTTAATCACAAGTTATTTGAAAGAATAAGCGAGTTAAATGATAATAAATATTTGTTTTCAAGTTTTAGAGAATATAATATTTATTATATTGAAAAATAATGCATTGATATTTATTTTTTAAATAAATAGTCATTATTCAATAATCGGTAAATGTTGATAAGTAAAGGTGGACCAAGAATAATAGTTCAAATGGAAATGATATAAATGATATAAATGATATATATTTATATATTGTTAATTTTTTCACATGTCAAGTGGCTAATAATAATAATAATTATATTATTATTATTTTATATGAGGTCAACTAATAATTATATAGTAGGTAAAGGGATTGTTTGGAAGTTTACAATCCTAAACCTTCCATAATAAATATTTATTATATCACTTTCCATAATCACACTTTTTTGTGAAAAACATATATATCAAGGAGCACTCTATAGATCTAGAGAGAGATAAATTGATCTAGCATGATTTATCCTCCTCCTTTCTCAAGCCATAGAGAGAAAATTGAGAGTTCTTCCTCCTTCAAGAAGAATTATTCTATGATTAACCATGAACAAAAAAAAATGATCTGAATCAGACATGCTAGCACCTAAACAGTCAACAAAAATATTCAAAGATAGTGGTGCATGTGTGGTTTACCACTATAGGAATTTTTCACTTGGATCTTATTGTAAAATTATGATACAATGAGATCTAGTAAATTATATCATCAATGAATAAGGAATTACAAGAAAATGTAATTTGATATCTACTCATAAATTAATTATAAATTATAAGGGATAATCTCCTCTTTTGGATATGGTATTTTATCAAGTAAATTAATCTATGTTTTTTATTGGACATGATTTCAATATTTATGTACAATAATTATTATTCATAAAATAAGATTAAAAAACCCGAGTTAGTCATGCCATACAGGCGCTTCGGCTACATGTGGAACTTGTAAGGACATTCAAATATTTAATTTATAATTATTTATTATTCATTGATTATTTTATGGAATTTGTGATTTCTTTTACTTAAGATTGATTATTTATTAATATTATAACATCATTATGTCTTAACTTTATTCATTCTAGATAACATTACTTGAAAATAGTTAAGATTAAAATGATGAGACATCTGAAATAACATCTAGAGGTGAAAAAGGTTCTATCTAGAAAACACAAGAGTGCACAATATGTACTCTAAAACCAAACATCATGTTTCTATGTATCTCATCTGTATCTCATAATGAAATAAAAGTAGTGCGATCAAATCAAACATTTGATCTGATAAAAGTGAATCAATATGTAGTTCTAAATAGGCTGGTACATAGTTTGAAGAACTACACATATTGTAACCACTATACATGACGTGTATTCCTTGCTTTCTCAAAGATGAGAACATGGGAGTCCCAACATGTTGTGTATCAAATACATGACATGGGGTCTGATAATCCATGAAAATTTAAGGCCACACACCATGTAATATGGATAAAAAACCATATACCTTGAACCCGTACCTAGAAAGTGACACACCCAGTCCCAAGGCATGTTATTTGGACACAGATAGAATACAGTACATGCCATGTAACCATGTAAACACTTTATAGCCTACTATAAATAGAATTCTTAGTTTGACATGGATAGAAAAATTAAATATATGATTAAACCTATTTTCATGTGTTCCATGATTCATTTATTTGATAGTTTATGCCATGTTGTAGGATTTTCAATCATATATTAAATTATTTTCGTCTTAAATTCCAAATATATAAGTTTTGTATGTTCTTTGCTTGTAGTTTACTCTACACACATCAAGAGTATAAGTATCATGTCAAGTAGTTTGGATGAGTACATGTAGTTTTCAAGTACACTTGTGTTCTTCATTAATTTTAAATTAAATTAAATTTTCATGGATGATGGTGATTTAAGAATGCTTGAATGGAATTAAGATAAATTGAATTAATGGGATTAATTTATGTAATTTTATCTTAATTAAAGAACAAATCAAAGTAATTGATAATTATATTGTAAATATGTATGCTTGTTGTATGTTGTGTGGATGATCATTATATTATAACAACAATGTGTATGATTTGTTTCTTTTAATTTGTTACAATTAAATTAAAATTGATGGTCAACATGTCATCCCTTTGATGTGAGTTGAAAATTCCAAAAAATTTATCTTCTTTTCATTGAAAAATACACCTTAAATTCATGAAATACCAAGAAAATTAAGGTTTTTTGTGAATTTTGTAGAAATATGATATTTAAATGTTAATGTATTAAATATAGATTTTGAGTGATTTATTCTTTTTTGCATTTAACTAAGGAATCCATACTATAACTCATAATTTGTAATTTAATTATTTTAAAGACATTTAATTTTGAATGTTAATGTTTAATTCAATTTGGAAATTCATTTTGAAAAGTGATTTTTTCATGAATAAATTAAATTTGGTTATAGAGAGTGATATTTTTAAAAGAATAAGAAGAATAAAAGTACAATAAAGAATTTTTTTTGAAATTAATTTTGGTTAGTGAATCTCAAATTCAATGGAGAAATCATGATTTTTTAATTAATTTAATTGATTTTGGAAATTTGGAATTTCATTTTAGATTTTATTTAATTTTAAATCATAAATATGATTGAAAAAAAGTAATTGTGTGTCATGTAGGTAATACTAAAAAATTTCAAAGGCATGGATTAATTAAAACTTCAATTATTGCGATCGACCCAGACACTTGAAATATAACAAAGTTCATAATTGACTATGCCATGGGAAATTCAATCAACCACACCCCAGTTGTATCTGTGGTGCCCGAACTTTGACAAAGAAATTCAGTGACCCTATAAAAAAAGGTATAAACATTGTGATCTTGAAAATATTGTTACCCTGCATAATTTTGAAATTTCACAAAGGGATCCACCGTGCTTCACTAACATTAATCAACCATGTGTTAGAAAACATATACCAAAAATCCATTATGGTTGATCAACCATGGATAAAAAATCATCACCTAATGACCATAGACCGATCGAAGAACCCCAATACATAGAAATTATTGCTGATTTGATTCCAACCAATGAAAAAAGTGGTAGATAGATATTTCATAAAGAAGATGATACCCAATGATGAATACTAGATGATTGTTGAAAAATCCACCATTATAAGCACTGTTCAAGTCTTATGAAGTGGATTTGTGCTCCCCTATACCGCAACATATATGTTCAGACAACCGATAAATATCAACATTAGATATCTAAATGAATATCCAAATCCCTAAACATATATGAATAATTCTAAGCCGTACAGTCCTTACTGGAGAAGCTTGTCAAGACCCGTCCTCAGGGCCCGTGCCGTGACTACCCCAAGCCCGCCTTCCATAGGCCAGGGGCTGACGACTAGCACCAAGGCGTAAATCCAAACAAAAAGGGAAGGAATTGCCTTTGAAAAGTAAACAAGCACCACAGAGAAAGCAAGAGGAAAAGTAAACACTAAGTAAAAACTGTACAAGCTGTGCTGAAAGTAAAAGGGGCCGGAAATACAAGCCCAACTGTAAAGTACAACTGAAAGGAAAAACAACAACTGAAAGGAAAAACTACAGCGTCGATCCGTCCTCTGGAAGTCCCACCTGAAGGGTGGGTACAGATAGCCTCCACTGCTCCTCGGGTCCACCTAACTGCTCCGAGTACGTCCCGCCCAGTGGTCCACCTCCAGGTACTGTCCTGCTCCGCACGCCTCCTCCACGATCAGCGCTGTCCGTCGTCTGCAACCAACACCACGAAGTGCGGGCATAGCCCGTGCAGGGGTGAGTATAAGCTACTCAGTAGGGACCCCGAGACCCCCGAAGGTCTCCCGAAATCCACAAAGGATAAGTCACGAAGAAGGGATGCAATCATGAAGTAACATCTGACACGGCTTAGGTATACGCCCATACATATACCTAAGTCATCAATATCCCGATCGGCTCCAACGTCCGAGCCCCAGCACAACCCAGTCCACACAGGAAAGCAAAACGCATACCCACGCAGGATAGAACAACACAATCCACAAAGGAGAGTAAACAGTAAATCCACACAGGATAGCTCAACACAATCCACAAAGGAGAGAAACACAAGATTCAGCTCACACAGGTATACTTCTTCGGATGACGATAAAGATGATCACTGAACCATCTAAGTCGTCGGACCCACGAAGGATCGATATGTACTAACCTTGCAGTGACCCACACAGGATTGGACCCACACAGGATCGGGCCCACACAGGACCGGTAGGAGTTGGCTCACACAGAACCGCTGAGTGTAGAACCACACAGGATCAGACCCACACAGGATCGGTAGCACTGATCCACGTAGGATCGCTGAGTGCAGTAGTCGTCGCAGTCCACTGAGGATCTCTGCACAGTCGTCGCCGCAGTCCACTGAGGATCTCTGCACGGTCGTCGCTGTCGAAGTAGCAGTCGCAACCAGCACTAGGGTTCCCGCACACAGCAAGCTCGTTCGGGAGGGTCCGCTCCACGAGCCGAGAGGCTGATACATCAACTGTCACGAAGTCCGAAGTTGATGTATCCAAAAGCTCCGTATCGTCAACAGGAACTCAACGTCGCAGACGGCGCGTCAATCGGACGCCCGGTCTGAGAGTTATTGGCATTTTCGTCCGAGGGGCCGGTTGGTTTCTAAGGCAAAACCAACCCGACCGCACTCCACCTGCGTCCAAACCTCGGGTGGAGTATGCCAAAAGATCCGTCTCACTTAGAGGAATTCAACAAAGCTGACGACACGTCAATCGGACGTCCGTAGCTCAAGATATGAGCGTTTCCGCTCCGGGGGCCCGGTTGGTCTCGTGTACGAACCAACCCGGCCGAACTCAAAGTATTCCGAAACCTTGAGTGAGATATACCGAAACGACCGTCTCGATCCAAGGATCGCGTTGCCGCTGACGGCGAGTCGTTTGGAGGCACGAAGCTCAAGTTACGGGCGTTTGAACGAAAACGTCCGAAGAAGGGGGGTACGGGCCCGGGCCGACCCGGGCCGACCCCCCCTGGGTCGGCCCGAACCGGGTCGACCCGACCCGGGTCCGACCCGGTTGTACCGGTCGGACCGGCCTGGCTCGGCTCGGCCGAGCGCCAGGTGCCGCGGGCGTTGACCCGCGGTCTGAGGAAAGTCGCGGCCCGCGTGGGCCGCGCTGGCGAACCAGACCCACGCGGCCGCGGGTCCGTTGGCCACCGCCGCCGCGGCTTCAGCCGCGGCGGCCTCGTTCGGCGCGCCGGGGCGCTGCCGCCTCCGGCTGTCGGCGCCGCCGCGCCGGCGACCCGCGCCGCTGGCAGCTTCCGCGGGCCGCCGGCGTCGCTCCGGTGGCCTATTTTCCTTCCCGTCTGCGCCTCTGCTCCTCCCGGGATCCGTTCTTTACTGCGGGATCGTCAAACAACCGCTGCGGCACGTTCCGTCGTCGTCCGTCAAATCCGCACAAAACGAAGAACGGCGGAGGGTCGTCGGGCCGTGTTCGTTTGGCCCGCACCCTCCGCGTTAGAGATAAAAAACCGGGAGAAAATTTATTCCACACAGGAAACAACAATTTTTAATAAGATTAAAAATTGTTCACAAAACGGTTCTTTAATTTCTTTAAGAAACATTGACGGGAAAAAATAAAAAAAGGGGTAATTTTCCAAAATAAACCCCTACCTCGTCGATCGTCGCGCGCAGGCGTTCTTCGCGGAAAAGATCGTCGCGGAAGAGAGAGATCGTCGCGTCGTCGTGGGGAGGTGTCGCGTCATCGCGGAATCCCGTGTTGAGTCGGCGAGCTCAACGAACCAAGAACAACAGATTTAAATTATAATAATTAAATCTGTGTTTAAAACCAAAAGGAAAGAACCTTGAGCGGAAATCCGAAATCACTCACCTCAAATGGTCGGTGATCGGAGATCGGAGCGTGGAAGAACGTCACGGACGGAAGCGTCGTCGATTTCCGGGTTCGGCGTTCTTCGCGTTCTTCGCGAGGGAGAAGAAGAACAAGAATCCTCTCAAACCTTCTCCAAAGATTTGGGTTGGTCTTATTTTATTAATATGCCAACACACGAAAACAGGTTTAAGAAACGATTGAATTAATTCGTTGAATTAATTCAACGAAAGAAACAGGCCATTTAATTCACGAAAGAAACAGCCCATTTAATTCACGAAAGAAACAGCCCAATTAAATGGTCTGTTAAGAATTTAGAAAACACGTCGGTTGACTTTCATTAAGACGGGTTTTCACGGGTGCGTTTCTTAGCGGAAAGAAACGGCGGGGCTCGTGCGGGCCACACCTCACAAATATCCTACCAAGGGGGTAGAACATTTCTGGATAGCATCCTATCCAGTTCAACTCAGTTCAAGCCGCCCTTAAGTGGCTTCAAGTGGCTTCCAAGTGGCTTAAGTGAAATAAAATAAAGTTGTCGAAAAATTATTTTATTTCTTAACTTTAAGCCCGAAAATTAAAAACCACACCCGAGCAAACGCAACTCCGGAAGAGGCGTTTCTAAGCGAATACCGGCGCTGCGATTTCATTGGTGCCCTCAGAATTCGATTCCGGGCACCGGTTCAAAAGTTAGAAAAACCCGCTCGTCCGTTCACTGAATGTACCCGAGCCAAACTTCGGAAAATGATTCCGGGCACACCGGGCCTCGGAATCAGGTGCCGTCAGAAACCGCGCTCTTGTAAAATTCCAAAGAAAATTAAGAAAAAAATTTCCTTGAAATTTACAGGTCTTTACATTACTCCCACCTCAGTACTTTACGTCCCCGTAAAGATACATCAAAAACTAGGGGAACAAATGTGGGTACTGAGCACGCATCTGAGCCTCCCGCTCCCAAGTGCTCTCCTGGAGGTTCCCGTGCTGCCATCTGATGCGCACAAGAGGGATCGATCGCCCACGTAGGACCCGCTCCTGTCGATCCTCTATCTCCACTGGGACCTCCGTAAAAGTCTCCCCATCATCCACGTCTAGCTCCCCATAGTCAATGATGTGCGTCGGGTCGTGCACGTATCTCCTCAGCTGGGATACATGGAAGACGTCGTGTACCCGGTGTAACTGAGGTGGCAGAGCCAGGTGATAAGCCACCTCGCCAACCCTGCTGAGGACCAGGAAGGGTCCGATGAAGCGTGGAGACAACTTGCCGCCTCAGCCAAATCTCCTCAAACCACGTCGAGGTGAGACCCGCAAGAAGACGTGGTCGCCATCCTCGAAATATAGTGGCCTCCGCCTCCTGTCAGCATATGACTTCTGCCGGCTCTGTGCTGTCCTCATCCGCTCCTGGATGACCTGGACCTTCTCTGTCATGGCCCGGACCATCTCTGGTCCCACAAGTGCTGACTCCCCAGGGTCTGTCCAGCACAAAGGGGATCTGCAAGGCCTGCCGTACAACACCTCGTAGGGTTCCATCCCGATGGTGGAGTGGTAGCTATTGTTTTACGCAAACTCTACCAAGGGTAGGTGGTCCTCCCAGCTGCGATCAAAGTCGAGGACACATGCGCGGAGCATGTCCTCGAGAGTCGGAATGGTCCTCTCCGTCTGACCATCCGTCTGAGGGTGAAAGGCGGTGCTCAGACGTAGCCGCGTCCCGAACGCCTCCTGCAACCCCTTCCAAAGCCGGGAAGTAAAATGAGCGTCCCGATCGGAGAAGATAGTCGATGGAACACCGTGAAGTCGTACAATCTCCTGAACGTAGAGACGCCCCAAGCTCTCCACTGAGCCCTGCTCTCAGATGGGTAAGAAGTGTGCCGACTTGGTGAGTCGGTCAACAATCACCCAAATGGAGTCGTGACCTTTGGAAGTGCGAGGAAGTCCAGTCATGAAGTCCATAGATATCCCGTCCCACTTCCACTTCGGGACCTCCAAGGGCTGTACCAAACCTGCTGGTACCTGATGCTCTGCCTTCACCTGCTGGCAGGTGAGGCACCGTGAAACGAACTCTGCCACAACCTTCTTCATGCCCGGCCACCAGTGCTGTCGTCTGAGATCCTGGTACATCTTCGCCACTCTAGGATGTACCGCCAAAGGAGAAGTGTGATATGCTCTCAGCACCTCCTCTCGTAAAGAGACTGGCACCAAGGTACGTCCTCTTAAAAGGACATCGTGCTCTGCTCCAAGGGAGAAACCATCAGGTGCCTGTCCCGAGGATATCTGTGCACGCCATGTCTCACAGTCAATGTCCCCATGCTGTGCCTTTCTGACCCGCTGAAGAAGTGGAGGAGAGACTGTGAGTGACTGAAGGAAGGCTGCTCCGTCTCTATCCACGAAGGATATCTGCAAAGCGGCTAGCTGCTCTGTCGCCTCCTCAAGTAGCTGGATGCCCGTCCTCCTGCTGAGGGCATCAGCCACCACGTTCCCCTTCCCAGGAGTATAGACTATCTCAAAGTCATAGTCTTGGAGGAACTCGAGCCATCGCCGCTGTCTCAGGTTCAGGTCCTTCTGAGATAAGATGTACCTGAGACTCTGGTGGTCAGAAAATACTGTGAAGTGCTCGCCCATCAGATAGTGTCGCCATGTCTTCAGGGAAAAGACCACTGCTGCCAACTCCAAGTCATGGGTAGCGTAGTTCTGCTCATGAGGCCTCAACTAACGTGATCCGTAGGCAATCACGGCCCGCTCCTGCATCAGGACACACCCGATTCCGGTCCCTGATGCATCGCAGTAGACTACGTATCCAACTCCCTCCTCAGGCAACCTCAAGATAGGTGCGCTGGTCAACCTCTGCCTCAGCTCCTGGAAGCTCTGCTGACATCTGTCTGACCACACGAAGGGTTTCCCCTTCTTCGTCAACGCTGAGAGTGGGGCCGCAACTCTGGAGAAGTCCGGAACAAATCTCCGATAGTATCCGGCTAGGCCCAAGAAACTCCGCACCTCTGTCACGATCTTGGGTGGCTCCCAAGCTAGCACTGCCTCGATCTTCGCGGGATCCACTGCAACTCCCGCCTCAGAAATGATGTGCCCCAAGAAGTGGACCTCACGTAACCAGAACTGACACTTTGAGAGCTTTCCATAAAGCTGGTGCTCTCGGAGTGTGTCTAGTACAACACGCAGGTGGTAGGCGTGCTCCTCCTCCGTCGTCGAGTACACCAAAATGTCGTCGATGAAGACCGCGACAAATCGATCGAGGTATGGCTGGAAGATCCTGTTCATGAGGCTCATGAAAACTGCTGGAGCATTGGTCACGCCGAAAGGCATAACCAAGAACTCGTAGTGGCCATACCGACACCTGAAGGCCGTCTTCTGCACATCCTCGTCTCGAACTCTAAGCTGATGATAGCCTGACCTGAGGTATATCTTCGAGAACCACCGTGCTCCCTTGAGCTGGTCGAAGAGATAATCAATCCTGGGTAGCGGATACTTGTTCCTCACTGTCACCTGATTCAGGAGACGATAATCGAAACACAGTCGCAAGCTCCCGTCTGCCTTCTTGGCGAACAAAATCGGGGAAGCCCAGGGCGAAACACTGGGTCGGATGAACCCCTTTCCCTGCAAGTCCTCCAACTGTACCCGCAGCTCTCGAAGCTCAGCGGGGGCCATCCGATATGCTGGAGTGGATATCGGGGCTGTCCCGAGGTACAGGTCAATATAAAAGTCTACCTCTCTGCGAGGAGGTAGTCCTGGAACGTCGTCGGGAAAGACGTCCGCGTACTGATCCACCACTGCAGGAAAACTGGGACTCCGCACGTCAACTTCTCCTAGGATGAGGCTAGCCAACTGATGAGTGATGGGCTGACCTCTCCTCTGCGTGAGTCCATCCTGTGCTGCTAAGGCTCCCTTCTCGCCGGTGAAGGTGAACCTGCTCCCGTCGGTGCACACACATCGCACCTTGCGCCTAATGCAGTCAATCTGAGCATGGACCGTAGATAACCAATCCATGCCCAAGATGACGTCGTAAGGCCTCGACGCTGCTACAAGAAGATCCCAGCCGAAGCTCTCGCCTCCTAGAGTAAGCTCACACTGCCGGCACCAGTGTGTAATCATCGAGTCTGCTCCCGTAGGAGTCTCTAGCCGTAAGGATCGAGCCAACGGCTCTGTCGGAATCTCCGAGCTCCGAACAAGGGCAGTGGCTATGAAAGAGTGACTCGCTCCTGTGTCTATAAGAACTGCAGCAAGGGTGGAATAGACACAGATCGTACCTCGAATCATCTCTGGCACACCGTGGTCGTAGGCCTCCGCTGCCTGGAGCTAAGCCTGTCTCTGCCCGCCAGCTCCCTGTGGTCGGGGCGGGCCTCCTGGTGGTGGTGGTGACAGAGCCTCAAAGCGTCGCCCACCACCTGTTGCTCGGCCAGCTCCTCTGCCTCGTCCGCCTCCTCCCTGCGGACCGCCACGGTCGACCCTCTGCCTCTACCTGGGGGGTCCCTCCACCGTCTGCTGACCCTCGGTACGACGGGTCGGGCAGTCACGATCCATGTGGCCCCGCCCGCCGCACTCGTAGCACTGCCTGCCTCTCGGAAGACTGGCTCCGGGCTGGGTGCCCTGCACTGCTGAGCCAGTGTCCCGAGGTCGCCTGCCGGATGGTCTGGTCTGCCTGGAACCCTGAGTCATCCGCCGGCTACCAGCTGCCGAAGACTCCGCTATCTGCCGCCCTGCGGTGGGTCTCATTGTGGACTCAGCCAGGAAGCTCTCGATCAGGAGGGCTCGCTCCAGTACTCCTGCCTGGGTCGGGATGCTGAGGGAGATCAGCGATGCCCTGATCTCGTGTCTCAATCCCTGCTCGAAGGTCCAGGCCCGGAAGAAGGAGTCCCGTACCATGTCTGTCGAGTAGCGAGATAGGTTGGTGAACCTCGCCGCGTACTGAGCGACCGTCAAGCTGCCCTACCGCAGCTGAAGAATCTCCTGGATGCGCACCGCACAGAGGGTGGTCGGGACGAACTCTGAGCGGAAGAGGCTCTCGAAGTCCGTCCAGATGAGGGTGGCCTCATCGTGTACCTGGAGCATCAGGTTCCACCAGCGTCCGGCTGCTGCGTGTAGTAGGCTCGCCGCGAGGATCACCATGAGGTCTGCTGGTGTCCTCACTAGCCTGAAAACTCGGACGACTGCCTCCAGCCAGTCCTCGGCTGCCTGGGGGTCCGACTCCCCACGGAACCTGGGTGGTCGCTGGCGTTGGAACTCGTGCAGAGCTCCAATGCGTCGTGCGTCGTCAGCTGCCAGTGCTGGAAGCATCGGGGGCTCGGCGGGTAAAGGTACCGCCGGTGCCTCTGCTGTCAACGGGCCCTGTACCGAGGCCTCGTCGCTCGGCGGGCTGTCGTCGCGCCCTACTCTAGGAACCCTAGCTGGCTGCTGTCGTCATGCCATCCTGAAAAGGAAACAAGTATGCCACGGTCAGAATAGTATACCTGGTGAGCTGACACAAGTAATCACAAAGAAAACTTGAAACACACATGCAATCAATATTTTCGTGCATTAAGTCGGAAATCAGAAGTCAGGGTCCTGGTGTATGGATACGTCGGTCGCCGCACCAACACTGGACTCCCTGGACTGATAACCACACTCAATACGCTAAACACTATTGCTTCATATAGGAGAAAGATCAGAGTCTGCGGTAGAACTGACCACCTTTGATACCAATTTGTCAAGACCCGTCCTCGGGGCCCGTGCCGTGACTACCCCAAGCCCGCCTTCCATAGGCCAGGGGCTGGTGACTAGCACCAAGGCGTAAATCCAAACAAAAAGGGAAGGCATTGCCTTTGAAAAGCAAACAAGCACCACAGAGTAAGCAAGCGGAAAAGTAAACACTAAGTAAAAACTGTACAAGCTGTGCTGAAAGTAAAAGGGGCCGGAAATACAAGCCCAACTGTAAAGTACAACTGAAAGGAAAAACAGCAACTGAAAGGAAAAACTGCAGCGTCGAGCCGTCCTCTGGAAGTCCCACCTGAAGGGTGGGTATAGATAGCCTCCACTGCTCCTCGGGTCCACCTAACTGATCCGAGTACGTCCCGCCCAGTGGTCCACCTCCAGGTACTGTCCTGCTCCGCACGCCTACTCCACGATCAGCGCTGTCCGTCGTCTGCAACCAACACCACGAAGTGCGGGCATAGCCCGTGCAGGGGTGAGTATAAGCTACTCATTAGGGACCCCGAGACCCCCGAAGGTCTCCCGAAATCCACAAAGGATAAGTCACGAAGAAGGGATGCAATCACGAAGTAACATCTGACACGACTTAGGTATACGCCCATACATATACCTAAGTCATCAATCTCCCGATCGGCTCCAACGTCCGAGCCCCAGCACAACCCAGTCCACACAGGAAAGCAAAACGCATACCCACGCAGGATAGAACAACACAATCCACAAAAGAGAGTAAACAGTAAATCCACACAGGATAGCTCAACACAATCCACAAAGGAGAGAAACACAAGATTCAGCTCACACATGTATACTTCTTCGGATGACGATAAAGATGATCACTGAACCATCTAAGTCGTCGGACCCACGAAGGATCGATAGGTACTAACCTTGCAGTGACCCACACAGGATCGGACCCACACAGGATCGGGCCCACACAGGACCGGTAGGAGTTGGCTCACACAGAACCGCTGAGTGTAGACCCACACAGGATCGGACCCACACATGATCGGTAGCACTGATCCACGTAGGATCGCTGAGTGCAGTAGTCGTCGCAGTCCGCTAAGGATCTCTGCACAGTCGTCGCCGCAGTCCACTGAGGATCTCTGCAGGGTCGTCGTCGGAGTCCACGGAGGATCTCTGCACAGTCGTTGCCGCAGTCCACTGAGGATCTCTGCACGGTCGTCGCTGTCGAAGTAGCAGTCGCAGCCAGCACTAGGGTTCCCGCACACAGCAAGCTCGTTCGGGAGGGTCCGCTCCACGAGCCGAGAGGCTGATACATCAACTGTCGTGAAGTCCGAAGTTGATGTATCCCAAAGCTCCGTATCGTCAACAGGAACTCAACGTCGCAGACGGCGCGTCAATCGGACGCCCGGTCTAAGAGTTATTGGCATTTTCGTTCCAGGGGCCCGGTTGGTTTTTAAGGCAAAACCAACCCGACCGCACTCCACCTGCGTCCAAACCTCAGGCGGAGTATGCCAAAAGATCCGTCTCACTTAGAGGAATTCAACAAAGCTGACGGAACGTCAATCGGACGTCCGTAGCTCAAGATATGAGCGTTTCCGCTCCGGGGGCCCGGTTGGTCTCGTGTACGAACCAACCCGGCCGAACTCAAAGTATTCCGAAACCTTGAGTGCAATATACCGAAACGACCGTCTCGATCCAAGGATCGCTTTGCCGCTGACAGCGAGTCGTTTAGAGGCACGAAGCTCAAGTTACGCGCGTTTGAACGAAAACGTCCGAAGAAGGGGGGTACGGGCCCGGGCCGACCCGGCCCGACCCCCCCTGGGTCGGCCCGAACCGGGTCGACCCGACCCGGGTCCGACCCGGTGGGACCGGTCCGGCCCGGCCAGGGCGCGGCCCGGCCGGTCGGACCAGCCTGGCTCGGCTCGGCCGAGCGGCCGAGCGCCAGGTGCCGCGGGCGTTGACCCGCGACCTGAGGAAAGTCGCGGCCCGCGCTGGCGAACCGCGGACGCGGCTGAGCCGCGTCCCGCCTGGGCAAACCAGACCCGCGCGGCCGCGGGTCCGTAGGCCGCCGCCGCCGCGGCTTCAGCCGCGGCGGCCTCGTCCGGCGGCGCGCCGGGGCGCCGCCGCCTCCGGCTGCCGGCGCCGCCGCGCCGGCGACCCGCTCCGCCGGCAGCTTCCGCGGGCCGCCGACGTCGCTCCGGTGGCCCGTTTTCCTTCCCGTCTGCGCCGCTGCTCCTACCGGGATCCGTTCTTTACTGCGGGATCGTCAAACAACCGCTACGACACGTTCCGTCGTCGTCCGTCAAATCCGCACAAAACGAAGAACGACGGAGGGTCGTCGGGCCGTGTTCGTTTGGCCCGCACCCTCCGCGTTAGAGATAAACAACCGGGAGAAAATTTATTCCACACAGGAAACAAAATTTTTTAATAAGATTAAAAATTGTTCACAAAACGGTTCTTTAATTTCTTTAAGAAACATTGACGGGAAAAAATAAAAAAGGGGTAATTTTCCAAAATAAACCCCTACCTCGTCGATCGTCGCGCGCGGGCGTTCTTCGCGGGAAAGATCATCGCAGAAGAGAGAGATCGTCGCGTCGTCGCGGGGAGGTGTCGCGTCGTCGCGGAATCCCGTGTTGAGTCGGCGAGCTCAACGAACCAAGAACAACAGATTTAAATTATAATAATTAAATCTGTGTTTAAAACCAAAAGGAAAGAACCTTGAGCGGAAATCCGAAATCACTCACCTCAAATGGTCGGTGATCGGAGATCGGAGCGTGGAAGAACGTCACGGACGGAAGCGTCATCGATTTCCGGGTTCGGCGTTCTTCGCGTTCTTCGCGTTCTTCGCGAGGGAGAAGAAGAACAAGAATCCTCTCAAACCTTCTCCAAAGATTTGGGTTGGTCTTATTTTATTAATATGCCAACACACGAAAACAGGTTTAAGAAACGATTGAATTAATTCGTTGAATTAATTCAACGAAAGAAACAGGCCATTTAATTCACGAAAGAAACAGCCCATTTAATTCACGAAAGAAACAGCCCAATTAAATGGTCTGTTAAGAATTTAGAAAACGCGTCGGTTGACTTTCATTAAGACGGGTTTTCACGGGTGCGTTTCTTAGCGGAAAGAAATGGCGGGGCTCGTGCGGGCCACACCTCACAAATATCCTACCAAGGGGGTAGGACATTTCTAGATAGCATCCTATCCAGTTCAACTCAGTTCAAGCCGCCCTTAAGTGGCTTCAAGTGTTTCCAAGTGGCTTAAGTGAAATAAAATAAAGTTGTCGCAAAATTATTTTATTTCTTAACTTTAAGCCCGAAAATTAAAAACCACACCCGAGCAAACGCAACTCCGGAAGAGGCGTTTCTAAGCGAATACCAGCGCTGCGATTTCATTGGTGCCCTCAGAATTCGATTCCGGGCACCGGTTCAAAAGTTAGAAAAACCCGCTCGTCCGTTCACTGAACGTACCCGAGCCAAACTTCGGAAAATGATTCCGGGCACACCGGGCCTCGGAATCAGGTTCCGTCAGAAACTGCGCTCTTGTAAAATTCCAAAGAAAATTAAGAAAAAAATTTCCTTGAAATTTACGGGTCTTTACAAAGCTAACCAAACTGTTGTTTCACTAGTGAATATCTCACACCACCTATGGAATCTTGAACACTAACTCTGAAGATGATAACCAACCTAGAATATGATTAAAGAAATTTAATCTTATCTATAAATAATCCCAAAACCAAATAATTCTTGTAAAATATTGCAACCAAATACACTGATCTTATTAGAGATGAAGAAGGTGAGATGCCCTGCTATGTATATGCAATCTACACTATTTGGCATAAGCCGTCACCACCAAGAATATCTAGGAACCACTGACTCATATGACCATGATAGAAATTTGGTATAAAATATTTGAGATGTGTATATCAAGAAAAAATTATATTTCTAAATAGTATAATCATTGTAATCAAAATAAAAAAAATCAAAAAAGAAATAACAACAAAGAACACCAGATATAACATGCTTTAGATCAGTGTGATTCTACGTGCACAGTGAGAGAAACACCCCGGTTAGTCTTTTTATTACTAATCAAAATAAAGAAATAAATATAGACCCTAAATTTGTAGAATATGACTATAAAGACTATCTGAGGAGGCCGACCTTATTGAACTAGGTGGTAGTGATGAAATTCTATATATAGAGTCAACACCATCCACTTTTGGATGGACTCATGCACACAGTCAAGAAGGATATAGTTCCAATCATGAAAGAAAGGAAATTAATTGCATACAGATCCATGAATCATAAACCGAAACCTGGTTACAATGAATATAATTAATGATCTAGAACCTCTTATGGTGTACTGTATTCCTTAATCCAAGGCCGAGTCAAAAACCACTGAATCTCTACTAGAGTGGTACTATGGCTCTAGAAGGCTACACGAACATGATGAAGGGGAGTTTGGGTGGTTGTAATACCTCCTTTTACTTTCTTATTCTCTGAGATCCCTTCTTTGTCATAGCATAATCTCACACCGGGAGCTCTCAAGATGTAGATCCATACCGAACTGAGAACCCTAGAACCTGAATGGAATGATTGCATCAAATCAAGGCACGTAATAGATTAATGATGGTGTGCCAAGATATCTTCAAGTGGTGAGGTAAAAACTATGAGATGAAATACACATATATGATTGAGATGAAATAGGTGGTTCTCCTAACAGAAAGCGACTCAACTGACAGGACAAATGGTAGCATTCCATCAGTCATGAAGGAAGCGACCCAAATCAAGTTCGAGGAAAACAAGCACAATCAGGAGCGGTATCTTCCATAGGATCATCCAAAATCAATGGTCTAGATCACAAAAACTACATATTTAAGGATACATAATGCCATGTGAGTAGTTCCCACACACCCCATGAAAATATCCATCCCACAATATCAAAATATGTCTAAATCATAAGGGAAAACATTAAAGGAATTAAATTGAAATATATAGAGGAGGCATAAAACAAAAAATCTCAACCTTAAAATTAAATTAATTTAAGAATGGTGTTATCACAACCTAATTTATAGATTTGGGACTAAGTTTATTAATTTAAGACAATGTAATAACTTAGAAAATGGTATGACCTTAGTCAAACTATCAGCCGAATAGTCCCCCATGGATATCTTAGTGACATTCACAGTACTATATTCTATAAAATACCTACAAAAATGAAGTCTAATGTTAATATATTTTGATCTACCATGTAATACATATTTATTAGAAAGATGCAATGTAGATCGGATATCACAGTGGACTGCTATACCATCAACAGGTAAAGACAACTCAAAAATCAAACCTTTCAAAGGAATCAGTCACATATTGGGATTTGTCTTTAGATTCCGAAGGAATTTAAACACCTATCAATGTTAGAGATCTAGATGATTATCCATCGTTATCATAATACTCTACAAATTATCTTCCTTTATCATTGGTGAGACCATACTCATGAAAGAGTACATCTCAACTAACTATACACTTCTGATAACCTGGTTTATATATCCATAGATGGTAGCCCTTAAAACCCTCAAGATAACCCATGAATATATACTTAACATCCCCAGGAGCTATCTTATCAGTTTGGGTATGAGCATAAGCTATGAATCCAAATATTATAAGGTGTGTAAGATTTGAGGGTGAACCTCTTCAGATACCTTTGGGTATTTTAAATGAATTAGAAGAATATGGGTAGAGATTAATCAAGTAAGCTACCATAGAGGCAACCTCATGCCAAAAGGACCTAGGGAGTTTAGAGTGAGAAAAAAATGCACCAATCACTATCTAGGATATTCATGTTAATTTTTTCTGATAATCCATTTTTCTATGGTATTTCCTCAATAGTTCGGTACCTTTTGATTCCCTATAGACACAAAATTCTATGAATTCAGTGGATATATATTTTAAACCGCTAATAGTTCTTAAGGATTTTAGATTATTACCAGATTCACTTTCTACCCAAGATTTCCATTTCCTAAAATTATTAAAGGTATTATAATTATGTTTGAGCATATTATTCTAGACTTTCCTATAGTAATCATCAATAAGGGACATTAATTACAAACCTCCACTATGGGAGGTGACCCTAGAAGGACCCGAAATATTAGAGTGGACACACTCAAGGGGTTCTTTAGTCTTATATGTTGACCTAATAAAACTGACTCTTCTTGAATTTCTATATACATGATCCTCACAGAAAGAGAGACTTCTAGGAGAGACATTACTCAAAAGGCCATTTTTTCTAAGTTCATCAAGTCCTTTGGAACCAACATGCCCTAAAATTTTATACTAAAGGGTGGTTCTATCAAGATCTGAATCACAAGAGGAATTTAACCAAATTCTATAAACCTTTCCATAACAAATAAATACCATTATAAAGGTTTCCTTTCATGATAGTGAGGGATCCTTAGGAAATACCGAGACTCCCAAATTCAGATCTAAAGGTGTAACCCTTTTGGTCAATGACTCCTAAGGATATGAGGTTCCTTTTCAGTTTGGGTACCCACCTAACCTCCTCAAGATTTTTAACTATACTATCATGAAGCTCTAATGAAACCGAGCCTATTCCCATAATATGATAGCTCCTATTGTTCCCCAAACACACCTATACATATTTAATTTCCCTCAAATCAGTGAAGAATTTCTTCCAAGGATACATGTGGAATGTACACCTAGAATCAAGGATCTATTCATCAGATATGGAAACATCAAAAACATTTAACACATCATCACTATCAAAATCCTACTTAGCTAATAAAGAAAGGGCATTACTATTTTCTCTATAGTCACCATTAGTTTTAGAAAAGTTCCTTTTAATGTGACTAGGTTGTTTATATTGAAACAACTTGATTACTTTATTCTTGGACTTAAATATTTTCTTCTTAGACTAACCCCTTTTTTTCCTCCTACCCCAAGACTCAATTATACCCCTGGAATTACTTTTATCCCTAATATTCAAACCCTCTGCCTCAGCCTTAACACTACCCTTCCTTTGAAGGTATTTGGAGAGTAAAGCATATTTAACTTCTTCAAGAGTAAGGTTGTATTTTACATGAATCATAGAATATTTAACAGTATTGATGGTATCATATAATGAAATTAATAGTATCATGTATCGGTCTTCATCATCTAATTTATTCTCTATGTTGTCTAGATCTCACAAGACTTTGTTAAACTCATCAATGTGTATCCTAAATGTAGTTCCATGGAACATTCTGAAAGTATATAATCTATTTTTTTTGTATAATCTACTAACAATAGAGTTATTCAAGTAAATAGATTCAAGCCTAGACCATATACTCGTATCAAAATACTCATATGAAAACTCTCTAAGAAATTTATCTCCTAAAGATAAGAGTATTAAATAATGGGATTTCTTAAGGTTTTCTTCAGGAACATTTACATAGGTGAAAATAGTCTTCCCATCAGGGGAAAGGGTGATTACTTTATTTTTAGTGCCATCTAGGGAATCAATTAAATCATTATGAACTAGAAGAGTTTTCATTTCAATACTTCAAATATTTAAATTGTTTTCACCATAAAATTTATCGATGTAAAATTTTATAGATCCCATAATCTATGTTTCAATAGGTTATGATAAATTTTTTTTGGGTAATCCATCAACCCTAAGAATATCTAGCCACTGACTCATACGATTGGGTTAAAAAATTGGTATAAACAATTTGAGATTCCTATAAAAAGAAAAAAATGAAATATCTAAAGATTCAAATCATTGTAATCATAAGAACATAAAAGAAGAAAAGAAAGAACAATAAAAAAACACCAGATATAATGTGATTCAGATTAGTGTGATCCTATGTGAACAGTGAGAACACCACCCAAGTCAGTCGTTTTATTACTAAGAAAAAGAAAGCAGGAAATACAAACTCAAAAATGTAAAGACGATGACCAGATAAACTATCCAAGGAGGCCAACCTTATTGAACTAGGTAGTGGTGATGAAACCCATAACTTGGAGTTAATACCATCCACTCTTGGACAGACTCACACACACACACAAGAGGGATAAAGTTTAAATCATGAAAAAAGGAAATTAATCACATAAAAATCCAATAATAATAAAATGAAACCTAGTTATGATGAATAGAAGTCAAGATATAGAACCTCCTCTGATGTGCAGTTGTCCTTGACTCAAGGTCGTTTCGATCTCTATTGAATCTCCACTGGAGTGGTACTCCAATTCCATGAGGTGGAATGAACATAATGAAGGGGAGTGTGGGTGGTTAGAAAACCTATGTTTCTATTCTTCTTCTCTGAGATCCCTTCTTTTTCATATTAGAAGCTCACACAAGGATCTATCAAGATGAAGGTCCAAACCAAACAAAAAATACTAGAACTTGAATGGAATGATTGAATTGAATCAAGGAATGTAGTAGAGAAATGATGGCATTCTAAGAGATCATCAGGTGGAGCAATTATAACCATGAGATGAAAGCTGCATGGATGGACAAGATGCAATAGGTGGCTCGTTAAACAGAAGGAAAATCAGCTGATGGGACAAATGATAGCATGCCATTGGTCATGAAGGAAGCGAACCAAATCAAGGTCTATAAAAACATGCACAACCATGAGTAGTATACACTATTGAATCATCCACAACCAATGGTCCAGATTCATAAATGCTACACAAGGAAACAATATACATAGAGATGAAAATAATTCCACATAAATAGTTCCATCACACCCCCATGAAAATATACATCCCATAATATCAAAATATGAATAAATCATAAGGGAAAACATTAAAGTAATTAAATTTAAATATATATAGGAGGCATAAAACAACACACATCATTGGTTGAATTCAAATCCACAAAAAAGAGCTAAATCTTGTGCCGTATTGCTGATGTGATCTGAAGCCGCATCATCGCATTGAATATCCCATTCCCTATAAAAACTATGATTCCAAGCTTTAAGAATAATCCTATGTAATGTTCATATATTATGTATGGGTGAGAAACTATGTAGAGGTAAAAACCCAAATATTTTGTCATCTGAAGAAACCCAAAGAAGCTGCACTCAAATACTGATGAGTTGACTAAAATCAAAGTAGAATCTAGCACTCAAAACCGTGGTACCTTATTAGAATAAAAGTAGATACAATTAAATAAAAACAGTGATGAGAATGAATTATATATATATATATACTGTTTGGTTAAATTTTTAGGGAAGATGAAGACCGAATGTGTCATCCACTAATTCCCAATGCACTATTTGTTGCATAAAATTGAGATACAAACATACTAATCAGTAGAAGCATCAAATGTAAAAAAACACAAAAATCCAACACCATCACTTCTAAAGCGACAACAACAACATTATAAATCATGAGACCCTATTTTTAATTAATTTTAAAGATATGATTGATGAAGAACCCGAGTTCTCTGATGGAAAATCATTTGAGATTGAGCTACTACTATGTGTGTATACCCTATACAACACATGAAGAAAAAGTACATTTCCTCACTAATTTATCCCTATTCTCCTTCTAGATATGAGTAGAGAATAAAAAAGTGTGAAAAGTAGTGACATCAAGCCTCAAGCTAGGCCATACCCATAACTCTTCAGATCCAAGTCCAGTACTGAGGACTACACGTGGATATAGTGAGGACCAACATCTGAGGCCCAAGACTGTTTCATTTAATCTCATAAGATTATTTAATTTCAAAAAAAAAATTCATGTGAATCATCTCCCTAAACTCCCCACACGATTCTAGGGAAACACTCATATTAAACTTCTCCACAATATGAAAAAACACGTATGTGAGCTCAAAATTTGAGGAATAATTCGAACTTTTATGGTTCATTGGAATATAATCTCGTTCTAATCATATGTAGAAAATAGAATACTGAAGAACACAAATATTTATTTATAAAAGGTAAAATGGTCATTGGAGAAGGGGACAGACCCCATGAGAATCAAACCAGAGATACTGCTACATTTTCCATATTCTTATTTTCTCTCATTTTCTTGCTATAATAACTTCGGTGATGGAACATTATCCCATTAGTGTCTAATCCAAGGAGATTACCCCTATCCTATATTAATTAATTCTTCAATTTTAATAGATAAATATATTATGCTAATATCTGTATTTATTTTAGTTGTATAGAAAACAAGAGGTTTCCTTGTTTCATACACTTTGAATCTATCTTAACTTATTCACCAGATCACACACATATGCCAATTTGGTTCTCTTCATTATTTGTGATCATGATAATTGGGTTTACTTACGGTAAGTTAGAAATATTTTATTACTAGACCAGGGGATATTGGAGGTTGTAGTGGTTATTTCATCCCTCTAGTTAAATTGAAAATTATATGTAAGGATAATTGAGTGAGATTTCACTTGATTATAGAGAAAACGTGAGATTATAAATTGGTATAATTATTTAACATTAAATATAAGGGGATGATCCAAGGTTAGGCCGCTCATTATAAAATTAAATTTAAAACCAACCTAGTTTAAATCCACATTGTTTTAAAAAAATTAAAAACAAAAAACATAGAAAAACACTTATAATACTCTCTTCTCTAAGGGACAACCTGAGTATCACCACAACAACATTTAATTGGGTTCAATTTTTTTTGCTGAGAACCCTGTGATAGGATATTAATAAAACCTAAATCCATTTATATGGAGGCCAATACTTGTTTTTTAACTCGGTAGAAAAAAATGATTTTGAAGTTTTAAAGGATTGAATAACAATGGAGGGGGAGGGGGGGTTAATCAGTTTTTCAATTTTAATAAATTTCAATACTTTTTGAAACTTAACCCCTAAAACCTATTAAGGTTCATCTCCTTATCATATTTTAGAAAATAATCATGCATGGGAAAGTATGAAACCAAGTAAAGCACACAATATTTACAAGGTTAGACCTCAGTGTGAGAACCTACATCCATTCCATAGACATTTCAATGGGCCTATATAAATTCACTATTAAAATGTAGTGAATAAAACTTGTACCACCTCCTGTTAGACACCTCTTATCTTCTGATAGGAAAGATTATACTGACTCCCTCTAGTTTATAAAGTTTTATTATAAAAAATTGGTAAAAAAAATAATAAACTCTTTTTTCAAACTACTCTACAAAAGTTCCTGGGTCCTATGACTGTGAGTCAGATAGAATTCAATATGATGAACCCAGTCCAATTGAATAAGTTCGATCAACTCAATACGACGATCCATTTCTAAAATTTCACTTCTCAAACTGTACTCAAATGCTTAGTATGATATTTCTCAGTTTGATCTTTTCAGTTCAGTAAACAAAACATTTAGTTGTATAACCTTATTATGATATATCAACTAGAAATAAAACTTGATAAGAATTATGTAGTGCTCCACCTTTTCTGCACTCATAAAAAGTTACAAAGTATTAATGTACTATGCTTCTATTTATAAGATACTCAGAATATAAAAGACAGGAAAATGAAAATTTTCCCTGCTTACTCAAATTTTAAATCTCTAAAAATAACTAACATTTAACCTTTAACTTTTACTACTTAAAACCGTTTCATGATTTCTCCAAAATTATTCTTTTAGAATATACTAACTTCCCTTTAGTCTGTTTTAACTTCCTAAGATTCATTTCGATTAACTTTCTCATCTTCAATATGATGTGGCTAACTTCCTCTACCATTATGATTTGAATTTATTCATATGATCATTATGATCTAAATTTCTTCTTCTTCTCATTACGATCTGACTATATCTATATTCTCATTGTGATATGAATTTATTTATCTTCTCATCGTGATCTAAATTTATTCCTCTACTCATTATGATATGAATTTCTCCCTATTCTCATTACGATCTGACTTTCTTCCTCAGATTCAGTCTGATTGAAATTACTCTACTTCAGTCTAATGGAATCCCTATAATGATGAAATTATCATTATGATAGAATTATCATGCACATGAACCTCAGCCCAGTTGGTGAGGACTCCTTAAGTGCATCCAAGAGACCTGGGATCAAATCCAGGTGGAGGCTAATTTCTGGGTTCTGTAGCAGTATTGTAGCAAGCACTGTAGTATTACTATAGCAGGTACTGTAGCGAGTATTGTGCAGAACTGTAGCAGGTACTGTAGCGGGAACTGTAGTAGGAACTGTTTGGAACTCTAGAAGCCGGGAATATTCCCCCATTTGGGCCTTCAGGACACCAATTTGGTCCCCGAGTCCTTTAAGGCCTTCGGGCCACCCAGGCCTTCGGGTCAATAAGGCCTTCAGGCCACCTCAAGGCCTTAGGTCCACCTTAAGTGTAGATGAAAACTGGACAACCTACAAGGAACAAACTTCAGAAGGAGGAGGATCAATGAGCTTTCACTATAACATCAAATAAACAGATTGAAAGAACGAGAGGGTATGACACCTGCCATTGGGACAAGACTCTACATGCACGGGAAAGCCTAGCCGAAAAGAAATGCAAAGGTGGAGAGCTGATTTCATGATGAAGATGCTGGGGAGGATCAGTTCCAAGTAGTTATTTTGGGTTGTTTGGTAATGTTTGAAGCCTACAGGCAATTAATTTCTCTAAGCCCTACGGGCCATGTAATACTTATTCCTACGGGCCTTGTAAGGGTTCCACCTCACCCCTTGAAAGGTGGATTATCAAAAATCAATAAAAAATGAAGGCCTTTGGTCCATTGGAAGGATAAAATTCTCATTATGATGGAAAATCCACTCTACAACTTTGAAAAACTTCAAACTGCATCATCTATAACTCATTCAAACTTCTAAATTTTTTTGTGCCTGGTACTTCTAGATATGATGAAAACTTTATCTTGATCTCTGGAACTGATACAATATTTATGATTACTCATTTTATTCAAAAGCTTTTATGATGATATTTTTTATGATTTATGAGAACTTCAAGACCAGAAAATTATTATCTGATTTATGTTTAGAAAGTTTATGAACTTTCTAACTCCTAACATCACTATCTTCATTCGACATCTTCAGAAACATTCTGATGTTTATTCTCAAGAACTTATAACTTTCTAACTAACACCGAGTCTAATGAATCTTGAAAATCATGCCAATAAATCTGAGACTGATGATGCATCAGATAAAAAACTTCATCTTTTTAAAAACTTATATGTCCATTTATTCTCTGTCCAACACTTTACATCTAGTGCTTCTCAGTTTGATCCTCTATATCTATTTTTTTTCTCAAAAACAAAACTTTTTTACCCCTTTGTAACTGTGGTAAAACATTTAAAAGCTTCCATCTTTCTTACAAAAACTCATTCTGATGAACTAGGTATGATCCTAAAGAACAAAAAAATTATTTTACAAAAAGCTTAGTTTTCAACAAATATAATACTTTGTTAAAAAAAACAAATAAAATTTCTTCAATATCCCCCTTTGTATTTGTTTGAAAACTTTCATTAACAACTTTTAAAACTCACCTTTTATAAACAAATCAAGTTTTTTTGGACTTTTATCAAAACATATCCTTTCTCAAATGAGAGTTTCCTGAAACCACATTACTGGATAAAGTAATATTTTTGAAGTAATTCCATCCCTTATTGACAATAAAATTTCGCGGCCATGTTAAGATAAACTCCCCCTCAATTTTATATTTTTTTACTTTTATTTTTCTCTCAATTTTATTTTACTCTCCCCCATTATCTAATAACTACAACTTTAGATTCATAAAATAAATATAATTAAAAAATTATTATAGAGTAAAAAGTTGATGCATTTTATCCCCCTTTGACAATATAATCTAAAGCATGATGTTAGACTTCCTTATGATATTTAGGAAGTAATGGGAGGAGGGTGAACATGAAGTTCCAGCCTCAATTCCAAAAAAATATCTCTTTCAACATAGATTATGTGAATATATCATCAATTTACCACTTCATTGAGATATATTCCAACAAAACATCTCCAACAACAACTTTCTTTTTTATAAAGTTAAACCTTATTTCAATGTGTTTTAATTATGAAAGTTGGATAAGATTTTTAAAAAGATCAATTTCACTCTGATTATCACAAAGTATCTTCAATGATTTAGAAAATTTTACCTTCAAATATTCCAACTAAAATTTCATCCACAACATCTAAGTACAAGCTTGAGTAGCCGCAATATATTCTAATTTTGTTGTGCTCAAAGTTATTGAATTTTATTTCTTACTAGGAAAACTCACAAAAAATTCACCCAAGAAACATATTCCTCTTGAGGTTGATTTTCTATAATTACAATCTCCAACCCAATCAACATCAGTATAACCATGAAATATCATCTCACAATTTATTTTTTATAATAACCCAATTGAATTTTTTCCTTTGAAATATCTCAGAATTATCTTTACTGCTGACATATGTGATTCTTTAAAATTACTTTGATATCTATCACACAAAGCCACAGTATAAACAATATCATTCCTTGAGGATTTAAGGGAAATCAGAATTCTTATTATCTTCAAAAAGTCTTTATAATTCACATTTTTTGAGGACTCATATTTACTCAACTTTGTGATCACAGATATAGAAGTAGAAAATTCTTTGGATATTTCCATCCCAAACTTCTTTAACAATTACCTGGCATACTTTTCTTTAGATAAGAAAATTTTAATTTTTTTTTGAAATTCTAATCCAAAGAAGAATATTAATTCTCCCAACACTAACATTTTAAAATTATTCTTCATCTCCTTAGAAAATTATTCACAAATTTTTCTTCCTCCCCCCAAAAAAATTATATCATCCACATAAACAATTACAATTAGAGTTACATAGTCAACATATTTCACATATAAGTTTCTATCAAAATTTCCTTTAGAAAAATTTAACATTCTCAAACAGCTATCATGTTTTGAATTCCAGGAATATGGGGCTTATTTCAACTCATACAAGTCTTTCTTCAATCTAGTAACCTTGTTTTCATCATTATCAATTTGAGAACAATAAGGTTGTTCAATGTAAACTTATTCATCATTCTAAACATTTAAGAATGATTACTTTACATACATATGATAAAATTTTTAATTTCAATGTACAAACATTGATAGAAACATTATAATAGTTTCTAATCTTGAAACTAGGGAAAAATTTTATTCAAAATCCACACCTTCTACCTGTGTATAGTCTTTACAAACAAGTCTTACTTTTTTTATTGAAACGTCTCCATGCTCGTTCAATTTTTTTTCTATAAATATACTTTTTTCCTATAAAATTATTATTTTATATACATTGAATAAGTTCCCATGTTTCATTTTTCTCAATCTGATCCAACTCTTCATTCATATCATCCACCCATTTTTTTAAGTTTAATAGATTATGAAACTGATTTTGATTCAACTTTTGAGATAAATAAAGTCTTATTTTCTAATCTCAACTTTCTTCTAGTCTAAAATAGATCTTTATGATTTCCATTATTGTTTTCATACTCAACATGTTTTTTTTAATATAGGAAATTTTAAATTTTCTCTTCCAACTAAACTTTCCTCATAACACAATTTTCCTGCATCTTGGTAAGGATGTTTTGAATCACTTTCACTATAGTTGGAAATATCAAGTTTATCCTCCTCATCATTCTAAAAAAAATTTGTGAATGACTTTTTATTTTCAATTAATTCCAAATTATTTGAGTTCTACAACCTTTTTAAACATTTGTTCCGATATTTGTAACTTCTTACATTTGGTGAATAACCCATAAATTTCCTTCCTCATCTTTCTCATCAAACTTTACAAGATACAGATTTTTGATTTTAAGTAAACATGGAGATATAAAAACTTCAAACTACTTAAATGAAGGTTTTTAATACCATATTTCATAAGAAATAATGTTGGTTTATGGTCTCTATATGAATATGTTTTGAACATGTACAATAGTACTAACAACTTCTCTATAATAGAACTTTGAAAGTTTGTATTATACTAAGATACTTCTTCCAATTTATACAAAAAATATATTTTATCTTTCTTTTAATCCATTTTGTTATGAACTATAGGGAACACTATACTGATTCTTAATACCATGATTTCTCCAAAAATTTTCAAAAGAATTTCTTATTAATTCAAAACCATTATATGTTCTCAACTTCTTTATATAAATCCCCATTTCTTTCTCAAATTCTTTTCTAAAAAACCAGAATATTTCCATAGCCTCTAACTTATGTTTGATAAACATGATGTTTTTCATCTGAGTGAAATCATCAATAAAAGTGATAAAGTATAAATATACTTTTATCAATTTATGTCTCATCAGCCAATATAAATCAGAATGAATATGTTAAAGAGGATTGATAGACTGAATCTCAAATATCTTATGACTTTTTTAGTCATCTTCCCTTTTGGAAAGTAACAAAAAATTCTTCATATATTATTTTCAATTTTTGGAAAATAAAATACAACATCAACTTTAGAAAGTTTCTTCATGTTTTTCTACCCAAGGTTCCTAAGTATTCGGTGCCAAAATTTGTTTTTTCATCTTAATCACTCAAGTAAAATAAATTATTAAACTCTCCAAGTTGAAACAAATTACCACCAGTTATTTCTCCTTTTGCGATAACTTTTCCATATTTCATACTTCTGATGATACAAGAATATTTTCTTAAAATGACTTCTTTTCCATCATCGAAATGTTTTATTACACTAAGTAAGTTATGTTTTATCCCATAAATAAATAAAACTTCCTTAGATTTCATCCTTTATGCTTCAATCTTAGCCATTCTGATTCCTCTGTTTTTTAAGGAACTATCATTACCAAATGTAACTACTCCTCCATCATGACTTTAAACATGTTTCAAGATTTTTATATCACCTATCATATTTGAAGAACAACCACTATCAAGTATCCATGGTTTTTTCCTTTTACTTGGTTCCAAAGCTGTCTCAATAGCAAAATATGTTTCCTCATTTTTTTTCTTTTGAGATTAATTTTCTTTTCTACCATAAGAAACTTATTCTGGAAGGAGTGTTATACATCTTTCAGGATGATCACAAGCCTAATAAAATCTTCCAAAAATGTCTTCCATATTTTCAAATTGATTTTTTGTTGGAAAGTTTATAACATCTTGATTTTTTTCTTTTATAACTTCATGTGGGTTATAAAATTTACTCATCCTTCTTCCACTATTTATTTCTCTTTGTTCAAAACTTCTTACATGAAGTGAAAAGTTATACAAAAAATTATAATCTCTATGCCTATAAATTCCACAACATCAGCAATAGCCATAAAATATTAACTTTCTACTAAAGTAATATCTTTCTCTATAGAAACTTTGTTGAGATTGATAACTTCTTTATGCTCTATCATAATCAGGATGTGAACCATCTTTACTATTGAGAAAGTTTTCAAATTTTATATATGTGATAGGTTTATCACATCCCTTCTCAATCCAAAGTTTCCTAAATTTTTTTTATCACCTAAAATGTTAGAAAGATCAGATGATACATTATTTTTGAAGTGTGATAATTCCACCCGATTCTTGATTTGAGTTTTCTCAATAAGTTTAGAAGTATCATCTTTTACTTTCAAGGTTTTTTTTAAGTTTTCATTCATCTTCCTCAAGGTAATTTCAGACTCAAGAAGTTTTTATTGAAACTTTTTAACTTCTTCTTTCTCATCTTCCATCTTCTTATTGACATCTTAATCCATCTTTCCCTCCTTATAAATTCTTAGTTTGTAACTTAAGATATCTTGGATGTATTCTTATTCTTACTTGAAAACATCTTTTCACCTCTAGAAACTTTTCCAATTTCTTTCTTTATCCCTATGAATTATTTCTTAAGAGATTATTTTTCTCAAGACATGCAAGATGTTCTATTTTGAGTTAATAATCTATATAACATTCTTCACCTTCTTCTTATTTACTATTTGAGGAGTATTTTGTTTTCTAGAATTTTTCAATGAATGTTCTAACATTTTTTGAACTTTCATTTTTTAAATAATTGTTTGAAGTTGATTCCGATTAATCTTTCTTACTCAATATAATTTTCTTGTTCCCAGTAAACTTATTCTTATATTTATTGGATGACTTTTCTTCTTTATCATTTTTATTGCACTTCTTTCATCGAGTTTTCTCATTAGAATCATATCAATATAAACCAAATTAAATCTTAAGAAAATTAATAGAAAAGTGTTTGATTCCACCACAATAAAAACATTTGGGTTGAAATTTACCTCCATACTTTCCTATTCATCTTTGATAGTTCTTGGATATAAGAGATGAAATTTTTTCATTTTAAATCATCATCCTCTTTATCTTCAGAGTCACAAGGATAAAAATATTCAACATATTATAATTTCATTTTTCTCATGGATTCAAAAGTCATTTCATATTTCATATTATTTTTAAACATTTGATTTTTTCTCATTTTATAAGAAATAAAAAATTATTCATCTCATCAAGAGAAAAATAATATTTACCTTAAATAGTATAAATTTTAGAATAAAACATGTTTGGAAATATTCTCATAATTTTCTTCAAAATTATAGAATCTTCTAAGACATCTTCGAATCCTCTGATATTTCAAAAAATTTCATTCACTCTGATGAATTCTTCATCAATAGTTTCATCATATCTCATTCTGATGTTTTCATACTTACTATGCCAGATTTGTGGATTTTATTCCTTCAATTTAGCATTCCGTTCAAGAATACCATCCAATTTTTCCCACATACTCTTTAAAGTTTTTATACCCATCACCTTAATATAAACATTTTCTTAAAAGGACATAAGGATATAATTTCTATGTTTTCCATCAATTTTGATATTTCTCTTTTCAGCAAAATTTATTGGGGCATCCTTATCAATAGGTGGAAAACCAATTGTAGTAGTATCAAAAACTTCTAGGCCATGAGATAGGAGAAAAATAATCATCATATTTTTCTATCCATAATAAATTTTTCTATAAAATGAAAGAATTCCTCTACTGTTGATAGAATTGATATTATATATGATACGGATTAAACATGGGAACCTCCCTCTAATAAGAATCAAAGTTTAAAAGGATCAAATAACAATTGATAATGGGTGGTGGGGGGGTGAATCAATTGTTAATTTTTTATAAGTTTTAAGACTTTTAGAAACTTAACCCCTGCAACCTGTTAAAGTTTATTTCCATATCATCTTTTAGTAAACACTCATGCATGGAAAAGTAGGAAATAAAGTAAATAACATAAAATTTATAAGGTTATGCATCAATTTGATAACATAAAACCTTTCCATATCCACTCCCATGGGTCTATATAAATTCACTATTAAGAATAAGTGAATACAACTTTGGCCAACTCGCATTAGAAACCTTCTAATTCTCAATAGTAAATATTATACTGAATCCTGTCAGTTTACAAAGTTTTATTATAAAAAATTTAGCCAAAAAAAAGAATAAAAACTTTTTTCAAACTGCTCCACACAAGTTACTGGGTTGATGACCGTGAGTATGATGGCCTTCAGTTCGATGAACGCAATCCGATTGACTCATTAAAATTGACTCAATATGATTCTACCTTTCTCAAAATGCACTTCTAAAACTCAACTCAAATGATTTGTACAATCTTCTTCAGTCCAAAAAAACATTCAGGTGTCTGACCTCCTTCTGAGATCTTATCCATAAAGAAAACATTACAAGAATTATGCATCACTTTGTCTTTTACTCACTCATTAAAATTTACAAAGTACGAATGCACTGTGATTCTATTTATATATACTCAGAATAGAAAATACGAAAATTTGAAAAAAATTTCTCGCTTACTAAAATTTTAAATCTCTAAAAAAGACTCACATTTAAACTTCAACTTTGACTACTTTAAACCCTCTCAAGATTTCTTCAAAATCAATCTTTTCAAACATACTAAATTTTCTTCAGTCATATGAAACTTCCTCATATTTAGTTCGATTAACTTACTTAGCTTTAATTCGATGTTAATAACTTTATATACCATTAAGATATCACTTTATTCCTCTTCCCATTATGATATGAAATTCTTCCTCTTCTCATTATGATCTGACTATCTTCATCAGCTCATTATGATCTGACTTTATTCCTCTCCTAATTACAATCTGAATCTCTTCCTCTTCCCATTATGATATTACTTTCTTCCTCATTATGGAAAGAATTTATTCCTTAGAGTCAATTCATTGAAACTTCCTCGACTTCATTCTGATGGAATCCTCATGATGATGAAATTATCATTATGATGGAATTATCATTCTGATGTAGTTCTCATTACGATGGAAACTCCACTCTCTAACTTTGAAAAACTTCAAACCTCATCAGCTATAACTCATTCAGACTACTAAAAACTTCTACGATCGGTACTTCTGGATCCAATGAAATATTTGCCTTGATCTCTAGAACCAATAAAAGCTTTTCAATTCCTTCATTTATTCAAATGATTTTATCATGAGATTTTTCATGATTTATAATAACATCATGACCAACAGATCATCATCTAATTTAAGGTAATAAAGTTTAAGAACTTTATAACACCTGACATCATTATCTTTATTCAACATATTCAGAAAAATTTTGACTTTAATTATTAGGAACTTTTGTATTTCTAACCAACAACGATCTTGATGAATCTTGAAAATAATGCCGATGTATCTGAGACTGATGATGCGTCTGATAAAAAAATTCATTTTTTGAAAAATTTTGTGTCTGGTTCTGCTCAGTCTAATACTCTGCATCCGGTGCTTCTCAATCTGATCCTTTTCCTAAAAAATAAATTCTAAAAAAAGGCGTTTCTCCCACTTTGTGATTTTGTTTGAACATTCATAATCTTTAAACTTTCTTACAAAAACCCATTCTGATGGACTGGGTCTAATCCTAAAGAATAAAAACATTATTTTATAAAAAGGTTAGTTGTCAAGAAATACAATAATTTGTTAAAATAAAACATCACAAAAATTCTTTAGATTTCAATAAATGACCAAATCCAATTTATCTCAGCTCATTGGTTTTGACTTAGCGGTTGAGTGGACAGTACTAGTAAGACTAAGAACCTTAAAAATCATAGAATAAGTGGATATGGAATTTTTCATAGTTTCATTGATAAACTCCCCACCCTCAACTTATTCTTCCACCAATTTGACTTAGGTAGGAAAAACATGATTTTTTTTGGAACAACTGAAGCAGGCTTTAAGAGAACATCATGAAACTAATTTAGACAATGGTAATAAAATTAAAACACTTAATAAGAATAAATAATTTGAACTGAGAACTAGTTTGATCCAAATCTTTCCAAAGTTTCATGGATTGTATGGGGAGGATCCTAACCAACATCTAATAGAATTTTCTAATGTTTGGAGTAATTTCAAACCTATAAGAATACCAGAAGATCAAGTGATCTAGAAGGTTTTAACCTTATCTATTAAAGGGGAAGCTAAGGAGTGGATCTATAAACTATATATTGGGTAGGTTACCATATGGGATGGGATATAGAAGGAATTAATCTAGATTCACGTCCATATTTCAAAGATAACTTAGATAAGGAATAGATCAAAGGGATCAAACAAGAAAGTGAAGAGATTATCTATGAGTTTTGGTAAAGATTAAAGAATTTAACAACCTCCTGCCCACATCATCTTTTTGAAGATCAAAATTTCTTAGTATTATTTTACCAAAGGATTAAGAAAAATGATTGGAATCTACTAGATACTTCCTCTGGAAGAGTGTTAATAGAGAAATACCTTGCTGAAGTTAAATATATGATTGATAGAATCTCCAAAAACTCTCAACAATTCAATACAAGATCCAAAATAAGAGGAGTACACAAGATAATTTTTTTAACTCCCCTTTAATTGAAAATAAAATTGATGAAATAACCTCTATTATAAGATAGATAACTATGAATAAAGTATAGGAAACATAATCTCCCACACCTCCAAGGGTCTTCCAGCTTTTTAATTCTCAAGAACACTTCACCAATGGATTCCATCAAGTACAAGGGATAGAAATCCATGATTATCTATACTAGAGGTAGTTCCAGAAGAAACCAATATACAACCAAGGATTAATATAATTTTTTAATAATCTATTTAGATATTGGAATCAACAATAGTAAATAGCTCCCTTCCAGTAAGGTTTTCAACCATCCTTCCAACCTCCAACATTCTAAAGGGGAAGTTATCATCCCTCTACAAGATTTCAACCTGATCATAAAAAAGATCCCACTATGAAGAAGCAACTGAAACATCTTTTTTCATCTCTCACCACTCAACAAAATACTCTTAACACCCATGGATAAACACTAAATGAGCTGCAAGGATAGTATAAGTAGATTATGAATTCCATAAATTGAAGGACCCCAGAACACCCTGAGAGGGGAGGGGTGAATCAGGGTGTCAAATTTTTCTTTTTAAAGATGTATATATTGTTCCCATGTTGGTAGGAACTTATCAAATATGTTAGAAAAATGAAAGCAAGAAGATGACAAAACACTTTTACTGGGTTCACCACAAATGGATTCGTCCAAGGAGCATACAACGATAGTGTGTTAGTCATACCTAGATCCACTAATCTTCACTAGTTGTGGAGTACAAGAGTTTGTTCACAACCACTCTATTCTGGGAACACTTACATTAAAAAAGTTTAGGGATGTATCATTGATCCCCTTGGAGAACTTCCATAAACTCCCCCTAGCTCACTACTATGAGAGTAGTCTAACCCAGTTTATCAACTTGAAGGTCACTTCAATAGATTGGCATTGAAGTCTTTGTCTCTATCCAGCACGAGACACTGCTTGAATCAAATACCTGATTAGATGCTCATTGAAATCCCTGACCACTCAACAATTAAACTCAAAACATACCTTCACAAATCTCCTTCTCAAAGCTCAAACCTTTGTAGAGAACACCACCTCACATAACACAACCCTTTGCGAAGCTCACTTCCTCGCAGATCACAACCCTTCGCGAAGCTCACTGCCTCACAGAATAAAACCCTTTGCAAAGATCAATACCTCACAGAGAAACCTACCTCAAAAATCTCACTGAGCCAATGTAGAACTCCCCATATTCAAGAATCTCATATGACTTAAAATCATTAGTATCATTCAAGACTTTTGAAGTCTCTTCACGAAGCTCAAGCTCACGTATAACAACTTTCTTTGTGGAGCACCCCTTACTTCACGAAGTCACATCGATCATAGATTTTATCTCTCAAGTTCATCCAGAATGAAGAGGGGTGACCTCTTATTTATAGGTACAGTCGATATCAAAGCTCTGTTTCTTCAGGCAAAAAATTCGGATCAGTCAAAAATGTCTCTGCAGCGCTTCCTCCATCTCGTAAAGCTCTGCTGAAAGTTCCAGTTCACAGAGCTCATCGTAATCGCAAAGAAACACCATCTCAAATCGCAAAGCTTCATTTCTTTGAAATTATCATGCCTGTCTTCATGAAAACATTACCTTTTCCATATAAATGAAATGTTGATACTAGAATAATACCTTTTGCGAAGCTCAAAGATCAAACTCTCATAATTATAGAGCACACCGTCACAATATTCATTGTCTTTGAAAAACACACTTCATTATTCCCATCTCTGTGAAACTCATGCCTTTGCCATATTTTCTTGAGACCTTCAAGAAAAACCAATTTTTGCAATGCATGAAATTCGCAAAATTTTGGACCCCAAAAATTTGACAAACACTGGGAAATGACATCACCTTAAAAACTACTTTCGGATTGAACTGTATGAACCCTTTCCTTGAAATATTCCTATTCATCTATGAGAATATTTACAACAAACACAAACCATGCTACTTTTTCAGCAAAGAACATCCTTTGTTCCAACATAAATGAAATAAAAAATCAAGGATATGGTAAGCTCCTTTCTCAATATATTCCTAGCCCCAAGGGTAATGTTAGTTCTATTACCTTAAGGAGTGGAAATGAGATGGGAAGTAGTAAATAATCACCATATTAAGAGTGTGCTGGAAGTTGATATCCCACTATACCAGATGAATCTACCTTGGAAAATGAAATTGAAGCACAATTAAAAACACCCACTATGAAGAAATAAAAAGATAAATATAATATGGAAGACTTAAATAAACCCCAACCACCCTTCCATATAAGGAATAAACTACCCAAGAAACCCAATTAGGACACACTACAATAGAAAATTTTGGAAATATTCAAGAAAGTGGAGATCAATATCTCTTTTATGGAAGTCATCCTAAAAATTCCATGTTATAAAAAAATCATTAAAGACATGTGCATTGGGAGAAAGATATTGTGAACAAATGAAGAGTTAAATTCATGTAAGAATGTTTTTTCCATTATTACCCTACAAATTCTTAAGAAATTTCAAGATCCAGGTACTTTCACCATCCCCTACACCATATAAGCACTTAATGTTTCCAATGCGATGTGTTACATAGGATTATAAACAAATGTAATGAATTATTACATTTATTCATTTCTATACATGGGAGATCTAATAGAGAAACTACCTACCTGCTCAAGTGGTTGTGCAACATGCTAATCAAACCACTACCTACCAAGTATGTGTTTTTGAATATGTCTTGGTAAGTGTACAAGGATTTCCATTACCTACCATATTCTACATTTTCTACGTAGAAGAAGTGCAAAGGTAAAGATCAATCCAACATAATTCTTGGTAATCCATTATTTAAGACTACTGAAACTATAATAAATTTCAATGAAGGTACTATTTACATGAATTTTGGTGAGGAAATAGTGGATTTAAACATCATTTACTTAATCAAATACCCACATGAGGAGAAGTATGTTTTTTACCTTAAAAATTTTAAATTACCTTGTACTTATAGAGAGGAAATTTAAATGTTTGATTAAATAATTAGACTAAGAGAAGATTTTGTGACACCTTAATTTGCTGATGAGTCTATTTTTGAAAGTGATATTAATATAGAAACAGTTTTTAGTGTTGAAGAATTTATAGAAATTGATGAAATTTATTTTGATGAGTTACTCAAATGTGCTAAAATTACTTCTTCTTTACATGTGAAGGTTTCCAACATGGAGAACACTAATCTTTAATCGTCAATAGAAACCCCCCTGAACTAGAATTGAAACTTCTTCTATCAAACTTGAAATAAGTTTTTTTTAAAAGAAAATGAAAACCTCTAGTAATAATTTCAAATAATTTAAAACCCAATCAATATTATCAACTGTAGAAAATTTTGAAATAAAATTCTAGAGAAACTGGATGGACATTAGGGTATATTATAGGTATTAGACCTACTACCTAAATGCATAGAATTTTGTTGTAAAATGAGTCCAAACTAGTGAGGAAACCCTAAAGAATACTCAATCCAACCCTTCTAGAAGTAGTGAAAAAAGTATAAAGACTACTATGAGATGGAATACTTATCCCATATTAGACTCTTATTGGTTAAGTCCCATTAAAATAGTCTCAAAGAAAAAAAGATACAAAATTATATAAAATGAAAATAATGAACTAGTTTCTAAAATAATCCAACATAGCTAGAGAGTTTGAATTAACTATAGGATATTGAACCATGTGACTCTCAAAGACCACATCCTCATACCCTTTGCAGACCAAATGTTAAAGAGGCTACCTAGGAAGTGTCACTATTATTTACTTAATGAGTTTTAGGTTATTTTCATGTTATAATCAATCTAGTGGACAAAAACAAGTCTATATTTCCATATCCCTTCAGTATATTTGTCTATCTAAGGATGCCTTTAGGTCTTTACAACACCCCATGTACCATTCATCATTTCATGGTAAGTATTTTATTAGACTTGATTGTGAGATGATTAGATGTATTCCTTGATGACTTTAATGTATATAGAACTTATTTTCAAGGATATCTAGAGAGTCTGAAAGAAGTTTCAAAAATATATATTGAGAAAAATTTGGTTTTGAATTAAAAAAAATCAATTTTAGGGTTGAAAAATGATTTTTTTGGGTTATATAATTTTTAAAGATGGAATTGAATTAGATAGGTCCAAAATAAATTTCATCTTTATAAGTCCTTACCCTACGACTGTGAGACACATTAGATAATTTTCAAGGAATACTGGAATTTATAAAAGGTTAATTGAGGAATTTATCAAGATTGTTTTAACCTTGACTAAACTACTCAAGAAATGAATTTAGTTTTTTAATGATTCATACAGGATAACTTTTGATAAGATAAAAACGAGATTAACCAATACCCCTATAATTTTCCCTCCAGAAAGGGAACCCCCCTTTGAGATACTATTTGATGTATCAAATAGAGATATAGGAAATGTAATTTTCTAGAGGATTGATGGAAACTCACAAATAATGGCCTATTCTTCACAAAAATTTGACACTCCTCAAATAAATTATACAAAAATAGTTAAGGATTAATTTTTGATTTTTGTTTCCCTTAATAAATTTAGACAAAATTTGTTACCAAGTAAAGTAACTATCTTTTTTTGATAACGTAGAACATAGGTACTTGATCAAGAAGGATGATACAAAGATGGGACTGGTGAGATGGATGTTTCCACTACAATAATTCAACCTGGAGATTAAGGAAAATAAAGTCTATGAGAATCTGGTTGTAGACCACATGATTAGAATACCCCACAATGTTGAGGTAAAACCACCATCTAAAACAAACTTGGATGACACATTTCCTGGTGAGTAGTTGTATGAATCCACTCAAGTTCCCTCTTTTGTCGATTTAGTGAATTTCATGGTCACATAAAAGGTATATCGTTTCCTTTACAAACAACAAGAACTTAAATTAAAATATAAATTAATATTTTATGTTTAGTATGACCCATATCCATGTAAAGTATGTAGTGATATAGTAATAAGGATATGTATCCTTGAAGAAGAGTTTATTTATGTACTTACTTTTTTCAACACACATTATTGTGGATGAAATTTTAGACCTCAACAAATAGATAGTAAAGTTTTAGAATCTAGTTTGTTTTGGCCCTCAATTTTTAAATATTCACATGTTTTTTTTAAAAAAAAATCCAAAATCACCAATTTACTGATGGGATTTACAAAAGATACGAGATTCCCCCCAAAACTCTGATTTTTTATGAAATATTTGATTCATGGGGATCATATTTCATAGGAACATTCGTTATTTCATTTATATTTTCCTATATTTTATTATCATTGGACTATGTTTCTATGTGGATTGAAGAAAAAGACACATGGGAATATGATTCCAAAACCATGATTGAATTTTTGAAGTCAAATATTTTTTTTATAGGTTTAGAGTTCCACATGAAATAATAAGAAACCAAAGAACACAATTCTGTAATGAAAATTTGGAATCTATGATGAATAAATATGGAGTAAATAAGAAAACATATATTTTCTATAATTAATCATGTTTTCTGGATTGAAATTTTGAGAAGAAATTTTCATTTTTTCTATCAGATGATTGTAAGACGTAAAATGGTATTTTCTACCAGAAGATAATCTCGGATAATTTATCTAACCACTCTATTGGCCATAAAATATGGTGTTTACCCTAGGATAAGAATTTGGTGTAATTTTGAGTCATTCAAATTTTAGTTGAATAAATAATAAATAATATTTAATAGTTAATAAATTAAATATTTATTTATTCATGCAGGTTCATTCTGTTATATATTTTTAAAGTAATGTTAGATTTATATTTTTTCTCCGTTATTTAGTCCAGAACTTAGTGTTTTTCTTAGGTGATACATAAACTCGAGTTGGGAACTGGGCAGGCACAATCCTCCTTTTCTTTTTCTTTTCCTTTTATTTTATTTTTCTTTATTTTATTTTCTTATTTTATTTTATTCATTATATTTTGGATTCTCATGCATTCCCTATGTGAATCCTCCACCATATGACCGAGAGATAGAGAGGGTGGGGGTGGGGGATAGAGAGAGATAAAGAGTGAGGGAGAGAAGGAGGTACCGTCGCAGAGCTTAGGATGCGCCAGATTGTCATAAGGCAACTGTAGACCATAAAAAATGGGTGAAGTGTCAGAGATTCCTCCCAAAGGTAGGATTTTTTTTGTTTCTCCATAAATACCCTTAATTTATTCATTTTAAAATTTTAAATCCCAATTATTTTTTCTTAGGACCCCTTGAGGTTCGATCTACTGCTTCAGGGTAAAACGAAGGTTTTGGGGAGATTCAGAGGTTTTCCATTTAAGAAAACCCATCTATATGTCATATGATTTTGGGAGATATGTTGTGTGTTCTTCTTGTTTGGGGAAGATAAATTTTTTTAAGTACATACCATGTATTGGTCATAGATTTTGTGTACAAGGACTCGGCTATGTAGCTGAGTACCCGACCCGGCTGCCCATGTAGATGTGAATATGCCATGTGGATTACACAGGCAGACCCTGTGTGGGTTTCACACCATGTATAAGTACATGTACTGTCCAAATACATGAACATGCCATGTGAAGTACATGGGAGGGTACCTTGTGTATGGTACACACCGTGTACAGGGCCACCACACCATGTACTTGGGAATTTACACGCCAGTTCTGGCAAGAGTACATTCCTAGGCGGGGATTTGAGAGTACATGTTCTGTGATCAGGGAGACATGTCGTGTACTTCCCCTTTTCAAACTTTTTTGGGTTTTTGTATCTTTTCACTCATGAGTCAGAATTGGACCCATGACTAGTCCATTCTAAGTAATTTTCCATGTATATTACGATGGTGAAACCCTTGTGGTGTTTAAAGGAATCACTGGTGGAATGTTAATAATTTTCTAAATAGAGAGGTTCTTCCTCCAGGAATCACATCCAGTGTTTCCTAAGAGTGATACCTATTCTATGATCATCCATGAACTATATCTCTTGATTGATTCTTATTTTTAAGATTTATCCGTTGTGGGATGTGACCTTATGGCCTATGGGGTTGTGCGACTAGTTGTTTCTAAGGATCCCATGTAGGATGCCTCTATATTCTTTATATACCAAGTGTCCCCTATTGGATGCCCTTTCTTACATGCTAACCAAGGAAATCCCTTGTAGGATTCCTTTACCTGTATACCATTTCGAGGATCCCAATTAGGATTACTCTTTTACATTTTTAGCTAAGGATTCCAAGTAGGACGTCTTCACTTGTGTTTATACATTGAGGATCCCAAGTAGAATGTATATTTAGTGTTTTGAATTGAGTGACCCAGTGGGTACCTCAATCTTGACCAACACCAATTTAGTGAATCAGGTTTGGGTACAGATGGTAGCAGGTGTCACCTTAGAACCCGTGATGAACTTGATATCCCATGGGTATGTGGAAGTAGTGTTGGGTTTAGGTGTTCTAAAACCCTCAAAATTTTGTTTATACTCCATTTATTTATTTCTAATGTAGTTATGATATTGAGAGGTGATTCATGGTTGGTGGATATTGAGGCTAACATGAGGTGTCTTTCTTTCTCTTTAGGATTCCTGGACATTCTTCCTGGGATCTGAATTCTGGGCCATGTTATTTTCATATGTTTATTTGTATACCTAGAGGTACTACTTGATATCAGGGTGTTGTGCCTATATATTTTATTATTATATTATTGGGATTTCCAAAGGTGATTACTGGTATCTAGATGTTGAGTATATGACTATGATATATGAGCATGGAATCCCTAGTAATAATACTCGTGGATGATTATGCTCCCCTGAGTGAAAAAAATGATTCCTCTCTCCTCGGGTTTTCATATGATGAGGATGATTCCTCTCTCCTTGATTTTTTATATAATGAGGATTATTACAGTATACTTGGATCATGGGTTAAATTTTAATGATTACACTCTCCTAAAACCAAGGTTACTGATGTATTATTATTTTCTCATTTACTTGTGGTCTATAAAGGATTATTACACTCTCCTCGACCTGTGGCATATGGAGGATGACTACACTCTCCTCCATTTTTCATATGACGATGATCTCCAAACATTCTCTTTGGGATTAGGATTATGATACCCCTTCTTATCAGGGTGGTTAAGCATGTAATTTTAAACTATAATGATCTGTTCCATCCCAATCCATTACTTTTCCATTTTTGGTTTTTAGAGGTGTTTAGAGGATGTTTTGGGAGTTTTTTGTGGAAGTTGGAGGTGCAGTAGAACTGTTGTAGGAAATACATATTGTGTAAGTGTATTAAACTATGTAAAAGTTGTTTTCACAGAATTTCTAGGTATAGTTCATGATGTGTAAGTTTTTAGGGTTTTGGCGCAACCTAGAATCCTAGGATTAGATGACGTAAAAGGGGATTACACATAGTGTAGTTCCCTGATGTTGTACAGTTTCAAAGGTTTCATCCACTTGGGTTTTCTCAAACCCTACAATATATATTGTTCTAGGTGGCTAGTGGATCCCCTTTCAGGCATTTTTAGATTCATTTCGATGGGGAATGGTTCTCGTCTTCCCATTTTTGAACTGTGGTAATTTCTCCTCTCATTCTCATTTGTTTCCTTCCATTCTTCTTTATGGTTTTTTTACAGTGGTGTTTCTTTAGTATGGGTTGTTTTTGGGTTGTGTTTTTTACCACCATTTGGTGTAGTGTATGTTGATCCATAGGTTTCTTGTGAAACGATGGTTTTTAAGTGGTATCTTCTTCGCCCTGTGGTGCACAATGAGTTGTAAAAACTTCTTTGAGGTAGAATTTTTTTCTCATTTCTCTTTCTATGTATCATGCGGGTGGGTTTTTTTGTTTACCTATGGGTTATGGTTGTTCTGGATTAATTAAAGATAAATAATTTATTGAATTAAAATTGAAGAGAAAAGGGGTTTGTTTCAAATGATTTTATATCTTTGATATTATTTGTGATATTGTGAGTTGTATGGGCTTGATACCTTACTAAAAATTGTGACCATTGGGGGATTTATATGTGATGAATATATGTTCTATGATTGCTGATTTGGTTTTTATTATTTTGATATCACCCTAAAAATGGAAATTGGTTAACCAGTTTTTTTTGGTTAATAAATTGGTTTCCCTAGGATTATGATTTGTGTGATGGAATACCTAAAATACAATTGAATGTGATGAAATCAATTTTGTAAATCTATAAAAGAATATTTATGTATTGTGATGTGTGTTTGGGGTATGTGGGGATGATGGTTTATGGTCCATGCTTTTGGGATGGTGAGGTGGTGGTTGTTTGGCCGAGCTTTTTGGGTGGTGAGGTGGTGGTTGTTTGGAAGTGAATTTGGGGTGGGAAGGTGTTTTTATTGGGGATTATAGGTTTATTGTGATATATGGATACTTTATGATATATTCCTAAGTATTTATAGAATAAATGAATGTTTAATAATGTTTGAAATGGAATGGGTTTCTTTCATTAACAAGATATAATTTTTTAATGGAAAATTAAATGATGGGTTGTGTGATTAAATGTGGTTGATGATAAATAATTAAATGAAAGTATCTTCACCACTTGAAATGATAGTTATAGATACTAATAAATGAAGTTAGATGTAACAACAAAGTGGGGAAGTCATGGGTTGGTTAGTGATTTGTTTGTAAACCCATAGGCTGGGATTGTGTGATTTTCTCTATAGATTTGTATACACTGTTTATTCTTGTGATTTCCATAACCACCCCACCCATGTTGAGGAATATGTGATGAACACCCACATCATCACGCAGGGGGTGTATTTTATAATATCCTGATGGGAGGATGGATGGTTGGAAACCCACTCTTCCCTGCTCCCTCTTCTAAGAGATGACATCCCAAAATTCCTCGGGTTGGATGTGATGAGATGTGGTATCCCAGGTGTATTCAGGATGGGTTTTGATGTGGTTTCCCATGTGTCTTTGGGATGAGTTGTGATATTATTTCCCTGGTGTCTTCAGGATGAGATGTGCTGTGTTGTGATAGCCCAGGTGTGTGTAGGAGGGATGCGATGTGTTGTGATAACCTTAGTGTGTGAGGGTGGAATGTGTTTTGATAGCACATGTGTGTGTGGGAAGGATGTGTTGTGATTTCCCAAGTGTGTACATGTGGGATGTGATTTTATATATTCAGAAGAGGTAGGAGTTCCAGGATGTTTTCTATTGGGATGAGAGAGCAGATAATCAGTGGAAAATGCTGCAGGGTACCCTATCATCGATGTGATTTACTTTATATTATATTACTTAACATGCATTATTTTGTGAGAGTTACTTGGTGAGGTTGATATGGTTAGTATGGATATTTAGATGCTTTTTGGTTCTGATATTTTCTCACAGGTGCATTAGTATGATTCTTTCACATGTGCATGAGAGACTTTGTTTTTCCTACTGAGTATACTTTTATGCTCACCCTATGTAAATAAAACTGTTTTTAGGTTTCCAGGAGGATTTCAAAGATCATTCCTGACATTACTATCTCAAATCCTTGATAGTTACTGTGTCACTACTTTAGCTTTACTTTTAGGTATTTACTTTAGAGAATTTTATCTATATCAGTTCTATTTATACATGCATGTGAGATGGTTTGGGTTTCTCTTTTATATTACATGTTGGAGTTGTTGTGGATGATTCATTATGTCTCATGGTCATATTTTATTATAAAGGGAAATGCCTCCCATATTGTGAGATTTATACACCCTTGGTGCTAGTTTCCAACCCGGGGCCTACTGGATATGGGACTCAGGGGTCATTATCTCTCTCCCCTCATTATGGTATCTTTTGAGAGAGGGGGTCATGACACACACCTATGATTGACATTCACATTTGGATATTGAGGAGTGGGCATGAAGTATCATCAGTGATCTCTCCTACAGATCTCCTAAGTGTTAGATCATTAGGGTTCATCCGAGTCGTACTGTCATGACCGCCTATGGATTGGGACCTAGGGATCAGATATTTGACTAGATTTATATGGAATGAATAGTATGGTGTCTAGATATTATTCATTTATAAGTTGTTTATATGTAATTCTCAGTATCCTTCTTTATAGTGATTGGAGGTGAGTATGGGTGAACCCAAGTGTGGGACGAGTATCCCCCTATGGTGATGTAGCTTACCCAGATAATTTTTTAGTATTACCCGAAGTTGGAATATGCCAATTGGGATTATGGACCCATATATAAACTTAATGATACAAAACATTAGTTACACGACGTCCAACTCAATACCCTTGCACATGATGTGCAAGCGATTGAGATTACAAACCCAAGGATCGACTGCTGATTGATTTTATGTTATTTCATTAACTTTACTCATGAATATTCATATTTACATATATATGTATAGGTATGGGACTATACATGTATACATATATAAATTAACCATTAGATAATATCATGATATTACCAAAATATTTTATTTCTATCAGTTTCATTATTAATTATATATATTTGTGGATTCTATGAGATCACTTAATAAACGAGTTAACAATAATGAAAGATGGAATAAAATATATCTATATTATGTATAAAATTTATCAGACATGGTTAATCACTTAAGTAAAATCCACTTAACATTAACAAGACACATGATGAGATAAAATGGGATTTTATTCATAAGGATAAAAACACCTCAACTAAAATATTATGTTAGTATATTATTTTCCTACTTATGTTATAATCAACCTCACAATTCAAAGTTATTTACTAACCCATGTTTGGGGGATTTCAATTGTTGGTGAACTTTTAGCTTTACTTTTTGGGTTTGACTTAACTTGGTTCACATCAAGGTTTGACTACCGAAGAATGACTTAGCGTACCTAAGAATCAAGGGTTGATGAAATCTTTATTTGGGATATTAGGAATGATTATTCCAATCAATGGATCAAGGAACCACAAGTTAATGAAGTTGGAAAGTTACGCCTACCTAAAACCCTTAAAATAAATTGTTATATCCAAGTTTGGGTAATTAGAAAGATATTATGAATCAATTTTAGTGAAATATATAAGCAACAAGATATTCCAAAACTAATGTTGATGGCTATTATGTTTTTACAAAATAGTGGGAGATTAATGTAATTTAATGGAATTTAATTTTTTTGATCTATTTTGGTAATTAAGGAAGTACTAATTATATTCTTTTAGTTTATAGAAATGGAAAATTAAATGACTTCAACAATATCACTGTTATCTATACTAGAGAAGGAAAACCTTATCACTGATAAGAATTTATAAGAATGGTATATGCACATATGCATTATACTATTCCATGAACATAACTTATATGTGCTAGAAACCCTACTTCCTAAGTCCCTTTCTAAGAATATAGTGAAGAATAAGTATATATCTATGTAAAACATGTGTATGATGCAATGTATATCCAATTTGCATGATATTCTCCATGTCTAGTGATCTTATAAAGAAATATGAGGATAAGGATACATAAAAAATCATTTCTCACCTTTGATATCTATATCAAGAGAAAGTGAGATCAAAGATATATGAGATCTCCAATACACTATTCATATGCAATCATGGAGAGTTAGAACCAACTAGTCCTCATGTATTCAGGATGAATGGATACATAGAATTCTTATACATCTTGGTATTTATGATCCCTGATTATTTGTGAAAAAATATCATTCTATGATCACTACCTAAATTTTTTTCTAGTTTTATTGTGAATTATAATATGAGCTATAGTGAGAAAATACTTTTGGAACATGTTACTCTTATTTTCCAAGTTGATAAAGATATGGGGATAAAAAACTTGCGATCATTATGGAAAATAAAAGATAAGGAATAAGGAAATGGGACCAAAGACTCATTCCATGTTTGAGGATACAAAAAACCATCCTTCCAAGATAAATATGATCTAGAGTTAAGGAAAGAAACATAATACCACATGTTTTTCATGTGGAAAGTAGGTACAATGGAAGAGGAATTGTACATAGCTAAAGAACCAAGGGTAAGATTCAGGTTCATTCATTATCAAATGTAATATTTCATTATGTATAAGTTAGGTATTGGATACTACATGTGGTGCTCATATTTTGATCCAAATACTGGAACCAAGTAAATTTTATAATGTTACCATATGGAAGGTGGATATACAAGAAGATAATAGAGAAAGTATGACTAATATATCCATTGGAGACTAGAATCTCAAAATTCCAATAGGACCAAATTCTGTTTAAAAGATTTTTTATTATGTTATTAGTTTTATGAAAAAAATAATCTATATTTCTTATTTAGACATGGATAGTTTTATTTTCATTTTTGAAAATAAGATATACTATTTTTATAAAGATAACACATGTTATGGTGTGACACTGTTGAATAGCGGTCATTATGTATAAAATTATTAAAACCAAATATTCAAAATTGATAACAAATAAAATATGCCATAATCATTTAAAAATCAATGTGGCATCACCATCTTGGTCACATAAATTATAATTTTTTGAAAAATCTTTACCAAGATGGTAGACCCTTTTGAGCTAAAACCACATGAAATATGTCATGATTTATTATAGGGTTAGATGGAAAAAGTTCCATTTTGGGATCAATTTGAAAGGGCTATATAGATTCTAGAATTGGAACACATTGATGTGTAGTTTCCTTTTCAAGTAGAAGCTAGTGGTGGATTCTCATACTTTATGACTTTTATCAATGACATGTGTAGGTATGGATATGTCTACTTGAAGAGGTGTAATTATGAATCCTTTGAGATGTTCAAGGATTTAAATATTAAGGTTGAGAATCGTCTTGGTAAGAAGATAAATAAACATTGATCAGATTGAGGTGGTGAATTTCTTAACCAAGAGTTTATCAATTTTCTATAGGAGTATGGGATTTTACCTCAACACTCTCCACATTATACACCATAGTGGAATTGTGTTAGAGAAAGTAGGAACTACAACTTTTTGGAAATGGTAAGGTCAATGATGAGTCAAAAAATTCTTCTTTTATCCTTTTGAAGATATTCATTACACCCAAGAACATACTTATTAAACTGAGTACCAACTAAAGCAGTAAAAAAATTCCCTTCGAGTTTTGGAGTGGAAAGAAACCCATTTGGTTACATGTTCATGCATGTAGTTGAGGGGTGTTTGTTATAGATATATCAATAAAAAACCATCACTCCAAGGAATGAAGTGTATATTTATTGGTTATCCCAAGGAAATAAGGGGATATTATCTATACAAACCTTCAGAAAAGAATGTAACCTTCATAAGATATTCCACCTTTCTTCAAAGGGAGAACATCCTCAAAGAGAATAGTGGGTGAAATATTTAATTCTATGAAGTTGATGCTCAATATACACAAGATTTAGTACATGAATAGATTACAAAGGTCCCCATGGAATAATTTGATCCTTAAACACAAATACTATGTAAGAGTACTAGAGAGGTAAGAGAATCAGAGAGAGACGGTTTTCTAGTTATCGATGACTATGACTTATTATTGGTTGAACATAATGATCCTCTATATAATAAGGAGGTAGTAGATATCTTAGAATATGCAAGATAGAAATAATAAATTAATTCTAATATGGATTCCATGTATCAAAACAAAGTTTGGTTTTTGATCGATCCACCAGTTGATGTAAATACCATTGGGTGTAAATGGGTATTCAAGAGAAAAATTAAAATGGAAGGTAAAATAAATACTTATAAGGAATGAATAGAGGATAAATTTTCTAGAAAACATCATAGAATTTACTATAATGAAATCTTTTCTCTAGTTTACATGATTAAATCAATCATAATTTGTCTTTCCATATAAGATTTTCATGACTATGGGATTTACTTTATGGATTTAAAAACCACTTTCCTTAATATTAACCTTTAGAAGGATGTGTATATGATACAACTAGAAGGGTTTTTGACTCTTGTAAATGTAAAAAAGGTATATAAGTTACAGATGTACATTTATGTATTTAAGCAATTATCTAGTTCTAGTAACATTCAGTTAGATGAAGTTATAAAATAATTTGGTTACATTAAGAACGAATGTGATCCATGTGTTTAAAAGAGATTTATAGGGAGTACATTTTCTTCATATTACTATATGTTTATTACATATTACTAATTGGAAACATGAAACCATCCTTACAAGAGGTTAATGTGTAGTTGATAAAGTTATTATCTATCAAGGACTTAGGTGAATCATCCTTCATTATAGGGATTGATATCATGTGTAACAGATCCATATTAATTTATTAGATATTTAAGTGGTTTATTATGTAACAATCCAAGAGGTGTTAGTTATAGTGTTACATGATATACATCTTTCAAGAAAATGTGTCCCTAGACACATGAGGAAAGAGAGATAATGAGTAACATTATATAAGCGTTTTGTGATAGGATCTATCATGTATTCCATTTTATGTTGTAGAATTAATGTTTCATATGCTTTGAGAATGGTAGGAATATATCAACATGAACCAGGTGAAAAAAATTGGACTACTATTACGATTATCCTTAAGTATCTAATGAAATCTAAGGACACATTCCTGGTGTATGTAGGATATGAATAGATAGTCATCAGGAGTTATATATATTCCAACATTTAGATAGACTAGAATGATATAAATTATCAGTCGTGTTATATATTTTATCATGATAGAGAAGTTGTGAGATGTAAGAGTTCAAATAATATAGTTTTTTGAGATTCTATAGTAGTGTATGAGTATACTGTGGATTTCAATGCATCTATGAACGTAGTTTGGATTAAAAACATTGTACAATATATGGTTGTGGTTCCTACTAGTTAGAAAAACATCATAGTTTATTGTGATAAAACTGTTGTGGTGGATCTTTCCAAAGAGACAAGGTCACATCAAAGGAAAAAGTACATAATTCATAAGTTTAATCCCATGAGGTATTTTTCTCAACAATGTGAAGTTAAAATGAGCATAGTTTTCATGGAGGAAAATAGGGTGGACTCATTGATAAATTTTTTATCTTAGTAGGGGCATAAATATTATGTGAGAGCTAGTGTACTGAAAGTTGTTATCATTTGGCCCTAGAGTAGGTGAGAGTTTGTTGGAGTTATCACCCTAGAACTAAATTCTAGGAACTTGATTACATGTTTTAATTATTAATGAAGTTTTTTTATAACATTAAGTTTGTTTCAATACATGAATTATTTTTTTGTGATAATATACTAAGAAAACATGTCACACTAAAAGGTCATAGTAGTTCCTCGCTATGAAGTGAACTAGGTTGTGCCACAAAAATATTATTTGATATATGTTCTATGGACATATGATATCATTTTATGGTACATAGACGATATATGATATCAGGTGTGGAGACTCATAGGAATTTTAGTAGCCCTCTCATTGTGCATGCCCTTGGTAATTTATAGTGTTACATATTATAAGAGAAAACCTTCCAATAGGAAATCCACAATATCATGTGTCATTGGATGTTTTTATCTATGGATGTGTATATTTATCCATATATTTTAATATTATCATTAATGGATATCATGAGTCATATACTTTGATATATTGATGGAAACTATTAATACATATTCTCATGATGAGGTAGGATGTGTTTGGTGCGTCAAGAGTGACATTACATTAAATGATGATGTGAGAAAGGATTTATCCCTTATGACCCTTGATGGAAGTTGAAACCTAAAGCCCTTTGATGAGAATGAAGATTCCTATATAAATCCATGTACATGGTGTTCATTGGTTGAGTTCATTTCTAAAAATTCAAATAAAGTTACATCAAGCATATAGGTTTATAGAACCAATATGAAACCTTCTTGATTTGAGATATCATGATAAAGGGATTATATTACACGTTAATAATTCATAGGAGGTTGGATATCATTATGAAATTAACTTATTTTCTCAATGAAGTTAAACCTAATTCCATGGAGAAAGGGTCCTAGAAAGTCACACACTAAGTGTATCCATAATCTCACTTAAATTCAAGTATAAATATAAATGGTTAGAATAAATAATATCTATTCAGATTTGGTTGATCACCAAGATTTAATCACAGGTTATTTGAAAGAATAAGTGAGTTAAATAATAATAAATATTTGTTTTCAAATTTTGTAAAATATTATACTTATTATATCAATGGATAATGAAGTGATATTTAATTGTTAAATAGACAATCTTTATTAAAGGATTGGTAATTATCGAGGAGGAAAGGAAGACCGAGCCTAATGATCTGATTGTAAATGATATAAATGACATTTATTTAAATATTTTTTTTTTCACATGTTAAGTGAATAATAATATTTATATTATTATTATTGGACATGAAGTCAACTAAGAATTATATAGTTGGGAAAGAGCTTGTGTACAAGTTCAAAATAGTAAAATTACCATAATAACTATCTAATTATATCACTTTAAAAGATTACACATCTTGTGCACAATGGATATATCAAGGAAATCTATAAATCCCTATAAATAGATCAAGTGATCTAGCATGCTTTCTCATTATCACCTCTCAAGTATTCAAGAAAACATTAAGAGTTCTTTCTCCATCAATAAGAATTATACTATGATCAGCGAAGAACAATGAAAGAGATCAAAAATAATAGTGCTAGAATCAAAAAATTTGATGACAAAATTCAGAGATTGGGGTGAATGTGTAGATAACTACAATAGGGATTCTTCACTTGGATCCTACAATGAAATGATGACATGACAAGATCTATTCAACTAGATCATCAATGAAAAGGGAATTACAACTTAAGTTAATTTCATATCTGCTCAAAAATAAATTATAAATTACTTGTGAGGATACTATTATTCTAGTTATGGAATTTTATATAGTAAAGTAATCTATGATTTTCATTGTTCATGACATTAATATTTATATAAATTAACAATTATTTATAAATTTAGATTAAAAATCCATGTTTTCCCTATCAAACAGGCGCTTTCCCTATGCCCAGAACCTTCAAAAGCCAAGTTTATTTCTTTAATAGCATAAATGTTAGGATTTTCATAAAAAACTCAGGATTCTAGTAGTATCCTATAGTATTAAATGGTTATTGAAGTTACACATCCCATTTTTTACTGATGATTTTTAAGATATCCTTATACCGATATTCATTATTGTTAAAATATTTTTCAATGGACTACTTTTTGCTATACACTACTGTAACAACCCGAGATTTTATGAGAATTATTCTTTTTAATTTCATTGATGTGTTGTGTTGTACACTACACCAAAATTAGCTTGCACTATACGCAACACCGTATTAGCTTGCAGTATACGCAACACTATTCTTGGCTCATGTTACACACAATTTCAAGTTCATTTTATTGAAATTATTTTACGCAACATTAAGTATAGATTTTGTTTAATGTATAAATGAAATATGTTTTGATTATGTTATACACAACACCAAACAGAGCTTTCACTACACGCATCCCTGACTTGGCTTGCATTACACACAATCATGACCTTCCTCGATAGCGTGTGTAGTATGCAATACCGAGTTTCACTAAACGATATATTATTATAATATTATTATGAACTAGATGTTATGAATAGTAATACCCACTTTTTAAAATTTTATAAATTTTATTTTTCAAAATGGACATCATTTTTGGATTCAGAATATCGAAATTAGCCTAGGGTGAATTTTTGGTATTTTTATGAAAATTTCAATTTTTGATGAATAGTGAAAACACTGGGTTACTATTTAAAAACCGACTTTTTATATAAATAATTATTTATTTTATTTAAATTTATTTTAGGTCAAAATTGATACATAATACCTATATATGTTCAATTTAATTCATTGGATTCATTTTATAATAATTTTAGACGTATAAAAATTTGATTGAACTTTTCACCGTCTTTTACCCACCTCCTAGGAGAGTTTGAAAATTTACATAAAACCTAATTTTACCGCTTCTGGGAGTGGAATTTCAAAAATCTGAGAGACACAGTTAGTATCAAGGAGTAAAATGTGGTTCAATAAGATAAAAATAATTTTTGGTTGATAGTAACTTTTTACTTTTTTTTACCACGGTTAAAAGTAAATAGGGAAATTAAGGGTAAAAATGATATTATTATTACCCTAACACATGTCCTAATTCTATTGGATAAGTGTAATTCGACCAAAAACAACATTAGTAATAAAATATTACCCTTTAGGTCCACTTGGATTAGATTAGGACATTTATTATTATTTTATTTAAAGAAGAATTAAAATAGTTAAAATCGATGTTTAATAACTAAAATTTTTTAATATAGGGTTATACATAAGATAAATTTGACTATAAATATTAATTAGAAATCTAAAAATATTTTCTACATAATGGTATTTTATTTATAAATTTTAGATATTAAATAATTTAATTTATTTATGACACAATGATGATGCAGTAATTACCTTATTAATGAAATATTAACATAATTGATTTTATAAATACCCAAATAAATGTAATTTTAGACTTTTTATGAATTCCACTAATTTTATAGGTTAATATGACATGTTAGTATTTATTTAATTAACTTTTTTTGAACTAATCATGCTGTTATAATTTTCACAAAAATCAAGTACCAAATAGTGTCAAAATTGTCATATAATAGTTTTTAAAACAAATATTATATTATTAATTGTTATTTTATTCTTAAAAATCTAATGTTAGGCCAAATTAATTATATAAGGATATATATATTAATAATTAACCACTTGGGGTTCTTTTGGTTTGTTATAGTAAGTTTATTAACCATATAGTGTAAGAAAACAAAAAGACACAGTAAAAGTTAAATTATTTAACTTAGAGTTAAATCTAAATGATAAGGATAAAATAGTAACATAAACTTGTCTAAAACCTATTGGTTGAGAGGATTTCGATCCATCCCCACTTTAGCTTCTAAATAAATCAATTTGGAGCTATTATAAACCGAATATGACTTTATTATAAAATAATATTTTAAGTTTTTCCAAAGGTGCCCCTCTCCTCCCTTATAAAAGGGCACCCCTTTCCTCTTCTCTTCACACCCTTTTGAGCCTTGAAGCTCGTCCAAAACCTTCCAATTCCTCTTATCAACCTCTATAGTTACATCATAGAGGTTCTGGTCTTCTCAAAAGACCAACTCTAGTGCCCTAAGAAGAATTTTAAAGGAGGTGCGTCGTGGAAGAGGTAATCTCTTCTACCGACTCTTTCAAGTTTCTTTCTTCTTCTACTTCCTCTTCTTTAGTTGTTTCATTATAAAGTAATAAAATCAGTATTAATTATATTCTGATATGTTATTATAAATATGAAACAACCCTATTTCACCTTCTATCCATCCTACAACAAATGAAATCACCGCGCGTGCGTACGTACGGAATACCGTCTCCACGCCGTGGTGTAATCTGTTTTTCCACCACCACCATACTTGGATGGGTATAATGGTGTAAAAAATAACTATATATGATTATTATAACATCATACTTATTCTAAGATATTATATCATCCACTCCATTTCAATTCAATAATTATGGGAATGATATCATCGCTCGTGCGTACGTACGGATTACTGTCTCCACGACGCGATGAGATTCATTTTCCTTGTTAACAATTCAAGAATGATTATAAAGAATATATAATAAGTAATCATGAAATATATGACATAATAATTATACTGTATTTATTTATATATATATATGTATGTCATCTACTTAATTCCATTTAATTCAATAAGGAAATGAAAAACAACGTTCATGCGTACATACGGCCTACCGTCTCCATGAATGGTGTATTTCATTTCATTTATCTATCTATTATATATATATATATACTGAATATATATGATATATAAATCATGATTTAAATTCTGGAATTAATTAAATCATGATATAATTAATAATAATATTAAGAATAATAAGTCCAAACACGTACGATAAATAAAAAGATTTTACCCAAAATGCCGCTTTAACATGGAATTTACAAAAGAACGGGTAATATAAAGTCATAAGTGAACCATATATGATATTATAACAATTAATATGATTCTGTAATAAGTCAAAGACATTATTTAAATCATTATATAGGAGGTTCGGATATGTACGAAGCATATCAGACCTAAGGTAAGGGATAATTATTCCAATCTCATTCTTATCCGAGATTGTTGATTCGTAAGTATTTACTGGGGTTATATTTATCATCCATGTCCATGTTTTCTCAAAATGTTTTCATAAAATGTTTACTATTCTTACATATATGTTTAAAGTCATTTTTACCCCTTTTTTACTTTTACTATGATGAATGGAAGGAATCTTTCTTTTGTTTACCATACAATGTACTTTTTGACTTTTCCGAAAAAAGTACGAGGAGAACATGAATTGATTTTTAAAGTTTTCATAACGCCTTATTTTCATAAAGCTTACTCAACAAGATTTCATGACCATTTTCAAAAAAATACTTTTCTTTTAAAATTACATGGAATTTTGTGAAAAGAAAATGATTTTGAAGAAGAAATGATATTTTTCTCAAGAATTCATTTCAAGTGTTTTATCAAAACCATTTTCCATATAAGATGGCATTATTTCATATGTGTATGTTTCAAGTATAATTTCTCTATGATTTACATGGTTTCACTTTTCTTATGATGAAATGATATCCTTCTATTTTATATGTATTATGTTATGATGAGATGATTTTTATGGAACCCATTTTATTCTTTGGGTTATGATGAATGATTTATGTTTATGTTGGGCACACGTAAGAATGATTTCATTATGAGATGGGAGGGACCTATATCTCCCTCAAATGAATTGGGTAAAGATTTATATCTCATGAGATAGACATGGCTGGAATGGTAAGTTAATCCGGTTCAGTGTTATAGGACTGAAATGAGGAGTGAAATCGATTCAGAAAGGGACTTTGTCCACTAAGATGGTCTTGGCAGCGATGCCTTGGCTACTATGGAAATCATATCATGTGCTTAATGTTTTTCCACAATTACAAGTTTTATTTTTAAGCTATTTTATCATGATTGATGTTCCATTATGATCTATTCCTTACGTACTGCCATGTTTTATGTCATTGCTCAAGATTTCGATGTTTAAACATTATGTTCATGTTTTTATGTTCAAATGTATATGGTTTGTTTTATTTTCTCCATGCTTAACCTTACTGAGCATTTGAGATCACCCTTTCTATGTTTTCTTTTCCCCAGGATATAAATAAAGGTTTTAGGTAAGAAAACAAAAGGGTAAGATCTTTATGGGAGATGTTGAAGATCTTTCACCATGATTTAAATATTATGTTCCGAGTTTCCAAAGACACTAAACTATTACAGTCCTTCGGTGTTTGTTTTTATTATATATTAATTATTCTGCAAAATTAATGTAATTTCCATGTACGTCAAGCTTTGGGTCTCTACAGTTGGTATCAGAGGTTCGGTTTAGTCAACCTTTGGAAACTAGGATGCAAGAACTTTAGTGAGATCCCTAGAGATATTTCTAAGGTATGACTAGGGATGTCCCTAAGGTTAAGTATAAATATAGGTTATAGTCCTATAATTACAGTAAAGATATTAAAATTAAACCTAAGATGTTAGATATTGAAGTTACTCCCCCTTGATTATGATTTTGTCCTCTCACACTATTCTTTTTGGGTTTTAGAAAATGGATGGAAATATGAAGATTCACGACAATGGAGGATATGATGGACGATGGAATGATATTCTTCATGAGAAACAAATGAAATTGGATATGGAAGTCCACATATCGTTATTATGCCTAATCAGAAATCTCATAATATAATCAATAATCTCAAATTTGGTAAGTTTCCCGACTTAGCTAATAAGAGAAAGATGGAGTTTCGTGATGATCATAGAGGAAAGAAAGTTCAATTTCCCTCATGTAAATAATGTGGGAAGAGGCATCAGGGAGAATGTTTCAAAGGAACTAGAAGATGATTTGGGTGTGGAAAAGAAGGACACAAATCTAGTAATTGTAAAGGAAAAGGTTCAGTTAACACCATGGACAAGGATAATGGTATTGCTAAGACATCAACAACGGTTAAGTGTTTTAAATGTGGAACATATGGGCATTATGAAAACCAATGCCCTAAGGGAAAATATCTTGAAGAGAATCAGCATGGTCATATGGGTAGTATTTATGTGGATGATGATGAGGAGACTACAAATGATATATGAGATGAAAGAAGTGTTGAAGTTTGGTCAATGGTTTAAGAAGGTAGTGGAATGATTACATGGTTATCAAGAGTAATGTTGTATAAGTAATCCCATGGTACTATGGAATAATGAGACATCTAAGGATTGTTACACTATTGTTTTTCCTTATGTTTTTGAAAGTATATGTTAAATGGTACAGGTAACCGTGAAATGTTATTCAGATATTTTTGGAAAGCACCTAATATGCAAATAAAGAAGGGATAAGGAGATAATGAAATGTTTGATAGTATTAATGAGCTCATGACTGATATAAGGACAAAGTGATATAATGGTTTGAGTATATAGAATTTTTGGGATTTTGGTATGTGGAAAAAGTTACCTTTTGATAGTATTCATGTTTTAACTATGGTTCTATGATAATTTATGTTTAAAGAGAATACATGATTAAGGTATTCACATGTTTGGAATGCGATCAACAAGATATATCTTATGATATATGGGGGATAAATGTTGGTATTCACTTGCTTATTATGCGAACTTTGCAGTAATCATTATCTTTATACTATAAGCTTGGACCGAAGTATTTTGAATAAGCCTAAATATTTGAATGAATTAAGTTAGACATAAGATAGTATTGTTTAAAGATAGAACTTTTTTTCGATATAATTTCTACAATGTTATAATAATGTAGTTTTAGAAAAAGGGACAACCTGCAGGACGAGAGAAAACTCGTCACGTAGGACAAGGCTATGGGAATCGAACCCACAACCGAAGTGCGATAGGAATTTATTTCCTACCACTGGCCTACAGGAAGTCCCTAGTTAGAAGAAAATAGTTTTATTAAGCAGTATTATAGATGAATTATAAGTCCATTTTTGGAATCATATATGATTAACCTCATTATAGATGGACTTATGTATATTTGATAACTTTTTCTAACCTTTTGTTTGAGACATATGGAATGACCCATCATTCTATCACATGATATGCTAACACTTCACGAATGAAAAATTAAACTTCATTTCTTTAAGTGATGAAGTGGAAATTATTCAAGGCACGAACAACGATGAGATTATACCAAAATAAAGTAAGTATTTCTTCTAATTCAAATTCTTCAACTTTAGGGAAATCATCTTGAAAACCAAAAATGTTGTCCTAGTGCCCTTATATGTGATGAATCAGATGGTACCTTAGATCATTACAAATTTATGGCTTTGTGATTGTTGGATTTTTCATAGCCATGTCCTCTACCACTCTTCATCAGATTATGATGGTTAGATTTTTCTTCCATATCCATATTTTCACCTATGTTCTCCTATGTGGAAACCCAGTGATTAGTTAATTTGGGAAACCGTTACGTTTCATAATTTAGTTTTTAAAGTTCAGTTTTGGTATTCCTTTTTACAATGTGGGTTTCTATGAAAGAAACTTTCAAGTAGTAAACCATTTATAACCCGGATGAATTTCGAGGGCGAAATTCATTTTAAGGGGGGTAGAATGTAATAACCCAAGATTTTATGAGAATTATTCTTTTTAATTTCATTGATGTATTGTGTTGTACGCTACACCAAGATTAGCTTGCGCTATACGCAACAATGTATTAGCTTGCAGTATACGCAACACTAATCTTGGCTCGTGTTACACACAATTTCAAGTTCGTTTTGTGGAAATTATTTTACACAACATTAAGTATAGATTTTGTTTAATGTATAAATGAAATATGTTTTGATTATGTTATATGCAACACCAAATGGAGCTTTCACTACACGCATCCATGACTTGGCTTGCATTACACGCAATCAAGACCTTCCTCGATAGCATGTGTAGTACGCAATACTTAGTTTCACTAAACGATATATTATTATAATATTATTATGAACTAGCTGTTATGAATAGTAATACCCACTTTTTGAAATTTTATAAATTTTATTTTTCAAAATGGACATCATTTTTGGATTTGGAATATCGAAATTAGCCTAGGGTGAATTTTTGGTATTTTTCTAAAAACTTTCAATTTTTGATGAATAGTGAAAACACTGGGTTACTATTTAAAAACCGACTTTTTATATAAATAATTATTTATTTTATTTAAATTTATTTTAGGTCAAAATTGATACATAATACCTATATATGTACAATTTAATTCATTGGAGTCATTTTATAATAATTTTAGATATATAAAAATTTTATTGAACTTTTCACCGTCTTTTAACCACCTTCTAGGAGAGTTTGAAAATTTACATAAAACTTAATTTTACCGCTTCTGTGAGTGGAATTTTGAAAATCCAAGAGACACGGTTAATATCAAAGAGTAAAATGTGGTTTAATAAGATAAAAATATTTTTTAGTGAATAATAACTTTTTACTTTTTTTTACCACGGTTAAAAGTAAATAGGGTAATTAAGGGTAAAAATGATATTATTATTACCCTAACACATGTCCTAATTATATTGGATAAGTATAATTAGACCAAAAACAAAATTAGGAATAAAAAATTACCCTTTAGGTCCACTTGGATTAGATTGGGACATTTATTATTATTTTATTTAAAGAAGAATTAAAATAGTTAAAATCGAAGTTTAATAACTAAAAAATTTTTAATATAGGGTTATACGTAAGATAAATTCGATTATAAATATTAATTATAAATCTAAAAATATTTCCTACATAATGGTATTTTATTTATAAATTTTAGACATTAAATAATTTAATTTATTTATGACACAATGATGATGCAGTAATTACCATATTAATGAAATATTAACATAATTGATTTTATAAATACCCAAATAAATGTAATTTTAGACTTTTTATTAATTACAATAATTTTATAGGTTAATATGTCATGTTAGTATTTATTTAATTAACTTTTTTCGAACTAATCATGCTGTTATGTTTTTCACAAAAATCAAGTACCAAATAGTGTCAAAATTGACATAAAATAGTTTGTAAAAAATATATTATATTATTAATTGTTATTTTATTCCTAAAAATATAAGGTTCAGCCAAATGACTTATATAAGGATATATATATTAATAATTAACCACTTGGGGTTCTTTTGGATTGTTATAGTAAGTTTATTAACCATATAGTGTAAGAAAACCAAAAGACACGGTAAAAGTTAAATTATTTAATTTAGAGTTAAATCTAAATGATAAGGATAAAATAGTAACCTAAACTTGTATAAAACCTATTGGTTGAGAGGATTTCTACCCAACCCCACTTTATCTTCGAAATAAATCAATTTGGAGCTATTATAAACCTAATATGACTTTATTATAAAATAATATTTTAAGTTTTTCCAAAGGTGCCCCTCTCCTCCCTTATAAAAAGGGCACCCCTTTCCTCTTCTCTTCACACCCTTTTGAGCCTTGAATCTCGGCCAAACCCTGACAATTACTCTTCTAAACCTCTATAGTTACATCATAGAGGTTCTGGTATTCTCAAAAGACCAACTCTAGTGCCCTAAGAAGAAGTTTAAAGGAGGTGCATCGGGGAAGAGGTAATCTCTTCTACCGACTCTTTCAAGTTTCTTTCTTCTTCTACTTACTCTTCTTTAGTTGTTTCATTATAAAGTAATAAAATAAGTATTACTTATATACTGATATGTTATTATAAATATGAAACAACCCTATTTCACCTTCTATCCATCCTACAGAAAACAAAATCACCGCGCGTGCGTACGTACGGAATGTCGTCTCCACACCGTGGTGTAATTTTTTTTCCACCACCACCTTACTTGGATGGGTATAATGGTATAAAAAATAACTATATATGATTATTATAACATTATAATGATTCTGAGATATTATATCATCAACTCCAATTTAATTCAATAATTATGGGAACGATATCATCGGTCGTGCGTACGTACGGATTACCGTCTCCACGACACGATGAGATTCATTTTCCTTGTTAACAATTCAAGAATGATTATAAAGAATATATAATAAGTAATAATGAAATATATGACATAATAATTCTACTGGATTTATGTATATATATTTGTATGTCATCTACTTAATTCCATTTAATTCAATAAGGAAACGAAAAACAACTTTCATGCGTACGTACGACCTACCGTCTCCATGAACGGTGTATTTCATTTCATTTTTCTATATATATTATATATATATACTGAATATATATGATATATAAATAATGATTTACATTCTGGAAGTAATTAAGTCATGATATAAGTAATAATAATATCAAGAAAAACAAGTCCAAACATGTATGATAAATAAAACGATTTTACCCAAAATGCTGCTTTAATGTAACACCTCAAGATTTCATAGTGTGTTATTTCTTCAAAATAATTCAATAAATTGCACTACACGCAACACCGAGTTCAATCACACCATGACTTACAAAAAAAAATCCATTCAAAAGAGGTTATGAATAGTATTATCTAAATTTTAAACTTTATATAATCCTTATAATTTTAGAATCCATATTATGAGTTTCTTAGATATGATGCAAGAACAAATTCATTTTCAGTATTGCACTTTTATCAACTTTTAATAGTGAACCCTTTTTAAATACAATATTTTAAACTTTCTGACTAAATGGGGACATCAAAAATTTAAAATGAAACATCCCAAGCTTCCACGGTACGCTTTCTTTGAATAATACAGTAGCGTGTGTTGTACGCAACCTTGAGTTTTAACACACACCACAACCAATCAAACAAGCTGTTATGAATAGTAATACCTAATTTTCGAAATTATATATATTTTATATTTTAAAATGGACTTCATTTTTGGATTCGGAATATCTAATTTAGCCTAAGGTAAAATTTTGGTACTTTTCGGATAACTTTCATATTTTGATGAATAGTGAAAATTACTAAATTTTAATTAAAAACAACTTTTTTAATCAAAATAATTAATAGTGATAAATTATGAATTTTAGTTGTTTTAAAGTATATTTATAATATATTTTTACCATTTAATATAATATTGTTCATTGTACATAATTTTACAATTAAACCGAACATAAACAAGTGTCAATCTTTTGATAGTTATTATCTCTTAAAAACACGCTTTTTGTTTTGACAGCGGGAATTAATTTTAAATTAATTTCTGCCACTTCTGTGTTTTGAATTTAGGAAAATGGATTCCATATTTGGAATCAGGATGTTCAAATTGTGTAAATAGGTAACTTTTATTTTTATACATTTTGAATAATTACTGTGGTAAATATTTTATTTACCATGGTTAAGGGTAAATCTGGTAAATAAGGGTTAAAAAATAATATTATAATAATACTAAATTACCCTAAAATGTGTCTTAGCCTTATTTTTTGATACATGTTCGACCATAGACATCTTTGGGTCGATTTGGGGACCCCATGGTGCCACTTGTAGGTGATAATGAAACTTTATTTTAATTAAGTTAAAATGAATACAAAAATGACACAAGCATATATCTTTTAGCACAACAATTGTTACATAGGGTTATATATGTTAGATTTTAGATTATAAATATTCATTAGAAAGATAAAAATATTTCCTACATAATGATATTTTATTTATAATTTTTAGACATTAAATAATTTATTTTATTTATGACACAATGATGATGCAGTAATTACTATAATAGTGAAAAATTAAAATAATTGATATTATAAATACCCAAATAAATATAATATGAAACTTTTAATGAATTAAACTAATTTTATAGGATAATATGATATATTAGGATTGATGTAATTGACTTTTTTAGAAGTAATCAATCTGTTATTAGTTTCACAAAAATCAACTATTGAATAGTGTCAAAATTGACATAAAAGAGTTCTTAAAACAAATATTATATTATTAATTGATATTAAATTCCTAAAAATCTAAGGTTCGGCCAAAAGACTTATATACTGATAGGTTCATCATTAATGGACCACTTGGGGGTCTCTTGGATGTATATAGTAAGTTTATTAACCATATTATATAAAAATACAAAGAGACATTGTAAAAGTGAAACTAATTAACTTAGAGTTAATACTTAAAGATAAGGTTAATATAAGTACCCAAACCTATCTAAATTCTATTGGTTGAGTTGTTTTCGACCCATACCCACCTTAACCTTTGAATAGTCAACTTTGGAGCCATTAGAAACCGAATATGAATTTATTATAAACTAATATTTCTAGCTTTTCCAAAGGTGCCCCTCACCCCTCTTATAAAAGGGCACTCCTCCTTTTTTTTCACACCTTCAAAGCCTTTTGGTTCGGCCAAACTCTTCCAAAATACTCTCCCAACTTCCCTCACTACAACCTAAGGGCCTTAGTTTGATCAGAAAGCCAACCTAAGGATCCCTTTTGATCAAATCAAAAGGAAGAACCCGAAGAAGAGGTAATGATTTCACCACCCTTCTCCAAGTTCATTTCTTCTTCCACTTCTTCTTCCTTTGTTGTTAACATTCTAAAATAATAACTTCAGTATCATATATATACTATGATGTTATTTTAAATATGGTACAACCATATTAAGTATTCTATCCACCCTTTGAATAACATGTCACCATACGTGCGTACGTACGTCTTACCGTCTCCACGTCGTGGTGTAATTGTTATTTAATATATTATTATTTGGATGGGTATAATAATGATATGTAACTCATATAAATAATAAATAAAACATGATAATGATTCTGTATATATGATATAACAACCATTTATATATTATTTTAATATCAAAAGAATGATATTGTCGCCCGTGAGTACGTACGGACTACCGTCTCCACGAACGCGATGAGATCCATCTCCATCGTATCCATTCAAGTATAATTATCATTTAATGATTTAAAAATGATTTTAAGGACTTGATATCATTCTGGATATGAATAATATACAACCTATCCTTTAAAAAAATGTCTTACGTGACAAAACATATAAAAGAAAACAAGTAAGTTAACACCCGAAACAACGATAATACTAAGATATTATTATAAATCGATATTAAAAGATCATATATGATATCATATTAATGTATATGATTCTTGTATAATTTAGTAACAATTATTTCACCATTATACAGGAGGTTAACCTACCCTAACCAAGGAAAAGTACAAGGTAAGGGTTTACTTTACAACCTCTTCATTATCCAAGGTTGTTTATACGTAATAATCTACTCGGTTCTCTTTATCATCCACATCCATGTTTCTTAAAAATGTATTTCAAAACATTTTTACTATTTACTAGAATATGAGTTAAAGTCATTTATACCCTTTTTGACTTTTATAAGTGGTTTATAAAGGAATCTTTCGGTCGTTTTCAAAACAAGGTCCTTTTTAACCTTTTCGACAGAATTAAGGTAAGAATGTTTTTTTTAACTTATACGGCGGGTGCGGCTATTTTCCGCCATTATAAAATCTTCAAAGCTTCCCTTACAAGCTTATAAGAATATTTTCAAAGAAATTGTTTTATTTTATATGGATCTTAAATGATTTCAAAATAAAAGGAGATATTTCTTTTAAAAGAATTTTGATTTCATCTATGTCAACATCCTTTGATGGATTTTAAGATTATTTGAAGTTGATTTATTATGATACAAAACTTCTATATTGTGTTGAAGGTTTTGTGATATGTTTTACTGTGGATGTGCTATTTTATACCATTCATAGTTTATGGTGAAAGTATTGAAATTTCGTATGCTAGTTTTAATACGAATGTTTATGTTATGTTTAAACCTTTTCATATGGGAATGCATTGGACTTAGTAAGTGACGGGTGGAGCCCACTATAGCTCCTCGATGCATCGGTAGGTCTCATGAGACAAACTAGTGTCTTGGAAAAAGGCCTTGACAAAATATTATTTGTAGTCTTGGAACGAGGCCTTGGCTATGTGGTTATGATAGTCTGGCATTATGCATTCCAACATTATGAAAGTGGTTATTGATTTTTGCATGTGATTATTCGATTAATAGAATATCCATGTGAATAAGTAAATGGAATTATTTCATTTTATTTATGCCATACCATGTTGAAAGTTCATGTTTGAAAGGCTTTTGTTTTAGTTATACATTGCCTCAAATGTTTATTCTTATTTATGAAAGTTTCCGCTATATTGTTATCCTTACTGAGCATTTGAGCTCACCCCTTTTCTATGTTTTATTTTTCCCAGGAAGTGAAGAAGTAAATTATGAATGACCTGCAGGGATATTATGTGGGGATACGAGTGTGGTTTATGGAGACATTATGTTGTTGTAGTAGTTTTTCATTTTATTATATAATGTAAAACTTATGAATATATCTAGTGTTTCCAAGGCTACTAAACCAATCGGTCTTTCAAGATTTGATCTTTCTTGTGATCATGCCAATGTTATGTAATAATGCACCGACTCTGGGTAACTAGGGTCGGGGCGTTACAGTTGGTATCATAGGAAGTTTAGTACAAACCTTGGAAGCTAGATTTAGATAAACTCTGATTAGAGCACGTAGACCTAAGATGAACTTTGAGGATTAGTATAGAAGAACTTCCTAGAATTTTGGTATTGTAGAGATTTTGTGAGTTTTCCGAGCAATACATCCCTGTCTGGATACGAGCAGGTAGAGGCGGCTCTGGCACAGATGTACCTAGGGGTAAAACCCTAAAACACCGCTTTGAGCTAGACTCGAACGGGAACTGGTGCATGACAACGGGCCTTGCTGCACTCTTGGTTACGACACTCCCGGGGGATATGCTTAGGATAACTCTCATTTTCTTTACAAATCATTATGAGGGGTTTATGAGTATATAATTCCTCAGAGAAAACATTTTTATGATTATGGATTATATCCATAAATAGTTCAATTTATGTTAAGTGTTTTATAAGTATGGGATTATGTATTTTGATTCATAAACTGATCTAGTGTATGCCATTGTTTAGAAATGGCGCCCAGTAGAAGGAATGAGAACTCCAGAAATGCACATGATCCAAAGAGAAGGAAGGATCATATCTTTCATGGTCTTAAGCTAGAATTTATAAGAGAAATAGTCTCCCATGTATTATCATCATATGAAGAAATAATATCATGTGTTGATAAGATAAGTAAAGAGTTTACTGAGTCCTATGGCTTTGAAGGGAAGCAAGAGAAGAAAAGGATGGAAGAGAGAAAGATGGATAAAGGGAAGAGGGAAAAGAAGAATTTTCCCATATGTGGTAACTGTGGAAAGAAACACCCTGGAACTTGCCTGAAAGGAATGAGAGTTTGTTATAAGTGTGGAGGAAAAGGGTACAAAGTACGTGACTGTAAGGGTAAGAAAATGGTTTTAAATGTACAATGCTTCATTTGCAAGGAGTTTAGACACTACGCAAACCTATGTCCCAGTCATCAGACTAAGCCGAAAATGATGTTATTGGATAATAATCAAGTTATGATACTACCACAGATGAAGAGGAATGATTAGAGTTCTTATGTGTATTATGTCAATTGAGTGTTGTATCAATAATGTACTTGTTATAATAATTATGGAGTATATAAGGATTGTACTGCAGTACTATTTCATTAAGGACTTGAGATTGTGTGGAACAAAGAAAAGTGACTCAATAGAAGGTTAATTTTTTGGAAAATATATGTTTGAGAGAAAGATAAACCATAATATGGTTCTGATACCGAGGTAGTGATTTTAGAATAATACATGATTGATTTGGATAAATTATATTGGATATTCTTGACTAACTTGAAGCTGATTAATGATTTGTCTATTCCATCATTGTTGGGGTTTAAAACATTTTTGGATTGACGAAGTATATCCAGCATTCTATATGGAATAAGGGAGCATGAATGTAATCAATAAAGAGTATGGTAATACATGATGAAGGTATTCATATGCTATTACGGGGTAAAAAGGATCTATATTATGTTTACCTTCCTTATACATGTTGTACTGTGAGTTTGGACATAAGTATTTTGGATAGTTCTAGTTTGGATTATTTTGGATTGCCATAAAAGGACAACCCGGAGGTCGGGCGGTAACCCGTCGCGTCCGGCAAGGCTGCGATACTTGAACCCGCAACTGAAGGGCGACAAGGGTGTATCACCTACCACTGGCCCACGAGATGTCCTGGATTAAATAATGTAGTTTTTATTAAAAGATCTTGTAGATTAATTATAAATTCGTTTATTTTGGAACCCTATACGAATAGTGTAAATAGAATTTTTTTACATTCTATTATCTTTTAGAGTGAAAGATGAGTTTGTGGTAGAAATTTATTAATGGATACAACTCTAATTATAAAGTAAGTATATCTCCTTATGATCTTAACCAATATCATAAATAAATTCCTCAACATTAAGAAAAGAAACTTAGAACAAAAATGATTTCCTGGATGGTACCTTAAATCATCACTAATTTATGGCTTTGGGATTGTTGGCCTTTTCATAGCCATGTTCTCTACCACTCTCCATCAGATAATTGATGGTTAGATTTTTCTTCCATATCCATATTTTCCTACATGGAACCCTAGTATGTGTTATTTTCGGTAATCTTCATACTTTCGACTCTTTATTTTAAATAGAGGCCTCATTAATTCATTTTTCGATGTGGGATTTCAACTAAGATATTTTGAAACGTCAAAAATGTGTTATCCTAATACCCTATGTTTTGTTGAACCGATGGTATTTCAAATCATCATAGATTGATGAATTTAAGGACCTAAATTTTATACTTGTTTGTGATTGATGACCTCAATCACTACCTATAAATATTTACGGTTTTCCTCCAATTATATGTCTCTAATTGCCACCAATGTTCTCTTAATCGAGATCATAATTTGGTGGTGACCCTTTCATTTCTCTTTTCCTCATATTAAGACTAAATTTTAGTAACCCAATTTCCGATGTGGGTTTTCCCACAAATATATTTTCTATTTTCAACCTTTTATTTTCGAAGAACAATTTCAAATTGCGAGGACGCAATTTATTGAAGGAGGGGAGAATGTAACACCCCAAGATTTCATAGTGTGTTATTTCTTCAAAATAATTCAATAACTTGCACTACACGCAACACCGAGTTCAATCACACCATGACTTACAAAAAAAAATCCATTCAAAAGAGGTTATGAATAGTATTATCTAAATTTTAAACATTATATAATCCTTATAATTTTAGAATCCATATTATGAGTTTCTTAGATATGATGCAAGAACAAATTCATTTTCAGTATTGCACTTTTATCAACTTTTAATAGTGAACCCTTTTTAAATACAATATTTTAAACTTTTTGACTAAATGGGGACATCAAAAATTTAAAATGAAACATCCCAAGCTTCCACGGTACGCTTTCTTTGAATAATACAGTAGCGTGTGTTGTACGCAACCTTGAGTTTTAACACACACCACAACCAATCAAACTAGCCGTTATGAATAGTAATACCTAATTTTAGAAATTATATATATTTTATATTTTAAAATGGACTTCATTTTTGGATTTGGAATATCTAATTTAGCCTAAGGTGAAATTTTGGTACTTTTCGGATAACTTTCATATTTTGATGAATAGTGAAAATTACTAAATTTTAATTAAAAACAACTTTTTTAATCAAAATAATTAATAGTGATAAATTATGAATTTTAGTAGTTTTAAAGTATATTTATAATATATTTTTACCATTTAATATAATGTTGGTCATTGGACATAATTTTACAATTAAACCGAACATAAACAAGTGTCAATCTTTTGATAGTTATTATCTTTTAAAAACACGCTTTTTGTTTTGACAGCGGGAATTAATTTTAAATTAATTTCTGCCACTTCTGTGTTTTGAATTTAGGAAAATGGATTCCATATTTGGAATCAGGATTTTCAAATTGTGTAAATAGGTAACTTTTATTTTTAGACATTTTGAATAATTACTGTGGTAAATATTTTATTTACCATGGTTAAGGGTAAATCTGGTAAATAAGGGTTAAAAAATAATATTATAATAATACTAAATTACCCTAAAACGTGTCCTAGCCTTATTGGTTGATACATGTTCGACCATAGGAATATTTGGGTCGATTTGGGGACCCCATGGTGCCACTTGTAGGTGATAATGACACTTTATTTTAATTAAGTTAAAATGAATACAAAAATGACACAAGCATATATCTTTTAGAACAACAATTGTTACATAGGGTTATATATGTTGGATTTTAGATTATAAATATTCATTAGAAAGATAAAAATATTTCCTACATAATTATATTTTATTTATAATTTTTAGACATTAAATAATTTATTTTATTTATGACACAATGATGATGCAGTAATTACTATAATAGTGAAAAATTAAAATAATTGATATTATAAATACCCAAATAAATATAATATGAAACTTTTAATAAATTAAACTAATTTTATAGGATAATATGATATATTAGGATTGATTTAATTTAATTTTTTAGAAGTAATCAATCTGTTATTAGTTTCACAAAAATCAACTATTGAATAGTGTCAAAATTGACATAAAAGAGTTCTTAAAACAAATATTATATTATTAATTGATATTAAATTCCTAAAAATCTAAGGTTCGGCCAAAAGACTTATATCATGATAGGTTCATCATTAATGGACCACTTGGGGGTCTCTTGGATGTATATAGTAAGTTTATTAACCATATTATATAAAAATAAAAAGAGACATTGTAAAAGTGAAACTAATTAACTTAGAGTTAATACTTAAAGATAAGGTTAATATAAGTACCCAAACCTGTCTAAATTCTATTGGTTGAGTTGTTTTCGACCCATCCCCACCTTAACCTTTGAATAGTCAACTTTGGAGCCATTAGAAACTGAATATGAATTTATTATAAACTAATATTTCTAGATTTTCCAAAGGTGCCCCTCACCCCTCTTATAAAAGGGCACTCCTCCTTCTTTTTTTTTCACACCTTCAAAGCCTTTTGGTTCGGCAAAACTCTGCCCAAATACTCTCCCAACTTCCCTCACTACAACCTAAGGGCCTTAGTTTGATCATAAAGCCGACCTAAGGAGCCCTTTTTATCAAATCAAAAGGAAGAACCCGAAGAAGAGGTAATGATTTCACCACCCTTCTCCAAGTTCATTTCTTCTTCCACTTCTTCTTCCTTTGTTGTTACCATTCTAAAATAATAACTTCAGTATCATATATATACTGTGATGTTATTATAAATATGGTACAACCATATTAAGTATTCTATCCACCCTTTGAATAACATGTCACCATACGTGCGTACGTACGGCTTACCGTCTCCACGTCGTGGTGTAATTGTTATTCAATATATTATTATTTGGATGGGTATAATAATGATATGTAACTCATATAAATAATAAATAAAACATGATAATGATTCTGTATATATGATATAACAACCATTTATATATTATTTTAATATCAAAATAATGATATTGTCGCTCGTGCGTACGTACGGACTACCGTCTCCACGAACGCGATGAGATTCATTCTCCATCGTATCCATTCAAGTATAATTATCATTTGATGATTTAAAAATGATGTTAAGGACTTGATATCATTCTGTATATGAATAATATAAACTTATCCTTTACAAAAATGTCTTACGTGACAAAAAATATAAAATAAAACAAGTAAGTTAACACCCGAAACAACGATAATACTAAGATATTATTATAAATCGATATTAAAAGATCATATATGATATCATATTAATGTATATGATTCTTGTATAATTTAGTAACAATTATTTCACCATTATACAGGAGTTTAACCTACCCCAACCAAGGAAAAGTACAAGGTAAGGGTTTACTTTACAACCTCTTCATTATCCAAGGTTGTTTATACGTAATAATCTACTGGGTTCTCTTTATCATCCACATCCATGTTTCTTAAAAATGTATTTCAAAACATTTTTACTATTTACTAGAATATGAGTTAAAGTCATTTATACCCTTTTTTACTTTTATAAGTGGTTTATAAAGGAATCTTTCGGTCGTTTTCAAAACAAGGTCCTTTTTAACCTTTTCGACAGAATTAAGGTAAGAATGTTTTTTTTAACTTATACGGCGGGTGCGGCTATTTTCCGCCGTTATAAAATCTTCAAAGCTTCCCTTACAAGCTTATAAGAATATTTTCAAAGAAATTGTTTTATTTTATATGGATCTTAAATGATTTCAAAATAAAAGGAGATATTTCTTTTAAAAGAATTTTTATTTCATCTATGTCAACATCCTTTGATGGATTTGAAGATTATTTGAAGTTGATTTATTATGATACAAAACTTCTATATTGTGTTGAAGGTTTTGTGATATGTTTGACTGTGGATGTGCTATTTTATACCATTCATAGTTTATGGTGAAAGTATTGACATTTCGTATGCTAGTTTTAATACGAATGTTTATGTTATGTTTAAACCTTTTCATATGGGAATGCATTGGACTTAGTAAGTGACGGGTGGAGCCCGCTATAGCTCCTAGATGCATCGGTAGGTCTCATGAGACAAACTAGTGTCTTGGCACAAGGCCTTGACAAAATCTTATTTGTAGTCTTGGCACGAGGCCTTGGCTATGTGGTTATGATAGTCTGGCATTATGCATTCCAACATTATGAAAGTGGTTATTGATTTTTGCATGTGATTATTAGATTAGTAGAATATCCATGTGAATAAGTAAATGACATTATTTCATTTTATTTATGCCATACCATGTTGAAAGTTCATGTTTGAAAGGCTTTTGTTTTAGTTATACATTGCCTCAAATGTTTATTCTTATTTATGAAAGTTTCCTCTATATTGTTATCCTTACTGGGCATTTGAGCTCACCCCTTTTCTATGTTTTATTTTTCCCAGGAAGTGAAGAAGTAAATTATAAATGACCTGCAGGGATGTTATGTGGGGATATGAGTGTGGTTTATGGAGACATTATGTTGTTGTAGTAGTTTTTCATTTTATGATGTAATGTAAAACTTATGAATATATCTAGTGTTTCCAAGGCTACTAAACCAATCGGTCTTTCGAGATTTGATCTTTCTTGTGATCATGCCAATGTTATGTAATAATGCACCGACTCTGGGTAACTAGGGTCGGGGTGTTACATTTAACATGGAATTTACAAAATAACGGGTAATATAAAGTCATAAGTGAACCATATATGATATCATAACAATTAATATGATTATTTAATAAGTCAATGACATTATTTAAATCATTATATAGTATGTTAGGATACGTACAAAGCATATCGGGCCTAAGGTAAGGGATAATTATTCCAATCTCATTCTTATCCGAGATTGTTTATTCGTAAGTATTTACTGGGGTTATATTTATCATCCATGTCCATGTTTTCTCAAAATGTTTTCATAAAATTTTTACTATTCTTATATATATTTTTAAAGTCATTTTTACCCCTTTTTGACTTTTACTACGATGAATGGAAGGAATCTTTCTTTTGTTTAACCATATGATGTACTTTTTGACTTTTCTGACAAAAGTACGAGGAGAACATGAATGGATTTTTAGGGTTTTCATAACACCTTATTTTCAATGAGCTTACTCTACAAGATTTCATGACCATTTTCAAAAAAATCATTTTCTTTTAAAATTACATGGAATTTTGTGAAAAGAAAATGATTTTGAAGAAGAAATGATATTTTCCTCAAGAATTCATTTCAAGTGTTTTATCAAAACCATTTTCCATATAAGATGGAATTATTTCATATGTGTATGTTTCAAGTATAATTTCTCTATGATTTACATGGTTTCACTTTTCTTATGATGAAATGATATCAATCTGTTTTATATGGATTATGTTATGATGGGATGATGTTTATGGAACCCATTTTATTCTTTGGGTTATGATGAATGATTTATGTTTATGTTGTGTCACACGTAAGAATGATTTCATTATGAGATGGGTGGGAACTATATCTCCCTCCAATGCATTGGGTAAAGATTTATATCTCATGATATAGACATGGATGGAATGGTAAGTTAATCCGGTTCAGTGTTATAGGACTGAAACGAGGAGTGAACTCGATTCAGAAAGGGACTTTGTCCACTAAGATGGTCTTGGAAGCAATGCCTTGGCTACTATTGAAATCATATCATGTGATTAATGTTTTTCCACAATTAAAAGTTTTATTTCCGAGCTATTTTATCATGATTGATGTTCCATTATGATCTATTCTTTACGTACTACCATATTTTATGTCATTGCTCAAGATTTCTATGTTTAAACATTATGTTCATGTTTTTATGTTCAAAAGTATATGGTTTGTTTTATTTTCTCCATGCTTACCCTTACTAAGAATTTGATCTCACCCTTTATATGTTTTCTTTTCCCTAGGATATAAAGAAAGGTTTTAGGTAAGAAAACAAAAGGGGAATATCTTTATGGGAGATGTTGAAGATCTTTCACCACAATTTGAAGATTATGTTCCGAGTTTCCAAAGACACTAAACTATTACGGTCCTTCGGTGTTTTTTTTGTTATGTATTAAGTATTCCGCAAATGTAATGTAATGTCCATGTACGTCAAGCTTTGGGTCTCTACAACTACCTCATAAATATATCCCATTTATGGTTTATTTTCACTATCAACCTATCTAAGAACTCTAAAAATAGTACCACCATACTTAAGGGGATAAATAACATTATTCCGGAATAAAGTACTCTACATAATAAGAGTTTTCTGCTTACCTCCTTTCTCTATTTTCCACTTTCTAGAGTTCTATTCATCTAAAGAAAACCTATTTATTAAATTTTATTATTGGTTGTTCATGAAAGAGAGAGTGATCATGGTGGTGTGAAATCTTATTTTGGCAGGAATAAGTACCACCCTCTGATTGGTGAATTGCCTCATCATGTTCACTACATATGTATGGTTATAAATATAACCATTGACAATAACTACCTTCTTTAAATTCAATTAAAGAATAAAAAATTTCCATATATCCTCCAAAACCAAGTCTAAATTATGTTCAACACATGGAGACCGATATAAATTTGGATATGTTGCCCCTAAAATTTTTCCTATTAAATAATAATCCAAATAAGAGAAAACTATTACTATAAAAAACATTAAAATTTTAATTATAATGGAAAAAATAAACAAAATATAATTATTACTAGCATAAACATTATTTAAAGAAATTTTATTAACAACATGAATGAAATTATATGAACCAAATTTTATAACAAATTTATCAAGAAGCTCAAACATTTTTACACCACTTTTAACATTGGATGAAGCATCAACCGATTCAATGAAGATGGTTCCCTTCGGGCTATTCACTAAGAAATTGTTTAGTGTTCTTCCTACTCTATCCATCCAACCATAAACCATAATTTAATATCCATTTATTTCCCATTATTCACAATACTTATTGATCATCAAACTTGTGTTTTCCAATTCTTTCTTAAGTAAGGGAACCTGTACCTCATGATATGACGTGGGTTTCATGTCAGGGCCATATTTCCCAACTCCTTCAATAAAAGTAGAAAAGATATCATAGTTGGTAGCATTAAATTGAATTGAAGCATCATATATTCACCTTGAATATAATTGAAAAAAAACCTTTATTTTTTATTTTTTGTACGAATCACTAATTATTGTATATTTTGTAGATTCTTATTTTCTTTTTTGTATAACCTCTTCCGAGCTTAGAGTGAGAAAGTGATCAATATATTCTATTGATTTTTAATGATAAGTATTTATAACACTTTTGGTAACATACTTTCTAGAACTTATTGTTTCCTTCCTTTTGAATATTCCTCCTATATTTGGAATTAAAGAAGGTTGTTCCTCCAAACCATCTTCCATTAGATCAATATCATTATGTTGAGCAGTCAATTTTATTTGATTCTTCAATGATTTATTTTCTTCAGTGGAATTTCTAATTTATTTTCTAATATGTGTTGGATAGCTTTGAAAAAATGTTGTATTTTGAAAACCTCTTACCAAATGTTGTTTGTCCCATGTAATAACTCTATTTGTAACCTTACTACAAAATTTTCATGTCACACATTTTTTATTTTTTGGACCACTCAATCAAAAATACCCCCAATCACGATATTTAAAAAAATACTAACAAACATTTAATTTTTATTAAAAAATAACTAAAATATAAACATAAAAAACATAAATAGATAAAACACATAATAACAAAAAAAACTGAAAACAAAATATAGGTAGGTTTTTTCATAGAAACAACTCCATGGTTTCAACACAATGAGATAATGAAAGGGGGAATGAAACCTATAGGCAATAAAAGAGAAGTTCAGAAGAGAAGAGAACTTGAGGGACTGTTGGAGGGTTACTGAATTTGAGGGGAGGGGTTGTGTGGAGGGGGGGGGGGGGTCACGTGTGTTTGAGGGGGGATGATGGGTCCTAAGATAGTATAGGGTTAAAATAAAAAAAATGAGCAAAATTTAATGTTTCAACCCATTTTAACCATGTCATGGGAATATCATAGTGTGGAAGGTCATGGAACAACACCATGCACCATTAAAAAGTTTTCTTGGGATTAATTTTAAGTTTCTAATATGTTTTTCAATAGATCTTTTTCTGGATGAGGAGTTTCATGCATGGAATATTGATGAGGCACTCTTCCAATCTATCCAATATGTGGTGACTTTTTTTACATTGCCAATGTATCTAGAGGTACAAAAGAAGGATGAGGTGGTTGAGTGAATGAAATTTCAATAAGGGTTGTCATGAGAGGGAAGCCAGTGGGGTTCCTCCAGGAGAGGGGTAGTCAGTGTCCGATTTAAGATTAAAGGGACTTAAAGGTTTTGATGAGTAGTGATTCAACCTCTGTAGATCTATTTATAATTTTATGGGGCTAGTGGTTCCCATTATTTTCCTTGGGGTTCTAAACCTATGTGCACTTCTATAAACTTATCCTTTAACAATGGTTTAAAATAGTTGGAAATGGTAGGGAAACCATTGGTATAAACTATACCAACGTTTTTCCAAACCGTTGGCTCTTGAGGCATAAGGATAGGCTTATACCAATGGTTCTACAAGAACTGTTAGAATATGAAAGTAAAAATCACCTATTCTTAACGGTTTAAGGTAACCATTAGTATAACTCTATACCAACAGTTTCATCCTATTGAATTATTCTATCTATCATGCATACTCGAATGGTTTGTTCAAACCGTTGGTAAATTTCTTCTTGTCAAATATATACCAATGGTTTGAAAAAACTGATGGTAAATGTATGATTTTAAAATATATACCAACAATTTTTTCAGTTTTTTTAAAATATATACCAATAGTTTTTACATCGTTGGCATAGGCTTGCTGCTGCAATTACTACAACTGCAACCTACCTCTCCCTGTGCACTTGTAGGTAAAACACATACAGATACAAAACAAAATTCATAACTCCCTCTATGCAGGTATAAAAAATACAAATATAGAACTCCACCTGTGGCTTAATGGGTGGATCAATGATGAAATGTGGTAGCAGAAAAAATACAATCTGGTATAGTGGAAGGAGTTGCTCAAGAATAATTCTATAGATTCTTATGGAAGAAAATAAGATGTTATAGGGGGATATTTGGATCACCCTTTTTACAATGGGGTTTTTAATGCCTATTCCACCACATCATAAGAAATTTATTTGACCCTTTTTGTGTCTAAGACATGGGTCTCATTAGTGATTGATATTTTATGAATCATAAATATTGGTTCGAAGGTTTTTGGTTCAAAATGAACAACACTACACCTTAGTATAAGATTTTTTGTCTTGGGTGTTCTTTGGGATAAAATAAGAAAGGTGGAAAATAGTCATGGCCATAGAGTGATTCTTGGGGTAGGTAAATATGTTACTAAACTTGGTAAAACTCACCACACCCATTACATAGGTAATGGAATGGGAAAATGACCAGGGATGAGGTGTTACACTGTAGGGCTGGCTATTTCAGGCTGGTGTGTTGATGAGCATCACAACCAAGTCTAGGCTATGGTGGAAGTTGTTTTGGTGGTTGTGTGGAAAATGAAATGATCCTCCCTTTTTAGGACACATACATTTGAATATGGATACACATAAAATCATTATTATGGGTCTTTAATGAGAATTTAATTAAATCATTTTATCTATTAATTAATTTGGATTCCCTTCCTATGATTCCATAAATTAATAGAGAAATTTCCTAATGCTTTAGAGAACCTAGATTCTGACCATGTGTGACCTTATAGTGGGATAAAATCATTGTGGTTTGAGAAATTTTCCCATTTTTTTAGAGTAATAAGAGCCTTGAACTTATTATAATTTATTTATAGTTCCTTGTATGTTTAATTTCATCCTTCCCCAATAAGAATAAAAATTTTCCATTGATAGTGGTAAAAATAAATTAAGTATTGGATCTACCCTATGGAATGAATCCTTCTTGAATCTCATTCTAGAACATTTTTATGCCTTGTTGGAACCAATTTTGGGATATTTATTCACATGGTTTACTTTGATACCACTGTTTGGATTTTTATGGATTTTTGAAGATCACTATAGTTAAAACCATTGGGAATCCCACATTTTGAGGTATCCATAGGTTAGAATTAATTAGTATATGCTCGAATGGGATCCCACTCCCACATCACAGCCCCCCCTCCCCCTACACTTCCCCCCACTACCATTTCACAACCCCTCCCACTGCATAGCCCCCCACTCCCACTGCACCCCCCTACACCCCTCCCACTGTATAACCCCCCTACAGCCAACCCCCATAATTCTCATGCTACAACACCCCCTACATCCCCCTCCCACTACACATCCCCCTACAGCCCCCTCCCATTGCAAAACCCCCCTACAACCAACCCCCCTAATTCTCATGCTACAAAACCCCCTCCCAATGAAACCCCCCCTACAACCAAACCCCCCACTGCACAACCCCATGTTATATCATATAATTTTAATATAAATAATCATCTATGTTTATTGATCGCTAAACTTAAAGTTTAGATACATGGGAGGTTAATCTATGTGATTCTATCCAAAATGACTATGTAGTAGATTATCCTAAATTATCTAGATATGTGGATTTTCACTTGTATACATTATATATTCACCTATATGATTTGGTTATGTGGATATTCACTTAATTACATAATAGAATTTCCTATGTGGTATATACATCTATGTAAATTTTCATATATGCAGGAAACACCTAGATTAATCAGGGACATGTCATATTTATGCATAATAAATCAAAACTCATTCATCCAACATCCTTTCCTTTTAAAAAAAATTAAACACTTAACAAAAATGTTTTGTATTGTTCTCTTTCATCCACCATCACTTGTCTTTACATCCTTTTATTATCAACTCATCAATCGTCACAACTAATGAATAACACATTATCATGAACTTCTCCTCTTGAGTTCTTAAAGTTATAGCCTCAAAATTCATTTTCTATTCAATATGGAAGAATATCAATCATCTTATAGACAAAAATGGATGATTTAACAATCATGTTTCAATGCCTTCTCATGAATCCATAATTGTCCTCCATTCATCATAATCAACTCTACTAAACACATATTGAAACATTGATACAAACATCAATACATACTTGGTCACAACGATCTCCCCATTTTAATTTGTTGGAAATACCAATACTCAAGATCAACATGAGTGGTTGGTTTTATTTTCTACCCCCCATTAACTAAGAATAAATACAGAGGTAAATGTAATATAATTTTCATCTTTTTTTTACTTTTATGGAGCTCTCATTCTCTTCCCTCTTTTCTGAGAGATGGATAATACCACATGGTTTTCTTAAAAAATATCCATTAGTTTATCTACTCTAAGTCTACATGGGAAAATATAATTATAAAAACAATAGATATATAACCATGGTTTTCTAAACATACCATACACTACCATATATGTCATATATTTCTAAAACAATTCTTATTTCTCATGTAGGGACTGTATAAAATAGTTTTATTTTGAAGTATAACTTGTATATATCTTAAAAAACTATTACAATAGTTCATTTTTAAGTTCATAACTTCCCAATTTACTCCTATTTTGATGAAAACCACCCCCTTAGTAAGTGCATTCCATAAAATCATAAAATAGTATTTAAGACTAATTATCATACATCAACAATAATTTTTTTGAAATCTATCAAGAAATTCTAGGTATACTATAAATAATAGTTTTTCTGCTACATTGTCAAATTTTATCCCCCTAAAGGGATGTTATATTATTCTTCTATTTCATGGTAGTTATTAATCTATATGAAAGATATTCTCTCCATGTATTCTATTATTTATATCCTCGAGAAACTTCTTTAAATTATAGTATGAAAATCACTCAACACACTAATTCAATTCTCTACATGATAGATCACAAATAAAAATGATAGGTAATGATGAGGTTCCACTTATTTTTCTAAAAATATCCTTCTAGAAGATTCATTCAACTCATCTTGAGCCATTATATTCTTCCAATATCTGCAGATTAAGTTTTATTTTGGTTATTCCTTTACACTTCTTCTTTATAAAAAATACATTTTCCACATAAGACTTCTAAATCATAAATTTTCTAGTTTTGGATAACCTCTCATCAATTTTTAAATTACCTTCTAAATCTAATCACTTTCATGGAGCCTTATATTCTTCTTCATCTTCCACCAATTGTTTAACCAATTCCAATTTGTTTAGGAAAACAACTAGGAAGTATTTCATGACATTCTTATCCTTATCAAAAAATTAATATGACATACCATTGTTTTTATTTTGAAACCTATCTCATTTAATTTTATAGATAACCTCTTATTCTAACATTTTTAAGTATACCTTAGACTTATGACCTTACAAACTTCTTCAACCCCAAACTTCTCCTAAATGTTTTTTATGTACATAGTTGTGGTGATGATCTAGTCTTATGTAGTTTTCTCTGAGATTTTTTCCTTATATTATTGTTGAAACGTCCTCTTATTTATTACCTATTTCCTAGTAATGATATATTGAAAAAATGAGAATAGGTTTTTTTCCCATTAATTCCACAACCCCAACCAAAATATTGAAACATTGTTCTTTTATATTTTTCGAAGATCTATCCATATTTTGGTTGATTCTGTCCAGTTTGATACTAAGCCTCACATATCATAGGGGGTTGTGGATTCCATGGAATACTCTACCAATCCATTGATATATATTCTTTCCTACTATAACTTTTCATTGAGAAAACTTGTATAGATTTTTTTGACACAGGAACTATTAATTATAAATGATCTATATTGGTAATAAAAAGTATAATATTTTACATAATAGTTTAAACCCTTCACTATACCAGATCGAGAAGAATATCCATTAACCTGTACTAATTTATTGAAGTCTTTATTGTATTTTTTAAACTCATGTTGGATTATGAAACACATGTCTTGTGTTTAAGTTAGATATTATTATTTTTCATTAAATTTATCTTCAAATCATATTTTATGCCTCTTAAATACATGGCCTTCATTCCATATTCCCTGAAATATATAAACAACCCTGATCATAGTAATTCCTCAAATATTTTTACATTTTAATACCAAATTAGTTCTTGAAATATCACAAAAAACATAGAGATACTATCAATTAAATTGACCTTAAACTCCTATGTAAATACAATACATGGATAAATTTGGCTATGTCACAACACTTACTTTTGAAATTTTTTCTACATCACCAGATCAACTACATAGAATGTTATCCTATGTGGTATGTTCAGCTACATGATTTTTCCAAACCACCTATGTAAATGATTCACCTACACAATTCATCTATATTGATTTTATCTTGGATATGTAGTAGAGTTTACTAAATTATTTGGATCCAGGGATATACACTTGGATACATTATAGATTCCACTTCCAAGTACATTTATTTATATAGATTTGGAAATGTTCTCAAAATTATTACATGAATATAGGATATTAAAATTTTATCTAAAACTAACTATGTACCTCTTTAGCCAACTTCCACCCCTTGTTAAACAGATCAAGTGAAAATATTATTTACATGCTTTGAAGAATAAAACTTATAAAAAAATAGTTAAATCATTATATTGGGAGGTTCCATACCTATCATACCTACTTTAGGATCAACCCATATCCGAGATAAATCAAGGGGACAGATTTGGAATATAAACCACATAAAGAGGGGAGGGGTGAATCAGCCACACATATATTCAGTCACAGCAAATCATCAAGTCAAGTTTTATTATTTATAGATAAAGAAATAAAGATAATGTGACCTACCTAATAACACATATATTTAGGCATAACAAATCATAAAAGATCAAATGTCACTAATATCAGTAAAAAATGTAACGGATAAATCTATCCCTCATCACCATCACCACCATCCTCATACCCATACTCATTTTTGTCCCCATTATCATCCCCACCCTCCTCCTCTACCTCATACTCCACCTCAGCCTCCTCCTTGACCTCCTCCTCGCCCTCCTCCTCAGCCTCAACCTCCTCCTCACCCCCTCCTTCGCCTCGGTCTCCTCCCCGCCATCGTCATCGCCAGGAACGACGTCGTCTCAAACACCACTAGAAATTCCACCTAGTGCACCATATATAGAATTCATAGATGACATATATTCATCATAAGATGTGATGGAATCTGGTGGAAGTGTTGGATGTAAAACTTCCATCAGTTTCATAAATGTAGTGTTTGCCCTAACAGACTGTTCTACTGTCTCTGTGGCCCTTTTTTCAACCTATTCTGCTTGTACCTTAACATGATGGAACTCAGTGGCACTAAAAATTATACCTGAATAGGTCCAATACCTCATGGGTACTATAATCTTCCCAGGTTGGCAACATTCTCTTCCAGGGTACTCATCTCCCAACACCTGATGTAAGTGATCATTTGGACCAAAATTGTTAGGTTTCTGGGAATCAAGGGCCTATAAAGCAGAATGTTAAAAATATAAATATATTATTAAGTTAGAAAATAGATATTAAAATTTTAAATCAATAAAGTAAAACTTACAATTTGCTGCTGAGTCGGTTCGTTAATTGCACTTCCACCTTTTTTTCGTCTACTCAAGCAAAACAGTTTTGCATGAGGCACACGTATTTCAGTATTAAATAATTTTCTATACAATGACATTGAATGTAGGAAACCATAATTAAAAATAGATTACCAATAATTAATTTCATAACTAAAATTATATGAAAACATTAGAAATCAAATAAATTATGGAGGAAATAATAGAAATTAAAAGTCGTAAAGAAAAATTATAAACAACTGTCATACCTGCATCCCCCAATGATCTGACATTGTAGTACAATGTGTGGAGTTATTTTTTAGCATCAATGTTTTTTTATTTCTTCTAGATTATTCCTAAATAAAATTCAATAATAAAAAATATAGTATTAATGAAAAACATGAAAAATTTCATTTAAATAGCTCAAATGTGATTAATACCTTTAAATGGATAGTCTTCCAATGAGTAATACTCTACCAATACTGTTCTATAGGACAATAATCTATGACAGGTACCACATCTAACTTTTTGCCAACTCTATCATGCCAGTTAATATACAACTCGTGCTTATAGGCTCTCAAAATCTCACTTAACTCCTTTAGATGTGCTGGCTGTGTACCCTCACCATCAGGGAAATTAAACCGAATATGACACTAAAGTATTACTTCATATAAATACAAAAGTAATATATTTCATTAAATAAAATATATTTTTTTACCCATATCTTTACCCAAGAATTATCCTTGACTTTATTTGGAAAATTTTCCCATGAAAGTGGGGTGACATGAATGATGTCAGAGTATTTGGCAAGCGTCGCCAAAAAACTTCGACATTGCTGCCCTGTTTTTTCAATAATTTTATTGTATTTATTGTAATCCACTATCAATTTTGTGTGGTGGTTCCACACCACACACATGCGTGAACACACCCTCCCCCTCCTCCTATCAGTAGATGTATCTGTTATGAAAGAAAAAAAATATTTTATCAATACATGTTATAATGAAAATAAATAATGGTATAAAAATTTGTTAGGGTTCTATAAATATACATACAGCAGCCAGATCAATGGGCACCACTGGATCCATAGAAACTAAAGGAACACCCTTTATAGGTTGAGTGGGTCCTAGTGGATGATCCGTAGGGACAGACTGTGGTGAAGCAGGAGTCGAAGAAGATTAAATCTATAAGATTGGAGAGAAGGAAGTGGAAGTAAAATAATATGGAACATATGGTTGGCCTAATGCATGATATGTATGGGGAGTGGGAATCATCATCAGATATGGTAAAGACAGGAGAGGAGACTCAGATGTTAATGGTGGTGAAAACATGGGAGGCCTAAATATCCCATGTGTCCCTAAAAACACACTGGGATTATAATGTGTGATAGATGGTATGTTAGTGGGAGGGGTAGAGTCTAATCAGGTACGCCGACCAGATCGCCTAGCTCTCGTACCCCCCCCCCCCCCCCCTCATACCACCGGCCTGAGTACTGGGACCACTACTAGGCTGCTTATCAAATAATTGTCACATAAGAGGTGGATCCTGGATACAACATTTAAAACAAAATTAATCACACAAAATTATATATTATTTAAATATATATATTTGAAATAAATACTCACTATAATCACTAGTGGAAGAACACCCATCTCAGCCATTCGATGATTATTATCTATCATCTTTTTTCATCTCCTCTCTTCAATTGGTTTCATTTCCTACATTTTAAAAAAATATGGAAGTAATTAGAAAAGTATAACTAATGTGTAACCCAATAAACAAAATATATGAGAGGGAATAGGAGGATTCATGGATTATTTAACTATCCATTATTTTAGGTGAGATTGAATGGATATATAAGGAATTCAATAAGTCATACAAGATGTAATAACAAAAATTAATTTTGAGTAGGATGGTTATTTACTAATCTGACACTAGTACATTGTGATCTTCTTATGATTTACTAATGATTTTCGTTGGATTTTTATTTGATTTCCACTTTTGGGAAGTCAGTAGTAGATATGGGTCACATCATTTTCTCTAGTTGGCTATCATTGGTATATACATGTTGTACAGTGGCTCAACAATGGGAAAGTCTAGAAGTTTAAATCATCTGTAATTTTTTGGTTTAGTGTGCATATTTTTACCCATTGAAGGAAAAAATATATTCTCTTATTAGCTAATACTTTACAATAAAAAAGCATTGGTTCCTTTTATTTAGGTTCTTCTAGGTGCTCAAAAACTTATCTTAAAAAATTCTGGCAACTCGAAAATATCTATGGAATGCATTTTGATGCAATAATTTAGAAAAGAATACCGGTATGTTATCCTTAGGGTACATAAAAAATAATAAATCTATCCAACAAAAAACAAATAATTCTAATAAAATTTCTACACTAAAAGAAATAAGATTCTTCTTCTATTGTAGAAGAGTAAACAATATAGAAAAATGTTGATAATCCATCAATGTTTTTGAAAATGGATGTAATCATAATAATATTAGAAGATAAATTCAAGAAAATAATATGAGGAAAGACTTAGTGAAAATAATTTCAATAATCTATGTGGTGAATCCGGGATATCTGTGTTAGTTTTTAGGGAATTATTGATAATTTTTGCAGAAAATTTGTAAAAATAATGTAAATAGAGAAAGAACATAATAATTAAAGACACATAAGTAAATAAATGTTTCCAAATGAAGAGTCATAATTTCATGAAAATTAGTTAAAAATGATAACCAAAATAATTATGAAGTATAGTGTTAGACTTGGGATAACAAGAATATTCAAAAACCACATCTCTACTAATTATAAAATTTTGTTATTTGGGTATATCAACTTGCAACTTATAACCTTTAACCCCTTTAGGGTACCCAAAAAAAAATACACTTGAGAGCACAAGGTTCAAGTTTATTAGTCTTCACATGGGTATATACAGTACACCTAAATACTCTTTGGTAATTATAAGAAGGAAGTTTCTTATTTTATAGTTACTCTAGGGATTTAAAAAGATTGGAAGAGGATGGACACATATATATAAGGTACACTACCATGGTAGAATCCTCTACCCAGAAATATTTTTCTAAACCTGAGAATGAAATCATGATTTATACTCACTAAAGGATAATTCAATTTATATGATCAGTAATTCCATTCTATGGGGGGGGGGGGTGGTCCCTCTAATAGTATGATGCATTGTAATTCCATAAGAAAGAACAAAATAAAATCAGTAGAGTGGTTTTCTAATTCATTATCGATTATCATTTTTTTTAATTTTATTTCCTACTTGATTTTCAAAAAATGATTTTTCAAATTTGAATATTTCAAAATATTCATATTTTTTTCTTCAGTATGTAAATACAAACCTTTCTAGATAATTCACCAATAAAGGTGAAAAAATAGAATTCTCTACCAGGACAGGTAATCTTAGCTTGTCCCCATAAATTAGAATAAATTTACTCTAAGGAAAAACTATCTTTGAAGTAAGGCCTATTGAGACTGACTCTCTTAGATTTTCCCATTACACAATCTTCATAAAAATTAAGGCTACTTTGTTTAATTTTGGTTAACATCCCTTATATATAAAGTTACTCAAGACCCTTTTATCTTACATTACCCAATATTATATTCCATAATAAAGTATTATCAGTATTAGATACATATAGACTACATAACTATCTAGAATGGGTCAAACCATTCAAGAAATATATAATATTGTCAAGGAAACCCTTAATTACAGTTCAAGAGCGTTTTTAGATTTTTAGAAAACCCAATTCATATATAAATGTAAAAACCTTTTGTTCAATAATTACTAAGATATCAAGTTTCTATGGAATCCAGAAATCCACATAACATATTAAAAAGTAATGATAGATTGATCATCTAGTTTTATTAAAAAATAAACTCTTTTCAGGACATGACACCTCATATTATTTCCTAAAATAACATCTCCTTCTACTCATGACACAAACCTTTGGTTTCTAAAAATCTCCCCCTTGTGTTTGGGATATAATTCATTAAAATATTAGTTCTATATAGTTCTTGGAAAATATTGATTAATTAGGTTTGTATATCTATTATCTCATCCTTAGTTTTTTCAAAAATTGGTTGAAATACTAAGTGGAAAAATTCATTTTACCAATGAAATTAAAATAATAAATTATGGTTTGATGGTGTTTTAGGTTAGTGATTGATATGATATTTTGGATCAAGAATATGTGAGAAGATTTTTACATGGAGAACCAATAATACCAACTAATTTATTAGGAGAAAAAATTATTTTGGATGATATTTTATTATTATTTTATGTGTTAGAGAGGGACATGATATTAGATAAAGAGGTTTTGATTTGACATAGTGTAGTAGTCTATAAATTATTTATTGAAATGTATATATATGAAAAGGTAAATTCCATAAGGTTCATTTATGGATGTTCTTATTGAAATAACACAGTTGAGGTTAAAATAAATTTTTTAATAAGTGTCACCAGTCTATTAAAATAACGAAACATTGATTCTAAGGCTTTATTTCACTCAACAATCAAGTGAGAGAACATAATGAATTATGCCTCTAGAAAATTTATCAAGGTATATATTATGAATGATTAAACCCTTAAGATAGTCAGAAATTATGATATAAACATATGAAAAAGTATAAAATATCTACTAGATTCATAAGGGGTAAATCACTTGTTGAAATTAAGGAAGAATTTAATTTATTTAGCCCAGGTAGATAATGCAGGTTTCTATACAAGTTTTGTAGAAGAAGACAAACCATCATGTTCATTATCTAGTGAAATGTTAAAGTGAGGTATTAGAGTTATAATAATTTTATACATGGTCAATAAAGAATTTAAAATTTCACCAAGTTAGAAATGTTGGTTTCATAGGTTTGAATACATTTAAATTCCAAATTAGAAAATGCAACTCACATAAAATTCAACCAATAAACATAGAAAATTCACATTATGGTCAAGTTAGATACAACATATTTGTAATAAATATTAAATCAATTTGAATTGTACCAACCTTAACAACCCAAGTTGAGATAAACCAAAATAATTGATAATATGGATGGATGATTCTATATATTTCCCACAATAACTTTTGGTTCACAATAAACTCTGAAAATTGAGCTATTGGAGTCACCATAAGTAATAAATGGATTGGTTTCAATGGAAGTAGGGATGGTTTCAATTCCATCATCACCATCCTCAAAAAATGTCTTGGAATTACTTCAACAATGACACCAAATTTTTGTCGAATATGGTCTTTGATATAAAAAAAATATTTCTTCATTGATTCCAATACATATGGTTCATCGGTAGAAAGAGTGTAAGTCATGTTAATAACTAGAAATCCAAAATCTTCAATAAAGGTTACCTACCTATTCATCGAATCAAAACACTAACGTTTCATCATCATGACTCGACCATGGGAGTAATAATCCAATATTATTATTTTCTCAATGAATCCATAATAAGATACATTTTTAAAATTAGGTCTAATATCCGATGCATTGGCATAAAGTCTGTTATGCAAGTTATTATAACACCATCATGTTGTGTTCTCATGTTCTTTTCTCATTCAGTGATAAAAAATTTGTACCCATTGATCAAAATTGATTTACATTCATGAACCGTGGTATTAGGACCAAAATACAAAGATCTTATTTCCTCAGAGATAGATTCTGCAGGCAAACTTGATACCTAAAATATAAAAAATATTAAATTTAATTAAATTTTGATTTTTTTATTTATTATAGAAATATTTTTACCTTTAATTTTAACCAAGTATACAAATATTTTCTATAAAAATTCTCTCTCCTTATCAAATATAAATAACGATGCTTTCTATTTATCATTTCTTTATATTCCTTGTAAAAAAAAATAGAAATAGTTTAACAGATATTTAAAATTACAAGAGAGGAGATAAGATATAAATGTTCAATTTACTTACTTGATGTAGAAATTAAAAAAATCACAATTGAACAACATTGTGCAATATTCCATCTCCCGCTCTTCAATACTTAATGTCGTTAATGTATATGATCTGGGAATTCTTCCTGTTTGATGAAGTTATAGAAAATTGGGTTCAATTTTACCATACTTTTCTTATTCATTTATCATTGGTTTTTTCATTCTTGTAGTAAGATTAGTTAAATGCATTGAGTATAAATCCATGCATTCTTGAGCCATGTAAACATTCATGATAGAACCTTCTAGGATATTCCTATTCGGGATATAAGATTTCAATGTGTACATATTTATTTTAGTTGGATACATCCAACGGAAAGAAACAGGTCCTATGAGAAGTATTTCGGTTAGAATATGGATAGTCATATGAAACATGCATGTGAAAAATGATGGAGAAAATATTTTCTCTAACTAAAAAAAAATTAATTGTGTATCTGCTAGCATTTTTTTCAAGAAAGACTTGGACAACTTCTTAGCAGAAAGATCTATAAATAAATGAAAATAATGAATAATTGATACCCTTAAATTATTGGAAAAAAGATAACGGATTTCAATTGGAATAAACTCTTTCATAGGATGTGATAATCATGAGTCTTCAAAGATTTCATCTTCAACTATCTTCTGTTGACCCATTTTGATATATTTCTTGAATATCCATCATGAACTTTAATAGTCTCCAGTACTTGCATATTTTTTTTTTCTGTAGGTGTCATTACATAAGAAGCACATGGAATTTTCTATTTATTTTCACTGATACACATAGAATGAAATTATGGTCTGATTCCCCAATACACCAAGTCACGCCGAAATCACATATTATCTTTTTTCTTTCCCTTGACATTTAGAAGAATCAAAAGCAAAATTTCACATATATTCTTTTCAATGTGCATTACGTCTAAGAAATGATGTAATAAATTGGTTGACCAATATGATAACTCAAAGAATATACTAATATTCTTTCAATTGTAATAGGTATCATTGGAAACCTTATTTCTCTTTATAGATTTCATTTGACCCACCTCAAATGAAAAACTAAAATCTTTCAATTCATTAAGCACATCAGTTCCATACATACGCTGAGGTGGATCGTCAGTCTCTATGGTATTGTCAAATTTTTGACAATTGTTTCTTTATGGATGGTCCATTGGCAAGAATCATCGATGTACCATAAAATTAAAACTATATAGATATTTCAGTCTTCTGGATTGTGTATTCTTCATAAAAATAGGACATGATAGTTTTCCCTTTGTTCTCCATCCAGAAATCATTGCATAAGCAGGAAAATCATTAATCATCCATATAAGCGCAACATGCTTCTGAAATATGTATTTCAAACATGAATCATATGTGCATACACCCACATCCCAAAGAAGTTTCAAATATTTTATTAAAGGATTCATGTATAATTATATACCGTTTTTGGGATCAGAAGGTCCAGATATAAGTATACTCATGAAAGTGAAATGTTTTTTCTTACACAACCATGGAGGAAGGTTATAAATGTGCATGAAAACTGGCTATGTGCTATATGAAGTAAGCATATTACCAAACGGATTAAAACTATCACATGAAAGACCCAACCTCACATTATGCACGTTAAATGCAAAATAAGGATATCAATCATCAAATCTCTGCCATGAAAATACATCTGCAGGGTGAACCAACTCTTCATTATTCTTCTTTCTCTCGGTATTATGCCATCATATTTTTATTGATATTTCATTAGACATGAAAAGATTCTGGAGTCTAGTGATCAATGGAAAGTGCCACATTACTTTATTTAGAACACGGGATAATGTTCCATTAGTTTTTGGCTTCCATCAGCATGTTCCACATTTGATACAATTATTTCTTTTAGAAATTTCCTCCTAGAATAAGCTGCAATCATTTGGGAAAGCATGAATTTTGTTTTTGTAAAATCCAAGTTCTTCAACTAACTTCCATGAGATATAGTGGTTTGAGGGAATATCTGAATCATCTAGAAGTAAGTCCTTTAAGAAGGTAAGAATGTAATAGATGGAAGTAATAGAAATCGCACACATGGTTTTCCCATGAAACAATCAAATTATAAATTCCAGCTTTTTCATTTTACCACATTTACGATATACTAGAGTCGTCGCAGCATTATTAAATTTTTTTACTATGTAAACATCATCCTTTTCATTGGACTCATCATGTGTTCTCATATCGAAATCTTCTTAGGTTAACATCCTTTTCTTCTCATGATGACGAATTAACAGAAATCGATCATATATCAAATTGTCCAATCCAGTGCTCTCATTTAAATCATCAACATTTTGAGATTCCATTTTCTCCCCATTGTGATACCACAAATAATAGTTTGTTTGAAAACCATATTTGGTTATATGGTAGCTAAATTCTTCATGGCTCAACCAAGGTCTTCCAACACAATTATAACAGGGCAGTGTATGTGACCACAATCTGAAGCATTGTCAAATGAGAAATCTAAAAGATCTCCAAATTGTTTTAAAAATTGCTCAAGATCTGATCAGTTTCATACATCCAACTTCTATCCATTATATAAAAAAATTGTAATCAGTTATTTAGTAAAATAAATTCAATAATATTGAAGTTCAATCGAAATTTTTTTAAATAAATGAGAATTGTTCACTTTATATAAAATTATAATCGGCCTCTATTGTAGTTATTCATATGAAAAATATTTAAAAATAAGGAACAAGGAGTATCAAAGTAAACCCTTTTAAAGAATAAGATAAGTGATAAGTAAATATACATTAAACACAAACACAACTCAAATTTAAAACGAAACATAGAGGGTGAATAGTGTAGTGAGTTTTTTATGAAACTCAGTATTAGGTCAACTTTGGTTAATGAATTATATTTAAATATATACCTCATATAAGATTAAATGATCCAATGAATATTTCTCTTAGGTGTGGTAATAAATCTTAGAAAAAAAAAGTGTTATGTGTAGAATTAAGTAACATAGTACCCTCATATGTTCCATACAACCATTTCATTTGAGGCTTTATTGATTTTATACTAAACTACTAAAAAATTATCCAATGAGGAACATTCATAATTAATAATATTGATAATATTTTTTGAAAGTATTAAATGGTAAGATGTTCATTAAATTGTAAGATATTCATTAATCATATTGACAATATTTTAGTGTATCATGCAATGCAAGACAACAATAAATTTGAATTTATTCAAAAATAATAACAATTCATTAAAACTCAAGGTGTGTTACAAACCCAATGAGTGTACACTTCCATATCACCTGATCACACTTCCAGGATCATTCTCCAATGAGTTTCATACCATAAAACATAGGCTCATTCAACTAAAAAGTGACCACGATTCTCATTCATGTCATGTTTATCTAGAAAAAACCACCCTTGGTGCTTCTTTCCCAACAATACTAAAAAAATCTCACTCATGACATGGATTATTAAATGATCACTAGTCACTCAAGCATTAGTAAAAAACCAAAAAGAACATACGCATGCTCTATCCATCCTAGATCCAACTATTTCAGATCATAATCAACTATCTCATCAAAAACCACACCAAAAAACAATAGGCCTTGGTATTTAATAAATCATTCCCTCTTCATATAATCATGATTCCTAATTTACATCAATTAATTTAAATTAAAAAGAAATAAATAATTTTACATTTCTTGAATTTTACCATCACAAGGGTATCAAAATAATCAAGGTGAGTCATTTCCATTAGGAACCATCTTTTTATGACTACCTTTAATACTTTAAACAATTAAAAATCCATAAAATTAATAAATAAACCCCAAAGTTTTAAAATAAATCCATTTCACCAATGGAATTTATTTACATCATCAGAGAACATCCCAAAATAAGATCCACATATTCTTTCCTAAAAAAAACTGTGGTTTGGGTGGGTATAATTCTACTAAAAAGTTATATAGGAAACCCATATAAAACTCATTATGGACAATTTCTACTACCAAACCCTATGTCATTAGAAAATTCAGTCACACATAAGAATATAAATGTCAAGTGAATCCTACAATCCACATATGATGAATGTACACAATCCCATTTCTTGTATGGTCTAAGTGACAAAACCACAGATTACAATATCAAATCAGCACATCATACTTGAGTAAATATCTCAACTGTAACATTGATAATCAAGAAGAAAAATTTCATAACCCTATTAACCTATAATTACCACTAGAGATGGGTTCATAACTCACCTGTTTTAGGACTGTCACAATTCCAACACATTCCTATCACCATATAATTATCCAAAAATAGTAAGAAAAATAAAACACTATAATATTTATTTCTAATGCCAAGAATAAAATAAAAACAATAGAATCCAAGCAGGTGCACAACAATACCTCAAGTGCACCTCCATAGACCTCAAATACTATCAACTAGAAGTGAATAATTACGTGAACCTAACCATGCTATTTTGTTTCGTAAGATATATATCAAGGAGTAAATAATGTGTAGGCATGAACAACCTTGGTGAGTTCTATGATGGTTCTACTTATTTATTATGGGTTCCTTCCTAGGATAGAAAATCATATATATTCATTAATAATGATTTATAATTACCTTAGAAAATTTTTACATGAATTCATACCACTTATTTTGAATTTCAAAAAATACAACCATACAAGTGTATGACTAGACCACTTGATGGAGTAGGAATAAATGATAATGTAATAGAGTGAATTTTGATTCTATCACCATTAAAACATAAAAATTACCCAAAAACCACTCTAGTGGTTCAGGTGGAAGCGCCACTTCACTGAATGACTTATAGTGAGGGTATCATCATCTTAAAGTTAGAGTGTAATATTTTAAAGACAACATTTAGAGGTACATTCATAATGCATGAGTATTTTATCATTCCTCTTAGGATAAAAAATTATATAACTATATTTATTTCTAACCAATGAAATCATGTCAATAATCCTTAAATTTAAAATAAACCAAATATAAAATAACTCATGATCATATTGACCTCTTCAATATCAATCCAAATTATTCTATAAAGATAAATCACAACAAAACTGCAACCTAAAATGATATATTTCTTATGTTCATAAGGGGATCATAATACACAGTACATTTTAGAGAAATGGAATGAAAGAATATAAAATAAATTAAGGCGGACATACTGATTTAAAGTGTAAGAACAAAAATTAATTGAATCAAAGATAGATGTCCGGTTGGAAAGTAGGGTTAGCACCCTCAAGAGTAGGCTGGGAAGTAGGATTCGAACCGCAACCTAAAATGATATATACCTTGTGTTCATAAAGGAATTATAATACACACTACATTGTAGAGAAATGGAACAATAAAATCTAAAATAAATGAATTCAGACATACCAATTTAAAGAGGAAGAACAAAGCATTGGGAAACCAGACCTATCGTGCTGGTAAGTAGGGTTTGCATCGAGAGCTGGTTGGGAAGTATGTAGAGACCCGAAGCTTAAAGTACATGGACATTACATTACATTTTCGGAATACTTAGTACATAACAAAAACACACACACAAGGACCGTAATTGTTTAGTGTCTTTGGAAACTCGGAATATAATCTTCTAATCGTGGTGAAAGATCTTCAACATATCCCATAAAGATCTTCCTTTTTTTAACCTAAAACCTTTCTTTATATCCTGGGGAAAAGAAAACATAAAAGGGTGAGCTCAAATGCTCAGTAAGGGTAAACAAAAGAAATATCAATCACATCATATTCATAAGAACATAAATTTTGGAAATCTTAACCTGCAAAAGAGATCATAATTTCATAATATGGGATAAATCATAGTAGTGAAATGTAATCCCAATAAACATGAAACTTTGTGGCATACACACATAATCATATATAATCATTTCTTATTAGTCAAGACTCATTTTCAAGACTATCTTAGTGGACAAAGTCCATTTCTGAACCGATTTCATTCCTCGTTTCAGTCCTGTTTCACTGAACCGGTTTAACCTTCCGTTCCAGCCATGTCTATCTCATGAGATATAAAATCTTTACCCAATGCATTGGAGGGAGATATAGGTCCCACCCATCTCATAATTATACCATTCTTATGTGTGCCACAAAATCATACATCATTGCATAACCCATGTAATAAAAATGGGATTCTTAAACATCATGACATAATAAAACAATTCATATAAGATAAAGGAATTCATAAAAATAATTCCATCACAACATAATCAAATCAATGTAATAATAGGGATAGAAACAGAACCCTATATTATCTTAGATGTAAAATAATTTTGATAAAACACTTGAACTCCATTCTTGAGGAAAATATACTTCAAAAATATTTTCCTTTCTTAACATGTCATAAAATTTTAAACTAAAAGAAATTGATTAAAAATAAACTTGAAAACTTGTAAAGGAAGCTTCTTGGAAATAATGTTTTAAAAATCCATTCATGCCGTATAAGTTAAAAAAAACATTCTTCTCGTACTTTTGTCGGAAAAGTCAAAAAGTACATCGTACGAAAAACGAAAAAAGATTCCTTTCATATCTTTTACTATAAACTCCAAAAAGGGTAAAAATGGATTTAAACAATTGTAGGTGGATGGAATTAATATTAAATATTGAGGAAACATGGATGTGGCTGATAAAATACACCCTAGTAAATACCAAAGTATAAACAATCTCGGATAAAAATGAGATTGTGATATTTCCCTTACCTTAGGTCTGATTTGCTTCGTAAGTGTCTGAACCTCCTGTATAATGATTTAAATAATGTTATTGACTTATTCCAGAATCATAATTATTGTTATGATATCATATATGGTCATATTCTTAGCTTCTTAGTAGTATTATTTCATTGCTACTTGTTATTCGGGTGAATATAACTTTTTGTTCTTATGCGTGCTTTTTCGAATAAATTCTTATCCTTATTTTTAGGTTATAGATACCTCATTTCCAAAATGTTATTAGTGTAATATATATCATATTCATTCATTCAATTCATTTATATAATCATTATTCAATGAAGATCATGTAGAACGAGTCGCATGACATCGTGGAGACGGTATTCCGTACGTATGCACGAGCGATGATATCGTTCCCATGATTGTGGAATTGTATTGGAGTGTATATATAATATTTCATAATAAATATAACTTTACAATAATCATATATAGCCATTATTTACACCATTATACCCATCCAAGTAAGGTGGTGGTGAAAAATATATTACACCACGGCGTGGAGACGGTATTCCGTACGTACGCACGCGCGGTGATTTCGTTTTCCGTAGGATGGATAGATGATGAAATAGGGTTGTTTAATACTTATAATAACATATAAGTATATGAGTGATACTGATGTTATTACTTCATAATGAAACAACTAAATAAGAATAAGTGGAAGAAGAAATAAAGATGAAAGAATCGGTAACAGACATTACCTCTTCTTTGAAGCGCTTCTTTGATACCTCCTTTTAGGGCACTAAAATTGGTCTTTGAAGAAGACCAGGACCTCTATGATGTCTCTAGGTAAGTGGAGAGAAGAAATTTGAATGGTTTGGCCGAGCTTGAAGGCTCAAAGTGGTGTGAGGAAGAGAGGGAGGAGGTTCCCTTTTATAAGGGAGGAGAGGGGCACCTTTGGAATAACTAAAAATATTATTTTATTATAAAGTCAAATTCGGTTTTTAATAGCTCCAAATTGATATATTTCGAAGATAAGGTGGGTATGGGTCGAAATCATCTCATACAATAGAATTTAGACAAGTTTAGGTATCAATTTTAACCTTATCATTTAGATTTAACTTTAAGTTAGATAATTTAACTTTTACCGTGTCTTCTTGTTTTCTTACACTATAAGGTTAATAAGCTTACTATATCAAGCCAAACGAACCCAAAGTTTTTTATTATTAATATATATAACCATATCTAAGTCATTTGGCCTAACATTATATTTTTAGGAATAAAATAACAATTAATAATATAATATTTGTTTTAAAAACTATTTTATGTCAATTTTGACACTATTTAGTAATTGATTTTTGTGAAAATAATAACAGAATGATTAGTTCGAACCAAGTTAATTAAATCAATAATAAAATGTCATATTAACCTAGAAAATTATTTTAATTCATAAAAAGTCTCAAATTACATTTATTTGGGTATTTATAACATCAATTATGTCAATATTTCATTAATAAGATAATTACTGCATAATCATTGTATCATAAATAAATTAAATTATTTTAAGTCTAAAAATTACAAATAAGATTCCATTATGTTGAAAATCTTTTTAGATTTCTAATGAATATTTATAGTCGAATTTATCTTATGTATAACCCCATATTAAAAATTATTTACTTATTAAACTTTGATTTTAACTATTTTAACCCTTCTTTAAATAAATTAATAATAAATGTCCTAATCTAATCCAAGAGGACCTAAGTGGTCATATTTTATTCATAGGGTTGTTTTTGGTCGAATTACACTTATAAAATAGAATTAGGACATGTGATAGGGTAATAATAATAACACTTTTACCCTTAATTACCCTATTTACTTTTAACTGTGGTAAAAAAAAGTAAAAAGTTACTATTTACCAAAAAATATTTTCATCTCATTGAACCAAATTTTAGTCCTTGATATTAACCGTGTCTCTAGAATTTTTGAAATTCTACTCACAGAAGCGGTAAAATTAAGTTTTATGGAAAATTCAGTTTTTTAACTACCACTTAGTGGTTTCACTATTCATCAAAAATTGAAAGTTTTCAGAAAAATACCAAAATTTAACCCTAGGCTAATTTCGATATTCTGAATCCAAAAATGAAGTCCATTTTGAAAAATAAAATTTACAAAATTTCAAAAAGTGGTTATTACTATTCATAACGGCTAGTTTTAATAATATTTTAATAGCATATCGTTGTTTAGTGAAACTCGGTATTGCGTACTACACACGCTATCGAGGAAGGTCGCGATTGCGTGTAATGCAAGGCAATTTAAGGATGCGTGTTGTGAAAGCTCCTTTTGGTGTAGCGTACAACACAAGACATTAATGAAATTAAGAATATTTTTCATAAAATCTCGGGTGTTACATTCTACCCCCCTTAAAATGAATTTCGCCCTCGAAATTCGTCGGGGTTATAAATGGTTTACTACTCGAAAGTTTATTTAATAGAAACCCACATCATAAAAAGGAATGCAAAAAAAAATCTTTAAAAATAAAAGTATGAAATGTAACGGTTACCCAAATAAACTAATCACTGGGTTTCCACATAGGTTAAAATATGGATATGGAAGAGAAATCTAACCATCATGTTCTGATGGAGAGTGGTAGAGAATATGGCTATGGAAAAGCCAACAATCACAAAGCCATAAATTTGTGACGATCTAAAGTACCATCTGATTCATCAGATATAAGAGCACTAGGACAAAATTTTTGGTTTTCAAGATCATTTCCCTAAAGTTGATGAAATTGGAATTAGAAGAAATACTTTCGTGATTTTGGTATAGTCTCACCGTTGGTCGTTCTTTGGACAATTTCCACTTCATCTCTTAAAGAAATGAAGTTGAATTTTTCATTCGTGATGTGTTATCAGATCATGTGATAGAATGATGGGTCATTCCATCTATCTCAAACAAAAGGTTAGAAAAGTTATCAAAAAATACATTAGTCCATCTATAGTGAGATTAATCATATATGGTTCCTAAAATGGACTTAAACTTCATATATAAAACTAGTTTCTACTAAACAGGGACTTCCTGTAGGCTAGCGGTAGGCGATAAAGGCCAGTCGCACTTCGGTTGTGGGTTCGATTCCCACAGCCTTGTCCGACGTGATGGGCTATCGCCCATCCTGCAGGTTGTCCTTTTTCTAAAACTACATTACTATAACATCCCATAAATAATATCAAAAAAGGTTCTATCCTTAAACAATACTAACTTATGTCCAATATATTCCATTCCAATCTTTAGGCTTATCCATAATATTGCAGTCCATTGTCATATTATAGTGAAAACAATTACCAGAGATTTCATATAACAAGCATATTAATACCATCGTTGATCCCCATATATCATAAGATATTTCTTGTTGGTCACATTCCAAACGTTTGAAGGCCTTAATCATGTATTCTCTTGAAAAAAATGAAATATCCATTGAACCTTAGTGAAAACATGAGTGCTGTCAAAAGTTAACTCTTTCCACATACCAAAACCCCAAAATTCTATATACTCAAACCATGATATAACTATTTCATTATATCAGTCATGAGCTCATGAATACTATCAAACATTTAATTTTCTCTTTATCCCTTCATTATGCGCATATCATCTATTTTCTAAAAATATCTGAATAACCTTTCATGGTTATTGTACCATTCCTCATACACTTTCAAAACTTAAGGAAAGAAAACAATGTAACAATCCTTAGATGTATCTTTATTCCATAGTACCATGAGATTACTTGTACAACATTACACTTGATAAACATATAATCATTCCACTACCTTCTTAAACCATTGATCAAGCTTCAACAATTATTTCAAATCACATATCATTTGTAGTCTCATCATCATCATCAACATAAATACTACCCATACGACCATACTGATTCTCTTCATGAGACTTTCCCTTAGGGCATTGGTTTGCATAATTCCCGTACATTCCACATTTAAAACATTTAACCATTGTTGATGTCATAGAAATACCCTTATCCTCATCCCTGGTGTTAACTGAACCTTTTCCTTTGCACTTACTGGATTTGGGTCCTTCTTTTCCACACCCAAAGCATCTTCCAGTTCCTTTGAAACATTCTCCTTGATGCCTCTTCCCACATGATTTACATAGGGGAAATTGAACTTTCTTTCCTCTATTATCATCATAAAACTCCATCTTTCTCTTATTAGCCAAGTCAGGAAACTTACCAAATTTGAGTTTATTGATCATATTATGAGATTTCTGATTCGGCATAATAATGATGTTTGGACTTCCAAATCCCATTTCATTTGGTTGCTCATGAAGAATATCATTCCATTGTCCATCATATCCTCCATTATCGTGAATCATCTTGTTTCCAGCCATTTTCTAAAACCCAAAAAGAATAGTGTGAGAGGAAAAAATCACGCTAGGGAAAACAATATAATAAAGGGAGAGTACCTTCAATATCTAACATCTTGGGTTACCGTAATTCTAGTAATATAACCTATACTTATACTTAACCTTAGGGACATCCCTATACATACCTTAGAAATATCTCTAGGGATCTCACTAAAGTTCTCGCATCCTAGTTTCCAAAGGTTGACTAAACCTTTCCTCTGATACCAACTGTAGAGACCCAAAGCATAACGTACATGGACATTACATTACTTTTGCGGAATACTTAGTACATAACAAAAACACACACACAAGGACCGTAATAGTTTAGTGTCTTTGGAAACTCGGAATATAATCTTCTAATCGTGGTGAAAGATCTTCAACTTCTCCCATAAATATCTTCATTTTTTTAACCTAAAACTTTTCTTTATATCCTGGGGGAAAGAAAACATAAAAGGGTGAGCTCAAATGCTCAGTAAGGGTAAACAAAAGAAATATCAATCACATCATATTCATAAGAAAATAACTTTTGGAAATCTTAACCTGCAAAAGAGATCATAATTTCATAATATGGGATAAATCATAGTAGTGAAATGTAATCCCAATAAACATGAAACTTTGTGGAATACAAACATAATCATAGATAATAATTTCTTATTAGTCAAGACTCATTTCCAAGACTATCTTAGTGGACAAAGTCCATTTCTGAACCGAGTTCATTCCTCATTTCAGTCCTATTTCACTGAACCGGTTTAACCTACCGTTCCAGCCATGTCTATCTCATGAGATATAAAATCTTTACCCAATGCATTGGAGGGAGATATAGGTCCCACCCATCTCATAATGATACCATTCTTATGTGTGCCACAAAATCATACATCATTGCATAACCCATGTAATAAAAATGGGATTCTTAAACATCATGACATCATAAAACAATTAATATAAGATAAAGGAATTCATATAAATAATTCCATCACAACATAATCAAATCAATGTAATAATAGGGATAGAAACAGAACCCTATATTATCTTGGATGGTAAATAATTTTGATAAAACACTTGAAATACATTCTTGAGGAAAATATACTTCAAAAACATTTTCCTTTCCTAACATGTCATACAATTTTAAACTAAAAGAAGTTGATTAAAAATAAACTTGAAAACATTTAAAGGAATCTTCTTGGAAATAATGTTTTAAAAATCCATTCATGCTGTATAAGTTAAAAAAAACATTCTTCTCGTACTTTTGTCGGAAAAGTCAAAAAGTACCTCGTACGAAAAAGGACAAAAGATTCCTTTCATATCTTTTACTATAAAATCACCAAAGGGTAAAAATGGATTTAAACAATTGCAGGTGGATGGAATTAATATTAAATATTGAGGAAACATGGATGTGGATGATAAAATACACCCCAATAAATACCAAAGTATAAACAATCTCAGATAAAAAATGAGATTGTGATATTTCCCTTACCTTAGGTCCAATTTGCTTCGTAAGTGTCCGAACCTCCTGTATAATGGTTTAAATAATGTTATTGACTTATTCCAGAATCATAATTATTTTTATGATATCATATATGGTCATATTCTTTGCTTCTTAGTAGTAATATTTCATTGCTACTTGTTATTTGAGTGAATACAACTTTTTGTTCTTATGCGTGTTTTGTCGAATAAATTCTTATCCTTCTTTTTAGGTTATAGATACCTCATTTCCGGAATGTTATTAGTGTAATATATATCATATTCATTCATTAAATTCATTTATATAATCATTATTCAATGAAGATCATGTAGAATGAGTCGCATCACATCGTGGAGACGGTATTCCGTACGTACGCACGAGCGATGATATCGTTCCCATGATTGTGGAATTGTATTGGAGTGTATATATACTATTTTAGAATCAATAACACTTTAAAATAATCATATATAGTCATTATTTACACCATTATACCCATCCAAGTAAGGTGGTTGTGGAAAATATATTACACCACGGCGTGGAGACGGTATTCCGTACGTACGCACGCGCGGTGATTTCGTTTTCCGTATGATGGATAGATGGTGAAATAGGTTTGTTTCATACTTATAATAACATATCAGTATATTAGTGATACTGATTTTATTAATTCATAATTAAAAAACTAAAGAAGAAGAAGTGGAAGAAGAAATAAAGATGAAAGAATCGGTAACGGACATTACCTCTTCTTTGAAGCGCTTCTTTGAGACCTCCTTTTAGGGCACTAAAATTGGTCTTTGAAGAAGACCAGGACCTATATGATGTCTCTAGGAAAGTGGAGAGAAGAAATTGGCTGGGTTTGGACGATCTTGAAGGCTCAAAGTGGTGTGAGGAAGAGAGGGAGGAGGTGCCCTTTTATAAGGGAGGAGAGGGGCACCTTTGGAATAACTAAAAATATTATTTTATTATAAAGTAAAATTTGGTTTTTAATAGCTCCAAATTGATATATTTCGAAGATAAGGTGGGTATGGGTCGAAATAATCTCATCCAATATAATTTAGACAAGTTTAGGTATCAATTTTAACCTTATCATTTAGATTTAACTTTAGGTTAGATAATTTAACTTTTACCGTGTCTTCTTGTTTTCTTACACTATAAGGTTAATAAACTTACTATATCAAGCCAAAAGAACCCCAAGTTGTTTATTATTAATATATATAACCTTATCTAAGTCATTTGGTCGAACCTTAGATTTTTAGGAATAAAATAACAATTAATAATATAATATTTGTTTTAAAAACCATTTTATGTCAATTTTGACACTATTTAGTAATTGATTTTTGTGAAAATCAAAACAGAATGATTAGTTCGAACCAAGTTAATTAAATCAATACTAACATTTCATATTAACCTATAAAATTAGTGTAATTCATAAAAAGTCTCAAATTACATTTATTTGGGTATTTATAACATCAATTATGTCAATATTTCATTAATAAGATAATTATTGCATCATCATTGTATCATAAATAAATTAAATTATTTTAAGTCTAAAAATTACAAATAAGATACCATTATGTTGGAAATATTTTTATCTTTCTAATGAATATTTATAGTCGAATTTATCTTATGTATAACCCCATATTAAAAATTATTTACTTATTAAACTTTGATTTTAACTATTTTAACCCTTCTTTAAATAAATTAATAATAAATGTCCTAACCTAATCCAAGTGGACCTAAATGGTCATATTTTATTCCTAGGGTTGTTTTTGGTTGAATTAAACTTATCCAATAGAATTAGGACATGTGTTAGGGTAATAATAATAACACTTTTACCCTTAATTACCCTATTTACTTTTAACCGTGGTAAAAAAAAGTAAAAAGTTACTATTCACCAAAAATTATTTTCATCTCATTGAACCGCATTTTAGTCCTTGATATTAACCGTGTCTCTCGGATTTTCGAAATTCTACTCACAGAAGCGGTAAAATTAAGTTTTATGAAAAATTCAGTTTTTTAACTACCACTTAGTGGTTTCACTATTCATCAAAAATTGAAAGTTTTCAGAAAAATACCAAAATTTCACCCTAGGATAATTTCAATATTCTGAATCCAAAATTGAAGTCCATTTTGAAAAATAAAATTTACAAAATTTCAAAAAGTGGTTATTACTATTCATAACGGCTAGTTTTAATAATATTTTAATAGCATATCGTTGTTTAGTGAAACTCGGTATTGCTTACTACACACGCTATCGAGGAAGGTCGCGATTGCGTGTAATGAAAGGAAATTCAAGGATGCGTGTTGTGCAAGCTCCTTTTGGTGTAGCGTACAACACAATACATTAATGAAATTAAGAATATTTTTCATAAAATCTCGGGGTGTTACAAAGTAGGGTTCGTGTAGAGCTTCAGGGAAAAATATTTGATATGGATGCGTCAATATCTCATTTAGGGAAAAATAATATGGATTATAGAGTCTTGTAGATGGGTTATGGAGGCCTGAACGTCGATCTCTCGTTTAGGGAAAAAAATTTGAGATGGGTTCTAGTGGCTCGAAGATGGGTTCTGGAGGCCAGCTGCGATGAATTTGAGAATTTTCTTTCCCAATGGTTTTAAAAAATCATTGGGAAAGTAATATTATCTGAAAGGTTTATAGAAAAAATTGGGAAAATTTAATTTATGATACTATATATATCCCAATTGTTTAAATAAATCGTTGAGAAAACATAAATTTCATAGGCTTACACCAACGTTTATAGAGAACCGTTGGTATTATAGCCTTTTCCCAACGGTTTTGTAAACCGTTGGGAAATTTTTTTTGGTATAGGTGGGATTTAAACCAGTGGAGCATTGATTTTGGGGGTTGTGTTCATCATCAATATCAGTTCCGAATGGTTCTTAGGGATTTTCATGATGGAAGTTTTCAGGTTCATCATCAACCCTTAGAGATAGGAGACAACAAGGCTGTATTAGGAACAAGGGTAGTTGGATCATGCTCCACTGAGAGGAGATATGGTAGGAAGAGGATAACCTATGGATGTTCCTTGTCTTTAGGGGCCCCGACCTGATCATGTTATTGGAGGTGTATGATAGTAGTGAGGAGGAGGAGATATGCATTGATAGTTATATGCCATAGAGGTTCCATAACCCTAGGAGCATAGATCATCAGAGTTACTATTAGCTTATTATCTACCATATTTTTTTTTTATTTTTTTGATTTAATATCCTCACACTTTTTTTTAAAAAACCTTAGTCCATGATGGTACTGGACATAAAGAGGCTTCTTGTGCCTTTGGTATTGATTGCACTAGTTAGAGGCTAAACCTACTTAGTTGATGTGTGTCAATGGTATAGACTGATGATGGGGCATCACCAGTCATGTGTATATTTCATCTTACTATGGATACATTCATATGATGTCGTCCTCAACATGGATTGGTTGTATTCAGTGTGTTCAGTTATCAACTTCATTCATAGAAGAGTTTCATTCTATGATGTATATGGTTTTCATATAGTTTTCATTGATAAGTGGGGATACTGGATGGGAGATTTTTTATATCCCCTTATTTTGTTGATGGAAGAGTTTTTAGTAAATTCAGTGGGTGCTAAGATGGTGGAAGATCCCATAGTTTTTAGGTAATACCCAGATGTTTTTACCAAGGAGTGGTTGACACTTACCCCTTAACAAGACATTGATTTTAGGATATAGTTGAAACTAGGTGTCTCTCTAATTCCGATGGATCCTTATTAGATGACACATTCTAAGATACTAGAGTTTATGATTCAGATATATTATCTGAAATAGAAGTGTTTTATTCACCCCTAGTGTATCACCATGGGGTTCCCCAGTGTTATTCGACAATAAATCAGATGGTAGTCTAAGGATATGCATAGAATACTGAAGGTAAAATCATTTTATGATCAAGAATTGTTACCCTATTCCAAGGATAAATGATCTTTTTTACTAGTTGAGAGGAGGTAGTTGGATTTTTAATATTGATCTATGGTATGGGTATCATCAGTTGAGGATAAAGGAGGAAGATATCCCAAATACCACCTTCTGATGAAGATATGGGCACTATATGTTTATAGTTTTTTCATTTAGTGTCATGAATTCACCAAATATGTTTATAAGGTCCGTAAAATCAATATTTTTTTGAGTCCTGATCTAGTTTATAGTTGAGTTCATCAATAGAATTCTAACATACTCAAGGTCTGAGGAGGAGCATGTTGGGTATCTGAAGATCATTTTACAAACTCTCCAACACCACCAAATCTATGGTAAATTGTATAAGGGTAAGTTATGAATGTGAGGGGTGTATTTTTTTTGACATGTGGTGTCTCAATAGGGAGTAGTGGTGGATCCATCAAAGGTTGAGGTAGTTTTATCTTCGGAGGTACCCAATAATGTTGTAGAGGTTCGTAGATTCCTTGATCTTATGGGTTATTATCGAAGGTTCAATCTCAAAATTTCTCATATTGTAGCCTCGTTGATGGATCTATATCGAAAGGACCAAGCTTTCATTTGGACTGATCAGATTCAGACATCTCTAAACTACCTGGAAGGGTAGTTATTTATCTCCCTAGTTCTCTGGTTGAATGAGGAGAGGGTGATGTTTGAGGTCTTATATGATGCTTCCTGTTTGGGACTGGGTTGTGTATTGATACAATAGAAGGTAGAGATCTCTTATGGGTTTATGAATTTATTTCCCCATAAGAATAACTATGCAACCCAGGATCTGGAACTATTGGTAGTGGTTTTTTCTTTGAAGCTGTGGAGACATTAACAAATTGGAGAAATCTTTGTGGTCTTAACCATTCAAAAGAGTTTGATGAACATTTTCTCTCAGAAGGACCTGAATATATAACAATGGGGGTGGATATAGTTTATTTAGGGATATAACTTTGAGATCACCTATACCTTAGTGAAATAAAATGTCACAGCTGACGCACTAATTATGAAGTTATTAAGGGATATTATTTAGGAATTGGGGGATACTTAGTTGGTGATGGAGGAGTTGTCAACCATGCACCTTGATGCAAGGATAGTTGATGGTGGGGGTTATTTTTTCAGATGATATTGAAATAATCTATTGTGAAGTAGGTGGTGGAGTCTAAGTGGGGAGAAACAGATGTGTAAGTGATGCATTATTGATCTGTTTTGGGTGACACCCATGAGGGGTGGTCAGATGAAGAGAATCATTGGTTAATGTTCCATAGGAAGATATTTATCCCGATGGTGATGTATGGGGTATTCCTTCATGGGTTTCATATAAAACCTTCTGTGGTTCACCAAAAAGTATAAAAAATTTAATATGGTTTGAGGATTCAGTTTTAGAGGCCTAAAATGAAATTGATAGTGGTAGAGTTCAGGGTGTGGTATCTAGTTTTCTAGCAAGAGAAGGTAGAGAATCATGTTCCTGGTGGTCTTTTGTAGTCCTTGGATGTACCTAAGTGGAAATTATAAGAAATATTGATGGGTTTCCTCATCTAATTACCCTAGAATAGGGTGGATATGATGTTATCCAGGTGATCATGGATTGGATGATGAAATCATATCACTTACTATTAATTAGGGTGTGAAATTTCATGGATTCTTTGGCAAGGAGGTACATGGATGAGTTTGGGCAGCTACATGGAGTTTTGAGGACTATTGTATTAGAATAGTATTATAATATTACCTTATGATTCTGGAGATAATTTAATCACACCTTTTGAACTTATTTTTTTTCATCAACACTGTTTTCCACCCTCATACAAATTTGAATACACAGCGGACCATCCAGACATTGGAGGATATGTTACAAGCTTGTATCTTGGATTTCAACGGGTCATGGATGGAGTAATTTAATTTAGTTTAGTTCACCTAAAACAATATATACAACTCATCCATTGACATAGATTCATTTAACACATTTTATGGGAAGCCATGTTGATCCCCGTTTCACTGGAAAAATTTATAGGGTCATCTTCTTGGTCCCGAGGTATGTAGAGTATGACTAAGAGGATCCTGATGGTTTTTAAGAGAATGAAGGTGGAACATAAAAATTAAAAGTATTATATCAATTAGAGGAGGAAAAACTTGGAGTTCACAGTTTAAGAACATGTGTTCTTGAAGGTTTCCACCCAACATGGGATATAGAGGTTTGGTTGGGGAAGTAAGTTATCACCTTAGTTTTTCGGGCCTTTTAAGGTGCTAGAGTGCATTGGTGAGGTGGTTTACTGGTTGGAACTTCCTTTGAATATATAAAGGAGCCAAAAAATATTCCATGTGTCTAAAATTTATTGATATCTACATAATGAATCCCATTTCATCGACTAGGGAGAGTTGGATTTTGAAGATAATGCAACATTCATAGAGTGACTAGTAGAAATTTAGGATTATCAAGAGAAGGTGTTGTGCAGATGGACCATCCCTTTGGTTCAAGTTGTTTGGAGGAATGGTTTATTAGAGGAGAGTATGTAAAAACCCAATAATTTAAAATAATAAAATTATTTTTGATAGCATAAAGGGTATACAACAATGATTTTATCTTATGATACACATAAAAATGAGTTTCTCTTATATCTTGCATTACACGCAAGACCAAGTTTTACCAAACAACAATATACTATTAATTTTATTATTTAAAACAAAAATTATATCATAACAATTAAATTGAAATTGAAGAATAGTATTAAAAAATTTATGAAACTACATGGTTGAATTCATTGGTTACCAATTAATTATAAATTAATATGAAAAACAATTGAATATAATGGAAATGTTTTTATACGCCGAAGGAGTTTTATCCTAATAAAATAAAAAATTAATATTAGTTAATGATATTAATTAAATTTATATATTATATATTAAATTAAATGTTTTTAAATTAATACAATATATTTTATAGGCATAAAATAATAACAAATCCTATTTTATGGATAGAAACTGTATTTTTCTAATGGCAGTTTTGCTGATTTTTAATGGTACACGTGTTTTAAAAATAAATTTTGAAACTTTTATAAATTTTATCTGAAAAAATAAAAACAATTTTTAAATATTAATTTAAAAATTATCTTTTGTTTAATTTTTGGTATTTTTATGAGAAGTTTCATTTTTAATGAATAGTGAAATATTCTGAATTTTTTAATTGAAAACCGACATTTCATCTAAATAATTTATAATGTAAAATTATATTTTATATTGGTTATAAAGTAAAATTAGATCAATTATACATATATTTATCCAATTTAGGTGATTGGAATAATTTTCATAGTTAATTTGGATATAAAAACATTTTAAACTTTTGAACATTTTTACTTTAAAAACTCGTTTTTTTATCACTTATGTGGGACTCATTTTAAATTAAATCCTGCCATTTCTGTAAGTTAAATTCAGAAAAATGGATTCCATATTTTGAATAATAAATATTTATAATGTTTAATAAGTACAATTTAATTTTTTACCAAATTGATTAGTAAAAATATTTAAAATTAATTATAGTGATTAAGGTAAAAACAAGTTTACTTAGTGATTAAACTTTGAATATAAGGTGTAAAAATGACCCAAAATGTGCTCAAAACCCATATTATAGATATATTTATACCCTTATTACCTTATGCTATAATTTTATGAGTTTTGGGGACAATTTTACATGAAAGTGACCTATATAATAATTTAAATAAATAAAAAGTCAAAACAATTCACATTTCTTCCTATTAATTTCTATAAAGATTTTGGGATAGGGAAAGAACTACATAGGTTAGGTTATAAATATTATTTTTAATGATAAATGAGTTATTTTTATCATAATAATTTATATTTAATTTTTAGAAAAGGTATAATTACATTAAATGATTAAGACACACCAATGCATGAATTATTTAGTTATTAATAAAAGAAAATAAATGATAATAAAAACATTAAAAGTGATGTAAATAGAATGAATTATATTGTTCCACTGTTTTTTTAGATTAATATATCATTATAAAAATATTTAAAATTAATATATTTTAATTCCATTATTTTATTGATTTTTTTTTAAAAATTTTAATTAAATAAGTAATTTCAAAATTGAAATTAATGTTATTTTATAATAAATGATATTTTATTAAATGATTTAAAATTGCTAAAAATTCTATCTTCTACCAAGAGATTTGTAAGTGTTAATAAATATAATTTTTTTTTGCATTAATGGACCAATTTATCTTTTATAATGAATATATTGACCCCTAAATAGTAAAACTTTGTTTGTGTGGTTATGGTTAAAGAAATGTTTTTACACGTTACATGTGGTTTTGTTAAAATTAATTTACGACACACAAGAGTTTTTTATTTTTTAAATTTTTTGTTATATTTATAATCCATGGGTATAAATATTCTAATAAGTCTCACTTTTATTTATTCTTAAAGGATAAATTACATAGGTTAGAAAACTAGTTACTGTAGTAAAAACAGAAAAAGGTAAAATTGAGTAAACTTAAAGACTGAGGAACAAAATGATAAAAAAAAATTATTTTTTTCTATTGTAAGTGTGTATAGAACATAATTTCCCTCTACTTCATTAGTTTTTAATTTTTTTAAGTACATGAGGTAAGGGAGACCGCACAATACTAAATACGCTTGAGTATTTACAAAAATGAAACTCCTCAAATAAAAAAGGGAACTCACTCTCCCCACTTCTTCAAAACTATCAAGGAATTTGGCTCATAAAAAACCTACCCAAATAAATTAAAAATTAACTTCCCTCATACAATAATAATTATTTTAGTTAGAAATAAAACCTTTCAAGGTATTAGTGCAAACCTAATGAGGATACCCGAATAAGAGGTAATGTTCTTCTAATAGTGTTTTTAATTTATTTTCTTATACACCTCCCTCAATTATTTTTATATCATAATTATATAAGAATATAAGTATATTAAATATAATTATATGTTTTTATGTTATGGTTATGAACTAAAACCACACACACATCCATCAAATGTATTATAGAATCATCATTCTTGTGTACGATAGACTATCGCCTCATGAACCGATATCATTTGTTTTTCCATTAACACCTTTCAAGGTTGGGAATAGTGATGGAAATACTATTTATATCATATTTATGATATTTATGATGTTATTATTCTTATTTAATTATTATATAACACATAAATTCATGCTTTCTACTTTGTGGGAATATGATAATGTCGTTTGGGTGTACGGTGGTCTACCGCCTCACAAAGCGATGTGATTCATTCATGCTTTACATGGAATATATTAAAGATGAGTTTAATAAAAAATGTTATATATATGACATAAAAATAATAATTTAATGGTAATATATATATATATATATCATTTAATTCTCCTTCTTTCAATACGACATGAAATTGGAACCAACGTTTATGTGTACGTATGACCCATCGTCTCCATATATGACATATTTCATTTCCTATCACGAAATTTTATGGATTACTATAAATACATATATAATGAATATATATTATATTTATATCATTGGTTAAATTATGTATATTATGAAACAATTATTGGGGTAAGTGGGCCAAAAATAGTAATTCAAAACATATATGAAAAACAAAGTGATTATTACTCGAAACGTAACTTTAACAAGGAATTGTTAATAAACGAGTAATAAAAGGTCATAAGAAAATATGATATGATATTAAAAATATTAATATGATTATTTAATTTGTTAATAAAAATTTTAAAACCACTATACAGGATTTTAAATCATGTTCGACCAAAAGGAATAATGAGGTAAGGGTTTTTCTCATCTCACTTTTATTTTTGTGAGATACATGTCATATTCACCTCTTATTTTTGTTGTGTGGTGTATATACTTACCAATAATTTATTGTATAATTATTATGATTAAATTAATTTGGATTTAAATATCCATTTTGGGGTATCTATTTCATGGGGTTTATATTTTCTAAGTTACCAAAGTGGTAAGAGAGTTTTGTCACAATTTTCCTTCTTTGAGACTTATGTTATGTTATAAACCTATATTCTTTTATGTGGTGTATATAATTATAATTTAAAATTTAATATAATTAATCTTACTAATTTAATGATATTATAATTTTCATTTTATTTTATTCTTTCATGGGTATTATTATTTAAAGTTACAATATTGGTAAGAGTCTTTTGTTACAATCTCATCATTTATTGGGATTATTGGTTATTAAGTCTCCGATGTTAAAAAATTATGATCTACCTATAAATAATTATCATTACTTTTATTCTCTTTTGATTATTTGATAATAATACATTTTTCCTTTAATTTTCTTTTCTTATGTACTTAATAGTTTAAAATAATGTTTTCAAGAAAAATAATCTTCTTGGTCAGAAATATGTTTTCTTCCAAAACCATGTTTTATAAAAATGTTTTCAAATATTTTTTCAAAAGTTTTTTAAAATTAGAAAGGATATTTTCCTTAAGAAATGTTTTAAATCATTTTTTAAAACAAAATTTATTTTTTCTATGGTTATTTTTCAAAGAAAAGGATTTCCAAAATGTTTTTAATTTTAAAAAGTGATTTTCAAAATAAAAGGGTACTTTCATAAAAATGTTTTTAGTGATATTTTAAAGGTATTTATATTAATTAACATAAAAACCCTATTTTTTACTTATATTTCAATATGGATATTTTTTAATGACAATAACCTCATTTATTCTTAGGATGGATTAAAATTGTTTCAAAAAGATTATTATGGAACTCATTTCTTTTCCATGAGATCACTATGTTTTGAAGAGATTGTTATAAAACCTATTTCTTTTGGGAAAGTTAATCAAGTTTCAAAGATATTGTTATGGAAATCATTTATTTTACATATTTTAATCATGTTTCAAAGATATTGACAGGAAAACCATTCCTTTTACATTAGTTGATCAGGTTATAAAATAATAATGATTGTTTCTATGAGTTTTATAATGAAATATCTAAGTACTTTATTCATGTTGTGGTTATTAGAAATTATATACGATGGGTGAACCCATATAGCATTGGGTGAGCCTGTTATATATTATAATATGGGTTCAACTAGATATAGGTCCAATGAATTGGGTAATGATTATGTTCTGTAGATAATAATATTAGAAGTTGTCTGTATGGTTATTCTAATTTCTAAGGGTTCTGTAAGGGTTCTATGATATGATTTTCCAAGATACCAATATGTTTTATCTATGATTTATATAGCCTTAATGGACCTAAGGCCTTCATTTTTATTGATTTTTGATAACCCCCATTTCAAGGGATAAGGGGGAACCCTTACAAGGCCCATAGGCTCAAAGATTACATGGCCCGTAGGCTTAGGAGATTACATGACCCGAAGGTCATAGGGAATTCAACCAGAAAATCTACAAGGAAATGCCCCTCCCAGCATCTTCATCATGATAGTAGCTCTCCACCTTTGCATGGACATATAGCTAGGCTTCCGGTGCAAGTATAGGCAGGTCCTGATGGCATAGACATACCCTCTCATTCTAACAAATCCATTTGGCTCTGCTCTGGTGAGTGCACCTGCTCTGAATCCTCTTCTGGGGATGCTCCTTTTTTTGTAGTGTGTCTGGGGAAACTGCATGTGGCCCGAAGGCCTTGAGGTGGCCTGAAAGCCTTAAGGACTCCAAGCCCAAACCGATGGCCCAAGGTGAATAGTTCCAGCTGCTACAGTACCGAACAATACCTGCTACAGTAACTGTTACAGTACCCACACAATGTACAGTTCTGCTACAATACCTGTACAATGTACAATTCTGCTATAATACCCACACAGTATACAATATTGCTACATTACTTCTGCAGTACTTAGAAATATGCCTCTACCTAGTTTTGAACCTGGGTCTTGTGGATGCAAATAAGGATACCTCACCAACTGGGCTGAGGCTCATATTCTCTATGCTTTATATAGGATTATAATGTTTCTTATGATCAATTTTGATATCACATGGCTCATTATTATTGATTCTGATGACTCTTTCCTTTTCCATGTATTAATATTTTATGATCCAGGTATTAAGGTGTATGAGTCCTTTTATTATTCTCTCATGACTTTGATTTCTTCATTATACCATTATGCACTCTTATACTCATTGATGACATTCAATTTTTAATGTTTACTTTTACCCTTTTTGAGTATTTGAGGTCAACCTTCTTATGTTTCATATTCCCCAGGTTATAAAGAATGAGGATGAATGATTTGTGTCTACAAAGGATTTAGCAAGGGTGATATTGATGACTTAAAATTAAATAAGATAAGATGGGTTAAATTAGAGAAATGCTCATTGAAATTCATGTGAATTGTTTATTCATGAGTTTTTCATAATTATATGAAACTATAAACCTAAAAGGTCTTCTATGATGTAAGTAATACAATTTTTACTTTTAATGTTGTAAGGTTTAGATGAAAAAAACGAGTCACCCTTATCAGCAGAAAATACATAAATATAAATTTCAAGATTTCAGCACAAGATCTTGGAGTGTGGGTCCTGGGCTGTTATAGTTGGTATCAAAGGTTAGTTTAGATAACTTCAAATATTATGATGCTCATGTGAGGTTATATTAAGAGTTATGGATAACATAATAGGTCTATAATATTAAGTATGATTATAAGTTCAAATTCTTATACACCCCATTTGAGGGTTTTAAGTAGTAAAAAACTTTCAAGTTAATAATAACATTTTAAGAGATGTTTTATTGGGTTGGAGTATATGTATATTTTTTGTTTAATGTGAAGTATTCCTTTATTTTTTGAAAAAATAAGTTTTAAGGTATTAATAACCTATAAGGTTTATATGATCATGGATATTGAGGTAATTATGGTAACACAAGTTTTATAATATTGATAACCACATGATTGAAAAGTGATTTGGTGACTAAATGATTTATGTTACTTCAAAATAGGATCTCCATATTTTTTGTCTTGAAATATAAAAGGTATGAGATAAAATTTAATGTTAAAATGATCTTTAATTTTTATGTTGTTGAGGTTATTTGGGATATAAGATTATGTAATTATTTAGTTTTAACTAAGGGTTTTACTATTGAATTTTGGTGATTAACATATCATATAAATATTTACTCATTTTGAGAATTATCTTACCATGTGCTAACCATTTTTCTTTTGGTTAATGTCTAAATATAGGTGGAATAGATTTATTATCACTTTTATGGTTATATAGTCTTTAAAAGTTGATTTTATTGCTTTAGAAATTAAAAATAATCATCCTTAATGCACATCGTTTGGATTAAAAGATGACATTGTAGTGTAAATTGATTAAAGGGTGAAATTATAATCCTCAAGTAAGTATATTTCCATATTATCTTAGTCTAGATGGTAATATAATTATTTAAATCTAGGAAAAGGATCCTAAAAAAAGTTATCAGATTACTATAATCTCTGATAATATCAATGACCTTTTTCAAGACTCTTTGGTTTATGGTTTTGTGATTGTTAACTTTCACTTGATCATTCACATTATAGTTATCGATGATCTCGATCACTTTCTATACTTATTTGGGATTTATATTTTTATTCCATTTACAACAATTATCTATTATGTATATACCTATTTACATGTTATTCTAGATTACCTTTATACTTACATTTTGATTTTAATAATAATATGTTTTAGTAATGATTTTTATGATGTGGGTTTACAACAAAAGTATTTTCATATTCCCAACCTTTGATTACCAAGATAAATCTCAAATTTTGAGGATGTAATTTATGAAGGGGGGGGGGGTTAGGGGAGGATGTAATACCCATATATTTTAAAAGAATAAATTATTTTTTTATTGCATAAATGGTACACAAAACTGAGTTTATCTTACGATACACACGATAACATGTTTCTTCAATATCTTGCATTACACACAAGACCGAGCTTTACCAAAAAAATATACAATGAATATTATTATTAAAATTAAAATTATCTCCTAAACATTAAATTTATGGTTATGAATAGAATTAACTAACTTATAAAAATATATCATTGAATTAATTAGTTACCAATTAATTATAAATGAATATGAAAACTAATTGAATATAAATAAAATGTTTTTATACAACAAAGATGTTTTATCCTAATAAATTAAATTGATTAATATTAGTGAATGATATTCATGAAATTTATTTATTATATATTCAATAAAAATTTTTTTACATTCATTCAATAAATTTTATAGGCGTAATATAAGAACAAATATCATTTTATACATAAAGAGTTTTATTTTTTATGAAGGAAGTTTTGACATGTTTTAATAGAGTAATTTTTTAAAACTAGATTTTGATTTTTTTTTTGAAAAATTAATCTTTATTTTTTAAATTGTAATTTTAAAATTTATTATGGTAAATTATTGCTAATTTTCTGGAAGTTTAATTTTTTGATGAATAGTGAAAAATTAGGAACTTTTTAATTGAAAATTGAATTTTCTTTTAAATAATTTATAATGTTAAATTATATTTTAAATTGGTTTTAAAGTAAAATTATATGAATTATAAATATATTAATACAATTTTTTTCATTTGAATCATTTTCATATTGAGTTTGGATATAAAAATATTTCAAACTTTTGAACATTTTCACTTTAAAAACCCACATTCTTGTCTCTTCCACGAGACCAATTTTAAATTAAATTCTTCTATTTGTGTCAGTTGAATATGTAAAAATGGATTAAATATTTGGAATAATAATAATTTATAATTTTTAATAAGTCCAAATTAATTTTTTACCAAAGTGATTTGTGAAAACGGTTAAAATTAATTAAAGTGATTAAGGTAAAACGAGTTTACTTAGTATTTAAACTTAGAACATAAGGTATTAAAATGACTCAAAACATCTCCAAAACCCATTTTACTGACATATTTAGACCCTTATGACCTTATTATTAAAATATATGAGTTTTTGGGACAATGTTTCGTGAAAGAAACCCATATAATAAGTTAAATAAAGAAAAAGACAAAAAATGTACCTTTCTTCCTTTTAATTTCTATAAATGTTGGGGGGCAAGGAAAAAACTACATAGGTTCAGTTATAAATATTATTTTGGAATATAAATGATCTATTTTTATTATAATAATTTATCTTTAATTTTTAGATATGATATAGTAACATTAAATTCTTAAGAAACTCCATTGCATGAATTATTTAGTTATTAATAAAACAAAACAAATGATGTTAAAAACATTAAAAGTGTGGTAAATAGAATGAATTATTATAATAAATTATTATTTTAGATTAATATATCATTATAAAAATATGTATTCTTAATATATTTTAATTCCATTATTTTCTAGATATTTGTTAAATTCAACTTAAATAAATAATGTCAAAATTGACATTAATGTTATTTTATAATAAATGATATTTAATTAAATAATTCATAATTACTATTAATCCTAGCTTATTACAAGTACTTTTAAGTGTTTATAGATATAACATATTTTCCATTAATGGGCCAATTTATATTTTTATAATGAACATATTGACCCCTAAATAGCAAATACTTTGTTAGCATGGTTAGGGTTAAAGTAATGTTTTTGCATGATACATGTGCTTATATTAAAATTAATTTCCAAAACATATGAGATTATTATTTTATAAATTGTATATAATATTTATAATTAGTGATTCTAAATTTTATACTAATTCTCACTTTAATTTATCCTTAAAGGATAAATTACCTCAGTTATAAAACTAGTTACCGTTGTAAAATAAAAAAAAAGGTAAAATTGAGTAAACTTAAAGACTAAGGAAAAAAATGATAAAAATGATTTTATTTTTGTGTTCTATAAGTCTGTTTCAGACATTATTTACCTAAAATAAATTATTTTTAAATTTTGTAAGCACATGAGGTATGGGAGACCTCCCAATAGTGAATACTCTTGAGTATTTACAAGAATTCCACTCCTCAAATATAAAAGATCACTCACTGTCCCCACTTCTCCACACCTCTCAAGCTGTTTTTGTCATCAAAAACTTAAATAACTAAAATAATACCCTTAAATCATCATATAATACTTATTTTTTTAATAAATCAAAAAATTTAATTTTTTAGTGAAAAATAAAGGAGGATACCTGAAGAATACCCAATGTTCTTATAAAAGTGTTTTTATTTTATTTCCTTCCCCACATCCTTCAATTATTTTTATATCATGATTATTTAATAAAATAAGTATATTACATATACTAATATTTTGTTATGTTATGGTTAAAACCTAAAATCACATACATTTCTATAAAATGGGTCATGAAATTATCGTTCATGTGTACAGTGGACTACTGCCTGTGAACCGACGTCATTCACTTTTCCATTACCACCTTTCATGGTTGAGAATAATGATAGACATACTATTTATATATGATATTTTTTATATTTTTGATGTTATTATTCTTATTTAATTATTATTTAACACATACCTTTATTCTTTCAATTTTTTGGGAATATGATATTGTCGTTCATGAGTACGGCGAACTACTGCCTTGCAAAACAATGCGATTCATTCACACTTTACATGGAAATGTATTAAGGATGAGTTTAATAAAAATATTTTATATATATTACATCATAATGATACTAGAATTATAGTATATATATATATCATTTAATTCTCTTTTTTTTTAATACGACATGAAAATGGAAACAACGTTCATGCGTACGTACGACCTATCATCTCCATGAGCGGTGTATTTCATGTCCTATAAATAAATTTTATGGATTACTATACATACATATATAATGAATATATATGATATTTGTATCATGTTTTAAATTATTTTTATTATGAAATAATTATTTAATTAAGCGGACGAATAATTGAAAGTTAAAACATACACAAAAACTAAAGCGGTTACTACCTAAAACTTAACTTTAACATAAAATTGTTAATAAAAGGGTAATAAAAGGTTATAATAAAATAATATATGATATTAAAAATATTAATATGGGTATATAATAACATAATAACATTTTTAAAACTACTATACAAGAGGATAAATCACATTCAACCAAAATGAAGTGTGAGGTAAGGATTTTTTCTCATCTCACTTTTATTTCTGTGAGATACATGCCATATTCACCACATATTTTTGTTGTATAGTGAATATAATTCCCATGAATTTATTTTTTAATTATTATAATTAAATTTTTTTAGATTTACATATCCATTTTAGGATTTATCTTTAATGGGGTTTATGTTTTCAAAGTTACCAAAGTGGTAAGGGATTTTTATCTCAATTTTACTTCTTTGAGAAGTATGTTATGTTATAAACCTATCTTATTTTATGAGGTGTATATAGTTCTCCTTAGAAAAGTTATATCATGACTATAATTAATTTCATTGTATTATAACTTTAATTTTATTTTATTCTTTCATTGGTACTTTTATTCAAAGGTACAAAAGTGGTAAGAGTATTTTTTTTACAATCTAATCGTTTATCAGAATTGTTTATGATTACGTCTCCAATGTTTAAATATTATTATCTAACTATAAATAATTATAATTAATTTTATTACCCTCTATTTATTTATTTAGAATACATTTTTACCTTCATTTTATTTTCTTTATGTACTCAATAGTTCAAAATAATGTTTTCATGAAAAATCATATTCTCGTTCAGAAATATATTTTCTTCCTGAACAATGTTTTATAAAAATGATTTAATTTTTTTAAAATAAAAAGGATATTTTTATTAATAAATGTTTTAAATTATTTTAAAAACTTATTTTATATGTTATAAGGTTGTTTTCAAAGAAAATTATTTTCTAATTGTTTTTTATTTTAAAAACTGATTTTCAAAATGAAAAGGGTATTTTATTTAAAATGTTTTTAGTGATATTTTAAAGGTATTTAAATTAATCAGCATAAAAAACAATTTTTTTACTTATTTTACAATTGGTATATTTTTTAATGATACCATCCTCATTTCTTATGAGGATGGATTAATATTGTTTCAATAATATTATTATGAAACCTATTTATTTTCCATGAGATAACCATGTTTCAAAGAGATTATTTTGGAAACCATTTATTTTCCATAGTTTAATCATATTTACAAGAGATTTTTATGGAACCCATTTATTTTCCATGATTTAGTCACATTTTAAATATATTGACATGAAACCCACTACTTTTCTATGGGTTGATTAGGTTATAAAATAATAATGATTATTTCTATGAGTTTCCAAATTAAAGCTCTATATAATTTATTAATGTTGTTGTTATTGGATATTATATATGATGGATGTTCTTAGGTAGCACTGGGTGATCCTACTATAGATTATACAATGGGTACACCTAGATAACTCTCTAAGTCATTGGCCTCCTGATCCTCTTCTAATAGGCCTTTCACCACTTTCACTATCCCAGGATCCCTTACTTCTTAATTTGTTAACCTTATTAGGGACGATGCTACCAGGCTTCATTATTTTACACATCCATGATTTTTTTGGGCTTTCCCCCCTTATTAATTTTTTTGGTTATGTTGGTAAGTGTTTGGTAAGGTTTTTATAAGGGTTCTGTAAGGGTTATATGAGATGATGTTTCAAAATACCAGTATGTTTTATTTATGAATTATATGGGTTTATAATGTTTCTTATGATCAATTTTGATATCACATGGATCACTATTATTGATTCTGACGGCTCTTTAATTTACCATGTTTTTATATTTTATGATCCAAGTATTTATGGGTGAGATTTTCTTTGTGATTCAATCATGCACTTTGATTTTATCATCATACCCTTATGCACTATTATACTTATTAATGAAATTAAATTTTTAATGATTATTTTTTACCTTACTGAGAATTTTATTTCACACTTATTATGTTTCATTTTCCACAGGTTATAAAGAATTATTTTTAATAATTTATGTCTATAAAGGATTTCACAAGGATGATATTGGTGACCTAATGTGAAATAATAAAAGATGGGTTAAATGGGAGAAATTATCATTTAAAGTCATGTTAATTGTTTTTGTAGGAGTTTTTCCTAATTTTATAAAACTCAAAAACCTAAAATGTCCTCTAGGATGTAAGTGATCCAATTTTTCATATTGATGTTGGAAGGTTTGGATAGAAAAAATGGGGCACCCTTATCGGCATCAAATACATAAATATAATGTTTATAACATCATAACAGGATCCAAGAGTGAGGGTCCTGGGCTGTTATAGAGTACTTGGGATCATGAGGCACAAATTCATTCCGATTACCTTAAGTTCTTTTGAGTTATGGATTTTTTATTTCCTTGAGAAACTTAATGTTTTAATCTTACTGATTTATGATATATACCTTTTTTATTTACCGATGATTTTTTATGAGTTCTATCATATAATGAAGGGAAAAATCATTCTCAATCAAGAAACATTATATTTATGACACATTTAAAAACTATTTGGGCGAGTCAGTATATCCCAAAGAGAACAATATCTTGATGTGGCATGTGGGTTTCCTTCATTTGTGTGCTTGAAGTAGTGTTGTGTGGTGTTTATGGTAGTCATTGACTTGATATATAAATAGGATAAAATGGTGGTGAAGATGGTTGTGTGGAATATGGGTGGATTGAGTATGGTGTGAGATAGTGGTAGTTTTTTGGGAGTAACTAGATTATTGAGAATCATTTTAGGGATTTTTTAGAACTATTTTCTTTTTATATTACAGATGGTTTTGATTTTTTAGGAAGAGAATAACTTGGGAGGTATTTGATTTAATGTTGAAGAAATTATTGACCATTACCCTATGATTTATTGAGGCTTCACAGTTCCAAGGAGGCATTTGGTGGTGTTCTGGAGGATAAGAGAAGGCCTTGGGCCATTATGTGTGACACCATACCCTAGTTGTGGGTGTGGTGAAGTTGTTTTGGTTGGGATACCACCATGTGTAAAATGAACAACTTTTAAATGAAGAGCATAGATCATATAACTGGGCATGGAATCTCAAGGGATCTCTTATCCAAAATAGGGAAGAGGAGCTCACCATGTCGTGACCTTGGGAATGGTGAGGGAAAATAGCTAGGATTATGGAACTAGGCCATGGTGTATTTCTATGGAAGATGAAAAAAGAACCCCCATCGCATGGACCATACTGTGGTGATAGTCAAATAATATTTTAAAATTGGAAAAGGGGGAAAACAATAGAGGATTCAGTTCTCCCTTTGACCAGACCCACTATGGGCATTTTGTAAGTTTACCATGCCATGGTGGAGTCCATCATACTTCAATTATAAATAATGTTATTAGCCTCCTTTGATTCGATTCCTTTATTTTTCCTTCGAAATACAAGATATGTTTTAGACCTTCTTATCCCACTTTAGTTGTTCCTTTAAAAATCCTAATCACTAAGATCGTTGGATCGAGTATTAGAGATCGAGGTGTGATCTCCCCTCATATCTCATCATATTCTTCTTATTTTCTTATTTTTTGGTAGGATAATAGTAGCGAGATTATCTATATTGGTCATTGTTTAGGGAAGGTTTGATGATGGATTGTTGTTGTGATACCTTGGTGAGTTCTCTTATGAGTTTGGTGGGGGAGTGATCTATGGTTTCTCCCTTAGTGAGTATTGGTTCTTGTTGAAGCTTTAATTAAGGTAGAAAATCACCATTCTCTGATTCATTTATGTGAAACAATGGGAATTACATGACTTTTCTTTATTATAGATAGATTTTATGGGTTCACATAACAATATAATTATGTGGATTAATCTTAAATTGAAATAGAATAGGAGCCTTCGTAATGAATTTACCTATTTTATGATATTACTTTGAGGATCATACATGTTTTTTCCTTGATGAAAATAAAAATTATTTTTATACTTGTTTGTGTTGTAATTTACATGAATATAATTCCCTTATTGTGTTGATTTTTCAATATAAACATTCATAGAAGGATAAGAACTTTTATATATCTACTAAACTGGTCACCTATGGAAGATTTAGAACTGTGTGAGAATTTACATGATTATTATTGAAACAAATTGATGAATGTTTTTTAGTTAAATCTTGAATATGGTGTTGGGAAAGTTTATTTTCATTTGTATGATTATGTGTTTACTGTATTGTTTTTGTTTGATGTGTGTGGAAATTTGTGGGGATTGACCGGTGGCAATGGTAATCAGGTGTGAGGAAAAATGTGTTGGTCAATGAGACCATGGTTTGTTGTCATGGGATGCATTATGGGATGATGTGTGATGTGGTTTTTTGGTGGTTGAGTATATGATAATGATGCGTGATGTGGGAGTATGGATTGGTATGGGGATGGTTGAAGGAATTGTTTTTTGGATTGGTAGTTTCCCGATAGTGATAGAATACTTGAAAATTGAAAGTTATAATTGAATGGATTTGAGATGGATTAAATGGTTTAGGGATGTAAATGAATGAATAAATCAATGGTAAAGGGGATAAAAATTCCTGAATTAAATATGAGAAGATGATAAATGAAAATGTACATAGTGAGTAATTAATGTGGTTAATGTTGAACTATGTAATTTACGTGTGGTAGTGTGTTTGGTAAGTGGGGCTAGATGGGTTGATAGTTATAACTCCTGATATTTTTATGAGAAATATTTTGTTTTTATGTTATATACATCATCAAAGGAATATTTCACTACACACAATACTAGCTTGGCTTGCTTTACACGCAATCGCGACCTTCCTCGATAGCTTGCGTTGTACGCAATACCAAGTTTCACTAAACAACGATATGTTATTTAAACTAGCCGTTATGAATAGTAATGCCCACTTTTTGAAATTTTATTTTTTAAAATGGACTTCATTTTTGGATTTGGAATATCGAAATTAGCCTAGGGTGAAATTTTGGTATTTTTCTGAAAACTTTCAATTTTTGATGAATAGTAAAAACACTTTTACTATTTAAAAACTGACTTTTTATTTAAATAATTATTTATTTTATTTAAATTTATTTTATGTAAAAATTGATACGTAATTCCTATATAAGTTCAACGTAATTCATTGGAGTCATTTTATAATAATTTTAGATATATAAAAATTTTATTGAACTTTTCACCGTCTTTTACCCACCTCCTAGGAGAGTTTGAAAATTTACATAAAACTTAATTTTACCGCTTCCGTGAGTGGAATTTCGAAAATCCGAGAGACACGGTTAACATCAAGGAGTAAAATTTGGTTCAATAAGATAAAAATAATTTTTGGTGAATAGTAACTTTTTTCTTTTATTTACCACAGTTAAAAGTAAATAGGGTAATTAAGGGTAAAAATGTTATTATTATTACCCTAACACATGTCCTAATTCTATTGGATAAGTTTAATTCGACCAAAAACAACCTTAGGAAAAAAGTATGACCATTTAGGTCCACTTGGATTAGATTAGGACATTTATTATTATTTTATTTAAAGAATAGTTAAAATAGTTAAAATGAAAGTTTAATAAATAAAACATTTTTAATATAGGGTTATACATAAGATAAATTTGACTATAAATATTCATTAGAAATATAAAAATATTTCCTACATAATTATATTTTATTTATAATTTTTATACTTTAAATAATTTAGTTTATTTATGACACAATGATGATGCAGTAATTACCTCATTAAAGAAAATATTAATATAATTGATATTATAAATTCAAAAATAAATGTAATTTGAGACTTCTTATGAATTAAACTAATTTTATAGGTTAATATGACATATTATTATTGATTTAATTAACTTTTTTTGAACTAATCATGCTGTTAGGATTTTCACAAAAATCAATTACCAAATAGTGTCAAAATTGAAATAAAATAGTTTTTAAAAAATATATTATATTATTAATTGTTATTTTATTCCTAAAAATCTAATATTAATCCAAATGACTTATATAAGGTTATTTATATTAATAATTAACAACTTGGGGTTCGTTTGTCTTGTTATAGTAAGTTTATTAACCATATAATGTAAGAAAACAAGAAGACACGGTAAAAGTTAAATTATTTAACTTAGAGTTAAATCTAAATGATAAGGTTAAAATAGTAACCTAAACTTGTCTAAAATCTATTTGTTGAGAAGATTTCTACCCATAACCACCTTATCTTCTAAATAAATCAATTTTTAGCTATTAAAAACTTAATATTATTTTATAATAAAATAATATTTTAAGTTTTTCCTTAGGTGCCCCTCTCCTCCCTTATAAAAGGGCACCTCCTCCCTCTCTTCCTCACACCACTTTGAGCCTTAAAGCTCGGCCAACCCCTGACAATTTATCTTCTCCACTTCCCTATAAACATCCTAGAGGTCCTGGTCTTCTTCAAAGACCATCTTTAGGGCCCTAAGAGGAGGTTAAGAAAAGGCGCTTCAAAGAAGAGGTAATGTCCGTTACCGATTCTTTAAACTTTATTTCTTCTTCTACTTCCTCTTATTTAGTTGTTCCATTATGAAGTAATAACATCAGTATCACTCATATACTTATATGTTATTATAAATATGAAACAACCCTATTTCACCTTCTATCCATCCTACGGAAAATGAAATCACTGCGCGTGCGTACGTACGGAATACCGTCTCCAAGCCGTGGTGTAATCTGTTTTCCACCACCACCTTACTTGGATAGGTATAATGGTTTAAATAATAACTATATATGATTATTTTAAAGTGATATTGATTCTGAAATAGTATACATACACTTAAATACAATTCCACGATCATGGGAATGATATCATTGTTCGTGCGTACGTAATGCCTACCGTCTCCACTATGTGATGCGACTCGTTCTACATGATCTTAAATGCATAATGATTATATAAATGAATTTAATGAATAAATATGATATATATTACACTAATACCATTCTGTAAATGATGTATCTATAACCTAAAAATAATAATCACAATTTATTCGACAAAACACGCATAAGAACAAAAAGCAATAAACACCCGAATAACAAGTAGCAATGAAATATTACTAATACGAATCTAAGAATATGACCATATATGATATCATAACAATGAGTATGATTATAGAATAATTCAATAAAATCATTTAAATCATTATACATGAGGTTCGGACACGTACCAAGCAAATCGGACCTAAGGTAATGGAAAATCTCGCAATCTCATTTTTATCCGATATTGTTTATACTTCAGAATTTACTGGGGAATATTTATCATCCACATCCATGTTTCGTCAATATGTAATATTATTTCCATCCTCCTAAAATTATTTAAATACAATTTTACCCATTTGTGAGTTTTTATTAAAAGATATGAAAGAAATATTTTGTCATTTTTAGTACAACGTACTTTTTGACTTTTCCGTCCAAAGTACAAGAAGAATGTTTTTTAAACTTATATGGCATGAATAGATTTTTTTGATTTCTTATAACATTATTTCAATAAATCTTCCTTTATAAGTTTTAAATTTTATTTTTAATCAACTTATTTTAGTTTAAAATTGTATGACATGTTAAGAAAGGAAAAATGGTTTTGAAGTAGAAAGGATATTTTCCTCAAGAATGAAGTTCAAGTGTTTTATCAAAAAAAAATTCCATCTAAGATAATATAGGGTTATGTTTCTATCCCTATTTTTACATTGATTCTATTATGTTATGATGGAATTTTTTTTATGATGTCTTTTTATCTTATATGGATTATGTTATGATGACATGACGTTTAAGAATCCCATTTTTATTACATGGGTTATGCTATGATGTATGATTTATGATTTTGTGGAACACATAAGAATGGTTTCATTATGAGATGGGTGGGACCTATATCTCCCTCCAATGCATTGGGTAAAGATTTATATCTCATGAGATAGACATGGCTGGAATGACAGGTTAATCCGATTCAGTGATACAGGACCTAAACGAGGAGTGAAGTCGGTTCAGAAATGGACTTTGTCCGCTAGGATAGTCTTGGCAATGAGTCTTGACTACTAAGAAATTATTTTCTATGATTATGTGTGTATGCCACAAAGTTTCATGTTTTAAGTTATGATCATTGGGATTACATTTCACTACTATGATTTATCCCATGTTATGAAATTATGATCTCTTTTGCAGGTTAAGATTTCCAAAATGTTATGTTTTTATGAATATGATGTGATTGATATTTCTTTTGTTTACCCTTACTGAGCATTTGAGCTCATCCTTTTGTATGTTTTCTTTTCCCCAGGTCAGGACGAAGAGTATTAAGTAAGATATTCCAAAAGGGATTGTAGATATGATAAAATAAAAGGGAGACAATGTAGATGATTTATGAACCAGTTGTTTATGTTTCCCAGTTTCTAAAGACACTATACCTATACGGTCCTTTCATGGTTTTGTTATATGTTGTAATAAGTATGCTTCAATTCTGAATTAATAACAATGTATGTAAAGTATGGGTCTTTATAGTTGGTATCAGAGGAAAGGTATAGTCAACCTTTGGAAACTAGGATGTGAAAGCCTTAGTAAGAACCCTAAGGATAAGTCTAAGCATAGAACACAATATTAGTGTTTCAGAAATAGCCATGAATTACCTATGATAAGACCTTAAGTGTGAAATTTATTCTTGATTATGTGGTTTTCCTATTATAATTATTGTTTCTCACACTATTCTTCTTGGTTTTAGTCAATGGATGGAACCCGAAGGAACCATATTAATGCGGAATGCGATGGGAGATGAAATTATTGTCCCCCTGAGCAACCAAACGTTATGGGAGCTGGAATGAAAAATCTTGTAGCCATGCTCACACAACTTTCTCAAGTTATAAATCATGAAGGACTTCCAAACGAGCAAAGAAAGGAGCAAAATTCTGTTGAATCTTTCATGAGGCAGCGTCCACCCTCATTCAGTGGGTCTACTGATCCATTAGTGGATGAACAGTGGATCAGTACCACTGAAAAGATATTTTCAATTATTCAATGTTCTGAACATGATAAATTCATCTTAGTAGTATATCGTTTGGAAGGTGAAGATGATCAATTTTGGGATCTTATTAAGAATATGAGGCCAAGAGATGAAATTGAGTCCATGGAATGGGATGAGTTCAAGAACTTATTTTTCAATAAGTAATTCCCTCGTATTCTTCGAACAAAGATGGAGAAGGAGTTTCTTGAACTGAAGCAAAAGGATGATGAATCTGTTGGTACCTACGAAGAAAATTTTACAAGACTTTCAAGGTACGATTCTGGGATTATTATCCAACCTGAGAGTAAGATCGATTGATTATTTAGTGGCTTAAAACCAAGTCTTCGAAGGGCGTTAGCCACAAGGGACTTAAATAGCTACGAGGAAATCGTTCAATGTGCTCTCAAGGTTGAGATAGAGATTGGAGTAACCCATCAATCATATGGGTTTGATCAGAAGAGGAAAATGGAATTAAAAGGGAAATATAAAGAGCACACTGAAAAGAAGATGAGTTTTCCCTTATGCTCAAAGTGTGGAAAGAAACATAGAGGGATTTTTCTTAAAGGGACAAGTAAATGTTTCAAATGTGGAAAGGAAAGTTATCAGGCATTTGAATGCCGCAATGATGGGAAGAAGATGTCTAGTGATTCGAACAAAGAAAATGCTACACAGAGTGAACCTCCTACACTTCAATGTTACAAGTACAAGGAAATGGGGAATTATGCTAATCAATGCCCTAATCTAAGGGTTTTTGATGATGATCGATGTCAAAAAACCCTTAAGGCTAAAGACAAAAGAAAGTCACATGCAATTTTTATCAGTGATGTGGAGTATGATAACGAAGTGGTGAAAGGTACACTTACCATCCACTCTAAAGTAGCAAATGTTTTATTTGATTCTGGATCCACCCACTCTTTTATTTCTGAAGAATTTTCTAAGGGTATTGTCGTATTACCTCAACAATTAGATGTTGAGTTAGCTGTGACAACCCCTAATGGCACAACAATCGCATCAAAAGTTTACAATTCTTCTTCAATTGAAGTTTGTGGGAAATTGCTTCTTGCAAATATTTTGATCCTTCCTATAGTGGAATTTGATGTGATTCTTGGCATGGATTGGATTTCTTTATATGGAGATCATGTCAATTGAAAAATAAGGGAAGTCACATTTTATATTCCAGATCAATCTATGATCGTCTATCGATGGAAGGATGAACATAACCTTCCAGTGGAAATTTCATCCATCTTATGGGTCTTGATTCCACTAAATGAAGGTTATTTATCTCAAATGGTTGGAGTGAAAATCATGATTAAGAATATGACCATTGTAAGGGAGTTTGATGATGTCTTTCTGGAGGAATTACCTAGTCTTACACCAAATCGTGAAGTTGAGTTTTCAATAGAACTCGTACCAGGTGCTTTACCTATTTCAAAGACACCTTATAGAATGGCCCCAATTGAGTTGCAGGAATTGAAGAAGCAACTCCAAGAGAATCTTGATAAGGGATTCATACACCCTAGTACATCACCTTGGGGATCACCTGTTCTGAATGTTAAGAAGAAAGATGGATCAATGAGACTCTGCATTGATTATTGAGAACTTAACAAGATCACTATTAAGAACAAATATCCTCTCCCATGCATTGATGACTTATTTGACCAACTATGCAGAGCTCAATACTTTTCCAAGATTGATCTTCATTCAGGATATCATCAATTAAGGGTAAAAAGGGAGGATATACCAAAGATAACATTACGTACAAGGTATGGACACTATGAATTTATAGTGATTCCATTTGGTCTTACTAATTCCCCTGCTATCTTCATGGATCTAATGAATAGAGTCTTTAGAGACTATCTTGATCAGTTTGTGGTAGTCTTTATAGATAATATTCTTGTATATTCAAAGAGAAAGGAATAACATGAAGATCACTTGAGAATTGTATTGAAGACCCCGAGGAAGGAGAAGCTTTATTCCAAATTTACCGAGTGTGAATTTTGGCTTCAAAAAGTTACATTTTTGGGTCACATAATCTCAAAATAGGGGATATCTATGGATCCATCAAAAACAGAGGTTATCAAAAGATGGTCGAGACTAACAAAAGTAACTAAGATCCAAAGTTTTCTTGGTTTGGCTGGATATTATCGACGTTTTGTGAAAGATTTTTCACTATTAGCTAATCCACTCACCAGGTTGACTCAAAAAGGAGTTAAGTTCGTTTGGATGGAGGAGTGTGAAGAGAATTTCAAGGAGTTGAAAAGAAGGTTATCCAGTGCACCTATGCTCACACTTCCTTGTAGTGGAGAAAGGTTTATGGTCTACAGTGATGCATCCAAGAAGGGATTGGGGTGTGTTCTCATGCAAAATGATATGGTGATAGCTTATGCCTCACGACAGTTGAAAATCCATGAGAAAAATTACCCAACTCATGATTTGGAGTTATCTGCGGTAATCTTTGCATTAAAGATTTGGAGGCATTATCTTTATGGTGAAAGGTGTGATATTTATAATGATCATAAAAGTTTAAAGTATATTTTCACACAAAAGGAGCTGAATATGTGCCAAAGAAGATGGTTGGAGATGATTAAGGATTATGACTGCTCAATTCATTACCACCCTGGGAAAGCAAACAAGGTGGCAGATGCATTAAGTCGACAAGACCATGATAGCTTATCCATGATGAGGATCACAAAAGATCCAATATTTATGGATTTACAAAGGATGGATCTTGGAATTATAATGTAAGGGGAAAAATATTGTCTTTATCAAATGAATGTTCAACCATTTATACATGCGAAGATTAAAGAAGCACAAAAAGAAGATGTAGAGTTACAAAAGAAGGTGAGAAATGTTCCTGAATTAAACCTTGATTGTGATAGGATATTGAGGTTCAGGAATCGGTTTTGTGTTCCTCCCATCCCAAAATTAAAGAAGGGGCTACTGGATGAGGCTCATAGTTCTTCATTCTCTATTCACCCTGGAAGCACGAAGATGTATAGGGACCTAAAAGAGTACTTCTGGTCGGATGACATGAAAAGAGATGTTGCTGAATATATCTCTCGATTCTTGGTTTGTCAGCAAGTTAAAGTTGAGAGACAGAAGTCTAAGGGGATGTTACAACCATTACCCATACCTGAATGGAAATGGGAAAACATCACTATAGACTTTGTCACCGGACTTCCTAAAACATCCAAAGGCAATAATGCTATCTGGGTTATAGTTGATCGTCTTACGAAGTCAGTAAAATTCATTGCTATTAGAGAAGATTTCTCTCTAGATCATATTTCCAGGATATATGTAAAGGAAGTGGTAAGATTTCATGGAGTACCACTTTCCATTATATCTGATCAGGATCTGAGGTTTACCTTGAAGTTCTGGTGAAGTCTTCAGCATACTCTGGATATAGAGTTGAGTTTCATCACTGCTTATCATCCTCAGACAGATGGTCAGTCTGAGAGGACAATTCAAACTCTAGAAGATATGTTGATAGCTTGCTCTATGGATTTCAAAGGAGGTTGGGATCAACACCTACCTTTGGTGGAATTTTATTATAATAATAGCTTTCACTCCAGTATTCAAATGGCTCCTTATGAAGCTCTCTATGGAGAGAAATTTCGAACTCCAACTTGCTGGGATGAAGTTGGGGAAAGAAAGATATTAGGACCTGATCTTGTTGATGAGATGGTAGAAAAGGTCCGATCTATTCGACAAAACATAAAAGCAGCTCAGATTCGACAAAAACGTTATGCCGACAATCGAAGAAAAGAACTATAGTTTGAAGTGGTTGATAAAGTGTTCTTACAAATATCTCATTAGAAGAGAGTAATGATATTTGGAAAGAAGGGAAAGCTGAGCCCTAGGTATATCGGTCCTTTCGAAATACTAGATCATGTTGGGAAGGTAGCTTACCGATTAGCGCTTCCACCGAATCTCTCTCAAGTTCATGATGTGTTCCATGTATCTCTCCTGAGAAAGTACATACCAGATCCTTCACATGTACTCAACTCAGAAGTTGTACTGCTAGAGCAAGATCTTTCTTATGAAGAATAGCCGATAGATATTTTGGATCGTAGCGAAAAAGTCCTACGAAACCAGACCACTCACTTGGTGAAAGTTTTATAGAGGAACCACCAATTAGAATAAGCTACATGGGAGCTTGAGGATATGATGAGGGAAAGATATCCTCATCTGTTTGTTACAAAGTGATGAATTTTGAGGGAGAAATTCATTTCAAGGGGGGTAGAATGTAACACCTGAGATTTTTATGAGAAATATTTTGTTTTTATGTTATATACATCATCAAAGGAATCTTTCACTACATACAACACTAGCTTGACTTTCTTTACACGCAATCACGACCTTCTTCGATAGCTTGCATTGTACGCAATACCGAGTTTCACTAAACAATGATATGTTATTTAAACTATCCGTTATGAATTGTAATACCCACTTTTTGAAATTTTATTTTTCAAAATGGACTTAATTTTTGGATTCGGAATATCGAAATTATCCTAGGGTGAAATTTTGGTATTTTTCTGAAAACTTTCAATTTTTGATGAATAGTGAAAATATTGGGTTACTATTTAAAAACTGACTTTTTATTTAAATAATTATTTATTTTATTTAAATTTATTTTATGTGAAAATTGATACATAATACCTATATAAGTTCAAAGTAATTCATTGGAGTCATTTTATAATAATTTTAGAGATATAAAAATTTTATTAAACTTTTCACCGTCTTTTACCCACCTCCTATGAGAGTTTGAAAATTTACATAAAAATTAATTTTACCGCTTCTATGAGTGGAATTTTGAAAATCCGAGAGGCACGGTTAACATCAAGGAGTAAAATGTGGTTCAACAAGATAAAAATAATTTTCTGTGAATAGTAAGTTTTTACTTTTATTTACCACGGTTAAAAGTAAATAGGGTAATTAAGGGTTCAAATGGTATTATAATTACCCTAAAAAATGTCCTAATTCTATTGGATAAGTTTAATTAGACCAAAAATAACCTTAGGAATAAAATATGACCATTTAGGTCCCCTTGGATTAGATTAGGACATTTATTATAATTTTATTTAAAGAATAGTTAAAATAGTTAAAATGAAAGTTTAATAACTAAAACATTTTTAATATAGGGTTATTCATAAGATAAATTAGATTATAAATATTAATTAGAAAGACAAAACAATTTCCTACATAATGGTATTTTATTTATTATTTTTAGACTTTAAATAATTTAATTTATTTATGACACAATGATGATTCATTAATTACCTTATTAAGGAAATATTAACATAATTGATATTATAAATACCCAAATAAATGTAATTTGAGACTTTTTATGAATTAAACTAATTTTATAGGTTAATATGACATTTTAGTATTGATTTAATTAACTTTTTTAGAACTAATAATTCTGTTATGATTTTCACAAAAATCAATTACCAAATAGTGTCAAAATTGACATAAAATAGTTTTTAAAACAAATATTATATTGTTAATTGTTATTTTATTCCTAAAAATCTAATATTAATCTAAATGACTTATATAAGGTTATATATATTAATAATTAACAACTTGGGGTTATTTTGTCTTTTTATAGTAAGTTTATTAACCATATAATGTAATAAAACAAGAAGACACGGTAAAAGTTAAATTATTTAACTTAGAGTTAAATCTAAATGATAAGGTTAAAATAGTAACCTAAACTTGTATAAAATATATTATTTTAACTTATTTCGACCCATACCCACCTTATATTATAAATAAATCAATTTGGAGCAATTAAAAACCGAATATGACTTTATAATAAAATAATATTTTAAGTTTTTCCTAAGGTGCCCCTCTCCTCCCTTATAAAAGGGCACCTCCTCCCTCTCTTCCTCACACCACTTTGAGACTTAAAGCTCAGAAAAACCCTGACAATTTCTCTTCTCCACTTCCCTAGAAACATCCTAGAGGTCCTGGTCTTCTTCAAAGACCATCTTTAGTGCCCTAAGAGGAGGTTAAGAAGAGGCGCTTCAAAGAGAAGGTAATGTCTGTTACCGATTCTTTCAACTTTATTTCTTCTTCTACTTACTCTTATTTATTTGTTTCATTATGAAGTAATAACATCAGTATCACTCATATACTGATATGTTATTATAAATATGAAACAACCCTATTTCACCTTCTATCCATCCTACGGAAAATGAAATCATTGCGCATGCGTACGTACGGAATACCGTCTCCACACCGTGGTGTAATCTGTTTTCCACCACCACCTTACTTGGATGGGTATAATGGTGTAAAGAATAACTATATATGATTATTGTAAAGTGATATTTATTCTAAAATATTATACATACAACTCAATACAATTCCATGATCATGGGAATGATATCATCGCTCGTGCGTACGTACTGCCTACCGTCTCCACGATGTGATGCGACTCGTTCTACATGATCTTCAATGAATAATGATTATATAAATGAATTGAATGAATAAATATGATATATATTACACTAATAACATTATGTAAATGAGGTATCTATAACCTAAAAATAAGAATAATAATTTATTTGAAAAAACACGCATAAGAACAAAAAGCAATAAACACCCGAATAACAAGTAACAATGAAATATTACTAATACGAATATAAGAATATGACCATATATGATATCATGACAATGATTATGATTCTAGAATAAGTCAATAACATTATTTAAATTATTATACAGGAGGTTCGGATACGTACCAAGCAAATCAGACCTAAGGTAAGGAAAAATCTCGCAATCTCATTTTTATCCGAGATTGTTTATACTTCAGAATTTACTGGGGAATATTTATCATCCACATCCATGTTTCTTCAATATGTAATATTATTTCTATTTTCCTACAATTATTTAAAAACAATTTTACCCATTTGTGAGTTTTTAGTAAAAGATATGAAAGGAATATTTTGTTGTTTTTAGTACAACGTACTTTTTGACTTTTCCATCCAAAGTACAAGAAGAATGTTTTTTTAAACTTATACGGCATGAATAGATTTTTATGATTTCTTATAACATTATTTCAATAAAGATTAATTTACAAGTTTTAAAGTTTATTTCTAATCAACTTATTTTATTTTAAAATTGTATGACATGTTAAGAAAGGAAAAATGTTTTTGAAGTAGAAAGGATATTTTCCTCAAGAATGAAGTTCAAGTGTTTTATCAAAATTATTTTCCATCTAAGATAATATAGGGTTCTGTTTCTATCCCTATTTTTACATTGATTTGATTATTTTATGGTGGAATTATTTTTATGATGTCCTTTTATCTTATATGGATTATGTTATGATGGCATGATTTTTAAGAATCCCATTTTTATTACATGGGTTATGATATGATGTATCATTTATGATTTTGTGGAACACATAAGAATGGTTTCATTATGAGATGGGTGGGACCTATATCTCCCTACAATGCATTGGGTAAATATTTATATCTCATGAGATAGACATGGATAGAATGGCAGGTTAATCTGGTTTAGTGATACAGGACTGAAACGAGGAGTGAACTCGGTTCAGAAATGGACTTTGTCCACTAGGATAGTCTTGGAAATGAGTCTTGACTACTAAGAAATGATTCTCTATGATTATGTGTGTATGAAACAAAGTTTCATGTTTTAAGTTATGATCATTGGGATTACATTTCACTACTATGATTTATCCCATGTTATGAAATTATGATCTCTTTTGCAGGTTAAGATTTCCAAAATGTTATGTTTTTATGAATATGATGTGATTGATATTTCTTTTGTTTACCCTTACTGAGCATTTGATCTCACCCTTTTGTATGTTTTCTTTTCCCCAGGTTAGAAATAAGAGTATTAAGTAAGATTTTCCAAAAGGGACTCTAGATATGATAAAATAAAAGGGAGACAATGTAGATGATTTATGAACTGGTTGTTTATGTTTCCCAGTTTCTAAAGACACTATACCTATACGTTCCTTTCATGGTTTTGTTATATTTTTTAATAAGTATGCTTTAATTCTGAAGTAATAACAATGTATGTAAATTATGGGTAGTTATAATAATGGATTGGTAGTAGTGTAAATATATAGTAGTGGTAATGTAGAGGTTATAACAGTTAAGTGGTTTTGGTTGTGTGGGAACCAAGGTTTGTATTATAAATATTATAAATATTATAAATATTATTTTTGTGTGATTTTATTATACACACCTCACATGAGTCGTGTGTTTACACAGAAACCCAATGGTTTTGGGTTTCAAGTATTTTCCCTAAACATCTAGGTTGGTGAGGATGAATTCTTAGCTACCCCCTCTTCCCTAGACTCTCTTACTAGAAATGTTATCACACATGGGTTTTGATGTCATGTTTTTATAGTACACCAGGAGTTATGATTGATGAGAGGATGATACAATTTATAGTGGGGGTTGTGTATAGTTGGAGGAAGGTCTGAAGTTGATTCCCTTTATGTTCACGATTCCCTAATATTCTATTTTTCGGTATTTTTTATGAGACAATGAGGATGATATGGTTGTGGCATAAAATATGAACATGATAAGGCTATTATGTGGTGATTGGAATAGGTTGAGAGTTGGAGATTTCTAGATGGGATGTTTCTTTTGATGATATTAAGTTGATGGATACCGAAGGGAGGAAGCACCACGACCTACAATGTTGGGGTATGAGAGTGGAAAATCAAGGGAGAAGAAGTGCAAGGTACCATTTTTATTGATATTATTATTATATTATTATAATCATATGCATTATTTTTTGAGTGATATTTAGTGATGATGGGTACTAGTTGATCGATAGGTGCTTGTTTATTCTGTTATTTTTTCATTGGGAAATTAGTATGCTCTTATAACATATTCACAAGAGTCCTTGGATATTATCCTACTATGTATACAAGTTATTCTCACACCACATATATGTAAACTATTTTTAGGTTATGAGGGGGGATCTAGAGATCGAGCTAGAAATTTCTAGCTTAGATCTTGGAACTATTGACTTTCTTTTGTAGGACTAGATTTTAGTACTTTACTTGGTGAATTTCCTTGTATTCATATAAAATTACATTCATTGTTGGATATTTTTGGGTTTTCTTCCCCTTTTTATTTAAGTTAAGGTGTTTTTTGGTGACTTATATCCTATTAATGGATCCTAAATTCTTCTTCTTGAGGGAAATGTCCCCCACATGTGAGATTTTTGTACCCCCATTGTTAGTCGCCAACTTAGGGGCTACATGAGGTGGGAATCATGGGTTATTATCTCTCTTATGTCATTTCTACCCCATGAGGACTACTTTTGGAGGTATGAGGTTATGATAGTGATCCCTATGGGAAACATAATAAAATATTGATATGTAATCACTAAAAATAGCATTAAATAACCCGTTTTCAATTGTAAGTGATACTAATGTATTAATAATAGTTTTTGAAATAGAATATCTAGTTCTGAATCTATTATTAGACCCCCATATATATATAATTACCATCTAAGGGAGGGTTAAAAGTTAAATAAAAGTGGGATGGATGTTAGAATGAGAACCCACTTTATATGTGCAGGTGGTCACTTAAGTGGGACATTTTAAGCATTCCTTCAATCCAGGCATCTTTTTGGGAAGCATCCAAAGAGGATAGGAGGCCTCTATCTAGTAAATACATACTATAAATAGGAGGAATAGATCAGAGATGGTCTCTCCCACATTTCTAGGGCTGTAAAACATTCCTTTCCCTCTCTTAATGTGATTATTTATTTATAATATAAACATATTTGGAATACATAGAGAGATGGTTGTTCTTGAAAATTGTTTCTTGTCTATTGTGAACTAAAAAACTGGAAACTCTACTGGGGATGATTTCACTATGCTATTAACCAAGTTCCTAGGGTGGAAATGATCATATTTTTGTGGTAGATATAGTGGAACCACTCACATGTGAGTTTATTAATCATTTTAATTCTTCTATTTTTAAATGAGTGTTGCAAAAATAGTTTCTAACCAGATGAAAATGATAATGGATGGAAGGACAAATTTAGTTGAAACTGATTTTGAGTGTTTCTTGCATCACTATAAAGAGTATGAGTGGGAACGAGATCAAAATTTTTCATCAATAAAATATAATTTGAAAAAATAGATTCATATAAATAAAGAGAGTCAAAAAACATCTTATGATCAAATCTACCAACCATAGGAGTGTGCATCTTTATGAATTAAAAAAAAGAGAAGTAGTTGATCAATCGATTCAAGAAACTATAATTTCTTATTGAATAGGGTTCAAAAATAGGAAGACCAAGTAATGTGTATTTATATATTTCAAGAGGATGTGTTCATGTGCAGATGATTGATGGTTGTGAGATTGGTGAATGTTATGTTATGAAATATACCATTATTGAAGAAAGCTTTAAAAGTGTGTCTAAATGAGTAAAAATATAGAATGTTTCAGGGAATAATCCTTTTTATTGGAAAGATAAGGCAAATACCTATTTTTTGATCAACCATACTCTATCGGAAATTAAATTACATCTCAAATAGGTTTAAATGGATTATATTAAATTATATTGGTTTATTTCAGTGAAGTGAAAATATAAGGTCGACATGGGAACAACTGAAGTCTCTTATCATGGAAGGATATAGAAAATCCACTGAAGGAAATCCAATTAGATACTTGAAAACTCTCTAATAGACCAATATTGTGGATGATTATTTAGAAGAATTTTAGTAGGTTTCATTAAGGAAACAAATGTTTTTTGAGTCCTAGTTTATGAGTCTCTTCATGGGTGGATTGTGATTGGAAATTAAGAATATGATTTCCTTTTGTAAAACTGTATCCAAATTTAGAATGATTACTTTTGGAAACAAAGGATGAAAGGGAATTAGTTAGAGAAGGTTTAATCAAGAGAATTTATGGAAAATATCATTAGATCATATTTTTCGGGGACTGGGAGTTATGGTGCCAAATTTTCCTCCCAAAAAGAAAGTGGGAGAGAGAATAAAGTGAGGGTAACATGTCAAACAAGTGTTAGGGGAGGAATGATGGAGTGAGGTCAAGTAAATTAGCTGATAAGAATGGGAATAATGGAATGATAAATTATTATGTTTTTGGTGTACTAAACCTTTTACTCTAATGATATGATTTCCTAATAGAAATTTAAGGATTTTTGTGTGGGAGATAGAGGAACCAAATTTAGAAGTTGTGGAAGAAGATAAACTACAATAGATTTACAAAAATTATGGTACTAAAGAAGTATTGTAGGGGGTAAATGTGTCCCAAAAGGTAGGGGAAACTCTTGAACTTAGGAGTATGTTGGATATAGGGGATAATTTGATGAAATTTTCAGGCTCTGTATCTAGAATAATGATGACTGTGATTGTTGGGAATGTAGTGAGAAAAAAATTTACTTCTAAAACACTTGATAACCTAGAAAATTTGGTGGCCAAATCAACTAAACCAAACCATTTGGTATTATATTAGGATATAGTAACTGGTCTATATCACAAGGAATCTATAAACATGTGGAATTCACATTGGAAATTTATTTATCATAGTAGAATATTTTTATTTTTACATGGTTGGTCTATATGAGGTTCTTGGGATAAAATCTTTAAAGATATTAGGTTTTATTTTGAACAATTAGAATCATAAAACCATGTAATTTCTATAAAAGGGTAAAAAAATAAGATTTTATTAGAACACTAAGTAGAGTTTTCCACCATTTTATTTAATTCATATTTTTTGTTTGAAAATGGAATTTTTGGAAGGATGGTTTTGGAAAAAACAATTGTAGTCACCCAAGTCAAAGAAAACCCACTGAGATGAATTTGTACAACCAAAATTGTAGAAGATATTATTGGAGTTTAAAGACATTCTTGATGAGCCTAAAGGGTTCCCTCCAATCCAAATAACCAATCAAGCATTATCATTGGTCAAAGGGGATATACCTATTAATATTTTATTATAAAAGTTATCACATTACATGATGGATGAAGTCAAGAAATAGGTAAAAGAGGTGTTGGGTTGTGTAATTATCTAAAACAGTAACAATCCCTTCTCAAGTCCTATTATTCTAGTCAAGAAGAAATATGGTAGTTGGCATATGTGTGTAGATTAAAAGGATTTAAAAAACATGACAATACCAAATATATTTCTATTTCTTATCATTGAAGAGTTGTTGGATGAGATTCATGAGGCTATTTACTTTTCTAATTTCTACTTTCATCTTGAGTTCCATCAAGTTAATGTGTGAGCCTTCGATGTCACCAAGATATATTTTTGAAGATACGAGGGCCACTATGAATATTTTGTAATGTCTTTTGGCCTGATGAATGACACACACACATTTCAATATACCATGTATATAGTGTTAAATGATTATTTTAGGATTTTTTACTAGTTTTGTATGTTATCTTGATTTTAAATACAACCTAGGAAACACATTTAGATCATTTGAAAATAATATTTTGATTATTGTAGGATAATCAATTGAATCTCAACTGGAAGAAATTTATTTTCCTAATATTCCATGGAATATTTAGGCTATATCATTTTCGGAGTGGGGTTTGATATTGACACAAATAAGGTTGAAAGTGTTCTTTATTGGTTGTACCCATAAAACATCAAGGGGGTATACAGTTTCTTAGGCCTTATAAGACTCTATTAAAAATTTATTAGTGGCTATAGAAATACTGAAAAACTAATCATTATCTTGAATAAAAAGTATTATTTCCAGTGGACCACTAAGTCTGGGCATACCTTTAAAATGATAAAATGTATCTTAATTTCAGCTCTACTCATGTTTTTTTAGATTTTAAAAATTAGTTTGTTATTGAATGTGATTCCTCTAGAGGAGGGGTATGGGTTGTTCTCATGCAGTCTGGTCAACCCATTGGATATTTTAGCAATGATTTAGCTGAGTTACACCTACCTAAATTGGTGTTTGAGAAGGATGTTATGGATCTTGTGTTAGTAGTGATACATTGGAAATAATATTTTTGGGTATTTTTTTTGTTTTTATTGACAACCAAACACTAAAACACTTTCTTAGTCAGCATTTTCACATTTACAACCAATAATAATGGTAGGTGAAGTTATTTGGATTGGATTTGATGTTGTTTATAAGATGGGTAGCATTATTGAGACATAAAATTATTTTCCTCAGTTAGCTAAAGAAGTGTTATAAGACCAAGATATAGACCAGATTCTTGTGATAAATATTTAAAAATTGTTTTGGATAGAGGATGATACCATTAAAAGGGAGATTCTCAATGATTGGGATATTTCTAGGATTATGGTTATACTTGAGTTGGATCGTAGTTCTAGACATGGATATTTCACCTGGATGGCCTATTTTTTCATCATGATAAATTTCTTTTATCCCAACATTAATCCCTTATTCCAAAATTCATACAATATTACCATTCTTAAGCTACATGGGGCATGCCAGGTTCCACAAAACTTAAAAATGACTTGTAGCCAGATTATTATGGAAGGGAATGACATGAACAATCCTTCATTTTGTTTGATAATGTGATACTTTCTAGCAACACAAGTACCAAACTATGTATCCAAAAAAAAAATTTATAGCCACTTCCCAATCTAGATGTGATTTGGGATCATTTTCTATAGATTTAATTCCTAAACTTCCTATGTATATAGGATATAATGTGGTTCTTGTTGTTGTGGACCATCATTCTCAATATTCAATTTTTTTGCTTTATCATAATTATATAAATAACTTTATGGTCATGGTTATTGTAAATTATGTCCTTTTATTACTTGGAATTCATAGTTTTATTCTCAATGATTAAGATCCAATTTTCATCTACAATTTCTGGAAAGAAAATTTTTGACATGAGAGGAAACTTAAAAAATTATTTCTTCCTATTATCCTTAGATGGGTGGTTAGATGGAATTATTAACAAGTGTTTGGAAACTTATTTGAGGCGTTTTTATTCAAATAATCCTTATACATGGGTTTGATGGATTCTAGGGGTTTTATACTATTATAACACAACCTCACATGATTGATCTCATCTAACTCCTTTTAAGGTTTCTTATCAAAGGAAACCTCCTACTATTCTGAATTTTAAAAGTGGGTTTAAACCAGTTAATTTTGTGGCTGATGATCTCCATGATAAAGATACTATCCTAAAACAGATATTTCATAATTTATGATGGGATTAATTATTTATGGGCATCTTTTCCAAATGGAATAAGAGGGAACTAGATCTTGAAGTGGGCAATTCTATATTTTTCAAAATCTTCCCAAATATTCATACTAATAAGTCTAAAAAATTATGTCCCAAGTTGGAAGCTCGATACTATGACCCTTTCAAAATTTTATCTTAGATTGGGGAGGCTTATTATAAGATTTCATTTCCAAACATGGCTCGAATACACCCATATTTCTTGTTTAATATATTTAATGCGCTATTAGGGATTCTCCTTTCCATTTTTTATTCCCGATTTGTGGGATCCTAATCCTTCTTACAAGATTTTACTAGAAAATATTTTATCTAACAATAATAATTTTGATTGTATTCATGGTTTCTTCCTTAGAATGTAGAAGTGGAAACCTATAAGAGAGTCTAATTGGGAGCATTCAGAGCATATATTTTCCTAGTTTTCTGATTTTACTTTGGGGAAAAGGGGATTTCTTAGGAGGGGGAATGTTAGCACTCACACATCTAGTTTTAATTCTAATCCCAGACCCCTAGTGTTATATAATTAATATAAAATGAAGGGTAAATATGTAAATAATAGTGGTATGGTTAGTTTTTTTTTGAAATGGTAGCCCACTTTAAATTAGTGGGTGGTCTCTTGGGTGGGACATTCTGAATAACATTTCTATTCGGGCATATTTCTAGGAAGAAGCCATAATAGAGAGGTGGCCTTTATCCAGTCGATACCAACTATAAGAAAGAGGAAGAAATTTGAGGTTGTATCTCCCACATTTTTAGGGTTTCCAACCTTTCCTTTTCCTCTTATAATGTGATTCTTCCCTTGTAATGTCAATATATTTGGAATACATTGAGAGATTGTTTCTCTTGTAAATTGTTTCTTGTTCGCTATGAATTAACAACTTGGATGATGATATTTACTAATAATGATCCCAAATTTATGATGGACAATCATTTAATCTTTAAAGGCTAGACTAGCCTAAAACAAATCTTACACTAATACATCAAGACTTCTCATAGCATTGAACATTTACAGAAAGGATGAAAAATATTTTGCAAAAAACTATACAAATCGACGAAAATTGAAGATTACAAAGAGATGATATCTTATGTATTGAACATGTGGGAAATAATAATATCTATATCATTATATCCTCTTTTATACCACGAGTATTAAATGATCCCCATGAAGGAACTAAATTATATTATAGATAATCATTAGATGCATAAAGATAGAATCTTATTCTATAATGACTAAAAATACTAGATATTTTATAAAAGCGTATTTCCTAAGCCAACCAATTGAAAATATACTGATTAAATTCCTTTATGATAAAATTATCCTAAGAAAAAAAATCTGAATGGGGAGATTTTTTTTCTTTCTCTACTTATATACTCGGTTCCAATAATAGAGAAATTGTTAAGAGCATATCATTAAATGATCTTTTTAAGGGTTCTCATCCAAAAAACTATATATCAAAAATAATATAATTTTAGGAGAAATAGATATATGACGCGAAATAAAAATATATATTCCATTATACACAATAATTTCTACAAGTTTTTGCTCAATATAATTAATTTATGGCATTGTATGAACTCAAGCTTCTTCATGAATATTATTATATAGAAAAACACTAATAATAATATCATTGATGGATTCTATAAAACAATAAACATATGAATTATTTATTTAAAGTTCTATTATACGTTTCTTTAACATTGTGTAGATAAATGTGACAACCATAATATTCTCATGGAAGCCACCAGTAGGCCTACAGTCATGACTCCATCCCACCAAATATGCCACAATGATGAGAGAGAGATAATGACCTCTCGAGTCCCGCCTCTAGTAGAACCTTGGTTAGAAACTAGCACTGAGGGTATAAAACTCTAATAGTATGGGAGGAATTACCCTCTATAAATGAAACAAGATTGAGAGATAGGATAAACAATCACAAAAAAACTCCAGCATACAATATAAATGAAAACCAAAAACCATCCTAAAATACATGAATAAATAAAATGAATACATATAAAAGTATCCAAAGCAAATACCAAAAAGACAAGTCTACAACAAAAACTCACCAAAAACTCCAACCCAACTAGTAATGTCTTGATTAGCCCTCAAAGTCTTCCAATAAACCTGAAAACCTTTTATATACATAGGGTGAGCATAGCTAGTATTCTCAACATGGACATAAAAAGGCATCAAGTGAACATGTGAAAAGATAATGATAATGAACCAGTGAAAAATAGAAAAAACAACCAGTACCTATACAGGTCATCTAAGAAAACCCATCCTCACCATGGATCTCTCAAAAAATCACACATTTAATATAATAATATAGCCTCAAAATCATAACAAAGCAATGTACCCCACTGCCTCTACCCCACTGATTTTCCACTCTCATTCCCCAACATCGAATGTCCTATGATACCATCCCTTCCACATATATCACATCACATAACATCACATCACATCCCTCTTAAAGACACCTAGGCCACACATCACATCACATCACATCACATCCTACCCACACACTATAACGACCCAATGTTTTATCAATAGAAATTACCTTATTATAATTATGTCATATAATCACAATAAATCAAAAAACAATGAACTAATAAGTACTATGTGAACTTTAAACCTAATATCACCAATTCTGTGTCTTGAATTTCAAAAATTTGACATACACAGTTGCGATCAGTAAGATGTTTGGAGTCTGATAAGACAGACATAATTTTTAGTGAATAGTAACCTACCCTTATGAATAGTAACCTACCCTTATGAATAGTAATATGAACCTTATGAATATTAAATCATCTAAAATAACTGTAACCTCACCCATGAATTTATAAATAAAATTTAGGCATCTTATAAGTGATATTATGATCATAGTAAAAGTATTGGTATTTTTGTAAGTCATAAATAATTAATTACAACTAATTAATTAATTTAAGAGAAATTTTATTTTCCTAAAAGGTGTTCATAAATTAACAATTTTATTTCTTCTGGTTTTAAGATAATTTTACAAGACCTTATGTAATTTTTGAAAACTTTATAAAATTAGTTATAGTTTTAAAATCTGTATTTTCAAGTAAATTATGATTTTAATTAAAAATTAAATTAATCATATTTAGAAAATTATTTTTGAAAAATGGAGTTCGTTTTTGGATTATACACGTTGAAAAATTGTTTGGGTGAATTTTTTGGATTTTTGTAAAATACTATAATTTTTTGAAGAATTGTAAAATACAATAATTTGAAAATTAAGCTAAATACATGATTTATAGAGTCATGGATGATGTTCTGCTAATGTAAGTTCAATTGGTTTGAACTCAAAGGAACTTATTACTATTTTTGGTCATGGAGTCATCACTATTTCTTGTCTTGAGGGAAATTAATAAACTAATGAATTAAATATTATGAAAACCCTCCTCTCCTCCATTATAAATACCACCCCTCCTTACCTCTTCTCTTTAATCCTCTCAAGCCTCATGCCTTTCCTAAATTATTCCCAAATATATCCCATCCCCCACTTCCAACATCCCTTAGTCTCTTAAAAAGGCCAAATCCTATCCCCTTAAGAGGATCTCAAGGAGGATTGATTCAAGAGGTAAATTCCTCTTTTCAATTCTTTTACTTTCTTTTCAAGTTCATTTGTTTTCTTTTCAATCCTTTCCTATCCTCATTAAAATGTTATGACAACTAAAATAACTTAAATGTAATGGAATATTGTTATAATAATGGAATAATTTATTATAATCCCTCTTTTACTCTTCTTTTAAACTAGTAGAAAAGACACCATCCAAGGTGTGTTAATTTTCCACATTCAAGGACAATGGGTTTTCAATTTCTTTTACCATATTCAATTTTGGTCATGAAACCATTTTTGTTATGGTTGAACCAGATTATTATTTAATATATCCTATTTAAGGTTCTATAATATTTTTTTACACATGATATTAAATTATAATACAAAATGAGTTCGTAGTGATAAAAACCCCCAATAAACCCAAAAGGTTATCACTAAAGTTTTATATAATGATTCAACTTCACTCCAAGTAACCAAATTAAATTTACAACCATGTAACCTTATGGATGTTAAATAATAAAATATAAATCCAATTATGGACAAATATTCCCATTTTTCATGATTCTTTGTTCCTGAGAATAATTAAACTTAGCGTAAAAACCAAGAAAACAAACAGACCCGAACAATGAAATTGAACCACTTAACCCATAAAAAAGGTAATGAATGAGCTTAAAAAGTTTATAATGAATATTTTAAATATATAATATGTTATTTAATTATTAATTAATGAACCTAATTTTATTATTCAGGTCATTAATACCAAGTGGAGAACACCTTCAGACTTAAGGTAAGGGGTCCTCTATATTTCACTTTTATTCAAGAATGTCTTATATGTTATTCCCTTTTATGTGTAATCCATAATGATGGGGTATGATTTCTCACCTACCCCATACTTCCCTCATGATTTATGAGTGATGATAAATCCCTTTATCTCTCGTTAAGACCTCTTAAGTAAACCTGATACCATGCGGATAATTCGTAAGGGATTCCACCTAAACCTCCTTTGTTCCTTCAAGATGCCTTATCTTTGTTTTACCAAAATGAAGTTATCTTATATTTTTATTTTAATATTATAAAGTCTTTTTAAATTTACCAAATTCATTTATCAATACCCTTTAATCATTATCTTTTGGGGATAAACATGTTTTTAAGTGATTACCACCTCAATACTTCCCAATAAGCAAACCTGTTTTGAGGGAACTTCCTGAATTCTTACCTGATTTCAAGTACACTATATATTATTTTTTAATCCACCATTATCTTTATAAAATCATCATTTTTTATTATGAAAACCTTCTTGGTTCACATCTGGTTTTATATAAAGGATTTTTACATTTTCTACTTCAAAGGCTCTATTGTATTTTCCTTAAAACCGCACAAAAATGTTTTAATTATAAAAATTATTAAATACTTTTCTTACATGTTTTCACTACTACTTGAAATCACTTACTATGATACATGACTATTTTCCCAAATTAATTTCCATGTATATTTTAGTTCCTTTCTTCATGGACACTTTTATGATACACCCATTTGTTATTCTTTATGACATGATTGTGGTACCCAATTCTTTCCATGGGTAACCCTTATGTTTATATATGATTGATTATATATTATTATTTATGTGGAAAACATATTCATGAAAATTTAAGATGGGTGATCCAAGATAGCGATCCAATAGATTGGGTAAAGTTGAGTCTCATTAGATGTTATGTGTGATGGTCTTGGCGGTTATGCTTGGCTTTTGATACCATGTACAATGGTCTTGGCGGTTAGCCTTGGCTTGCACTAACATGTGAAACAGTCTTGGTTGTTAGCCTTGACTCATGCTATAGTCATGTTTTATGTTTCTAACACATTATTATGACTCCATGTTTATATTATTCCATGTTTATATGTTATGATTCTATATGTTACATTCCTTTTTATATCATCATGTCATGCCTTCTATCCCATGTGCTAATGATTTGTTCTTATAGTTATTCCCTTACTAGGATATTTAGCTCATACCTTTCTTCATGTGTTCCAAAGGGTACCCAATACAGATGGTTGATCACAATATAATTTAGGATCTCAATTTGAAGATTGAATAAATAATTGTTTTATTTAGTTCCATGTTTTCAGTTTTATGTCCCTAGTCTTCTAAGACACTAGAATTTATGATATTTGGCTTGTACTCTAATGTATAATTATGCTTAAAATCATTTAATTTTATATGTAAAACACTAGGTTTTTTATAGTTGGTATCAAAGGTAGGTCTAGTTATTTCTAGAGATTAGGATTAGAGCACTTTAGTAAGAACCTTAAGGATGAGACTAAGTATAAGAAAACACCCCTAAATCTTGGTAAGTATAGAGTAAGTGGTTTATCAAGAAAATGAATCCCTGTTTAGAGAAAAATAGGTAGATGTGGCTCTGGCATAGATGTATCCATGGGAAAAACCGAAAGCACCACTTTGATCTAGACTCGAATGGGAACTGGTGCACAAAAATGGGTCTTGCTACACTCTTGATTTGAAACTACTAGGGGATATGCTTTGGTATATTCATAATATTAGTATGAACCATTATTAAGGGAATAAAAAATATAATCTCATAAGAATATAAGTTAAGAAATAGATCAAGCATAAACTAGATTCAAACCTAGGGAATCAAACATTAGGATATACTCCTCTTTACATGTTTATTCTTTTATGTTCAAAGTTTCATTTTTTATGATAAATAGTTAAGTGTTCAAGACCTATAATTGTACATTATTTTTCTTAGTTGATGGAATTAAATATAAGAACACATGCCAATAATCAATGTGATAGGGAATGTAAAGATTTCTCTAATGATATGCTTGATATGATGGGAATGGGTTCTCAAAACTTCATGACAGTACGTGCTAAGCTGGATTAAGTTATGAATAATAAAATGAATCATGTGGAACACCCTTATCCTCCAAGGAAAGAGAATGTTGCTATTGAATCCTTTATCTAGAAAAGGAATCCCATGTTTAGTGGATCTTCTGATCTCCTCCTCGCTGAATAGTGAATTAACTCCATTGAAAAGCTATTCTCTATCCTCTAGTGATCAAAAGAGGAGAAAGTCATACTGGCGATCTATCAATTTTTTTTGGAGAATATGATCAGTTATTTACACTTGACACAACATGTATTCCTTCTGCCTCTAACTTTTAGAAGAAAAACACCTCCGACCTCTCCCAAGACCTCCTTGGAGCACCAAAAAACCTCCTCAATGCTCGCTTAACACACCTACAACACCTAAAGTTGGAAAATAACAATTTTGGAGGACACATATAATTACATCATAAACCTATCAAAAGATTATCGGCCTTGAGAATCTAAAACCATGCCCAGAAGGAAAAAGGGTTATGAACAACCACCCCGTGAGATACCTCTTAAGGATCTTGTTACTCCTCAATGCTACCACCAACCAAACATTCCAATCAAAACACCCACAAATCACTCACACAACTACAAAAAACTACTATACAACTATCTCAACCTCTATTTAGCCAAGAACAAAAACCACCACAAAAAAAACTACACTTCCATAAATGTATGAATTAGGAATTTCCTTCATCCATTTCAAGATACTATCCACTGTGGTTAGAACTGACTCACCTGTACTGGTTCAATTGCATCATAGTTAATGTGTCTGGATTAGGAATAAGGTCTTCCCCTTTCCATATGTCATGGGTTTTATTACACATCACATATCAAGGGAAAAAAAAATCTCTTATCATAGAAATATCTAAACATCACATCATCAGTAAAACAAAGAAAAGAAAAAATCAAAAAAGCTATGGGTAATAAGAACACATATGCATCTCTCACTACTATGTACTCTCTTCCAGGCCACCATGCCCCCATAAGACAAAAAAAGGGAATGTTATGAAGATGTAGAACCTTATCTTGACAATCCTAGATCTATATTGGGAACTCTATGAACATGACATCATCCTTGATATCCAACTCTCCTTAGTCAATAACAAGGGAGTCATCATGAAGATATCGACAAAGTTGAGACATGTAGAAGACGTCATGGATCATCTCCAACCACAGTGGAAACACCAACTAATATTCTACCTCACCAATACATCCCAACACCTCAAAGGGAAAAAAAAATAGGATAAAGATTACCCCTTACAAACCTCTAATTCCCATGCTAAAGGGATACTCTCAAGAACAAATTTTCTCCAACCTAAAACTCTGAGGGACTCTTCCTTTGATCAACATAGGCCTTATAGTGGTTCTGAACCATCCTCATTTATCATGAAGCAGCTATATCTTATCCTTATTCCTCTACACCACATCAAGACCAAGAACTACCAACTCTCCAAACTCTATCCAACACAATATATAATGACATGAATACCCATACAATTCCTTAAAAAAACTATACCAATTTATTAGTGATAACTATTTTTATATGAAAAATAAAACACAGGTAGGAGTTGAACCCAAGATTCACCAAAGTCTAAGAAAAATTCTTGAAACATATCCTCCAACATCTGGATGGTCCACTCAGTCTTACCATCTATATAAGGATGGAAAGTAGTGCTAAGGCTTAACTAGGAGCCAACAAAATGTTGAAATCCCCTCCAGAATCATGAGGTAAAATGAGGATACGGATCAGGGATGGTGGTCCTCGATACCCCATGAATCCTAACCACATTATCAAGGTACCGAATCACTAAAAAATCCATGACACTCGACTCATGGATTTCCTGAAAGTGATATGATTTCATCATTCGTTCCTATTCCACCCAAAACACTTCACAACATCCCTAAGATCGGGATAAACATATGAAAAAATATATTAATATATCCTCACATTTCCACTTGGAAACATCCAAGGACTACAACAAATATCTTAGAACATGGTGCACCACTTTCACCTGCTGAACAATTGGACATTTTCCACAAACTCCACCACTGACCATTTCATCACAGGTCACCAAAGATGTCTCCTCAAGCCACGATACATATTTTTTACACCAGGATGTACCACTAAAGGTGAGCTATGAAAATCATGGATAACTCTCTTGTGTATTACCTATATTACAAATATCCTCTCCTAGAATAGCACCCAATTTTGACCATCCTCTAACTATCCACCAGGAGTGTAACCATGGAAAACATGATCATGAATCACCTCTACCTTTGAGTCTCCCTTGATAATCCTCCACCTTCTACATTAAAGACGACTTCATGGTCATCTGATAAAGATAAATTTTACCACTACTCTCTCCAATATCATTATGGATCATCGAAAGCTCTTAAATTACTTTACAAATATCCCCATACTCATGGGTCACATCCTCTAGGGTCTTAGGAATCGATTTATTAGCAACTAAATTACCCTTAATCGAGGTGTAATTGATCTCAAAATCATAATCCTAATGAAAATCAATCCACCTCAACTAGAATAGATTCATATCACATTGAGAGAAAACATATCACAAGCTCTTGTGGTTCGTGGAAACCAAAAAATGATCTCCGAAGAGGTAATGCTGCCAAAAAAATAACACAAAAAAAACTTCCACTAACTCAAGATCATGGGTGGCATAATTACACTTGTGGGGATGTAACTAGATAAACCCATAATATATCATCAAACTTTTATTAATTATCATGCATCCCAAGACTATATGGGTAGATTTATTAAAAACCTCAAAAAACACACACTCCATGGGAAACTGAAGCACTAGAGAACTAACCAAATTCTTATTAGGTAACCAAATACTATCTGTAACTGATATTTCCACACAAAATATAGGTCCTTTCTAATCAAAACTTCCAATGGGGCTGTAACTCGATGGAAATTGGGTGAAAATATCCATTAATATCCCATGATACCAAGGAAATTTTGAACCTCTCTCAAATTCTTACTTGATGCCCAAGAAAAACTATTTTGACCTTTAATGGGTCTACTACTACACCCTATTGAGACTCCAAATGTCTAAGGAAATGTACCTCTTGAATCTAGAACTCAAACTCGGATAACTTCCAATAAAGATAATGGTGTTGAAGGAACATCAAAACAACTATGATATTCTCTACATGCTTCTCCACTTACTTTGAGTAGATCAATATATCATCAATGAATAAACTAACAAATCAGTCTAGGAACTATGGGAACACAGATTTCACATGTCACATGAACACAACTGGTGCATTAGTAACACCGAATGACATGAAAACAAAATTAAAGTTCCCATACTTGTATTTGAAGGAAATATTTTGAATATCCTCATCTTTCACTCTCAACTAGTTATATCCAGATCGAATATCGATCTTTGAGAACCAACTAAATCCAATAAACTATTTTAAGACCATAATTACTCAGAAGAGGGTAATGATTCTTGACCATTACCTGATTCAACCTACGATAGTCTACACAAAACCTCATGCTGCCATCCTCATTCTTGATGAACAACACTCGAGAACCCCATGATGACACACTAGGTTGGATGAAACCCCTCTACATCAAATCATCCACCTATAACCTCAACCCACACAACTCTTTGGTAACCATCCATCAAAATTAGAGACACACCCAAATGAAACTCTATACCAAACTTGAATTTGTGTTGAGGTGGTAGTGTCATAACTTCATATGGGAAAACATTCAAGAACTCCTCCACAACCCTAGGAGAATCCCCAATCCATGTTTCTACTAATAACTCCTCCAACTATGAAAAAAGAGGCTCCAATTCCCTACCACCTAACCAATAACCTTGCCCACCAATAAACACCACTTGTTGGTCCTCCACATTAGAAAACAAAACTCTTATCCAAAAGAAATTGATGATGAACACATGGAATATATCCAATATATACCAATGATAACATCATATATCTGTATCTGTAATAAGAATAAGTCCCCCACTATTTGGTGCTTCCAAATCACTAGTCTATATTACCAATACATATCAAACAAGGAAGTTTGGACTCTAACCATTGTAGATAACACAAAGGGAACTCGAAAACTTTCTACATCCAATCCCAACATACTTAAAAAATAAAGAGAAAAAATGGTGTGGAAGGATCCTAAATAAAAAAAATAACAAAAGGGTAGATGATAGACTGATATTACATCAAACAATTCTCAGCTTTTCTAGCGTTGCTGCCTCTAACGCATGCATCTAACCACACCCAGCTCTTATACTTATCTACTTCAAACCTCCTAGGCCATGATCTAGCATGGTTCCCTATATATGGTCACCATCATGGGGCTTCCCTCTATGAATGACACATTCTCTCAGCTTATTAACTACAACATGTTGTCCCTACCAATGGAACTATCTTAGAAGAAAATATTACTATAAAAAGGGATCTGGACACCCATCTGAAATTGACCACCCTAAGTGACTGGAAATTGATCTCGGTGCCCTGATGGTTGGGAAAGAAACTTCTAGGGCCGGTTCCCCACTAAATGGAACCCTGACTGCCTGAACCCCTATGAACCACTACCCAAATCTATTCTAATCAAAGCACCCAACCATCCTTATTTATAAGGCTCAAATCCCAAGGAAAACATCAACTCAATAACCTCATCCTTTTTCTGTACCTATAGATATATCGTGAGCTTAAACAGAGTGACCACATACCTGATCACTGGATGGAAATACTTCTATAGACATCAATCATTGAACTCCCCATCTGGGAAAACATCTAGAAAAAATGAAGGAGGACCTTGAACTTAATCCCATGCTCTGACACGCTCATACTCCCCTGCTGAAGGGAGAGAAGATTCTATATCTTTGCAGCCCTGATCATCAATGATAGAAACACTTCCCAAAACTCCATTTGAAATTAGGGCCACAACACATCTTCCTCCTTGCAGCCACCAAGAAACATCATCCACTACTGACACATATCTTCCCACATATGACTAACTGCTAGAATAACCCAAAGCACAACTCATGATTGAATTAGAACAAAAGTGATATTGAGATCCTATATCCATCATTCCATCTCCAGATCTGAGACACTCTCCTCATACTTACCCAAAATCTACCGATGAAAGGCATGAAAATTCCACTACTATGTCTCATCCTCCTATGTCGGTTCAACCATCCGATGATCAAACAAATCAGTCCATTGAAACTCAACTTCCTAAGAAACTCATGGATGATGAACATGATCCATTCATGAAAACAAGGAGAACATCCTAATCCAAATAGAATGTAATTTTATCAAATATTAATTAATTTTTTCATTTTAATTTTATAAAACACCTAATTAAAACATGAACACAAGTCATCACAATGCATGTACCTATCCTATGTCTCTAACTTGAAAACATTTCCACCTCACTTGGTCATTAAATAAGATCCAAGTCTATGCACTGGATCATGGTGGACCTAAAATCCCATATCCTAGCTAGTCTCTATGGCCTATGTCACGCACCAAGGTCAACTGTAACTTCTCCCATACCAACTCATGAAATTATCACTATTACTAACTCCAAAATACTTACTATTTCTCAACCACCGGCCTTAGAAACCACTATGTCATGTCCCATCCCATAGAAATGAAGAAATTAAAGGAGATAGATAATGAAACCTGAGTCTCACCTCCAGTAGGCCTAGGGTTGGTGACTAGCACTGAGGGTATAAAATCTCATAGTATGGGAGAAATTACCCTCTATAAATGAAATAAGATTGGGAAATAGGATAAAAAATCACCAAACAACTCTAGAATAAAATATAAAGTTAAAACAAAAAACATACCATAATTCATGAATAAATATAACTGAGAAATATAAAATTATCCAAATTAAATTCCAAAAGAAATTTATTTGGAAGCAACTCAACAACAACTCCAACCCAGCTAGTAATGTCCAACTAGGTCCTCAAATTCCTCCTGGAAACCTTACAAAAATTTTATACATAGGGTGTGCATAATAGGTATACTCAATAAGGACATAAACAAGTCCTCAAGTGAACATGTTAAAAGATAATGCCAATTCCCCAGTGAACAAATAGAAGAACCAAAAAGAACCTATATAGGTTATCTAACCAAACCCAGCCTCACAATGGCTCACTCACCAAATCAAACATCCAATATAATAATATAACATTGAGATCATAACAATTCAAGGATCCTCACTAACTCTTCCTCACTAACTTCTACTCTCACACCCCAACATCAAACTTCCTATGCTCCCATACCTTACACACATATCATATCACATAATATCCCACCTGTAGACACCTTGTACACACATAACATTACATAAAATCACATCATATCACATCACATCACATAAAATCACATCCCCCCATAGAAACCTAGTCCACACATCACAACTAGAACCAGAAAATTATGGTATCATGAATGTTAAGGACATAAATATCACACCCTCATACTACCATGCATGAACCCCACCATATATCAAATCACACCACATCATGTGTCACCCATAGCCCCTTGGCCAACACATCACATATCGACTGAAATCACATAGGTCAACACATCACATCTCACCTGAAAACACATAGGAAAACATGTCACATATCACCTGAAAACACTTGGGAACCAAATCACTACTGAAGGAAGAATAGGGAGGAGGGGGTATCCAACCATCTATATCAATACCATCATGGATATTGGAGAAAACATGCATAACTCACATCCTCTAAGAATGGGTAAGGTTATCCAAATCGATCAAGGTGCGTATAAAATAACATAAACATACATGATATAGAGAGTGAACACAATAACCAACCTAAGGTTTCACATCAGAAAAAATATCACACAACACATGACCAACACTATACTGTAATTCAACTGTCACAACTACTTCCACCACTATATGCAACACCATGAAACTAAAACACAAGCCACAAAAAATTTTCTACTTTCATCTTACAAGTTTAACCACATTTATTCATTAATCTATTTACCAAATTTCAAATTTCATCCAATTATATTCAATTACTAACCCATTAATTTATTCATTTTATTCAGAATCGTAATTTATTCCACTTATACAGGGAAACTAACACAACCACGCCACAAAACCAACCCAACACAACTAACCACTACCACAACACCACACACCCACCATCTTCGTCTCATCACATTTCCCAAAAAATCTCACCATAATAAGGCACTACACCAAAACCACTGTGCCACAAACTTTATGCCACAAACACTACCACAACCTCTATGCCACAACTTTTTTACCACAACCTCAGAACCACAACCTTTCCACCACAACCACTATGCCATAACCTCTACTCTATAACCTCTATGTCGCAAACTCTAAGTCACAACCACTACAACATAACCAATGTTCCACAACCACTTCACCACAACCTCTACACCACAACCTATGTGCCACAAACTCTATGAAACACTCTATATGACACAACCATTATTCCACAACCACTTTACTACAACCTCTATTCCACAACCTATTCTCCCCAACCTCTATTACACAATGTAAAACTGACCACATCACATACATTCCAACCAACCAACACATAACTTCCCCAAACATTGAAAAAACTAGCCTATCAAATCCATAATTGAACAACATCCCAAACCACACAGGGAAACACAACAAGCACAATCACACAACATAATACACATTCTGGCTTCCATATTTATTCAAGGGAATTATCATGTATTTTCTTTATTTATAATGTGTATTATCATACAAACCAACGGTCTAGAGGAAACCAATTTCCATCAAAATATATGTTCTTTAATATTTTATTAATATGAGATCACATAGAAAAACAACAAGTGTCATCACAACAAAACAAGTAAAGTGAAAACAAGGTTCCCAATAGTCATTATTTTTATAATTGGTAGTAGGAATGTATAAAAATCTCAACAACATATAATAAAGTAGTAAATCATGTGATAATTCCCCATAACCATTAATTTTAGACTTTAAAATTAATTATATTATTACATAAACCCCTAATATCCACCCAAAGGTAAGAAAAAGGATTAAGATCTCACACATAGTATGTAAAAGAGTGAGAAAAAGGACCCCTACCTAAAAGAAGCTTTCCAATCTCACTGCTTGTAAGAACCCAGTTCTTCTTTGAGGTAAAAATCCTTTATTTTCCATAAATTATTAGTTTAAATGTTTATATGTGGACTAATATGAATTAACTTTGAGTTCAAGGTGGTAACAGGGGTATATAGGTCTAGTTAAGAGATAGAAACTCAAATTTTAGGGTGAAATGGCATAGCGCATAGTTGGTGAAAACCGTGCAATTTGGGATGTAGGGATATGTTCTGAGGTCTCAAATTTTGATAGTTGGGTTATACATGGTTTATGCATGGTTAGTCAAACTGTGTGACAAACCATGCATGGTTCCCTTCCTTACAACTGACTGTGCATGATTGGCATATGGGTTATCAAACTGTGCACCTAAACTGTGTGACCTTGATATTTTGGGAAAAATTATCAAAATGACCTTAAAATATTTATCTTCTTTAACATAAATTCTATTTAAATTAATTGGTCATAACATTTGGTTGGAGAGCTCATCTTTGAGGTATATTATAGGATTTGATCTCGATCCTCTATCTGACCTCTGATTCAAGCATCACTCATCTTATTAGATCCACATCAGCGAGTTCTCAATTCCTTTTTTTCCATTCTTCATTATTATGGATATAAGCTATGCTATTTCATTGAAAGATGATATGCCCTATTTTTAGGTTCTTTGTATGTTATTTTTTTCCCTAATCCGAGTCAAATTAGGATCTAATACTAAATGATCTATCAAATAAGGACCTAAGGTAGGTGGTATTATTCCTTTTGCTAAATGTAGAGCTGTTTATATATTCCCTTATGCCCCACAACCAATTTCTAGGCATCAAATTAAATGAATTTTCATCCTTGAATAGAATTTTTAGGCATGAAATATTCAATTAAAGAGATCATCAATGAATGCTATAGGTATTGGACCTTGATTTAGAAACAAACCTTAGGTGTGTTGGTTATATAAATGGACCACCATGGGTAGACTTGAGACATGGATACATTGAGGGGTTCCCTTTCCTTTCCATGTGTTTTAAATGGATGAATAAAATTGTAAATCAAATGATTAATTTAATTATGTTATGAATTTTCAATTGATTAATTCAAGAGAAGGGATGGAATGACTATGACCCTTGTCCCTTGATATGAAATTTCTAGTTTAAGATTTGATTTCTTTTTATATTGAAATTACCATGTGAGTACTTAAATGGAAAGCCTTCTAATCTTGGCCAATTCTTGATTCACCTTTTGAGGGTAGATTGAATTGAATGTTCATGGTAATGACCTCAACAAGATTAAATGGAATTGATTAAATTGAATATAATATTGAATTGATTAAATGGTTATATTCCTTGGGTAACACATGTATTCAATGATGAATTACATGGAAGAAATCAATTGGATTTTACCTGGTTTTTCTCGAGTGATACTTGGACTCCTTATATGGACTACCAAGGATGGAATCAATGGGGATGAACTTTATATGATAATTGATACATAGATTCATGTGATAATTTAATGGATGAACTCAAGGGGAATTTTATCATTTAAGACATGGGTGATACTTGGTCTCTTATAGTGGGTTGTTAAGGGCAGACTGAAATGGAAGTGAATTTATACCACACCTTGAGGGATACCTAGGTTCTTGAGAGGTTTTCTGTGGATGAGCTTGTAGGGTGTTAGTTTATATTACACCTTGAGTGATATCTAGATTCAAACTTAGGAATTCCATGGAAGAACTCAGGTTAATAAATGTATAATAAATGAAATGACTTATACGATGCATATTCCAAGCCAATGAAAAAACTTAGATTCAGTATTGAATTACACTTTAGGGATGTCCTATTTAGGAATCCTTGGATACATGTGCTTACGGGGGACACTAGGCTTATTTACCGGTCTCGATACTTGTTAATTAAATGGAATAGACTGATTAAATGAGGTTGTTTATAAAATTAGAACATGGAATTTAAAGCATGTACACTTTTAGTACTTATTTTACTTATTGCTTACTGGTTACACAATGTATATTATAAATACACAGACTGATTGGAACAAAACTTTGGTGGTTTCATATTGGGATTTAGTCTCACAAACTATTTGGTCCACCTTTGGGTACCCAAAAAGACAATATGATTACAGGTATGGATAAGGGAAATCACTCTACTATAGGTTCTTGATGATTGTGTAAGAGTAGGGGAGCATGGAACTGAGTGGAGGCTCGTGATGCTAGCTGGAATATTCTGGAATTTTTGTACTTTTTTTCTATATATTGTATTTATTCCATGTATACATGTTATGTCTAGTTTACTAGAGACACATGACATGTACTATCATCATATTTGTATATGAGATTCCTTTTGATATTGTTATCTATTCCCACTGTGTATCTATTGTCTGTATGATTTACTGCTTATGCTATTTAACTACTATTGCTATCCATTGTGTTACACTATGGTAGGAGGGAATAATCTCCCCATAGACTCACCCTAGGTCTTTACTGCTAGTTGGTATCCTCTGGAGTTTAGGGAGATGCGCTTGTGCCCATGTAACCACTAGGCTTAGGGTACTGTTGATTGGAATTCAGGTCTGGGACATTACAAAGTGGTAGAAAAGGGTTTTTTGGTTTTCTTTACTGTTTGGTAATAATAGAAAGGGATATAAATAAAATGGAACTTGTTAATGAGTTGTGCTTGGGTGTAGCTAACCCACATACAAGGAAAATCCAAATTTCCTTGAATGGAATTGCTGTTTTCTAGAATTTTACTATTATAGTTGATTTGATTCCACTCTTGAGTGATTCGCTTAGATTATGATATTATTATTGATATGATTTTGGATTCTATTTCATTAAAACCCAATGATATGAGGTTTATCTATATCATGAATCATATAAAAACATGCTATATTTCACATTCCATGCATTATGCCATGCCATTTAGGATACATTACTTGTTGCATGCTATTTTGATAGGTGTTGTGATATATATACCTACTATTTTGATCAATATTATGGAATTTGTTATGGATTGAATTAGGTGGATTTCATGTTTTGGTTACTGAGGAGTATGAGCCTTTATAGAACCTAATTTGGAGAACCATTTGGTTTAACCTATTTAAAATGAATTAGAATATATGTGAAATGCATGTATTCAAATGATAAGGAAATATGGAATGAATGTTTAAATGAAAATGGAAATGGATTTTCTTATGGAATAGAACTTGACTAGACCCAACCTTAGTTGTGGGAAATTGGTAGAATATCTCACATATACCATATCTGTATAACATCCAAACCTGACTCATAGAGTAGGAGGAGTGGTGTGTTCTTATATAGGGAGTCTTGTACCTATAATGTGTATATATCTGTTCTTTTGAGCTATGAAAATTGATAAAAATATCAATCCTATCCATGTGTTTTTCATTGTATAGGCATGCCACCATGAAAAACATCAATCGTACACATAGATGGTGACAATGACCACACTTCAGAGGTAGTGGACCATGGGATACCAGTGGATCCTCCAAAGGTGATAGTTGTGATGCAAGTTGTTATACCGAACATAGGTGCTAAGAAACAGTTCTGTGATGGGTTCTTGTGCTTCAAAGAGACCATTCAGGGAGAACCACAACCTACCTCGACTATGGAAGATTTGACGCGTGGGTTACAGTAGTAGAATCCACCCATGTTTTTAGGGATGGTAGACCATAGTCTACTGAGTCATGGCTGGAGTCCATGCTATCTACCTATGAGTATCTAGAGACACCTCCTTAGAGGAGGGTAAAGATCACTACATATATGTTGTATGATTTTGGAAAGAGAAGGTGGGATGTTATAACTCAAATAGAACGTCATCGAGATATGGCCTAGAGGTATTTTCATATGGCCTTCTATGATTACTTCTATAACGAGATGTTGAGGGCCAATAGAGCATGGGAGTTTTTGTACCTAGAGCAGGGCACACTATCAGTTATGAATTGTTATGCTCATTTTACAAAGTTATAATTCTTCAAACTTATTCTTATGGGTGATGAGATATCCAAATCTAGGTGATTTGAGGATGGTCTCAGTTAAGAAATCCGATCATAGGAAAATATATTTCAACTAACTTCTTTTTATGGAATATTTAATCAGGTGCTTATCATAGAGCGTAACCTAAGAGAGGATAGAGGTGTGATCTAGGGTGGTTAGAAACCAAGATTGGGTACTACATCAACCAGTAGTAGGAAATGTCATACGGTGCTCCCATGAGGTGATATTAATAGCCATACTACAAACTCAAGTAGCTAGGTGAGGTGTTACCAATGTAGAAGGTTAGGACATACGAGGTTGCAGTGTATGACAGACCTAGTTGAATACAGATCATGTGGAAATATGGGACATATATAGTGCTTATATTGGAATTTTAAATCAGAAGCTAGTGATAGAGGGTCTACACTGACTCCACATTCAAGAGAAGGGTCATCATCTTCTTATCAGATAGGGAGTTGGAGTACAGCTGGACGATCAGGCCAAGGTGGTGACTGTGGTTGTGGTAGTCAGACCCCAGTTTTAATGCGATAACAGAGTGAATATGATTAGGGTATCTAGGAAGTATCACAGGGCTATAGTTTAGGCTAGATATACATAGTACAATAGACCCTTTAGGAGCAATATCTCAAACTTTCTACTATTAGAGGTACTATTCTTATAGTATATACTTTATCTTTTTCACTTTTTGACATAGGGACTTCAAATAGCTTTATATCGGTGCCCATTGTGGAGAGTCTTGGTGTAACATCCCAAGTAAGTAATGAATAATAGATATTTTTATCTATTTATATTAATGAATTAGATAGTTTTTAGAGGCTTAAAATGAAAATAAATCCAATCTTAAGCATGGAATACACTAATATTTTTTAAAAGATTGTTTTACAGCCTTTTGATGAAAAACCATTTTTAAATCTATCTTTTGACAATTTTATAAGCTATGTTTGTCAAAATAAACTTATTCTTTATGATTGGGACATCAAAATTTACTTTGTGTGAATTTTTGGTATTTTTCTGACAATGTTCATTTTTTAATGAATAGTGAAAAAAACTGCATTTTACATCAAAACTGCTTTTTAATCTAATTTATTTATATGATTATATTATCTTTTGAATTAGTTTTAAAGTTAAATTAGAATATATTTTTACCATTTAATCCAATGGTGGTCATTAGGATTAATTTCACTTTGGAATTGGGCATAAACTAATGCCAAACTTTTCATAGATATTGTTTCAAAAAAACCCGCTATTTGTTTTGACAACGGGAATTATTTTTAAATCAATTATTGCAATTTCTGTGTTTGGAATTTGGTAAAATGTATTAAATATTTGGAATAAGAAGGTCCAAATTATGTAATCAAGAATCTTTTGTTTTTGGACATTATGAATAGTAACGACAGTAATTATCTTTAATTATCTTGATTAATGAGTAATCGGGTAGTTAAGGATAATAAAATAATATCATAATAATAAACAAATGACACCAACATGTGTCCTAGTTCTACTGGTTGTCTCATGGCCGACCATGGGATGTCTTTTGCCAAACTTGGGGACCCCATGGAATCACTTTTGTGGAAAGTGACTTGTTATCTTTTTAATTTTTTTAAAGAAAGTAAATATAACAAGAATGTATCACCTGATTAAAACATTTTTAATTTTTTCTAAATAGATGATATTTTAGACTATAAATATTAATTGGAAAGATAAAAATATTTCCTACATCATAGTATTTTTTTCATAGTTTTTAGACTTTAAATAAATTCAATTATTTATGACATCATGATGATGCAGCGATTACCTCATTAATAAAGGATTTAAATAAAATGAAATGATAATGTAAAATCTATGACCTACACATGTCCAAAACCTATTTTATGGGTGGATTTCAAACCCTTATCACCTTACCCTTGAATTATATCAATGTGGTACCTTTTTAATCTGAAAATCATTTTCAAATAAAGTAACATTTCTTTACTTTCCAAGAGTGCCCCTCCTCTCCTCTTATAAAAGGCCCCCACCTCTACCTCCTTACCCACACTCCCAAAGCCTTTTTCTTGGCCAAACCCTACCCATTTTGTCTCTCCACATCCCTCTATAACTCCTTGAAGCCTCACTTTGGGCAGAAGTCTTCCCAAAGAAGCCTTTGAGCTCAAACCAAAGGGAGTTACCCGATTTTAAGGTAATGTCTTCACTTGAGTCCTTTTGTTTTATTTTGCTTCTCCAACCCCCTAAACTCTTTTTATTAATTTCTTTTGTAACAACTCCAGTATATTCAATATATACTAGGATGTTGTTATAAGAAAGATTAGAGCTACACTTACACACACCTACATCTAATGGTTAAAGGACATACTGGTTCCGTGGATGGTGAATTTATGCCTCCCAAAACGATGATTGTTCAACATTCTTTTAACACCTTCAAAGGTGGCCATTAAGATGTCACTATTTTTATATATGATATATAATATGTTTATGTTTTCCTTAAGCTTATTTATTTTTCATTTTGGTCATACCTTTATGGTTTCCATTATGGTTAAACGTGATATCTTCATTTAAGGAAGTGCGGACTACCGCCCCCTCAAAGTGATTTGATTCGTTAAATACCATATGTGGGACGTATAAAGGATGGAACTATGATATTATATATGATATTATAATGGAATTATAATATACCTTTATATCATTATGATTCCATTCTATAAAATATGAAATATAAATGAAAGTAGCGTTCATGCGTACGTACGACTTACCGTCTCCATGAACGGTGCATTTCATTTCTTACCTCTAAATGATTATGTAATATTATAAATGCATGTATATACTGGATTTATATGATATATACATCATTATTATAATTCAGGATATAATGGATACATGAACAACTTGTAATTATAAAGGGTTTATTTTTGACTCAAGTACCAATGATCGTTAAAACGACCGTTATTAACTTAAATAATTACATAGTGTTCATGACATGGAAATAAGTGATATAAAAGGAATAATGAACTTGAAAAAGTTTCTTAAGCAAGTAGAAATTAACTCAAGTTTATTATTCAGGAAATTAAAGAACGATCGAGTCAAGTCGGACCCGAGGTATGGGACTTCATCTCAATCTCCTTTCATTGAGGCATATTTTGTTTTATACACAACCTTCTTTTATATGGTGTATAAACCCCTTTGACTTTTACGTTTATTCAAAAGGGATCGTTTTTATACGAAACGTTTACTAAATGACAAAATGGAATGTTTTTGTCATACGTATGCGGTGACAATGACTTCTCCGCCGCCGCGACCATTATTTGAGTTTCGGCTTCCTCTACAAGCCATACCTTTTTTTAAAAGAAAAATAAATTCCATGTTTTACTTTTATTTTATTTTGGTATTGAAAATGGTTTTCATAATTCTTTTATATCAATGTGTTTTATTGATATCTTGTGATTGAAAGGTGGAAATGTTATGTTTCCTTTATGCATGTTTTATGTGATATGATTATGTTGAGGTTCTTGGGCATTATTATGAAGACGGGTGGTTCCATGATAAACTAAGGGCAGTTGAGCTCGATATAGCTCTCCAATGCATTGGGTAACACGAAGGAGTGAAACGTTAAGGTTTCTATGAAGAGATTTAGGGAATATACTGTGATGGGTATTCCAAACGTAACCAAGAGGGTTACTCCCTACATAAGAATGTTATGAATGCCTCAAGTTACATTTATGTCTTATGATTTCTATTATTTATTCATGATTTGATGAGGTATGTTAAAGTGCTTATGTTTTATGGGTAAAGTATGATTTCATTCTTATGTATATATGTACCCATGTTTCCTTTCCATATTTTTATATCCCTTACTGATCTTTTTATGCTCATCCCAAGTTTTTTGAAATGTTTTTCACAGGTCAAGGGAAAGGTACATGATATGATGATAGTGTCAAGGAAGTGTCAAGAAAGAATCCATGTTTTATTTTAAATATGTTTCTATTGATGGTAAAGGAGAATACTATCTTTATGTAACCACTTTGTTTATATGTGGAATGTAATGCAAGTTTTATGATCTAATTCTCTAAAACTCTAAACCTGAAAAGATCCTCAATGTGTAATCTTGTAATAACTCAAGATTAAGTAAGGTTTAAGGCTGGGGCCTTATACTTGGTCCCAGTGTTGAGACCTATGATGTTGTTTTGATGCATGATACTTCATTAGGGATTAAAATGGAGAGTGTATATTAGTGTAGGGAGTTCCCCCTTGATATTGGTGGGTGTCCCTTTATATGGATACCCTATGTCCTCTAGATGAATCATTTTGAAATAATTCTTGGGATGGCCTGGTTGGTTCCCTTTCATGATTTCATTGATTTCTATCACTGAAGGGTGACTTTCACATCACCATAGGGAAGAGAGTTCATTCAAAAGGATGAATAGGATGTCCAGGTAAGCTGAGCTGGACCCGATCATCTTGGGATAGGCGGGATGAGAGCCCAGATTGTGAGTTCATATCTGGATGATTAGGGGACACATCAGGCTGATTTCCCTCTAGTGATTGACCGTTTCAAGGATGTTTTCTTAGAAGAATTTTCTAGATTACCTCCAGTGAGGGAGGTATAGTTCTCTACTGAGATAGTGATAGAATCTTCACATGTATCTATTCCTCCTTACATGATGGATACTATTGAGATGCAAGAGTTCAATAGGTAGCTAGAGGATTTAGAGGAAATGCTTTTATCCAACCCTGTACTTATCCATGGGGTTCATCAGTCCTTTTTTCAAAAAAGGTGTAAAATAACCTCTGTATATGTTTGAATTATCAATAGTTTAACTATATGATAATTAAGAACCAGTATCCTCTACTATAGAGAGATGATCTCTTCGACCATCTTTGAGGAGATAAAGTTTTCTAAAATATTTATTTGAGATATGGTTACCATCAAGTTTGTGTTAGACCTTCCGACATAACTCACATAACTTTTAATAGTATGTTTGGTCTATATGAGTATTTGGCTATGTCATTCGGTCTCACAAACACAACAGTGGTCTTCATGGAACTGATGAAAAAAGTTTTCCATCCTTATATTGATTCATTTATGGTGGTTTTTTTTGGATGATATCTTGGTGTATTATCACAATCTACATGACCATGAAAAACTTGTTGCGATCATATTGAATAAACTAAGAGAGCATTAATTATATTCTAAGATCACAAAGTTCCACTTATGGATGGATCAAATTCACTTCCCAGGTCACATCATCTCAGTGACATGAGTATCAGTTGACCTAGTGAAGGTGAGATATTTGGTTTCCTAGGAACATCCCAAGAATGACTTTGAGGTATACAGTTTCTTAGGGATAGCTTGTTACTATGGGTGTTTCATAAAAAAATTATCATGATTAGTTTCAATGTTGAAAGGCTTTACTAAGAAGGGTGTGAAGTTTGTATGGTCGTATTCCTATGATATGACCTTTCATGAGATGAAAGGGAGATTGAATTCACCATCGATACTGATTTTTATAGATCTCGGAAGAAGTTACACTATATACTACGATGGATCAAGTATCAGTCTAGTAGCAGCTCTTATGTAGGAATATAGAGTCATGGAAAAAAGGTCTCGTTAGTTGATCCCACACAAGAGGAATTACCCAACACATGATCTTGAGCTAGTTGTAGTTGTTGATGCATTGCATTGTTGGAGACATCACTTAATTGGAGAGCATTTTATGGTGTAAAAAACCAAAAATTCCTTAAGTACATATTTACAAAGTGTGATATGAACCCAAGGCTATAGAGGTGGGTTGAGTACCTACAATATTTTGACTTTGATCTTGCCTACACACCTGCTAAAGGAAATGCAATGACCAATTCACTAAGTAGGAGGAATCAGATATAGGTAGTATAGAAGTCCAGTAGAGAGTGGAAGGTTATGAGTTTTTCTTTGAGATGCACTTGGAGGTGCACGACATTAAGGGGAAGAATTATATATCATCTTTATCTATGAACTATACCTTGCTGGATAGAGTGAGGATGAGGTAGCTATCAGAATCTAGAAGTCTAGTCCTATAGGAGAGTGTGGAAGGTGAGGAACCTCATCCTAGTTGGATCATAGGAGTGGATAAGATTATCCATGCATATAGTCATGTATAGGTTTCATTAGACATACATGAGGAGATTATGTGGGATTTGAATGATTCATATTGAGTAGTGCACCCCAGAATCACCAAGATGTATCTGGATTTTCAATGCTAGTACTGGTGTCCGGGTATGAAAAGAGATTTATCTGGTTTTTTCCTAAGGTGTTCCTCCTGTAAGTAGGTGAAGGAGGAAAAAAAGTGGCCAGTAGGAATCCTATAACACCTTCTCATTACTCAGTGTAAATGGAATGATGTTCTGATGGATTTTGTGATGGGTTTACCGAGGTTTCCTTGAGGTTGTGATGCTGTATGGGTTATTATTGACAAACTCATGTAGGTTTCAAATTTCCTTCCAATCAAGGAAAAATTTAGTGTAGATGAGATTGGTAGGTTTTATATCTGTGATAGAGTATGAATTCACAGGGTCCTACATACTATCATTTCAAATAGGGATGCTCGGTTTACTTCACAATTATGGAAAGGCCTAAAAAGGGTGTTGGGTAGAAATTTGATTATGAGCACAACATATCATCCTCAAACTGATGTCCAGTTAGACCACATGACATAGTTTATTGAGGACATTATTCAATAATGCATCCCATATTTAGGGGGTTTTGGGAGAGGCTTATACCTCTAGTTTAATTCTTACACAACAATAGATTTTAGGCTATTATTATTATGTAACCTTAGGAGGCTTTGTACAATATTCCATATCGATGAAACATGTGTTGGTTAGAGGCAGGAGAGGTATCTATTCTTGGGCCTCATCTTGTTCAGGAGACCACATAAAAGGTTTATTTGATTTAGAAGTGGATAAATACTATGTAGTCTCATCAGAAATCATATGACAATTGACACATCTGAACTCTAGAGTTCAAGGTTAAATATTGAGTTTTATTATGTTTTTTACTATGGTTGGGACATAGGATAATCATGAGACTTGTTAAGCTTTCACAACGTTACATCGGGTCGTTCAAGATTTTGGAGAGAGTCAGTTCGGTAGCCAATTGGTTGTAGTCATCTCAGAGGTATTGGGCCATGCATGACGTCTTCCATGTATCTCAGCCACAATGTTACTATTTAAACCCATATCATACCTTTCAACCTGAGGAGGTTGAGTTATAGGTAGATGTTTCCTTTGAGGAGCATCCTATATGTATTGTGGATCATTTCATGACGGTTCTCTTAGGCCGGTAAATTCCTTTAGTATGAGTGATATGGTTGCACTTCCCAATACAGGATGAGACCTAGGAGTGAGAGGATAATTTATCAGAATAGTTTCCAAAGTTATTATATGATTATTCTTCACCACCCTAGGAAGTTAAATTCAGGGATGAATTGATTTAATGGGGGAAGTTTGTAAGAACTTGATTCTTTATTTAGGTATGGATCCTTTATTTTCTATAAATTATCAGTTTAAATGTGGCCTAATATGAATTCTATTTTGAGGTTAGGGAGGTAACAAGGGTGTCTAGAGATGGTTCAGATCCCAAAACCCAAATTTTGGGGTGAAATGGCCTGACCCACAGTTAGTGTAAACCATGTGATCTGGGATGCATGACCATACGCCCAAGTATACAATTTCAAATAGTGTTATTTTTCACATTTTGTGCATAGTTAGTCAAATAATTTGATAAAAAGTGTGAGGTTTTATTCCCTATAGATGATTGTGCATGATTGGAACATAGTTTGTCAAACAGTGCGCCTAAACCATGAAACCCTGATATTTTGAAAAAAATTACAAAAATACCCTAAAAATGTTTATATCCTTCAACCTAAATTCCATTTCCATTCATTGGATAGAATCTTAGGTTGGAGAGATCCTATTTGAGATCTATTCTAGGATTTTATCTTGATTCTCCATCCAATCTCTGATTCAATCCCCACTCATCTCGTTAGATCCACATCAGTGAGTTTTTAGGCATGGCATATTCAATTTCAAGGCTTTTCCATAAAAGAATTTTTATCCTTGAATAAATTTTTGGGCATGTCCTATTCAATCTAAGAGATCGTCAATTAATGTTATAGGTAGTGGAACATTATTTAGAAACACCCCTTGTGTGGGTTTTTTATATAAATGGACCACCATGGGTGCCTTGAGACTTGGATACCTTGAGGCATGCCTTTGATTTTCCATGGGTTTTAAATGGATGAATTGAATTGTAAATCAATTGATGAATTCAATCGTGTTATGAATTATCAATTGATTGATTCAAGAGAAGGGATGGTATGACCATGTCATTTATCCCTTCATATGAAATTTATAGTTTAAGTTTGATTTTTTTATTGAAATGGCCATGTGATTAGTTGAATGTAAATGTTTATAAGCTTGGCTAGTGCTTGAGTAACCTTTTGAGGTGAGACTGAATTGGATGTTCATGGTAATGACCATGACAAGCTTAAGTGGAATTGATTAAATTGAATTTGATATTGAATTGATTAAATGGTTATATGCCTTGGGTGACACATGGATTAAATGATGAATGCCATGGATGAACTAAATGGGATTTTACCTTGTTTGTGCCTGAGTGATACTTGGACACCTGATATGGACTACCAAGGATGGACTTAATGGGGATGAACTTTATATGCTGATTGATACATGGATTCATATTAGAATTCCATGGATGGACTCAAGGGGTATTTGATCATTTATTCCATGGGTGATAATTGGGCTACCATAGTGGACTATTAAGGATGGAGTCAAATAGAAGTGACATTATACCACACCTAGGGTGATACCTAGGTTCTTGAGAGGTTCATAATGGGTGGGCTATAGGGTGTTGGTTTATATTACACCTAGATTGATACCTAGATTCCAACTTAGGAATTACATGCATGGGATTAGGTTAATAAATGGATAATGAATAAAATCACATATATGACGCCTATGCCAAACCAAAACCCAAGATCAGATTTGTTTTGAATTTCACTTTAGGTATGTCTTGTCTAGGCATCCTTGGATACATGTTCTTATGGGGGACACTATGCTTATTTCCAGGTCTTGAGACTTGTTAATTAAATGGAATAGAATGATTAAATGAACTTGTTTATAAAATGAGAACCTTGAATTTGTAGGATGTTTACTTTCAGTACTTCCTTTACTTATTTTTTATTGCTTGAACACTATATTTTATATATACACTAACTAATTAAAAAAATCCTTGGGTGGTTTCCTATTGGGATTTAGTCTCACACCCTATTTAGGCCACGTTTGGGTACCCAAATAGACTATATGATTGCAAGTATGGATAAGGGAAAGCACCCTACTACAGGTTCTCAATGATTTATTAGCAGTAGGGGACTATGGGACTGAGCTAAGGCTCATGATGCTACCTGGTATATTTTATCATTTTTGTAATTTTGTTCCATGTATTGTAAACCTACCATGTATAAATGTTTTGGTTGCTTTATTTGAGACATATGACATATACTATCATTATATTTACATCTGAGCTTCCTTATGATATTTTTATCTATTCCTACTATGTATCTATTCTATGTATGATTTACTTCATCCTCTATTTGACCACTATTACTATCCTCTATGTTACAATCTGGTAAGAGGGAATAGTTTCTCCATAGGTTCACCCTAGGCCCTCGTGGCTAGCCATTAGCCTATGGAATTTGGGGATATGTGCTTGATTTCATGTAAAAAACTGGGCTTGGGGAATTCTTGAGTGGAATTTGGGTCTAGTACATTACACTTATTACCATATGGATAAGAACAAACTTCCCAGAAACCACCACACATAAGGAACTCATAAACCAACGTAAATCGCATCAAATGGTTGTCAAAAAACAGTCCAACTCACAACCCAAACAAAAAAAATATTAGAAGTAAATTCTTGAAGAACATAATGAAACACACAATAAGGGGATAATAACTATACATATATTAAAGACAGGAATCCAAGGTTCAATCTACGATAAAGGAATCCAAAGGAAGCTAGAGGGAGAGTTTCCGAGTCACCTAGAAATGAGAGGGAGCATAACTAGTTGTAGGTTTGGAGAAAACCCAAGTGTTGAAACCTTTTAAAAACATGATTCATAGGTCATTTACATAGTGCGTAACCCTGAAAAAACATGTAAATGTCAGGTTTTATGTTTCTCTAAAAAAACACGCCACCTTGAAGGATTTAACACTCAAATTTATTTCACACCATGAACCAGCCTCTCACCAACCTTTAACCTCCCTTTCACATCATTTCACTTTAAATGACATGTATTCCTATTGCCTCTAACTTTTAGTAGCCAAAAACCTTTGTCCTTTCTCTATGACTCATATGAGCACTAAAAAACCTCCTCACACCTCCTCTAAAACACCACCAACATCCAAAAATGGTGAACTAATGAACAAGGAGGACACAGATCATTACACCTTCCAGGTTTCCTCTAATTAGAAATATTTACTTTTTAAAGATATTTCTTGTACTATCTTAAACAAAAAATTTATAGTTATTAGAAATGATTATCAATAAGAATAAAATTTATTGGTTTAACACCTCTATGTACAATCTCAAGGATATAGTGATATATTGTAATTATTCACCTAGTTTATGTTAAATTCTAGCCACCCAATCAATTTAAGGGATATATTATACCTCATGTAATTTTTCAAAAATATTTTTTGATTTGTAAAATAAATGAGAAATATGTAATTGGGTAGCTTTGAATGTGTTGCAACCAATTTGTATAACCATGGGTAATTTAATCAAATTTATTATCAAATAAAAAATTAAAAAAATAATGACTAATCAATCACTAAAATCCTCATGAAATATTGATTAGAAAAATGACATACACAACTCATCATAAAATAAATATATAAAATATATAATTACTTAAATAATTTATCAATGTAATTTGAGGTAGAAAAAGTGGGTTTAATTACAATATCCTTATTCTCATTTAACCAAAATTATAAACAAAACTTGATACCCCTCTTGTAATCAGAGAAAGGGGGAATATAAAAAAGGGGATAGATTCAGTTGGATTAAATCACTTCTACCACACCCTTTAACATAATTTTCTAGCCATACAATATCAAATCCCATATTTTATTATTACTTTGTAATTGGGTAAGAATGAAGTTTTTAACTAATATTGTTGATATCCCATCTGTTTTATGTTTTTATGATCTTAATAACCCTTCATTTTTTACTAATGACTTTGTTTTTAAGTGCGTTCATTAGTTTTATCATATTAAAGTTAATTTTTAGTTCATTCTTCTAAAGTCATTAATTTGGGAAGTTTTGGCTGAAATATTTCTAAGTTTAGAAAATTGGATATGTGAGGAAAACAACTACATGGAAATTCAGCTACGTTCAACAATTGACTAAACCAATCAGCTATGTGAAGTAATAACCTATGTGAATCGACTATGTTGTGAAAGTAACTACATATAAATTACCTATGTCAATGAATCACCAACATTAGAAAGTGGGGACATAAACTAAATGGCTATGTGAATCAACTACATAGAATAATTGACTAGGTGAATTGGATCCATGGTATAAATATCTATGCAGGGCCAATTAACTACATCATCAACTTAGCTACATGAAATTCATCCATATGAAAAAGATTCCTTTACAAATTTAAGATATATAAGAAAAAAATACATTATTTGTCTACATAATGAATTCCTATGTGAAGATAATATATGTGGTTCAATTTTTCTATGTGAATTAAAATTCATGGAATTCAATTACAGGGTTATCCAAAATCAGAAACATCATTCTACAACCTAATATTTTTTTACCATTGAGCCTTTTCAAGTAAAAATTAATGTAGATTTATATGGATTAAATAATTTTACTATCTCTTTGTGGAAAAATCCGATTTATATGGCTATAAGTACCAAGATAGAAAAAAATAGGTTATTTTATCACAACTTTTTTTTTGTTGAGGTAATTTTCATAAAAGGACACCACATTGTTTACCCTGAGCATTTATTGAGTAATATGAAGGGAAATTATGAGTAAAAAAATACTCTAAACTCTCACTATAGAATCTTTCAGTGATGATTTATCTATGCTATGAAAAATAAGAATAAGTTTCAAGATTTTAAAGTTGTTCATACATGATAAAAATTACCATGATTTTGATGAATCTCCTTGATTTTTTCCTCACTATTATTTTTTTATCTCCTGATGAATTATTCTCCTCCATCTGTTTCACCGTACAATTATGAGATTCATTTTTGTAAATGTCATTATTATTTCCCATATCTAAAAGTGACCACTCCTTATTTAATGCCTTGAAGGATCCCAATAAAATATTTATTACTGGTGCTAAGTGTTTATTTCTTGAACTTAATTGTAAATTCCCTTAGAAAAGGATTGGAACAAGTTAAGTCACCAATATATAAGGATTTGAGCATTATTGAAGTGTACTAGGGGATTTATGCACCATAAACCAATATAAATTACATATGTTCTACATTTTATTATTTTTTATTTTTTATACTTTCCTTTGATAATAAAGGATAATAATTTTTTATAATTTCAAAGAGGATAGTTTTAATCTAAGAAAATTTCAAGAGCTCAATTAACCCTCATCTTGAGTCTTTATGTAGTCATTAACTTGGAATCAATTGGTATCAAAGTTTAACGACTCTTGAGTTATCAATTATATCCATTTGAAGTCCAAAATATCACTTCAAAGGGATTCAGTGGTTGAAAATAGAGAAGTTTTTTATGTGGTTTGAGAAAGTTACTTTAATGGAGAAAACTAAATATGTTGGAAGGAACAGATGAATGTTAACTTAAAAATATATTGGTCACAATGTCTATTTAAATTAGGTTAGGCATTAAAAATTTCAAAAATTGAATCTAAGACATGGAATGCTATTGTAGAATGATAATATGATATAAAATGCAAATAAATCATAGATGTCATATATGGAGTATGTCTAGATTATTTTAACCAAGTTTAACAATGTACTACAACCTATGAGATGTGGAAAACTATATAAGTTTCTTACAAAGGTACAAATAATGTTATATATATAAGATAAAAAACTACTAAGATGAAGTTTTATACTTTTAGAATGCTTGATGGATAAACCATAACTAGGAATTCTAATAGATATTTTGAAAAATGTTTCTTCTCTAGGAGAACCAATTCCTAAACTAGGAAAAGTTTTGAAAGTTTGAAGATTTATTCTATCCAAGTAAAGTGGAATTTAGGCTTCCATTAGGCAATTTACTAATATAAAATATTTTAAGATTGCAAATATCATTGTAACAATTATGATTCATGATCTTAAAATAAAGGATTAATACTTTGGTCATAAGATGATTAAAAAGGAAATTGACTATTTAATGGTTTCAAATTTTAATGATGAAAATAAGAATAAAGGTGTACATTTTTCTGAGTCATTTGATGAAGATTATTTATACTTTCCTACTTATGATAGTGAAATTTCTTAGTTTTAAATAATGTTTAATAAGTTATAAAATTAGAGAAGTGGATTCAAGGAATCATTTAATGAGAAAAAAATATTATGTAGGCCCTAAGGAAGTTGGGTACTATGAATTCAAGAAGCTTGTACATATCAAAGAAAATCACATACAACTTCAAGATAAAATTAAATACAATAAGAAATACAAGTAGAATCCATAATATAAGTAAAAAGAGAAAACAAACATGAAGTTTACATGGAGTTCTTCTGAGTACTCTAGTGATGAAACATCATTAAAATCATAAGATGAAATTTATAATAAAAAGGAAAACATGTGCTTTATGACACAATCTAATGAGTTATATTTTTATTATTATTTTGTACATGAATCTAAATCTGAAACCAAAAATTGTTCTTTTGAATAATTAAATGAGTACTCTACCATGTTTTAATCTAAATACGAATATTTGAAAAAGAAAAAAAACAACTATCAATAAGTTATATAATGACGTTGTCATTGAAAAGTAGGAATTAAATAAAAAAATTAGATTTGAAAACAAAGATGAAAAATTCTGTTGTTTCTTATACTGAAAATGCAAAAAAAAATCATGGAAAAGGAAGTTTAAAACATGAAAGATGCATCTAGTTTTTTCACTAAAGGGAAAAAATATTTAAATAAAATTATATATAACAATAAATCCCATAAAGATAAATTTGGAATAGGTAGTAAAAAATAATGACCAAAGCTATATAAGAATTACATAATTCTAAGATCAAAGAATAAAAACTTGTACAAATTTATATGTTTTTACTATGTTGAATATAGAAATTGAAAATATTTATAGACTAGGAAAACTAAACTTTTGTAGTGTTAAAGATTATTTTTTTGAAGAAATTTTTAAAAATTCAGTGTGAGAATTTCTAGACAATACAAATAGATTTGGGTTAATAAATCTTTAGTTGCTAACATCTATAGACCCAAGAAAATATGAGTACCAAAAAAATTCTGTGTTTAATTTATATTGTAGGGAATGAATATAAAGAGCATCAATGAGATGTGGTAAATAGATATTGGATTCTCAAGTCATATGAGTAGAGATTTATTAAATTTGTATGACTTTTCCAAAGTAATGGAGGTTATGTCACATTCATGAAAATTATAAAGTTAAAAATATGGGAGTTATATAATTTGGAAATCCAAGGTTCTTCCTTATCAACAAATATCTTTATATGAAAGGACTAAAACATAACATGATAATTATTTCCCAACTTTGAGATAAATATTATTTTGTAGATTTTTCTAACAATGTATACTATGTTTTCAAAGAAAAAATCCTTATATTTAAAGAATCTAGAACTAAAAATGTCTATAACTTAGATAATAAATAATTATGTAGAAAAAAAGTGAACTGAATAAATACTAAAACAAAAAAATCTTGGATTTGGTGTAGAATACTTGGACATTGTACTACCTATTATTTGATAAAGTTATTAAAAAAATTTAGATTCAGATTTACCTCAACTTAAAAGGAATAAATAAATACTATGTGATTCATGGAAAATGATAAATTAATATAAGTATTCTTTTAAATAAATTAAAGAGTTTTATAGATCTAGACACATATGAATTATTCACATGGATATGTTTAGGAAATATATAAAATAAATCCTAAGAGGAAAAATATTTTGTTTATGTATTAGTTGATGGTTTTTCTAGAGTTACATGGGTTTTATTTTTGAGTTTTAAGGGTGAATCCTATTATGTTTTTACAAGTTTATTTAAATTGATTCAAAAATAGAATGATGAAAAAATAATTTCTTTAGGAAGTGACTATAGTGAAGAATTCAAAAACCATGTGATCAATTACAATTATTCAAAACATGATATCAAACATAAATTTTCATCCCCTAGGACACCTTAATAGAATTTTATTTTTTAAAGGAAGAATAAAAACTTATATAAAAATTATTTGAAAGTGTTATTTGAATATAACTTTACCACAAAATTTTAGAATGAAGTCATAAATACATATTGTTATGTCATAAAAAAGTTCTAATAAGGCCTATTTTTTAAGAAAACACACTATGAACTATGGAACAATATAAAACCTAAATTAGTATACATAAAAGTATTTGAATAATAATTTCATATTCTAAACACCATGGGTAATATTGGTAAATTTGATCTAAAGGATGACAAAAGAATATTTTTTTCTTGTATATTCTACTACTTTAAAGGCTTATAGAGTTTTCAACAAAAGGTAAAAGAGTGTTAATGAATCAACTCGCGTGGAATTTGATGAAAGTGATTTTTTGATAACAAAATCACTCATGTAGATGAGTTAACTGGTTCTTTTGAAAACAAGAGACCAGAAACTATCTTTAAAAAATGGATGATTATTTGTAACTGGATATTAGTGAACCAAATATTAAAAGTATAGATTCTAATTAACTAAGAAGTGTTCTACCTAGAAAACCATAACCCTTAGGTATAATCTCATAGAAACAATTATAGGAAGCCTAAAGTAAGGGATTAGGACTAGAAGAATTTTAGGAAACCAAGTATAATCTTGTTCATTTTTATCTGAACTAGAGCCAAAAACCTTATAAGAATCCTTAGCTTATGAGAGTTGGGTCTTAGAAATGACATAATATTTAAACATATTTATGAGGAAAAATGTATGGGAATTAGTTGATAAGTCCAAAAAGTATCCTATTATAGGAATAAAATGTGGTTTTAGAAACAAACTAGATGATCATGTTGTGATCACTTGGAATAAGGGTAGATCAGTAGCTAAAGGGTGAAATAAAGAGGAAGGGATAGAATATGAAGATACCTACACAACCATAGAAAGTTTAGAATACATTAGGATTTTTATATCTTATAAAACACACATGAATTTTAAATTATATCACATGGATATTAAATTTAATTTTTTAAATATATTTATTATAGAGGAAGTTTATGTTGAACAACATCATGGTTTTGAAAATCCAAACTCCCAATTTTTTTTTAAACTCACCAAATCTCTCTGTAGACTTAAAAAAACACATGGATCTTGGTATGAGCATTTACGTTCTTTTCTTTTATCAAATGAAATTTCAATAGAGTTGAAATATCCTACTATTTTTAAGAAAACTTCATCTTTATATATTTTTATAATTTAAATATATATTTATGATGTGTTTTTTTGGTTTTATAAATAAAAAATTATGTAATCATTTTTGAAAAATCATCAAAAATAGTTTGAAATGAGCATGACGGGTGAGTTAAGTATCTTTCCTAGTTTTTATATTTATCAAAAAAGTCATTAGGAATGTGATAAATTAAATAAAATACATAATTTACTTACTTAAGTGGTTTGAACTTGAAAATAGTAAAGTATATACAAGTACTTTCAGTTCTAATGGAAAACCTGATTTGAATGATGTTGTGAAACCATTTGACAACAAGTTATATAGAGAAATAATGTATAGTCTACTCTAATTAACTTCTAGTAGACTAGAAAATATGTTTAAAGTATTTCAATGTTCTATATTCTAAGAAAATATAAAGGAATCCCATTTAAAGGATTCCAAAAATAATTTTAAGGTATTTAAAAGGAAAAATTTCTCTTTATTTAATTTTAAAGAAAGCATATTACTTTAACTTGAATTCATTTTCGGATGATCACATTGGTGGTTGTTGACTATATAGGAAGAGAACCTTAGGAAACTGACTATTTCTAGGAAAATACATTGTGTTCTAGTCTAGTAAGAAACAACACTCCAATACATTATCAATGATTCAAGTATAATATATATTTAATGGTAGATTTTTTGCACAAGTGTTGTGGATTAATAGGTGTTGTTGGATTTTAGATTCAATTATAATCAAATTTCAATCAAATATGATAAACATTAATGCTATCAAAATTTATAAAAATTAATAAACCATTCTAGAAAAAATCACATAGATCTAAGGAATCATCTCTTGAGAGATCATTATAAAAAGGAGACATCAATATTGAATTTATTTCTACAAAGAACTAATTATCTAATATTTTTACTAATCCCTTTACATGTGAAAATTTTGATTTCATTAATAAATAATTGGGGTAATTTTAATTTAATTAACTTTAAGTAATTTTATTTATTTATTTATTAGTTATATTTATATTTCTACATTAATTATTTATTTCATAGTAATTTAATTCATTTTTAAAATTAAATTATTTTATTCTTCATTTTTATTTTATTATTTTGTCTTTGAAATTATTTATTCGTAGTTAAATTTTAGAAAATCATTTAAAACCCATTTTTAAAATAAAATTTTCCAGATTATTTTATTTCTATTTTATTTATTTTAATTCAAAATTGACCCAAAATCCCAAATTAGCTACGTCCCCCCCATTGAAAATCGAGTTCATGACTGGAAAACTAAATCAAAACATGAACTCTAAACCTTTCACCTATATTCCCTATTCTTAATTCCAAACCATTAAATTTCATTCTCAATCCTCTCTTTACATCTAATAGATCCATCAGTAATGGGAATGTCCAAGAGAGGTAATGATGGTTATTTCAGTTCTTCCAAAAATGTGAAGGCAGGTGGTGTGCCAGACATAGTGATTATTGGGAAGGCCGTGGATATGGAATGTCTGAATAGAACCTAGTTTTTGTTTAATAATCCCTTTCAATTTGATGTATAGGATTTTTTTATGAGAATAAATTTGGATTTTGTTTGAAGAAGTGAAAGATTTAATATGAAATGCAGAGTTACAATTCGGAGAAGTAGAGGATGTGTTATCATTGAGTATCAATAGAAAATCCTTGCTTATTTCTTAGGTGGAAATGGATTAATAATTTCATTTTCCTTATAAGTATGAGTTATATTTTATCTATAAACTAGTTTTTACAATTATAGTGGGTAAAACTAAAGTTTTCTTGTCTTTTTTGGAACCTTTACTTTTTAGGAGAAGGTTATAAAATACTTGGAAGATGATGTTAAGGTACTATATACATTCATTAATACTGTGATATCCTAAAGAGTTGGTGAGATGGATGAAGTGCTATTTTAGGAAATTTACCTCTTATATATCCTAAACAACAACGTTAAGTTGAATCTTCCTAGATACATGATGTAGTTTATACATCACTATGACTAAGGAAAAGGGAAGTTGAATTACTATCAGTATGGAAGAATCATATCCCTAGAGTTTTAGAAAAAAAATAATAGATATCAATGTGGGAGAGGTAGTGAAGTGTCACAAAAGTAACCCTCTATCCGTTTCCTTGATAAAAATAGTTTTATATAACGTGTATGAAACCTTTAACTCTCTAAGACCAGAGGATCAAGAAGCTAATTCTCATGTGGTTGTACCACCTCCTGAATCAAATCAGGGGGATCTATTCACTACCTCACCACCTAGGGATATTTCATATATTGAGATAGTGCCTGATAGTGATGTGTAGTAGAAATAATAGAGCCCCAATTATCAAATATCAGACCATTTATGGAAGAATCTACTCAAATTCTGGAGGCTGATGTTGTTAGTACTGTTGATAAAGTAGTACCTTTTATGCTAGTATTTGAGAAAAATGATGTATCTATTATGGAGAGGCCATTTTAAACCATTCCATGTGTTCCAATTACTGAATAAAGAGTATAATATGAGTCTAATAGACACATAATTTTTCCAATTACTCCTAGATCACATGTTCAAATAGATAGAGCTAGGGATACAATTCTAGAAGAGGTTGGAGTTATTTCTCACACTTTAGAAGTTATTCCTTCACTGACTAATGATATGAAATATCATCCCCATTATTTTTGTAAAAGTTTTTTTATTTAAAACTTTTCCTCTATTATAATGATATAATTTGATAATCTTAAAGTAAATTATGAGGACTTTAAAAAAGAATTCATATACTCTAATGATAAAATCAAGGTGATAATGGAGAGATCCATTCCTAAAATATATTATGATATTCTATTTGATTAATGGTATACCAAACTGGTCTAATCAAGAATCTACAACATGTGAAATATACTTCTCCTAGTGTCAGTTCTGTGGAAGTTTAAGCTATGAAGGCTCAAGTAAATGAGTTTAGGGAAGTATGTGCTACCAAATAAAAGGTCAATGAGATTGGGTTTCTTATTGAATCTCAGAGGTAAATGATTAATAATTTCATAAAAATTTAATTTTATATGTCTCATGATGGTTCTGATGAGATCCAATCTTTCAGGATACAAATGAAGTATAGCTCATACACCTTGAGAAGTGTAGTGGTAAGCTAGTTTAATTTTCATAATAATTTTCAAACCTCTACAAAACCGGTTTCAGTTTCTTCTATGGCTTCAGATTAAAATGATTAGTTTGGCCAATTATTTTCATAATTGATCTCAGTAAATTATCAAATCCAATATTTATAGTGTGATATGTTCAGACATTTACTGATGTAAGAGTTCAAAATGGATATTCTAACTGAGTTTCAAGACACCAAACAAGAGGTCAAAAATCTCAGTGTTGAAATTGATGTGTCATTAAATAACATGGTTATTAATCTTCATAAAAATATTTATGATAGGGTATAATAAACTTTAGGAGTCACCAAAAGAGTGAGAGATAAGGTTTCTATCTCCATCATCCCATTAAATGACAATAATTAGTCTTTTCCATATGGATGAGTGATATATATAATTGAGTGGTAGATATATACTTAGACACTTAATATGATATTTATACCTCTTAGGAGTTAAATAAATCCACATCTGTGCCTACCAGTGACTCGGGAAAGGATATTTTAATCTATATACCTTTCAGGATTATCCCCTTAGTGCATCCTACTACACTAGTTTCACTTTTTCTAGTTTCACCTACACTTGTTTCCCCTATACCAATGCCTGTGGTGAGTGTTCTAGTTCATAAAGATCCTCCTAGTGTTATTGAAAAGGAACCTTAGGTAATATTATAATAAATAGAAAATTTGGATCACAACATATTTTCTTTAGAGGGTAGACTAATCATATTTTAAGTGTCAGTAGAATAGATTTAGAACAAGATGCACTCAGAGCCTTAAGTTTCTCTATCTAGTACAATCACAATTTCTCCTTTTGATCAATATTATTATAGTTTCACAATTGATTAGCTTTAATATTTTAAAGGTACAATGAAAAATGTTCTAGTAATAGTTTCCCAAATTCACAGTCTAACCTCTATTGCAACCCTGAAATTCTGCAAGTCATAAATCTTTAAGAGGATTCATATGTGTGATGATGCCATATTTTTTATGATGTAGAGAATATATTATACTAGAGCCTCCATATTCTTATAGAATTTAAAAAAATAGAGTAGATTCTATTTTTATCCAATCCCCATTTATAATAGAGAGTAAACTAAGGTTTATTATACTCTTACTACTGAGCATTTTGATAGAGGAGCTATATCTTTAGAACCTTAAAAGAAAGTGAAATTTTTCCTTGACAACTCTTATGATATCATCATAGATTATGAGAATATTGATAAAGTGATTAACAAACCTAACTATATACCTATAGACATATCAACATTTGTGAATGAAGATATATTGGTTGTGGATCTTAGAAGAGAGGTGCCACCTCTAGTGATGAATCCTACTATTACCTCTCAGTTATCTCCAACATTCAAGAAAAATATACCCAAGAATCATTCTTAATTTTACCCTACCTATAATCTCAATTATTCTAACTAAATTCACGTATATGATTTTTTGGGTGTTGATTCAGAGTCTTTTTTTATACCAATGTTGATAATTTGTACAATCCTTTTTATCCATTTATTATGTGTCCCTTAACAATTTTTTTCATTTAATGTTTTTTATCTTCTTGAATGTTTTATTTTTTGTAATTCCTAAATTACAATCTTATAACAATCCACATTCAGTTTTATCATTCTCTTAAATGTTCATAATTTCAAGTGCTATACTAATTTTGTTTTTCCTCCCTTACCCTTCTTTTTTGATGTCACAAATAGTGGGAGAAGTCATATTAAAGTGGATAAAAAAGTATATACACAACATTTTAGAGGTTTTATATAGTATATAGTTTTTGTAAAAATTGATTAAACTTTTAAAATTTCATGTTTATTATTTAATGGGTTTTTTTATCGTCAAAATGAGGGAGATTTTTAGACTACTAATGTTGATCCGATATATCCCATGATATTTATGTTTTGATGTTCTCAAAAACCATTCATTATTTACTAATGATTTTGTTTTCAAATTTATTTATAAATATTATATTATTAATGTCAATTTTTTAATTCATTCTATTAAAGTATTAAATTATGAGCGTTTTGGATGAAATTTTCCAATGTTTGGAGGATTTGCTACTTGAGGAAAATGAATACACGAAGATTCAAATGTGTTGAAAAATCAGCTATATTTATCAGATACATAATGAATCTCCTACATGAATTGGCTATGTCATGAAATCAGCTAAATGGAAATTGAGAACATCGATGAATCACATGTGTGAGAAAATTGGTGCATCAATGAAATAGCTATGTGAATCAGCTTCGTGGATTAATAAATTATGTAAATTAGATCCATGAAATAAATGTATACACAAAACAAATAAAATATTTCATTAATAATACTATGTAAATTTGGATATGTGAACATGATACCTACTTTAATTTTAGCTACATGAGAAAATGACTTGGCTATGTAAAGAACTGCCATGTGAATAATGATTCCATGGATCAATTCTACTATGTGAATTCAAATCCATGGAATTCAGTTATATGGTGATCTAGATTCAGCCACTTCATTTTGAAACCTAATATTTATTACCATTGAGATATTTCAATTGGAAATTAATGTATATTTCAATTAATTAAAACACTAGATTATCTCTTTATGGGAAAAGGGTTTTCTGTGGCTGCAAATACCAAGATAGAAAATAACAGAGGTTATTTTATTGCCAATTTCTTTTTTTGAGGTAATTTTAATAAAAGTAAAACACATGTTTTTACTTGATCATTTATTGTGTAATAAGAAGTGAAATTGTTAGTAAGATAATATCAAAGAATATTTTCAAGAAAGATTTGACAATACATTGAAGAAACAACACTCTCAACCCTCACTCTTGAATATTTTAGTGATTTTGGATCTATACTATAAATAAGAATAAGTATCATGATTCTACTATTGTGTATACATGATCAAAATTTCTATTATTTTTAAGACTCCCTATGATCCTCCCCCCACTCTTATATTTTCTATATTGGATAATTCTTATCTTCTGTCAGTTTCACCATGCAACTGCACACTTAATTTTTTATAAACATAATTATTCTTTCATACTGATGAATATATAAACTCTTTTTACTAAGTGTTGAAGGATGTTGATTGTGCATATCCTTGTAGGAGTATAGTAAAATATCATGTACTTGTACCAAGTGGAAACTTCTTTCACTCAGTTGTGCATTCCCTAGGAAAAGGACTGTACTAGTAAAATCACTAATCTCTAAGAAGTTGAGAATTGGTGGAGTGGACTAGGATATTTATATTCCAAAAACAACTATAAATTTCCTATGTTACATATTTTTCTTATTTATTTTATTTCTGATACTTAAATTTTATAAGAAAAGATAATAATTTGTTATACTTTTAAAGAGGGTGATTTTAGTGGAAGAAACTTTCCCTAACTCAATTCACCCAATCTTGAGTCTTTGTGAATTAATTTACCAAGAAATAATAAGAATAAAAATATCAAAATTAATCAGTATAAAATTAGACATAAGATGATGAAGGAAAATTCTCAATTAGGTGAAGGGTGAGGGGAAAGAAAACTTAGTCATCTTTGAACTTTAACATAGTATTTGGAAAATGAATGTATAGTGAATATTATATTGGTTAAGTCTTTATTCATTTGTTTCTCAATAATATGGTCAATAGAAATATTGATATCTTCATTGAAGAGAAAAATTGTATGAATGTCAAAAGATAACCAAATAATATCTACTGGTGACTCCTCTAATAGAAAAAAAATCAGAAGACCACTTCAATATCATTATTGGATAAACCTTAAAGTTATATATTATTCTAATCAAAAAAAAATTATAATATTATATATCGATAAAATTGATCAAAATGCAATATAGGTTTAGGATACCTATGGGTAAGTTGAGGTATCCAATAGCTTCAATCAGGTGGATACTTAGACTGGGAGAAGTAAATTTACCAGCAAGTGAAAATTGAAAATCAAGAACAAGGTAAGATATCCTATACCTTATGAAAGATATGTCCATGTATTTTGATTCTTTAATTATTGCATAGAGGTGAATAAAATCATATATTAAATCTATTATGGAAGCTTATGAATCAAGGAGTCCCTACCTAAGGAATTCTACATGAGAAGAATTCAAAGATGAGGCTATAGGTTAAGGAATGTGAAGTTTAAGATTTAAGATAATTATTAGACCATTTAAAGAGAGAGATGAAACTTTAGGGGTATCCTAAAATAAATAAATAATTCATATCACAATTATATTGTCATTTTTATGAGAATCGATGATAAACTTTAACATATATTAATATTTTAATAATTTTTTAATAAATATTATAATTTTATCATAAATTTATTTTAAAAGTTAACTAATTATTCTCATCATTATATATTATAATATATTTACCATTGTCTATACTAAAATACATCTTACTGTACATGTGTACCCATTTCCTACTACCGTAAAAAGGTGTAACCATTTCTGATCTATGATTCCCACTTCTTCCATTCCCTCTCCACCACGATTCTATAATGAATCAATACATATACCCACCTATCTAATTTCTACCCTCACCTCTAAAACTCTTCACCTATTATCTTCACCACCTCCCATCCCTTCTATTTTATTCCAAATTTCTTCTATATATTGATTATCCAAACACTAACATCCACTTGGTGACCATTTTCCTGTATTTCATCCAAATCACATCCCTATCCCTATGATTCCAATGCTAGTGCCTAAATAAAAAATCCCAAGATTTATTAGTTCTCCTTCATGAGTAACTATAGTAATTGATAATTTGTTACTACTTTCTCTGGAAATTCTTCTTCTTCAATGTATTCCTGTAATTTTTGGGTAGAAATATTCTTCTTATTTCCACTCTCTTCCCATTCAAAACACCGTGGGACCTAAAAAATTAAACAAACCTAGCTATATTTCCCTATACTTTTTTTATATTTATAGTAACATAGATTTTAGTACATCATAATTCAGTTTATATTTAATGTTCCACTATTCTTGAACCCCAAGTCTAAAACCATAATTTCCTGAACGAATGATGTTTTCCATGAAACAAGAATACATCTCTTTGTTGCCTATCATATTTTACTTCTTCACAGATATCATCTACACTAGATGTGGTACATTAATCCTAATTTGGTCTTCATTCCACAAAATTATACAACATAATATTCTACTTACTGTAGGTGGGTTCCCTTTTTTCTCTTCCCTTTTACCATTATTTCATATTTCATTTCAAAAAACCATTATATGAATATTCCCAATGCATAATACATATTTGGGTTTTTAATATTTGGTATACTTTGTATATGAACAGTACATATTATTTGTATGAATGAAACATATCCAATGCATTCATATAATACATCCATCTATTAAAATATCTTTATTTTAATTGTTACCAATAACATAATTTAAACACATATTCCAATATTTTATTTTTGAAAAAATAAATAAAATGATTTTAAATGATTTTATATTTATATTCAATTACATATATTGGTTTTTTCCTAATTTTTAATATGTTAACAATTTTGAATATCAGGACTTCATTATATCCCTTATAATACTACAAGTAGTCCCTTTATTATAGGTTCATATATTTTCTATATTTTATCACATTTAATTTAACAAATAACCATTTTTTAAGATATAACTACAACGTATTATAGTGTAATTTACCTAATAATGTCATACTAAATTCTATTATCAGAGTTAATAGTAAAAGTTTTTCTTGACTCCCTTTTACCGTTTATTTTCTAGGAACTTTCTATATTTTACTCAAACTATCAGTGTCAATGTTTTATTTTATAACCTATAATCCACTTTACTTGTTTTACTCCAATTTATAATGAGATAATTATTTGGTTTTTATAGGTGATCCTCTAAACCGTAGAACCAAAAAACTTAGTAATACCTTTCCTAATTGAATATATTATCTGTAATAATTATATTATGCACCATATACTATTTAAAACAATTCTCTTTGTATTATATTTCATATATGAACTATTTTTTTAAATGTATAAAATTGAATATTTTAATTATGAATTATCATTGATAGCAGTGAAGATCAATGATTTTTTTGATTATATCTCACATTAGGTTACTGATATTAATTTTTATTTAATTTTATTTCAACTTCAACAGTATGAATTTTTCACTTTTGTAAGCAATTGTTTCTGTAGTTACCATGTTTTTTGTATAAACATCATTCGATGTAGTTAGTAAGAGTTTTCTTATAATATTTACCTTATTTTAAATTTTATTTTCTAACTTCTTCATGACGTTTTTATTTCATATTTATTTAAAAAAATGGTATGAACTCCTTTTTATATTCTTTATCTTTTTTTACATTATAATTCAATATGTGAATATTTTCTTCTCTATAATAATTACATTATCTTCCTTGTATTTGTTAAAATATTGATCTTTGTATTTTTTTTGTAAATTTACTATTTACAATCCTAAACAGTACATATTTTCATCACCAATAATAGTTAAAAACTATATGATCACTTATTTCTTTATAAAAAATCAAAAAAAAATTATTGGGGCATGGAAATCTCATTCTCCAGTTTATTTTAATGAAGTAACATATCTACAATGAAATTCAATGAAACATTCTACACATAAATGATTAATTTAGATAAATTATAATTGAATTTTTCTATAAATAATTTTTTGTTTTTATTAACATGAATTAAGGTATTTATGAGCTATTTTACCCTATATTATGCATCTTTACACTTGTGGGACTCACTATTGGTGTGGTTTGTTGCATTGATTCTTAAACATATGAAGTTATATTTGTGGATTTGTTTAATTAAACCTTGTTAATTTTTTTTTGTTTTTGTTTTTAGTAATGTCAAAATATAGTTGATTTGAGTAATATCTAGTTATTATCACTTTTAATTGGTATAGGAAACATATAGAACTTACAATTTATTATAGAATAATGGACATACGAAGCACACCATCTTAAATGAGTTGAGGCATTAACTTCATCTTATTTTGGTTTTGATTAATTTTTTCATCATTGATTTTGAAGTCCCATTCTATCTGGATCTTCTAATTTCCTTGTGAACCTCACCATTTATATTCCCTCCCTATAAATTAATTTTGTAAACTGATTATGCATAGGTTATTAAAATTAATGTTAGGAATTGTCAATATTAATTTTATATTTGGGCCCTAGGTATTTAGTTTTTCAGTTATAAGTGTTTTGATTATTAATTTAATTTTTCATATTCACTATTTCTAGTGCTGATACAAATAGGATTTTATATGCTATTATTTTCAATTATTATAAGAACATCTAGGTGTGTTACCAAAGTCTTCATAAAGTTGTAATGTATCTTTAGTTCTTGTTAGTAGAAATAAGTCTAGGTAAATTTAATATGGTTAAAAAAAATAAAATGAACCAATTTAATTATATAATTATTCTCATTTTTATGCATAGATTTTTATTTAAGAAATTGATTATGATACATGCATTGGGACAAGTGTGCATGGGACCAATGATGTAGCCTTTGCAGTTCTAGACACAGGGGAAATGGGTGATATGGTGAACCAAGCAGTTGAGTTTGCTAAGAAGAATGATACAATGAGGGAAAACCCTATTAAGGGTATGCAAGGATGTGATTCGTTGGATGAAAATGGTGGGTGGGTGCAGGTTTCAACTGTCTTGCAGACACATCTTGAGAATCAGAAAGACCGGATTGAACTTGGGAACATTTTTGCGAGTCTGGTTAATGATGAAGTGCAACCGGTCCCGGATCGGGCGGCGCTGCTGATTTCTCAAGCTGCCTCGTCTCCTAGCCGGGTGTCGGTTGAAGCTACTGATGAACTGGATGACAATAGACTTCCGATTTTGGGGGGGAAGTATACTCAAGGTGACAGTGGGAATGGCCAGTTGCAAGAGCAGGCTGCTGGAAACTGTTTTTAGGATTTAGAGCATGGGAGGCATGGAGATAAGGGGAATCTGGAGCATTCACACTGTTTAGTAATGGTTGATCCTAATAGTCATGTTGAGCAAGAATAGGGGGTGTATGATGGTTACCAGGAGGTGCATATCCCAGGAAACTAGGGGATATCTCTGATAGTGAAAAGGAGAATGCTGGAGGTAGCGTGCGGACCTCTTATAGTGAAATTGTTCAGGGCGGCAAGAAGATTGTGTCAGGGATGAAAGAAGCTATGACCGCTCCTCCAAAAAGAAGGCAAAGGAAAGACTATTCTAATATTCCGATGCCGATGCCCACCAGGTCCTCTGTCAGCAAAGGGAAAGGTGCACAACCCTCTGAGGAGTTTTTATATTTGGAAAAATTAAATCTCAGAAGGAAGTATGCTAAGGTATTGAAGTAGTATGACCACTCGAAATAGGAGTCAACCACTGCGGATGAGGAAAACGATTATGGAGATGGGGACGAGTATGGATCTTATGATATGTAGTTGTTTCTTTATGTTCTATGTTTCTTGCTTGTTGTACTTTTTCTTATATTTTAGTAAATGGTCGGAGACTTTGTCTCTGACTAAGCTTTCTGGGTAGGGTATTTTATGTGAGTTTCTTCTTTTTACATCATATTACATACATTTTTTTTCTTGCTTAGTATACTATAATAAATCTTGGATACACACATATCCTAGAGAAGAAAACATTATATTATTTTTTTATAATTTAATTTTTATTTTAAATTAATTAATTTATTTATTTTAAATAATTTGGGGACACTTAATATGCTTTATGATCAATTTTTCACAAATTTGTATATTATGAAATGTTTATAGAACAAGTTAATATGTGTTCTTGAGGAGATATGTAAAATTTTTGTGATAAATACGTTTACTTTGTAAGGTATGGAATTAGAAATTTTTATTTGGATTTGTAGTATAGTTAGCATGAATATATGTGATATGGTTTTTTAGGGAATAATAAACCTACAAAGCTCTAAAAATTTGATTCAAAATACTAAATTATTGATCCTTGAGTTCACTTGTAGTCTGTAACTACCAATAGTTCAACATAGTGGAATTTAAAACTACCAGATCTTCCAACACCATCTTAGAGCACTAGAATTAATATGTCAAGAATCACCCTAAACAACACTCAATAAATCAACACACACACATAGAAAATAATTCAATGAATAGTAAATAAGGAACACAAGTTTTATATGGTTCAAACTTTCATCCTACATCCATGAGAGAAAAATGAAAACCCTTTTTATTTCTTAAAGCACATGTTTTACAAACAATGTAGCATAACAATCCATCATTACACTTTCCATAATTTTGTAATCTATAGTACCATCTAGTCAGATCTTATAAGTCACTAGATTCCCCCACCTCCCATTATATTGGTTCATTTCAAGTCAAAAAAGTAACACCAAACACCAAACTTTGTAGTTGGGGCTATAAATCCATCCTAGAGGCCCGAAATCCCACCATACCGGTCTTGAAGCCCAACTGGGAATGGTCCAAAAAAGCTTGACCCAGGCTGGGAAAGGATTAGGTTGATGGGTTGGTTTGCTCAGGCATGTGACACTATATTTTATATCAACCCTCCCCAAAATCATAACCCATAGGGCTAGATTAGAGGCTAGGTCTAATGACCTGACCTGTAGGCCATAATCCGGACCTAAAAATCCTAAAACATTATCTAAAAATATGTGGTAGGGGATATTCGATCCCCCTACCCTTTTCATCTAAGGCTATGCCTGGTCTAACTAGCCCATATGTTGCACATAATATATTTACATGATATCTAAAATGATATATCTGTTTTCTAAAAATATTATAATTGTAATTTTTATTTTTTTTACTTTCACTTTAAAGGCATGATCACTATGGCCCATGGACTGTCCAGAAAATCATGACCTGACCCAACCTAAATAATGGATTCAGCCTGAGAAGGCTTAGGTTTTGCCGAGCCATGTTTACACCCCTTTTGTGGTTAACCATTAATTGAATTCTCAGTTCAATTGAGAATTCCACTGACTCAACCATCCCAGCTAGTACACTATTCATGACACCCAAAGACAAATATGGTCAACATCTATTATATTCTTATAAAATTAAGATTTTTAGTCCCTTATATGGAAGTTTCTTGTTGCTTCTGTCCTTAAAAGGATGAATTGAACAATTGGAGGCTGAACTTATGATGAACGAACATCCAGAGACTGAACTTTAGTTGAGAGGATATACAATGACTCGAATAAATTTCATAATCCTAATAATACCCCACTTGAATATTACTTCAAGAAACCTCACTGAAATCCTCTAAAACTTTAGGAAAACAAATTCCATCCATGTATTTTGTAGTGTTATCCATTACCCTATCATTATGACAAGTCCCTTCGAGGAATAATTCTACCTCATTCTTTCTTGGATTAACAACTTTGTGCACATGTTAGGAGAATTTGTATTCTATGTGACCTTATAAAGCACAAACACCTATTATTATAGTAGATACCTTATTGAAATGGAATTTCAAGTCAATGTGTTTCATTCCTATATGAAATATTCGATTCTTGGAAAGTTGGATAAAACTATTAGTACCAAAAAATAACATTCCTCCTTCCAATTCTTTTCCAATTTCCTTCAGTAATATAATTAACTATATTAACTCCTTTACAACATATGTATCTGCAACATAATCTTCTTCAGTTTTAGAAAATGTCACTACCCACTATAGCTATGATACTCATGTAATCACCACTACAAAAAAGGTAAACACAAAACCCAATGTGGTTTTCTGAGTGACATAATCAATAGTAAAATAAATAAAAAAAACCTTATAGAAGATCATATTTCTCTAATAACAATGATGTATCTACCAATACCTTTATGTACTAGATTATCTACTTCACAGCTTCCCAATTTTCCTTTCTATGGTTAGACATGAAATGAATTACCACTCCCATTGAAAAAGAACAGTCAGGCCATGTACATATCATCACATACATCGAGATTCAAAAAGTTAAGGAATGAAAAACTTTTTCCATGTACTAGACATCATCTTCCTTTTAAGGTTATTTTACCTTGGATAACATGAACTATCCAGTAGGGGAGACAAGATAGATCTATATCCAATCATTTGAAACCTTTCAAATATCTTTTGGATATACTCTTTCTGGGATAACACTAGAGTATCAAATTTTTTATCCCTATTTTTCGTCAACCCCAGTATTTTCTTGGCTTAAGAAAGATCCTTGATTTAAATCTTTTATTAAAATTACTATTTATCTCTTTATTTCACTAAATTTATTGTCATGCTAGTAAAATTTTATCCAGATAAAGTAGGATAATAATGAAACTTCAATCATTCTAGTACTTTCCAAAACAACAGTAATCAGAGTACTCTTCGTGAAATATTTATTATTCATGAAATCACCAAACATCATATTATAATATCAAGGTGCATGTTTCGAGCCACATAGAATTCACTTCAATTTGAAAATAGGTCCCTCCTTATGATGTTCTTCAAATTCATTTGGATACTTCATGTAAATATCCTCTGCTAATTCACCAGGAAGAAATATTGTCCTAACATCCATCTACTCCACGATTAAACCATAGGATACAAAAATAATCAACCATTTTTTAATTCTAGAATGATTCACTAATGGTTAATTTTTTATGAGAAATTTATTCGTCCTTTTTATTTAAATAATTTCACCACCAACTGTGTCTTGTATCTTCTACATCCACTAACATCTTCTTTTAAAAAGTAAACACATCTCTTCTTTAATACTCATTTCCCATTCATAAATTTAGTCATATCTATAGTACTGTTGAAATTTAAGGAATTAATATCCTCCTCCATGTCAGAATCCCACTACCATGAGTCACTAAATGTTGTTTCCTCTTCTAGATATTAGGGTTCTCCAACATAAATTAGAAGTAAGAATTTTAATTTGACCTTTTATCTTTTGACTAGTTGTAAACCTCTACAATATATTCTCATAAAAATTTCAACATTAATTAGAACATCAATACATAGTTATTTAACTTCTAGTTCTCTCACCATCTTCCACTATCCCACCTAAGATTTTATATAGACATCTATAGTTATTGAGCATTCTAGAAAATTTACCATTGGTCAAACTTCTGATGATTCATCACGGTTTTTGGTATCATCAGTATTTACCAATTTCTAGTATTTTTATCCATTCCAACTTGAACTTCAATAGTTGTCCTATTTTCCATAACTTATGATTCAACCAAGTTTCAATCCTTACATAGGATCACCTAATTTAAGATCACATATTAATTTCAAATGACCTTATTTTTAATCTCACTCCACAGTCAGTAACCAAACTCTTCATTTCCATAGTCTATGAGAAAAAAATTCTATAAAACATTCCTCTAGATTATCTCTATCCATTTATTTAACAAGAAAATAAGTAATGAAACCAAATATTTTGAGGTGTGAAAATTTTGGTATCTTATCATGATAAAATTCTTTAGGTAAAATTGTTCGTACTATAGAGTTTGGACTTCTATTTTCCAAGTATACTTCTATGTTAATTACTTCATACTAGATAGAATTGGGTATACTAGAGTACAATCACTTTAATATTTCCCTTTCTATTAGATTTTGGTTAATCCTATCCGCCAAAACATTATTTTTTTGAGTTACGAGTGTTGTTATTTTTTCAGTTGTATTTTCCACTATTATGTGATCTTAAACACTTCAATTTCTGACCACTTTCCAATTCCACTATTGTTTTCCATTGTACAAAGGCACCAAACACATCAGATTTATTTTTTTAAAAATAATACCATACCTTTATTATGGAATAATAAATGAATGTAGAAAATTATCTTGATCCTCCTTGATATTGAATTGAAGTAGGTCCCCATACATATGTGTGAACAAGATATAGCATCCAGGCTCTAAGATTCTGGCCATTCGGATTGAAGGAGACCCTATTTTGATTTCTAAGCACAAAATTCTCACAAATATTGATAGTTGTATGATTGATATTTAGAATTACCTTCACTAATATAAATTTCATATTATTTTCAATGAGGTGATCCAATCGACAATACCAAACCACCATATTTTCATAAACTAAAATTCTATTCATTTCACTTCAATATGAACTTCCAGTCAGATACATGGTTTTTTCTTTTACTCCTTATCCCACAACTGTAGTCCTCAAATTCACATTCCAAACTCCATTATTGAAAGTAGTACGAAATCCTTCCTCGTCTAACTACACCATAGAGATGAAATTCCACATGAGGCTTGGTATATGTCTCAATCATTTTAGTTTAAGAATGATCCCATTCTGCATTTGGAGATTTACATCTCCCTTTACAAACACTTATAAAGATTCATCATATACTAGAAATAATTTCCCATAGATTTCATAAATATATATTATCATACATCTTCAATCAACTAATGAGTGGAAGGATACAACAGAGTCAACTATCGATGACTGCATTAGATTATGAATAGAGATTAGTACATTGCTACCATATTCTGTTGTGTTAACATATTTTGAACTTAAATTAACCATTCCTATGGTATTTCCCTTGAAGTTTCAGTAGTTTATCTGAATATTTCCTTAATTACACCAATTATTTTAGATAATACCTAGACTATTTGACTTTCCATGAATCTTCTCTATGATCTTTTCTTCCAATTCTCAGTGATTCCTCTATTATGGTGAGAATACCCTTCCGTTATTATTCAAAAAACAAATGGGTGGTTCCTAGAACTTTATTATCTTGATATCCTCATTGAGGATCAAATTATAGATGTCTTCTAACAAAATATTATTTTTTACAATGGAATTTATTACCATAGTAACCATTCCATATTATGATTTTTGTAAATATGAGAGCAGTAGTATGGCATACACATCATTTGTGAGGCTCACTTTCACTGACTCAAGTTGACTTTTGATCATGTTGAAAACATTAAAATAATATACCATTGATGAAACATACTATAGCCTCAAGATAAAAAAATTCCTCATAAGGTATCTTTCTTTAAAGCTATCATTTTTTCATACATATCCACTAGGGCCACCATAAGTTCATGTTTAGTCTTCTTTTCCTAGATGTCAAAGGCAACATTCTATGCCAATGTCATCATCACCAAGCCTAATTCCTTTCTCTCCAATTATTACCATTCTCCATTCTCAATATTGTTGATTTTATCACTCAATTAATGATGAAGATACTTCTAGATTAGATTGTCCTCTATATGCATCTTCCAGAAACCAAAGTTGGTTCTGTTCAATTGGATGATCCAAAACTTTCTTTAATCCATTTTCATATCTTCTGATGATAGTAACCAACTGAAATTTAGTATGATTCCGATGAAACTTAGGATGTTACCTGAATTTATGAGTGTTTTGAAAATGAATTATCCCTATGATACCAATTTTTGGGGAAGAATATATTTCTAGACCTCCTAAAAACCTGATATGAAATACTGGATAGTTGAACCTTGAGTTCACTAGAAGTTCATCATAGCCAAATTTTAAACTACTAGATCTTCGAGAACTATATTAGAGCACTGGAATTAGGATGTCAAGATACACCCTAATCATTACTCAGAAATATAAAACATATAGACAAATGAAATAATGAAAATAATATGAAAGAAAGAATTCTAATTTATGTGGTTTAGAATTTCATCCTACATCTATAGGAGAACACTGAAAACTCTTTATATTACCAAAAGTCTAAATTTTATAGAAATTATACCATAGAAAAACAATATTACACATTTCATTATTTAATACTCTATAGTACCATCCTTTCAGATTATACACCATAATATCTAGTCCCACCTCTCATTATAGAGGTTCATTACTGGTCAAATAAGTAACACTAACCTCCAACATTTATTTTCAACCATCTGTTATCTTATCCATTAAACTGAGAATTCCAATGACTAAAAATTACCAGATGGTACACTATTAATGAAACACAAAGACCAATCTTTTAAACATCCTTAAAAATTATAAATTTTTTTGGAAGACTATCCTATATCTTGAAGGTTCCTACTACCGCTATACAGACAAGGTCGATGTGAACATTTGAAGTCCAAAATTATTTTGAGTAAACCTCAGGAGTCTGAATATACGATGAGTAAAATTATGATGAATTGAATAAACTTCATGATACTAATAGGTTTTTAGGGAATAATTTATTTGGGGCCCTTGACACAAAATTTTTCAAGATCAAGTGATATATTAATATATCATTTGTAATTCCTTTAATATCTTTTTCTTTTATTATTTTCTCTTACTATCCAAATTCTTCTCTTACTAAACCCATTTATCTATGTATTTATTAACATGTTCAAATTAATTTTCAATAATTCCAAGGATATTCTAAAATAATTAACATAAAAATAAGAACATGAATAAAACAAAGAAAAAAATAATGACAAAAAATAACATTTTATATCTCTATGTTTTCCCTAGTTCGTATTTTCTCAATTACAAGAGAATCCTTTTATATATAACATAAAATCAATTCAATAATTTATATTTTTAATTAATATTTATTTTATAAATAAATTATCTTTCTATATTGTATTTGTCTAAATTTTTTTGGTAAGTTTTTATATTTTTAGAAGATACTATGTTCCATGAAAATTCCTTGAAAATTCAGGGGTAGAGTTTTAGTTTTTTTGTAAAAAAAACTAACTAATGTTTATTAATAAATATATTTTTTAATAGTTTTCATAAATCATTAGATATTATTATAATAGATTATGTTGATTTTTTTAAAATTATATCTCTAAATATTCTTCATTTATTTCTCAAATTTAGGAATATCTCAAAAAATATATGATTCAACTATTTATTCCAGAAGTTTTTATTGTTAAACTCTTAAGTATTATAAATTGGTTGTTTATAATCAAGAAATTCAAAAAAACATATATCTTATTCTTTTTGGTATTTTAATTGTCTCTTTGAAACCTCATGATAAAAGGATAACCAAATCTTCATTATATAAAGAATATAAAACATTCTAAGATATTTTACTTTTATTTATTTTATAATTAATGAAATTTTAATGGTGTGGCTATTAAAATATTTTTCTTGGTTGTTACTAGTTTGATAGAGGATGATGATTAATGTTTAATTAACAATGGATATATATAAATTTATTAACACAAAAACTTCCAATATAACTAAAACATAATTAAGTGTTACTTTTAAAAACATGTCTATATTGAAATTATAACATGGATTGTCCTCATTGAGGACCCACATTGGGATAACAACTAGATAGAGAATGTGATTCTCCAAACATGTATCTAATAATCATGTGGTATATTTCTATAACCTAGGGTATAAGTAACACACATGTGATACATTACCCTCTATACATCATGAAACACCGAACAACCACTACATTCCATTAGAAAATGATGTAGTAAAAAAATATTTATGTGGGCCCTATCAATTTAATTATAGGAAAACATGGAACTATTTATAACATGTGGTAAATACTATTAATTTATAAATAATGCTAACATATAAAAAAATATTAAATACCAGATGTTTGAATCAATTTAGTGAATATGAGGCCCAAATTTCTCTTAATACATGATATTTAAAGTCCCATTTCCATATAAAAAGTCAACTCCATGATTTTCCCATTAAAATGGGAATATTAATAAAACAAAATTGGTTTTAAATTTTAATTTATTGTTTCCGATGTCAAGTGGTTTGTTCTTGGTTTTAAATAGACACATTTTATTAATAAAAAATAGATTTAACATTAATAAATTTATTGGGTTTTCATCCACATAAATTTTCATATCACTCTCTCCATACCTTTCATGGTTTTACAGAATCTATCTTTAAATTTTTGATATAGGAAATTTTAATTTCTTAAGTGGATCATTTCCCCTTTGGTAGTTTAGTTTTAACAAATAAATAACACTTCACTTTACTTCAATTTATGTTTCATTATTTAAGAATGAATTTTTTATTATTATATTATACAATGAATGATTCATACATATTATATAAATAGTTTATTTATGTGGTTTTAATTGAAAATTCATTAATAGATTGCTTAAAACATCTTATAAATATCCAATGAGATATTCCCAAGATTACAATTACTTTTTGGACATTAAAACATCATTTCAAGTGTTTTGGGATTGTTCAAAACATAGGAAACATAACTTAAAACATTTTAATGGGTTGTAATGGAAGAGTCTATAAGAAAAAGTCATTTTATATTAGAGTTTTAGAGTATTGTAAAGTTTGGAGGAAGTCCAAAATGTTTTGTTTTAAGAGAGAAATAAATTCCACTATAACACAATATATATTACACTATAAAAATTTTTCTATGGGGTTGGGAATTAAGGTAAGATAATTTTATCATGAATGTAAACTGAAAGTTGTGATTCTTATTGTCTATGTTTAAAAAAATACAAAATTACATATTACATGATAACATAGAAGGTTTAATTTATTATTTCTACATAAGAGTTCATCATGAAGAAGGTTTTTAACTCTATGAATTATGGTAGAAATGTTACCTCACTAATATAGTTTGTGAAATTTATGTTTCACTATGTGGAGTTTCATTACACAATAATGAAGTTATATTGAATGTTTCTATATGTTTAGTCATGATGTAAAATTAAGAGTATGAATTAAATTTAGGTTATGATTTGTGGAGGACTGTAGGTCTTTTATAGTGAACCACACAAACCAAGATATGAATTTGAATATTTTTATTGAAAAATGTGTATTTTTGTGGTTATTTACTTTTATAGGATTTATAATATGTTTGGGAACATTATTTCTTGAAATGGTATTAGTGTAATTTTTTTTATTTTTTGATAGATACCACTAGGTGACCAATAGATCAATACCGGGTTCCTAATGTCTTAGGTAGAGAGGGTGTAGGTCCAAGTGGTCCATCTAAAAGATGGTGGCCCCTGAGAGGGAAACATACAGGGAACTAAGTATATGATGGTATTTGACCGGGTACCCAATGGTTAATAGTTTTTTTTAATATTTTTATTAAATTAATTAATGAGAGAATGTTATAAACCATTTTAGGCCTCATTTCATCATTAATTTAGAATATATCCCCTTAACTTTGTATTTATCTCCATAAACCTCAATAAATCACCAATATTTCCTTCAATTAGTGTTCCATATATCCTAAAGTATTGCTATAGGCAAGGATAATGAGTGTTTTCATTTAATTTCGGGATTTCAGTTGATTGAGCATGATTCATCTGATGATATTCAATTAATGGGATTCCATATCTATTATGTAGATTTTCCCTAAATTCCTTTTCCAATTTATTTTAGTATTATGCATTTTTATGTGGTAATAGTTTATTTACATGTTCCTTGAGTGATGAGTATATTCTAACTACACCATGATAGAACCTTCAAGACCTTTCTTTGTATCAATGGACCCTAATGGACATGTTTTCCTGGAAAAGTGTTGAAAGACATTGATGTTGGAACCCTCAAGGGGTGTTTTTCCCTTGGATTGGTTTGTTAATCCTTAAGAGGTGTTCTTGATAATTAATTAAGTATACAAATCATGATTATAAGCTAAGATAGTGTTGATTTAGTCATAGTATAAGGATTTGTTTCCATTATTTACAACTTTATCACTGCCCTTGAGAGATTGTTGATTTTTTGGGATTAAAGGCCATGCCAATATAAGGCTATAGTTGATATATGTTTTCTAGGTAAACAATATCATGGTTGTGGGTATCCTAACCATTAAATTTGATTATTCAGACCAATTCCTTGGTTATAAATTTATCACTTATGATATTATTTATGTCTATAGTGATTATTCATTCACATTTTTCCACACATATGCTTTTGTGGATTATTAAATAATTTTGGATTATGATTATATTTATAGTGGTAAATCATTCAACATACATAATTTTAGTATATATATATAGTGATAACCCGTTCACTAAAACTATGATTTCATGAATTGTGATAATCTATTCACATGGACATTGTTTCTGATTATGGTAATAGCTCATTAACCTATTATAATTTCAATAGTAACCCATTGAAAATCATGTTATAAATAATATTGATAAAATTTTCACCTTTTTTATGTCTATGATGTCGATGATTCTCCATTAACCTTTCTTTATGTTATTAATTATGGTGATATCTTGTTCACCATTGTTATGATGTCAGTGACAACCCACTCAACATGACTAAGTTATTATTAGATTATAACATGTTCACCTTTGTTATGATATCAATGATAAGTTTTTTATATTGATTATGTTTATTATTTTGGTGATAGCATATTCAAATCTATTATGATTTTTATGATAACCTATTTACATTTATATTAAATACTATAGTGATAATACAATCACCTTGGTTATGTCTATGATATTTATGTTTCTTTATTCACATTTATTTATCTCAATGATAGTGGTGATAACTCAGTCAAACTTATTATAGATGATGATAACTCATTAACATTATTAGTATATGAGTGGTTATGAATTTTTCATCTAGACTTGTGTGATTAGAGGAAATGAACCATTTGCCGATATTTTTTATTTTTACAGTGATGACCTTTTCACTGTTATTGTTTATATTTAGGGTGAAGTTTCATTCCATATTATTCTTTATTATATAGTGATGAATAACCTTTGTTTTCATATAGATAACTCATTTACATAATTTTTTTGTGAGTTTTTATTACTCATTCAACCATACTATATATTGATGGTGATAGTCTATTCAAATATGTTATATTAAAAGAGGCGGTAATCTATTCAACATTGATTGTGATTAGAATGTGGGAGTGACCATACCATTATAACATAGGATGATATAGGTATGACTATTAATAAGGGTAGTTACTTAATACACCATGATATAATTTTTGTTATGATTATGATTTTTATGTCACCATATCATATTTTTCATGCACCCATATATTACGAGAGTTATTTAGGAACATAATTAGTGGTGTCCTAATAAATATTTTTATAAAACCATACATGTTGACTTTGTTGGGCTTGGAGAATTAATGATCAGGTATTCATGTAAGGGAATGGGACCTAAAATAAATTAATGAGTGGGTTTCATGGAAGGATTGAGAGATATGACTGAGAACACAATATATTCTATAGTGGTCTCCCTAATTTTTTATATTTTGGGTTGATGTCTTGTATAAAATCAGTCAATTTGGTGAACATTCATTTTAAGAATGTATTTTATGAAATTATTTTCGATATATAATTTTTAATGACTTGAACTTCTAGGGCTCACCTAGCCAGTGAAAGACTGAGCTGCAAAAACCCCAAGTACAACTCTAATAGGCAGGGGCTAGTGACAAGTACTAAGAAGACAAAATATGATATAAGAGGCCTTATCATAATGTACATGTGTGAACGCACACAAAAATAACCATGAAAGGTGCATATGAATAGTAAATTAAATTAATATCTATAGTATACCTGAATGAATTAACCTCTAGAGAATACATCAAAGTATGAAAATATATCCAAGGAGAAAATGGGGAAAATTACACACCCAACTAGAAAGATGTAGCAACCTGATAAAAACTGAAAAGAGAAGAACACCGAGGAGATATCGACTCCTGATGTCTGACCACCGTATGTGGTATAATCACCCAATAACCACTATTCACTTTTTTAATCATATACTATTTATCCATAATCTTCATAAGATATGAAATATGTGGGAAAATACCATATTGGAGTGAGTATAGGATGCCCTGAAAACCAAATATGGAGAAGGATAGAGTTAGCAATAGTCAATCAGTCAGCTCAACCTAACAAAAAATATATATAAATGATCAAAGAAACCCAAATTAGGGAGAAGTGGTATCTCCATCTCCACATCCCATATGAGAAATATAAGTGTACATGTAGCTATAGGGGTCCATTTTTTATGTCTAGAATCTTGTGAAACCTTGAAATATTTCCGTGTGGAGGACCAAACTTATCTATTATGATCCATAGTAGAGGGAGAACCATCTCCAATATAGGACCAAATACCTGGTGTGATAGGGGGTTCCACTTAGGTACAGAGAGGAGCCACACCTTGGTAAAACAAGGGGGTTCCACTCAAGGGGTAAAATACTCACACCCTAGTGTATAATAGGGAACCACTAAAAAGATAGAGTACCCACACCCCAATGTGTCATGGGAATATGACTCGACCTATGTAATGATTATAGGATACCCATGCCTAGGTACAATAGGGTGGTGGGTGGAGGGTCTAACCTCGAAATCTCTTTAATAATCCTTCCCGACCAATGCCTTGGGATAAAAATATCCTAAAGAAGCATTATGATCATAAATACTGATTTTTTATATCATATTCCTCAACTGATACAATGATAACATACTATGTGAAAAAACACTCAGGATAGGATTATCATGAGCCCAAATCCGAGTTTGAAGGAAGAAGATATGAAAGGTTGAACATACTGGGAGAAGTACATAGTGAATACAAGGGGTCACACAATATGTGACCTCACCTTGATACCTAGGCATGTTCTACTTAGAATATTTCTTGGAAATACATGTCATGATACATGACATGACCCATAGGGAATATAGTGCATATGTCCACCTGGGGTCCTGGGCATGTACACCCGGCACACAACTCGACTGGCCATATCCAGCCACATGACGTTCCCAAATGGGAACAAAAAGTGTATGTATACCTATGGTATAGGGAATTTACACTTATCATATGGACCAAATTCCTTGGAAAGGTCACATGGAATGTGTCCCCACAACATGGTGTGTCTTTCTAAACTTTCCCAAAACCCAAGCCACCATGGAAATATGAAACACACAACATGCATTTTTCCACACCACGTGACATTTAGTTATTTTTTGACAAAAAATAATTTAATTCATGAATATTCATATCCCCATCCAATGATGTCAATCCTATATGTTGAACATTGGAAATTGATGGGGCACACCTCTTTCCTTCAATTATCAGCCTTCGGTGGCCATAAATTGGAATTCGATCACCCATTCTATAATCCTTCATGATTTTTCCACTATTTTAGGTCCCTATAACCACAACCAGCAACCAAAACCAATAAATCAAACATGATATGATCATAAATTATGATCTACAACTCATTCATGCATCAGTAATGAATATTAGGGTTTTTTCATGATCAAACCCACCCTAAAAATGTTGAATCATCGACCACATAGACCAATAATAAATAATGTGAAGAATGATGGGGATAAATTCACATAAATGGAGTGATATTATTATTGGTTGATGAAATCCCATCCAACAAATATATGTTTGTATATTAATTAGTGAAAAATTCATAAAAAATATAAACTGGTTTAAAGATAAAATTTATAAATGGGTTTATGTGAAGAATGGGTAATTTAAGATAAAAGAATGAAGATAATAATATTCATGATTACTAATGAAATAAAAGGAAAAAATACATAAATAAAAATCCCTACCTTGAGTTTTGATTTATCATTGGTGAATATCACATTCACCAGCGATGAAGAAGAAGTTCCATTATGTTCTATGTCCATCAATCTTCATCGATCATTCATAGATCCAAATTCCTAAGTTTTCCAACCCCAATGAAGAATGATCATTGTCTCAGATCCTCTCAAAGTTATGTGGTTAACCCTAATGATATTTCATAATGTAGAATTTATATAATATAAATTATGTCAGGGTCATTTAATAAAATAAATAAATTATTTATTTGTTTTATTAATCACACCCACCAATGGTCACCTTCCACATAGCATCAGATGCTGACCAACCTTATATTTCTCCTAGGGTAAACCATATATTTCATAATAATCCATGGCCTCGGATTTCCCATATGATGTCCTGAACAATGTCAAAACCATTAAAACCAAAATGATGAATGTAATTGATATAATATATTTAATATATTTAATATATCAAAGTTGATCCTTTTAAGGCATTAGATTCTCACACAGACTCAACACATGAATCTAAAAATATTCCTCAAAATATTATAAGGAAAAAATAGATTCATTACATTATCTCATCCTTTAGTGATTTTCACTTTTAAAATCACAAACTAAACAAAAAGGTGGGGATATTGAGCCTTTATCACGCTCTTATGCTCCTAGGAGATCTACTACACTCTCTCATACTACCAAAACACTCAAACCAAAGGTATAGTCTATCCATGTAGGATCCTATTTTAAAGACATGGGTTTTTCTATGTAATACTTTTCAATATTTATAGGAATAATTACGAAGCCAGGTGTTAAGTTAGTGTGGGATTTTGGGTGTCATAGAGCCTCAAACAGATGATATTAAAAATATTAAAAATATTTTATCACATGCATGTAGTTTTTCAAAAAATGGGGAATAAATCCTGATTGGAGTCACGTATCATAAATCTAAGACTGTGGTTGATTTTGGAACGTGGTGTTTACCCTAGGTGTGACATAAAGTTTGTCTGCGTTGGGTTATCGGTTGAAGGTGAGTTGGTGGGGTGTTAAATATGGAATTATTAATTTAATAAAATTAAATTAATAACCCTACCACCATTTGGTTCATGCATATAAGAGGATATGATGATCCTCCCCTTGTGTGATGGATGACCTGAGGCTGAATCGAGGAGAGGAGGCACTGTCGATCCCCTTTTTTTATCACTTATTATCACTAGATTGAGATGCAATGACTTTAGAGCATCATTCTCGACCCAAATCTTTGACATTTCTCCATGAGGTAGGAAGATTTATGAGTTTTACATACCAAACCACATTGATGAACTTTTTTTAATGTTTTAGAGCCCTATTATAACTGAAAGTGAACCCCTGTGGGTAAATCTATAGGTTTTAGTGGAAACTAGGGAGTTTCAGGTGGCTCATAGTGAATTTACATTTAGATTTCCCAATATTATGGAGTGTAGTGAAGGAGAAACACCATGTGTTCTACCCATTTTAGGAAGATGATCTTTGGGGACTGCACACCATATACTATGGGTGCATTCCGTGTAGTGATCCCATGTCATGTGGTCGAGGGACATGTACAGACATACCGTATCATGGGACATTTTCATGTGGAAGTATACAACTAGGAAAATAGGAATGTGGTTCCGGACACGATCACATGCAGAGGGTATGGCCAAGGTTTCGTTTATCCAAGACAATTTGTGTACCAATTCTACATTCCCTATGGGGTGACATGGAAATTCATCTGTGTATAGGCTAGGACATGCCCATGATATTGGATAGATTCACATGCCATTTTACATGGGTACACGATGTGTAGATGAACAAATTCACACCGAGTATCGAGAGGGGACATTTCTAGGTTTTGGTTTTGAGATACATTCCATGTACTATGGGTACATGCCATGTACTTCCCTAGGATATTTCTTCCCCATGCACCTACAACTTCAAGATTCAGCTAGAGACCTATGAGTATCCTATTTTTAGTAGTTTTCCACATTGATGAAATGGTGTCCATGGTATTGGAATGTAGGATGCGACTTGAGGTGAGGTTAGCAGGTTGGTTGCTAGCAACTTATAGAATAGTATCATTTGAGTGGGTTCCCTTAGTCTATCCCTAGATGGTACAATGTGGAATTATATCCTCAGCATAGGATTGTGACCCCTTTTATAGGATGATATCAAATAGATTTTTTTTATCCCTTTGGGAGGCTAGGGCAGGATCCTCTGTCATATCGACATCCCTAGACGGGGTTCATGTTATCACCATGATCATCATGTAGGGAACAAATCACCTATCTATCAACATATCCAAGTAGGGTTTTTGGAATTTTTAGGTATATGATCCCATAATTTTTGGTTACTTTCAATAGGGTTTGTGGAATCATCAAATATATAATAACCCACTTAGTAAGTTTTCTCAGTAGGGATTGTGGAATCGTCAGATATAAGATCCCCTACTTAGAGATTAGATCCATATTTGGGGTTTTTGATATATACCAGTGGTCCTAGGCATGATAACTTATATTTATATCATGTATTTGATACTTATTAGGGTTTTTTGTCCCCCTATAGTCCTGGGTGTGATCCCATTTCTGAGTGTTATGATCTTTGGAGTTCCAGACTAGGTTTGTTGACTCCCCCATCTAGAATGGGTGCGATCCACTTTCTGAGTAATGGGATCTAATGGGTTTCAAGTAGGTTTAGTGGTGTCCCCCATCAGTGATGGGTTATATACCCTATCTGATTATTAAGGTCAATTGGGTTTTAGAATGATTTTATTCATGGATAGACCCGATGCGTGTTTTCTCTTGGGTGTATGCCACATGGGACAGTGGAGATCTTCCATCGTCTTAGAGATACCCAATAGAGTGTGTTATCTTGGATGTTCCACCATGGATGACAGAGTTGTTACTGATAGGGTGATATATCTTGGGAATTTTATCTAGGAGGGAAAAGCATTACCTAATTTGTGTTATCTCTCATATGAGTACCATTAGGGATGATAGGGATCATGGGGTTAGTAGATTCCTCATATGAGTGTTACCTTTGATCCTCAAGTATATTCCTTTGGCTGGAACTGATGTTGGGACCTCATGATAATTGGAGTCTAGGATACACATATCTATGTGAGTCTAGGAGTTCTTGTGATGTTGTCTCATATCAGGATATACATACCATGTATAATGGTATGAATAGTCATGTATAGTCGTGGAGTGGCTGAGATGGAGTTTCTTATTCTCTATCACCTGGGTTTTCTCTGGCTTGGATCAAGGGGAAGGTTTCCTTTTATTTTCTCCCTATTATTTTGGGTTTTTTTGGGTTCCTACTGGGTATTTTTAAACTCACATCTGCGTGATATTTTCCCACACAAGTTATGTCTTGTGCAGATGATAAGCCTTATGATGGAGTCCTAGGAGTACCTGGAGCAGGCGATGCTTAGTGACCTAGACAGACCGAGGTGTATACCAGTGCTTGACTGAGGTGTAATGACCCAAAGTTTTCAATTGAAATTTCCTTCTTATGATTATTTCATATAATCACATGAAATCACAACACAATGAACTACTAAGTACTATGTGACCTTTAAACATAATTTTGACACTTCTGTGTTTGGAATTTTGAAAATCTGACATTCACGGTTGGAATCAGTAAGATCTTTAGAGTCCGATAAGAAAAACATAATTTTTAGTGAATAGTAACATAACCTTATGAATAGTAATGTTACCCTTATGAATAGTGATATACGCTAATGAATATTAAACTCACCTATATAGTATATAAATAAGATTCAAGTGAAAGTATGATGTACCAATATTTTGGAATAATTAAATAAATGTTTTAAAACTGGTTTTTATAGAATAAATTATAATTATAATTAAATATTAAATTAATTATATTTAGAAAATTAGTTTTTTGAAAATTCATTTCATTTTTGGTTCTAAATGTTGAAAAATGGTTAGGGTGATTTTTTGGGGTTTTTCTGAAATACTTGAATTTTTGGCGAATAGTAAAATACATTAATTTATCGTATAAATACATTATAATTTAAATCCACTATTCCTGACATCATAAGTGATGTAAGAATCCAAATCTAGAACTCAAATTCATTTATTACTATTTTTAGTCATAGAATTATCACTATTTCTTTTCTTGTGAGAAAATAATAAACTAATGATTATAATATTATGAAAACCCTCCTCTCCTCCACTATAAATAACACCCCTCCTTACCTCCTATATTCACTCATCTCAAGCCTTGTTCCTTGACTATATTCTACCAAAATATGTCCTCAATCTCCTCCCCCACGTCCAACAGCCCTTGGTCACCTAAAAAGACCAAATCCTCACCCCTTAAGAGGCTCTCAAGGAAGATTGAATCAAGAGGTAAATTCCTCTTTTCTTTTCTTTCTTTTTCTTTTCAAGTTCATTTGTTTTCTTTTCTATAATTACCTATCCTCATACAAATGTTATGAAAACTCCAATACCATAAATGTACTAGAATTTTTTTATGATAATTGAAAAATTTATTATCATATTTTCTTTTATTCTTTTTTTATTTTAGTAGTAAAGACACCTTCTGAGATGTGTCAAATTACCACATTCAAGGATGATGGGTTTTCAATTACCATTACCATCTTCAATTCTGGTCATGAAGACATTTTCATGGTTTAACCAGACCATTATGTATTTATTATTCCTCATTTATGGTTCTATAATCCTTTTGTACACTTTGTTTTATTTTATAAAACAAAATGTGTTCTTTGTGGTAAAAAACCGCCAATTAACCCAAAAGGTCGTCACTTAAGTTTTATATCGACTTCAATCAAAGAAAACAAGTTAAACTTTCAACACTTTAAACTTATGGATGTTTAATAATAAAATATAACTTAAATTCTGCACAAACACCTTCATCTTACATGTTTATCCAAACATGAATATAAGTGATCCGATCATTAAAACCAGGTAAGAAAATAGACCCGAACAATGAAATTGAACCTCATAACCAATCAAAATGGTTATAAATAAACTTAAAAAGATTATAATAAATATTATAAATATATAATTGGTTATGGAATTATTAATTTATGAACCTAATTTTACTATTCAGGTCATTTATATCAAGTGGAGAACACCAACAGACTTAAGGTAAAAGATCCTCTCCATTTCCATTTTATTCAAGAATTTCCTCTATATTATTCCATTTTATGTATAATCCCTAAAGATGGGGTATGATTTTCACCTCCCCCATAATTACCTCATGATGTATAAGTGATGATAAACCCATTTATCTCTCATTAATCCATTTTAAGTACACCCGATATGATGTCGATAATCCGTAAGGAATTTCACCAGAATCTCCTTTATTCCTTCAGGTTGCCTTATCTTTATTTTTACCAAAATAAAGTTATCTTATCTATTTATGTGCATATTAAAAAATCTTTTTACATGTAAAAATTAATTTATCAAGACCCTTCCATCATTATCTATTTGGGATATACATGTTTTCAAGTGATTCCCTCCTCAATACTTCTTGATAAGAAAACATGTTTTAAGGGAACTTACCGAATTCTTACCCGATTTAAGTGCACCCTATATTCTGTTTTAAGAAACCATTGTATTTATAAAATCAGTCATTTTTATTATGAAAACCTTATAGGATCACTTCTGGTTTTTTATAAGGTATTTTTACCTTTTCTATTTTAAAGGCTCTATAGTATTTTCCTTAAAACCTCTAAAAAATGTTTTAATGGTAAAATTTCTTAAATACTTTTCTTACATGTTGTCACTTCTAATTAACATCACTTCCCATGATACATGACTATTTTACATTATTAATGTACATGTATATTTTAGTTCCTTTATTTTATGGACACTTTTATGATACACCCATTTTTTATGCTTTATGTAATGACTACGGTACCCAATCCTTTCCATGGGTAACCCTTATGTTTATATATGATTGATTATGTATGATTAATTATGTGGAAAACATATTCATGGAGAGTTAAGATGGGTGTTCCCATATAGAACCCCAATTCATTGGGTAAAGTTAAGTCTCATGAGATGTTATGTGCGACGGTCTTGGTGGTTATCCTTGTCTCGTGCTACTATGTGAAATGATCTTAGATGTTAGCCTTGACTCATACTAAAGTCATGTTTTATGTTGCTGCCACATTTTTATGACTCCATGTTTATATGATCCCATGTTTATAAGTTATGATTCCATATGTTCCATGCTTTTGTTATCATTATTTCATTCCTTCTAACCCTTGTGCTAAAGCCATATTCTTATATATACTCCCTTACTGGGATTTTTAGCTCACCCCTTTGTTCATGTTATCCCCAGGTTATCCTATGAAGATGTAAGAGATCAAAGGAAGTTATGAGTTCTTTATGAAGATTAAATAAAGAAGTGTTTTTCTGTCCCATGTTTTTTGTTTTATGAATCTAGTATTCAAAGACACTAGAATTCACAATACTTGGATTTTACTCTGATGTATAATTATGAATAAAATCATGTAATGTTATGTGAAAAGTCTAGGGTCACTGTAGTTGGTATTAGAAGATGGTCTAGTTATTTTTGGAGATTATGAATATATCACTTTAGTAATAACCTTAAATATGAGACTAAGTATAAGAAAACATCCCTAAATTTTGGTAAGTATTGAGTAAGTGGTTTATAAATAAAATACATAAATTTCTAGATACAAAATGGTAGAGGCGGCTCTGGCAAAGATGTACCTAGGAGTGAAAACTCTGACATGGAGTTTTGGGCCTGACCCGGGTATCTTGGTACATGAAAACAAGCCTTGCTCCACTCTTGGTTTGATAATCCCAAAGGATATGCTTTGGTAAATTCATTATATTAGTAAAAACCATTTTAAGGGAATAAAAATCCCATAAGAATATAAGTTAAAAAATAGATGAAGGATAACCTAGATTTAAACATAAGGAATCATAAGTTAGGATATACTTCTCCTTTACAAGTTTATCCTTTTATATTCAATGTTTCCTTTTTTATGATCAATAGATAAGTATTAAATCCCTCTAATTGTATGTTATTTTTCTTAGTTAATGGTAGGAAATAGAAGAACACATGGCAATAATCTATGTGATAGGGAATTTGAGGACTGCCCTAATGATATGTTTGATATGATGGGAATGGGTGCTCAAAAATTCATGATAGTACTTGATCAACTGACTCAAGTTATGAATAATAACTTGAATCATGTGGAACACCCTCCTCCTCCAAGGAAAGATAATGTTTCCATTGAATCCTTCATACAACAAAGGTCTCCCATGTTTAGTGGGTCTTCTGATCCCCTCCTCACGGAAAAGTGGATTAACTCCATGGAAAAGATATTCTCTATACTCCAATGCTCAAAATAAGATAAATTTGTACTAGTGGCCTATCATTTTGATGGGGAAGATGATCATTGGTGGACCCTGATCAAGAATACAAATTACCAAGATGAAACTGATTCCATGGGTTGGGAGGAATTCAAGATAATTTTTTTCAATAAATATTTTCCTTGAACCCTCCATCTCAAGATAGAATGAGAGTTCATCAGACTTAAGAATAAGAATGATGAATACATCAGAGAATATGAAGAAAAATTTACAATGCTAGCAAGGTATTCTTCTGGCTTTGTCATGAACATTGAAAGTAATGGGGATTTCATCTTTAGCAGACTAAAGCCGAGTCTACGAAAATCATTGGTAATTCAAGACTTCAACAGTTATGAAGTGATTGTCCATTGGGCATTCAAGGTTGAAATGGAGATTATAGAATCTCAGTGGTCTCATGGGACCAGTTATGTGAAATGAAAATTGGAGGAAAACATGGGTGGTTCAACCAAAATATCCCATGATGGAAACAAGCCCGAATATCCTACTTGTAAAAGTTGCAGGAAGAAGCATCCTCGAAACTATATAAAGGGAACCATGAATTGTTTCAAATATGGAATGATGGGACATTTGGACAAGAATTGTCGAAGGGATATGAAAAATACCACTAATGTGTAAGAATAAAGGAATGTTCATATCAACACTCAGCCTGTAGTTCAGTGTTACAACTAAAAGGATCATGAGCATTATGAAAACAATTTCCCTAAGCTAAGGATTGGAGGAGAAAATAAAAAACAATCTCCAAGGAAAAAAGGAAGGTCTTATGCTATCACTACTGTTGAGGTGGATCCAGATAGCGATGTGGTGATAGGTACACTATTTATTCATTTAAGAATAGAAAACATACTATTTGATTTTGGTTCTACGCATTCTTTCGTATCTTGAAAGTTTAGTAGAACTATTCAAACACCACCTCCAAATCTAGAGGATATGTTATATGTGAGAAAAAATGATGGGGAAATTATTACATAAAAGGTTTATAACAACTCCCTAGAAAATTTTTGGGGATTGAACCTCCCAAAAAATCTTGTCATACTTCCTTTAGTAGAGTTCAATGTTATATTGGGAATGGATTGGATATCTTTATATAAAGACAACACCAACTGTCGGGAAATGGAGATATTTATTCATATCTCAAAGCATCCTCATATTCTTTACAAGTGAAAGGATGAAGATTAATATCCTTTAGAATCATTGTCTCAAGTGTGGATATTAATTCCTTATGATCAGGCGTGTTTAGATCAAATCATTGGGACAAAGGAGAGAATCATGCTTGAAGAAATGCCCATCGTGAGGGATTAAACTGATGTATTCCCTTAATATTTTCATGGTCTTCCTTATAACTGAGAGTTTAAGTTCTCAATTGAACTTATTTCTAGATCTCTACCTATATCAAATACATATTATAGAATGGACACAATAAATTTGGAGGAGCTGAAGAAGTAGTTACAGGAGAATCTGGAGAAGGATTTTATACACCCAACTGCTTCACCATGGGGTGTGCCAGTCTTCTTCATCAAGAAGAAGGATAGATCAATACGCCTCTGCATTGATTATCATGAGAACAATAAAATCACAATAAATAACAAGCATCCCCTACCATGGATAGATGACTTGTTTGACTAGCTTTGTGGGGCCAGTTATTTCTCTAAGGTGGACCTTCGGTCAGGATATCACCAATTAAAGCTGAGAAAGGAAGATATTCGCAATACTGCCTTTAGAATGATGTATGGAAACTATGAGTTCATAGTGATTCCCATTTGGACTCACTAATTCTCCATAAATTTTCATGTATTTAATAAATATAGTATTTAGAGATTACGTCAAAAAATTTATGGTAGTCTTTATTGATGATATTCTGATATACTCAAAGATAAAGAAGGAATATGAGGAGAATTTGAATACTGTGCTAAAGACTTTGACAAGGGAGAATCTGTATGAAAAGTACAGTAAATGTGAGTTCTAGATGGAGGAAGTATCATTCTTGGGGAATGTTATCACCAGTAAAGGGATATCTGTGGACTCTTCCAAGACAAAGGCAATTGAAGAGTGACCCAGGACAACATTTGTAATAGATATACATAGATTTCTAGGTCTAGCTGGGTATTATCGATGATTTGTGAAGAACTTTTAATGATTTTCAAACCCAATTACCTAGCTGAAATAGAAGGAAGTGATATTTTTCTAGACCCAGGAATGTAGATACTATTTCAAGGAGTTGAAAAATAGTCTTATCACTATGCCAATACTCACACTTGCATCAAGTGGAGAACTCTTTGTGGTATAAAACAATGCTTCAATGAAGGGAATATGCTGTGTGCTAATGCAAAATTATAATGTGATAGCCTATGCCTCAAGGTAGCTGAAAATACATGATCAAAACTATCCTACACATGATATGGAGTTGGAACCAGTGATCTTTGCATTAAAAACCTGGTGGCATTATATCTATGGGGAGAAGTGTGAGATATATACTGACCACAAGAGTCTAAAATATATATTCACACAAAAATAAAATAATATGTGCCAATGAAGATGGATACATTTCATAAAGGATTACAATTTCTGAATCCACTACCATCTCGGTAAGGAAAATAAGGTGGCATGGCATGACCCGTACCCTAGGGCCCGTGCTGTGACTACCCCAAGCCCAACTTCCAAAGGCCAGGGGTTGGATACTAGCACCGGAAATGAATTTACCAAAAAAAGGGAATGAATTTCCGAAAAACTTGTACAAATACACTCACACGCAAGTGAAACACAATGGAAGATTAAGGTAAAACCACACAAGATACCACAACTGAGTGTAAGGATAAGTACTAAAAGTAAAGGGGCCAGAATACAATCCCAGCTGAAAGGTACAACTACAATTGAAAAATAGAAAACAACTCCTAGAATCATCCACCGAGGATCTTATTGGAAGGGTATGTAGAGTTTATCTCCACTGATATCCATGTTATCCACCGCTTGGTCCTGGCTCCCCTCAAGTCTCAGCCAAGATGCTCATCATTTGCACAAGACACCACAAGGTGCAGGCGAAGCCCATGCAGGGGTGAATGTAACAATACCCAGTAGAGACCCCAAGACCCCCTAAGGTCTCTTAGAATTCCATAAAGGAAAAAACACAAAGCATGATCTCAATCAAAAAGCAAAAAACAATAGACAAAACTCAAACTAGGTTTATGTGAAGTATATAAGTACAGATGATTAGTCACAAATCTAGATCATATTATTCTATCAAGAGGCACTACTGCTGACCATACGGAGTCTGAACCACAAAGGATCGATAGGTAATAACCCCCACTGACCCACACAGGATCCGACCTTCCCATGATCGATAGGTAATAACCCTCGCTGACCCACACAAGATCTGAACCACACACGATCGATATGTGCTGACCCACACAGGATCACTGAGTACTGACCCACATAGAATCTGACCCACACAGGATCAGTATGAACTAACCCACACAAGATCTCTGAGCGCTAACCCATAAAGGATCTGAACCACAGAGGATTGATAGGTGCTGACCCACATAGGATCGCTCAATACTAACCTCCGTATGATCTGTCACCAACCTCCACCTCACTGCCAGCGACTGGATTCCCTCTTATAGTATGCTTGATTCTGGGAGAACCTCTCCTCAAGACATCGGTATTATTTAAATAAACATGAAGTCCCACAAACAAGTTTTCCTATGATCTGTCATGTCATAAGGGTTCAAACGCAACAGACGGAATGTCAACCAGACGCCCGGTCTGTTAGTTATTGGCATTTTAGTACCGAGAGCCTGGTTGGATTCAGAGTTGATCCAACACCGATGTACTCAAACTTTATCCAAAACTCTCATGGATTATTTCAAAATTTATTTCTCACTCCAAGGATCCTAGTTCCGTAGACGGTTCATCAAATGGATGTACGGTTCACAAGTTACGACCTTTTATGCGTTTTTGGGCCAGAGAGGGGTCCGGGTTTAGTCTGACCCGGGCTGACCGACCTGGTCTGGGTCCAACCTGGCTTAGCCTGAACTGGCTTGGGCTATCCTAGTGTGGCCGAGAAATGGTGGGCTCAGCCTGTTGGGCCACAGACCGGCCCATCCCACCCCGACCGGGCTGGGTCGCGGTGGTTCGGCCCGCCAGCTTGTGCGACCCGTGGGGGTCGCACAGTCCACTACTCCCGAACATCTAAAAGAAGCCATTATACTTCTTTAAGGGAGGCACCAGGTGGCACCGCCTTGTCACCTGTGGGACCCATAAGAGGCGAGTTTCTTGCCAGCTCACCGCAGCTTTGAGCCACGACCTCCTTCAATGCGGCGCACGACGACGCACCACCTCCACCTCCTCGGTCGGCCCGCCGTCGGCCACCTGTTCGGCCACCACAGTGCCGAGTGGCACTGATCTTACACCGTGTACGATTGTTTCTGACCACCTCCATCATCCCCCAATGGTTTTTGACCGCCTCCCTCGTCCTCCAGAGCCGGTTTCCGACACTATCGTGCCTGCGCTTCTTCCGCAGGCCACTAGGTGAGCTCCGGTGGTCCGTTCTTCCTTCTGAACGCGCCTACAGTCCTCTCAGGATGCCGCCGTCATTGTCAGACTCTAGGATTTAAGGTTTCATCAAGTTGGAACAATCCTTCTCTGAATAACGTAAGAAAATCAAGTGTAAGAGGGTCCATGCCTTGTTCGTTTGGCCCATGCCCTCCACATTAGCTTTATAAAAAGGGTGTAATTATACGTCATGTAGATATTGTTTAATCCCCATTCAAATCCCCTGACACAACCTCCTGCAAATTGAATAATGAGGAATATAATTGAGGGAATTTCTTAAATTAATAAACAAATCCTATCTCGAGATCCGTTGGAGGCATTGCGGTTGCGGTGGGATGAGCGTCCACATTGGATGGAGTTGTCTACGTCTGTCAATCCTGGATCTTTGCTGCCCGAGCTTTCTTCCTTTGTCGATGGATGTTGCTATAGAAATTCTCTAGAGTTTCCTTTCTTGAAGAAGTCGTGCCAAAACCCCACCCTGAACTCCATTTAAATAGGAAGGGGAAATGTGAGTAACGCGTTGAAGAATTAATGAGTTTCATTAAATAAATTAATGAAACTATTTTAATTCACAATGGTGGAGTTACGCAGTTGATGATTCAATCCATTAATTGTCTTGAAAAGTCATCTTCCCTCCACCACTGCTCATCCATTATAGAAAAAGAAAATAAAATTACAAATACATGTTATTTTACTTTTCTTCACAAATTCTAAAAATTATCATTTTCTCCTGACCTACTGTGGTTAAAGTGAAACCTTCTTTAAGAGAATCCTGGCACTACAGATTCAACTATGCCCTCAAAATTTTAATTCGATCACCGATTCAAAAGATAGAAAATTATGCTCGTGCATTTACTGAATGTACCTTAAAAAAATTTATAAATTAATTTCGGGCACACCGGGCCTTAGAATCAAGCGCCATCAATTTTTGCAGACTCATAATAATCCCAAATATTTTTTTAAAATATTATATAGATTTCTTCGGGTATTTACATTCTCCCCACATTATGTCTTTTCATCCCTGAAAACTACAACAAAAATAGGGGAACAAATGGGGGTACTAAGCACGCATCTGAGCCTCCTACTCCCATGTGCTCTCCTAGAGATTCTCGTGCTGCCAATGTACTCGCACTAGAGGAATCAAATACCCATGAAGGACCAGCTCCTGTCAGTCCTCTATCTCCACTAGGAACTCCGTAAACGTCGCCCCATCATCGATGTCCAGCTCTCCCCAGTCGATAACATGCGATGGATAACACGCGTATCTCCTCAGCTGCAACACATGGAATACATTATGCACCCGGTGCATCTTTGGGGGAAGAGATAGATGGTATGCCACCTCTCCTACTCTACTAAGGATCTGGAAAGGTCTGATGAACCTCAGATATAGCTTTTCGCCCTAGCCAAACCTCGATAATTCTTGTCGGGGTGAGACCCATAGGAAGACATGGTCTCCCTCCTCAAACTCCAGAGGTCTCCATCTCCTGTCGGCATAAGACTTATACTGGCTCTGTGTAGTATTCATCTGGTTCTGGATGGCCTGCACCTTCTCTATAGTAGCCTGTACCAACTTTGGACCCATGGGTTTGTCCAAAAAAGAGGTGATATTCATGGTTGCCCATATAAATCTTCAAATGGGGCCATGCCGATGGTGGAGTGATAACTATTACTGTATGAAAACTCTCATAGGGGAAGGTGGTCCTCCCAACTATGGCCGAACTCGAGGGAACAAGCACGAAGCATTTCCTCAAGTGTCTATATGGTTCACTCCATCTGACCATCTGTCTGAGGGTGAAAGACAGTGTTCAAGTGTAGCTGAGTCCCGAACACCTCCTGCAATCCCTTCCACAAGCAGGATTTAAAATGTGTGTCACGATCTGAGATGGTCATTGATGACACTAAGTGAAGTCTCACTATCTACTGCATGTAGAGGTGTCCCAAGATCTCTACTGATCTCTGATCTTGGATGGGTAGGAAGTGGGCTGACTTGGTTAGTTGGTAAACGATCACCCAGATAGAATTGTGACCCCTCGATGTATGTGGTAGCCCTGTCACAAATTCCATGGATATACCATCCCACTTCCACTCTGGTACCACAAGTGGATAAGCTAAGCCTGCTGGTACCTAATGTTCGGACTTCACTTTCTGACAAGTGAGGCATCGGGATACAAACTATTCAACTACTTTTTTCATCCCTGGCCACTAGTACTGACACCATATGTCCTGATACATCTTCACCACTCCAGGATGTACAACTAAAGGGGATGTGTGGAACTCCCTCAACACCTCCTATCTAAGCGTCACTTATACCATAGTGCATCCATTGAAGAGAATGACGTGCTCCCCACCTTCATAAAATATCTCAGGACCCTGTCCTACGGATATCTGAGCACATCGGGCTTCACAGTCAACATCCCCAAGTTGTGCCACCCTAACTCACTGAAGAAGTGGGGGAGTGACAGTCATAGACTAAAGGTAAGTTTCTCCATATTTTACCATGAAGTATATCTACAACGTGGCTAGCTGCTCTGTCGTCTCACTCAGCAGTTGTAGACCAGACCTCCTACAGAGTGCGTCTGCTACTACTTTCCCCTTCCCAGGATTATTAACTATATCAAAGTCATAGTCCTGGAGGAACTCTAGCCATCGTTGTTGTCTGAAGTTTAGTTCCTTATGTGAGAAGATATACATGAGACTCTTGTGTTCAGATTAAATAATAAACCATTCACCCATCAAATAGTGTTGCCTCATCTTTAGTGAAAAGAACACTGCTGCTAACTCTAGGTCATGGGTAACATATTTCTGCTCATTCTATCTCTACTATTGTGAGCCGTAGGCAATCACTGCTCGCTCCTGTATCATAACACAACCTATTCCGGTCCCTGATGTATCATAGTAGACTACATACCCAATGCCCTCTTCTGGTAGCCTCAAGATGGGGGCACTCATCAGTGTCTTCCTCGGATCCTGAAAACTCTACTGGCACTTCTTTTTCCACAAAAAGGTTTCCCCTTATTCATCAATGTTGACAAGGGTGACTCTAACCTAGAGAATTTAGTTAGAAATATCCGGTAGTACCCAACTAATCCCAGGAAACTCCGCACCTCAGTCACACTATTGGGTGGTTCCCACGCAAGTACTGCCTCTATCTTTGCTGGATCCACTGCGACTCCAGCCTCTGAGATAACGTTCCCTAGGAATTGGACTTCTCATATCTAGAACTAGCACTTTGAGAGATTTCACTAAACCTGGTGCTCTTGGATTGTATCTATAACTATCTATAGGTGTGTGGCATGGTCCTCCTCCGACGTTGAGTATATCAAGATGTCATTTATGAAGACCACCACAAAGCAATCAAGGTATGGCTGGAAGATCCTATTCATGAACCCCATGAACACTGCCAGAGCATTGGTCACACCTAAAGGCATCACCAAGAACTCATAATGGCCATACCAACATCTATGGGATATCTTCGGTACATCATTGTCCCGTACTTCGAGCTGATGATAACCTGATCTGAGGTCTATCTTCGAAAACCATTAAGCTCCCTTAAACTGGTCGAATAGATCATCGATCCTCTGTAGTGGATACTTGTTTTTCATGGTCACCTAGTTCAGGCACCGATAATCCACAAAAATCCTCAAGACCCCATCTGCCTTTTTGGAGAACAAGATCGGGGATGCCCATGGAGAAACACTGGGCCTTATGAACCCCTTTCCCTGAAAGTCCTCTAGCTATAGCCTTAGCTCACGAATCTCTATGGGAGCCATCTGATATGCTATTATAGATATCGGTGTCGTCCCGGGGTACATGTCGATGTGAAAGTATACCTCTCTGTGTGGAGGTAGTACCAGAACATTATCAGGAAAGAAATCAGCATACTGTTCCACCACTATAGGATAACTCAGACTCCTTACATCAACTGCTCCAAGGGTGAGGCTAGCCAACTGATGAGTAATCGGCTATACCCTACTCTGAGAAAGCCCATCCTATACTGTAAAGGTTTCATTCTCACCGGTGAAGGTAAACCTGATCCCATACTCATGGAAACACTGCACTTTGTGCCTAAAACAGTCGATCTAAGCATGGACTGTGGATAGCCAGTCTATACCCAAGATGATGTCATAAGGCCTCGACGCTGCTACTGGGAGATCCCAGCCGAAGCTCTCACCTCCAAGAGTAAACTCACACTATCAGCACCAGTGTGTGATTGTTGAATCTTCCCCTGTTGGAGTCTCTAATCACAAGGATCTATCTAATGGCTCCATCGGAATCTCCGAGCTCCGAACAAGTGCCATAGACATGAAAGAGTTACAAGAACCTGTGTCTATAACTACTACAGCTAGGGTGGAATAGACACAGATCGTACCTCTAATAATCTCTGGATCACCGTGGTCACAGGCCTCAGCTACCTGAAGCTATGATCACCCTTTTCCAACTGCTCCCTATGGTTGGGGTGCACCTCTTGGTGGTGGTGGTGGTGGTAGAACCACAAATCGCCACCTACCACATGCAACACATCCTCCTCCTCTGCCTCATCCGCCGCCCTATGGACCTCCTCACTCGAATCTCTGCCTCTGTCTCGGTAGTCCCTCAACCGTCTGCTGATCATCGGTATGAAGGGTTGGGTAGTCGCGATCCATGTGGCCTTGCCCGCCGCACATGAAGCACAATCTACCTCCCAACTAAACATCTTTTCCTCACGAGCTCCGAACCCCTAACCCTGCGTCCCGCGGTTGTACACCAGTGGGTCTGTCCCACTTGGACCTCTGTATCATCTTCCTACTACCTCCTGCAGATGAATCGGCTACCTGTCATATGATGGTGGATCTCACCATCGGTGTCTGTTTAGCTATGAATTTATCCACCAACAACTCTCGTTCGAGCACTCCAGCCTACGTCAGGATATTCATTGATATCATCGACATTCTGATCTCCCACTGGAGACCCTGATCAAAGGTATGGGCCTTAAAGAATGGGTCCCGTACCATGTCTATGGAGTAGTGCGAGAGGTTAGTGAATCTCTCCGAGTACTGGGCTACTGTCAGGCTGCCCTTCTATAAGTGCAGAAGCTCCTGAATACGCACAGAGCATAGAGTCGCTGGAAAAAAATCCACCCTAAAGAGGCTCTCAAAGTCTATACAGGTGAGGGTTGCCTCACCATGTGTTTGGAGCATTAGGCTCCACCATCTCCCTGATTTTCCCTAGAAAATGGTAGCATCTAGGATAACCATCTTCTCTGCTGGCATCTGAACCAATAAAAAAACTCTAGCCATAGCCTCCAACCAGTTCTCAGCTGCCTGAGGATCTGTCTCGCCTCGAAACCTTAGATGCCTCTATCTATGGAACTCATGCAACATGCTCAGTTAGTGTACACAATCTGCTGGTGGGGATGGTGGTATCTGCTTCCCAATGGGTGGTGGTGCTGCTGGTGCACCACCCGAAGGTGCTACCAAAGTAAGAGGGCCCTGCACTGGAGCCTCATCGTTCGGTGGGCCGTCATCGTGTACACTCTTGGGAATCTTGGTCGGCTGTCTATGTGGAGACATCCTGAAAATAAATAGGTGTTCCATGGTCAAAAAGTTATTCATGGTGATATGAATTAAAAGATATCAAGTAAAAAACATTTCAAAAATACACGCAATCATTATGTTTTTTCACCGAGTCAGAAATCAAAATTTAGGGTCCTGGTGTATGGATACGTCAGCTGTTACACCAATACTGGAATCCCCGAACTGAAAACCATACTCAAAGCATTTAACACTATTTCTCTATTAAAAAGATCAGATTCCTAGTTCTTTGGTAGAACCGAATCCTCGGATACCACTTTGTCATGACCCGTCCCCCGGGGCCCATGCCATGACTACCCCAAACCCACCTTCCAAAGGCCAGGGTTTGACGACTAGTACCGGAAAGGCATTTCCTGAAAAAGGGAAGGCATTTCCTCAAAACCTATACACACACACACGTGTAAGAGAAACACAAAAGAGAGTAAGGTGAAACCACACTAGATACCACAACTGAGTGTAAGGATAAGTACTGAAATTAAAGGGGATGGAATACAATCCCAACTGAAAGGTAAAACTAAAACTGAAAATTAGAAAACAACTCCTGGAATAATCCATCAAAGATCCTACATGAAGGGTAGGTACAACTCATCTCCACTGATCTACACATCATCCAATCTCCTATGTGTAAAACCTGGTCCTGGTTCCCCTCAAGTCTCAGCCAAGTTGCTCTTCATCTGCACAAACCACCACAAGGTGCGGGCGAAGCCCATGCAGGGGTGAGTATAACAATACCTAGTAGGGACCCCTAGACCCCCGAAGGTCTCTCAGAATTCCAAAAAGGAAAAACCACAAAGCATGATCTCAATCACAAAGCACAAAATAACAGACACAACTCAAACCAGGTTTATGTGAAGTATAGAAGTAAAAATGATTAGTCACGAAGCTAGATCATCTTATTCTATCAAGAGGCACTTCTGTTAAACATGCGAAGTCTGACCCACACATGATCGATAGGTAATAACCCCCACTGACCCACATAGGATCTGATCCACCCAGGATCAATAGGTAATAATCCCCACTGACCCACACTAGATCTGACCCACACATGATCGATATGCGATGACCCACATAGAATCGTTGAGCACTGACCCACAGAGGATCTGACCCACACAGGATTGGTATGCGCTGACCCACATAGGACCGCTGAGCGCTGACCCACATAGTATCTGACCCACACAAGATCGATAGGTGTTGAACCACATGGGATCGCTCGGTACTAACCTCCGTATGATCTGTAACCAACCTCCGCCTCACTGCCAGCCACTGGATTCCTGCTCATAGTACGATTGATTCTGGGAGAAACACTACTAAATCCATCAGTCTTATTTCAACCGGTAAAAAGTCCCACGAAGAATTTTCCCAATGACCTGTCATGTCATAAGGGTTCCAACGCAACAGACGACGCGTCAACCGGACGCCTGGTCTGTTAGTTATTAGCATTTTAGTGCTAAGGGCCCAGTTGGATTTAGAGTAGATCCAACTCAAAAATACTCCATATTTCTCAAAAAATCTCATGGATTATCTCAAAAGGACATTCTCGATCTAAGGATCCTAGCACCATAGACGGTTCATCAAACGAACATCCGGTTCCCAAGTTATGGCCTTTTATGCGTTTCTAGGCTTGAGAGGGGTCCGGGTCCAGTCCGATTAGGGTCGACTCAACTTGGTCTGGGTCTGACCCAGATCGGCCCGAACTGACCTGGGCCATCCCGGTTGGGCTGGGCCATAGCCGGCTCAGCCCATTGGGTCGCGGATCCTCCTGGCCTGCCCTGGTGGGGTTGGGCCCCGGTGGTTTGGCCCACCAGCTGGCACGACCCGGGGGGGTCGCACAGTCCCTTGCTCCCGAATGACTCAAAGGAGCCGTTCGGCTCCATTAAGGGTAGCGCTACCTTGTCACCCCCAGGATCTACAGGAGGTGGGTCCATTTCTATCTCGGCATAGCTTCAAGACATGACCACCTTCAACGCGGTGTGCAACGGTGCACCGCATCAACCTCCACGACAGGCCCGCTACCGTCCACCTGTTCGGCCACCGTGGTGTTGAGAAGTGCTGCTCTCCCATCATGGATGGCAGTTGTTGGCCGCCACCCTCGTTCGCCGCCGCCGCCGCACTGGTGCTTCTTCTGCGGGCCACCGAGTGAGCTCCAGTGGTCCATTCTTCCTTCCAAACACGCCTACTTTACTCTCGGGATTCCTCCGTCATCGCGTGCCTCTCGGATTCAAGGTTCCCTCAAGTTGGAACAAGTCTCCTATGAAGAACATAAGAAAATAAAGTGTTGGAGGGTCTGTGCCTTATTTTTTTGGCCCGCGCCCTCCGCGTTATCTTTATAACAAGGGGGTAATTATATATAACGTTGATATTGTTTAAACCCCATTCAAATCCCCCGCAACAACCTCCCGCAAATTCATGAATGAGGAATATAATCAAGGGAATTTATTAAATTAATAAACAACCCCTACCTCGAGATCCATTGAAGGTGTCGCAGATGTGGCGGGAGGAGCGTCCACATTGGATGGAGTCGTTGGTGTTCATCGATCCCAGATCGTTGACACCCGAGCTTCCGTCCTCCGTCAATGGATGTCGCCACAAAACTTCACCAGAGTTTCCTTTCTTGAAGAAGCCATTCCAAAACCTCACCCCGAGCTCCATTTAAATAGGAGGGGGAAAGGTGAGTAACACATTGAGGAATTAATGAGGTTAATTAAATGAATTAATGAACTTTTTTTAATTCACAACGGTGGAGTTACAAAGTTGATGAGTCAAGCCATTAATTGTCTTGACAAGTCACCGGTCCTACCACTACCGCTCATCCGTTGGAGAAAAAGAAAATAAAACAACAACCACATGTTATTTTACTTTTCTTTAAAAAGTCCAAAAACTAACCTTTTCTCTCGAACTACTACGGTCGAAGTGAAACCTCTCTTAAGTGAATCCTAGTGCTATGGATTCAACAGTGCCCTCAGATTTTTAATCTGAGCACCAGTTCAAAAGATATAAAATGCCACCCACTCATTTACTGAACGTACCTTAAATAAAGTTCAGAAATTAATTCCAAACACACTAGGCCTCAGAATCAAGGGTCATCAATTTTCCCAGACTCGAAATAATCTCAAATATTTTAAAAAAATTATATGGAATTTTCTAGGTCTTTATATAGAAAATGCTCTAAGTAGAAAGGATCCTTCATCTTTATCAATGATGAGAATTTTAAAAAATTCTACCTTCTTTGATTTGCAGAGGATGGACATTGGAATCATTAAGGGAGTAACATCATTAATCATTTCTCAAATGATTGATCAACCATCCCTCATGTATAAAATAAAGGATTCTCAAAGAAAAGATGTAGAAATTTAGAAAAGGGTGGAAGCTATCAGAAATGGGAAATCCTCCAATTTCAAAATTGACAAGGATTGAGTTGTAAGATTTGGGTCATGATTATGTGTACCATCCAATCTATAGATAAAAAAGTATTTTTTAATGATACACATAGCCCAACCTTTTCTATTCACCCAGGGAGTACAAAGATGTATCGAGATCTCTAAGAGAACTTTTGGTGGGACAATATGAAGAAGGAGATTGCTGAGTCTACATAAAAGTGCCTGGTTTTTCAACAAGTGAAGTCTGAGAGAAAAAAGTATAAGGGGATGATGAAACCACTACCAATACCAACATGGAAGTGGGAGAAAATTACCATGGACTTTGTCACTGTACTTCTAAGGAAATCTAGAGGAAACAATGCTATATGGGTCATTGTGGATCATCTTACAAAGACAGCTCACTTTATCAAAATTTGAGAGGACTTCTCATTGGATCAACTTGCATGGATTTACATAAAATAAGTTGTAAGGATTCATGGAGTACCACTATCTATTGTATCTAATCATTATTTTAGATTCACCTTTAAATTCTAAAAAAATCTCCAACATTCTCTAAGCACTAAATTGAAGTTTAGTATGACATGTCATCCTCAAACTGATGGCCAATCTAAGCGAACTATTTAGAAACTAGAAGATATGTTGAAAGCATGTTATATGAACTTAAAAGGAAAATGAGACCAACATCTTCCACTGGTTGAATTCTCCTACAACAAAAATTTCCACTCAAGCATCTGAATGGAACCATATGAAGCCTTTTATAGGAAAAGGTGCCTAACACCAGAATATTGGGATGAAGTCAATGAGCATAGGATTCTAGGAAATGAAATGGTTAGAGAAATGATGAAGAAGGTGAAAACCATTCAACAATATATCAAGGCAGCCCAAAGTTGACAGAATTGTTATGTAGACAATCGTTGATGATATCTGGATTTCAAAGTTGGATACATGGTATTTCTACGAATATCTCAATGGAAGAAGGTCATGAGGTTTGGAAAGAAAGAGAAGTTAAGTCCCAGGTACATCAGCCCCTTCGAGATCCTTGATCATGTCAAAGTTGTGGCCTATCAACTGGCACTTCCACCTACCATGTACAAAGTATACTATGTCTTTTATGTATCCCTCTTAATGAAGTACAAACCATACCCTTCACATGTACTCTATTTAGAGGTGGTACATTTAGAGAATGATCTTTCTTATGAGGAGCAGCCAATAAAGATCTTGGATCGTAGAGATAAAGATCTACATAATAAGACTACTCACCTGGTTATAGTATTTTGGAAAAACCACAAGTACGAAGAGGCAACATGGAAATTGGAGGAGGCAATGAAGTAAAAGTACATACACCTGTTTATGGCTTTGAATGTAAAATGAAATTTCGAGGGTGAAATTTCATAAGGAGGGGATAATGTAACGACCCAAAGTTTTCAATGGAAATTTCATTCATATGATTATTCCATATAATCACATGAAATCACAACACAATGAACTAATAAGTACCATGTTACCTTTAAACAAAATTTCGACACTTCTGTGTTTGGAATTTCAAAAATCTGACATTCACGGTTGCGATTAGTAAGATGTTTGGTTTCCAATAAGACAAACTTCATTTTTGGTGAATAGTAACATACCATTATGAATATTAATGTTACCCTTATGAATAGTGATATACCCTAATGAATAATAACCTTACATGTGATAGTATATAAATAATATTCAAGTTAAAGTATGATGTACCTATATTTTGTAATTAGTAAATAAATGTTTTAAAACTGGTTTATTTAGAATAAATTAGGATTTTAATTAAATATTAAATAAATAATATTTAGAAAATTATTTTTGAAAAATGGATATACACATCGAAAAATGATTAGGGTAATTTTTTGGGATTTTTCAGAAATACTTGAATTTTTTGTGAATAGTAAAATACATTAATTTACCATATAAATACATTATAATTTAAATACACTATTCCTGACATCATAAGTGATGTAAGTACCCAAATCTAGAACAAAAATTAATTTATTACTATTATTAATCATGGAATTATCACTATTTCTTGTCTTATGAGAAAATAATAAACTAATGATTATAATATTATGAAAACCCTCCTCTCCTCCACTATAAATACCACCCCTCCTTACCTATTCTATTTAATACTATGAAGCCTTGTGCCTTGCCTATATTCTACCTAAATCTATCCTCAAGATCTTCCCACATATCCAATATCCCTTGGTCTCCTCATAATACCAAATCCTCTCCCCTTAAGAGGCTCTCAAGGAAGATTGAATCAAGAGGTAAATTCCCCTTTTCTTTTCTTTCCTTTTCTTTTCAAGTTCATTTGTTTTATTTTCTATCCTTATCACTCCTCATCCATATGTTATAAAAAATATAGTACCTTAAATGTACTGGATTTTTTTTATGATAATGGAATAATTCATTATCATCTCTCCTTTAATCTTCTTTTATTTTAGTAGTAAAGACACCATCCGAGATGTGTTAAATTTCCACATTCAAGGAAAATGGGTTTTAAATTACCATTACCATCTTCAATTATGGTCATGAAACCATTTTCATGGTTGAACAAAAAAATTATATATGTATTATGTCTCATTTATTGTTCTTTAATCCTTCTGTACACATGGTTTTGGTTTATAAAACAAAATGTGTTCTTTGTGGTCAAAACAACCAATTAACCCAAAAAGTTGTCACTAAAGTTTTATATAATTATTCAACTTAAATCTAAGTAAAAAAGTTAAATTTTTAACCCTATAACCTTATGGATGTTCAATAATAAAATATAACTTCAATTTTGGACAACCACCTTCATCTTACATGTTTATCTGAACATGAATATAAGTGAACCAATCATTAAAACCAAGTAAGCAAATGGACCCGAACAATGAAATTGAACCTCATAACCAATAAAAATGGTTATAAATGAACTTAAATAGATTATAATAAATTTTATAAATATATAATATTTTTTGGAATTATTAATTAACGAACCTAATTTGAATATTCAGTTCATTGATATCAAGTGGCGAACACCAACGAACTTAAGGTAAGGGATCCTCTCCATTTCCCTTTTATTCAAGAATATCATCTATTCTATGAAATTTTATGTGTAATACCTAAATATGGGGTATGATTTTTCACCTCCCAAATACTACGTTCATGATGTATAAGTGATAATAAACCCCTTTCTACCTCATCAATCCCTCTTAAGTACACCCGATATCATGCCGATAATCTGTATGGAATTCTACCCGAATATCCTTTATTCATTTGGGTTGCCTTATCATTATTTATACCAAATGAAGTTATCTTATATATTTATATAAAAATTATAAATGATTTTTACATGTAAAAATTAATTTATAAAGACCCTTCCATCATTATCTCATTGTGATATACATGTTTTCAATGATTCCCACCTCAATATTTCCTGATAAGCAAACCTGTTTTAAGGGAACTTCCCAAATTCTTACCAAGTTTCAATTTCACCCTATATTCTATTTTAAGACACAATTTTATTTATAAAAGTAGTAATTTTTATTATTAAAACCTTCTCGGATCACTCTTGGTTTTGTATAAGGTATTGTTCCCTTTTCTATTTTAAAGGCTCTATAGTATTTTCCTTAAAATCCCTCAAAAATGTTTCAAAGATAAAATTTCTTAAATACTTTTCATATATGTTGTTACTTATACTTGATATCACTTCCCAAGATACATGAATATTTTACTTTATGAATTTCCACGTATATTTTAGTTCATTTATTTCATAGACACTTTGATAATAAGCCCATTTTTATGCTTTATGTCATGATTATGGTACCCAATCATTTCCATGGGTAACCCTTATGTTTATATATAATTGATTATGTATGATTCATTATGTGGAAAAAATATTCATGGAGAGTTAATATGGGTTCACCCAGATATCACTCCAATGTATTGGGTAATGTTAAGTCTCATGAGATGTTATGTGCGACGGTCTTGGCAGTTTGCCTTGGCTTGTGCTACTATGTGAAACAATCTTAGCGGTTAGCCTTGACTCGTACTAAAGTCATGTTTTATATTGCTTCCACATTTCTATGACTCCATTTTTATATGATAACATGTTTATAAGTTATGCTTCCATATGTTCCATGATTTTTTTATCATTATATCATGCCTTCTAACCCTTGTGGTAAAGCCTTATTATTATGTATACTCCCTTACTGAGATTTTTAGCTCATCCCTTTGTTCATGTTATCCCCAGGTTATCCTATGAAGATGTAAGGGCTCAAAGGAAGTTAGGAGAACTTTAAGAATATTAAATAAAGAAGTGTTTTTCCATGTTTTTAGTTTTATGTACCTTGTCTTCAAAGACGCTAGAATTCACAATCCTTGGCTTGTACTCTAATGTATAATTATGCATAAAATCATGTAATGTTATGTGAAAAGGATAGGGTCGCTATACGAGGTGTGTTCCATTGGTTTCATTTTAAATTAGTCCCCTCATTATGAAATTTTTTGACTAAAGAAATGACCATTTTTTCTTATTGACCTTTCAAAGGTCCAGTGCTCTGTTAATGTGTATAGTGGAACTTGAGTCGAGTCCTCAATGATGGTACAAATTTTAGAGACGATTATTTTCAATTTGTATTTTTAATGGAGCGGTTTTTTAAAATATTAATTAAATTTATTAATGGATTATTTTTTATTTAAAAATTTTATAAATATTTTGGTGAGTTAATTATTTTGGATTAAAGATTATGATATCCTTGGACTTTGATTTATGTTGTATTAAATTAACACCTACCTCACAAGATGATTTGATCAAAATTCCCAAGTATTGAGGCCTTAATTGAAGACATAACTTAACAAGGCTGGAGGATTGGGTCTGGCTCATCAGTCAATATCTGGACTGATACTTGGATTATCAATAAGGATGGTATGCAGGATATATCCCCCATCCAACCAGGTCTTGAAAACGACACTGTCAGCTGCCTCCTTTCTGACCAGGGATAGGGGTGGTGTCTGGAAAAAATCATGGATTGTTTTAATGAAAGGGATCAAAGAATTATCCTTATCATTCCCCAGTTCCCTAATTAAGCCCCCAACCATCTTTAATGGATCAATTATATATCAGTAGAATACATGGTGAGGTCTGGTTATAGACTGGCTATTGGCACCCACTCAGTCGGTCGGGATGAGGGACCGTGGAATTTGATTGGAAGCTCAACGCTCCCCCTAAAGTTCACGAATTTTGGTGCCAGATCTGCACGGGTACTCTCCCAACCACGATCCTCCTTGCTTACCAACATATGGCCAATACTGCCTTTTTCCCCTTCTACCCGAACATTCCAGAAACTCCTTTTCACGCCATCATTCACTGCCCGAAAGCTAAGAAAATTTGGACTAAATGTGACCTAGCTTCGGCCGCTTCAATGACATCAGCCTCTGACCTTCCCAAGATTCTGACACGTTGGTGATCCTCTCTTTCCTCGGCTTCTTCAGGTTCACTTTGCACTCTGGCATGAATTATCTGGGTCCGATGCAATGATGTTGTTTTTCATCAAGCTCACAAACCCCCTGAATTTTGGATTGAATGGTCCACCTCTTGGATTGAGGGCTGGAAAGATCACAATGGTCATTTTATGCCATGTGTTACCCTCTCCTTCCCCCCTAATTGGAATCCCCCAATGGAAGGGACTCTTAAGATTAACTTGGATGCGTCGCTCCCAAAGGTTGGTCTTGTTGACCTCGGCCTCCTGGCCCGAAATCATCTGGGGAAAATACTTGATTCAAAGTACGAACCACATCAGGATTTCTGGGAACTTACAGTTGCTGAGGCCATGGCCATCCTTGCCGGTATGTTTCTCACCTTGGAATGTGGATAGAGTGATATCATTGTTGAGTCTGACTGCCTTACCGTAATCGATGCTATTAACCACAATGATGGTGGGCTCCAGTCTTTTGGCATCATCATCAGGATAATTCTCTCACTTTTCCAACACTTCTCTTTATGCACCTTCTCCTTTACCAAAAGGGAATGGAACAACATATCCCATCAGCTAGCGGCCTCTGTCCCATTCGACTCTAACCAGCTCTGGCTAGACAATTTCCCTTCATGTCTTTTCACATGTACTTCGGCTGATTTTAGCCATCAATTTTTCCTATTTTAATCAAAAAAAATACACACATTAAATAAAACATGTCATTAATATAATAAATTTTTAGTTTAACATACACAATCTAAACCTAAAGAATATTCAACGAGAAAAATATCTCAATCACTTCAAATCCACAAATAATGACCTACCCCAATAGATGATTTACTAATCCATTGATATGGTTATTAATATAGATTATGATTATTATGGTGATGATTTAAAAATAGAATAAAAAGATTGAGATAAGATAAGATTAGTGTGACGAACACACACACGAACGATGAAGATAAGTAAAGCACACTTTTGATTGAATGAGAAAGAAAAAGATGAAAGACATTTTAACTTTATTTAAATTATTTTAAGATTATTAATATTTCATAATAGAATATGGATAATAATTAGTGATCAATATGAATAAAAATTCATTAATGTTTAATTGAAATAAAAATGACCTTACAGGATTACAATTAAAAACAAGAGAAAACAAACAAGAAATTGAAAGTGTATGAGAGGTATCTATTGTTGAAAAAAATTATGGAAAGTCCTCACATTCCCTTTAAAATGATCCAGTACTTCCAAATATCCTCTTTAAATTCTTAAATTCCAACCCCTTACAAGGAGAAGAGGGTGATGCATTTATATCCCATGGTGGTGGACTTTTTGCATTGAAAATATTCCCCTACATTTGGATCACCAATTTGATAATTTAGAATTTTTAATCTAGAGAAATATTCTTCTACATAGTTGAAGATATGTATTTTTAAAGTGAGACCTCCAAATTTGGTATCCATTGGAATTATATATCAAATGTTACTTCTATTTTATTAAACAACGTTCCGTTGTCCATTTTTATCCATAATTTTTTGAATTTCATAATGTGAATGGATTTCTTGAAAGGAAGATTCCATATAATACTAACCACTTATGTATAAAACTTGGTCTATTATATCTATTATTCTACACTAAAAAATTCATCTCAATTTAATGTCTATATTGGGAGAAATGTCAACAACTGTGTGCTACTTTTAAATCCCAAACAGAATTGTGGGATGGATTTCAAAGAATTAGTTGAGCCCCTTTTTTGTATATTTGGGACAATAAATTTTTATTCAAGATGTTTTTGGATATTCAAGAACATATTATAGAGTTTCATAAAATTCAGGTTTTTTTATTAAGCCTAGAAATTCAATCATCAGGGCTGGTCTAGCTTTATCAACAGATTTGATGGGCATTCTTGTGTGGTACATATTACACTTAAAGAGGCTGAATTGGAAAAATATATAGTCTAATTATATGTTTTAATTTTAATCTGTAACACTAAAAAATAATAATCACATAATATGGATTATTATTTTGAAATATATTATAAAAACATTAAACTGTAGTTTAATTAATTGAATTCGAACAATTCTGTTTATATATGTTTATGATCAAAACATGAACATTGAATGTAAATTAATCATTTTAAAGTGTATATTATGTTATGGAAGTAATGTAAAATCCTGAATTAATATGTAATATTAACTCCCACACACTTATGCGTGTGAATGTCCTAATGTACACCAAATATAAAAATATAACTAAATCATTTTTACTCACCAAAAAATTTTAAAATTTTGATTTTGTCAATCAGGGAGTGTAGACTAGTTCACTCATCCAAAAAGAATTCCACTAAAAACTTGTTACAACATAATGTAAAAAAAAGCAGTTTTCATGCTCAAAATTAGAAATGGAAAATATGGGCACTCTTAACACACTCCTCTCAAGATAATAAAATATTTATTTATGGAGGTTAACTCATTCACCAACCAAAAGTGAAATCAAATTTTTTTAGATCTCTCTACTTCTATTCTAGGTGCACAAGAATCAACAGGTTTTTTTAGGACTTTCTCAGTGGGTATGGGATAGTTGGAATATAATTTCCAAAAGATGGGAAAAGAGGGCTAAAACGCCAACATGAAAAAATTAATGCACATTTTTTAAATGAGACATGGATGGAAATTGAAAAATATATTTAAAATAATATGTTTTTTTGAAGTAATATGATAGATGAATAAAATTAGAAGGGGATGAAATGATGAAATATATAAAAAACACAAAAATTCTCCCAACTATACAATTAAAGATTATTCAAGAGTTGTTTTTTTTCTTATAATTTTTTTGAACACTTTTCAATATCATTTGTAAAAGATGTAAAAAATATATATACAGTTCAAAAACTCACTAAGTGATAACCTATAACCAACACTTAAATTCTTTCTTACCCTCAATAATATTATAACAAATTGAAAATCAAGGAAATGGTACCCAAAATTAAATCCATTACCCCCAAATTTTTTTAATAAATTATGAAATGTAAATTCATGTAGATATTTGATAGGAAAAGATTTTGATCATGAAATATGGATATAAAAAAGGTTTTTATAGGTCTGAAGGGGCCTTCAAAAGGAGGATCAATGTAAGTGTAATGGGAGATTATTTGGATATTTTTATTCTCTTATGGTTTATAAAATTCTTATATCATATTAATGTATTCTAAAGTAGGAAATTCTTCTTGAAGTTCAAAAAAAAGACTCACAATTAGGGGTGAAAAAAAATATGAAAAAATGTCTATAGGTGACCTTGGCATGACAGATAAAATTTTTCCTCATGGTTGGGGAAAAATAATTTTCCAAATCAAAAATTGATCATTCAAAATTTATTATTCTCGAAAAAAAATATTTATCCAAATTTTTAATGAAAATACAAAATTCCTGGTATAAAAATATGTCATTATAATCCACAAAAAGGTTGGACAAAATTTGAAAATTTAATGGTGAGTAATTATGACTCTTTTTTATTATTTTTTATTTTTTTTGTTCATTTTTTTATTTTTTTAAATACATATCCACAAAAAAAAGTGATAAAAAAGGTTTGATGAAGAATGTGGAAAAAAATGAAAATGAGAGAGGAAGAATAATAGAGAGAGAGAGATATATATATATACAATGAGGAGTAAGAGTGGGAGAGGGAGTCAAAGGGAAAGAGGTGCCCCTAGTTGGGTTTGGTGGGTCATCGTCTCCATCTAGTGGTGGGTTAGTGGAAGTTTATCCACTTCTCAGGGCATGTTTCCTCTCTAAATATGCTTTGGAAAATGTCCATTACCTAAAATAGAATAAAAAAATAATTATTCATTTAATTAAAAAATAAAAAGAAATTAAAATTTTATTAAAGTAAAAGAAAACTTGGGTTTCCTCACAAGATGTACTGCATTTATTTTGTCTACATCTGTATAGTGGTAGTGGCCCATAGTGCGATGGTGGCCACCATATTTTCTCAACTCCAGTGTGTTTCTAGAAAAACTTCTCCTTTAGGATGATCAATTCTTCATTGGTTAATTTATTCCCTTAATTTTTGTTGTCCATGAAATTCAATGGGGGTTGAAAAAGAATGTGGGTATCCTCCATTTGGTCTTAAACATTAGAAATTATTTTGTCCACAATGTAATAGTTTTTTATGCTTGGAAATTCAGGAATATTTTTCAATTTGAATGGTGAATTTATGTAAGGTTTAGATAACAAAAAATCATAATATGAGATCCTAGTTGTTTTTAACTCATTTATTTAATCACTTTACAAATTTAATTAATTAGGGTCATAGGGGACATGAGATTGATCATATTTTTCCAGATCGTTAATATCAATGTTATTGGCCAAAGAATGGTCATTTTCCACCCACTAGTGATCACTTTATCAATGTGGTAATAAATCTTACAAACTCCACTACCATTGGGACAAGATAAGTACATTGGTTCATGGTTCACTTGACTTAAAAGAGAATTTTCAGAATCAAGGATATGAAATGGTGAATGTTGTATAATCTGATTAGAATCAAAAAATGAGTATGCCAGTTTATTTTCATCATTACCATCTATGTGGAGATCAAAGGTGATATGGGATTACAAATAGTTTTCAAGATCCTTTAGATCGATGGATTTTACATGTGAAAGGTCAACATAAACTTCCCCATTTATTACCTGGTTAATGAGGATGAAAAATTCAAAAAAAAATACTTTCATTAGAAAAAGAATAACTTGATGGTTCATGGTTCAACACACTCTTAAAGAGAGTTTCAGAATCATGGATAGAGAATACAAATTGATTCTTTTATGGGTATCACATGGATTAAAAAATATTTAACTTTAATAGTTGGTAACCAAATTATATGGATAAAATTCCAGAAAGGATATCAATTTTGGTTCTAGATGTCATGAGGTATGGTCTTCCTAAAATCAGAGGAGATTAGAAATAAGTTGTATCAACTTCTATGTCCAGGACATAAAAATCAGTTGGGAAGATAAGATCATTGACTCAAACAAGGACATCCTCAATTATTCCCTTTGGGATTGTAGTGATTTTATTGGGTAATTAGATGAAAAAAATAATTTGGTGAAAGGGACCAAGACCAAGGGTGGAGAATATAGATTTGTTCATGACATTTATTGATGTTCCTATGTCTATAAGATAATCATCAAAGTTTGAACTCCCTATTTGAATGGAATAGTAAATTTATCTGGATGTTTGCACTTCATGGGAATGGAATGTTGGGTTGAAAAGTTTCCAATGGTCCTATACTGTCTCTTACAAGTTAAAATTCATTAATAAATTTTGTATAGTTAGGGATTTTTTTTGGTGGAATATAATAGAGGAATGTTTAACTCAGCACATCTAACCATGTCAAGCATTTCAGGACTAGGATCAAAAAAATTTATTAGTTTAGAGAAGATGCCATGAAAATTAATTGGGTTAGTTGTAGGAATGAAAGGATGTGAGGGAGTGGATTCATTTTCTTATTTTTTTTTCTTTTGGTTTTTTTCTTTTTCTAGCTCAACATTTAATGGGGATTTAGGGGATTCACTAGGAGGCACAATATTTTTCTTTCCGGATCTAAGTGAAATTGCATTTACATTACCCTTAGGGTTGGGAAATGGTTGAGATAAGAGTTGGGAGGAATTGGATTTTTGCGACTATATGTGGTGGGATACAAGCTGAATAATTTGGTTTTCAATGTTTTTAAGTCTAGAATGATTGAATGAGTCAAGATATTTCACAAAACTTTCCTATGGTTGCTTGGAAGTGGAGGATTGTCCCAAATTTGGATTTCCTTGATTTGGGTTCTTAGTAAAGTGCATATATTGGGTTGAGAATTGGGAAGATTTATTAGGATAGTGGCATCTAGGAGGATCAAGATTAGGATTGATCCTTTGAGGTTTAGTAATAAAAGTATAAGGTTGTTGGAAGTTACAACTACCTTGAACATATTGTGATTGGTTTGGATTTTTAGGAGGGAATTGAGGGGGATGAGATACAGGATTACCATACCTCAAGATAGGGTTACATGTATAAAAGAAGGGATCAAATTGGGGTTGGTTGATGTTTTTAATGAACTAACCTAAATGTTGAGGGTTGGTTTTCCTCTAAGAAAATTCTACATTGAGATCCATTAGATTAGAAGAATCATATGGAACATCTTGAAGCTGTGGGTATTTTTGAGTTGTATGAGCTGGTGAGCTATAGATTCTATAGTTTTTGATAGGTACAGGGAATAGATATTGTGCATAATATGAGGTTGGCGCTTTAGCATCCACCTCTAGTTTTCTCACAAGACCTGTAAGTTCACTTACACACTCAATCATATTACTAGTCTTTATGGATTGATTCTATTTGAATTTTTTAACTTGACCATGTTATCATGTATGGAGTTACTGAATGTTTCTAGCTATGTTGCTTATGATATCTCGTTTAGTTGTAAGAGTTTTTTCAACAAGATCACTATCACTTGCGGCATCAATGAGTGTTCGCTCCATAGCCACTAACCCATCATAGAAGTATTATATCAATATTTGGTTAGGTATTTGGTGGTGTGGGTAGGTTTCAACAAGTTTATTGAACCTATAATAGTACTCATGGAGTGATTCATTAGTTAATTGATGGATACCAGTTATTTCATTTTAGAAAGAAGCAGTTTGAGAAGTAGGGAATAATTTCTCTAAGATTCAATTCATGTCATTCCATGTGGTTATGGAACTGGGAGGGAGGTAGTAGAGCTGAGACTTGGTATAGTCATATAGAGATAAAGGTAATGATAAAATTTTGATTTGTTCTTTAAAAACCCCTTGATTAATTATATTAGATCGCACCACTTGAAACTCATTGAGGTAAATATGAGGATCCTCACTGGCTAGCCCATGGAAATGAGGTAGAAGATGAATCGAACCTGATTTGAGTTTGAAATCATCCTTAATATTTGGATATTGAATAAAAAGGGTTTGGTAATTCATATCAGGGGTACTCTAGTCTTTAATTGTTTGTTCCCTAGTATTGGAAATATCTAGATTAATTGGATGGACAATTAATGGTTCTAGAGTGATTTGATTGTCCCTAATATTCTTCCTAAATCGGAAAAGTCTTTACCCAATTTCTGGGTCAAAGAAATATGATGGATTTTTTGGGAGGATATAGGGGAATTCAAAGAAATTTTTAAAGAATGAGTAAGGTGGATTTTTATTTGTTGGTTTTCGTTTATTATTTTTATGAGAAAGCAGGTTTTTCTTTGTGTTTTTTTTCTATATATATTTTTGAGTTTTTTTGATTTTTTTGTTTATTTAAAAAAAATTAAAAACTATTGATTACTAATTTCACCATTATCAATAATTATTTCATTTTAATTGAGAATAATTATCACTTATCGATTGTTCAATGTTTTGGTACTCTACTAATGTGTGTATCAGAACTCGGGTCGAATCCTCAGGGATGGTACAAATTTTAGAGATGACTGTTTTTTATTTGTATTTTTATTTGCAGGGTGGGGGGGTTATATCTTAATTAAATTGATTTATGGATTATTTTTATTTAAAAATTTGATAAATATTAGGGTGAGTTAATTATTTGGGATTTAAGACTATGATATCCTTGGACTTAGATTTATATTACATTAAATTAACACCAAGTTCGCAAGAGGATTTTGATCGGAATTCCCAAGTGTTGAAGCATTAATCCAAGACATAACTTAACTAGGGTTATAATATCAATAAAAAATTGTTTTTAGTAGTGTGTTTATGTTTCTAATAATCCATGTAATCCACACATTAAACAAAACATGCCATTAATCCATTACATTTTAAGTTTAACATACACAATGTTAAACTAAATAATATTCATGAGAAAAAGATCTCAATCACTTAACATCCCCAAATTATAACTCCCACCAATGGATGATTTACTCATCCATTGTGATGGTTATTAATCTATTTTAGTATAATTACGGTGATGAGTTAAGAATATAATAAAAGGAATGGGATAAGATAAGAGTAGTGTGCCAAACACACACACAAACGGTGAAGAGAATTAAAAATCACTTTTGATTGAATGAGAAAGAAAAATAGGAAAGTGATTTTAACATGATTTAAAATATTTTAAGAACATTAATATTCCAAAATATATCATTATTAAGAATTAGTGATGAATATGAATAAACATTCATTAATATTTAATTGAAATAAAAACAAACTTACATGATTATAGTTGAAAACAAATGAAAATAGATGAAAACAAACAAAAAATAAAAAGTATAGGAGACGCATATATTATTGAAAAATATTAAGTCAAGTCCTCTTAGGCCCTTTTAAAGTCTCTATTCATTAAAAATATACTCCTTAAGTGCTGAAAGGTCAACCCCTTTCAAAAAAAAGAGGGAGATGTTTTTAGAATCCAAGGCAGTGGAATATTTACATTCCAAATATGCCCCTTTAATTGGCTCACCAATTTGATATTTTAGAAATTTGAATCTGCTAAAATATTATTCTTCAAAGTTTTATATTTTTATTTGGAAAGTTCACCCTCCAAATTTGTCATCCATTTATTTTTTAGCCAAAGTTATGGCTATTTTGTTAAACAATGAGATGCTTTCCATTTTATCCATAATTTTTTAAATGTCAGAATATGAATGGGTTTTTGGATCAGAATATTACCTAAAATGATAACTATTTCATCAAAAAAATTATTAGATTATATCTTTTCTTTCATGCTATAAAATATCAGCTCATTTTGATAGCTATGTTGGGGGAAAAGTCAAGGATTGTGTGCGGATTTGAAATCTTGGACATAATTGTGGGCTAGACATAAAAGCATCAGTTGGTACCATTTTTGGTAGATTTGAGACTTAATTTTTTTATCCCACATGTGTTTGGATATTTATGTTCATATTATATAGTTTCATAATATTTGGTCTTCTGCATTGAGCCCAGAAATTCAATCATCATGGATGGTTTAGTCTTCTCAATAGATTTGACGAACCTTCTTTTGTTGTCAATATGACCCTTCAAATGGATGAATTAGAAAAATATACAGTCTAATTATATATTGGATTAGCATTAAGAAAACTTAAAAATACGAATCACATGATTTTTATTGTTACATTGAATGATATGATAAAAACATTAAAATTAAGTTTAATTAAATGAATTTGTACAATTCTATTTATATATGTTTATAATCAAAAAATGAAGATTGAATGGAAATTAATCATTTTTAAGTGAAAATTATGTGATATAAGTACTATTTCATAGAGATTTATGTGTGTGAAGGCATATAGGTACCATGGGATAAGGCCTCCCATGTGTGTGATATTCCCACTTGGCACTGGTCACCAGCATCTGGCCTATTGGAGGTAGGCTTGGGGTAGTTGTGTTTTGGGCCTCAGTGGGTTGGGTTATGATAAAATCATATCATAGTAGGTCATTACTTAGGACCAGAGTTTATGAGACTAGATTTGGATTTATGGGGAAAATGTTGAAGTCTCTCAAGTTTGGTTTTTAGGTCAGACACTCTAGTATTGATGCAGCAACTGATGTATTGATGCACCAAGACTCTGGTAACTTTCCTATTGACTTAGAATATTCAGGCACTCGTTCTATAAAAAGTTTTGTCCCATGCATCCTATAGGAATGGGTTATGGTTTCCATGTATTCCTGATTCGTCTCCCCATATATACTCATTTATCATGAAACATATTGATTATATTTTAGGATCACACCACCATGAAATCCAGACAAGGTTCCATGATGATATTGTGAGTAAAATTCACATAGTAAGGAGGATTCAATGTTGGGCACCCCATAGGATGAGGTACCTCTAGTTGGTCTTCCAATCGAGCCACCACCATTTGAACAACATGTTATGCCGGTAGTTTTTTTCCAATTATCCTCACAGTATGAGTGTGATACATGAGTTATAGAGGTAGAAAAATCTAAGGTATCCGGGTGATCTAAACCCCAAGGTTGTTGATGAATGGATTTAAGCATTCACGCATGTTTTATTCCTTGTGAGGAAGCCTCCTGATTGGATGGTGGTCCTAATGGCAGGTCTTCTATATGAATTATACATGAAATATTGGAGTCTATTGACATAGACCCATAATGAGACTAAGCTCACTTGGACAATGATTGAGTAGCTCTTCTGGGATGATTTTTATTTAGATACATCTATATCGGTGCGTATCCAAGATCTTCTATAATTCATAAGGATAACATAACCATGGTGGAGTATTCAGAGAGGTTCATAGACCATTCATGGTACTCCCTGAATATGGTTTGAGATCTATTTTTAGAGCACCATCATTATAGTAGGACTTATTCCTAGATATTGGGGATTTAGTGATATCGCTATGCATTCCCACTTATGCTGGAGGGGTTTAACAGGCCTTGGTCATGGAGAGCTTTCTAGCTAAGAAAAATATAACTATTAGTGTTGGGAACATAAGAGTTGAGACCAAGTTATTCTATAGATGATGATGGGATCAAGGATATAGGATTATGATATGTTTCAAGAGATGATCCTAGGATTGATGGACTATGGCTCAGGGATCATAGGATGGATCTAGTTAGCCAAGGGCGATGTAGTGTTTCATTTGGGAAGTAAGAGGGCATCACAGATGAGATTTCAGGAACCACTATACTATTGAGAGGGAGACAGTCGATGGACCACCCTGTAAGAGACAACTAATAGAGCATGGGGATATACATGATATAGGACGTGGAAGAAAAGTAAGGAGAGTTAAAGGTGGTGGAAGACAATTCAATGTGTTTCCATCACCACCCCCATGTGGTCTACACCAAGCATAGGGATCCAGAGAATGTGGGAGTGGAAATCCACAAGCTATAAAGGCCTATGACCTAGAGGCTCTGAAGGTGATTATAGGTATTCTCTATGCCCTTTATACTTTTGTAGTATTATTGTCAGACACTTTTATGAGGTACTCTTCTCTTTCCACTTATTTCTCAAGGACTATCCAGGGTGACATGAAGTGTCAGTAGAGCCATGTGATGGTGATGTTTTAAGTATCCCATACTCACAAGGATCAGGGATGCTCCCCCAACAAGACACATTCCTCTGACACGATACAAAACCGTTTAGGTGAGTTAGTTCCACCCAAAGAGGACAGTTTCAAGGTGTTTTGTATGAGTCCATTTTTTTTGTGTGTTTAAGGTGGAGTTGTGTGTTGGAGTTAGAGGAGGACTTGGAGATACTAGTAGAGCCTTTATTATCAGACCATATGATGGCGGATCCTATAGAGAGTATCAGTGGCTACAAAATTTAATTGATAGTGTGATCTAACTCTAGGAGGTTATTTCCTCACATATAATCTTTCTATAGTGGTAGGGAGACCCTAAGATGATCTTCCTATGTACGGATTGGTTTCCTACCATACATTTTAAGATGTTTTCCATTAGTGGGTGTGAATGTGTTTCTAGCTTGTGGGATGAAGTTTTAATTCTTTGAGGAGTGATCCTAGGTTGAGAAGGATAATATTAGTTGCAGTAAGATACTTTTGACTTTTATCTGAAGGCTAGTATAACCCTTGGAGTGGTAGTGTTATGTGTTTTCAGTTTTCTGTAGTAGTGGTGGAGTTGAGGATGTTTACCCATGGATGTTACGGGTTTACATCCGAACTAAGAGTTGTATTCTTCTTTGAATAAAACCCATGGACTACCCCCGATATTTTTGCTAGCATATCGATAGACTTACATTGAGTTTCATGAGCTATGGCGTAGTTTTATGTTTGTAGATGGGGGGTTTGGTAAGACCCAGTGTGTCACTTGGGTAACCATGTGTGGTTAATTGGTACCCTCATGTGCTCAATGTTAGAGTTGTACATGAGTCATGTGAGGATGTCATGTCATATCTCTAGTTGATGGAGGTTTCCCCTTTAAATTTTTAGTGAGGAAGTGAGGCATAAATATAATATTATTTTTGTGAGTTATCAAGTGACCAAATATCCACTAGACATGTCCTTGATGGGTTCTCATAAGGTGGGTAGTACATTGACCTTCCAAGGTTTGATGATGACACTAGTAACACTATGAGAAAAGGTGATGAGGAGGTTTCTTTCCCTCAGTAGTACAACTAGAAGAGTGGTGGGGTTTCCCATTATAGAAAACTGTTGGGTTCAGGAGAAGATGCTTTGGGCTACATGTTGGCATGGTGTAGTTGTTTCTTCACCATCGACATAGCACCGGTTGAGGCCACATTCCAGAGGACCTGTAGGCTAACACTATACTAGTTGGTTCTAGTGGGAGATTGCATTTGTGTGCATATATTTGGTGCTAATGATGGATTTTGAGGGTGAAATTCATCTAAGGGAAGATGGGGAATATTTTTTATGCTAATATATGCACCAAGTTAGTGAGGTGGTGTGCCTCTAGAATCTGTAACCATAGTAGGATAAGGTTCTTGATTTTTCCACTGTTCACAACTGAGGATACATGTGAATTCTTCTTTCCATGGTGTTGAACTGGTTGGAGGAAGAATTTGGGTGTGGTGTGGATTTTTTGGTTCCCCTAATTGTGTGTTTGTAGACAACACAAAAAACCTCGGGTGAGTACACTAGCATGGGAGACCCAGTTGTGAGCTTAGTATCTTTCCCCTTATGCCTAATATTTCTATTTTTAGGCATGAAAAGACCTAAGGTGGGGAGAATGTTGCGAATCAGGTTTTACAATGTAATAATTTGGAATATTTCTAGGAATATTTATGAAGCCAATCACTAAGTCAGAAAAAGATTCTAGGGCATGAAGAACCTTTGAGTCATGATATAAAAAATATTAATTATATTTTACCAAAAATGTATAGTTTTTTAGTAAAAGTGGAATAAATTTTGATTAGAGTCTCAGATCAGAAATCCAAGTCTTCGGTTGAGTCTAGGACATGGTGTTTACTAGAGGAACAACATAAATTTTGTCTGCTTTGGGTGATCAGTTGAGGGTGATTTGGTGGGCTGTTAAATGGAGAGATATTAATTTAATAAAATTAAATTAATAACCCTTCCCCCTTTTCGTTCATGTGAAGAAGATAAGAGGAGGATAATCCCCTTTTGTGATGGACGACTTTAGGCTGAATCGAGGATAATAGGTGTCGTTAATCCTTGTTCTTGGCATCGATCCTCATCAGATCGAGCTACAACGACCTCCGAGCACTATTCTGGAACCGGATCTTCAGCGTTTCTCCATAGGGATAGTAGATTTATGATTTTACATACTAATCCACTTTAACTAATTTTTAAGGTTTCAGTGCCCCATTAATATGGTTAGTAATAGCATGTGGGTATATCTGTGGGTTTGGGTGCAAACAAGGGTGTTTTGGGTAGCTCACAGGGAATTACCCTTCGAAATTCTTGATTAAACGGTGTGCAATGTAGGATACACGCCGTGTGTTCTTACCATTTAGGGAAGATGATATTTGTGGGATAGAAACTATGTAGTAGGGGTGCACACCATGTAGTGAACCCATCTCGTCTTTCCAAGGGCCATGGTTAGACATTCCCAGTCATAGGACAAGACCATGTGGAAGTACAAGACTAGGTTCATGGGCACAGGGTGCTAGACACTAGTAAACTCTAAGGGAACATCCAAGATATGGGTGACCAAGACACACTATGTACTGAGGGTACATGACGTGTGGGGTGACATGGAAAACTATCCATTTATGTTTGGGGACATTCCCATGATATTGGATTGATTTACAAAACTTTTAACATAGGTATATGCTATGTAGATTACTAAATAAAAACTGAGTACTAAGATGGTACATGACTAGAGGATGGTTTTGAGAGACATACCATGTACTATGAGTACATGATGTGTACTCCTTTTGGAGATTTCTTCCTTGTGAAACTCCATCTCCAAGACTCAGATGGAGTCTTGTGAGTAGCCTATCCTGAGTATTTTTCCACATTATATGTGATGTTATCAATGATTTTGGCATGAGATATGTGATTCAAGTTGAGGTTAGTGAGCCGCTTTCAAGCGATGTGTATACCAGTACCAATTGAGCGGGTTCCCTTGGTCTATACATATGATTTTATGATGTGTAATTACATCCCCAACATAATATTATGACTTCCCTGACAATATGAGCTCATATAGTGTTGTTTTATCCCTCTGGGAGGCCAGACCAAGGCCCTATATCATATTGACTTCCCTAGATGGTGTTTGTGGTATCGTCAGGACCATAACATAGGGAGATAATCCCCTATTTATAATCCTATCCTAGTAGGGTTTTTGGCATCATTTGGTATATAATCATCAATATAGAAGGTAATTTCAGAAAGGTTTTTGGCATCATTGGATATATGAACCCCTACCAAGTGAGTATTGTTGGGAGGATTTTTCGCATCATTAGATATACGAGCATGTACTTGGTGATTGGATCCAAATTTGTGTTTGTGGAATCTCTGAGTGGTCCTGGAAATGATCCCCTATTTTTATATCATGTATTTGTGACTCAGTAGGGTTTGTAGTGTCCCTAAGTGATATGGGGTGTGATTACCTATATGAAGATTATGATCTTCAGAGTTCCAAATTAGGTTGATGGTGCCCCCCATCTAGGATGGGTGTGATCCCCTTTCTGGGTAATGAGATATTTTGGGTTTCTAATAGGGTTAATGGAGTCCCCCATCAGGGATGGGTGAGATACCCTATCTGAGTATCGAATTCATCTGGTTTCCAGTTTTAATTTCTTTTTAGTAAGAGCCAACATGAACTTTCTCTCAGTTTTATGCCACCTTGGATGAAAATGATATGCTATCAGCTTAGTGATACCTAATGGAGCATGTTATCTTGGATGTTACATCAGGAATGGAAGATATTTTACAGATGGAGTGATATCTATAGGACCTTCCTTCCAAAATGGTAGAGTTATACTGAATGTGTGTAATCTCTCAGATGAGTTACATCAGATATGGCTGGGCTCGTGGGGTTAGATTCCCTATATGAGCATTACCTTTGATATTCGAGTAGAATCCTATAGATATTAGTGAGGTTGGGACCTCATGGGAGTTGGAGTCTCTGATGCATATATCTGGGTGATTCTGGGAGTCCTTTTGGTCATGCAACATATCAGTATTGACATACCATGTGAACTTAGCTGACTAATCATGTGTAGCTGAGGAGTGGTCTATATGGAGTTTCTTATTCCCTCTCTCTTTGGTTCCCTCTAGATTGGATTGAGTGGAATATATCTTTTTAGTTACTCCATTTTATTTTGGGTTTTGTGAAGTCTAATAGGTATTGTTATAATCATCCCTACATTGGAATTCCCCACACATTTCCTGTCTTGTGCAGATGGGTGACCTTATGATGGAGTCCCAAGAGGACTCAGAGAAGACAGAGCTCAGTGAGATGAACATATAAACTTATATATTGGTGCCTTATCTGGGTTATTTTTGATGGTCTAATTTGATAGAAGTACCATCCTTTTGATCAAGTTATACTCTTTGAAGTTTTTTATGGGATTTTATTTTTCCCTTTTTAAATTTTCAATACTTTTGTTGTACGATTTTTGTGGGATAAATGTATGTATTTATTTTTTATTCCAACTCTATTATCTTTACATTTTTTCATGGATATGTATATATATATATATATCTGTGTGTGTGTGTAGGTACTATAGGATAATACATCCCATGATATGCCTACTAATCATTGGTCTCTAGCCGTTCTCATATTGGAGGTGGGCTTGGGGTAGTTGTAGTTAGGGCCTCGATGGGTCGAGACATGACACCTCTCCAACCAGTCCTCAATCACCATTGAGTACTTTGAGAAGGTGGATCCATCCTCAATGTTCATATTTCCTCAGTTGATGATGTGTGATGGGTCATGGATGTACCTCCTCAGCTAAGACACTTGGAAGGTGTAATTCACTCAATTCCACTACGGGGGTAAGGTCAAACATTAAGAAACCTCACCAACCCTCCATAAGATCTCAAATGGTCGGATGAACCTCTAGGATAGATTGACCCCCCTATGAAATATCCTTAATCCTTTTGTGGTGATAATTTCAGTAAAATGTGATATCCCTACTCGAACTCCAAAGGCCTATGATGTTGATCTGTGTAATATTTTTTTTCAGCTCAAGGTTGTCCGCATTCGATCATGGATCACCTAGAATTTCAATGTAGTTTCATGAACCATCTCATGCCAACCTTGAGAAGACTCTCTAACTTCAGTCTTTTATTCAGGTGACCTACCATGTATCCCATATAATTCCTTGAATGGTTCCCTTCCAATAGTATAGTGATGACTGTTGTTACATGTAAACTTCACTAGTGGAAAGTGATACACCCAACTTCAGTCAAATTCCAACACACAAACTCTCAAAATATCCTTGAAAAATTGGATAATACAGTCAGTATGGACATCTATCTAGGGGTTGAACAACATGTTTATCCAAAACTAGGTTAAAAAAATACTCTTACAGACCACATTACAATTATGATGTGAACCACAACTCCTGGTCAGAGATGATCATCATGGGTACCCCATGAAACTGGATGATCTCTTATATGTACAACTACCACAAAACATCAACTGATCACTGATCCTAGATGGTAAGGGACTGTGTTGAGTTGGTTAGTTGGTTAAGAATCACCCAGATATTATCTTGGCCTCTGATTCTTCATGGAAATACCATTAAAAAATACATGAATATTATATCCCATTTCCATTTTGGAACCTCAATAGGATGAGTCAATCCTGATAGAATTTGGTGTTCAAAATTTACCTGTTGACTTGTGAGGTTTCAAGAAATGAACATGAAGAAAATATGCCTCATTCCAACCCACAAATTTCCACTAAAGGTCCATGTAAAACTTCATCACACCTAGATGTACCACCAAAGGGGAATTGTGAAACTCTATCAACACCTAATCATGAATCGTGATCATAACCACTGGATATCCCTGGAAAAAGATGATGTGACCCCTCCTACATCAAAACCATCACAAGAATATCATGAGAATATCCTATCTTGATGAACCTACCAATTGATGTCTCCCAACTGAGCCTATATTACATTATGAAGTTGCAGAGGAGTCACCACCATCAGCTTAAGATAAAAAAAACCCCTCACCCCCACTAGGGTTAGCTGTAAAGAACCCAAATGATCAAACAGATCCTCTATCAAGTGAGAATGATATGTACTACTATGGGAATATTCAACCATGTTTTCCTTCCATGAAGTAAATATTATCTCAAAGTCATAGTAATGTAGGAAATCAAACAAACACCTATCTCTTAGGTTAATATCTATATGAGTGAATAAATAACTAAGATTCTGGTGGTCTGAGTAAATAAGAATACTCTCACCCAGAAGATATTGCCTCCACATCTTCAAGGAAGATACTACTGCTACCAACACCAGGTCATGATTCATGAAGTTCTCATCATGGGGTCCCAACTTCTTTGACCCATAAATAATCAATTCCTACCTATACATCAACATGAAACCTAGACCAACTATAAATTCCTCACAAAATACTATGTAATCCATACCCTCCTTCGGTATCCTAGGCATTGGAGCACTTGTAAACCTCAACCTCAGATCCTCTAAATCCCTTAGTACTTCTCTGTCCTTGAATACTATAGGTTTCGGGAACAGCGGAATCGCGTTAGTGGGTGTACCCAACTTTGATTTTATCGTTAACAATGATCAATCTGAGATCTGTCACGATAATAAAACACCAGATCTTTGGAATAGAATGGAGAACGAAAAAGAAAGAGGGGGAGTCCTGAAACCATAGATAGGATCATCATATGTTGGTTATAATTGATTTAATTAATTGATATGAATTACCTAGTTGGAATTATTTCTTCGTTGATATTTTTAGTCATGATTTGATGTGATCCATCATTGTGTAGTAGAATTCAAGTGTAGGATTCCATTAGCGGTGATCCACACATGCTCCACGTATCTCTGGACGTCACCAAAGGGATTTACGGGTGCTAGCATGGAAGAGTCTTCACTTGCAATGTCCGCCTTTGATTGCCTTGATCTAGTGGAGGAGGATCTCTCCCTCGTAGCTTGAGAGAATTCTTGGAAGAAAAGAATTCTATCTTGGCTTGAGAGCTTTGTCTAGATCTGTTGTGCACAACCAAAAAAATGGCTAGGCTAATGAGAATTATATAATTGGGATTTTAATTACATAGAATAATAAAATGAATTAATTACCTGAAATCATTTATTCATTTCATTTAATTCTTAGTAATACCCCATGTCTAATAATAACAGTTGACAATTATTATTACTTGACATGCTCCTAGGAAATTACAACTAATATTATTTAATTAAATAAATAGTATTATTTCTCATAAATCCCTAGAAAAAATACACGGCGTGTATATTTAATATACACGGCGTGTACTTTTATTTTTCAATTTTTCTTTATTTCCTTCACCACATTTATTTGACCTTAAATAATGGCTATTTATTTCTCAAATCAAAATCACTGCATTACTTACTAATAAATATATTATTTATCCCATAATATATTCTCTCTAATAACTAGTGTCGAAATAAATGTGATCAGGAATCCTTGAATAATTATTAAACCACAATCGGGAATAATCTTTATTCAACTTGTTAAACTAATATTTAACTGAGATACTTGGACACACTTAATGTGTGACCCTCTAGGCCTCTTTTTTAGTGGAATTAGGCAGAGCCTGCCTAAAGTCCAAGGCTAACATCTGGAAACACGCCAATTCACCCATAGAGAAAAAAATTAATGCTACAATGATGTGTCACCTTCTACGAACACTTACCATGTAATATAATACCTTTGTCTCATTATCTCGAAATAAGTGGGTTACATGCTAGTCCCATCAACCCTTGTTCTCGATTATTCTTTCTTTGACTTTCCGAAATTGAACTTTTCCATTCATCTCCATGGCCATGGATTTATTTAGGCTATATCAATTCCGTCAAAGGGCCTGAGATATCTACTTTCGTTATGTAATTGAAGGGACAAATCATTTCTCACATTATCTATTAATGTAGTATTACTTGTGATGCACCCAACATATCCTACCTCACTGTGAACAGTGTGTTGTCACAGTTTTCGTCAATACATCTAAGTGCATGAGTTGTAATACCCAATAATAATAATCTTAAAGTCTAAGGACCAATACACACATCCGCAGATAGAAACATCTAATGACACTATGAAATGTGGATTTCCAACTGGCAGGTCTCGTTCTCATAATATCCTCCTGGATATTACCAAGGGCACACACCATGAGAAGGTGCCTCGAAGTTTTACAAGTCTTCACCCCTAATGGCCTGTATTATTTTTGTCCCTCAAATAACATCATTCAGAAATAGAACATATATTCAAGAACAATGTTATGGAACTTACGGGTTCTCATCATAGAAGGGATCTGCTATGAACCTTTAATGCAACAACCATCCTTAGGACATTATCACATGCATTTTCACATAGAAGAATAATCAATATATGATAAGGTATTTATTAATGAATAAGGTACAATATATTTGGTTCTAGGACAAAAAAATCTAACAGACTCCCACTTGGACTAGAGCCAACTGCTATCAACCTTTAACTTTCTATCTCTCACATGATATTCATGCTTCAGGTGAGATAAGACTTTAGTCATGCGGTCTGCCAAATTCTCTTCAGTGGAAACTATACTCATTGTAACTTCACCCCTTTGATAGAAATACCTCAAGAGGTGATACTTCAGGAGTATGTTCTTTGTCCGTTGATGTGACCTTGATTCTTTTTCAAGAGCCACAACTATTGTATTATCACAATACAATGTGATAGTATATTTACTGATAGACACCACATCAAGATCTTGGACAAAGTTCCGAATCCAGATGGATTCCTTGGATTCTTCAGAAGCCACTATATATTTTAACTCCGTTATAGAATCGGAAAAACCTAGTTTCTTTTAACTCTTCCAGCTTACAACTCCTCCACTGAGACAGAAAACAAATCCATATTGCGTTTTTAGATTGTTCTGATCTGTTTGAAAACCAGCATTAGCATACCCTCTGATGACAAGCTCCTAGTCTCCTCCATACACCAGGAACATATCCTTAGTTCTTCCCAGATACTTAAGGATAGTCTTAACAACAATCCAATTCTATTCTCTTGGATATTCTTGATATCTTCCTACCATGATCAGTGCATAGGCAACATCAAAACTGGTATATAACATGGAATAAATGATGGATCCTATATCCAAAGTGTATGAGATCTTACTCATTCTAGCTTTCTCCTGTTGTGTATGAGGACACATTTTCATAGAAATATGTAGGCCAAGTGACACTGGAACCAATCCCTTATTGGATTGTTCCATACTAAATATCTTTAGTATCTGGTAATTGTATGTACCTTGAAATAGTCCAAGAAGCCTTTTGGATCTATCACGAATGATCTTGATCCCTAGAATGTAGGTTGCTTCACCCAAGTCCTTCATGGAGAAACACTTGTTCAACCAGTCCTTAACTGACTATAAGAATAGTACATAGTTTCCAATAAGCATTATGTCGTCAACATATACTACTAGGATAATGAACACATTCCCATTAAAATGCTTATAAACACATGGATCACATTCGTTCTTAATGAAACCAAATTCTTTTATGGCTTCATCAAATCTAATTTTCCATGACATGGATGCTTTATTTAATCTATAAATGTATTTTTGTAACTTGAAAACCCATTTGGATTCACCTGGTGTCACAAACCCTTCTGGTTGTGTCATATAGACATCTTTTCGAAGGTTCCCATTAAAGAATGTTGTTTTGACATCTATTTTCCAAATCTTGTAGTCATGGTAAGCTGCTATAGAAAATATGATTATTATGGATTTAAACATGAAAAATGGAGAGGAGGTTTTATCATAGTCAATTCCTTGATGTTGTCTGAATCCTTTGGCCATTGGACTTGCTTTATAAGTTCTAACTTGACCTTCCATGTCCAGTTTTCTCTTGAATACCCATTTTCATCCAACATGATTTACATCAACTAGCTTATCTACTAGAACACAGACACGGTTCTGATACATGGAATCCATCTCAGAATTCATAGCTTCTATCCATCTTGCAGCTTCTGAGATTTCTACAGCTTCCTTGTATGAGAGAGGTTCATCATTGTCTAACAATAATGATTCACCATCCTCAGTGACTAGGAAACCAAATCTCTCTGGTTACCTTACCTCTATTGAGCTCCAATGCCGTACTTGTGTTTCAAGAACCTCTTCCTTGGGGACCTGTGGAACTTATTCCTATATGAACTCTTGTGTATATTGAGCATTAACTTCATTGAAGTCAATCTTTCTCCCACTATCCTTTTTGAGTATGTGATCCCTCTCAAGAAAGACGGATTGTCTGGCGACAATCACTTTCTTATCTAAAGGGTAATATAGGAAACATCCTTTTGTTTCCTTGGGATATCCTATAAAGATACACTTTGTGCCCTGGGGTGCTAGTTTTTTTCCTGATAAGGACTTAAAAAATGTCTCACATCCCAATACACGTGTGTGCAAAAAAAAAATGGGTTTCTTTCCATTCCATAACTCGGAGGGAATTCCATTTTCCTCCTTAGTTGGTACTCAGTTTAATGTGTATGCTAAAGTTTGTAATGCATATCCCCAAAAGGATAATGGAAGATCTTCATAACTCATCATCAACCTCACCATTTCTAACAAGGTGTGGTTCCTCCTTTCACTAACACCATTACACTATGGTGTATAAGGAGGAGTGAGATGAGATAGATTCACAGACTACCGTAGAAGATTGATGAACTCTTGGTTCATATATTCTCCACCTCGATCTGGTCGAATCTTATTTATCTTCTTACCAAGATGATTCTCTACTTCATTCTTGAATTCCTTAAATTTCTATAAGGATTCTAACTTATACCTCATTAAGTAGATATATCCATATCTACTAAAATCATCAATAAAAGTAATGAAGTAAGAATATACACCTCTAGCTTCTACTAGGAATGTTCCACACACATCTGTGTGCACTAATCCTAGAAGTTATGTGGCCCTTTCACCCTATCCACTGAAAGGCGACTTTGTCATTTTACCTTGTAAACAAGCGTGACATCTATCAAGTGGTTTTAGATCAGTAGAGTCTAAATAGACATCTTGGTAGAGCTTTTTCAAGTGCTTCTCATTTACATGACCGAGATGGTGATGCCACAACTGGGTGTTGTATGAGTCATGTGAGTTTGTTTCATTATCGATTTCAATACTTGGTTTTCATAATTTAATACATAAAAAACATTATTTAAATGCACCATACTATAACATACATTGTTCAAATAAAAGAAGAAACCCTTATTTCCAAACTTGAAAATAAATCCATCCATATCCAAACATGATATAGAAATTATGTTTTTGGTAACACTAGGCACATAATTACAATTATGTAAAACCAAAATCATCCCAGTTGGAAATGAGAGGTGGTAATCGCCAATGGATAATGTAGCCAACCTCGCACCATTGGTAGCTCAAAGATCCACCTCTCCTTTGGAAATCTTTTTAAATTTACTTGGTTTATACATTTAAATATAGATGTGAGCCCCACAAGCTATATCTAATACCCAATGTTTAGAAATGGAAAGAATACACTCGATAACGAACACACATTTAACGTCCTCACGATTTTGGGTGTAGTTCATCTTTAAGTGCCCTTGATTTTCACATGAAAAACATACCACCTCCCATTCCTTACCCTACCTCTGGATCTTCCCCTTTTCCTTTTCCTTCCTTTTATTATTCACCATAAGGAATATGGGTTTGTCACGCCCCATGTTCTTATCTACCTGGAGAATTAAGGCCAGAAGTTCTGATAGAATCTTCTCATTGTTTCTCATGTTATAGTTGACAATAAAGCTAGAGAAGGTCTTGAAAAGTGATGAAAGGATGAGATATGTATGCAACTCATTCGGGAACATAATTCCTAAGTTTTATAGGAATTCAATATAGCCAATAAGCTTGACTACATAAGGCCCAGCTGGTGAAAACTCTCTAATCGTAGTTATAAAAAGTGTTGGAGATCTAATATCTCTCCTGTCTCTCCTTCTCTTGGTAGAGATCCTTAAGGTGAGACATCATTCTCTACGCATCCATGTTTTCATGTTGCTTCAAGAGATCATTAGACATGGACTATAGCATGAAACATTGGACATATGTGGAATCATCCATATGTTTCATATAGAAAGATAGTTCCTCATCACTGGACTCTTTCCTAGGCACAACTAGAATAGGCTTTTACAGCATATACAATTTCCTCTCGTGTTGAAGGAAGACGCGTAAACACCTCTGCCACTCTTGGAAATTCGTGCCGGTGAGAAGGTTTTTCTTCTCAATTATGGTTCACAATGATATGTTTTAAGTTATTTTCTTTTCGTTTCTACAAATTAATATGAGAAAAGGTTTATTACTTTATTATGATAAAACTGAGACAAATAAATAAATTAATACATATTTATCTCCCATTATTTTATCAAAATCCAATAGCCCTCACCATTGACTTCAGAATATTTTGTTGCCTGAATATTCTAGTAAAAAGGATCCATATGTACCTTCGCATTACCCCAAATAGGGTTGGTCAAGCAACTAGAAGGGTTTTAGGTAGGCATTCTAAATGACAACTGTATTAACTCAAAGATCCTTGATCTGCTGAGTGGACTCCCCAATCCTGAAATCCTTTTATTTTAGATTTCCTCAACCTTTGCCTCTTGGACACACTAAGTCCGACTGTGGCAGTCTAAACCTGATGTGAACCAAGTCAAGTCAACCCAAAACCTTGAATTAGAATTCCCCGATAATTTAAATCACCCCAACTAGGGTTGATCAAACACTTTGAACTATGGTTCGATTCTAACCATGATTATGGAATGATATACCGACTTAATATTTATTTGAGGGATTTTATCCTTATACGTAAATTTCCATTTTATTATCTTTGATTACATGTTTTCTAATATTAAGTGGGATATACTGATGTGATTAACCATGTAAAAGATAATATTTTATGCATAAGCCGGTCTTATTTTAGTTCCATCTTGAATGCTTGTTTAATTCATTAATCGTGTGATTGTCACAACACACCCACAATAAATAAACCATGTAACTGACAGAAATAAAATAAATGGTATAATCTTTAGCTTGTTTTATTGGTTAGTTTATCTAGTGATTTATAAACTAACCCAATACCTAGAGGAGAAACACCTTGAACCTTTTGGTTTTGTGTTTACAACTTTCCACCAATCCACCTTTGTATCTCCTTGGATTGGTTTCACCTTGGCTCTTAACTTGAGTCACATTCACTAGATTTGGAGCTCCATCCATTACATATGCTTTTATCGCACATGCAGGTGAGGGGTAAAATAGGGTTTTACATAAAAGAAACCTTGGGCATGCATACCCTACATAATAATGAGGAGAAGGCTCGCAAGACAACAAATTTAATTTAAATAAATAAATTAAACGAAACCATTCACATACAAAGGTCTTGGTCTAGATCATGATCTTCCATGCATGCAATGATATTTACACATAAATAAAACTATCATTCAATTCTTTAATCATTCTTGTTTAAGATAAATCATGCTCTAATCAATTAAGTATCTTTAATTAATCAATACTTTTATCTTAAACCCTTTTTTCGGAATTTCCTTGAGATTCTCATCCATCATAATTTTAAATAAATAAATTCATTTAAAATTATCTTTGTATGTAACTTTTACCTTAGAGGAAATGTGGTGAATTCTCGTTCATAACTACCCAATGAGTAGAAATGAACATTACATAGATGTTAAATTAAACATAGATATATAAAACACATATCACGAGTTGTGTCTCAACTTTACGCCTACATTATGGTACACGTCTCAAGGGTTTATATAATATAATAAAAAAATTTAATAAATATGCGTAATTTGGATGAGTACACGACATGTAGTTCCAAATACATGGCTTGTACTTTTGTTCATCGTCCATCTTAAGTACAAGCTTGGGGACATGGCATGTAAATGTACTTCGGAATTATTCGGAGTACATAGCATGTTCTATGGGACACATGCCATGTAGTATCCGCGTTGCACGGTTTCCAGTCGGGTGAGATGTGTAAGGGGTACACAGTCCAACCCTAACCTAAAGCGACTACACGCCATGTTCAATGATCCACACAGCGTGTAGTCTAGAAACCATGTGTCACATGTTCCTAGTCGACACACGATGTCATTTAAGACTTATAAATACTCCAACACATGACCTGATTTGGCGGACTAGTCTGATGCATTGAATATTGACTACACGATGTGTACTACCGAATACACACCGTATATTCTGGTGTTGTGTGGACAGGAACGTTTGGTACCTCCAGTTGAGATTCTTTATTTTATTTTAATCAAAATTAAAAAAAAATTGTTTCTGTAAGGTGAACGAGAACCGAGGGTGGAGGAACAAATCTCAAGATTTAGATTTAAAGAATGATTAAAATGAATTGAAAAAATAAATTATTAAATGAATAACTCACCAATGAAAAAATAAATAATTATAATCAACGATATGATCGCTCTGATACCACTTGTAGGTTTCGGGTGGAGCAGAAGCGTGTTGGTGGGTGTACCCAACTTTAATTTTAGTGTTAACAATGATCAATCCGCGATATGTCACAATAATAAAATTCCAGATCTTCAGAATAGAACGAAGAACAAAAAAGAAAGAGGGGATTCCTAGAACCATAGATAGGATCATCATATGTTGGTTATAATTAATTTAATTAATTGACAAGAATTACCTTGATGGAGTTATTTCTTTGTTGATGTTTCTGGTCATGATCTAATGTGATCCATCGTTGCATCATAGAATCCAAGTGTAGGATTCCTCTAGCGGTGATCCACACGTGCTCTACATATATCTGGACATCGCCAAAGGGATCTATATGTGCTATTGTATAAGATCCTTCACTTGCGATGTCTGCCTTCAATCACATTGATTCGGTGGAGGAGGATCTATCTCTCGTAGCTTGAGAGCATTATTGGAAGAAACCAATTCTCTATTGGATTGAGATCTTTCTCTAAATCCGTTGTGCACAACTACAAAAATGGATAGGCTAATGAGAATTATATAATTGGGATTTTAATTACATAGAATAATAAAATGAATTAATTACCTGAAATCATTTATTCATTTCATTTAATTCTTAATAATACCCCATGTCTAATAATAATAGTTGACTATTATTATAATTTGACATGCACCCAGTGAATTACACCTAATATTATTTAATTAAATAAATAATATTATTTCTCATAAATTACTAGAAGAAAATACATGGTGTGTTTATTTAATATACATGACGTGTAATTTTATTTTTCCATTTTTCTTTATTTCCTTCACCACATTTATTAGACCTTGAATAATGGATATTTATTTCTCAAATAAATATCACTGCATTACTCGCTAATAAATATATTTTTTCGCCCACAATATATTCTCTCGAATAACTAGTGTCAAAATAAATGTGATCAGACATACTTGAATAATTATTAAACCATAATTGGGAATAATATTTATTAAACTTGTTAAATTAATATTTAACTAAGATACTTGGACACACTTAGTGTGTGACCCTCTAGGCCTCTTTCTTAGTGGCATTAGGAAGAGCCTGCCTAAATCCCAAGGTTAGCATCTAGCAACACGCCAAGGAACCCATACAGAAATAAGTTAACACTGCAATGACGCGTCACCTACTACGAACGCTTACCGTGTAATATAATCCCTTTGTATCGATATCTCAAATCAAGCGGGTTTCATGGTAGTTCCATCAACCCATGTGCTCGATTATTCTTTCTTTGAATTTCTGGAATTGAACTTGTCCATTCCTCACCATGGCCATGGATTTGTTTAGGATATATCAATTCCATCAAAGGTCCTAAGATATCTACTTCTATTATGGAACATAAGTGACAAATCATTTCTTGCATTATCTATTAATGCAGTATTACTTGTGATTTACCCAACATATCCTACCTATCTATGAATAGTGTGTCACCATAGTTTTCATCAATACATCTAAGTGCACGAGTTTTAATACCCATTAATAATAATCTTAAAGTCTAAGGATCAATACACACATCCACAGATAGGAACATACAATGACACTATGAAATGTGGATTTCCTACTGGCGGGTCGCATTCTCATATTATCCTCCTGGATATTAACAAGGGTGCACACCATGAGAAGGTTCCTTACAGTTTTATGAGTCTTCACCCCTAATGACCTGTATTATTTGTGTCCCTCAAATATCATCATCTGACGATAGAACATATATTCAAGAACAGTGTTGTGGAACTTTCTGGTTCTCATCATAGTAGGGATCCGCTATAACCCTTTAATGAAATAACTATATTTAGGAAATTATCACATGAATTGTCATGAAGAATAATAATCAAGATGTGATAAGGTATTTTTTTAATGAGATATACTTCTAAGGGAATCTTCCACCATGTTTTCCTTCCATGAAGTAAATATTATCTCAAAGTCATAGTAATGTAGGAAATCAAACAAACACCTCTCTGTTAGGTTAATATCCCTATGAGTGAATATGTAACTAAGATTCTGGTGGTATGAGTAAATAAGAATATACTCACCCAAGAGATAGTGCTTCCATATCTTCACGGAAGATACTACTGCTACCGACACTAGGTCAGGAGTCATGAAGTTCTCCTTCTGGGGTCCCAACTTCCTTAACCCATAAACAATCACTTCATACCTCTACATCAACATGAAACCTAGACCAACTATAAATTCCTCACAAAATAATATGTAATCCATACCCTCCTTCAGTATCCTAGGCATTGGAGCACTTGTAAACATCAACCTAAGATCCTTTAAATCCCTTAGTACTTTTTTGTCCTTGAAAACAAATACCCAATCTAAGTTAGTGTATTCAAATAAATAAAACACTGGATAATTCTTTGATGAACCTCTTGTACTACCCTCTAAGATTGAGGAAACTCCTCACCTCTAATAATATATTAGGTGGATCCCAAGAAATCACTACATACAATTTTTCTAGATCCATTTCTATAACATGATCAGATATAACATGCCCAAGAAAGTGAACCTCAAAGATCTAGAACTAACTATTTGAAAGATTATTGTATAGATGGTTCTCCTAAATGAAGTCGGAACCATCCTACAATGCTTTGTTTCCTCCTTAGAAAAAACATAAATGAGAATGTCGGTAATTAATAAAACCATGAATTGATCCATGAAAGGTAGTAAGATTCAATTCATAACCACCATTAATATCAAAGGAAAATTGATCAAAAAAAAGGAATCATCAGGAACACATAATGTATATAGAAACATCAAAATTATATATATGGGATATCCTCTCATTGAACTCTAAACTAGTGGTAGTTGGACCTGAGATTGATTTTTTAGAACCAATTCACACCTTTCAACTAGTAGGAGAGTTCATCAATCCTTGACTATGGGTTTTTATTCTTTATTGTCACCTGGTTTAGGTGATGATAATTGATAGAGAAAATATTTTCAATTAAATTTTCATTGAATTTAATTTTTTAAAACCCACAAAATTGTTACTCTAAGATGAATTTCTTCATTTTTATGAGATTGGTGTTATTTTGAGATGAACAGTAAAAATGGGCCATTTCGGATTTTTAACTATTTTAAATATTTTTTATAGTTTAGTAATAAAATATTATACACTAATCAAAATTGAAAAATTATTTTTTTCCATATTCTACACATCAAGGGATTCATTTCATCTCTTTGGACTAAAAGCTGAATCGACCATATGGAAGCTCCAAAGAAGCTCACAAGTTGGCTCAATAAAACTGTTTGCATTTCTTTCTAGATATGGTGTGGGGTCCATAACTCATTCATGGTGGGCCCAATTGTTGTGAAATTAGGTGGGGGACGAGAAAGGAGTTTTGGAGCATCTTTAATGAAGGAAAGGCTGCATTAAGTTTCCATTTAATGGGTCATTAAATCAACCTAATATGGAGGTTTGCGATTTGGACAGTCTGACTGGATAGAATAAATGTTCAGAGTAAAACGGACATAACTCTCGAAATACATGTCCAAATCCGGTGATATTTTTAAGGGACATGACCAAGATAATTATGAACAACATTCAAGAAGAGTGAAACGCGTGAAGATATCATTTAATGGGGATAAAATGCGTCAAAATACGGGGGACAAATTCTGGATATAAAAGGAGGAGAGGTCCTCCCTCTCAAAGCATCTCTCATTCCATCCCATTCCTTCTGGGACACCAAGGAGAAAAAAAATTCGGCATTATCTTTTATTTCTTTTCTTTTTAATAGTTTGGTAATTCCTTATTCTTCTCCATTCATCTCGATTACCCTTGCCATAGCGGGGTAAACATTTTGAGTGATTGGGGAAGGGTTGGTTTTCTACATTGTAATGCCTGAGTTCTTTGACGTAATTGAATGAAATTTATTTCCTATTCAAAGTTGTTTTCAATTTCTTATAGTGGATTTTATTATCAAGTGTAATCTTTATTGAATATTAATTCCGTTATTGATTTTTTCCTTGGTAAAATAATCATAATCTCCCTCCACTAATTTTTGGTTTATATACAATGGAATAGACCAGAGATTAGTAGTCAAGTACTCGACGATCATCAGTACATGTAAAAGGTGTAGTGAATGTTCTTGATTGTTTGGGATAAACAAAATCCGATCGGGTATTGCCTATTTCAATTAAGGATATTCAATACAACTATTTTACACATGGAAGGAGAGTTGACCAAAGCGAGATCTTGGTAAGGTTTTCTCTCACCATAATAATTTCACCAAGTGAGAGGAAACGATTATGGAAACTCACTTTAATCAACAAATAATAATAGGATTGAATTAAATTGAACAAGTATAGAATTACAATTAGGAAACCGATTCTGACATAATCACCCTTTTTAATATCCTAGTTTTTCATTAATTTGAATTTCAAATTTCATTTAAAAAACACAACATTTTTACCCTGGTTTTAAAGTGACAAACTGATTTTGTGTGCACTCCTCTTCAGGAGACTTCCTAGGTTTAATCACTGGACTACACTTAAGAAATTTAAAAATTGTTTTGTCACGCCCTACGACAGGCGTGCATCAAAACTTGGCACCGTATCCGGGGAGGTAGTGCCAAAATCAAATTGTAAATATTTGACCTTTTTAAAATTAAAAAACAAACAAAAAAACAAACAAACTTTTTCCATGTTGTTTTCAAATGATTATTTATTTAATTCATGGAACACATACGAACAAGTGCAAGAACAAGTTTCTAACACACCATGGTTATAAAATCCCACCTTTTTATCACATAAACTTTCATTACATTTTACAAAACCTAGGATCTTTAAGGTTTAGTGTCTTGGAAACCAGGAACTTTAAACGTGAAAACATAAAAAATTCTTCTAAAACACTTGAAAGGCTTCTCCTAATGTTCATCCTAGGTTCAATACTGCATCACATAACCTGGGTACATACATCAAAAGAAAGGGTGAGCAAAAGGCCCAGTAAGGGAAACAGGAGAAACATTTTACATGTGAACTTGAGATACTTCAATAAGTTCATGAAAAGAACATTAAGGCATGAGAAAGAAATCATGAGGAATATCATAATAAAAATAACATTTTTCATAACTTGAAGATGTGGCTACAAAATTTAATATTGACAATCATTTCGTTTCACCAAGGTCCATCCCCAAGGATTCATTAAAAATTACCAAGGTTATTCACCAAGGTATCAGTCTAAAAAGTAATCTCTAGAGATTAAGTCTTTACCCAATGCATTGAAGCGCTATCTGGGCGCACCCTTGACATGTATTTATTATCATGTGAGCCACACATATCATCATCAATAATTTCATAAAAAACTCATATAGCATAAAATAAATGGGTTTCATTTCATAATCATAACGTTTTAAAAACTTCTTTAAAGACATGATCTTTATGTCACTTTAAACCCACGGAAAGGGAAAGCGGGTTTCACATATGTAAATCCCAGAATTTAAAATAGAACATTTTGATATATATGTGAATACCCCTATAGAAATAAGAGCTTTGAGTATTAACTTAATAATATAAAATATGTTTAGAAAAAAGAGAGAGACATTTTGAGACGAAAATTCTGCAGCATAACGGCTATGTTACAAGGTTTTTAAAAAACATTGAAAAGAGAGGGGACATGGGTCAAACATTCATAAATGACCCATAAAAAAGTAGAGGGACAGAATATAAGGGATTTAAGAACATGGTAATGAAATTTGAAAATATACCATATGAAATGAAGAACATGAAAGGAAGACAAAAATAAGATTTCTCTTATGAAAATTTGGCAGCCTAACAGCATTACAGAAAATTCAACCAAAAATGAATTAATGAGATCAAATGGGGTCTCTCATCATATGAACATAAAAGATAAATATCATATATATAGAGATCATACCACAAGATAATAAAAAGGAACTTTCAAGACATGACATGGAATTAGAACTTTGAAAAAGGAGAAAGGTGCAAGGACCACTTAAAAATTCAGCAGCCTAACGACGCCACTTAAACTTCAAAATACTGAATTGAAGAGATCAAATGGGGTGTCTCATCATATGTTCATAAAAGATCAGTATGATAGATATAGATATCATACCCCAACATAACAAAAAGGAACTTGAAAGAATTGACATGAAAGTAGAACTTCAAAACGAGAAGGGTGAAGAACCACTTAAAAATTCGGCAGCCTAACAGCGCCACTTAAAACATCAAAATACTGAATTGAAGAGATCAAATGGGGTCTCTCATCATATGGTCATAAAAGATAAGTATGATAGATATAGAGATCATACCACAAAATAAAAAAAAGGAACTTGAAAGAATTGACATGAAAGTAGAACTTCAAAACGATTAGGGTGAAGAACCACTTAAAAATTCGGCAGCCTAACGGCGCCACTTAAAACTTCAAAATACTGAATTGAAGAGATCAAATGGGGTCTCTCATCATATGATCATAAAATATCAGTATGATAAATTTAGAGATAATACCCCAACATAATAAAAAGGAACTTGAAATACTTTACATGAAAATAGATCTTGAAAAATGAGAAGGGAGAAAGAATCCGTTACAAAAAATTTCGGCAGCCTAACGGCGCCACTTAAAACTTCATAAAACGAAATAATGAGAGTAAGAGGGGATCTCTCATTATGTGAACATGAAAAGGGAAGTAAGAGGAGTATAAAATAACACCCTTTAACATAAGAACATGGATCATAAAAGAAATTGCATAAAAGAGATTTCTTGAAAAGAAAGAGAGATCGGATCCCTTACCATAAAACGTAACTCTTAAAACTCAATGGTTGGGACCTTGAGGGCTTGGGGGAACCTTGGGAGGACTCCTTGGGAGGTAATGAGACCAGAACTTCGTTGGGGGAGAGTGGGGAGTCTAATGGATGAGAGGATGGCTTGGTATTTATAGGGAAAGTGAGGGGACAATGCATTAATGGTCAAGGGACACCTCATTAGTGGTTTTGAAAAAACCATGGGTTTGCCCATGGTATTTGCCCATGGTATTGGCCACATGGGACACCTCATACCTTATCTTACTATTCATAAGTCGACCATATTTATTACATACTTAATACATCATTTAATGATGTCATTAAACACTCGTAACTTAAAAATTGTATTTTTACTATTCATCGAAAATTCAACTTTCTCAGAATAATCCCAAAATTTCACCTTAACCAAATATCAATGCTCTGATTTCAAAAATGAACTCCATTTTATAAAAATATTTTTCTAAATATTTTTAATTTATTTTTTAAAATAAATACACTATTCACCGAAAATTCATTTTTTCAGAAAAAACCCCAAAAATTACCATAACATAAAATCAGTGCTCTGAGTTCAAAAATGAAATCCATTTTATAAAAATAATTTTTTAAAATTTTTTTAATTTAATTTTTAATTAAAAAACACTATTCACTCGAAAAAACTAATACTTGAATAATAATTTATGAAACCGTTATTTAACCATTTTATTGAATCACATTACTTAATCAAGGTGCCTAGATTATATTAATAATTTCTTTAAATGAGATTACTAATCCATTTGGACACATTACTAATCCTAATCATAAAATCACTATTCATAATTTACTATTCATCAAAAATCATGTTAATCTTATTAGACTCTAAATTTTGTACTGAACATATTTGTAGAAGACCATTTTTTGAAAATCATTACACATTTTTAATTATTTAAGGTTTACATAAATATTTTTAAAATATTCATTTTCTAAAATTCATCAAAAATATGCAAACTATATTTATCCGGTCATTTAAAAATTCATAAACTTCATCATAAAAATAAATCCCAATTTTTATTTTAAACAAAGGATTACACAAGGCAGTTATGGTCTCCTTACATAGCCCCTTATCACACCAGCATAGGACCTAAGTGTAAGGTGTGCTAAGGTGAGAGAATCTGAGGGAGGCTCAACTAACATCGCACGAGTAGTAATTTCTATCAGTTTGAACTTCTCGCAAAGGCGATTCTGTTCTAGCTTCACACGATGAAGTTCGTCTTGGGTTTGGTCCAGAGCAAAGCCCATTGGTGCTACCTCCTTCCCAAGTTCTGTTAGATGGGCTTCGATCGGTCCAAGACTACTGGGTGAGGCCATCAAATCATCTTTCTATAATAATTAACCAAGATTACTTGTATTTAGAGACAATAATCAAAATGTTTAGTTTCCAGCGGTCATATTGACCAATGGTCATATAACCGTCTAAACCCAACGGTCTCATTTTAATTACAATCATGTTATCAAATGAAATTTTTTTGTTGAGTATAAAAATAAAATAAAATAACACATAAAATTAGGAACAAGATTTATTCAGAATTTCGGGTCGTTACATTCTTCCCCCCTTAAGAAATTGCGTCCTCGCAATTTTTAAAATTGGGTTTTGAAATTTCATTGAATGTCCCACATCGGAAAATGAGTCAGTAAAATTATTACTTTAAAAGAAAGAAAGGGAAGTACAAAGGTCACCCGAGTTAACCCACACTAGGATTCCATGTAGGAAAACATGGACATGGAAGAAAAACAAAGGGTCAAGTTCTGGGGAAGAGTGATAGAGAACATGATTAGGAGAAAGTTAACCATAAGAAAATCCCAAACTTATGATGTGTGTAAACGGTCTTTGATTACCTAGTAGGAAACGTAAACCAACAACGTTTTTGTTTTACGTTATTTTTCATAATTTTGAGGAATTTATTTATAACATAAAACAAAAACATAAGAAAATATACTTATCTTCATGTAGAGTTTCATCCTTTAATAAGTTTCTACCCAAAACTAATCTTTTCTCCAAACTATGAGCATTCAAAACTACTTGGTCTCATCAAAACACAAGAATCATCTTCTAGAGAATCACATAATCCACAAAAGATTAACTATCTATTTATTCTATCTTTAAACATTATCTGAAAGGTTAAGGTAAAACAACTCTTAAAAAAGAAAGAATCCCATAGGAATGGAAACTACTTTTAAATCTTCAAAGTTCCATGGTACTACCCATAGTTCATCATTGACCATTCCATAAATAACGGTCATTAAGATTCCTCAAAATAAACCAAACTAATATTGAAACCCAAATATAAGCAGGATTTGATAACATAGTCTTCCAAAATAAACTTCATTGTTTATATCCAAACAACATCAACCACTCCTAACATCTTATAACAAAAGTAGCTAACCTAAACATATTTTACCCAAGATAGGTTAATCATTTCCATAAGTAACCTAAATTACTATAAGTCCACCTTAAATTCATCGATTCTTCAAAATATAAGTCAACCTTACTCCTCAATGAAAATACCGTAGTAATCTATTTACCTCGATCATATAGGGTCCCCAAAATAGTGAACGTCTTCCAAAATAATAATCATATTTTAATCCCCTAATCATCCCTGTCATATTAATATGACAATCGTCGCATTTCTTATCACATTGGTTGTTGGGACATGTTTTTCCATTTCCCGCCATTAACTAAGAAAAGAAACTTTAATTGGGGGCTTAAATACTTATCCAATAATCATGAAAAGGAACCGAAATCATATAAGGATAACTTGTAGAAGAAAAGTATACCCTAACTTGTGATCCCCTAGGTTCCCATCTAGGTTATCCATGATCATATATTCTTATGTGAATCTTTATTTTATTTTATCTTTGTTCCTTTAAAAATGGTTCATACTAAGCTTATGAATTTACCAAAGAATATCCCCCAGGAGAGTCATAACCAAGAGTGCAGCAAGGACCATTGTCATGTACTAGTTCCCGTTCGATTCTAGATCAAAGCGGTGTTTTCGGGTTTTACCCCTATGTACATCTGTGCCAGAGCCACCTCTACCTGCTCGTATCCAGATAGGGATGTATTTGCTTGGCAACCCCTTACTCAATACTCACCAAAATACTAGGAAGATTTCCTATATTTTAACTTTTCTATAAGCTTCTTCCTAAAGTTTTCATATCCTAATTTCCACAAATAACTAAACCATCCTTTTATACCAACTATAACATCCCACCTTTTTATCACATTAACATTCATTACATTTTACAAAACCTAGGATCTTTAAGGTTTAGTGTCTTGGAAACCAGGAACTTTAAACGTGAAAACATAAAAAATTCTTCTAAAACACTTGAAAGGCTTCTCCTCATGTTCATCCTAGGTTCAATACTGCATCACATAACCTGGGTACATACATCAAAATAAAGGGTGAGCAAAAGGCCCAGTAAGGGAAACAAGAGAAACATTTTACATGTAAACTTGAGATACTTCAATAAGGTCATGAAAAGAACATTAAGGCATGAGAAAGAAATCATGAGGCATATCATAATAAAAATAACATCTTTAATAACTTGAAGATGTGGCTACGACATTTAATATTGACAATCATTTCATTTCACCAAGGTCCATCCCCAAGGTGTCATTAAAAATTACCAAGGATATTCACCAAGGTATCAGTCTAAAAAGTCATCTCTAGAGATTAAGTCTTTACCCAGTGCATTGGAGCGCTATCTGGGCGCACCCTTGACATGTCTTTATTATCATGTGATCCACACATATCATCATCAATCATTTCATAAAAAAACCATATAGCATAAAATAAATGGGTTTCATTTCATAATCATAACGTTTTAAAAACTGCTTTAAAGACATGATCTTTATGTCACTTTAAACCCACGGAAAGGGAAAGCGGGTTTCACATATGTAAATCCCAGAATTTAAAATAGAACATTTTGATATATATGTGAATACCCCTATAGAAATAAGATATTTGAGTATTAACTTAATAAAATAAAATATCTTTAGAAAAAAGAGAGAGACATTTTGAGACGAAAATTCTGCAGCATAACGGCTATGTTACAAGGTTTTTAAAAAACATTGAAAAGAGAGGGGACATGGGTCAAACATTCATAAATGACCCATAAAAAAGTAGAGGGACAGAATATAAGGGATTTCAGAACATGGTAATGAAATTTGAAAATATACCATATGAAATGAAGAACATGAAAGGAAGACAAAAATAAGATTTCTCTTATGAAAATTTGGCAGCCTAACAGCGTTACATAAAGTTCAACCAAAAATGAATTGATGAGATCAAATAGGGTCTCTCAACATATGAAAATAAAAGATCATTATCATAGATATAGAGATCATACCCCAACATAATAAAAAGGAACTTTCAAGGAATGACATGGAATTAGAACTTTGAAAAGGGAGAAAGGTGCAAGGACCACTTAAAAATTCAGCAGCCTAACGACGCCACTTAAACTTCAAAATACTAAATTGAAGAGATAAAATGGGGTCTCTCATCATATGGTCATAAAAGATCAGTATGATAGATATAGAGATCATACCCCAAAATAACAAAAACGAACTTGAAAGAATTGACATGAAAGTAGAACTTCAAAACGAGAAGGGTGAAAAACCACTTAAAAATTCGGCAGCCTAACGACGCCACTTAAACTTCAAAATACTGAATTGAAGAGATCAAATGGGGTATCTCATCATATGGTCATAAAAGATAAGTATGATAGATATAGAGATCATACCCCAACATAACAAAAAGGAACTTGAAAGAATTGACATGAAAGTAGAACTTCAAAACGAGAAGGGTGAAGAACCACTTAAAAATTCGGCAGCCTAACGGCGCCACTTAAAACTTCAAAATACTGAATTGAAGAGATCAAATGGGGTCTCTCATCATATGATCATAAAATATCAGTATGATAAATTTATAAATCATACCCCAACATAATAAAAAGGAACTTGAAATACTTTACATGAAAATAGATCTTGAAAAATGAGAAGGGAGAAAGAATCCGCTACAAAAATTTCGGCATCCTAACGGCGCCACTTAAAACTTCATAAAACGAAATAATGAGAGTAAGAGGGGTTCTATCATTATGTGAACATGAAAAGGGAAGTAAGAGGAGTATAAAAGAACACCCTTTAACATAAGAACATGGAGCATAAAAGAAATTACATAAAAGATATTTCTTGAAAAGAAAGAGAGAGATCAGATCTCTTACCTTAAAACGTAACTCTTAAAACTCAAAGGTTGGGACCTTGAGGGCTTGGGGGGACCTTGGGAGGACTCCTTGGGAGGTAATGTGACCAGAACTTCATTGGGGGAGAGTGGGGAGTCGAATGGATGAGAGGATGGCTTGATATTTATAGGGAAAGTGAGGGGACAAGGCATTAATGGCCAAGGGACACCTCATTAGTGGTTTTGGCAAAACCATGGGCTTGCCCATGGTATTTGCCCATCGTATTGGCCACTTGGGACACCTCATACCTTATCTTACTATTAATAAGTCGACAATATTGATTACATACTTAATACATCATTTAATGATGTCATTAAACACCCGTAACTTAAAAATTGTATTTTCACTATTCATCGAAAATTCAACTTTCTCAGAATAATCCCAAAATTTCACCTTAACCAAATATCAATGCTCTGATTTCAAAAATGAACTCCATTTTATAAAAATATTTTTCTAAATATTTTTAATTTATTTTTTAAAATAAATACACTATTCACTGAAAATTCATTTTTTCAGAAAAAACCCCAAAAATTACCATAACATAAAATCGGTGCTCTGAGTTCAAAAATGAAATCCATTTTATAAAAATAATTTTTTTAAATTTTTTAAATTTAATTTTTAATTAAAAAACACTATTCACTCAGAAAAACTAATACTTGAATAATAATTTATGAAACTGTTATTTAACCATTTTATTGAATTAAATTACTTAATCAAGGTGCCTAGATTATATTAATACTTTCTTTAAGTGAGATTACTAATCCATTTGGACACATTACTAATCCTAATCATAAAATCACTATTCATAATTTACTATTCATCAAAAATTATGTTGATCTTATTAGACTCTAAATTTCGTACTGAACATATTTGTAGAAGACCATTTTTTGAAAATCATTACACATTTTTAATTATTTAAGGTTTACATAAACATTTTTAAAATATTCTTTTTCTAAAATTCATCAAAAATATGCATACTATATTTATCCGGTCATTTAAAAATTCATAAACTTCATCATAAGAAGAAATCCCAATTTTTATTTAAAACAAAGGATTATACAAGGTAGTTACGGTCTCCTTACATAGCCCCTTATCACACCAGCATAGGACCTAAGTGTAAGGTGTGCTAAGGTGAGAGAATCTGAGGGAGGCTCAACTAACATCGCACGAGTAGTAATTTCTATCAGTTTGAACTTCTCGCAAAGGCGATTCCGTTCTAACTTCACACGATGAAGTTCGGCTTGGGTTTGGTCCAGAGAAAAGCCCAGCGGTGCTACCTCCTTCCCAAGTTCTGTTAGATGGGCTTCGATCGGTCCAAGACTACTGGGTGAGGCCATCGAATCTTCTTTCTATAATAATTAACCAAGATTACTTGTATTTAGAGATAATAATCAAAACATTTAGTTTTCAGCGGTCATATTGACCAATGGTCATATAACCATATAAACCCAACGATCTCATTTTAATTATAATCATGTTATCAAATGAAACATTTTTGTTGAGAATAAAAATAAAATAAAATAACACATAAAATTTGGAACAAGATTTATTCAGAATTTCGGGTCGTTACAATGGTCTACCGAGTATAGTATTTCTTTCTGGGCTAAGCAAATTCGGGGAGCTCAAATCCAAATTATCAAAGAGGATGAATTCAAGGATATAATTCAAAAACTTAAAAGAAACCTTGAATACCCAGTGTTGGAGGGTTTGGCTAGAGAATTAATTGAACTCCAATAGTATTTTCAGGAATTTTATCAAGAAATAGTTTGGGTAAAAAATTATATTTCACAGGTGTATCATCAAGAAGAAAAATATGTTTTATAGTATAACAAATCTCAAGTGAAGGAACTCAAAGAGTCCATATAAGGACTAAATGGTCAAATAGAAAGGCTAACAGAATATGTCCATTTTAACCAAGAGAAATCAAAGCCTGAGCTACATGGTGGGGATCAACATGATTTGACTGAATTTTGGAACGAGTATGAAGAAAATCTTGACCTCCAAAAAGAAGAATATTTGGAACCATTTAAGGTAGAAACTACTAACATAGTGGAATTTGAAGAACAAATAGAGGATCCTGACTACATGCCTCTATATTCTACTAATCAACTCCAATAGGTGATTTTAAATGAAGAAGAAATTGAAGACGTACAAACTCATGGAGATAATCATTTCATTAACTCGTTATCTTTTGATCTTGTTAAAACTTAATTTTGTATTACCTACCCTTGTTTTAAATTTTCATATTTATTTTACACATCTATTGCCTTAGTGGTTGAGGAAGAAAAAGAAGATGCACATACTGGAGATCATCTAGAGCCCCCTGAGCTTGTTGAACACATATCAAAAGAAGTTCAAGAGGATACAAAAGTGACTTTTCCTAAGGGGAATGAGATTAATAATACTCAAAATAAAGGGGATGCATTTTATATTGATTCTTAATGCTTTAATTTTGTTCAAATAGATGTACAATCTGAAATTCCCTTTTGATTATTCCCTTGATGCAGCATATCTTGAGAAAGAACTGGTTAACGAAGAAGAAAGTATGCAAGTGGAAACTATGAAACTGGAGGACTCATTCATTGTTCAAACCCCACCATGAATTTTATATCTCACTACAATGGGGGTGGACATGGTATGATATATCCATGTAGTCTTCAACAAAAAGGAACAAGTACATGCTAGAAAGAAGAATTTTTGTTGCTTCATGAGCAAGAAACTCCACCCACCATCAGAATGGAGATAACTGATTAGAACTTCCCCTCTGGAGGCAGTCAAAACCCAGGGCCCACTTGGGGGATTAAACCAATATTTATCCTTATTTTATTATTCAAATTATATTTTCATTTCTTTTAATAAATTTCTTATGTTATGTTTTTACTTTTTTTAGGTTTTCAAAGAGAAACACTTAGGATCCAAACTCAACATTGCATTGCCAATAAGTCAGGTTGTACCTCTCCTTCACACTTTCTTGATTTTGTGATTCATTTTAAAATTGGCTTACATGTTAAATACACTTCAATGCATTGAGGAAACTACATCATTTTAGTGTAGGGGAGGTAACCTTTGTAGTTTAGTATTTTCATTTTGTGTTTGTTTTTCAAAAAAAATTAAAAATTAATTTTTTTTCATAATGTTTTTGTGTTTATTTCTTAATTTTTGGTGTGTTTTTTAAAATTTTGAGATGAAATTATCATCATTACCATTTTTAAAACCTATTTCAATGATTGAATCAATCTATTCCATGAATCTGAGGTTAAATGAATGCTGAAATGACTTTGTTTCAAGTTCACGTATTTTGGAAATTCATGAAAAGTACACTAATTTTCGAATTCCATGCCATATTTCACTATCTATATCTTTTAAATCACATTTCTGTGAGGCTTCTGAACCATTTTTTGTCATATTATTTTCATTAACCTCATTCCTTGAGAGAACCAGACCGCGCTTTCTTTAACCAGAATTTTATTTCTTCCTTTCCAAACTTGAGGGTTTGGGGTACATGTGTTTTAAATGAGTGAGTAATTTATTTGGTTTGAAGCCCCATTTTCAAAATAATAATTTTCATTATGGACTACCTTATATATTTATCATTTTAGCCCCTAGTATCCATGAATAGCCTGTTAGGTTAGCCACATTACAAGCCAGTTTTCCCTATCCAACCTGCTCTTGAAGTGAATTTGCATGATCTAGTTGAACTTAAGTGTGGGGGAAGCTATCTTGTGTTGTGCTACTTCATTTGGTGATACATTGGGAGGAAAATAAATTTTTGAAGAGATGTGTGCGATGCTGAAAAATTATTCTGTTGAAAGTTGTGCCTTTTCTGGATCTTTCACGATAAGAGAAGTTGTGTCTTTCTAGAGCTTACGATGTAAAAAGAACGTCGTTCATATCTGAAGCTTTCAAGAAAAATCATGTTTGAAAAGATTTAAATTTTTGCTACTGAAATATTGATTTTATTGAATGATTATGGGGCCTATTTTCTACAAAGGGGAAGAGAAGGAGACTATATTTTAGTGAAAATTAGAATCTTGCAATTTTGCATCATAAAGAGCCAAGCCCTCTTTTTTCGGCCTCAGAATTTTTAACATCTAAATCCTACCAACCGAAATCCACAGAACAACCATGAAAAGTACTCATGAGAAACACATGTTCTTGACTCACATCGGGTGGAGAAGTAGGAATTTATCAAGCCTATGGTGACTCTTGTGTGAGTTAGGATGAGAAAAGCCTTGTTGAGCATTTACATTTGTGAGATGAGAGAAAATTCATGCGAGGTAGGTGTTTTGTGTGCATGGGGTAATAAATGAAGTGGAAATATATTAAAATCTAAAATAGAGAACTTGAAATAATTTTTTTTGATGAGGCATGATATCTTTTTGTTTCTTAGTATGGATTTGGTAGATCTCATTGGTATGTGTTTTGGATTTGATTTGGTTAGATTTTTACTTGTCCAAGAGTCCAAGTGCTAAGTGTGGGGGAATTGATAGAGAACATATTTTCAATTAAATTTACATTGAATTTAATTTTTTTAAACCCAAAAAAGTGTTACTATAATATGAATTGCTTTATTTTTATCATATTGGTGTTATTTTGAGCTGAACAGTAAAAATGGGCCATTTTTTAAATTTTTAACTGTTTTAAATTATTTCTGTAGTTTGGCCATAACATATTCTAAACTAATCAAAATTGTAAAATTATTTATTTTCCAGATTCTACAAATCCAGGGATTCATTTCATCTCTTTGGACCAAAATTTGAATCGACCATACGAAAGCTCCAAAGAAGCTCACAAGTTGGCTCAAGAAAATTGTTTTCAGTTCTGCCTAGTTTTGGTGTGGGCTCCATAACTCATTAATGGTGGGCCCAATTATTGTGAAATTCGGTGGGGGGACGCGAAAGGAGTTTTGGAGAATCTTTAATGAAGGAAAGGCGGCGTTAATTGGCCGTTTAAGGGGTCATTAAATCACCCTAATCTGGAGGTTTGCGATTTGGAGAGTCTGACTGGACAGAATAAATTCTTAGAGTAAAACGACCATAAGTCTCGAAATACATGTCCAAATACTATGAGATTTTTAGGGGACACATCCACGCTAATTATGAAAAACATTTAAGAAGGTTGAAATGCGTGAAGATATCAATTAATTGGGATAAAATGTGTCAATATTTGGGGGACAAATTCTGGCTATAAAAGGAGGAGAGGTCATCCCTCTCAAAGCATCTCTCATTTGATCCCATTCCTTCTAGGACACTAAGGAGAAGAACTTTTCAGCATTATCTTTTATTTATTTTCTTTTTCATAGTTTATTAATGTCTTATTATTCCCTATTCATCTCGATTACCCTTACCATGGTGGGGTAAACATTTTGAGTCATTGGGGAAGGGTTGGTTTTCTACATTGTAATGCTTGAGTTCTTGGACGTAATTGAATGAAATTTCTTTCTTATTCAAAGTTTTTTTCAATTTCTTATAGCATATTTTATTATCAAGTGATATTGTTCTTGAATATTAATTCCTTTATTGATTTTTTCCTTGGTAAAATAATCATAATCTCCCTCCACTAATTTCTGGTTTATATACGATGGAATAGACCAGGGATTAGTGGTGAAGTACTCGATGATCGTCAGTACGTGTAAAAGGCGTAGTGAATGTTCTTGATTGTTTGGGATAAACAAAATCTGATCGGCTATTTCCCATTTCAATTAAGGATATTAAATACAATTATTTTACACATAGAAGAAGAGTTGACCAAAGCGAGATCTTGTTAAGGTTTTCTCTCACCATCATAATTTCACCAAGGAAGTGAGAGGAAATGATTGTGGAAACTAACTTTAATCAATGAAGAAGAAGAGTATTGAATTAAATTGAACAAGGATAAAATTAAAATTATGAAACCGACTCTGACCTAATAACCCCTTTTAATATCATAGTTTTTCAATTATTTGAATTTCAAATTTCATTTAAAAAACAAAAAATTTTTACCCTCTTTTAAAAGTGACAAACTAATTTTCTGTGCACTCCTCTCTAGGATACTTCCTAGGGTTAATCACTAGACTACACTTAGGAAATTTAAAAATTGTTTTTCCACGCCCTATGACAGGCGTGCATCAATAATCAACATAAATTTTCAAGATATCATCCACTTTTATCATGAATAGAACTGGAGCTTCCCAGAGGGACACACTAAGTCTAATATAACCATCCTCTCAAAGGTCATAAAACTTCACCTCCAGCTCCCAGAGTTTAGTAGGGTCAATTTGATATGTATTAGGAGATATATGTGTGGTCCCAAGGAGAAATTAAATGAAAACTTCCATATCCCTCTTTGGAGGTAGTCCCTAAACATCTGCATGGAAGATTTCCATATAATCCTCCAATACTATAGGAGGACAAAAATATGAATAGCATAGTACACCAAGGGACATACTCTCCAACTGATGGGTGGTGGGATGTTGCTTCCTACTTGTTGTCCCCACCCATTCTTCCATAAGGTCCCACTGACCCATGAATGTGAGCCTCCACCTATCAATGTGAAAACATCTAAATATACTATGGTAAAATTCGATATGATCACATTCAAGATATAATCTTTCCATGCCTAAGATTATTTCATAAGGTTTCATCATGATGATGAAGTTGTCCCACAAGAAACCCTCACCACTGAGTTCCAACTCGCACTGTTGGTAGATATGTGATATAGAAAAATCTCTACCTATAAGAATCTATATTCATTGGTGCCGAGGTAAGGAATCTATGGGAAATTCTAACTCTCACATGAGGGATACGTATATGAATGAATGGATCATACTTGTTATCAAAAGTACTAAAATTATGGTCAAGGAAACATAGATTGTACCTTGAATCATGTCATGAGATGGATGATCGTATCCCTCAATCTCTTGCAACTGCCAAGGTCTCGACCACTAGTTCCTTGAGACTATAGTGTCCCACCAAGGTGTGGTAGTAGAAGTAGATTAAAATTATATCCATAACCTATAGCTACTACCTCTATAAATACAAATTCTCCTCTACCATAATATCCTTTATAAGGGTCACCCTATTCATTACTAGGGGATCCTTGATCATGCCACTGCCTCTTCCACAGTGGTCCATCCCCTATCTGACCACTTTAAAAATCATGTTGGGTTGGGAAATCACGATCCATATAATTTCTTCCATCACATGGGTTGCATTTTTTTTCCACATAGATGATTAGATCCTCTATGACAACCCTCTATGGAAGGTCAATGTGTCTGATCCTAGGTATGGAAAGGTATCCTATACAGATACCCTAATGTATGTCACCTACTAGCCACTATAGATGAATCATCTACAAACTATGCATTGTTAGGCCTTTACACCAAGTTTACCTTTTCCAAAAATATCTCTATCACCAAGTCCCACTCCTACATTTCATAATTGGTGAGAAATCACAAGGATACTACACTTTCATGGATGTCTCCATGTAGGCCCTGCTCAAACATTCATGTCTGGAAGAAACCATATCTAACCATATTGAGGGAGTAATGAATGAGGTCATTGAACCTCACAACATACTAAAAACCCATCATATAATGTTATTTCATCTCAAAGAGATATTGAATCCTCTTAGAAAATAAGAAAAAAGGGTAATGATCATAACTAAACAAATACTGGATTTATGATCATGATATCATCACCTCATCATGTATCTGGGTAATCAAACTCCACCAATTCCCAACTAATCTTAGAAGAAGGCTGATCATGTGTCTGGGTAATCAAACTCCACCAATTGACAACTGATCCTAGAAGAAGGCTTGTCACTAGTGAAACCATATGATAAAACACTATCTAAAAAATTCAGAAGACTCATACCACCAACTCAAGCCAAAACTATGATGCATGAAGATCTGGATCACTATGAAATCTCATCAGTCTCTAATGCTGGAACTCAGGTAGTGTGGTTAGCTTGCACACATCTTCATCCTTCCTTATAGGATCTATCTTCTACCCAACATGAAACTAATCATCTTCTCTTACCACTAGGGTGGATTTATGTAATTTTTGATAGGTAGAAGTACTAATTTATGTCCACTTGGGAGTAAAACCACATGAGTGGGTCCCTGAACCGAGGCCCCATTGCTCAACATATCATCATCAAAATCTTGTATCTATATTCTAGATGGCTATCTTTGTGGAGGAATAATTAAATTTTTCATGAATTAACATATTTAGATGAGAATATATATATATATATATATGAGGAGATAACTTAAGAAGGGGATTCAAAAGACTGAATCATATATTATTCATGTACCATTGTTCCTTGTAACCGATTTCTTATTATGTCGAGTCGACAATTTGGTAGTTGGTGTCCCAATGTATGGATACGTCAACCACCACACCAGAAATGTTTTCCCTCTTAAAATACACACTCTAAAAACTCTGACACCATTTCCCTAAGTCCCAACCAATCCTCACCAAGGTTATAAATCCAAACACCAACCTAAGGATGAACTTCTCTAATACCACTCTATCACTACCAGACCCATCGAGGCTTGCATAACTAATGGAAGGTCAAGCCGCAAAAACCCCAAGCATACCTCCAAAATTTCAAGTTCTAGAGACAATCATTGAGATAGAATAATAGGATATGGAAGTCCTTATCCTAATGTACATGTACACATACACACAAAAATATCCATACAAAGTGTATAGGAATAATAAATAATAGTAACATCTAGATTAACCATGCATGATGTAATATCTAAGGAATTCATCAGATTATGAAAAAAAATCTAAAGCGAAAAAGTGGTAAAATACACATCAAAGAAGAAATATTCCTCAACAAAAAAAAACTAGAAAATAAGAACAATTAAGAGATCTCATCTCTTAATATCTATATCTGACCACCGTACATGGTCTAAGCACCAAATAACCCAAATGATCCCTTGTAATCACCACTAATATGTTTTTTTCTACATAAGTCATGGAACACATGGAAAAATCCCATGTAGGGGTGAATATAAAAAAACATTGTAGGATGCCCTAAAAACCAAAGAGGGAGAAAGATAGATTTATAAATAGTTGATTAGTGCACTAAATCTAACCACAAATATAAATAAATGCTCAAAGAAACCCAAATGAGATTGAAAGGGGATCTGAATCTCTATGTACTAACTGAGAACTATGAGTCTCCATGTAGCTCCAAGGGTCCATTTTAGATTCCCAACATCATGCGAAACCATGAGAGATATTCATGCAGAGGAACCACACCTGGACACTGTGCTCTGAAGATGAGGGGGAAACATATTTATTAGAGGACCCATTTATAAGTGTGGTTATAGGCTCCACTCTAATACACATTGGAGAAACCCACCTTGGCATAATAATGGGGTTCCACTCAGGGTGTAGATAACTCATGCCCTAGTGCTTCAGGGGTGGGGGGTGCCACCATATAGATAGAGGACCCATGAACTAGTGCATCTGGTTGTATCACTTGAACTGTGTAAAGAGTATGGGGGAACCATTCTCTTGATTGAAAGGGGGGGTTTACAACCTTGAAATCTATCTAATGATACCACCCAAAAAATTCCATGGGTTAGGCATCTCTTGAAGAAGTGTCATGCTCATAACACCTCACATTGTATCCTTTATGCCTCAATAAAGACTAACATTATATATTACAAGGAAAACCAATCAGAATAGGCTAGTCATGGGAAAACATCTGAGTCCAGAGGAAGAAGATACACAAATTTGAACATAATAGGAGAAGCACATGCCATGTATGAGGGGTCAGACAACATGTGAACTTTCATTGATACCTGGGTGTGTTTTTCCATGAACACATCTTGAGAATCCATTTCATGATACATGAAATGTCCCCTAGAACACATGAAATGTCTATATACCCAGGGTCTGAGGCATGTACACTTATCCCATAGTTCGGTTGGCCATGTCCATCTAGATGGTGTTTACACATGGGAAAAAACGTGTATGTTCACACAAGGTCCATGGTGTGTACACTAGAAACACATTGATAACCCAAGTATGGTCAAATGGTGTGTGTGATCTTCCACATGGAATTTCATCATTAACTCACCTAAAACTCTAGCTGTTATGGAAATAAAAAATGTAGTGTCTGTTCTCCATACTAAATGACATGTAGTGTGGTTTCTTGTAAAAAAGTAAGTTCCTTAATATGAAATTAGATATGAAACAACCATCAAAATCCAACCCATTAACCACCCAAAACTATAGGGTCACACCTTTGACAATCGATTATCAGCCTCGGGTGGATGAAAATTGGAATTCAATCTTCCACGTGGTAATCTATCACACATTAATCACTATTTGGGATCCTGATACTCGTATTCAATAAATAAATCATTTAATCCAACATGATCCATCCCAAACTACAATATCCTACTCGTTCACACATCCACAAAAATCCATGGGTTTGATATTGGTCGAAACCACCCCAAAAATAGAGAATTTACGACCCTATATGACAATAATGAAGAATGAGAAGAACTATTGGGGTAGATGTACATAAACAGAGTGAGATCATCACTGGCCAATGTGATCCAGACCAATGAATTTAATTTTTCAAATCCTTGGGTGAAACTAGACATAAAAAATTTTAATTGATGCAAAAATACAATTTATAAATGGGATTATGCAATGAATGAGTAATAATAGATAAAAAAGATGATAATAACATCCATGATTAATAATGAAACAAAAGGGTGTAAATCCACAAATAATAATATGTAAAATAATTTTGGATTAGTCATTGGTGAAAAATTCATTCACAAGTTATGAAGAAGAATATCTATCATGTTTCCATTCACCAATCTCCCTCTATCTTTCATTGATCCACATTATTGAGTTTTCCAACACCAATACATATACTCTTAGGGTTATACATCAAACCACTATGTTCTTCCATAATGGTGTATTTATTGAGGAGAAATTAGGTTAGGTTCATTTAATAAAATAAATAAATTATTTATTTATCTTATTAAATTCACTCTCAAATGGTCACCTCCCATGAAACCTACCACACTGACCAACCTTATGTCGCACCTAGGGTAAACCCTACATTCCAAAATAAATTTTAGCATCATATTTTCCATATGAGGTCCCAAATAATGGACAAACCATTAAAACAAAAATTCAAGTCATTCATGATATAACATATTTAATATATCAAAACAGAGCCTTCGCGAACCTTGGAATCTCATGAGGACCTAATGCTTGGATCTAAAAATATTCCTCAAAAAATATTCTAAAGTCTTACAAGTAAAACACAAATTGTAGATATTTGTAATAGTATGTGATGATTATTTTTAACTGATGGATTATAACTGTAATTTATGTATTATGCTATTGACTCTAGATGATATTTTAGTTTTCTTATACTATTATTTTTGGTTTTTTGATAGATATTTTAGTCCCAAGAAAGGTAAATACACTGAGGAGAAGTGAATCAAGGTATGTCAATCACTGAATATGGCCCTTTCCAACAATACTATTCCACTACTAGAAGAAACACCGCTCTACCTCACAATAAATATGATTAATAAAGTATATAATGAGGAACACCAACAATTTTAATTGGTTCAAAAAAATTCATATAATTGAAGGATAATACAATGATTATGTGTTGATATACCATGATCAGTAAGAAAAATACATGTTTCATATAATGTAGAGTATCCTGACTTACCCTATGGGTTTAGAAAATTTAAAAAATAGAGAAATAACCACTCTAAATCATTCTTAAAGGTCACTAATTCTAAGTGTTAGCATATTGATCTCCATGAAAAAATAACGAGTTTACACTAATAATGGTGTATCAATCAGTTCTATCTCCATACAGTTAATGAACTCCATGAACCTCCAATGAAAAATCCTTTAATATATCACCAGAATCTATTTTTTGTATTTTCAAATAACATTTTTAAAGGGTAAGTGTGAACCCTGACAACTTCACCTAATAAAAACCATTAAAATGAAAGACAGCCCAAATAAAGACTATAAGAAATTCCCCTTCCCAGCAAATACATCATTATGTCAAACCTCCATCAACGTAAGGCCACTCAGCAAACTGTCCCGTACAGGGTTGCACGAGCCTGGTACTGATGACAAAAGTCATACCCTCTCATTATGCAAAATCCAAATGGCCAAGCTCTGAGGAATGTTTCCTGCTCTGAAACCTCATCTGGAGTAGATCCTTGTAGATTTTTGAGAATCTTTCACATACCAGAATCATAAAATCACAAAAGGACCAAGCATGATGATGCAAACCATGAGGAGTCGTGTATGGGCAGACTTAAAATATAAAAATCAAAGTCATAAGGACGTCCTTTACGTCCTCAAACGCAACAACCTCCTCTGAAACTTCAAGAACATCACTGGGAGCCAAAGGAGACAGAGCCATCACAAGACGTCGGCAAACGAACCCTCACATCCCAAAGCACCAAGAATACCACCACTCGGATCCACCTCAGAGAGAGTGATGAAATCTTGAAGCAAGATAAGAGGAACGCGCAGCCAAAGCCCTCAATGTATCTCATCTTCACGGCCCCCGAAAAGTTCAAATTGAAAATTACAAACCATAAGGAGAAGGTCACACCATGTCATGCCTCCTGGAACACCCTACCGCTCATAAGCACATCCCAAAACCTATTTGGAAGCCATCACACCCAACCAACCTGAAAAGTAGCAATGGACCGAAAGCCAGAGTAGTGTAAGAGTGGACAAGACCTCCAGAGCCAGTCATGATGAACCCAGAACCATCAACCCCTCAAAAACACCAATGAAAATTCCAAGATCCAGCCACATTTTCAGTCAATCATCATAGACAAGATCACACAGGAAAATCCAGAAACGAAAAATCAACACATGACCGTGCTTGGAAATCATCGTCAACAAACAATGTGCAAGCATTATATCAAGTCCGAAGCACCTCTGATCAGCTCAGAATCCCGTTCACTCCATGCGATTCCAGACCGTAACTCAGAGATCACAAAACCTCAAGAAAAAAGAACGAAGAAAGGGGTACCTTCAGAATTGCAAACCGAAGTGGCTCAGAATAGTCCAGCGATTCCTTGACAGTAAGAACTGAAGAAGCTTCGTCCGAAGCCCTTTTCGGAAGACGAGGTGACGTCGCCTCGCTGAAGGGCACACCGGAAGACGTCCGTGCCAAAGCCACTTAGAGATTTCTCAACAACCACCGCAGGCAAGGGACTCCCGCATCACGGATTCGAAACCAAAAATCACAGATCTCGGTTGGCATATCCATATCAGCAAGATGACCTTGATATACATATTCAAAACAAAGAACATATCTTCTTCACACAGGCGAACAAGAAGGCAACAAAATGGTTCAGAAATCTTCTTGGGGAGTCGATACCAGAGCGAAAACCTTCACATGGCTTGAGAAACTGCAGTGAAAATGGACCACGCCAAAACATGTCGGAAGAAGGAGGAGGGGGAGGCGATGCCAGAGAATCCCTCCGGTTCAATGCTGAAGACAGCGATCAAGCCTCCCCCTCCGAATCGATGCCGAGCGAAACCCTATATCCGCGAGAGGAGGGATAGCCGCTGCTTAGAGGATCCAAGGGTTCTCCATCACAATTTTATTCTTTCACAAATCCTTTTATATATCACTAATTTTATTTTCTAAATTTTTATTATTGGTCTAGAATTAAACTATTTATATTCCTCTAAACTGGATATATTAATCTATTATGTTTTATTTATTTATTTTAAGAGAAATATATCTCTTTTTTTCTTGATAAAATCTCCTATGTTTCCCTTTAATTTATCTTCAATTCAACCCAATTAATATGGTAAATTTCATCAAATAACCATCCTTAAATACTAGTAAAATTTATCCATTTAATTATCAGATTTCCCTCCTGAATGATAGGATACTAAAAATATTGAAACATACTAACTCATCCCTTTCACCAAATAGACATCCTTCTCACGATTTGATATAATTCATAATACTATGTATTTTCAATCATACCTGATGATATACTATATATCATAAAACATGGATGGAAACATTATCAATCATATTTTATGATTGATAATGGTAAACTGATAAAACTTTATAAAAAACTTCTATATCCTAGTTAATCATACATGTGATCCATATTAGCTATTAAATACTCCATTATCATTAAATAATTATCCATTTTTCATTCTGGTCAACCCATACACATTAAAATATACTGCCTAATGTCCCTTAGGCATCATCCTAGTTACCTTTATGTATCAAACTAGTTACATTTTGGTATTAGTCTAGTTATATTTTTATATTTTCTGGTTAACCATTACATATCAAGGTTTTATGAAATTCTTATAGGTAGTTTCTATATAGTTTTGTCAACATTGGTTACCCTTATATATCAGTTTCTTGTTACCCTGAAGTATATGTTTTTTCTAATTTATAATACCAATCCTTCTCATAAACTACCTTCTCCAGACTTCTTCCAAACCCCCATCCTTTATGTTATAAGTTCTTTATAAATTTTTAAGCTACTTTAGAAGTTCCTCCAATAGAATTGTCAATAAACAGAACCTAAAAATAATCCAAAGTTTTTTTCTAAAAATATCCCTCTTAGAGGTCTATTAACAAATCCCAAAAAATTTAATAAACACATATTCATTAACATTGTATAAAACCTATTAACTTCAGATACCATATTATTGATTTAATTATCATCAAATCTATGATTACATGAGTCAATATTATTGTGAGAAACAAGAGTCAAATGTAAAGTTCCTCCTAAAAAAATCATTGATCTTTAGTCTCATCAATTATCCTCTATCAGGATTCTACCTAAGAATAAAAAATCATGTAATACCCCCTTTATAAAATATATACTTGGAATAGATCCTCGTTTTTTAATAATAAATAACACTCTAAACCATATTCATCTCTAACTATAGATAACTTCTCTAACTTCTCCCAAGAAACTCATGAAAAAATTCAAAGAAACAAACAAAATTTTCTCCCACTTTGTCAACAAACATAAAAATTGATTTTATAAATGAAAAAAAGAGAGTGTTAAAATAAAAAAAATTATAAAATAAAATCACAAAAAATTTCTATAAATAAAAAATTCCATAGGGGAGTGGGGTACTTTCTCCAAACAACTTAGTTAGATGTATAAATTTGGTATCCAAGATACTACTGATGAATTTAAAAATTATACTTTAGTAGTTCCTTCAACATGATTTCTATAAACTGATTCTATAAGGACATATAATAACTCCAATAGTACCTATTCAACCTTATCCTTAATGAAATGATACTTGATCTTGATGTTATTTTTCCTTGGGTGATAGTTAATATTTAATCTTTGATAGATAGTAATTGAGTTATAACACTTGATTGTAATATGATTTTTCATATCAAATATAATATCTTCAAGTTTTTTCTTTATCCATAACAATTTATTACATTATTTAGTAGCCAAAATATACTCAGCTTACACAGTTCTTAGTGAGATACATTATTTCTTCTTACTCAGCCGAGAAATATAAATCCTCTTGGATAGAATTAACTACTTGATGTAGACTTGTTATTATGTAATTAACCATACTATTCCATATATGTGCATCCCAATAAATCATGATTTTGTGTTTCATGATAAAACAATATGAAATAAACCATATTATTTTTATAATAAAGTATCTGTTTAATTGATAACAATTTTATTTTCTTGTTATAACTTTGGTCTTGCATAGATTAATAAGTGGGAAACACAATATAGGTTCATGTATCTATTAGGTACATTATTCTTATAATGATTTTCCTGAACTCTATTACATTGAATTTTTTTCTGTCATCATCTCTTGATAACTTCATATAGGTAGCTACTATTGTTTTCATTATCTATTAACCCTCCATTAAAAATCTATTGAGTATCTATTTTATATAATTTGGTTAAGAAATAAACCTAGAATTCTTTCCTTGAGTCACCTATAAACCAAGGAAACTCATTAACTCTCAAATTAAGGACATCTTGAACTCAGAACCCATACATTCTATAAACATATTTCACTATTATTTATTAAATCCTCCAAGAATTACATCATCTATATAAATTAGTATTAACATACTTTGATCATTATATTTCTTGAGGTAGATAATATTATCAACTCCACCTCACTAAAACCCAATCTTTCTGAAGTATTCATCAAGCCTATAATACCATGATCTTGGTGATTTCTTCATCCCATATAATTCCTTCTTTAACTGAAATGATTTACTACCATCTTCATCTATAAGTAAACCATATATTTTCTCAATTTACACTTCCAAATAAAGGAAATAATAATGTAATTCTGATTTTACATCCTTCCAGGACATTGTAAATTTTATTTTCATCGACATTTCTAGGAATAGTCAAATATTTTTTTACCAAGTTATAGGGGAAAAATTTTCATCAACATCAACTCCTATGATTTTGGAATATACCATGAATTCCATCCATGCCTTATTTTGAGTCACCTTTCCATATTTTATTGTGTTTTTTTTTGTAAAATACTCACTTAGATCCAATGAAATATTTTCCTACTAAACTTGAAATAATTTCCCAAATTTGATTCTCCTCAATTTGATCAATATTTTCATGAATCCTTAAAACCCAATTGTAATGTTTAATATCCACTTAAAATAACAAATGAAACACCCATTATTTGAGTTATTTAATTATTTTATTTCTTATTTAATTTTTTTTTAAAAATAGGTTAAGATTATAAAGTTTATGGAAGGTTTTAGAAGGGTTTCGAAGAATTTTTGATGTTGTACAGTTTTAGAATGATCAGTAGAAACTATGAAAAAGTCTTAAAGAAATACTTAAAGTTGTTTGGAGGTCAATAGGCTGGTTCATGGAACCCACAGGGTGGACCAGTGGTTAGGGTTGAGGGCTATGGCCATTAGGTCCAGTGTTCAATTCCCACTGGTTTTAGGTTTTGGTTGAGGTAATTTCATGCCATGCGATTTAATGCCTCAATAGTGTAGGGAAGTATGGGGAGGACAATTTTACCTATCCGGGTTGCAGTTATCATTTAAGACCCATGGATTAGTGTCCTCAAAGGGGAACAAGCTATGATGGGTAGAATATTAATTATATAGATCATCTAGGGTTTCTGTCAAAAAAAAGTATGGTTCATGGTTAGTGTATGGTTTAGAAAATCCATGTGGATAACTCTTAGACTTATAATTATTTTAGAAAGAACCGATTCAAATGGTTATCCCTCTATTTATCAAACCATGCAACCTAACTGTGTGATGAGAATTTAATTGTATGGAATTTTATTTTAAAAACCAAAACATGATCAAGAATATATATTATTTCTCTACTTACCTAGGTACTTGATTTCCAGGGTTCCTCTAACCATCTTTAGAGGATCTTTGATGCCCAGACTTAGATTATAATGATTCATTGAGAATTTGATTGTAAAAATCAAAGGTTATAAATATATTATTATTTCCCATCTTGGATCTTCTCATGTTGAGAGGAACCTTATATTGGAGTTGTTATATCTAGATCTATGGGATAAAATTATTTTTTATCAGTTCATTTTGAAATTTTATAGAAAAATGAAAGGTGTCATATTTGCATGATCATCTAAAAGATCATTGTGCTGAATGAATCCAACAAAGGTGGGTTTTACCTCTTTAAAATTTTCTTGGAGTGTGAAAGATCTCTTGTATCTAATTTATTCCTATCCAGTTGAATGAAAATTACATTCCCAACAATATGATTAATCTTTAATGGTTTTTTCTCTGGTTGTTCTCATTCTTGGTTTTGGGGATGTGGGTGACACTAGATGGGATTAAAATTTATGGTTCTGAAAAGGGAAACTATTGATAAAACAAATAGGTTTTGATGTCTGTTATTGACATGGTTTTGGTTTCATTTTTTCTTTTAAATTTCAAAAATAGACCATGGATATAATTTTCCATAATCATAAGACCATTTTTGGAGTTCTAACTAATTCTTGTGTGCATGTGTGTGTATGTTTCAATATGTAAAATTTCCATTCCAAGATGTTTTAAATAAAATATTTAAGAATGGATCATAGAAAAAAATTCACCATAGTTACATGACCATTTTGGGAGGTCTAATTTATACCAGGGTGTGTAAGTAGAATCATGGAATTGATATTCCTAGATGTTTGGATAAACCATTTCTCTTGTTTTAAAAAAAATTATTTTGGGATTTTTTTATCACATAATTTCTGATTTGGAAATGTTTTGGTGAAATTTTATTATCTGTTTATATTTGTATAATCTATTTTAAATTACCTTTTACATTCCTTATACTCTTTTATAAATCTATTAGATAGCATGATTATGTTCTTAGAGACATGTGGAAAATGTATCTTGGGGTTTCCTACTAGGTTGTTATAATCACCCCTATATTTCCCCTGGGTGTATATGTTGGCATATTATTCCATGATACAAGAAAGGGAGAGGTTTCATACTAAACTATTGGAGTGACTTGATATAGGTTACTGTAGATATTTGGAGATAGAGATTTGATGTATGATCATGTCTTGGAGTTTAGAGTGACACCACCTTGGTACCTAAGTCATCAATGCATTGGAGTAGTCATTGTTTTTTATTTTGTTTCTATTATTGTTATGATATTTTCTTATTGATCCTTTGAGTTAGTGGGTTTTATCTTATATTAAAACTTATAGTCATCTCTCACATTTATTATATGTTATCTTTTTCTTGGTTATTATGTATGGTTGTGTGCATGTGTTTAAGGGGAAAAAATTACCCCCTATTCTTGTATTAAACCATTGATATTTATTACCAACATTTTGTGTCTGGGGAATGTCACATAAGTTTAGTACCACCTTTACATATCCCATGATAATGGTTTGGGTAGGAATGTTACAAATGGTATCAGTTTGGTTGGTCCTTAATTGGGATAGTAGTAAGGATATTGGACATGTAGGGACTTGAAATGTATATTCTAAAAAGATATAGCTAACCTTTTTTTGGTGAAAGTTAAGTTACCAGTGCAGTTCAAGTATAAAAAGTTTTTCTAAAAAACCTTTAGGTATGTTGTCAACTCATCATCATGGGTATAACCGATGAGTATTAGGTTTCATGCATTAATAAAGAGACTTCCCCTTAAAAATGCGTTTTCACATTGTTATTTTATTATGATACTATGATATTGTGATTGTTTACTTAACATATATGATAAAACCTTGCTTAAAAATATTAAAAATTTAATTAATTAGAAATTATTAACATGGTTTTAGAATGAAAATTCCACCAGTTAGAAGAATAAGAAACCAATGAGAGGGTGCATCCAAGAATGTGGTTACACACAAAATCTAGGTGAACTAACAGTTTGTTAAGAGTATCATGCAAGAATTAAAATCTATTGAAAAGGGACATTGGGAATATGAACCTAATCACATCAATCAATCATCAGAGTTCCTTAAGTATAATCCACCAACATTTAGAGGTGATTCAGAACCTAAAGATGTAGAACCTTGGATGAGTTTTATTAACAGAATATTCGACTTCCTTAGAACCCCCAAATGAGATGAAATTCGTCAAGCAATGTACATGTTAGAAGACTTGGTGCTAAAATGGTTGGATTTAATGGTTCAAGAAAATTTACATCAGAACCTTAATTGGGATGGGTTTGAGGAGCACTCTAATAAAAAAAATTATCTACACATCTTTAAGCTGCTGAAGGTATTAGATTTCTACTAACTGAAATAAGGAAAAATTTCTATGGATGAATATGATTCTCAATTCACTCACTTGGTTCTCTTTTCACCAGATTTAAGAGTTACTGAAATGCCAAAAGACCAAATATTTAAGGAAAGACTATGACATGAGTTATGCTCTAAAGTAGTTATGTTCTGTCTTATGGATTATACTGATATGGTTACCAATTATCTGGTCATAGATAGAGATATTTGGAAGGAAATCCTAGAAGAGGGGACATTTTTTCCATCAGAGTATGGGTGGGAACTCTAGTGAAGGAACAAAAATGTAAAAGGGATGGATACTCATAGTGTAGTATGGAAATATAGAAACAACCTATGATATCAGTCACTTATCCACCCCATCATAAAAACAAATCCAGATGATTTCATTATGTTTGTCTTTATCATAGAAAGAAGGATTGTATTGTGCCTATGAATAAGTGACACAATTGTGGAAATAAAGGGAATATTATGAATTTTTCAACCAGACCTCCAAAGATAATCTCAGGAGATAGATTGACTAAACCTTGTTCCTTGTATACTTAGAAAAAAATAATCTCATCAGAATAGGTCTCATTCCAAGAATCAAGTTAACTTGGAAAACTACAAGAAAAACTCAATTGTCTAGTAGAAACCTCAACAAGGTAGAAAGAACTAATATATGGGGGATGATCGAAAGCTATATGGAGCAGAGAAGACTATTTTGGATGAGCAGCCATGTCCCTCTATCATGCGAGGTGCAATCCTTTTGAACTAAAATATTATGCATGTTTATTTGATATTATTACATAAAATTCCTTTATTTATTCTTTTATGGTTAAAAAATTGTGATTTCATGTCCTGATTATGCCTCACAACATGAGTATTATGACACCTCTAGGGAAGCAGGAGTGTAGATGATTCAAGTGCCCAACATGTTCCATTACCATTGATGCAATACAGTTTCTCTTGGAGTCTAATTTCCTATAAATTGATATTTTTTATATGATATTGGGAATGGATTTGATATTGTAATTTAAATCCCACATTGAAGACTATTCTTGGTAAGTAACCTTTTCATCCCTTGATGATACTATTCATGTATTGAATGGGGATTGAGATATTAATAAAGTAGAGTAGGACCTTTAATAAAATTGGATGAAACTATCTTTAGACATTTGGAATCATTGACCTTGAGTGCTGTAGTTAATTTTTTTAATACAACACTTCTTATTATATTTAATTGATACCAATATTTTTTTCAAAATGAATTATATGGGCCACTACCTTAGTGGGAAATAAAATTTACTATCGATCTACTTCTGAGGACAAGACCAATTTAACTTCCACTATAGAAAATGGATATAATGTAACTATAGTAATTAAAGGACCAATTTTAAGAATTGAAAAGAAATTGATTCATTATACCTAGAAAATTGACTTGGACTTGTTCAATTCTTTTTTTTAAAGAAGTAAGATAATTAAATTTGTTTTTATGTTAATAATCATAGACTAAAACAAGTTAGGATAAATAATTTATATCCTCTTCCTCACCTTGATGGTCTATTTCTTCAATTTAAGGGAGCCAAGTTTTTTTCTAAGATTCTTATATGATTAGGATACCATGAACTCATAGTTAAGAAAGAATATATTATAAATAAATCATTTTATATTTGATATAGTCATTATGAATATGTGGTAATTCTATTTGGTATGATGAATTCATCTCTAGTTTTCATGGCCTCGATGAACCATTTCTTCCACTGTTACCTTAATTCTCTTATGGTGTTATTATTTGATGATACCTCGATTTAATCTAGGAAAAGAAATGAATATGAGGAGAAATTATAGACTCTATTGGGAACATTGTGTGATAATCAACATTATGATAAATTTTCTAAGTAAAATATTTGGATTAAATAAGTTTATTTACTTTGGCACACCATTTACGAAGAAGAAATATCCATTAATCCTTTGAAGATCAACAAATTAATTTATTTATAGTCACCTAAGAATGTATTTGAGATTTTATGTTTTCTAGGATTGGTAGGATATTATCTTCGCATCGTTTTAGATTTTTCAAGGCTTGATTATCTTATGAATATTTTAAGAGGTAAGGTAATTCCATTCAAATGGGAGGATAATTATACCAAATCCTTATGGTTTATTAAAAATTGGCTCATGTTGACACCCTTCCATTTAATTCCAAAACTAGTTCAGGGATATGGTGTTTGTTGTGATATGTCTAGATCAGGTTTGGGTTGTGATATTATATAGGGAGATCAAGTGGTGGACTCTGGTTTAAGGTAGTTGAGAACAAATGAAAAGAATTATCCAATGTGTGAACTGTAATTAGAAGTAGTGGTCCATGCCTTGAAAACATGGCACCAATATCTCTTTGAAAAAAAATTGTAGTCTTCTATTATCATAACATATTAAAGAATATCATTTCTCTAAAAGAAATGAACTTGAGGCAATGATTATGGATGTATCATCTTTAGATGTTTGACTTTGACTTGATGTATACACCTGAGAAAAGGGAATTCTATGACAGATACATTAAGTCAGAAGTCATAGAGTGAGTTTTCTAGAGAGGCTTGTGACTAATGAAAGAAGATTAGTGTTAAAATTGATATGAAACTAGACTATTAAAAATAGAATGAGAATTTAGTTTTCTTCTTGATCACTTTTGTTACCAACTTAATTGTTTTTTTCAAAGATTCTAAATGATTAGATCCTGATTGCATCACCATTTGTTCCGGCCTAAATGGTTGGGGAAGAATGAATGATTTGGAAATGGATCTGTAATTGATATTATGTTTTTGAAAAAAAATCATGGTTCCCCAATATTACTAGGAACACATTCTTCTATCATATCACCATTAAAAATGGACTATTCACTTGAGAATTCAGAAGATGTACAAAGTGATGAAATCTCATTTATGGTGGTCAGGTATAAAAACAAGGTTTTCTAATTGTGTTTGGAAAAACCTAACTTGTCAGCAAAAAGAGGATGAATATCAATGGTCAACTGGTATGTTTCAATATATACATATACTAGTTTGGAAACTGTAGAAAATTTCTATAGACTTTGTTACTGATCTACCACAAACACTTCAGAAACTTGATTCTATTAGGGTGATTATGGATCAACTTACCAAGTCGAAACACTTTCTCCTAACTAAAGAGTCTAATATCGTAGATAATCTTGAAATGTTAAATATTTGAGTATTGTTAAAGATATACGAAGTATCAATTTTGATTGTCTCTAATACAAATCCTTGATTCAATTCTCTATTTTGGTGTGCCATACAACAGGATCTCAAAACTCAATTGACCCGTAGCATGACATTTCATCCTCAGATAGATGTAAAATTAGAATTCATGATTCAGATGTTGAAATATATACTCTGGGCATGTTTCATGAACTTTTCTTACTTGTGGAAAGATCATATATCATTAGTAGAGTTCTTATATAACAACAGTTTTCAGGGAACAATACATATAGCCTCGTTTGTGGAATTGTATAGTATTCCTTGTTGTTATCCACTTTTTTGGGTGGAAACATGAGATACTTTACTAATTAGACCCATACTTTACTATAAGACAATAGAAAAGATCTAAATCATCTAGAAGTGGATAACTACTACTTAGAGAAGATATAAATTATAAGCATATCGTCATATTTGGCCTTTTTTATTCAATATGAGTGGCCATGTATTTTTGAAAGTATCATTAAGTCTTGGTTATAATCACTTGTAAAAGAGAGGGGAATTGGATCCATAGTATGCTGGATCATTTTAGATTCTAGAAAATATTTCAGATGTTTCATACTAGTTAACCTTACTACTAGGATTTAATTTTATCCATAACGTGTTTTATGTCTCTCAACTAAAGTTGTATTAGTCATATCCTAGTCAAGTGATCAGTTAAGATCATGTTACTCTTAAGACGGATCCAAAATGTATCCATAAACTAGTCCAAATTCTATATAGATAGTATAATTTTTTAGGTAGATATATTTCATTTATAATAATATTATAGAATCATGTTAAAATTTAAAAAGATACTTGGTTGTGAGAGAAGTTAATGAGAGAAAAATAAAAAAACCTATTACAACATTTCAATGATGAAAATCCCAATGGTGGAGGTAATCTAACACCCCAAATTTTATTTATTTCATTATTTTATGTCTTCTTTATAGTTATGGAATGTTTTTGTTAACAATCAAAAAGTTTATAGAATGTTTCAGAATGTTTTTGAAGAATTTTTTGAAGGTGAAATTGTTTAGAATAATTAGTTGAAATGATACATAAGTCTCTTGGAATTAATGTGAGGTGTTTGGGGGTCATTGGGAAGGGACACAATTGGATCCAAAGTTTAAAAAATGTGCATCTTGGAAGTTATAAAAATAGATATAATTCACATGGTTTGCACACGGTAAGTCAAACCGTGGGTCCTAACAGTACGATGAGAATTTAATTATACTTATTTTTATTTTTATTCCAAAAAATTTCCTAAAAAGAATTATTCTTCCTCTTATAACTTAGTATCTTGATTTATAGGGTTCCCATAGAAAACATTCAATGATATTTGACATCAAACCTCTAATTCTGATGATTCTTTGAGTGTTTGATCATGAGAATAAAACATTAGGACACAATTATTCCTTTTCATAATGGATATTCTTATTTATTCAAGAAGGAAATCTCATACCAATGTTTTTATACCCTCATCTATGGGATTGAAGGAGTTTTTATTGGTTCATCTTGGGATTTTATTGAGAAATTAAAGAAATGGGTCATATTTGTGAGATCATCTAAAATATCATTGTGCCAAAATGAATATGTGGTTGGTTTTTTTCACTATTTTGTATTTTTTTAGAATGTGAAATGTTCCATGCCAGTGATTGATTCCTATATATTTGAATAAAAATTATATTTCTAAAAATATTGTGATACTCTTCTCATTTTCCTCTAGTTTTTCTTGTTCTTGGTTTTGGGGATATGGTTTAAACCACATGGGATTAAAATTTATTATTTTAAAAATTGAAACTTTTGATAAAGAAAAGAGGTTTTGATGGGTGTTATTGACATGATTTGAGTTGAGTGTATTCTTGTACCTCAGTAAAATGGATTATGGAAGGAAATTACCATGATCACATGACTATTTTGGGAGTTCCAAGTTATGAATAGGCCTGTGTGTGTGTATACATGCGATTTCCATGAAAAGATGTTTCAAATAAATTATTTATGAATAAATCATGGATGAAATTCACCATAATCATAGGACCATTTTGGGAGGGCCAGGTTATGAATTTTCATGTGAGTAGAATCATGGAATTGATATACCAAGATGTTTAAATAATCAATTTTTTCTTTTATTAAATTAATTGTTTATTTTTGAAAAAACTATTTTTATCACTTGAGTTTTGGTTTAGAACAATTTTGGTGAAATTTTATTATCTATTTGTATTTCTATAAAATATTTTAATTTTCCTTTTATATTCCTCCTATTTTATAAAACTATGAGCTAACATTATTTTGGTCTTAGTGGCATGTGGGAAAAGTACCTTGGGTTTTTCTACTCGACATTTATACTCACACCTGCATATGCACCCCAGTGCATATGTAGACACTTTCTTCTATGATATAATAAAGTGATATGTTACATAATTCATTATTTTAACACCTTGATAATGTATATCATTTATGTTTAGAGATATATCTTTGATTAATGGTAATTTATTCGAGTTTGAAGTGGTTCCACCTTAGCAAATTTTTTCACTACTTTAGAGTCTTCACTGTTTTGGTTCTTTTGTTTCCACTATTACTCTAATATTGTCTTGTTGATCCTTTGAGTTGTTGGATTTTATCTCACACATCATTTATAGTTGTATAATTTATTATTTTTATATTTTATTGGATTTATTCTTATGTATTTTTATGTGTGTGCATTTAATGGTAAAATGACCCCCTCATATTCTTGTGTTAAATCGTCATATTTTATTTCCAAAATTTAGTGTCCAGGGAATTTTACCTATGTCCATTAGCACCTTTGACCTGACCCAATCCAATGGTCTATGTAGGTATGTTACAAATTATGATCTACTTTAGATAAGAGATAATTTTGTTGTATAATATTCATACTCTATGTTTTAACTAGATTTGTCTAATCACCAATGATAATATATTCATTGATTTCAGACCCACTACTTACCTTCTTTGTGTCTTCTAAACCTGCATTAATTTCAATATCATTAGTATAATTTTCTAAATATTAGTTATCCCCTTGTGATTCCCTATTCTACTCACATTAACCTCACTTTACTCTAAAATTCCATCACTGTTTCTTTATGAAAACTACACATTAAATTGATAATTCTTATCACTATCCATAATATTGATGTATTGAAATTCAATAATTTTTATGAGCCTTTTATTTTAGTATTTTTAACTTAATTTTTTATGATTACCCAAAAACAATACATTCATCCCCCTGATCGTAAAACTTGAATTTATTATCTTTATTGAAAATGTGACACTTATTTCTGAAAATTAGAAAGTATTTCAATGTCAAATTCTTCATATAAAACATCATGTGGGGTGTATTATCTTTATTTGAACACAATAAATCCATTTTGAATATATAGATATATATAATAACTACTTCCTTCCAGTTAATCTTCAATATATTTTTCTGAATAAGAATCAACAGATCCATATTGTTAATTATATAGTTTCTCCCATCAAAAACATTGTTTTATTGAGGAGTACTCACCATTGAAGCATGGTAACTTATATAACGAATCTTGAGATATTTTTCCACTAGATTATTAGATAATTCCATGACATTATCAACCCAAAAATTTTAAATATTCAACCCAAGAATCTTTCTCAATAATCCCCGATAATCTATAATAAACTTTAAAACTTTATATTTATGTGATATATCCATTATTCGTGTCACCCTAATGTAATCATTGAAAAATATAACATAGATTATCTTTAAATTTTTTCCCTTGTATGATATTTGAACACACACATATATGTTTACCAACTTAATAAATATAATAAATTTATTATCCCTTGGGTTTCAATGCTTCTAAATGATTTTTCCTTTTTGAAAAGTAAAACACATGTTAACAAGATCACTTGATATTTTTGGTATATGAAATTATTATTCATTAATTACCAAATAATCCAAGTAATTTTGGATCTTGTGGCCAATAATTTTATGCCACAACTTTTTCTCTTCATAATTGGTTATAAAACACATGTCATCTTATATACTAATAAGATAGAGATTCCCCTTTTCAAACCTTTATTGCATTTTAGTTATACATTTTTATTCATTAATTCAATATTTCTTGTTGAAATTGATTTCATGCACCAAGTCACACAATTGTCTTACACATTGGAAATTGTGACTATGTCTTTAAACCAATAAAAAATCCTTGATTATCAAGTAATTTTCTCTGATTTTGGATTTCCTAGAGCCGATAATAATGAGACCTTCATCATTTTCAATGTGAAAAAAAAACTTTTTTATTGCACTTGATCCTTGTGATATGTTTTTTTTCACATCATATGTGATGTGAATCCACTATAAGTAATCTATACTCAAATTCAATATATTTATTTCTGATAAATTTATAATAAATTCACCTTCTCATCATTTCCTTTATTGATCCATGTTCACTAATCCACTTCCTAGTGTGTAATTGAGATTCTTCCACCTCTGGCTAAAATGAATCATCCTCAACTTGTAGGGATACAATTTTATTATGATTTTTCAACCTATTTAATAATTATTCAATCTACTAATATCTATTTTTATAGAATTTATTTATAATATCTATTTATACCCTTGATGATAACCTCATATCATTGTTTTCATAATCATCACACAAAATAAAATATCTATTAAAAACAAACAATATTTTAGGAATTTCTGATCATCTATTTGGTTATCTTATGCCTTGGATTTTTTTTATGGAACACAGATAGTGTGTATACCCCATCTTTTAAAAAATAATTAAACTTTATTCATGATGTATTATTTCATGTTTTTCCTTCACATATATATTTTTAGGTTTATTATGAGTATTTTAAATCAACCTTCTTCAAAGGTGTGGTTCTTGTGGTTTTGAATCATTCTAATTTTTTTTGGTTTCTATTGAATTCCCCGAAACATATTTTCCTATATTTATGAAATTATGAACTTCTAGGAAATTTTATAATATTTATATTGACTCCCTGTGTACCTCTTTAGCTTCATTATCATCTCATATAAAAAACAACCCATTTTAATTTCAAGATATAGAAGTATCTCTCAATCATTGATATTTCAACACATATTTATGATTTTGGATTTGAGCTCATCAGTCCATTTAACAATACATTTCATATAATTAGTCAAGCTATCTATAATCTAATCCTTTTATTCAATTTTTATCTTGAGATCAATTTCCTTATGTGTTTTTCTAGGATTTATATATTTTAGTAATTTTATTTTAACCCCAAATCATATTTTTCTTCTTGTTGTTACTGCATATACAATTTTTAATCATTTACCACTCCATTGTATTTATTTGTTTTGACCCGATAAATAACAATTTCATCAACTAAATCTTCTACTTAAAACTTGATATATACTCTTCCTTTAACATTAGTGATATCATCATCAATAACCAATGATTACAGTTTTTCTATGATAACCACAAAGACTTACTCATTATGTCCCTTACTATACTCTATTTCACACACATCCATTTATTTAGAGATAATAACTTTTTTGAAAAATAAATTCAATCATTATAAATAATTTATATTGTAAAATAATCTTGAAATTGACATCCTTAAATTATTTATTCATGAATTATAATCTTATTTATTATCTTGAGATTACTTTTGATACCTTGTAGTAAGATACCCAACTTTTCTACACTAAAAGAAAGAAAGTTGATGATTTCCTTGGAATCTTCCTTTTCCCCTTAAAAACATTTATGAAATGAAAGACATAACATCATAACATTCCATATCTTTAGGATCATCTTGTAATGTTAATTTATTTACTTACTTGAATTCTACTTCATGAGGATTCTCCTTTGCTAAGGACTCATTATCACTGTTCCTTATCTCATATGCAATGAGAGTACTATGAAGAATATCTAACATCACTATCATGGAATATTTATCTTTAGGGACTGATACCTTAACATTTAAATGAAATGGTAATCTTTTCAAAAAAATATTTATTATTTCGATATCAAGAAGGGTTTTATTGAGTCCATGCATGTCCCCCACAATGATTTTCACCAAATCAAACAATGCCTTAATAGACTCATTCTAGTGAATCCTAAAATCCTTGTACACATTTTATTAAAAATGTAATTTATATTCACATACATTGGATTCACCATAATTTATATGGAGAAGTGTTTCCCACAGGGAAGGTTAGAATTTTCAAGAAATCACATTTGAATAGAGTTTGTTGGGAAAACGATCTTCCTAATGGGTTGAAACCTTTATAATTGGCATCAATATCCATTTAGTCTTTCTCTAATAATTCTCCTCTCTCCACTATGACTAAAATCACATGCATGAAACACATAAAGACATTCATTACAAAAAATATTATAAATATTGTTACATTATATTCTTCTAAAATTAGAAATTATAGTCATCATATATCATAATTCTCCTATGCTTAATGATTTCAATTATTTCATTAAAGTGAGAATACTCCACTGAGATATTTTATCTCTGATACCATTTATTATTCCCAAGAATGGTAAATACCCAAGTATAGGGGGAGTGAATCAGGGTATTCCAATCTGTTAAAATGACCCTTTATAAAAATATTTTTCCATTATCATTAAGAACACATATATACCTTAAAATAATTATCAAACGATAAATAAAAAAAATCAGAAGAAAAGAAATTTTACATAGTTGTTTAGAAATGGGCTAATATAAGGATCATACATCCGTTATTTGTTAGTATAATAGATTAAATAATTTCACTACTTTTTTCTAGAAATTTATTATAGCCACATTGACCCTCCAAGTTAAAACCATTAAAAAATTGACAACTCACTTATCTAAATCACTCAAATAGATCACGGTTTCTCGAAGTGTTATCATCTCAATATCCATGAACCAAGAAATATTTTACACCAAAAATGGTGTATCACTATGTTTTACCTTCAACCACTTGATGAACTCCATGAATCTATATTAAGATAGCCTCTTGGATGTCCCTTGTTTTCTTTTCAAAATTTCCAACACAATAATAAAACTCACCCTCATCATCTTCCTCTAAACTAGATATATTAATATATTCAGGTTTATTTATTTATTTCTTCAATTAGCGATAAAATTTATATGTTACCCATTTGATTGAACATTAATTCATCCCAATTAATATGGGATAATTCATTCAATAATGATTATAAATTTTAATCCAAATAGATCTATTTAATTTTCATATTTCCCTCCTAATATTCAAAATAAAAAGTGGTGTTGATCTTTTTGTACACAACATTACCATCCTTACCATGAAATGATAAAACTTTGTAATTTTAAGCTTTATCAATCATACATTACAATATATTATATATAATAAACTACATATGGACATGTTATCAATCATATTTTTTGTTTTATATTGAAAAATCAAGTAACCATTATGTAGAAGATTTTCTATCCCAGTTACTCTTATGTATGATTTGTAAAAACTATTACATGACGTAGTGTAGCTCAATACTTTTCTATTTTTTTAGTTTGGACAACCCTTGTGCATAAAAATATATTACAGAGTAACCCTTACGTATTACCCTAGCAACTATTACATATTGAGATAGTTACATTTATATATAGTCTTGGTTACCTTTATTTATTGGCCTAGGGGCCATTACATATTTATATCTTTTAAATTTATTATAAGTAACATTTTCATAGTCTACTCAAAATAGTTTACCCATGAGAATTAGTTTATTGTTACCCTATCTTTGGGGACCTTACAAATTTCTCTGACCTAGCCTACTCAACACCCAACTTCTCTATATTTCTTCCAAAACTCATCTAGCCTTCATGTTATATGTTCATTATGACTTTGTAAACTATATTATAAGTTCCATTAATAGCCTTTTAAATAAACACAAGAAAAAAATATTTTAAGTTAATTTTTTCTTATAATAGGGTATATATTTTCCATGGTATCGATAAACCCTCTCTGCTAGTTAGTAGCCTATAAACTATGAGGAGGAAATCCTCTGGTAATGTGGAGATAAGGTTGGATTACTATTCAAGTGAGTTGGGATGAGAATGTTACAAAGTGGTATTAGAGACTTAATTTGAATTATTTTATGATTTGGGATATGGTAGATAGAGATAATATTTATTGGAACTCAAGATGGACCCTATTATTATGAATATCTATGCCTCGTATAAAGAATGTTTGAGTTTCTAAAGAATGGGAGTGTTTTTCTTGGTATTTAAATGTTACAATTTTAATATTTTCATGGAATATCATGGGTGATTTATGGTTTAATGTTTTTATCTTGGTCTATGTTAGAAAGAGTTAATACACTCATGCATCATATTTTAAAGATAGGATTCACATGAAATTCATATACTTGTATGTGTTTAATGAAACTTTATGAGATGGGGTTCAGTTATTCATATTGTTAATAAAAAGTTATATAATATTTTACTATATAAGTTTTTAATAGACCTCTAATTGAATAAATCACAGTTTAGACTTATTTTTTTTAAATGATAATGATTATGTAAATCTATGTGTAATTGACACATGAATCAAGAGTGGGTAGGTTGGTCTAGATTTATACATGAGATATATGATTCCTTTATATTATATTATGTGTATAATATTATAGATTTTTCTTCCTGTTATTATATTTTATAAACTATGATACAAAAAAATTTGATAGACATGTTTGGAGCCATGCATTAGGGAATTTCAGTATTATACCACCTTGATGGGCTCTTGTTGAGTGATAAGTGGATGGGTATGAGCATGATGAAGGGTTTCAAATGAATATAATAAAACTTATCATATCATGAGGAAGTTATTTAAACCTTAGTCTGAGGACCCCCCAAGCATAGAAAAATGAAACTATGAAAAATAATGAAATGGAGAAACTATAAATGGTGTATCATACACTAAAGAGAATCTACGTCATCTCGACCACCATTTCACGGGCTTGAGAAAAATCACTAAGAGAATAGAAAATATATCCTCTCCCTAATGGTATCTATGTATTGCACCAAAATAATCCATTTGATGGATGGGATTTACCCTTCCTACATGGACTTCTAGATCCTCAAATACAAAGAAAAAGAATAGATAGAGTTTTAGGTGGTGTTAGTTTTGATCGAGAAAAAACACACTACCATCACATGGAAGTGGTCTGTAAATATTCCCAAGGATGATCTTTCTGGATGGATGCATGAACTCATGAATTTATAATTCATGAGTTTATTCCTCAACTAATTCATTCTTTATATGAATGAATATATTTAACACTCAAGTGTTTCAACTTATGAAACATTTCACTAAACAATATCTATATGTAAGATTAAACAAAATGATAAAATTTATCATTTAAATCCCAAAAAATCATGGGAAGTGGTTATATGTCATGCATTATTTAGAACCATAATACATAGCTTTTTGTATCAAATACAAAGAAGGCTTTAGGGCACATTCCTTTAAATATCCCTCTTTTACTAAAAACATAGAGACTTTGTTCCATTTTATCTTATATTGTATCAGATATAATAACTTTTGAAGCCATACCTAAGACTCATTTTTGATATATATTTAAATTTTTTTTTTGGAAATATATAATTAACTTCACCTTGCATCACATTATATGAAATAACTTGGGAATACCCATCCAAAACCCTTTTGGAATAACTATAATTTTTTTAGATTTTATATATGAGTCAAAATCAATCCCCATTCAGTCAACCACAATTTGTGATCCAAAATTACTTTATATACTTTAAAAAATATAAGAATCTCTAAATCCATATATGTAAGAAAAGAGTGGCCTCTAGCAAAGCGTTAATTCTACTAAATTTATAAAGGGATCCGACATGATCTCCATCAAACACATATGTCTCTATACCTATTTACTAGATTATACATTATATAAAAAGAAGCATTATTATATTTTCCATTTTACCAAGAAATCAAGTGACTATAGGACATAGAGCATGTCCATCCCATATAGGTAAATAATCTATTCACAATTATTAGAGTATATACTAATATGATCAATGAATACATCACACGTCATTCATCATTATGGATAAGAACATCACATGCTCCTTATCCAGATATATATATACTATATCTAGGCGTGGATGAAAACTCCCACAGTTTATCTATGTTGAGGTCTAAAATTTTATAATCATCATATGAGAGAGAAAATCCCATCTTGGTTTTTTAAAAAATATCTTTCTTAAACATCCATCCAAATTTATATTTTTATTATTAATCCATTTTATAGAAAAATGGGACAACCATAGTTCACAAACAAGAAACCACTACATACTGAAAGAGATCAAAAAATGATTAAACAGTAGACTAAGATTACTTGAATCATATACTCTATAAAGTTCCCATTGTAGCATACTAACCTGAATAGCTTGATCCTCTCTAATAAGCTCTTCAAGGTGAGTGATCATCCAGTCCACTGTCTAAATGAATTTCTTTGAGTTGATTTTTCTCTAGTTGAATCCCCAGGCTATAATTCGATCTTTTTTTCTATCCACACTTCTTGATACTCATTGGAATCAACTTTCAACCTTCTTTCATAAAACCTTTTAATCTACTCTTCTGAAAAATTGGGTCAGAAAAATTTATCTAGCATTACTTATTTGGAGTGTAGGAAAAGTTTCAATTAGTTCCCATCCTAATCTTCCCTGTATCTTGTCTTCCTAATTGATTATTTACTTTATCCATTCCATAGGGATTTTCTTTCCTTGTTTCTACCCTTCTTGTCTAAACTCGTCTCTATTGCTTTTGGAAAGTGGGAGTAATCCTTGTGCCCCTTTGGTTTTTTCCCTTTGGGCCACTATACATTTCCCCAAGTCTCAAATTCATTTTCCCCTTTATTAATTCTAGGGATGTGATGATATTTTCATTGAAGTTGTTCCATGATATCCACTGAGAGTTAACTATAGATTTCATCACCTGAAGTATACTCCTCTTGAGTCAATGGTGGTTCTTGAACATCCAGACCTTCAAATCAGTTGCCCAGTTTAATCAACAATCCTTTTCCTACTTTATTCTCCAAGAATGTATTATCCCCCCCATTAAAATCCTTCATATGTATTATAGATTTAGTACTGAGGGTGTTTGGGTCTAAGGGCCCCAAGAAACTCACTTTGTCCAACCTCTGTTGTCCACCAAGAGAATCTGTTGCTGCCAACAAGGAAGACTTTCCCTGCAACAAGTCTAATCCTGTAGAATACTCATATCCACGACCCATAAACTGTGTATGATTTTTGGTGTCCTCCCAGCCCCAGACTTGAGTGTTGTTGAGACGTTGGATATCACTAACTATCAAATTCACCTCACCTCCCCCGATTGTGCTGGTTGTAACTAGTAGTTCCACTATAGCCACAACCATGGGACCCTATTTTTCTGTTCCACCCAATTTCATAGCCTCTTTTCTGCCCTAATTCAAGGGGTTTATACCCAAATAATGTTTTATATTTTAAAATAAATCCATTACCCATGGAACTACCTCCATAGACTTTATACTCTTTACTGAAACTGAAGGAACCAATGAAGGACACTGTAGGAGCTGATCTTCCCAGGAGCTGGACGCTACACCTGGAGTGTCTTGGTGTCTGACAGGTTCCACCAACTAGGGTAAAACCACACGCACCTCCTCATACTCACCCAATACAGCATTATCCCGAGCCTATTGGTGCACTACAGGATCAACCTACAGCTCATACCCCTCAGTTGGACTTGAAAGTGGGACCTTGATTTTTCTATCACTGTTCCCGTGACGGCATCCAGAGACCAAATAACCTAGCTGGTGACATCCCGAATAGAACGATAGTATAATGACCCATACATTGCATACATTATTATTACATTAGAATTGAAGAACACTTATTACAACATATAACAAAACTAGTAAAGGACCGTATAGGTATAGTGTCTTTAGAAACTGGGAAACATAAACAACTGGTTCATAAAGCGTCTACACTGTCTCCCATTTATTTCATCATATCTATAGTCCCTTTTGGCATATCTTACTTAATAACCTTATTCCTAACCTGGGGAAATAAAACATACAAAAGGGTGAGCTCAAATGCTCAGTAAGGGTAAACAAAAGAAATATCAATCACATCATATTCATAAGAACATAACATTTTGGAAATCTTAACCTGCAAAAGAGAGCATAATTTCATAACATGGGATAAATCAAAGTAGTGAAATGAAATCCCAATAATCATAACTTAAAACATGAAACTTTGTGACATACACAGAAAATCATAAGGAATCATTTCTTATTAGTCAAGACTCATGGCCAAGACTATCTTAATGGACAAAGTCCATTTCTGAACCGAGTTCACTCCTCATTCCAGTCCTGTTTCACTGAACCGGTTTAACCTGCCGTTCCATCCATGTATATCTCATGAGATATAAAATCATTACCCAATGCATTGGAGGGAGATATAGGTCCCACCCATCTCATAATGATACCATTCTTATGTGTTCCACAAAATCATAAATCATACATCATTGCATAACCCATGTAATAAAAATGGGATTCTTAAACAACATGACATCATAAAAAAATTCATATAAGATAAAGGAATTCATAAAAATAATTCCATCACAACATAATCAAATAAATGTAACAATAGGGATAGAAACAGAACCCTTTATTATCTTAGATGGAAAATAATTTTGATAAAACTCTTGAACTCCATTCTTGAGGAAAATATCCTTTCTACTTCAAAAACATTTTCCTTTCTTAACATGTCATACAATTTTAAAATAAAAGAAGTTGATTAAAAATAAACTTGAAAACTTGTAAAGGAAGATTCTTGTAAATAATGTTTTAAAAATCCATTCATGCCGTATAAGTTAAAAAAACATTTTTCTCATACTTTTGTCGGAAAAGTCAAAAAGTACCTCATACGTCAAACGAAAAAAGATTCCTTTTATATCTTTTACTAAAAACTCACCGAAGGGTAAAATTGGATTTAAACAACTGTATGTGGATGGAAAAAATATTACATATTGAGGAAACATGGATGTGGATGATAAAATACACCCCAGTAAATATCAAAGTATAAACAATCTCGGATAAAAATGAGATTGTGATATTTTCCCTTACCTTAGGTCCAATTTGCTTCGTAAGTGTCCGAAACTCCTGTATAATGATTTAAATAATGTTATTGAATTATTCCAAAATCATACTTATTTTTATGATATCATATATGGTCATATTATTAGCTTCTTATTAGTAATATTTCATTACTACTTGTTATTCGGGTGTTTATTACTTTTTGTTCTTATGTGTGTTTTGTCGAATAAATTCTTATTTTTCTTTTTAGGTTATAAATACCTCATTTCCAGAATGGTATTAGTGTAATATATATCATATTAATTCATTAAATTCATTTATATAATCATTGTACAATGAAGATCATGTAGAACGAGTCGCATCACATCGTGGAGACAGTATTCCGTGCGTACGCACGAGCGATGATATCGTTCCCATGATTGTGGAATTGTATTGGAGTGTATATATACTATTTCAGAATCAATATCACTTTACAATAATCATATATAGTAATTATTTACACCATTATACCCATCCAAGTAAGGTGGTGGTGGAAAATAGATTACACCACAGCGTGGAGACGGTATTCCGTACGTACGCACGCGCGGTGATTTCGTTTTCCGTAGGATGGATAGATGGTGAAATAGGGTTGTTTCATACTTATAATAACATATAAATATATGGGTGATACTAATGTTATTACTTAATAATGAAACATCTAAATAAAAATAAGTGGAAGAAGAAATAAAGTTGAATGAATCGGTAACGGACATTACCTCTTCTTTGAAGCGCCTCTTTGAGACTTCCTCTTAGGGCACTAAAATTGGTCTTTGAAGAAGACCAGGACCTCTAGGATGTATCTAGGGAAGTGTAGAGAGGTAATTGGCAGGGTTTGGCCGAGCTTGAAGGTTCAAAGTGGTGTGAGGAAGAGAGGGAGGAGGTGCCCTTTTATAAGGGAGGAGAGGGGCACCTTTGGAATAACTAAAAATATTATTTTATTATAAAGTCAAATTCGGTTTTTAATAGCTCCAAATTGATATATTTCAAAGATAAGGTGGGTATGGGTCAAAATAATCTCATCCAATAGAATTTAGACAAGTTTAGGTATCAATTGTAACCTTATCATTTAAGTTTAACTTTAAGTTAGATAATTTAACTTTTACCGTGTCTTCTTGTTTTCTTACACTATAAGGTTAATAAACTTACTATATCAAGCCAAAAGAACCCCAAGATGTTTATTATTAATATATATAAACTTATCTAAGTCATTTGGCCGAACCTTAGATTTTTAGGAATAAAATAACAATTAATAATATAATATTTGTTTTAAAAACTATTTTTTGTCTATTTTGACACTATTTAGTAATTGAATTTTGTGAAAATCATAACAGAATGATTAGTTCGAACCAAGTTAATTAAATCAATACTAACATGTCATATTAACCTATAAAATTAGTTTAATTCATAAAAAGTCTCAAATTACATTTATTTGGGTATTTATAACATCAATTATGTCAATATTTCATTAATAAGATAATTACTGCATCATCGTTGTGTCATAAATAAATTAAATTATTTAATTTCTAAAAGTTACAAATAAAATACCATTATGTAGGAATTTTTTTTATATTTCTAATGAATATTTATAGTAGAATTTATCTTATTTATAACCCCATATTAAAAATGATTTACTTATTAAACTTTGATTTTAACTATTTTAACCCTTCTTCAAATAAATTAATAATAAATGTCCTAATCTAATCCAAGTGATCCTAAATGGTCATATTTTATTCCCAGGGTTGTTTTTGGTCGAATTACATTTATCCAATAGAATTAGGACATGTTTTAGGGTAATAATAATAACACTTTTATCCTTAATTACCCTATTTACTTTTAACCGTGGTAAAAAAAAGTAAAAAGTTACTATTCACCAAAAATTATTTTCATCTCATTGAACCACATTTTAGTCCTTGATATTAACCGTGTCTCTCAGATTTTCAAAATTCCACTCACATAAGCGGTAAAATTAAGTTTTATGAAAAAATCAGTTTTTTTAACTACCATTTAGTGGTTTCACTATTCATCAAAAATTGAAAGTTTTCAGAAAAATACCAAAATTTCACCCTAGGCTAATTTCGATATTCCGAATCCAAAAATGAAGTCCATTTTAAAAAATAAAATTTATAAAATTTCAAAAAGTGGTTATTACTATTCATAACGATTAGTTTTAATAATATTTTAATAGAATATCGTTGTTTAGTGAAACTCGGTATTGCGTACGACGCAAGCTATTGAGGAAGGTCGCGGTTGCGTGTAAAGCAATCCAAGATAGTGTTGTGTGTAGTGAAATATTCCTTTGATAAAAACAAAATATTTCTCATAGAAGTCTCAGGCGTTACATTCTACCCCCCTTAAAATGAATTTCGCCCTCGAGATTTGTCACTTTCTAACAAAAAGAAGAGGATAACTCTCCCTCATCATATCCTCAAGCTCCCATATAGCTTCTTCTAATTGGTGGTTCCTCCATAAAACTTTCACCAATCGAGTGGTCTTGTTTTGTAGGACTTTTTCGCTATGATCCAGAATCTCTATCGGTTGTTCTTCATAAGAAAGATCTTGCTCCAGCGGTACAACTTCTGAGCTGAGTACATGTGAAGGATCAGGTATGTAATTTCTCAGGAGAGATACATGGAACACATCGTGAACTTGGGAGAGATTCGGTGGAAGCGCCAATCGGTAAGCTACCTTTCCAACACGATCCAGTATTTCGAAAGGACCGATATATCTAGGGCTCAACTTCCCCTTCTTTCCAAATCTCATGACCCTCTTCCAGGGAGATATTCGTAAGAACACTTTATCACCCACTTCAAACTCTAGGTATTTTCTTCAGTTTTTGGCATAAATTTTCTGTCGACTCTGAGCTGCTCTTATGTGTTGTTGAATAGATCGGACCTTTTCTGCCATCTCATCAACAAGATCAGGTCCTAATAGCTTTCTTTCCCCAACTTCATCCCGGCAAGTTGGAGTCTTGCATTTCTTTCCATAGAGAGCTTCATAAGGAGCCATCTGAATACTGGAGTGAAAGCTATAATTATAAGAAAATTCCACCAAAGGTAGGTGTTGATCCCAACCACCTTGGAAATACATAGAGAAAGCTATCCACATATCTTTTAGAGTTTGAATTGTTCTCTCAGACTGACCGTCTGTCTGAGGATGATAAGCAGTGCTGAAACTCAACTCTGTATCCAGAGTATGCTGAAGACTTCTCCAGATCTTCGAGGTAAATCTTGGATCCCGATCAGATATAATAGAAAGTGGTACTCCATGCAATCTTACCACTTCCTTTACATATATCCTGGAAAGCTGATCCAGAGAGAAATCCTCTCTAATAGCAATGAAGTGTGCAGACTTTGTAAGACGATCTACTATGACACAGATAGCATTATTGCCTTTGGATGTTTTAGGAAGTCCTGTGACAAAGTCCATAGTGATGTTTTCCCATTTCCATTCGGGTATGGGTAATGGTTGTAACATCCCCTTAGACTTCTGTCTCTCAGCTTTAACTTGCTGACAAACCAAGCACCGAGAGACATATTCAGTAACATCTCTTTTCATTCCATCCCACCAGAAGTACTCTTTCAGGTCCCTATACATCTTCGTGCTTCCAGGATGAATAGAGAATGAAGAACTATGAGCCTCATCCAGCAGCTCCTTCTTTAATTCGGGGATGGGAGGAACACAAACCCGATTCTTTAACTTTATTATCCCATCACAATCAAGGTTGAATTCAGGAATATTTCTCACCTTCTTTTGTAACTCCACATCTTCTTTCTGCACCTCTTTAATCTTCACATGTATAGATGGCTGAACATTCATTTGAGAAAGATACTATTTTCCCCCTTCCATTATAATTCCAAGATCCATCCTTTGTAAATCCATAAATATTGGATATTTTTTGATCCTCATCATGGATAAACTGGCATGGTCTTGTCAACTTAATGCATCTGCCACCTTGTTTGCTTTCCCAGGGTGGTAATGAATTGACCAGTCGTAATCCTTAATCAGCTCTAACCATCTTCTTTGGCGCATATTCATATCCTTTTGTGTGAAAATATACTTCAAACTTTTATGATCAGTATAAATGTCACACCTTTCTCCATAAAGATAATGCCTCCAAATCTTTAATGCAAAGATTACCGCAGCTAACTCCAAATCATGTGTTGGGTAATTTTGCTCATGGATTTTCAGCTGTCGTGAGGTATAAGCTATCACTATATCATTTTGCATAAGAACACACCCCATCCCCTTCTTGGATGCATCACTATAGTTCACAAACCTTTCTCCACTACAAGGCAGTGTGAGCATAGGTGCACTGGATAAACTTCTTTTCAACTCCTTGAAATTCTCTTCACATTCCTCCATCCAAAAAAACTTAACTCCTTTTAGAGTCAACCTGGTGAGTGGATTAGATAATCGTGAAAAATCTTTCACAAAACGTCGATAATATCCAGCCAAACCAAGAAAACATCGGATCTCGGTTACTGTTGTTGGTCTCGACCATCTTTCAATAACCTCTGTTTTTGCTGGATCCACAGATATCCCCTCTTTTGAGATTATGTGACCCAAAAATGAAACTTTTTGAAGCCAAAATTCACACTTGGTAAATTTTTCATAAAGCTTCTCCTTTCTCAGGGTCTTCAATATAATTATGAAGTGATCTTCATGTTCTTCCTTGCTCTTTGAATAAACAAGAATATCGTCTATAAAGACTACCAAAAATTGATCAAGATAGTCTCTAAAGACTTTATTCATCAGATCCATGAAGATAGCAGGGGCATTATTAAGACCAAATGGCATCACTATAAATTCATAATGTCCATACCTTGTACAGAAAGCCGTCTTTGGTATATCCTCCCTTTTGACCCTTAATTGATGACACCCTGAATGAAGATCAATCTTGGAAAAGTATTGAGCTCCGCGTAGTTGGTCAAATAAGTCATCAATGCATGGGAGAGGATATTTGTTCTTGATAGTGATCTTGTTAAGTTATCGATAATCAATGCAGAGTCTCATTGATCCATCTTTCTTCTTAACAAATAGAACAGGTGCTCCCCAAGGTGATGCACTAGGGAATATGAATCCCTTATCAATATTCTCTTGGAGTTTCTTCTTCAATTCCTGCAACTCAATTGGGTCCATTCTATAAGGTGTCTTTGAAATAGGCAAAGCACCCGGTACGAGTTCTATTGAAAACTCAACTTCACGATTTGGTGTAAGACCTGGAAATTCCCCCGGAAAGACATCATCAAACTCCCGTACAATGGAAATATTATTAATCGTTAGTTTCTCACCAACCATTTGAGATAAATAACCCTCATTTAGTAGAATCAAGACCCATAAGGTGGAAGAAATTTCCACTGGAAGGTTATGTTCATCCTTGCATCGATAGACGATCATAGATTGATCTAGAATATGAAATGTGACTTCACTTCTTTGGTAATTGATATGAGATCCATATAAAGAAATCCAATCCATTCCAAGAATCACATAAAATTCCATTATAGGAAGGATCACAAGATTTGTAGGAAGCACTTTCCCACAAACTTCAATCAGGGAAGAATTATAAACTTTTGATGTGACTGTTGTGCCATTAGGTGTTGTCACAGCTAACTCAACATCTAATTGTTGAGGTAATACGGTGATACCCTTAGAAATATCTTTAGAAATAAAAGAGTGGGTGGATATAGAATCAAATAAAACATTTTCTACTTTAGAGTGGATGGTAAGTGTACCTTTCACCACATCATTATCGTACTCCACATCGTTGATAGAAATTGCATGTGACTTTCCTTTGTCTTTAGCCTTAAGAGTTTGACATCGACCATCATCATCAACCCTTGGATTTGGGCATTGATTGGCATAATGCCCCATTTCCTTTCACTTGTAACATTGAAGTGTAGTAGGTTCATTATGTGTATCCCTTTCTTTGTTTGCATCATTAGACATCTTCTTCCCATCATTGCGGCATTCAAATGCCCGATGACCTTCCTTTCCACATTTGAAACATTTACTTGTCCCTTTAAGACAACTACATCCATGTTTCTTTCCACACTTTGAGCATAAGGGAAAGCTCATATTCTTTTCAGTGTGCTCTTTAGATTTTCCTTTGAATTCCATTTTCTTCTTCTTATCAAACCCATATGACTGATGGGTTACTCCAATCTCCATCTCAACTTTGAGAGCACATCGAACGATTTTCTCATAGCTATTGAAGTCCCTTATGGATAAGGCCCTTCGAAGACTTGGTTTTAATCCACTAAAGAATCGATCGATCTTACTCTCAGGTTGGATAATAATACCAGAAGCGTACCTTGCAAGTCTTGTAAAATTTGCTTCATAGGTACCAACAGATTCATCATCCTTTTGCTTTAGTTCAAGAAACTCTTTCTCCATATTTGTTCTGAGAATACGAGGGAAGTACTTATTGAAAAATAAGTTCTTGAACTCTTCCCATTCCATGGACTCAATTTCATCTTTTTGCCTAGTATTCTTGATAAGATTCCACCATTGATCTACATCACCTTCCAAATGATACACTGCTAAGATGACTTTATCATGTTCAGAACATTGATGAACTGAAAATATCTTTTCAGTAGTACCAATCCATTGTTCAGCAATTAATGGATCAGTAGACCTGCTGAATGAAGGTGGACACTGCCTCATGAAGGATTCAACAGAATGTTGCTCCTTCCTTTATTCATTTGGAAGTCCTGCATGATTCATATCTTGAGAAAGATGTGTGATCATGCATACAAGATTTTTCATTCCATCTCCCATAATGTTTGGTTGCTTAGGGGGACAATCATTGCATTGCCCGTCGCATTCCGCATTAACACGGTTCCTTCGGGTTCCAGCCATTGACTAAAACCAAGAAGAATAGTGTGAGAAACACTAATTATAATAGGAAAACCACATAATCAAGAATACAATTTCACACTTAAGGTCTTATCCTAGGTTATTCATGGCCATTTCTAAAACACTAAGATTATGTTCTATGCTTAGACTTATCCTTAGGGTTCTTACTAAGGCTTTCACATCCTAGTTTCCAAAGGTTGACTATACCTTTCCTCTGATACCAACTATAATGACCCATACTTTACATACATTGTTATTACATCAGAATTGAAGCACCCTTATTACAACATATAACAAAACCAGGAAAGAACCGTATAGGTATAGTGTATTTAGAAACTGGGAAACATAAACAACTGGTTCATAAAGCGTCTACATTGTCTCCCATTTATTTCATCATATCTATAGTCCCTTTTGGAATATCTTACTTAATAACCTTATTCCTGACTTGGGGAAAGAAAACATACAAAAGGGTGAGCTCAAATGCTCAGTAAGGGTAAACAAAAGAAATATCAATCACATCATATTCATAAGAACATAACATTTTGGAAATCTTAACCTGCAAAAGAGAGCATAATTTCATAACATGGGATAAATCATAGTAGTGAAATGAAATCCCAATAATCATAACTTAAAACATGAAACTTTGTGGCATGAACACATAATCATAGAGAATCATTTCTTATTAGTCAAGACTCATGGCCAAGACTATCTTAGTGGACAAAGTCCATTTCTGAACCGAGTTCACTCCTCGTTCCAGTCCTGTTTCACTGAACCGGTTTAACCTGCCGTTCCAGCCATGTCTATATCATGAGATATAAAATCTTTACCCAATGAATTGGAGGGAGATATAGGTCCCACTCATCTCATAATGATACCATTCTTATGTGTGCCACAAAATCATAAATCATACATCATTGCATAACCCATGTAATAAAAATGGGATTCTTAAACAACATGACATCATAAAACAATTCATATAAGATAAAGGAATTCATAAAAATAATTTTATCACAACATAATCAAATCAATGTAATAATAGGGATATAAATAGAACCCTTTATTATCTTAGATGGAAAATAATTTTGATAAAACTCTTGAACTCCATTCTTGAGGAAAATATCCTTTCTACTTCAAAAACATTTTCCTTTCTTAACATGTCATACAATTTTAAACTAAAAGAAGTTGATTAAAAATAAACTTGAAAACTTGTAAAGGAAGCTTCTTGGAAATAATGTTTTAAAAATCCATTCATGCCGTATAATTTAAAAAAACATTCTTCTCGTACTTTTTTCGGAAAAGTCAAAAAGTACCTCATACATCAAACGACAAAAGATTCCTTTTATATCTTTTACTAAAAACTCACCAAAGGGTAAAATTGGATTTAAACAATTGTAGGTGGATGGAAACAATATTACATATTGAGGAAACATGGATGTGGATGATAAAATACACCCCAGTAAATATCAAAGTATAAATAATCTCGGATAAAAATGAGATTGTGATATTTTCCCTTCCCTTAGGTTCAATTTGCTTCGTAAGTGTCTGAACCTCCTGTATAATGATTTAAATAATGTTATTGACTTATTACAGAATCATTCTTATTTTTATGATATCATATATGGTCATATTCTTATCTTATTATTAGTAATATTTCATTACTACTTGTTATTCGGGTGTTTATTACTTTTTGTTCTTATGCATGTTTTGTCGAATAAATTCTTATTTTTATTTTTAGGTTATAGATACCTCATTTCCAGAATGGTATTAGTGTAATATATATCATATTAATTCATTAAATTCATTTATATAATCATTATTCAATGAATATCACGTAGAACGAGTTGCATCATATCGTGGAGACGGTATTCCGTACGTACGCACGAGCGATGATATCGTTCCCATGATTGTGTAATTGTATTGGAGTGTATATATAATATTTCAGAATCAATATAACTTTACAATAATCATATATAGTCATTATTTACACCATTATACCCATCCAAGTAAGGTGGTGGTATAAAATAGATTACACCACGGTGTGGAGACAGTATTTCGTACGTACGCACGCGTGGTGATTTTGTTTTCCGTAGGATGGATAGATGGTGAAATAGGGTTGTTTAATACTTATAATAACATATCAGTATATGTGTGATACTGATTTTATTACTTCATAATGAAACAACTAAAGAAGAATAAGTGGAAGAAGAAATAAAGTTGAATGAATCGGTAACGAACATTACCTCTTCTTTGAAGCGCCTCTTTGAGACTTCCTCTTAGGGAACTAAAATTGGTCTTTTAAGAAGAAAAAGACCTATATGATGTCTCTAGGGAAGTGGAGAGAAGAAATTGTCAGGGGTTGGCCGATCTTGAAGGCTCAATGTGGTGTGAGGAAGAGAGGGAGGAGGTGCCCTTTTATAAGGGAGGAGAGGGGCACCTTTGGAATAACTAAAAATATTATTTTATTATAAAGTCAAATTAGGTTTTTAATAGCTCCAAATTGATATATTTCGAAGATAAGTTGGTTATGGGTCGAAATAATCTAATCCAATAGAATTTAGACAAGTTTAGGTATCAATTTTAACCTTATCATTTAGATTTAACTTTAAGTTAGATAATTTAACTTTTACCATGTCTTCTTGTTTTCTTACACTATAAGGTTAATAAACTTACTATATCAAGACAAAAGAACCCAAAGTTGTTTATTATTAATATATATAACCTTATCTAAGTCATTTGGCTGAACCTTAGATTTTTAAGAATAAAATAACAATTAATAATATAATATTTGTTTTAAAAACTATTTTATGTCAATTTTGACACTGTTTAGTAATTGATTTTTTTGAAAATCATAACAGAATTATTAGTTAGAACCAAGTTAATTAAATCAATAATAACATGTCATATTAACCTAGAAAATTAGTTTAATTCATAAAAAGTCTCAAATTACATTTATTTGGGTATTTATAACATCAATTATGTCAATATTTCATTAATAAGATAATTATTGCATCATCGTTGTGTCATAAATAAATTAAATTATTTAATGTCTAAAAATTACAAATAAAATACCATTATTTAGGAAATGTTTTTACCTTTCTAATGAATATTTATAGTCTAATTTATCTTATGTATAACCCCATATTAAAAATGATTTACTTATTAAACTTTGATTTTAACTATTTTAGCCCTTCTTTAAATAAATTAATAATAGATGTTCTAATCTAATCCAAGTGGGCCTAAATGGTCATATTTTATTCCTAAGGTTGTTTTTGGTTGAATTACACTTATCCAATAGAATTAAGACATGTGTTAGGGTAATAATAATAACACTTTTACCCTTAATTACCCTATTTACTTTTAACCGTGGTAAAAAAAAAGTAAAAAGTTACTATTCACCAAAAATTATTTTCATCTCATTGAACCACATTTTAGTCCCTGATATTAACCATGTCTCTTGGATTTTCGAAATTCCACTCACAGAAGCGGTAAAATTAAGTTTTATGAAAAATTCAGTTTTTTTAACTACCACTTAGTGGTTTCACTATTCATCAAAAATTGAATGTTTTCAGAAAAATACCAAAATTTCACCCTAGGCTAATTTCGATATTCTGAATCCAATAATGAAGTCCATTTTGAAAAATAAAATTTATAAAATTTCAAAAAGTGGTTATTACTATTCATAACGGCTAGTTTTAATAATATTTTAATAGCATATCGTTGTTTAGTGAAACTCGGTATTGCGTACGACACAAGCTATTGAGGAAGGCCGCGGTTGCGGGTAAAGCAAGCCAAGCTAGTGTTGTGTGTAGTGAAATATTCCTTTGATAAAAACTAAATATTTCTCATAAAAGTCGCATGCGTTTCAGATAGCCATGAATCAAATACCACAATTTTTTTTCATATGAACTCTTCTCAGACTGAGATCCACAACCACTCCATTGGAGGCTTTTATACATCGACCTTGATACATATGTGAGGGGAGATTGGATGACAAACCGCAGAAGTGTGACTATGAGAGCACAAATATCTTCCTACCAGATTTCCCAAAACACTGATAATCAATGGATTCTGAAAAGGGAGTTAACAATCGGGGAAACATACCCACACCACTGTCGAAGGCACATTGTGGTTCATGTTGAACTCAAAAGACCAGCAAATGAGGTTAAATCTGCAACCATTGATAACATGAGGGGCGCTAGACCAGGGAAAAAAATAAAATCTTCATCTGAGGAGAAACGAATCATAAAGTGGAACTAATCGAGAATACCCACCTCAAAATAATATTTAATACCCCATGATTCAAAGAAAAATCTTTTAAAAGCATCAACCAAGGGTCAGCGACCCCTAAATTGGGCCACAAGCATCAACCTGTGAAGATACCCATATTAACTAATACAATATATAGACTTGCGTAAGTAGTGTATCAATGAATGAATTTTTTCCTGATAATTATTTCACCAACCATAAGTAATGGGGACTCAGATATAAACCATACACATATAGTATACAAAATACATCTGTATGTAACTCTATATGGTATACTTAGTAGGTCACCGAACGTGCAAAAAGTATCTTATTCTTTTTTTACTGACCCATGAGAATATTTTTTATATTTATATGGGAATCCTACCCATGGTAACCTTAAAATCTCATCACAACCTATAATACTCCATGATTAACATCAGTTAAGAGTAAACTCAATGTCATACCTTGATAGTTCAATTATTAGTGCACTTCATGAAATGTATATATATATATATATATATATATTTATTTATTTATTTATTTTTGTAGATAATGTGAAATAATGATAAAATGGAGGTTTAATTTAATATGATACATTTTAATATTCTTAAGCTCCTTAATATTATTTTATAAAAACCAAATTAATCACCCATTTATTATATTATAAATGATAAAATATTAGATTATCCTCTTTTGGGAAACACTTTAGTGAGAAAAAACTATAAAGTAAGTAAGTTTAAAAAATAGTGATATTTAGGAATCATTTTCGTAAATTCTAATCTTCTTTAACATATCTGAACCTTTTAACTTCACAACATCAAATGTTATGAGGTCAAATTCTATTTTTTACTTAGAACTCTTTCTAAGTTTATCATCATCATCCTTGCAACCCTACTGAATATTTTTTCCCTTGAAATAAAATTTTTAATTACATTATTATTTACCAATTCTCCTAATATATTTTTGGATAATGTGAATATTACCTTAATAGGGTAAAAAAATTAACTATTATATTTCTATATACCATTATAACCTAAAATATTTTAGAAAAAAAGTGATAACCACTTTTTAATAGTAAATAATGCATTTATTTAAATTTCTCATTACTTTCTTAACCTTAACCATTATTTTTGATATCTGTAATTTACTTTCATTTTTATTGGTACAATTTTTTATGAAATTGTGTGGTTCACTTTTTATCATAACTAAATATAACTCATTATAATTTTCTTTATCATCACATATCCTAAGTTCTTTCAAGATATTGAGTGAAAAACTACCCTAATTTTAGATTGATATAATCCTTTATGAAATAGTGATATTTAATTTCTAAATCCTAATTAAATGTATCACTTTACATTTTTCATTACTATCACATATACTAATCATTTTAGGTTATTAAGTGGAAATCACTTCAATTTAATATTAGTGTAGTCCTTTTATCTTTTAAATTTTATCTTCTTTAAGTATAAACATAGTCCCACTATCCTCTTAAACATTATATTCCTTTTAGAATATTTTAATAAGATAGAGAAACCCTTTTCATTTATGCAATAATATTTATTACCTTTTTAGTAAGAATATTTAACAAATAAACTATTATTCAAAAAAGTGATATTTTATGTGTTTATATCATTATTACATTGATAAAAAAACCTTGTTAAAATATACTACTGATGGGTGGGGGAATACATTTTTCAATATTTTAACAAACATATGGATGCACACTTTTATCTAGGATAAACAGTTAATCTATATATTCTTATATAAACATGTTATAGAACCTGATAAATCATATAACAGGTGTATACAGTTAATCATCTCATTTTTTTCATAACAACTATTTGTTATCAAACATATTATATTATCGTATAAGAGAAATAAGACGAAGATCCACATTTTTACATACATTCATTTAATATTGATAAAATAATTTACATTTAATTCCTCGATGTAGTAACTATTTAAATCATCCCATGAATATAAACTAAAAAATCAATCAATTATTAATTTGATTTTGAACTCCTATATAATACAATACTTTGTAAAATATATATTCGGTATCACATAGTTTTCAAAATAAGAGAATTAATTTCTATAACTTCCATACCTGATATAGACATTCCATGGAGTTTTAGAAACTCCTTCAGATAAATCTTGTTTAATACATTCATATTCAATTATAATACTTCCTTAATGAAAAACCTAGGTTTCATTGACCTTGATTAGATTTTTTAGAAATTTTTTTTGAACCTATAAACTAAATTTTATTTTTCTAGTTTCAACTTTTACCTACTTGTACTATATATACAATACTTTAGAACCAAGAATTCATATTCCCAATTAATCTATATATTCCAAAAAAATTGAGAATATCAGGTAAATGTTCTTTAAATTCAATAATATTGTAAAAAATTTCAATTGATGACAATAGAAAAATTCTCTTACCAAAATAAGAAAATTTTAGTATCCCCTTAAAGCATGTCATAAAATTTAACAAATCATAAAAACATATGTATTAAAAAACCATCTCATCACATTTAAGAAAAAATTGTTAAAATTATCTTATGAAGAGAAAAATGAGATAATGATAATTATATTATAAAATTTTTATCCAAGATTGAAGTATCTAAGTTATCAATACAATAAATCATTTTCCCAATTAAAAGAAATAAAACTTCAAGCTTCAGTTCTTTTCATATTATGATCTTCTATATATTTACAAAACTTTGTGAAACATAATGTTGATATAAAATATCTAGTAGAATAATAGAAATGATTTATATAAACAATAAATATTTTAGGAAACTTTTAGTCTCACCAATTCATTCAATTATACGAAAATATCATTGTATGTAACCAATCATATTGAATATTTGAGAAACAAATTCATTAAATCATTTATGTACCCAATAATATTGAGTACATGAGTGGAGAATAATATTACTTTGGTATTTTTTCATATAATCCCTTTAAAACCTAAAATTAATCACTTTCTGCTTCTATAAGAATCCAAATTAGCTTTTTAAAAAATTTCAACACTTGGTTTCTGAGGAAGGAACTATTCTGACACATACAATTTTCATTAAAAACATTTCTTAAATATCAATTCTTGCTTAATAATTTTTTATGTTTCCAATATTATGAGTTTCTTACAATAAGGTTATCACATTCAAGGATTAATCGCAAAGTCATCTTTGGTGTTCCTATCACTATTTAGCTATTTATGTAGGGTATCATCCCAATCAAATCATACATGACTCTTGGATAGTCGATCAAAAAACTCTTTATCTAATCATTCTTATGGATAAAATCAACTCTATTCCTATAGTAATTGAATCATATTAGGGTATCCCGGCTAGTTTAACCCAAAGGGAATGATAAAATTGTCGAATAATTTAAAATCTAATGGGATTCAACATTGGAAGGACTGACCCAAGTATATTCTAGTGTCACCTATCCTTGCATTCCTTAAACATGATAATCCAGAGATGCCTAGATTTAACATGAACTACTTGGTTGGATAATTGAGGTATTGAAATTTATTAGTTTATAAGAATTATCACATTTAGTATTTTAAGGGGATTATAATCTCACCATATAATCTTTTGTTAGTACCTTTTATATATGCATGCTTTGAGTAATTTAGTTTGGAAACCTATTCTCTCCACCAAACCAATATGTTCAAACAATATTGATATGTAGCACTTTACACAACCTACATGTTTTTATTACTCACCCAAAAATAGAAGTCAAATATATTCATATGTATCCAAATGAATAATATGGATAAGGTACATGAAGACTTCATTTAAAGGCATAGAGTAATATGAGATTGATAATCTCCACATGAGTAAGCCTGTAGGGACAAATAACCTACCCCATTCACCAGCATAGGCATAGAATAAGTCTCCATGTAGGTATAATGTCTGACCCAAAGTCCCTCTACCTAGAGATACATTAATAAAAAGATAATTTAATTCCTCATAACTGTAAAACCTAATATACATAAAGTATATTCAAAAACTAAATTCATGTCTACAACTTCAATTACAAATTGAGGTCAAGGTAGATGAAAAAATAAATTCATTATCATACCTAGCATGTAATTCAATGATCTATTGGTTGTCCCACTAATGTTTTTCCAATATATCCCACATGTTTTCTGATTTCATGATCTAAAAAATAATCCATATGTTTTTATTGATTTTGGGTTTAAGTGTGTTCATCAGGTTTTATTTATTAAATTTCATTTTTAGTTAATTCTTATCTAAATCTATAATTCTTGAAGTTTATTTGAAATTTTCCTTCATATAGAAAATTGGATACATAAGATATTTGGCTGCATGAATATTTTTCTAAATCGATAAATTGGATTCATCGATCAGTTATGTGAATGAGTTTCCTATATAAATTTACTACATTACTAAATCATTTATATGGAAATATCCTACATCAATAAATCAGATACATGAGAAATGACCACATTAATGAAATGATTATGCTAATTGGATACATCACAAATTCAATAATGTGAATTGGATCTGTGGTAAAATTAGCTACATGGGGATAATCAGCTCTGTAATCCAGTCAGCTACATGAAATTCATCGACCGGAGAAAAATAGCTACTTGAATTTAGGCCATTTGATTGGACATCCATGTAAGTTGGATATGTGAATAATTTTTCTACGTGAATAATGAATAAATGGATCAATTCATCTACATTATTTCAAATACATGGAAATTGGCTACATGGTGGTCTAGAATGTGCTATGTGGTTCTGAAACTTTGGTATTTATTACTGTTAGAGCTTTTCAAGTGAAAATTAATGCTATTTTTTTAAAATATTTTAAAAATAGATCTAAGTACCAAGATAAAAGATACAAAATATAAAATTTTATTTTATTTCCCAATTCTTTTTTGTTGAGAGAAATTTCATAAAAGGAAAAATATAGTTTTACACCAGTATTTATTTGAGTATCATGTAGAGTAATAACAAGTAAGAAATATAAAAGATTATTTTCAAGTAAGAACAATAGAAACGAGAATAACTATTATTTTCTCTCTCAAAACCTTCTCTTCTTGATTTATGTGAAAAGAAAAATAAGAAGAAGCTTCATGTTTTCTAGAGTTGTGAAATCAAGATAAATCTTACTATATTTTCAAAGGATATCCTCGATCTATAATTCACTCTCATCAACTTTCTTGGAGATATATTATCATATATAAGTTGAAACTTACATCTTTGAGCTTAAGTTTTAAAATATCATTATTATTTCCTACTAATAGAAGTGATAAATAATTGTTCCGAGTGTTGAAGGCCATTAATTCTGTAAAGCCTTATAGGAGCCTGATAAAATATATTATGTATTCACCAGGTTTTGTGTCACATCCATGATCTCATTTCTAGGTATTTTATTTTATTTTATTGTCATTCTATCTTTCCCCTATTTCCCTCTTGAATTTTGGAGAAAAATGGTGAATTTTGGGTAAATAGAACCTAGTGAATGGTTTGCGTATGCTTAGGGGTAACCATGAACTCTGTCCAGGTAACCATGCAGAAACTATCTATGTGAGGAATTAGCTACCACATGGCCACTGCATGCCTGTGTGCCTTGTCCTAGTTAACCGTTTGGTATTAAATTCCTCAGATATAACACTTTGTATAGTTACTGCATGGTTTACCAAATCACGTGGACCAACCGTGTGTGGTGTTCAGGTCATTAAAAATTTTAGCCCATTATCTCTCCTCTCAATTTTAAAATCCTAATACCCATTTCTCTCACCCTAATTAGGATTTTCCTCCCAAGAATCATCTATCTAGAACTCCTCCTCTCCTGGATCTTTGATTTTGGTTTAGATTAAGGGTTGTTCTTTATCGATTCGTCAAGTAAGTCATCTTCGACCTTGATTTCTCCCTCCAATATAGGGTTTTCTTCCCTCTCTCTTGGGGTTCCTCTTCTCTAGTAGCTAGGTTTTAATTTTTAGGGTCCTATCATGACATTTTTGGTTTGATATATTGTATCAGGGTTTGATTTTGATTCTTTGTGGTGTGGTTAGGGTGCGATTGGAGTTTCACATTGATTTTCAGAACTTTCTCCACCTGAGGTTGGTGATTCTGTGCTTAAACATTATTTGATGAATTAATTTGGAATTATTTTGTTTCCTATATGTGGTGTGAAAGTGGGTTTGAAGATGATAATTTATGAATTTGGTTCTAAAATGGATTTTGTATGTGAAATTGGGTATATTTTTGAAATAAAGCCTGTTTTTATCTTTGAAATGGGTTTTTAAACTACATATGTGATTTATTAGATTACATAATGGGAATGAACCATGATTGGAGAATTTTTTGTTGTGTGTGTGATTATAAAAGAGGATTTGGGTGTGAAAATAGTGGTGTTTGGTGTGTGTAGTGCCTTGTTTGGATTGTGTGTGTGAATATGGCACATTGTGTGAATAATAAAATTGAATGAGCACAAAAGGGAAGCCTATGAAATAAGGTGGGAGGATTAGGAATAGTATGTTAGTGATAAGAAAGTGGATCTGATCCGGTTTTTCTAAGAGGGATTGAATATTTCAACAATAACTAAATATATGGATGATTATAAGAGACCACTTGGGTTACAGGGGTTTCCCCTACTAGTGGATCATGCACGAGAATAGTGGTTTTCATGGTTTCTATAACACATTTCATTGAGATGCGAGGTTTCTGGGGTCCCATTTCTAGACAGTAACCCTAGGGTCTCTCCCATGAATAGTGATATTTGGCTACATTACACTTACCATCGACACACAGTATGGAATTATAGTTAATTTAAAAGAACTGGTTTTTTATTTAAAGACATATTCATTTAAAGCTGTTTCATTTAATGTTCTTTTCTTTAAAAATCACCAAAGTGTTTTTTTCTTTAATAAAATGTGCAAGTTATTTATCATTTAATTTTTAGAGAATGGAATAATTTTTGGGTGGAATATTATTGGGAAATAGATCACATCCTTCTTCAACCCTTGGGTGTAAGTAGACTTGGTAATGATTGATATAGGTAGGAGTAAAGCTTATGGAGATGGAAGTTTAGGTTGTTAGAGAATCTTTTATGGTCGGTGTTGTAGAAATGGCTTGAGAGATATTCACCCCTTACCTTGTGGTGGTTTTTGGGGTTAGGTTTTTGATCCCTTTTTAGTAGTATCCATTTTTGGTTTTTGTATTAAATTTTCAACTCAAATCTAGAAAATGTTAAGTGCTTTCTTGTTTGTGGTTTTTAATTTATGTTTCTTTATATCATGTGTTGTTTTATTACTGTATATTTGGGTAAACCATTCTTACTTTCTATTGTTGATACTCGGGAACTTGTTCCAGCCCATGGGAATTGGGAATGCCCTTAGGGTCTTTCCATGAACCTGGTTAGGTACCGGTTCGAATGATGAACCAACTTGGTTCATGATAAAATGGTATCAGAGGGAGGTTTGGCTCTTTGGGCCATTTTAGTTGGGATGATTCTGGTTAGATAAGATCTAGGATTTTCGGGTATCATAGTTCTAGTTTCTATTAGGGTTCCTGGCTAGAACACCTCATGACAGACCTAGAGTCTCCATGGGATGTTGGGATACTTGTTTGACTTCTCCTCTAGGTCAGATGTGAGGGCTGCAGACTGTATGTGGACATAAGGTGGGGGTGAAGTGGTTTGGTTTTTATGTTGTTTTGGAATGTTTGATTTATTATTTTGGAGCTTATTTCTATTTTTTTAGACTTAATGTATTAATGATTTTGTTATGTGGCTATTTATTTTTTCAGAAACATGCCTCCCTGGATAATTCCCCCACAATCATGGGAAGAATATAGAGAGATATATCCCCTACCACTTGATCAGAGGTTGTTATATGTTGTGGTCCATAAAGTTCAGGCTTTGAGATATGGTTTGGGTCCTACTCCTTCTCCAATCAGGGAAGAAAAGAATGTATCTCAGAAGTATAAAGCCTAGGAGTTCCTCAAGAGTAAACCTCATTCTTTACAAGCTAGCTCAGAGCCTCTGAAAGAAGATGAGTGGCTCAAAAATATAGAGCATATTTTCAAGTTCCTGGACACTCCTGAAGAGGTCAAGGCGAAGAGTGCTTCGTTTATGCTAGAGGGTCCCAGTAGAAGGTGGTGGGACTCAGTGATTCAAGTTGGGAAGCACAAAAAGATGAGATGGAAGGACTTCAAGGTGGTATTCAATGAAATTAACAGCCCCAAAGTCTTGGCATATTCTATATCCTAATAAATCATGGATCTTGTTCAGGGGAACCGATCAGTAATGGAATATGCCATCCTCTTTTCCGATCTAGTTTGATATGCTACTGAGATAGTCTCTAATGAGCTCATGAAGGACTAGAAGTTCAAAAAGGGTTTGTGGATAGAGGCCTATTCTTAGGTATTCATGTTTAATCTAAATACTTATGATGAAGTGGTGGACTAAGATTTCATGGTGGAGATTGACCATAAGGGAAGGTCAAGTTCCTCTAGGGTTGTATCAGCAATGGGTAATGGAAATTTATTGGAGAAAAAGAGGAAGAGAGATGAGAATGGGATGAAGGGAGGGGGTAGTTCATTACACACTTCCTGGAATTCCTCATCGATGTAATCTAATGATGGGATAGTGGTGTGTCACTAGTGTGGGAAGTAATGGAACATGAACCCTATATTCCCTCATCCCACCAAGAATTTCCATCAATTTGGATCTATGGGGTAACTGCAACAGTTTTTCTGGGAGACATGACTATACTAGAGTGGGGTAGGATCTATGGATTCCAGAGGGATTTTAGCTCAGTTAGAACCATCTAGAATGGCGTGATATCAGTTTGGTGGTCAGGGTGATAGGACCAGATCTTATTCTACTTAGAACCAGTTTAGGGAAGATCCATAAGCCAATAGTCGTGTTCAAACTCATCCATAAACCAGACACTTCATACTGTGGATTAGGAACTAGCGAGATCAGATGTAGGGACCTTGATGGTTCAAGGTACCATTCTGATTTCATCTTCTATAACTGCCACTTTGTTTGATACTAGTGAATTTGTTTCTTTTATATTTGATCATCTTGTGAACCTGTTAAATTTTCCAACTAAGATGATGTCATTTTCAATGGAGTTTGTGACTTCATTGGGTAGGAAGAAGGAGAAAGGTCTTAGGTGACCATCTCATGCACTCTCTATGACACAAGTAGATATGGAGTGGTATTTCTTGGTCCTAGATATGGAATTGTTTGATGTGATCCTTAGCATGGATTGGATGGTGCACTTTCAAGTACACATTGATTGTTACCGATGATAAGTAAGTTTTATGGAACCCAATGGGACTGCTCAAGTCATTCTTAAAGAATGGGATCTTTAGTCAGGTTGTTCCAGACCTCCAATCCTAGAGTTGGGTAATATTTCTTTCTAATTATCATCACTCATGTCAGAAGATGATGACAGTGCTCTTGAGGGTGGATTACATCATGTAGTGGATGAATTCTTGGATAATTTTTCAGGGTTACCCCTAGAGTGGGGCCTGGATTTTTCAATTGATTTGGCACTGAGAACACAAATAATATATATTCCCTCATATCACATGGCCCTCATATAAATGGGGGAATTAAAGATACAACTAGATGATTTTGAATCCAAAGGGTTCATTCGCTTGAGCATCTCTTCTTGAGCCACTCCAGTTTTGTTTACGAAAAAGGATAACAGATCTCTCCAGTTGTGTATCGATTACTAGAAGATCAATAAAGTAACCATCAAGAATAAATACCATTTTCCTTGTATTAATGATTTATTCAACCATTTGATGGGAGAAAAGTGGTTCTACAAAATAAACTCGCATTCATGTTACCACCAAGTTAGAGTGAAAGAGGAAAATATCTTGAAAAAAGCTTTCTGAAGCAGGTATGGATGCTTTGAGTATTTGGTCATGCCTTTTGAATTGAAAAATTCTCCAGAGTTCTTTATGGAACTCATAAATAGTGTGTTCCAATAGTATCTCAACTCCTTCACTATGGTATTCATGTATGGCATTCTAGTCTACTCTAGATCTGAAGAAGAGTATGGGCATCATTTTCAGATTATGCCGGGCACTTTGTAAGATCATCACCTTTATGTGTACTTATCAAAATGAACCTTTTGGATTAGTAAGAGAAGTTTCTAAAACATGTGATTTTGAAGAAATGGGTTTTATTGGACCCTAAGAAGATTAGTGTCATATTGTTATAGGAGCATCTAGAGAATGTGTTTGAGATCAGAATCATTCTTGGACTGGTGGTTTATTAGAGGCGATTCATTCGGGATTTCTCTTGGCTGGATTTCTCTATGAACACACTCACTTGGAAAGGGGTGAAGTTTGAATGGATCCTAGAATATGAGGAATCCTTTGAGGAGATGAATTGATGGTTGACCACCTCTCCTGTGTTGACCTTGACTGAATCGGGAAAGGGGTATGTGGTCTATTGCGATGCTTCAGGTATGGGCCTCGGGTGTGTACTGATTCGGATGATCATGTGATGGTGTATGGTTATCATCAACTCTTACCACATGAGAAGAATTACCTAACCTAATACTTGGAGTTATCAGCAGTGATACATGCTTTCAATACATGGAGTCACTACCTTTTTGGGGAGAAGTGTGTGGTCTACTCAAATCATAAAAGCTTGGCCTACATCTTCTCATATAAGGATCTCAATTTGAGATAGTGCCGTTGGAACGAATTCCTATAGGGTTTTGACTCTGACATTGTATATACCCTTGAAAATAGTAATGTGGTGGAAGATTCCTTAAGTAGAAAAGTGCTAGTGCATGCATTGAGGAAGTCCAGTGATGAGTAGCCTTTAATGGGGATCTTTTCCCAAATGCACTTGGAGACCATGGAGCTCAGTAGAGGTGCGTTCTTGGTGAGCGTTCAATTATATCATTGTATTATAGAGTTTATTTAGTAGTAGAATCCAGGTGGTGAGATGTATCAGTGGTCTATGCAGTTTCTTCATGGTGGGGAGACATCTGCTGATTGGCCTTTGTTTCCTCAGGGAATCTTTTTCTTTAAGGGATGTTTCATGGTTATGTTGTCTCAAAGGAAGGTGGTGATTCATGATAGCCACAAAACATAGTGGTCCATTCATTAAGGTGATACCAAAATGTATTATGATGTTCTTAGGTAGTTTTGGTAGCTAGGAATGAGGTGAGATATAGCTGATTTCATATCGAGGTGCTATACATGTCAGCAGGTAAAGGCAGAGCATCAAAGGCCCTTCTAGTTTTCTCTAGCCATTACCCATTCTACCTAGAAGTGGGATGATGTCACTATGGAATTTATTATTATATTAACTCATACACCTTGAGGAAGGAACTTTATTTGGTTAGTAATTTACAATTTGAAAAAATCATCCCACTTCATTCCGATCATAGATTCAGCGAAGGTGGATGAGCTGGGCCGGTTGTATGTTCAAGAAGCGGTCAAACTTCATGGGGTGCCTTCAACGATTGTTTTTGATAGAGAAACCCAATTTAACTCTTGGTTCTGGTAAGGCCTTCAAATGGAATTATGGTTTCATATCAAAATGTGAATAACATACCACCCTCAAACAGATAGTCAGACAGAGCGGGAAAATCAGATTCTGGAAGACATGCTATGTGCATGTGTTCTAGATTTCAAAGGTTCATGGGATAAACAATTTTTATTGGTCAAATTTTCTTACAATAGTAGTTACTAATATTACACTCTAATAGATCCCTTTGAGTAACTCTATGGTCTTCCTTTTTGGTCTATGTTGTGTTGGATAGAGGTAGGGGAGACCTCACTTTTTGGAACAAGTTTTGTGAAAGAGATGTATAAGAAAGTCAAGATGATTAGGAAATGGTTATTGATACGTTAAATTCACCATGAATATTATGCTGATAAGAGGAATTAGGATATTGAGTTCTCAGTGGGTGATCATGTGTTCTTGAAGGTGGCCACTTACTTGGGCCATCGTTGTTTGGGAAATGTGATGCTGAGTTATGTCAAACCTTTTGAGATCACCAAGCGGATTGACAAGGTGGAATACTACCTGTCTTTAAATTACATGTTAACAACAGTTCATGATGTGTTCTAGGTATCCAAGATTAAGAAGTATAATCCAGACCGGTCTCATGTGTTGAATTGGGAAGAGTTGGAGATAGATCCTGATTTATCAGTGTTTGAACAACCGGTATAGATAATGGATTTCTAAGAGAAGTTGCTTCATGGGAAGTCCATTACATTGTTCTATATCATGTGGTATCATGGGAATGATATTCATGAGACTTGGGAGTGGAAGTCTTGGGTTTCACAAGAGTACCAGTTTTTGTTTTCTGATCAGGTTCAGGTTGACTTTCTGAGGGTAGAAAGTTTTAATGGTGGGGATAATTATCACATCCGTGATCTCATTTCTAGGTATTTTTTTCTTCTAATTTATTCTTGGTCTATTTCCCCCCTAGGTTCCCTTTTTAATTTTGGAGAAAAATGGTGAATTTTGGGTAAACAGAACTAAGAGCACAGTTTGCGCATTGGTAGGGGTAATCGTGCGCCCTGCCCAGCTAACCATGCGATAACTATCTAGGAGAGGTAGTAGCTACCACACAGCCACCAGAAGACTATGCACCTTATCCCAGGTAATCATTCAGTAGGACATTCCTTGGACACAAAACTTTGCATGGTTACCGCATGGTTTACTAAACAGTGTGGACTAACTGTGAAAGGTGTTCAGGTCATTAAAAATTTTGTGAGTTTTTCGCTCCTATTGTTTTTAAATCGTTAATACCCATTTATCTCACCCACTCAATATTTTCCTCCCAAGTTTCCTCCCTCTATCCCTCCTCCTCTCTTGGATATTCTATTTTTTGGTGGTTTGGTAGTTCTTCCTCGATTCATCAATTAAGTCATCTCCTCCCTTGATTTATACCTCAAATATTGGTTTTTCTTCTTTTTCTCTTCGGGTTCCTCTTCTATTGTGGCTAGGGTTCTATTTTTAGGGTCTCATATTGATATTTTTGGATCGATCTCTTGAATTAGGGTTTGATTTGGATTCCTTGTATTGTAGTTAGGGTGTGGTTAGAGTTTCACATCGATTTCTAGAACTTTCTCCACCTGAGGTAGGTGATTCTATTATTAAGCATTATTTAATGAATTAATTGGGCTTTATGGTGTGTTTTGGCATGATTTATGAATCATATGTGTGGTGAAAAAGTGGTTTTCAAGATTATAGGTAATGTATTTGGTTCTAAAATGTATTTTCCAAGTAAAATTGGGTATATTTGTGAAATAAATCTTGTTTTTATCTTTGATATGGTTTTTTAAATTATGTAAGTGATTTATTAGATTATGTAAAGGGTGAAAACCATGCTTGGAGAATTTTTTGGTGTGCATGTTATTTTAAAAGTGGATTTGGGTGTGAAAATGGTGGTGTTTGGTGTGTGTAGTTCTTTTTTTAGCTTGTGTGTGTGAATGTGGCACATTGAGTGACCTTGGAACTTGAATGAGAACAAAAAGGGAATCTTGGGTAACTAGGTGGGTAGATTAGGACTAGTATGATAGTGATACAGAAATGGTTCTAGCCTGGTTTCACTTAGTGAGATTGACAATTACAACACTAACTAAATATATGGATGATGATGGGAGACCACTAGGTTTATGGGTGTGTCCCCAACTAGTGGCTTGGGCATGAGAATGCGGGTTTTCGTGGTTTTTATACCACATTTCACCAAGATGCAAGGTTATTAGGGTTCTATTTCTAGCTAGTACCCCTTGGGACTCTCCCATGAATAGTTCTGTTTGTCTACATTACACTTACCATCAGCATACACTATGGAATTATAGTTACTTTAAAAGAAATGGTGTTTTATTTAAAGTTCCCTTTCTTTAAAGATGTTTTAATTTAATGTTATTTTCTTTAAAAAACAACAAAGAGTTTCTTTCATTAATAAAAGGTGAAAGATATTTGTCATTTAATTTTTAGATCATGGAATCCTACTAGGAAATAGCTCACACACTACTCACAAACTTGGGTGTAAGTAGACTTGGTAATGTTTGATATATGTAAGGGTAAAGATTATGGTGATGGTGGTTTGGTTAATTAGTGATCTTAGGTGGGTGGTTTTATGGAGATAACTTCAGGGAAATGCACCCATTGCCCTGTGGTGGTTTTTGGGGTTGGGTTTTTTGGTCCTTTTTTAGTTTTTATATTAATTTTATAAATCAAATCTAGAAAATGTTAAGAGTCTTCTTGGTTGTGGTTTTTAATTTATTTTTCTTTATATCATGGGTTTTTTTATTACTATATATTTGGGTAAACCATTCCCTCTTTATATTTATGATACCCAAGAACTTGTGTTAGACCGTGGGGATTGAGAACTCCCTTAAGGCCTTTCCATAGACCGGGTTGGGTGTCGGTTCAAATGATGACCCGACTTAGTTCATAACATAGTAACCACTTGATCTTAGTTAGGAAGTACCTTGGAAAAGAACTAATTGTTGTGAAATAAATAAGCTCTATGAATGTGATCATTTATGGAGAGTATTAGGGGTTCTTTATTCCCTAACCCACTAAAAAACATCAATGTTCTATCATATTATTATTAATTTTTAGCTTGATTTTGATAAAAATATCAGAAGTTATTATAATTTCAAATAGGGTGGTTTTAATACTAGAAACATTCAATAACTTAGTTCACCCCCTATGGAGTCTTTTTGCAGTTGTTCTCTGACCAATAATTGGTATCATAGGCTGTGAATATTGATTTCCCAAATATAGCAAGTTGAAATATTAATGTTCTTTCACAAATGGATGATTTTTTTTAATAATAGATAAGGAATTTATATGGTTCGGGCACCCTAATTTAGAGGATAAATATATGGATGTTGGAAGGAACAAATGATAACCTATTTAAAGAACATTGGCATAAATGTTTAATTGAAATCCAGGAATCCTTACGCTATTTCTGAAGGATAAAAAAGAGTGGTATGCTACTACAAAAGGAGACTATGATATAAACTCCAAAATAATGAATGATATTCTATATGGACAAGGTCCATATGATTTCAACTGAGTTTAATAGTGTTTTACAAATTATGAGATATAAAAATTATAGAAGTAGCATATGATGGTATGAATATTGTTAGAAAATTAAGATATAAAATTTCTATTTTTAAGTTCAACACATTTAGAACGATCAATGGAGAAACCATAAATCATATTAATGGATGGTTAACAAAGACTGTGAATAATATTGCTTCTCTAGGAGAAACCATTCCTAAAATAGAGTAATATATGAAAGTTCTAAGATTTTTAACATCCAAGTGGAGTGTAATTTCATCCTTTATTAGGAAATCCATTGATGTGAATGATTTAAAGATAAAAAATATCATTGGAACAATCAGGATGTATGAGGATGAAATGGAAGCTGAAGACGGTGAATGTAATATGATAAAAAATGAAAATGTTTCTTTGATGGTTTCTACTTCAAAGAATGACATAAATAGTAAAGGTGTAATTTTTTTAGTTATATAATTATGATTCTTCAAACAATTATTCTTATGATAGTGAACTTGATCATTTTTCAAAGAAGTTAAAATATTTGCATAATAAGAGAAAAGGAATCAATAAATCCTTTAAGATGTATAAAAATTACCAATAATCTTGGAATTAAAGAAGGTTTTTTCCTTTCACTTACTTAGGTGTCCCGATATTTTGGGGGCGGCCTAAATCTTGTTACTTTTCTAATATTATTAATCAAATTATAAATCAACTCTCTACTTGGAAAGGGAAATCCCTCTCCATGGCTGGTAGAATATGCCTTGTTAAATTGACCATTATCTCTAAAATGGTTTATTCTCTCATGATTTATAAATGTCTTGTAGGTACCCTCAAGAAACTTAATACACTTATTAAAAACTTTGTTTGGACGAGAAGTATTTTTGAAAAGATGCTTGTCACCATCCCTTGGAAGACCTGTTGTAAACCCCTTGATAAAGGAAGAATTGGTATAAAAAATTTAAAATTGTTTAATGATGCTCTTCAAGTAAGACTCACTTGGCGTCTCATAAATTTCACTTCTAAAGATTCTGAATTTTTAAATCATAGATTCTTTAAAAAATCTTTTGAAAGGGAATTTTAATTTCATTAACTCCTAGATCTGGCCTTCCATTAGGGACTCTTACCATAAGATTATGGAAAACTCTAGATGGATGGTTAGCTCCGACTCCTACATTAATTTTTGGTGTGACAATTGGATTGGTAACCCCTTGATATCATTGTTACCTCCGAATAATACTCCTGAAGATACGAGTCATACTATCAAAGATGTTTTACAATTGCATAGGCATGATCTCCCTGACAACATTTTGCAGATCATTGATAATTATCCTTTTTCTACTTCTGGAGATTTCCTTGTTTGGGAACCTAATGCTAATGGTATTATTGACTCAAAAAATTTCTACAAACATAATTTCTCTAGAAATGAATCTAATCATCAATGGGTGAGTACCTTTAACAAGCCATAAATCAAACCCTCAAGGTACACTCTTATGTGGAATATTGCTTATAATAGATTGCCCACAGAAACTGGCCTGAAAACTTTTGGCATTCAACTCTGCTCAAAATGCCATTTGTGTAATCAACACAGAGAGGACTCTGATCATCTCTTCTTATATTGTGCTACGGCTTCTACTTTATGGAATTATATTCTTGACTTATTTAATTTCAGTTGGTCCTTATCTGACTCGATTTGTTTGTTTTTGAAAAGATCTACTAGACATGAAGCCTCTCAACAAGTTAAAAATATATTTCTTGCAGTAGTGGAGAAACTCCTGCACGAGATTTGGTATGTCAGAAACGATATCATTCACAATAAGCACTCATTCAGTATCAATGCAGGAAAAACTAGAATTCTCATTGCGATACATGAAGCTTCTTAAATTCAAAAAGACTATTGCAACAACTCTGTTGGTGACTTTGAGATCCTTCGCCGTATCCGGGTTCCAGGTATTTTTCCACCGCCCAGACGTTCCTTTGATGTTTTTTGGAAATAACTGATGCCAGGATAGATCAAAGTGAACGTTGATGGTGCCTCTAAGGGTAACCCAGGCCCTTCCAGTTGTGGAGATATTTTTAGAGACTCTTCTAGCTAGTGTCAGGATTTATTCTATGGTGGATGTGGTATCTCTTCATCTTTGGAAGCTGAAATGCTAGGGGTCATCAATGAAGTTGATTTCGCGCTTCAAAGAGGATGGAGAAAGCTTGGATTGAAAGCTATTCTACCACCATTTTCCATGAAATTTGGAATGGTGTTATACATCTCGCCTGGCCGCTTACTACTCTCTAGATGAATTTCCTGAACTCGCTCCATGGGATTGATTACATAGCTACTCATGCCTTCCGTGAAGCAAATCCAGTTTCTAATGCCCTTTCCAACAAAGGTGTTCATCAAAACATGAATTGGCTGGATACCCTGCCAGCTGATTTATTTCATCTTTTTGATAGAGATTGTAAAAGAATCCCATCTTTCCATTTTTTGTAAACTTTTGTTTCTCTAATGAATTAATGGTGCTTTGGTCTTTGACCAAAGCATTACCTTTTTAAAAAAAATAATGAGTCTTATACATACTAAACCAGATCATCAATAACTACAAGAAATAAGGAAATCTGACAAGAAGAAAAATTGAAATATAGAGTACAATAAAAAGTATAAAAGATATATAAAGGACACATGGAGTGCATCTGAGGAATATAGTGATGAAAAATCATCATAAATATAATTTTTAATTTTTAATAAAAAGTAACACATGCACTTTTTGGCACACTATAATGAGGTATATCAATTTTATTATTCTGAACATGAATCAAATTCTGAAATTCAAAACTATTATTTTAAAGAACTAAATGAATACTATACCATGATGTTAACTATGTATGAATCCTTGAAAAATAAAAATAAATCCCAATTTTTTTTCTAATGTTTTGGTAAGTTACAAATAGGACTTAATAAATTATATTTCAGACACAAGAACTAAGATGGAAAATTATAACGTTTCTTGTGTGAAACATGATGAAAAAATAAAAGCTTTAAAAAATTAGTTTAAAATGTTTAAGATGTAACTAGTGGTGTTATAAAATGAGAATACTATATAAATAAAATCCTATATAACAATATAACACATAAATATAAATTCAAAATATTATGTAAAGGGGAAATACCAAGCTGAATTAATGTTTTTTATGCGTTGTTCTAAGAAAAGAAACTTATATGAACTTATTTTTTTCCACTTTGGATAACTTTTACCCTATTTAAATTATTATAATTTAAGAAACTTTTTTGGGTTAAACATGCATTCATTTCAAAAAAATTATATAAATTTAGTTTTGAAATTTTTGGACAGCACAAGCTGATTTGGGTTCCCAAATATTCAGTTGCTAACATTTTTGAACGCAACAGATTATGGGAACCAAAAAAAATATTTATTTGATTTATTTTATAAAAAAATATGGGAGTGAATAAGTGAAAATGTTATATGGATATTTAATTCTCAAGTTAAATGTGGGAATATTTATCAAATTATTACTCCTAATCTAAAATTGTTGGAGGCTAGGTCACATTTAGTAACAATGATAAAGGGAAAATCATGGGAGTTGGATCAATTTAAAATCCAATCTCAATCCTAATAAAAAAAATTTTATAAGTAGAACTACTAAAAAATAACCTAATAAGTATTTATCAATTTTTTAATGAATATTAATCATTATATTTTTCTTAAAATGCACGTTCTGTTTTCAAACATAAAATCCTTAAGTTTAAGAAACCTAGAACTGAGAATTTCTATACCTTAGATATTAGTTATTTTTGTTGACAAAAAGTGAAATATTTATATGATGAGACAAATGAATCTTGGATTTTAATAGAAGATATGGAAATTTTAATGTTTATCCTATGAGAAAATTGTCAAAAATAAATTTAATTTCAGATTTATCTCAACTTAAATTGAATAAAGAGAAACTATGTGATTCATGAAAAATGGGTAAGAAATAGAAACCATATTTTAAATTAATTAAAGTGGTTTCCACATATATAACTCTATAAATTATTCAAATGGATTTTTTGGGCTATCTTAAATAGTAATCCTATGAAGAAATTTATTTTTCTATGTGTTAGTTGATGTTTTTTTCTATATTTACTTGAGTTTTATTTTTCAGTGTTAAGAGTGAATCATGTTCATTTTAATATATTTTTTTAATTTTTTTAAAAAAGAGATGGTTTCCAAAACTATTTATTCTAGAATATATAGTGGGGGAGAATTTAAAAACCATGAACTCAAATATTATTATTTAAAACATGGTATCAAACATAATTTTTCATCCCTCTGAACACCTAAATTGAATAGTATTTTTGAAAGGTGGAACATGAACTTACTATAAATTTATTATACAATTTCGTGTGAATATAACCTGGAATAATAGATAAAAAATCTGGATACAATTTTATATCTTAATTTTAGAAAATTAAGATATAAAATTTTTATTTTTAAGTTCAACACATTTATAATGATCAATGGAGAAACAATAAATCATATGAATGGATGGTTAACATAGACTGTGAATAATATTGCTTCTCTTGGAGAAACCATTCCTAAAATAGAGTAATATATTAAAGTTCTAAGATTTTTAGCATCCAAGTGGAGTGTAATTTCATCCTTCATTAGGAAATCCATTGATGTGAATGATTTAAAGATAAAAAATATCATTGGAACAATCATGACGTATGAGGATGAAATGGAAGATGAAGATGGTGAATGTAATATGATAAAAAATGAAAATTTTTCTTTGATGGTTTCTAATTAGGTATATTTTGAATAAAACACCCTATGAATTGTGGAATAATAGATAAAAAAAGCTGGATACATTAAAGTGTTTGTCTAAAATGTTTATATTTTAAACTCAAAGGAAAATATTTTTAATTTTGATAAAAAAAAAAGATGAAAAAAATATTTATTGTTTATTCTACTATTTACAAGGCTTATAAAGTCTTAAAAAAACGTTCAAATATTGTGGTATAATTAAATCATGTGAAATTTGATTAGAATGACCTCTTTGATCACAAAATTACTTAAGTAGATGAGCTAATAAATTATTTTTAAAACATGTTACATGAATCAATTTTTGGAAATAAAAAATATGATAATTTGGAACTTGATTTTGGATAAATGAATCCTAGAAGGATGGATACTAATAATATTGAATTGGTATTTCTTATAAATCCTAAAACATTAAAAAATTATCCCTTAAAAAAAGTTATAGGAAGCCCAGATAAAGGGATTAAGACTATAATAAGTATAGAAAACATTGTATAATTTTTTTCCTTTTATCACAACAAGTTCTTGAAACCATATAATAAGCCTTAGTTGATGAGAGTTGGGTCTCCGAAATGAAATAAGAATTAAACTAGTTCAATTGGAATAACTTATGAGAATTATTTGATAATCCCTTTGATTATTATATTATAGGAAAAAAATGAGTTCTAAAAAAAGAATCTTGATAATGGTTAGATCACTATGAATAAAGATAGATTAGGATCTAGAGGGTAAAATCAAGAGGAATGATTATATAATAAATATACCTTTACACCCGTATCTAGATTAGAATCTATTCGGATTCTCCTAGAATATGCATCACACATAAATCTCAAATTATATTAGATGGATATAAAATAATTATTTCTAAACTATTTTATCATGGTGGAAGTTTATGTTGAATGGCATCCTAGTTTTTAAAATCCTCACTCCCCAAATTCTATTTTTAAACTTACCAAATATCTCAATACACTCAAATAAGAACTTAGAGCTTGGTATGAGAATTTAAGTTCTTTTCTTTTATCAAAGCGATTTTTAGTTGGAGTGATTGATCCCACCATTTTCCAAAAAAATCATATATTGACATTTATTTAGTTCTAATATTTGTTGATGAGTGATTTTGGGTTATACAAATAAAAACTTGTGTAATTATTTTTCAAAAATCATTCAAAATTAATTTGAAATGATAATTATGAGTGAGATAAATTTATTTATTTCATTTTAGATTTATCAAAATTACTTTTGGAATTTTATGAAAAAAATAAAATAAATAATTGACTTACTAAAGTGGTTTGGACTTGTAAATGGTAAATTATATGGAAATTCTATGAGTTATAATGAAATTTTTTATTTAAATTTAGTTGGGAAACCAATTGAAAACATTTTATATAGATGAATAATTGGGAGTCTGTTGTATCTAATTTCCTATATGATACACATTATGTTTACAATATTATTATTTGAGAGATTCCAAGAAACTAAAAAATAATATAATTTAAAATATTACAATATAATTTTTAGTTATTTTAAACGAATAATTTTTATTTTTTTACTTTTTCAAAAAACACATGATTTTAAATTTACATCATATTCAGATGTTGACATTGATGGTTGTAGTCAAGATCAAAAGAGAACCTTAGGAACATTCCACTTTCTAGATAATTCTTTAATTTCCTAGTCTTGTAAGAAATAACACTCAGATAGATTATCCACTTCTAAAGAAGAGTATATAGCTTCTAGATGGAGATGCACACAAGTATTGTGGATGAATCACACATTGTTGCAATTTGAATTTAATTATAATCAAGTGTCCATAAAATGTGATAAAATTATCACTATCAAAATTTCTAATAATTTTTTGAATCATTAAAGAATGAATCATATATATCTAGGACATTAGTTCTTGATATATCTTGCAAAAAAGGATTCATATCTCTAAAATTTATCCAACTGGGAACTGATTAACTGATATATTTTCTAGGCCCTATTATTGTAAACGTTTGGATTTTATCAAGTGGGTATTGGGGTTATTTTATTTTAAATTATTTAAATTCATTTTATTTATATTATCTTAATTTCTTAATTTATTACTAATTTTTTTAGTTTTTTAATGCATTTTCAAAGTTAAATGATTTTTTTTTCTATTTTTATACATATTTTTACATGATTAAATATTAAAAAATAAATTGAACACACATTTAAAAAGAAAAGTATTAATTTTTGTTTTAATTTTTATTTTCATTCATTTTAATTATTTTAAGTTAAAATTGAACCTAAAACTAATTATCTATTTACCCATATTTGAAATCGGGTACATGAATTGAAAATAATATTCGAACCTTGACCTCATTTCTATTCACCTACATCCCTTCATCACTCAAGCCGAACCATTACCTTATTTTCATTGATCTTTAACCAAAGTCTTCATAATGGGAAAGTCTAAGTGAGGAGATGATGGTAATTTTGATTCCTCCAAGAAGGAAAAGGTAGGAAGTGCACCACATAGAGCGTCATTTGTGAAGGCTATATATATGGCTTAGCTGAAAGCAACCAAGATGTTTTTGAAGAATGTTTTTAAATTATGAGTTTGGGAGTTCATTTTTGATGAGTAGAAATCAGGATTTATATTTTATGAGTAAGTTAACGAGTTCATGATATATATTGAGTTTCAGTTTGTTGAATTAGAGGATATTCTTTCATCAAATTTCAATGGAAAATCATGGTTAGTTTCTTCAGTGAAGATAGATGAAATTATTCACTTTTATCTTGGGGATGGGTTCTGATTTAACCAAAGTATAGTTGGAATATGAACAGTTGGACCCATTGAACAAGGAGCTACATCTTCATCCCCATTATTGAAAATAGACTTTTTCCCTACTGGCTCATATGATTTCATAATATCTTCTCAGAGTCTTGAGAAAGTTTTGAGTAGACCTAACTAGAGACTAATTGATATATCAATGACTGGAGATGAATAAAGCTAAGATCTAGATCTTGGAAGAGTGGTGCTTCCCCCAATGGTTTACCCTCCAACTACCTATAATTACTATCATACCTTTAAGAAGCCTCCAACTAAAACTTAATATAAATTCTACCCTATCCATAAACCTATGTATTATAAATAGTTTATTATTTATGTAATTTGGTGGGTATTGAGTGTATGTAAGTTTATAAAAGTGTATATACTTAATGAAATACTAATTTATATTTTATTAAAAGATATTTTTTTCATTTAAGGTTTTATTTAATTAATTATTTTTTTAGTTTTATATTTATTTCCAAAATTAATTTTTTTCTTATTCCATAATAGAAATTAATTTTTAATATTATATTATCTTATTCATCTATTTATGTACTATAATAATTATGTATTTCATCTCCATTAATCATCATTTTTAATGACACAAAAGTGTGAGAAATTAGATTAAGGTGAAGAATAAAGGATAAAGACAACATTTTTAATTTATTATATATTATATAGTTTTTCTCAAAACTTATCAAACCTTTTTAAATTTCATGGTTATTGGTTAATGGTTTTATGATCATAAAAAAGGTATAGATTGTTGGATTACTAATGTTGTTCAAACATATTTCACATGTTTTATGTTTTAAGTATCTAAAAAACCCTTCATATATTATTAATGATTTTTTATGCGTCTTATAAGTTTTTATCTTAATAAAGTTAATTTAAAGTTCATTCTACAATAATTATGAAATTATGGAAGTTTTGATGAAATTTTCTAATATTTGGAAAATCATCTATGTATGGAATTTGACTATGTGGAGATTTATCTACATTGACCAATCTTCAACATCAACAATCTATGTGAAGGAATCACATATGTAAATAAACTACATCCCTAAATCAGTTACATGGAAATATCTGATGTTGATAAATTTCCAACGTGAGAAATAACTATGTCGATGAAACACCTTTGTGAATCGACTACGTTGGGAATCTAGATACATGAATTTGATCTATAACGCAATTGGATACATAATGCCAATAAAAAACATAATTTAGTTGGCTATGTGAAATTAGGTGACATTTAAAAAATGAATATATGAATTTTAGTTTTGTGAGTATATGACTGTGTAATTTTTCTATCTGAATAAGTCACCTACATGATGAATAACTATGTAGATCAATTCAGTTATATGATTTCCAATACATGGAAATCAGGTACATGGTTTTACAATTTTTGTATTTGTTACAATTAAAGTATTTAAATTGGAAATTAGTGCTCTTTTAATTGTATTAATAAATTAGACTACCTCTTTATGATAAAATTTATTTTCAATGGCTGCAAGTACCAAGATAGAAAAGAGTAGAGATTATTTTATTTACCAATTCTTTTTTAGAGTTAATTTTTAGAAAAATAAAATTGGAATTTTACCCTGAGCATTTATTTGTGTACTATGAAGAGAAATTAAAAGTAATATATATATATGATAATTATCAATCAAGTAAAATAGTGATGAATAGAACTATTGTTTTCTATCTTTAATCCTTCTCTAAATGCTCTGTGCGAAAACAAAAAGAAGAAGAATCATCAAGTTTTCTACTACCGTTCACTCAAGATAAATGTTGTTATATTTTCAAAATACTCTCATATAGATGTAATTCACTCTCATTCTCTCCCTTTGATATTTCCTCTCTTCTTAAAGTTTCACCTTTAAATAGTGTACTTCATTTTTTAAATCTCATTATTATTTCTGACTATTAGAAGTGCACTCCTGATACTACGTTTTGAAGGATTATTCTTTTGTAAATCCTTTTAAGATACTGAAAAAATATCTTATGGTTGTAACAAGTATCCAATCCTTAAAATCATTCATGTAGTATCTAGGAAAATGATTGGTTCAAGTTAAATCACCAAGCTTTATGGAGATGGACATTGGTGGAGTGGACTAAGGGATCTATGTTCCCTAAACCACTATTAATCAAAAAAGATATATATTTTTCTTATTACATTATTATTTTTAATAATTCCATTCGATAAGAAAAGATAATAATTTATTACATATTTAAGGAGGGTGGTTTTTATCCAAGAGAATTTCAAGAACTCAGTTCACCCCCACTTAGGTCTTTGTAAAATAGTTCTCTGACCATCACTATTTTATAGAAGTAGTTTATCATATAAATTAATAAATACACCATTTATCATATAAAAACTTTATTAATATGTGTAAAATAGGGATTAAATTTTATATTAATGAACAATTAAACTATTTAAACATGTGATAAACATTTATGAATAATTCATAAATAAAATCTAATTAAAAATATTTTTTAATTTTAACATTATGAATATTTTCTAATCTTGAATACAAACCCTTTATATTAATTTCAATATGAACTCTTTCATATTCTATATTATATGTAATTTTTAATTAAAATATATGATATTTTATTAATTATTAAAAACTTCAAATATAATTTTATATTATGAAATTTTTTTACATAAACTAACTATCATAAACATTATCATTATTTAAAACTTGAATATATAATTCATCAAAAAACTTTTGATATGGCTTAAATACTTTCTAATTAAGTCCCCTCGCTTATTTTGAACAATTCAAAATAATTAATTATTAACAATTCATATTTTAAATATAATAATTTTATATTTTGGATTTATTTCATAATTTATGGACCATTAAAATTAACATTTATGATTTATAAAAAAATAATTTCATTTATAGATCATAATTCATTTGATATAATTAGTTTAAAAGGTATTTAAATATTAAAATTCATTAATTTGTAAAATAAGTTTCATATATATTATTTTAATTAACAATTAATATTTTATAATTTATTAATTATTTTTTAAATTTCTTATATATTTAAATATCCTAAATAACCTTTTAAAATGATTGATAAACATTTTATAAACCATTAAAAAATTTAAATTTCATAGAAAAATTTTTAAAAAAATTTCTCTTTACCCTTATAATGAATCCCTATTCCACATAAGGGTAACCTCCCAATAGCTTCACACAGACACTACACATAAGGGAAAAAAATTCTACTGTTACATAAGCCTTGTGGAATCATCAGGTCTGGGTAGAACCAATTTTGTAAATGCATCATAAGGCTAAAACTCTAACTATATAAAGGTAACATGTTAGTTACATTTACATAATCCCTTAAAAAACCTACCATTACATACACACTCTAAGTAAGAGTTAGAAATACATAACACATATGTAGACCATAAGTGTAACGTATTTGATTTAGATTCCACTCAATTGGTGCCCCTTACCTGGTTGGAAAAATGGCCACAAGCGCATTTCCCCAAATGCCAGAGGCTACCGACTAGCAGCGGGGGCCTAAGGTGTGATTGTCGGAAAACTATGCCCTCATTTATAGAGTGTAACACAGAAGAATAAATAATAACACAATAAAGGAAGAAATAAATAATATACAACTAAAATAACCAGCAGAAGACTAATATGATAAATTACCGAGCATTGTTCCATAAAAAAGATGATGTAGCATGTCATATGTTCTAAGAAAGAATCCAAAACAAGTACATTGCAGAAATACACAATATATGTCTCTAGAGTACAAAAGAAACAAAAATGGTCTAGGAAGAATCGCAAGCCTCAGCTCAGTCTCATGCTCTTCTACTCCTAAGCAGCACATCAAGTACCTGTAGCAGGGCGCTTTCCCTAATCAACACCTACAATCATATAATCTGTTTGGGCCCAAAATCATGACCCAAACAGGGTGTGAGACTAAATCCTAGTAGAAAACCGCCCAAGGTCTGTGCCAATCTGTCAGTGAATATATATATATATAATAGGGAGTGTACAATAATAAAAGTAGTAAACAATAGTTACTCAAAAGTAAGAACAACAGATGTCTCAGAAGACAATGTAATCAAGTATAATTGAAGACCGAATCCAAGCTTGTGATTTAGATTGGAAAACATGTAATTAGTTATTCTATTTCATTATTCAATTCCATTGGATTATATAAAAGTATCGAGGTCTATCCTAGGCCTAACGACACCCCATTTAAAAGTAACCACCAACTCATGAAAAAATAATCATTTAATCATTTTCTAATAGAGCCTGTCCAGGGTATCCCTCAATGGATCCTAGGTTTTCCCGATATTTTAAATAAGACTCAATGATCTTGAACACCCTACCCATGGCTCACTCATGGCATGTACATAATTAACCTCTTGAGCCTATCCATTATCTTTTAACTGAGACAATGGTTTACACAAGGTATATGAGGTGCAATTAGTCACATGAGCCCAACCTTTTATGTTTACCGAGACTTTGGATCGCTCATTTCTAATTACATATTTTTATTATTTAATTAAATTACACATTCCATCTCAAAAAATAACACATGTGAATTAAACTATCACATGGATTTAACATAATTAATTCACATGGGCACAACTTACATAATAACAGACACATGTAAATTAAACTATTACATGTCCAAACAAGGATAACTCACATGAGAAAACATATAACAATCCTATTATGAAATTTAAACAATTAAAAGGCTTTAAAAAAATTATCTCACATGGGAAATTAATATGATGAGAAATACTTTTTTAACAACCCAAGAATGGGAATTAAAGTTTAGCCTCATAGGTATTCTCATCCAAACGACCATCCAAGGGAAACACACCCATGGGGTGGCCCTAACTCAAGGTTCATAACTCTAAACTTGCTTTCAAATTGTCTAATTGATTACCTAATCATCAACAGGAAATAAAAGGGTTCATTATTCAATCAAGTGACACCCTAAAAGTGGATGCACAACACTCCGACATATATAAACATCATGAAAATTTTCGAAAGGCATAAGAACAATTTCCTCATACTCGTACGACTATCCTCATACATCTTCAGGCTCCAATTCTCACTTGAATGGAGTAGATCTACAAAAATTCTATAAATGCTTGACTTTAAATAACTAGGTTGAGAGAAGAAATCAGTAATAAAGGCTCAAGAGGAATTGATGGATTATCGATTGGGTTCAAACTCTTCCAATGGAGATCAAAACGGAGTTGAGATGAAGATTTTGGGGGGAAAATCCCGTATGGTGCTACTGTTCATGTAACGGGGAAATCCTGATGAAAAATGATTCTACAACCTGATTTAATCAATTTAAAAAAGTACTCAGAGTGTACTTGAGACTACATGACGTGTCTGTAAAACTCTTGGATAGACCATCACATGGTCGTGTACTGGGATTACATGGCATGTATCCCTCTATACACTTTGTGTAAATAAAAGTACATGACATTTAGTTTCCAGTCACGTCGTGTAATAGGCCTGAAGCCATCCATTGACATTTTCCGACATTTTCGTAATTATAAACTGAAATGTAAGGATTTTTACCTCAAAGGAAGAACCGCGTTCTTAAAAATTTCCCCCCTTAAATAAATTCTTCCTTGAATTTCCCTTCCAATGGTGAGGAAGAAATATCTGAGAACAACTCTGGCCACTATGATCATATGTCGGCCTCCCTCTACCAAGTTTGATTCTTCACTTGGATGTGCTGTCATAGAACCCGTACCAAAGAAACATTTCGTCCACATAGAACCTTCGTTCTATGATCCACAATATGAATTGGATGCTCCTGAAAGGATGCATCTTCTTGTAACTACACTTCCTTGAGATGAAAGGTGTGAGATGGGTATGACATTAACATCACAATTGAGAAACATGGAATACATCGTGCATATCCCTATACCTCTGAGGTAACTGAAATCGTTAGGCAACCGACCCGACCCTCTCCAGTATATCAAACATACCGACATATATTGGCGAAAGCTTGACTTGTCTCCTGATCCTCTAGTGTCCCAACCTCAGTGCAACATATAGAAAAACATGATCCCTAACCTTGAACTCTAAAGGCCATCCATGAAAATCAGCATATGATTTCTGATGAGACTGCATAGTAGCCATCAACTTCTGAATCAACTGAACCTACTCAGTGGTCTCCTGGACAAGACGATGTCCCAACAATGCTCCCTATCCTACCTCTAGCCAACACATGGGTGATCGGCATGGTCTACCATACAAATCCTTATATGGAACCATATAAATAGTATCCTAGAAGCTATTTTTGTAGGAAAACTCGACAAGGGGTATGTGTTTCTCCCAAGAACCCCTGAAATCCAGGATGTATGCCCAAAGCATGTCCTCCATCACCTAAATCATGCACTCTAACTGGCCATCTTTCTGGGGATGGTAAGCTCTAATCAGAAGCACCTGTGTACCAAAATCCCTCAGTATCCCTTGATAGAAATGAGAAGTATTACGGGCTTCCCTATCTAAAATGATAGAATGAGGAAACCTCTATAGTCATACAATCTCCCAGATGTACAACCTTCCAATATAATCAACATTGAAGTATTCCTTGTTAGGTAGGAAATGTGAAACCTTCGGAAGCCTGTCAACCACAAACCATACCGCATCATTAACTTAGGGTGACCTCGGTAAACCCATCACAAAATCCATCACGACATCATTATATTTACAATTATGAATGGTTAGCTAATGAAAATGTATTTTCAGTCTTTGGTGTTCCACATTCACATGTTGATAGGTGGAACATCTCATGAAAGAACTAGCTACATATCTCTTCATACCTAGACACTAGTAAAAATGATGTAAGTCCCAATACATCTTGGTGACACCAGGATGAAATTACCAAACAGAAGCATTAAAATCTTGCATCAGATCCTCACACATGTTTGATGACACCCTATGCGACAATGTTACCACAAAACCTCATCCATGCCTATATTCCAACTAGGAGTAGGGTCCTCACTTACCACACTCTCTCATAGAACCATGCCTTTGGAATCTGATAGTCTCTTCATCCCCACTATGTCTAGTAGGTTATAGGTAACAACAAAGGATGTATGAAAAGTCTACCCCTGTATGTCATGTACCTCCATATGCATCTCAGAGAACAATTCCATAAGCTTTCACTCGCTACTGGCCTGCTGCACTGCCTATATCTGAGTCCTCCTGCTCAGTGAATTGACCACTAAATTGCCTTTTCTAGGCATGTAGTCAAGCTCTAAGCTAAAATACTGAAGGTATTCAACCCACCATTTCTATCTTAAATTCATATCACTCCAAGTAAAGATATACTTGAGACTTTTTTGGTATGTGTACACCACAAAACTCTCCCCCCAATAAGTAATGCCTCCAACAATGTAAGTCATGAACAACCAAAGATAACTCTAGATCATGCGTCAGGTTGTTCCTCTCATGTGGTAGCAACTATCGAGACCCATACGCAATGACTTCATCTCCTTATATAAGCACTTCTCCCATCCTGATACTTAATGCGTCACAATAAAAAGTATAAATCCTGCCCGAATCTAGAAAAATTAGTTTCGGTGCTGACGTTAATATATCTTTCATCTCTTGAAATACCATATCGCAAAAATCTAACCATACGTATTTCACATCCTTCTTTTTCAATCTCTTTATCAGTGCTTATAAGTGTGATAAGTCCTGTATAAAATGCCTATAGTAACCAGCCAGCGGTAGAAAACTTCACACCTCAAAGACGTTCTTGGGATGCTCCCAAGTAACTGTTGTTCTCACCTTCTTTAGGTCCACTGATACTTCTGTCTCTGAGATGATGTGACCTAGTAAGTGAATATGATCTATCCATAAGTGGAACTTTGAGAGATTATCATATAACTGATGTTATCTCATTGTACTCATAAAATCTCAATATGTGTGGCATGGTTATGTCGATTATGAGAATATACCAAGATTTCATCCACAAAACCACCACAAAAGAATCCAAGTAAGGATATAACACTTGGTTCATAAATAACATGAAGACTAATGGAATGTTCATGAGATCGAACGACATAACCAAATACTCTTATAACCCATACCTACTGCGAAAGGCTATACAAGGTATGTCTTCAGGTCAAACATACACCTCATGAAAACTGGACCTCAAATCAATCTTAGAGAATACCCAATATATTCAAAGATGATATAATAGATCATCTATTATTGAAAGTGGATACCAGTTCTTAACTATAAAATAGTTCGATTTCCGATAATCCACTCAAAGTCTGAGGGCACCAAATGCCTTTTTCTCAAAGGGACTAGCAAAACCCAAGGAGAAGTACTGGGTCGGATGAAACCCATAGCCTCCAAATACTCTAGCTTCCTCTTGAGATATTGGAAATCCATAGTATCCATCCTATAATGAGGAATAGATACCATGCAACTCATGTTACTAGATTTATAGATAACTCTACCTCTCTTATCGGAGGTAAACATGAAAAGTTATCTGGGAAGACATCCTTGAAATAATAAAACACGGGTGGAAGATCCGTCAGACATATTTCCTAGTCATCCATTTATAAATTTGAAATCTGTTCTATCATCCCACTCAACCCATGATTCTCTAGTCCAACTCGGCTCACCTAGACATCCCATTCACGCTTGTGTATAAACGATCCACCCTCTAGTGATATGAAACTCACCCTACGACGATAATAATCGACAAATGATTGAATGGACACTAGCCAATCCATTCCAAAGATGACATAAAATCATATCATATATAATACATAGATATCCCAAATGAAGTGATTCCCACTAATATTAATAGGTCACTCCTTGAACTATCCCACACTTTCCATTCTATTCCCTAACAGAGTGTCTAGTTTCATAACATTATCAGAAGTAAAAAAAGGGAGCCCTAGGATCTAAAAAATAGGCACAAATATGAAACTATGTAAATTCCATGTATCAAAGAGTGTAGAAGCTAAGATAGATGTGACTATAATAGTACCACATACAGTAGAAGGTTTGGGATCCAGCTCTTACTGAGTCTTTTGCAATGTATAAGTATGGCCTATACCAGGACCTCGAGACACTGCCTGGATACCATGAGCTAACCAGACCTGTTGTTATTGAGATCCTGGGGTCTGAATACCATGGGTGTGACCACCATTTCATCTTGATTGACTTGATGTATTTTAGTTCCCTGATTGGTGAGAAGCTTTTGATCCTGCTCCAGAATGTGGAGTTGGTGAAGACCCTCTCTCACTAGATATTGGTGGAAACATCCTATATAAACTTTGTAAATGGCACATATTTCTGCATGTTCAGCACTCAACTGGGTCCATTGGGATCTAATGTCTAGTATACCTGATTCTTCCACACTAGAATCACCGCACCTAGCTTGTGGAAGATGCGTTCTGAGTACTAGATTCATTGCATGTAAGCTCTAGACAACGCTTCCTACTACCGGTCAAAACAATACCAGATCTTGGTGATTAACAGACCTCTCTTGTACATCTATATTCCCTATTACCTCGCTTGGTAATCAACACCTAGTTCACTATAGAAGATACGGTAGTCAATCGGAATATATTCACCTGTGAGAGGATGTCATACCTCATACAATCCTCAAATCACATAGCCTTTGACAGATCATCACCCATCAGAATAGGTATGAAGTGATGGAGCTCAGTAATGTAGGAAGAGTAATCCATAATTGATAGAGAACCATACTCCATATTCATAAAATCATGGGACTTTTTGTCCCTTAGCATCTCAGAATAGATGAAGTCATAAAAGACTATTTGAAAATATACCCATGACATGTCTTGTTGATGCTCTGTCTATGTGCTAACATCCCACCACTTCTTGGTGGAATCATGCATCATATAAGCCCTGAGCTTCAACCTCATCTCATGAGGCATCTCAAGATTCTAGAAGATCGATAACATAACCTCTATCCATGACTCGGCATCCTGTGGCCCGCCTTCTCCAGAAAACGTGGGTGGATGCTGCTACTGGAACTCTCATGCCAGTTCTTCCATAGACGTGGTTGGATGTCGTTCTCCCTTAAAGGTTTGCATGAACCTCATAAAGCCTTCACAGAAAAGTGAATCATCACCTATTTTTGGATTAATAGTTGGTTTTGTAACTGGAATGACTAGAGGGTCCACTCGTATCCCAGGGCCTACCACCTCTGAGGTATGATCATTTCCACCCTCCTGACATACTACTAGAGGTCATCATGGTGGCATTGCTCTATAAATTCCAGCACATACACCTCAGTATAAGATTATTCATCAAGGTACGTAGTTCAAGATTGAAAGAATTAAACAAGAGAAAAAATCCTTAAAATTTTACAAAATATGAGTACACAACATGTAGGAACCATACACAGTGTGTACACTTAATCCCTTACATGGTCGTGTACTCATGCCGACTTGGGCGTGTAAATACCCTAGGTACACGATGTGTATACTTAAGTTCTTACATGGTTGTGTAACTCCATATGACTTGGTTGTGTAAACATCCTAGGTACACATCATGCCAGGATGACACATGGTGTGTACTAAATTCTTCCCTCCTGGCCATGTACTTTTACATGGCCAGAGCCACACGAGTCTGCCTATGTAAAGCTACACGGGATGTACATAAGTCACATTGTGTGTTCTGATCAAAACTCAATAACCCATTTTCTCTCTCACATGGAAGGACACACGGTCAAAAAACACATGATGTGTACTCATAGTAAATGACATGTACTTAAAAAGTGATTTTCTTCCCGAACAGAAGAACACATGGAGTGTGTTCATAGGACCACACATTGTGCCTTAAAAACTTCCCTAGAACCCCTATTTTTGAAAAATAAAGTGATGGTGTGCCAAATTCTGATCTATGGGAGCCCTTAATCCCCACGAATCGAATCTTGGAATCCACATATAGCACATAAAAACACAATCTATATCCCATGACTGAAATGTGATCCACCAAATTCTGATCCAAGCGGGCCCATACTCCTTAGGGTCCAAAGTTTGGAATCCATAAAATTCAACCATTACATGTACCAATACACCTATCACAACAAAATACATATATATCACGATACCTATCACAAAAAAATTCATATCTATCATGAAATATATCACAACAACTTGAAATAAATAATGCTCTCTAAATGGCATGGAAAGAATGAATGGCATCTGATTTCTAACAAGTTCCTATATGATGCATGATATGGAATACCCTCATCTCATCAATTTTTGACAAAATATAACAACAATTATTTAAATAATAATAGAACAAAACAAGTGTGTCACCCAACAGTGAAATCAAATCAACTGTAATAGCTTAAAATCCACAAATTATAATTTGATTCGAGGTAATATGTATTTTACCTATAAATGAGGTAGCTACTCCCAAGAACATCTAATTACCAAATTATATTTCCTTTATATCTTGGCAAAACTATAAAGAAAACCCAGAAAGAATCCTCTAATACCACAATGTAGCATCCAAGATCCAGATGCCACTCAACTAGTGCCCTATTACCGGTTGGCCACATGGCCTCGAGTGCATTTACCTAAACGCCATAGGCTGCTGACTAGTAGTGAAGGCTGAAGGTGTAATAGTGGGGAAACTATTCTCTCATTAGAAGAGTGTAACACAACATAATAAATAAGAATAAAATAGTGGAAGCAGTAAACAACGTACAACTAAAATAACCAATGGAAGACTGATATGATAAATAACCAAGCATCGTTCTATTCAAAATATGATGCAACATGTCACATGTTCTAAGAAATCATCCAAAACAAGTACACTGCATCAATACACAATATATGTCCCAGGAGCACAAAAGAATCAAAAAGTGTCTAAGAAGCATCACAAGCCTCGACTCAGTCCCATGCTCTCCTACTCTTGAGTAGCACATCCGGTACCTGTAAAAGGTCACCTGGCCTGATCAACACCTACAATCATATAATATATTTGGGACCAAAAGCATGACCCAAACAAGGTGTGAGACTAAATATTAGTAGGCAACCACCCAAGGTCTATGCCAATTTGTTAGTGAATATATATATATATATATATAATAGGTAGTGTACATGTAAAGAACCAAAAATCCATTAATGAAAATTCTTCTTGGTCTATTTATAAGTCTTCTTATGGTTATGTAAAACTTATGCACTTATTTGGTTTTATGTTTTTTTTTTAATTTTAAAATACCATTAAGAATTGTGACCATTGATAATATAGCTGTTGAATTGTGACCATTTCCTTGTACGGAGCCCATTTATCAGAGCTCAGAAAGGAGGTGGCATCATTGGGATTCACTCTTGACCAAGCCCAATCTGAGCTTGAACACATTAAGCTTGAGGAGAACCGACTATGGGAGAAGTGGAAGTTATAGAGATTACCACCTGAGCGATGTTATCCGAGCCACCCCAAGAGTCTGTCACCATCGCACACCTTACCCTTCAGTCTTTTGTGGGTGTTATAAGGGGTTATGTAAAAATATCCTAGCACTATGACTATGTACATTATTTTTGTATAGAGAATATACATTCATTTCATTTTTGTTACTTTGTAAATAGTTTTTAAATCACAAAAAGTATTTTTAGTTAATATTTAACTAAGAAATCTATTTTGATGAATTAATTAATTTTTAAATTAAAAAATATTTAAATAAAACATTATTATTATTATTAAATTACTTTTTATTAAATATAAATTATCATATAATTTTATTAATAAAATTGTAATTTTTATTAAGGTTTGAAATCTTTTTTTGTCAAAACCCATGAATTTTCGATAAATGTCGGTTTTTATTTTAAAAGTAAAAAATTCACATATTTAAAAAATTATTTATATAAAATTAATATTATTTTTGGAATCAGGATGTCGAAATTATCCAATGGTGAATTTTTCATTATTTTCTGAGACAATCGAATTTTGGGTAACAATTAAATATCATTTAAATATATAATGTGTTTTATAACATCATAATAACCCAATAGTGATGTAATAAAATAATATAAACATTTTTCAGCCAATATATGTTTTACCATTAAAATAATGTGATTTTGGGTTTTTCTGATTTATTTTACAATGATTTAGTGGAATCTTCAAGGCTTATAAAACATTTTGTCTATTTAAATTGTTTTCTTTGAGAGTGTGACTCACCTCCACAAAAGAAACCCTATTATTTTAAGAAGTTTGGCCATTGGCCTTATAAAATATTTTTTTCCACTCCCATTTGAAAAAAAACATGGGCAAAAACCATGGGATGGTTTGTGGTTTTGATTAGTTTAATGTGTGGTGTCCCAAACCTAAATAATAAAGAATTCCCTCTCCTTTCCTATATAAACCATCCCAAGATCCCTCTTCCTCTCCAGTCAAAGCCTTTTTAGTTCGTTCAAACTCTCCCCTCCTCTCTCTATAATCCTCCCAAGGTGCCACAAGCTCCACATAAGCCTCTCTCAAGCCTCTCCCAATCCTTTGGGATAACACTTCCAAGTAAGGGATTCCTACCTTTCTCTTTTTATCAAAGTTTCTTAATATTGTTATGCCATTTTATTTTCAATTATAATTATTGGGGTATGATTTAACAACTCCAACATACTTCCCTATTTATGTTTGAATGATGAGATACTAGTTTCTCTCTCATTAAATGCCTCCCATGTACACCCATTACTATGCTGAAATTCTGAAAGGAATTTATCTCTCGTCATTTACATTCAAGAAATTCTTTTTTATCATGAATATAAATTCCATTACCTATGTTGGGACATGTATATATGTGACCCCCTTACTTTACATTTCATTTACATACGATGAGACACCCCTTTCTCTCTCATAAACCTTTTTTAGGAATTCTTATGTCATGCTGTTATGCTACCGAAATTACACCGTGTTCTTCCAAGACAAAGTCATTGTGTAGTGAATACCATGCCCATTTCTCTATCAAGGGTATTCACATTTATGAATATTTAATTATTGATTATATAGTTTCAATTATTAATTCCACTTTTTTTATCATGGAATAAATGATGATGAATCCCTGTTATATGATCCATGTGGCACACTTATGCATGAAATGAAATGTTTAAGAAGGGTGCACTCTGATAGCGCTCTAATGCATTGGGTAAAGTATAGTATAATAATACATCATTTGAAATGAGTGTTGACTCATTATAATTCAAGTGCTATGAGGGTCTACTAGTGATTCATGTGCAATGAGGGTTTACTCATGCTCAATGTGCAATGTGCCTTGGCTTATGCTAATTTCATGTTAAGTGTTGTTTCCACATTTCCATGTCATGATAATCATGATATACCATGCCTTTATGTTCATATTTCTTTTATACTCCATTGATATGCCTATTTCCTAACATGTATTGTAATATTCATGTTATACCTTGTTTAATCCCTTACTGTAATTTATAGCACACCCTTTTCTTATACATGTCCTCAGGTTATCCCATGAAATGCTAAGTACGAGGTAATATAGTGGTCATGAAAAGGAAGTTTTCAATAAGATGTTGCGGTCTATGTTTTAATTTATTATGTAATGTTCCTAAGACCCAAAGACACTAGACCTCTCAATATTCCATGTTGTATCAAGTGAAGATTTTATGTAATAAATCATGTTTAAGTGTGTAAAAAAGAGCAGGGTTGTTATAGTTGGTACTAGAGGATATGTTTAGTAATTTTTGGGGTTAGGATTCGAAAACCCCAGTGAAAGCCTTAGAGATAAGACTAAGTATAATAAAAACATCCCTAATATTTGGTGAGTATTGAGTAAGTGATTTATCAAGAAAATATATCCCTATCTAGATATGATCAGGTAGAGGCGACTCTGGCACAGATGTACCTAGGGGTGAAAACCCCGACAAGGAGTTTCGGGCTTGACCCGAGGTATCTTGGTACACAACAAAAATCCTTGCTTCACTCTTGGTTACGAAAATCCCAAGGGATATGCATTGGTAAATTAAAAAGCTTAGTATGAATCATTATTAAGGGAATTAAAAAAAATTCTCTAAGAATATATGTTAGAAAGTAGATCATAGATAACATAGATTGAAGCCTATAGATTTATAAGTTAAGGAAATAAAAGCTATTTATAAGTCATCCATTTTTTTCTTTGGATTACCCATCATGTGTTACCCCTAATTTTTATTTCATTAAGGAATAATAAATCATTAGACTTCATGTAGTTTTATATCACAATTTTATCTAGTCTAGAGGGTAACTCAAAATTTGATATGTTTCTTCAGCAGGATAAAGGATAGTTTTGAGATGGATGGGGAATAACCTAATAAAACACTCTTATAACTTCCTGACGACTTACTGGCTATAATTATTGTTAAGTCAAGATAACATAGCATTGAAACCTTTTCCAATGTCCAACTTTTATGAAAGACATTCTATGACATATCAAACACCTCCTCCATACCACAGAATCATCAGGGGTTATGGCACACCTATGATCAAATATTAAGCTCCCAACTCTACCAACTTTCAAGATAAGGGAGATACCATCAATGTATTTTAAATTATTTCTCCCTATCTATAGAGTATGATGCACTATTTAATTTTAGAATAATTTCCGAAGAGGGACACCTCAGAGCAACTTATATATATAGTCTTGTCTTCCACTCTTTTTGAAAACTTAGACAATATATTAGAAGAACCACATTTAAAAAATTTAAAATATCACTCTATCAGAATATTTTAAAAAAACCTGGTACATGGTGATGTTTTGAAATGATACGTTAGAAATAATTGTTTTTGAAAAGTGCATCATATTTTCTGTCGGTATGATCCAAGTTTCACATACTGCATCTGGACTAAGGAAGTGGAAGAATTTGAATGTGTATTGAGGTATTATTGAAGTAGTGTTTAAATTTTAGATTTATTTTTGTATGTAACCAAATTGTGAGGATGCAATTTCCTTAAGGGGGAATATTGTAATGACCCAAAAAATCATTAATGAAAATTTTCGTTGGTCTATTTAAATGTCTTCTTATGGTTATATAAAACGTATGTACTTATTTGGTTTTATATTTTTGGATTTTAAAATACCAATAATAATTGTGATTGTTTCTAATATAGTTGTTGAACAGTGATCACATTATTAATAAAAATATAAAGTTTTAACAAATCCAATTTACTCAGACAAATGAAGAGATGACCTAATTCCGTAGACTTTACCCGTACGAAGCCCATTTTCAGAGCTTGAAAAGTAGGTGGCATCATTGGGCTTCGCTCTTGACCAAGCCCAAGCTGAGCTTGAACACTTTAAGCATGAGCAGAACCGACTATGGGAGAAGTGGAAGTTAATAGAGATTACCACCCGAGAGATGTTATTCGAGCCACCCCAAGAGTCTGTCACCATCGCATACCTTACCCTTCGGTCTTATGCGGGTATTATAAGAGTTTATGTAACAATACCCTAGCACTATGACTATGTACATTATTTTTATATAGAGAATATACATTCATTTTATTATTTTTAATTTGTAAATAGTTTTTAAATCACAAATAGTATTTTTAGTTAATATTAATCTAAGAAATCTATTTTGATGAATTAATGGTTTTTTGAATTAAATAATATTTTCATAAATTATTATTATTATTATTCAATTAATTTTGACTAAATATAAATTATCATATTATTTTATTAATGCAATTGTAATTTTTATTAAGGTTTGAAAGCTATTTTTGTCAAAACCCATGAATTTTCGATAAATGTTGGTTTTTATTTTGAAAGAAAAAATTAAAATATTTAGAAAAATATTTAGATAAAAAGAATATTATTTTTGGAATCAGGACGTCAAAATTATACAATGGTGATTTTTTCATAATTTTCCGAGACACTTGAATTTTGGGGTAAAAATTAAATACCATTTAAATATATAATGTGATTTATGACATCATAATGACCCAATAGTGATGTAATAAAATAATATAAATGTTATGTTCATCCAATATATGTTTGAACATTAAAATAATGTAATTTTGGGTTTTTTTGATTTATTTTACAAAGATTTAGTGGACCCTTCAAGGCTTATAAAACATTTCGTCTTTTTAAATTGTTTTCCTTGAGAGTGTGACTCACCTCCACAAAATCTACCCTATTATTTTAAGAAGTTAGGGAATTAGACTTTTAAAATATTTCTTTCCACTCCAGTTTAGAAAAAACCATGGGCAAAAACCATGGGTTTAATTGTGGTTTTGATTAGTTTAATGCATGGTGTCCCAAACCTAAATAATAAAGAATTCCATCTCCTTTCCTATATAAACCAACCCAAAATCCCACCTCCTCTTAACTCAAAGCCTTTGGGGGTTTATACAAACTCTTCACTTATCTCTCTATAATCCTCCCAAGGCTCCCCAATCTCCCCATAATCCTCTCTCAATCCTTTCCCAAGCCTTTGGGCTCACACTTTCAAGTAAGGGATTCCTACTTTTCTCTTTTTATCCAACTTTCTTAATATTGTTATGCCCTTTTATTTTAAATTATAAATGTTAGGTTATGATTTACAACCTTCCCCATACTTCCATATTTATGTTTGAATGATGAGAGACCCCTTTCTCTCTCATTAAATTCCTCCCATGTACACCCGTTACTATGCCGAAATTCCGAAAGGAATTTCTCTCTCGTCATTTACATTCAAGAAATTATTTTGTATCATGAATATAAATTCCATTACCTATGTTGGGACATTTATCTATATGAACCCCTTAATGTCCATTTCATTTAAATATTACGAGACACCCCTTTCTCTCTCATCGAAATTTTTTATGAATTCTTATGTCACACCGTTATGTTGCCGAAATTGCACCGCATTTTTTCAAGCCAAAATCATTGTGTAGTGAATACCATGCCCATATCTCTATAAAGGGTATTCAAATTTATGCACATTCAGTTATTGATTATATAGTTTCAAGTATGAATTCCACATTCCTTTATCGTGGAATAAATGATGATGAATCCATGTTTTATGATCCATGTGGCACACTTATGCATGAAATGAAATTTTTAAGAAGGGTGCACCTGGATAGCGCACCAATGCATTGGGTGAAGTATAGTATCATGATAAATCATGTGAAATGAGTGTTGAATCATGATAATTCTTGTGCAATAAGGTTTTACTCATGCTTAATGTGCAATGAGGGTTTAATCATGCTCTATGTGTAATGATAATTGGCCCATGCTAATTCCATGTTAAGTGTTGTTTCCAGATTTCCATGTTATGATAATCGTGCTATACCATGAATTTATGTTCATATTTATTTTATGCTCCATTAATATGCCTATTGCCTAAAATTTATTGTAATATTCATGTTATACCTTGTTTAATCCCTTACTGGGCTTTATATATCACCCTTTTCTTATGCATGTCCTCAAGTTATCCCATACAATGCTAAGTACGAGGGAATGTATTGGTCATGAAAAGGAAGTTTTCAATAAGATGTTGTGATCTATGTTTTAAGTTGTTATGTAATGTTTTGAATCCCCAAAGACACTATACCTTTAAATCATCCATGTTGTATCAAGTTAAGAGTTTATGTAATAAATCATGTTTAAGTGTGTAAAAAAGAGCATGGTTTTTATAGTACAATAATATAGAAGTAGTAAATAGTAAGTACTCAAAGGTAAGCATAACAGATGTCTTAGAAGAAAATTTAATCAAATATATGTGAAGACCGAATCCAATATTGTGATTTGTCTTGGAATATGTGTCATTAGTCATTATATTTCATTATTAAATTCCATTGGATTATATAAAAGTCTTAAGGTCTGACCTAGGCCCAATGACCCCCTATATAAAAGTAACCATCAACTCATGACCTAAAAATAATTAATCACATTCCAATAGATCCTGGACTAGGTGTCCCTCAATGGATCCTAGGTACACTCAACGTTATAAATAAGACTCAATGAGCCTGACCACCCAACCCATGTCTCCTTCATGGCCTTTACATAATTAACCTCTTGAGCCCTTCCATTATCTTTTAACCGAGACAATGGTTCACCCAAGGTATATAAGTTGATATTAGTCACATGAGTCTGACCTTGTCTTTTTTTCGAGACTATTGCTCGCCCACGGTTAATTACCTATTTTTATCATTTAATTAAATTACACATTCCATCTCAAAATAAACACATGTAAATTAAACTATCACATGAATTTAACATAATTAACTCATGTGGGAACAACTTACATAATAGAAGACAACTATAAATTAAACTATTACATGTCCAAACAAGGATAACTAACATGGAAAAAACATATAACAATCCTATTATGTTATTTAAACAAATATAAGTCTTAACAAAACAAGTATCTCATGTGGGAAATTCATATTATGATAAATAAATTTTTAACAACCCAAGAATTGGAATTCAAGTCAAGCCTCATAGGAATTCTTAGCCAAATGGCTATCCAAGGGAAACACACCCATGGGGTGGCCCTAAATCAAAGTTCACAACCCTAAACATGCTTTCATATTATCTAATTAATTACCTAATCATAAATAGGAAGTTAAATGGTTAATTATTCAATCAAGTGACACCCTAACAGTGGGAGAGTTACACTTCATAATATATAAACATCATGACAATTCATGAAAGGCATAATACCACCTACATCATATGCATATGACTCTCCTCATCTAGCGTTAGGCTCTAATTCACACTTTAATAGAGTAGATCTACAAAACAGTTATAAATGCTCGATATTAAATAACTAGGTTAAGAGAATAAATTAGGAAGAAAGGCTTAAGAGGAATCAAGTTCTTATTGATTGGGTTCAAATGCCTCTGAAGACAATCGAATCAGAGTTCAGATGGAGATTCTAGAGGGAAAATCCCATATGGCACTGCTTTTTATGTAATGGGGTGAGCCTTCTATCCATATGATTAAAAAAATGCTACTTACTGATTTAATAAATTTTAAAAAGAGTACATGGTGTGTACTTGAGACTACATTCCATGTCCGTACAACTCCTGGCCAGACCATCATATGGCCATGTATTAGGATTACCTAGCGTGTATCCCTCAATATACAATATGTACATAAATATACATGGTGTGTTGTTACCCATCACATAGTGTAACAAGCATGAAGCTAGAAATTGACCTATTTTACCCCATTTTCTTAAGTATAAACTAAAAATGAAGGATCCATACCTCAAAGGAAGAACCAAGTTCTTATATTAAGAGATGATCGTATGAATCTTATGCAGGTTGCATTGCATAAGGATGACTTCATGAGACCTTTATGTAAACTATATATTTGTAAATATAGGTTATAGATACCATTACATATAAGGGTAATAAACATCATACCCTTATATAATACCTTTATAAAAACCATTTACAGAAGGGTTATAGTTTAGACTACCTTTACATGAACCCTTTATATAAGGGTATGCTTCTGGTTTAATTTCTTGTGTAAGGGGAATCAAGGGTAACCTTAAATCAAGAAGTGTTGTCCACATATAGGTAAGACCTTGGTTAAAATTCCATATCCCAACTACATAAGTGTAATCCATTTTAAAAAATGAATATCCAGAAACACAAAATGCTACTCCTTTTTTAGTTTCCTCTTCATTTCAAGCAAGTTTTCTTAAATCTAAATCATAGGTTCCCTCTGATACCATTGAAGGGTTTAAAAAAATCTAATAACCTTTATTAGATAATAAAAAAGTGATTTAAACTCTAGTATAAGTATCTCCCATGTATAGAAAAAATTAAATTGTCTGAAATACTATAATTAAGAACATTTTAAAAGGACATTGTACACCAAATAACATCTAAATCATCATGATCACCATCACATGGTTATAAGAGATATCACTAAGAGTAGCCAAATGGATTATTATATTAAAAGTTATCCATAGTCTTCAATTGAATCATCTATCAAATGTATGGGATCTATCCTTACTCCATGGAATGCTAAAGCCTCTACTACAAAGGATAATAATAAAGAAAGTTTTAGGTGATGAGAGTTTTAATCAAGAATACACAAACATAAATCAAATGGAATTGGTCTATAAATTATCCCAAGGATACTCCTTGGTGATGTATACTAGTTTATATGCATTTTTTATAAAACATGAGTAGATTAATTAGATAATTCATACTTCATATGCTTGATTTTATTTAGGTAACATCCCAAACCAAAATCCACTAAATGGTTCCCCGATCTAGTAGGTCAAATGACCTCAAGCACACCTCCCCGTATTCCATAGGTTTCCAACCAGCAGCAGTGGACTAAGGTGGTACAGTGGGGATACTATAACCTCATTATCAGAGTGTAACATAGTGGTATAATAATATCAATCAATAATGGAAGAATACAAATAAGTGAGAAGTGGAAGAATAACATCCAAGTGACTGAAATAAATATGAAAACCAAAAGTAGCACTATATACAATATGATGATCTGGTCATATATCTATAAAAAAGGAAAGAAATACATAGCAACAAACAACCAGTACAACACAAGTATTAAAATTAAAGAAAGAAAAAAAAACAATATCCAGCTAGTATTAGGATTATTGCTCATTCTTATTCTCCTCTATTGCTAATAATACAAATTAGGAATTGAAAATCAGGTGCTTTTCTTAGTCCCCACCTATATCAATGAAGTCTATTTGGGTACCCAACAACGGCCTGAACAAGGTGTGATATAACACTCAGTAGGCCTCCACCAAAAATTACTATAACATGTCTAGTATTTGTATAAAAAATGAATAAATATTTAGTATATCACAAGTATAACAATAATAAAAGTAAAATTCAAAAGGTAGATGTAATCCTATCCAGCCAAACATGGGTCCCTTTGAAAAATAATCATGCACCCATAAACAAGGTTAATTGTAATCAAGCAACTGTAAATTAGGAAAAGAATCCACAAAGGCCTATTCCATGTAATAAACTTTCAAGCCTAAAAGGGATGGATATACGGTACAAATGGAAAAGGAATCCTAATCTAGTCCATGAAATCAAATATAAAATGGATCCATAGAGTAGAAATTCCCATCGAATTCTATGGAAATAGGATCTTAGGATTAGAAATTTCCATGTAATCCACAACCATAATCAGGAACCATGGAGTAGAAATTTCCATGGAATCCAATGGAATTAGGACCTGAGGTGTATAAATGTCCAAGGCATCCACTACCATTAACAATTCATCATCTCATTTCATAACCCATTTCATTATCACCTACATACCATGAGTTCATCCAACCCATTTCACATTTTAAAATTTAAAAATCTAACATTTTAATGATATGTATTCACATGAAAAGTAGGAATAAACATTCTCCTACAACTCATTTAATTCTCATAAATATAAGGATAGTATCATCACACCCACATGTGACCTAGTCACATAAAAAGTTAAGAATACACCCCATGGGTGGCTCAAGTTGAGTTTAATGACCTTAAACCATATAAAAATGACATGTGGGAAACCTAATCAGGTTATAATCAATTTATTCAAGATTTTCAATTAATTTTATGATCAACTCTAGAAGGTCTGGTGTGTAGAAAAACGAAAAAAGGTATATAAAACACCATACATTAAGGGAAAGGTATATACCACCTATCATATACCCATGGTTGTATCATCTCCAAACTCGAACCGAATTGGAAGGAAATGAAAAGAAGATCAAATACCTTCGAAAGAAGGAATATCATCTTCCAAAAAAAATTAATTCCATTGATATAAAGACAAATAAAGAAAGGTGAAAAATGAATAAAGATCTCATCAGTGTAGATCCAATGAGATTATAAAATGAAGGATCAGATTCCATATGAAAAAATGACACATAATCCCAACTGAAAATATTAAAGAAGGTTCAATAGGAGAAAATAACTCCTCCCATATCCATTGGAAAAGAATAAGGAAGAAAATTTTTAATTCTTTAAAATTTTAAGGTCAAAAAAGGGATTTTACCCAAAAATATTGGGTTACATAGTTTGGATACATGGTTGGACAATACATACACCAATAATGTGAAACACTCTATCCATGTACACCTCTTTCATGATCATATAGAATAGTTAGACAAACCATGCAATGACTGTACAATTATCCTCTGTTAAAAGTATGCAAGAACTCGAATGAGAACGCATCTTAAGTTTTATAGTTTCCTCAAAATCTGTGGCCTCCTTCTTCCCACTAAAATTCCACACATAATTAGTAGTAACCATGAAGTTTGGAATGAATTGTTTCTACTAACCATTTCACCAAGTTCCCTTTTCCAAATACATATTTTCCAAGATCTAAACAAGCCCCATACACCCCTGAAACACCCGTAACCACATTAGGAATCCACATTAGGTTAAAACTAATAAATAAAACTAAATTCAAAATATTATAACCTCATATGAAAATGATATATCTTAAAATATTCTCCCACAAATAAATTCATCCTCGAATTGTTATTCCATGGATGGTCATGCGTCGTCTGATAATAACTCTAGCCACTGGGCATGTACGCCGACCTCCCACTTCCAAATCATATTCTATAAACGACTGTGCTACCTAAAAACCCATGATAGAGTAACTAACCGACCTTATATATCCTTCATGCTCATTTAAATGATACACATATGATTATCCTCAAAGGATTCATCTAATTATAACTCAACATCATCCAACTGTAGTGTATGAGACATGTCTAAATGATAACAATGAAACTACAATACCTAGAAGACATCATGTATGGATCAGTACCTATGAGGTAACTACAACTAATAGGCTACCATCTTGAATCTATACAGAATATTGAATGGACCAACAAATCATGGTGAAAGCTTACCTTATCTACTAATCCCTATGTTCCCCAACATCAGATAGATACATAAAAAGACCCGATCCATGACCTCGAACACTAGAGGTCATCGAAGACTATCATTATAGGATTTATGTCTTGAATATATAGTGTCCATCTACTTTTTTATAAACTAGAAATTCACTAAAGTCTCCTACATGAGACACATTCTGATCAGCACTACCAATTTTTCCTCTAACCAGCACATAGGTGGTTGATGTGGCCTACTATAAAAATCATCATAAGGTTCCATATATACAGTCACCTAATATATATAATTGTAGTATATTTAAAATAGGGGTATATTCCTCTCCAAATATCCCCCAAAATTGAGTATGAATTCTTTAAGCATGTCCTCTAGAAACTATATAGTGTGATTTCACTGGCCAATAGTCTGAGGGTGGTATTCCATGATAGAATCACCTGTGCATGTAACACCCTCTATATGCCTTTTACTTAATCGATATGTAAACCCAACATCCCTATTTGATAAAATAACATAAGGAACCCCATCAGGGTAAAAAATATCATGAATTTAATGTCTTCCAAGATCATTTAATGAGAAGGTCTACATGATCGGCAGGAAATGGGAGACCTTCATGATCCTGTCCGTAACAACCCACACAACATGACTACCTTGAGGTGACCTTGACAAAGTTATCATGAAATACATCACAAAATCTTCCCATTTCCATTTTTGAATGGGTAAGTGCTTTAAAATATCCCTTGTTCACTGGTGTTCCACCTTCACCTTCTGATAGGTGGAACACCTCATGAAATAACTAGCTACCTCACATTTCATACCTGACCACCAATACTAGCAGCACAAATCTAAATACATCTTGGTAATTTTAGGATGAATTTCTTAAGATGATACATTAAACACAAAAATCATATATTTATGTATCTATAATGGAACCCAAATGTGACAATGAATACAAATAATTTCATCCTTATCCATAGTCCAACCTGGAGGTGCATCCTCACCTACTAAAACCAACTATAGAACTAGTCCTCCAACATAAAATAAATATCACATCCTCACTCTATCTAGAAGAGAGGAATTTACTACCATGTAAGAGAGTAAAATTTTCTGTTGACTATCCTACACCACCAAGTGTATCTATAAGAATAATTCGATAAGATTACATTCACTACTGGCCTCTTGAACTGCCTGTATCTGAGTCATCCTGCTTAGTGCATCGACAACTGCATTTCCCTTCCCAGATGTGTAGACAAGTTCAAAGTCAAAAGACTATAGGTATTAAACCCACCTTCATTGAATTAGATTAAATTCATGTTTTGTAAATATATATGTGATAATTTTTTGGTCCTTGTACACTAAAAAATTATCCCCCAGTAAATAAATCATCTAAAGAAGATGGAATGTACAACAACAACTAACTTGAGATCATACATCTGGTAGTTCCTCTAATGTGACATCAAATGACAATACCTATACACCATGGATCATTCCTCCTAAATCAGAACTACTTAAATATCAATACCTAATTCATCATAGTATATAGTATAAAATCTATTCAACTCTGGATGAATCAGGTTCATCACTAAAGTTAGTCTCCCTTTCAACTCCTAAAAGGATTTATCAAAAGTATCAGACCATACAAAATTCACAACCTTATTTTTTAATCCTATAATAGGTGATTATAAGTGAGATAATTCATGTAGGAAATTCTTATAATATCCAGTTAGCTCCAAGAAACTTCATATGTTAATTATTTTCTTGGACTGCTCCCAAAAAACTACTACTGTCACCTTTTCTAGGTCAACTGATACTCTTCTCTTTGAGATAATATGACACATGAAGTGAATCTTATCCATCCAGAAGTGGAACTTAGTGAGAATATAATATAAATGATTATACCTTAGTGTATCCAATATTATCTCAATATGTTTGGCATGGCCGCATTGATTGTGAGAATACACCAGCATATTGTCTACGAATACCACCACAAATGAATCTTGATATAAATGGAAAACATAGTTCATAAAATCTAGGGAAACTGATTGAACATTCATGAGAATGAATGGAATAACAAGATACTTATATAGATCATACCTATTATAGTATGTTGCATAAGGTATGTGTGTAGGTCGAACATGAACCCGATAATAATCTGACATCAAATCAATCTTTGAGAATACCCTAGCTCATCCAATCTAGTTGAATAGATCATTTATCAGTGAAAAAGTATACCGGTTCTTCATCATCAACTAGTTCAATATTCGTTAACCCACATATAGCCTAAGGTTCATGTCAACCTTTTTCATAGAAAGGGCCATAAAACCCCATGATGAAGTACCGAGATGTATATACCCCTTCACTTCCAAGTCATATAGATTCCTCTTGAACTCCTTTAACTCAACAGTGTCCATCCTATAAAGAGAAATGGATACTGCTGAAGCTCATGGAACTATCTTGATAGAGATATCCACCTCTCTCTCAGGAGGTAATCAATAAGATTCATCCAGGAAAACATCCCTAAAATAATCAACCATTAGAGGGAAATCAATCTTTCACTTTCCCTAATAATCCAGATATAAACTAGTAATTAGGGCTATCATCATACCCAAACCAAGATGATCAGGTGTAGATTAGATCTCCTAGACATCTATTCACCCCTGTGAATAAATACTCTATCCTCTGGTGATGTGAAGGTCACACTCTTATGATAGATATCGATATGGGATTGGTAATAAAATATCTAGTCCATCTTGAGAATGATGTCAATATCAATCATCTTGAGGAAAAATAGATCCCATAATAGAAGACACAAGCCTATCTCATTGGGGAACTCTCTTTAAAGGCGTACACTCTCTGATGTAGTCCCCAATGAAATATCAATCATCATAATTCCATTAAAAAACTAAACAACGAGTCTAAGACTCCCCATAATATGATAAACTATGAAATAATGAGAATCACATGTATCGAGAATAAAATATACTAGAGTTGAGGCTACTAAGATCATACCTCTCTCCATAGATGGCCCGATGCTCCTCTCATTAGTTATATGATGTAAAAAATATATCCGGCATGAACCATAGACTTGTGAAACAACCTCACTACCTAGAACAGAACCACTCTCATATTTTGGTACAATGGGTGTCTACATACCTCATACCCGAAAACCACCTCATCAAGAATGACTGAGAATGCTCTATCTCCTATCCTGGAAAAAATATTTGAATCACACTCCTAAACCTAGAGTCATATTTGAACCATTCCACTGACTTCCAGAGTGAAATTGCTATAGAATCACTATATATGGACCGTCCTTCCACTTTATCTAAACTACAATGGGTCTCTATAACACTAACTCCTTATATATACCCATATCCCACACTCATTATATAATATTTAGCTACCAGTACTCACACCCTAACTGGTATTATTCTCACAAGAATCATTAAAATGAATATTCCTACTAGTTGTCAATGAACTATTGGGCCGAGAAGCTACACTATCCTTACTTTGGGCCTCCACCTTCCCTCAAATTTGGTTCAACAATCAGTGCCTGATTCATTATCTCTATTATAGTATTCAACCAAAACACATTCACCTGTGACCATATGGCATTCTTGAGGCGTTCCTTAAAGAATCATACCCAAGATGAATCATAAAAAAGATAGAAAAAGTGAAAATAAATAAATATATGTAAAGTGTGCTGAATACTTCAAAATAGTCATAGTTCCCTACTCATGACATATAAACTCACTAGCCCGTTCAATTGTCAAATTCTCCTTAAAGAAGTAATCATAAAAATAGGATTTGAAATCCCTCCAAACCATATCTCATAGCCTATCATCCTGGTTATGTACATCCCAACAACACTTTGCGGCTCCTTGAACAATATAAATTGATAGATCCACTCTCATATTAAGAGGTGTATTGATATTCTTGAAAATCAGTAAAGTAATCTCAAGAAATATATTAACCACCTATGGATTTCCATCCCTAAAAAACATGGGTGGATAATGTTATTGAAACACACATTTTAGATCTCCCATAGATGATATAGGCTAAAGGGATACCTAAACAATCTATATAAAGTGTAAGAAACACTTTCAAAACTTGGAATCAACACCTGTATTCAGTACAACTAGTTATGCCACAATAGGCACTACTGGAAGCTCAGTGCCCACCACCTCTGAAGCATGATCATAGATACCCTCCTGGTGTATGATTAGAGACCATCATTGTGTAATTCCTCTACAATGACAAATACATACCTCAAAAAATAGTCTATAAATTCAACATCATAGATGAAAGCATAGGATAGGTCGAAGCCTTACTATAAACAAGCCACACCCCTATTCCTACTACTAAATCTAGGAATGTGTAATTAGATTGATAATAAATAACTCTAGAGTCACTTCCTACTTCCCCCACCAAATGATGAGTCGGGGTCAATATCTCTATTTCACATAATAGGTCTCGGTATATGGAATTTACTATGCAATTGACAATCCATTTACTGAGTAAATTTACATTTCATAATTTCAATTTCATTTACATTTGTATTTATATTACAAAAGACATTAGATGGTTGAACCAAATGGTTCACTACTTGCAACCTATAATGGTCCATACACCTTATAAATCAAAGCGTGGTATCCATTTTATCCCAACCATAACATGTTCTAGTCTATGTGGCCGATGGTCCATGACTCAACATTCCATAATTGACTACTTAGGTTGTCTTCTATAAACTATATAAGAAAACACTATTTAGGTTATGATAGGAACTCTATGCTCTAATTATGTATCTTCATTTCCTATAAGTACCTTAATTGAATAATAGGTGTATCACTCATGGAACATGTAATAAATTTCATGCATTCAGGCAATGTATCCTATATTTAATGGAATATGCATGGAATGTGAATCCTATTATGTGCCTAAAATGATGCATCATCCTTAATTTCTTGCTATATCAGGCCAAAGATACTTAGAATTACTCAATAATATCAATAATAAAATCACATATAATGTGAATCACCCAATTTTTGAATCAAATAAACTATAATAAGAAAAATAAAGAACGACAATTCCCATCCAAAGTAATTTGGACTTTTTTTTCTGTACATGGGTTAGCTACTCCCAGACACAACTCATTACCAAATCCCAACACATTACTATTTCCACTTTCTACCATCCCAAATAGTAAGTAAGGAAAAGAAAAGAAAATAAAAAACCCCTTTAATACCACTTTGTAACATCCCAACTTAGAAGCCTCTAAACGGTGCCCCAATCTGGTGGGCCACATGGCCTCAAGCACACCTCCTCGAATTCTAAAGGCTTCTGATTAGCAAAAAGGGTATAAGGTGGTACAGTGGGGAGACTATAGTCTCATGACTAGAATGAGTAATAATGGTATAATAATATGAATCATTAGCATAAGCAAATGAATAACTAAGTAGCAGAAGAATAACATCCAAGGGACTAAAATAAATATTAAAAACCAAAAGAAGTGACATATACAATATGATGACCATGTCATGTGTCTATAAAAAAAGCTAGGAAATAAATGGAAAAGTATAATTAGTAAAATAAATGTATCAAAAGTACAAATGACTAAAAGGTAACTATATATAGCTAGAATCATGAGTATATCTCATTCTTGTGGTCCCCGACTCTAAATCTTACAAATCAAGCGTTGTAAAGAGGGTGCTTTCCCTAGTCCTTACATCCATTAAGTCTGTTAGGGTACCCTATGAATTCCTAAACAAGGTGTGATATTTCACTAAATAGGCCACCACTAACTGTGTCTATTACATGTCCAGTTTGTGTATAAAAAATAAAGTTTTCTGTATTATATCATAGGTATAATAGTAATAAAAGTAAACTGTCAAATGAAGATGTTATCATATCTAGGTAGACATGGATCTCTATGAAAAACAATCAAGAACCCATAAACATGGTAAAAATATAGTCAATAAATCATAAATCATGATAAATAATCCACTAATACCTATGTCGTGTAACCAAGTGTCAGGTCGGAAAGGGAAAAATCCAGAGTATAAATGACCAAGGAATCCTCCACAAGTCCATGAAGAATATGGATGGAAACTCAGTAAATAATTGAGTGGATCCCTAGGTACATGTAAATGAATAATTTCCAAGGTGAGTCCAAGAAATATATATATCCAAGGGGTAGAAATGTACTAGAAATCAAATTTAAACTAGATCCATGGAGTATAAATGTCCATGGAATCCTTTTGGAATCAGGATCCTAAGAGTAGAAATATCCAAGGCTTACACTACCCTAATCAAGATCTATAGAGTATAAATGTTTATTTCATCCAATGGAATTGGGATACAAGGAGTAGAAATTTACTAGGCATAAACTACCAATATTAATTCACCATCTCATTTCATAACTTATTTCATTATCAAACACATATCACGAGTTCATCCAAACCATTTCACATTTTAAAATTTAACAATTTATCAGTATAATCAATTGTATTCACCTGAAAAGTAGGCATACAAATTCTCCTAAACTCATTTAATTCTTATAAACATAAGGGTTGACTCAACTCACCCCACTGGTGGCCTAATCACATAAAAAGGTAAGAACATACCCCATGGGTGGATTAAGTTGTGATGAATGACCTCCAAACATATAAAGGTGCTAAGTGGGAATCCAAATTAGTTTATAATAAATTTATTCATGATCTTAACTTAATTTTAAGAGTGAAACCGAAACTCTCGGCGTGAAAAATAATGACAATAAGGTATATAAAACACCAAAAATTAAGATAATGGTATAAACCACCTACTGTATAACTATGGTAGAACACTTGTACAATATTGACTCCTAACTCGACCTAGATTTGAAAAAATAGAATAAATATTGAATAACCAAGAAAAAGGCACATCAACACGCACCATAATAACTCTTTCCATATGAAGAAAAATGAATAAAGGCGTAAGGTGAATGAAGAACTCCCCAGTGCAGACCAAATGAGACAAATGGAAGAAGAATATATGTTTATATGACGAAAAAAAATCTAATACTACCTCAATGTATAGAATAAAGTCCAATGGGAGAAACAAATACCCTCCCCTTTCCATTAGAAAAGAAGAAGAAAGAAAATGTTTTATTATTGATAATTTTAATTGAAAAATAGTCATTTTACCCAAAAATACCTAGTTACAAGGTTTAGTTGCACCGTTTTCTAGACCCTTTGACAACCATATAGAACTCCATATCTAGGAACCCATAAATCATGGTCATAGATCATGGTTAATCAAACCATTCACTGACCATGAATTTATCTTCTACTAAAAGTTTGCAGCAACTCACATGAGAGTGAAACCTAGATTTCACAATTTCCCCATACCATCTGGCCTCCAGCTTCCCACTGAAATGCCCAACACATTTTGTTGTAACCATTAATCCGGGATGCATGGTTTCTACTAACTATGAAATGTAGTTTCCCTTTTCAAAAACCAAGACTTTCGGCTCCAAAAAAGCCTTAGACACCCCCAAAACTCCCGTGACCACATTAGGAATCCACATTAGGTCAAAACCAATCAATAAAACTAATATTCAAAAAATATCTATACCTCATAGGAAAACCCATTATCTTACAATTTAACTCGCATGCATTTCAATTTATGAATCATTTCATTAAATGATAGCTACATGGAAGATCAACCAAAATGTTCACATTTATCATTTGGAATCAAAATATATCATATATAGTGGGTGTATCCCATGAATTATATGAAGCCACAACATGTATCCTCTTGTATCATATAAAAAGAAGTCTTTAAGGCTTATTTATAATAATTTTACCACTAGATGAAGTGTGGGAACCCCCTGTTATACATATGCCTCATATGGATGATTAACATAGAATGATATTGTTTTAAGTTGTATGGTATTTGCGTTATGGGGAGACAAGAGCTTCAAAATCCATGTTATAATTTACATAATAGTTGAAAATAAAATATCAAACTTTATTTTCTAGTGTGGTGGTCTACATACTATAGAGTTTTGGATTAAGTTTTTTTGATAATCTTTGATCAGAATGAGATCCCCAAATGAGGAGGGAGAATACTACTACCTATATGCTATGAGGACCAGTGAAGCACCAATGGAATGCAGTACTCTTATAATACTAATAAATTAGGTTGTATTAGAAGTAATTTGAGGCTCATTTCTTTTAAAATTCCATACCCGAGACTCTAAGGGGAGATAGAGCTTGAGTGTTTATATATTTGGTGTAGGGGAACACATCTTTAATGGATTATGATGAATGATTCACATATTTTTATTGGGTACACCCATGTTGATAGGTGATGAGAATATTAGATTCAAATTATAAGATGATGTCTTGATCCATTCGATACAATCTTAGGTGAATATTTTTCTCATGATATATTTTTTGGAGGTTGTAAATCAGGACCTCATTACTAAGAGGAGAATAATTGAGGGTGGAAATTCTAGTTAACTTACTGAATCTACCATTTTTGGTAGTGGTTATTCGAGTAGTAGGAAGTGGAGGTATATTGGTTCTCACCAAGGTGGTGATATAAGGGATAGTTATAGTAAGTGTCAATCACCTCCTTTGAGAGGATGATCTTAAATGGAGTGTTATCATTATGGTAGTCTAGGTTATCTTCATCCTGATTATTCAAAAATCATAAGGAATGCTAATTTTGTGTAAAATTATCTCACTTTTAGAGATTTTATTAAAGGGTATTACAAAATTTCAGTTGAAATTATTTTGGTCACACCCAGGGATTGAGTCCCACTAATAGAAAATCTAGAATGTGAACTAAGATTTTAGAATTGGTTATATAATAATCAATGTTAATACCCCATTACTATAGGGTTTTATATTCATTTATTAATATAACCAATGTTAAAATAATTTTTTACATTGATTATATGAATAACTAGAATTATAACCACTCTTTCACTGGGATTTAAGATCAATTATTCTATAAAAAACATTAAAAATAGTTTTAATGTTGGTTTTTATATAACAGTTGTTAAAACCCAATATTTTTAAAATTAGTAATAGAATAAATGTCATTAAAATAGAGATATAAAGGATGTTATTATATAATAGATTTTAAAAACAATTAAAAAATTAAAATGAATGCTTGAGTCTTTTATACTCACTTATTTGTCTCTTTATTTTCTGAAACCCTAACATATTTTACTCATAATAAACCTCTATCTTATTCAATTAACCATATTTCACTACTATATTCAAATAATGTTGGTTTTGTTTTTCAACTATCCACTACGTTTTACCATCCTTGATCGTGTTATACATCCTTTTGACATATTATTTCACTCTCTTTCCATATTCCTCTAATATTTTCCACATTCCACCACCTTCAACCACCCACCTCCTTCGGTCACAATCTACTATTGATATCCCCATTTTTTTAGTTTTAAATTATTTTATTCTTTATTTAAAATGTTAATTTATATTAAATATAGATTTTATTTAGGTATAATTTTTGAAATATATAAATAAATGATTACATGTTAATATGTATGTTTAAAAGTATATATATATATAAATAGTTTTAAATGATCATATGTTTATATATTTGTATTTCTTTATAAATGTTTATATATATATATATATATATTTTTGATTCATTATCAAGGATAAACCCCAAACATCTGGCTATGAAAATATGGTATCTTCCAATAATGCTTTGTTTAATTAATTAATTTGAAAATTAAAATGATGAAAATAGGATGATATGGAATAAAAATGGGAGAATATATAATGGTATCCAACATCACCCTATTGATTGACAATAATAGAATAGATTTTATCAACAATTCAAGAACTCTAGAAATTAAATTACAACTCTTATAATGGTAATGCCCATAGATGGAAAAAAATCTATATCCGAGTCTTAGTAGACATCATAATTCATAGACGATAATGTTGGTAGTTTAAAATAAGTTCCCACATATATGTATGAATAAAAGATATGTTATGTTGAGAATGATTATTTCTAGACTAAAATATATTGGAAATGATATTGATATTTATTTGTTACCATTGATAGATGATTTGAAATTTTTATGGGAGGTGAGTGTTAGTTTTTTTTTATTCATACAAGAATGAGTATTTTATTTTTTATGTTATGGTAATGTTTACTATAAACAAATTTCATGCATATGGAAAATTATTTGGGTATAATGTTAAGGGATATATGTCTGTTCTATTTTGAAAAGATGAGGCTTCATATTAAAAAATTAAGAATGAGAGAAAGATAGTGTACATGGGTCATCGAATATTTGTGAATGGATCACACTTATCAATGATTAAAAAAATGAATTAAATGGATTTAAAGTTTATTATTTCCTCCCAAAAACATTTTAAACTAGGGAATATTACAAAAATATGAAAAAAATTCAATTTCATAATTGGAAATATATAAATTTTGGGTCATCATAAAAACACATGGAAGAAATGTTTTATGTTATTCAATCAACATTATCATGTATTTTTTGAGGTAAAACATAACATTTATGTTATTAATATTGATAAAAACATATTTTATATAATAAAATCTTTATAAGAGATAAAAGGAAAGAAAAAGGGTGATTTTTATGCAATATTGGACTTAACATCTAAGAGAATATGTTTATATTTAGTTCCCACTATGAAATGGAAAAACATATTTACACCCATATTGTCACACATTATGTAAGAGTGAAAAATAAACTTCTATTAACATATTCATGGTATTATAGTACTAGTTTGTATTCTTCAAATGTAAAAAATTTGGGTTCATTAACTAATTTGAATCCAATAGTGATGAAATATCTTGTTTATCATATATTGATGTAATAAATACCATTGGTTTCACTATGTATTATTTTTTATTTCTGCCATAAATTTCATCATCATGTTATGTAGCTTTTTCAATTAAATAAGAATCAATTTCATTGATATAAATTTACTAATTATTTTTGAGAATTATGATGTCCTTATACTTTTTTAACTAATGATGTATTTTTAACCATTTTGTTTTTGAAATAATGGTTTATCTTTTGATTAATTTATTGTAAGAGATAAGGTTATGTGGATTGTATTTTTATCTTCGATGTATCATTTTTAATTATATATAAAAATTATTAATGGATATGTAAAAAATATATATCGATCTGAGGCCTATATTATTAAAAAAAATATTTTAGATGACGTGTTTGAATTATGTACTGACTACTTATATGAAGTAGAGCATGTTTTTTTCCTTATATATAGACATTTGGTAATAAATATAAAAGGTAAGGGGATATATGGAATATATGTAAAGTTAATTACATGTGGTATAGTTATGAAAGACCATTTTAAATGTTGAACAACATAGTTGGGGAGTAACTATATACACCATCACTTATTGCTGGATTGAAGGTAATATATCTGAATTTTAAATGAAAATTTATATATGAATGAGTATAAAATATTTTTTTAATTCTTTAATGTTAAATTCCACATTGATTCATAAACATATGAATCCTTGAAATAGTTATCTAGGAGATTATGTTTCAATGAGATCAAATTGTATAGTTTTGAAATTAATGGTTGCACATTTTACAAAAAAAATCTAGAAAATAAGATTACTATTAAAATAGTAGAGTAATGGACATTATTAAATAATTTTTTTGATTGAAAAATATAAAAAAAATTATATCAATAACATATTTTTGAGTTATTGAGGATATATGGCAATTTTATTATACTAAATATCTAGTATTTGTTTAACTGTAACTAGGTTAGTAGTAATAGTGGTGTAAAACTTGATGATTATGGATTTAAAATAGTTTATTTAATGAAATTTATTTGAAAAGTTGATCCATTTATTATAGAGACACCTATGAAGAAGATATTTTATGTTATTGAGACATTAAATGATCTTTGGATTATCATTTTTATATAGAAAAAATTCATTTGGATGATGAGGATGTTCATGATGTTATGAAATTATATGTGTTTTAAAATTTTATTACATGATTACACAAGGATAAAAATGAATGTTATATAGTAATACTCCATGCTATATACAATGGTCATGTAGAAGGGATATGAGAAAACACTCTATTACTCTCCAAATTATTTATGCAAATATCTATTTTTATATGTTTTTGAAAAACTTACACATGTAAAAACACTTTTTTTAATTTCAATATTTAATTATATAAATGTTGATCATTTATTCCATTTTTGTTATAATTTTTATAATCATTAATTTTAGTTACACATATTTTGGTTAATGAATCCTCAAATCATTGTTTTTTCATTAATTTATTTTAATTCACCATTTTCAGGTATTCAACTTTCTTCATCTATATTTTTAAACAATATATTTATAATTTTTATATGATGAGAAATAAAGTTTTTTGCTTCTAATAACTATTTAATTCTAATAAAATACAGGTATATAAAGTTAAATATTTTTTATATGTTGATAAGTTCATATATTTTGGTACTAATTTTTATATCCATTAATTTATATTACATTTTTTGGATGGTAAATATTTGCACCATTATCATGTTGTGATAATTTATTTATATTCTTCATTTTATAACATTCAATTTTCTTTAACAGTATTAGTTAAAAGAATAGATACAATTTAATTCCTATTATTAATGATTAAATCTTTTTTACTTTTAAAAATTATTTAATTATAATTAAATAGACATATATAAAATTGCACATTCTAAATTTTTGATAATATATTTCTTTTTGGTATTAATTTTTATACTTATCAATTTCAGTTATACATGTTTTTGTTGAATAATTTTACCATCATTTTTTTGATAGGTATATTTATTTTTATTCATCATTTTAATGTATGATTTTTTTTGCAGTATTAGTTAAAATAATAGATATAATTTTCTTAAAATTGTGAATAGTTAATTTTTTTAATTCTTATAGTTATTTAATTTTAATCAAATATAAGTACATCAAATTTCATTGAAGTAACATGCATCTATTTAAATAATGAAAATGGGGGCAGATGAAAATTTATCGAGGAACGTGCATGCTCTATTATATAAATATATCTATAATAATTAAATTATTTAATTAAATTAAACTTATGGTTTTCAAAATTATTTTTATCTATTCTTCTTCTCTAGAGAATGAAATACCCAAATTTGGTAGACATGGAATTTCATATTTTTAAAAAAATTCACATTCTCATGGTATAACAGCTTGTTACCTTTAAAATCCATAAATATATGTTTAATAGAAAGATTTAATTTTTTTACAATACCTTGATATTATTTGGTTTATAGTTTTAGATAATTAGGAAGAAAATGACACAAAAAAGTGGACACTTCCACATAGTGAACATTTTTCCACAAAACATGGCTTTATGTTACACGCATGTTTCATTCAAGACACTTTCTCTTCTATTTAGATTAGTCTAAAGAGGAATATTTGACCTTGATATAGTTCATAGTCATACATAGATAATATAAAAATAATTTGAAAGTGTGTTTTGAAATAAAAAATCCTAGTAAGTTACATAAAAATAAAGGAATCCCATTTTTCCAGGGAGAACATAAAACCCCTTAAAAATGATGACCTTTTTCTGTAATAAATATGTGAGTACATAAATAAAGAATTTTAACTTTTTAAAATAAATATTTAACCAATAAAAACATTTTAAAACCAATTATTAGGATAGTAAAACCATGAAGTCATCTTAAGGAAGGTGTGAACTAATGAAAACATTTCATTTAAAACAAACCTTTCACCAAAAAATTAATACACTTTCCTTATCTCCTGAAATATTTTTTTCCAAAAAACCATTTTGGAAAGAATAATATAAGCATCATAGACCATAATATTAATAAATCATATTCATTTTTTTAAATAATTTCATAATAACTGAAGACCAACTAATTTTATTGGATTAACTAACTCAGTTATCTCCCTCATTTCCACCTACGAAGACTAAATCATCACCTAATGCATTAGAGTGTTATATCAGGCCCACCAATCTTCACGAGCTATATCAGGATCAAAATTTATAATTTACAATGCTCAAAATTTTTATCATGAAAAAACCATTTTTATGATTTAACATTTTTATTATAAAACAACTGATAAACTCATTTAAACCCATAATCGAATCCCCTCTAATTTTCACACAAATTAAATAGAAATATCATTTTCTTTTAAAAACTCATAAAAATGAAAAATTACTAGAACTGAGGGAATATTATCTTCTTTAAAAAAATCATAGAAACATATAGATTAATCTTGTTAATAGATAAATTATATGATGATTAGAAAATATATTCATTTCATACATTTTAAAAACATTCCTTTTACACTTTGTAAAGAAATTAAAAAATAACTAATATAGAAAATGTTGAAAAGATTACATTTTAAAACATTTATAAAAAAATTAAAATATAGTTGAGAATGAAATTTAAAAACATTTAATGAATATATAATAACATTCAAGAAACATTTAAAATAAAATGTATATATAATAAAATGAATTGTAAGGAAAACTTTAAAAAATGGCATTAAGGAAAAAATCTCATACCTTAAGTCCGGTCTATCTTTATATGTTTTGAAAATACTAAATAATAAAATTATATTTATTATTTACCATATTAATAACATTTTTAAGTTCATTAAATTATCACTAATCCAATTATTTCATTTATTATTGTGATTTATTTAGTTACTAAAAGGGTTGAGTTCACATTAGATGTTTTTAGGTCATTCAGTTTATAAACTTAAGATAACATTGGTATGTTGAAAGTGTTCAACTTCATTATGAAAAAATTACCTATAAAATTTTAAACATGTTATAATTATTAAATTTTTTATAAAATACAAATTTAAAACCAAAAATATAATAAATTTATGATAAATAAATCACATCGTTTCATAGATACGTTAGTTCGTACGTTTGAATGAACAATGTTTTCATTTTTCTACTAGCTATAGTAGAAAAGAGTAGATAATATTACAATTTTATAAAACGTAATTTATGTTATAAATTTCATATTTATTTATTATTTATATACCAAGGGCCATCTATGTGAGGAATAAATGAAAAATTAACCACATCACTTTATAGATGTGGTAGTCCACACGTACACACGAGCAGCGTTATCATTATCAACCAATGAAAGGATAAAAAGGTAGAAAATATATTATATTTTTATAATTATAATTTTTAAATTATATATATATATATATATATATTAAATCTATTATAATAACCCACCATATAAGGAAACAATGGAAATAGAAACACCTTGCTTTGTGGAGGTGATAGTCAATATGTACACACGAGCAGTGTTTTAATTTCCCATATAATGGGAAAGGATATGAAAAAAGGTTTTACCATAAATATAATAAAATTTAGGTATATTGGAGATAAATATGTTTTTATATAATAATGGTTATGATATGTTTTATAGAGGTATAATAATAAATAAACATGAAAAAGTTATGTTAAGAGTTGTACCACTTATTTGGGAAGCCTCCTTTGGATTACACCATAATCCTTCTTAGAATGATTTTTTAGTGAGAACATGAAATATAGGAAATTATGATGGATGTTATGAAGATATTTCGGAAATATGTTTTCTAGATATATTGATAAAAATATGTGAATAAGAGATGAGATGAGGTCCCATTTTATAAGCGAACCAAGTGACATGCTTGCAGGTATTCTTAACTTTTAAACATTATAAATGTATTACTCACAATAAAGTGAAATAAAATAAATAAAATTTCTAATATTAGGTGATAATGGTCTCAGTATTCTCATATAATAATAATTGAGATAATATTTTGAGGCCTTATGACATAGATTTTACCTTAATTAACCTATTTTACCCATTTACCATGGTAGCTAATTTTTACCATGGTAAATATTCATTATGATAAAAAATGAGACTTAAATAATTAATAAATTTGAAAATAATGATTCAAAATATTAAATCCATTTGTCTAGATTTAGTTTTTATAATTTTTATAAATTAATTTTAATATAGGAACACAAAACAAATTTAAAAGCAGTTTAAAAAAAATGAAATTTAAGCCTAAAAATGAATCATATAAAAATAAAATATCGTGACGATTCATATCGAATTAGTTGAATTATTTTCATTTAATTGGGACTAATTTTAATTTAATACTAATTCAAAATATAATGGTACTTTTTAAATACTTTATAAGGAAGGATATTTTTTTATAAAAATCATTATTTTTCACTATACACACAAAAAATCAACCATTTCAGAAAAATCACACAAATTAAACCTAAAATAAAATCTATATATTTAATCCGAAAATAAATTATTTTTTTATAAAAATAAAATTCTTAAATTTATAAATTTAAATTTTAAATGAGTCTATGTAATACATGGAAACAAGTTTTGTTAAATAATAGCTATTTTTTATTAAAAAAAATCTTAATATATATATAAGTAATATGATTCCATAAATTGAAATCAAGATTATTAAAAAAACCTGTAATTGTATTATTATCAATATTACTTAATTATTTACATTATTAATCCATTTAATAAATTTCATCCTCATAATTTTATTCTTTACTTAATTAGTTGATGGTATTTTCCTCTTATAGATTTTTTCAATTCCCATGCTACTTCCTCAATAATGTGATTCTTCCATAAAACCATACCATATAGAATAAAATTATTTATCTATACACTCTCTATGTAATCCAAAATCATAATTAACATTTCTACATAGAAAATATTCTCTTCTAATTGTATCATCTTTGGTCTTAAAACATGAGGTGCACTAGGTGCATATTTTCTTAATAATGAATCTTGAAAAATATAATGCACCTAAGATAAACTCGGAGGTAAGGATAAATTTTAAGAAAATGATCCAACTTTTCTGAGAATTTATTATGGTCTTATAAATGGAGAGATTAACTTTCTCATTTTACAAATATTCATAACACCTTCCCATAAAGATATTTTAAGAAATACACGATTTCCTAACTCAAATAGAAGTTCTTTATCCTATTATCTTCATAACTCTTCTTCATGATTTGAGAAACCCTAATGTGTTATAAAACATCATTACCTTCTCAACCATTTCTTATTCTATTTATAGTCTAGATAAGTTAATTTCACTAACTTACTCCAAAAATTATAGAGTTTAACACCACTTTCCATTTAATGCCTCAAATGCTGGCATCTGTATACTTGAAATTAAATTGTTATTATAGGATAATTAAACTATTTAAAGACACTTATCCCAACTTCCTTGATAATATAATAAAAAATGATGAATAATATATTCAAAATTATGAACTATTCATTCTTAATTTCTATCATTTTGAGGATAAAAATATATAATGAAATTTAATTCCTTACCCAATGAATTATGAAAAACTTTCCAAAATATTTGAGGTGAATCTGAGATCAGAATCATATATAATAGAGAGAGGGACTCTATGTAATTTGAAAATATATTTACGATAAATCTAAAAAGTTTATCTAAATACATACTATCTAAAATAGGAATAAAATTAATATATGTAGTAAATTAATCAATAATAACCTAAATTATATTATTACTTTAAGATTTATTTGGTAATCCCACCTTAAAATCCATGGATATATTCTCCCACTTCTTTATAAGAACTGGTAGAGGATGAATAATCCCTTTTGGTAGTTTTCACTCAGTTATAACCTATTGTAAAGTCAACAATTTCATGGTGAAATCAATATTATATATCTTCATTGGGATAAACCCATAATATTGAAGAAGGTATCTATACATTTTAGTATTTTTTAGATGAATAGAAAATAAATATCTATGAGATTCAATCAATAATTCTTTCTTCAATAGAGAATCACTTGGTACAAAAAAAACTCTTTCTAAATATTATAACACCTTATTTTTTTCAAATTTAAATTTAAGACTCTTAGCCTTCTTAACAAACAATACTATTTTTTTTTCAAACCATGATCTTCCTAATGAGTATGATTAATTCTGTATGAAAAATATGACTATAATGATACATAAACCAAAAGCGAGGGAGTTATTTTATTCACAATTTATTTTCCAATATTTGTTAAATAATAGGAAAAAGGATTATATTTCAAATGCAACATGGTTAATGATTCGTTATCTTTTTGAATCATGGAATTAAATACTTTATTTTCAGTACCTTGATTATTGTGAATTAGGAAATAATAATCCTTAATAAGTTCCAACCATCTTATATACCACTTGTTCAACACTAAATGTGTCAATATAAACTTTAAAATTTTATGGTCAATTTATATTTCACTTTTTCTCTTATATAAATGATTTGTATAAATTTTTGAATAAAAAAATATCTAATTCAATCCCAAGATCATATATAGGGTAATTCTGTTCATGGAGTTTCAATTTAATTGAATAATATACAATTATGTAATCATATTTCATCAAGGAAAAATTAAGGCCCTTTGATTAAACATAATCAAAAATAACCAACTCACCATTTCATTATAGAAAGTATAACACTGAAGTATTAACTAATAATTTTTTAAATTCTTGGAATCATTAATACCGTTACTTTATCTAGATTAATATAACTTCATTTAGAGTTGACTTGGTTATTAGGATAGATAACCATGCAATTCTTCCCAAAAACCATCAGTAGGAACCCAATAATCCAATAAAATTTTGAATATTAGTGACATTTTTAGGTCTTGGAAAATCTTCTGCCATATTAGTTTTTGTAGGATCAATATCTATTCCATATTTAGAAATAATATTCCCAAGGAATGAAATTTACTATAAACAAAATTCGAATTTTCTAAATGATCCATAAAAATTATTTTCTTTTAATTCCTACCTTAAAATCCATATATATTTCTCATGTTACTCTTTTTTTTGAATAAACCATAATTTCATCAATTAAAACCACCAAATATTTATCCAAATATTCTTGATTTTTTTTCATAAGAGCAAAAAATAATTCGGTGGAATTCATCAACCTAAAATTCATAACCATAAACTCATAATGGCCATACCTAGTACAAAAAATTTTCCTCATAATGTATTCCTTCTTTAATTTTAATTGGTGATAATTGAACATGATATCAATCATATAAAAATAATGATCACCCTGAAGATGATAAAAAAATCATCTATATGAGGTAATGGATACTTGTTCTTGACTGTTATTTTATTGAGTTCTCTATAATAATTATATAGAATCATGGAATCATACTTATTTTTAATAAAAAAATATGATCATGCCAAGGTGAAGTGCTACAAAAGATGAAACCCTTATGAATAAACCCTTGTAACTTCTTTTTTGAATTCTAAAAAATATACTGGATCCATTGAATATGGGAATTTTGAAATTGGATTAGCGTTAAACACTAATTCCAAAGTAAATGCAACCTTACAATAATGAATAACACTAGGAAATCATTACTAAATACATCAATATACTTATTTACTACTATAACATCAATAATTTGATGAGATCCCTTCATTTCAATGATATGTGAAAGATAATTTTCACTCTAATATTTAATAAGTTTTTTACATTTTTTATATGTTATAAAAGGTTTGAATTAATTTTTATTTACAAATTTAAACTCATTATGAAAAATAACTTTATATATTCAACCAATCTTAGCATTATTAACTGAAATCCAATACATACTTAGAAAAACATAAAATATATAGTTCAATAAGGGTTTCAAGAAATATCAATCCACATATGATAAAAGGAATATTTCTATAAATTATTTTCACCTTAATAATACCCCAATAGATTTTACAAAATTTTGTGACTTAATTTATAGATATGTTATTTCCATTATAATTTCAAATATCCAAGAAATAAAAGAATTAATAGATATCAAATTGAATAATATATTTCCATAATTTAAATAGATATGAATTGTAAATGACAATAATTTATTTGATAGTCCAAAATATGCCATAGTGGTAGAAAAATAATTTTTTACACCTTTATCTTTCTAATAATCATGATTCCTAATTAGATTAACTAAATTTATACATGCATTAGTAAAAATTCCCAACTTATTGTAATTAAAAAATATCATCTCTAGATGATTATCCGTTCTCCCATTACTATTCTAATCAAAACTCATTTACTTACTATCACATGAAAAATTACTAAGCATACCACATTAGTAACACTTTCATGATCCTACTAAACATTCCTTAAAATGTCTTTTACCAAATTTGAAACATTTGAGGTAGTTACCTTTAGATTTCAAAGTTTACTACTTATCCATTTCTTTCCACTGATAATGCTTTCTATCCTTATTGTCATGAGGTACACAAGTGTCAAGGAACTATATCTCAATATTATCATCAAATAAAACAATGCCATCACAACTTTTAAATTAGATAGAGGCCAACTATCTTCATAAACTTGGTTTTTGACCTGTCTAAAATCTATGAATTTAAATTTAATTTTCCAAAATGATTTTTTTTGCATACCTAGCTAACCGTGTATAATATGATTCATAAGTGACCACTATGATTTATTACATTTTCTTTAATTTTAGAAATTTAAATTAAAGTATAAGGTGAATAAATTTAGGAAAATACTTATCAAGAAAATGATTGTTAATGATAATCCACTCCATGACATCAATTTCATCCTTTTACTTAGTATTCTTAATCAGACGCCACAATCAATCAAATTCACCATCAAAATGATAAATAAAAAGGATCACCTTTTGATATTATGTACATATCAAAACATCTAATATATTCTCCAATGAATTTATTCATCCTTCATAAATCACCATGTTTAAAGATACATTGAAATATGAAAGGTGTTTCTTCATGAAATATTACCCAATAAACTTATTCCTCTATGAATAATTCAACTGTTCTCTTTCTTGGATTCCACAATGAATATCATGTATCAATGAAATTAATACTACCAAAAAATATTCTATTTGAATGTAACAACCCAATATTTTTAAATGATATTTGTTTTCTGAATAAATGTGTATTATATTTTATATAATATTATACATTTATAAAATATTAGTAAACCAATCAATATTTTATAAAATGAAAAATAATGTAGAAAGAAGAATCGATGGCCTCAACTGGTAGAGTCATGTCGTATAAATCCTATTTGTTAGAACTTGGAAAGGAGGTAGCATTACTGGGGTTATCCCTTAACCAATACCAATATTATCTTCCACAAGTGAAGATATAATGATATCACATATGGGATAAGTTCAAGTTAGTGGAAATTACCACATGGTCGATGTTAGTAGAGCCACCCCATAAATCTATCACCATCACACACCTTACCCTTAAGTCGTATGTGAGTTCTATAAGGGGTTATGTTCCCATTACATAGTTACTTAAGTGTATTTCCTTTTTATAAATAAAATTTTTATTCTAAAAATTCCATATTAATAATTGTTTTTTTAATAAAATATATGTTTAATTGAGACTAATTTGATACATTGATTTTTTCAGACACAAATTATAATTTTTGGAAAATATATAAATTTTTATAATAAACTATTTTTTTAATAATATTTATTATAATGAAACAGTATTTTAAAACCCTTATTTAAATATGAATGATAAAATAAATTTATTATGTCCTAGGAAATTTTTAATTGTTAAAAAGTTTATTATGCCCTATAACCCACTATTTTTTAATAAATAAGTTTTTTTTATATTTAAAAGTTAAAACTCTCATATTTAAAGAATTTTTCTAATAAAATAAACATAATTTTTGAAATCACCATGTTGAAACTATGTTACGGTGAATTTATGATAATTTTCTATAATAATTTATTTTTCCATGAATAGTAAAAATACAGTTTGAATTTTTCGGTATTTTTAATGTCTTCATAATTAGTTCATAATGATGAAATAATTAATTAACCATAATAAACGACCTAAAATATGTTACTTTATTAATATAAAGTATTTTAATTTATTTTAATCAATGTCTAAAATCTATAAGTGACTTTCAAAGTCTAAATTGGAAACATAAATTTTAAAAACACTACTTGGTGGAAAATTTAATCTTCCATGCCAAAAGAATTAATAAAAAATGATGTTCAGTTATTCTAAGTTAAAATAACATAAAATAAGGCCCAAATTTCCAAAACCATGGGAAAAACCATTAGTAATCCAATGGTTTTTCATTTTCCACAACATAGATTTCTAAAGACCATATTTGGAAATTATTAAAAAAATCCTTCACTTTTTCTATAAATACCCACCCATTTATCCATGTCCTTTCAATCCATTTCTATCCTCCATGAAGTTTTGGTGTTTTTTTCCTCCCAAGTATTTCCCCCCCATATTTACTCAAACCCCCAAAGTTTCATTCCCCAAGATTTATGAGTAACTCTTCAAGGTAATGGAATTATCCTTTATCTAAAATTAAATAACATATTTTTTATATATGTACTCTAAATGTTATGGTTAATCTAATTTAATACCTCTTTTATCTTACCATTACCTCCAAATTTTTTTTTATCAATGGGATACCCTTGTTCCCCTCATTTTACCATTTTCTAGAACTATGTTTTATACTCATCATGCTTCTAGATTTACTCCCCAAATTTCTATCTATACTTAAGAAATTATCTTTTAGTTTATTTTTGAATACCTAAACCAATATATTTTCTATTGGTGATCACCTAGATGTAAAAAAAAAATTATTTGATTTGGGTATTTACACATAAGAAACCCACTTTTCCTTTTCTTGGTCTAAAAAAGTGTAATTATCATGTCTTTAAGCACTTTTGTATGAAATGATTTTTATAAGAAAACCATTATTTATTATCAATGGGTTATTAATTAAATGATTTATTATGATCTATATAGCTCAGGTTAATTAATACATATGAATGTTGCACCCTGATAGAACTCCAATTCATTGGGTAAATAATTTAATATCTAAAGATGAAATGTTTTATGATACCTTGGTGAATAACCTTGGTAATTTTCATTTATGAAACCTTTGTTATAAAACATGGTGATTTTCCTATGAATTTAATATTTAAATATTTTATCCATACATACATTTTATTATTCATGTTCCTCTAATTATGATATTACTCATATTCTCTTACTCATTCCATAATTATATTCCTAATATTCTTATTGATATTCCTTATGATCACATATAGATTGTTTCCCATGCTTATTCCCTTACCGGACCTCATGCTCACCATTTATTTTGATGTATATCCCCAGTTTATGAGATTTAATAAATGTGATTTATGCTGAACCCATGAATAATCCATTCAATTGTATTAGAATAATTTTTTATGTTTCCATGTATTAAGTTCTTGATTTCAAGGAAACTAAACTGTAAAATATCCCATATTTTGTTATATGTAATAAAAATATTATGTGATAAAAGGTGGGATTCCATAGTTGGTATCAGAGTATGGTTTATTTATTTAAGGGAATTAGGATTATAAATACATATTATTAACCTTATAGAATAGTTTAAATATAGAAAAACATCATGGTATTTTCTTAAAGTATTACGTAATTGGTTTCTAAGAAAAGAAATCTCTCTCTCGATACGAACAAATGTATGTGGCTCTTGTACAAATGTATTTAGGGGTAACTCTTGAAAACAATTCATTGAGATAGAATCAATCGAGAATTGGTCCCTGAAAATGAGCCTCACTAAACTTCGTGTTTGACACTCCCTAGTTTTTGGTTAATCACTATCTTTTTATAAACCACTATAAAGGTTATATAGAAAATGTAATTGTTGTTAAAGAATAACATATTTAATCATGATGTTTTAAGACATAAAATTCCTTTAGAATTGTAAGATTCTTAAAAGAAACATATTTCTCACTAAGGTTTTATTCTTTTTGAAAATGTTGGGGGAGGAACCTCATAAATTATGAGCACAATAGAAGCACTTATGACCCTTTGATGAAATATGGAATTGAAAACTCCATGAGAATTTCGAATCAACTATCTTGAGATATGACTAATAACATGAATCAATTTAATCATCCATATTCACCCTTAATGGAACAACTTTCAATTGAGTCCTTCGTGCATCAATGAAAACCTTCTTTTAGTGGATCTACCAACCCATTGATTACTGAATAATGGATAAGATCTATAGAAAAGATCTTTTTTGTAAGCCATCGTTCAGAAAAAGAGAAAGTCACCCTAGTATTATACCATTTATAAGGATAAGTTGATCAATGGTGGACACTTATTAAGAGAACAAATCCAAAAAGGGACATTGATTATATGGAGTGGGAAGAGTTCATATGAATATTTTTTTATAAATATTTACCCCATTTGATGTGAATGAAAATAGGGAAGGAATTCCATGAACTAAAGAAGAAGGAAAATGAATCAGTGGGAAGCTCTGATATGAATGTTACAAGACTTTATTGTTACAAATTTATCATATTATGGATCTTAATGAAAATATTAATATATTCTTTGATATACTAAGACCCCATATTTGGAGTAATATAGAAAATATTGACTATGAATGACATAATGAGATAGTTTAAAGTGCTATGAATATTTAATTAGAGTTTAGAGAAACAAATTGGTCACCTAAGTTGAATGGAAATAAGAGAGTTATGGATACAAACTTAGGGAGGAACATTGATCATGGAAGTGGAGGAAATAAAGTACAACTTCCCACGTGAAAAAATACGGGCAGAAGAATTTGGGGAAATTATTTTTTAGGAGTGTAAAATGTTACATGTATAGAAATAATTACCATATAACCTAGTACAATTTTAGTGAGGTGAATATAAAACTTCTCAACACTAATGATGAAGTGAATATGGTGTAGTCATAACCTGAAGTTCAATGATTTAAGTGTGGAAAGCTTGGGAACTTTTATAGTCAATGTAGAAATCATAAGATAATATATGTAAATCACCATCAACCTCAGCATAGGACAAGGGATAAAGTTTGGGAATTTTTAATCATTAAAGATGGATTAGAGTCTCCAAATGATGTGGTGAAAGGTACTCTGATTTTTCTCTTAAATATAGAAAGTTATTTGTTTGTTTTTGTTCTAAAAAAACCTTTATTTAATCTCAGTTTTTAAGGAATATAGAATCAATCCCCAAAATTCTATAAGTCAAGTTACCATTCAATACTCCCATAGGGATTATCCAAGAATCAACAGTGTATAGAAACACTAGTATAGAATTTGTAGAGAATAATCTCATTGAAAATATAGTAGTCATTCTTATGGTTGAATTTTACACTAAAGTAGTTATGGACTATATCTCAATGCATAATGATAGATATACTTTATAAGTAAGGAAATCTATATAGTCTTGAATATAAATCCTACAATTATTTTCAAGGGAGATATATTCCGACCTTATATTTGTCTAGAATCACCTCCCATAGCCTTCATTAAAGATATGATCGATGAAGAGGAAGAAGAAAATGAAAGTATAAAGATATATAATGTCCCCATGATTTAGTAGACCGACTAACCAAGACTTTCCATTTTATTTCTATTCTGTAAGATCTTTATCTTGACTAACTTGCAGTGATATACATAAAGTAAGTGGAGATGATACATTTTGTTTCACATTATATCATTCATGAGCATGATCCAACGTTCAAATATATATTCTAGATAAGTCTTCAACATGCTATGAATATTGAATTGAATTTTTGTATGTCCTATCACACCCAAAATGATAGACAATATGAAAGGACTATTCAGAAACTCGAGGAAATGATGATACCATGCTCAATAGAATATCAAGGTGGATGGAATCAACACCTACCATTAGTTTAGTTCTCATACAACAACATCTTTCTCTTGAGTATTCAAATGGTACTATATAAAGCTCTATACAGGAAGCGATGTAGAAATCTTACATGTTGGGATTAATTTGGTGAGAGAATGATTCTTGGGCCCTATCTTATACAAGAAATGAATCAAAATGATCATGCCATCCAGAAACATTAGAAAATATGCTCATAGTCCACAGATGAGCTATATAGATAACTTTAAAAGGGACTTTGAGTTTGATATTGCCGGTAAAGTTTTCCTTCTAATAACATAATGGAAGAGAGTCATGCGACTTAGTAAGAAAGGGAATATTATCCCCAAGTACATTGGCCCCTATTAAATCCTTGATCATATAAGAGAAGTGGCCTAATAGATAGAATTTACACAAAATATAACTCATGTTCATGATGTATTCCACATATCTATCTTGATAATGTAAATACCTAATCCCTCATATGTACTGAGTCCAGAGATAGTACAAATAAAACATGACATCTCTAAAGAGGAGCACTCTGTGAATATATTGAACAATAAAGACAAGCTTCTTTTCAATAAGACTACCCAACTTGTTAAAGTGTTATAGAGAAACCATAAGTTTTAAGAGGTGACTCTGGAACCATAGGAAACAATAATTTAGAAGTACCCTAATATTTTCTCAACTAAGATAAGGATTCAAAATTTTAGGATGAAATTTCTTAAGGGGGTAAGAATATAACACTCAAAAAATTTTAAATGATATTTTTTGAATAAATGTGTGTTATATATTATATAATATTATAAAATTACATAATATTAGTAAACCAATCTACATCTTAGAAAATAAAAATTAATACATAAAGGAGAAGCGATGGAATCAACCGGTAGAGTCATTCCGCATAAAGCCCATTTATCAGAACATGGGGGGGACGTAGCATCACTAGGGTTCTCCCTTGACCAATCCCTATTTGAGCTTCAAAAATTTAAGCTATAGTGAATTTTATTATTTTATAAGTTTATGTCAGTGAAAATTACCACTCGATCGATGTTAGCCAAGCCACCCCATGAATCTGTAACCATAACACACCATACCCTTTGGTTGTGATCAAGTATTATAAGGGTCTATGTGTCCAGGAAATAGTTACATAAGTGTATTTTCTTTGTATAAATAATATTTTTATTCCATAAATTAAATTTTAATAATATTTTTTCTTATTAAATACATGTTCAATTGAGACAAATTTCATAAATTGATTTTTTAGAAACAAATTGTACTTTTTTATAAAAGATATATATTTTTACAATAAACAAAGTTTTATAAATAATATTTATTTCAATTAAATAGTAAGTTAATAAATCTTTTATTTAAATATAAATGATAAAATATTTTTATTATGACTTAATGTTTTTAAATGTCATAACTTTGACTATGCCTTACACCATGATATTTATTAATAAATAAGTATTTTTATATTTAAAAGTTAAAATTATCATATTTATAGAACTATTTTTATAAAATAAACATCATTTTTGAAATCAAAATGTCTAAATTAGGGTAGTATGAATATATTATAATTTTCTAAATTACTTTATTTTTCCATGAATAGTAAAAATACAGTTTGGGTTTTTGGTATTTTTAATGAATTAATAATTAATTATTCATAATAAATGTCCTAAACCATATTATTTTATTAATATCAAGTATTTTAATATATTTTAATCAATTTTCAAAACCTATTAGTGGAATTCCAATGTCTAGAATGGAGACTTTGATTTTAAAAACATTACTTTAAGGAAAATTTATTCTTCCATGGAAAAAGAAGTAATAAAAATATTATCAACAATTATTGTGAGTTAACATAACTTAATAATATGAATAAAATGACCAAAACCTGAGAAAAACATGGGTAATCTAATAGTTATTCATTATCTAAAACCTAGATTTATATGTCCTATATTTGGAAATTATTAAACAAACCCTTCACTTTTTCTATAAATACCCTCCAATTTCTCAATTTCAATTCACTAAAAATCCATAATCCTTGATGTTTTGGTGTTTTCCCCCAATGGATTCCCCCTATGTTTCCTAAATCCCCTAAGTTTCTATTTCTCAATATTTATAAGTAACTCTTCAAGGTAAGGGAATTATCCTTTCCTTTCTCTTCAATTGAAGAACCTCTTTTTATATATGTCTTCTAAATGTTATTATTACTCTATTTTGCTATAATTTTTATCATAACCATACATTAAAATTATATTATATCAATGTTATACCCTTGTTAAATATCATTTTACCCTTTTATAAAACCACTTTTTATACCTTCCATGCTACTAGAATTTATCCTCAAATTTCTCTCTCTACTTAAGAAATTTTATTTTATTTTATTTTTGAATACCAAAAACTCTTTAAATTCCAGGTATATTCACCTTGATGTATAAATGATTTATTTTATTTGGGTATTTACAAAATTAAACCCACATTACCTTTTCATGGGCTAAAATGGAATAATTATCATGTCTTTAAGAACTTTTGTATGCTAGGATTTTAATAAGAGACCCGTTCTTTATTCTATATTGTTATTAATGAAATGATTGATTATAATATATGTGGATCACATTAATTAATACATATGAAGGTTATTCCCGAATATCACTCCAATTTATTAGGTAAATAATTTAATCTCTAGAGATGGCAAGTTTTTCGATACCTTTGGGAATAACCTTGGTAATTTTCATTTATGAAACCTTGGGGACAAACCTTGGTGATATAATTATGAATGTCTCATTTAATTTTTTTAATCACATTTTCATGTTATAATTCATGTTATTTTTATTATAATATTCCTCATATTATTTTTCTCATTCCATAAGGATATTCCCCATGTTCCTATTGATATCCCTCATGATCACATGAAATCAATTTCCCTTTTTTATTCCCTTACTAGGCCTCATGCTCATGCTTTCCTTTGATGTATGTCCCCTGGTTATGAGATGTAGTAAATTTAACATAGGATGAAGCCATGAAAAATCCATACAATTGAATTAGAATATTTATTTGTGTTTTGATATATTATTTTCATGGTTTCCATGAATCTAAACTTCAAAATATACTCTGTTTTGTACCATGTGATAAAAATATTCTATAATAAAAATGTGAGATTCCATATCCAATCATTTCAGGTTACTGATTTGGAAGTTTATTATCCCATTGATAACTTCCTACTTTATATTCCATTTCTCCTATATGGAAAACCATATTGAACATATATGGATTAGATGAAGTAACATGGAAATTCTTAACATATATCTCATGATTATATAAATATAAATCCCAATATCTTAAGAGTTTCTTTTAACATTATTCCAACTTATAAATGTATATAAACATTTCTATAATACTAAATATAACAACCCATTACTTTAACAAACCATTAATACGAGTTTATTAAAAATGACTTTATATTTTTATATTCTCATGATGTTTTAGGATTATATTTTAATATAATTTGGAAAACATTAGATTATAATGTAGAGACTTTCTACATAGTGTTCTTTTTTTGCATAAAATCTGGGATTTATGTTTACACCCCAGTTTCATTCAAGAAACTTTTTAATATTTTAAGACAAGTAAAAAATTGGAATTTTTTATTCTAATATATTTCTTAATCATCCTTAGATCATATTAAAAACATTTTATAATGTGATATGATAAAAATATATGACTAAGGTATATAAAAAATAAAGTAATCTTATTAGTTTAGTGAAAACATGAAAACCCAATTAAATGTTTACTTTTCCATAATAAAGCACTGAGAACATAAATAAAACATTACGACATTTTAAAATCAACCTTTTATCAAAGAAATCATTTTAAAACCGATTAGTAAGAATAGTAAAACCATAAAGGCATCTTGAGGCACATATGAACTCTGGAAAGCATTTCTTTAAAATACAAACCTTTTACCTTTTAAAGTTTATAAATGTTACTTACCTCATAAAATAAAAAAAATTCTATACAAACCCTTTTAAAAATCATATGATAGGTATATTAGAGCATCATATTCATAACATATATTCCTTCCAATCTATTTTTTTTTCATTTTCAAAAGCCGGTTAGAGGGAACCGGTACCCCAACCCGGTTTGAGGAAAACCGGAAACCTCACAAAAATACCAGACAATTCCGTAGAATTCAAATTCAAAATTCAAACATAAATAGGAACCATCACGCGCAGTCGCCTCGAGCCACGGGCCACGTGTCTCGCCTCGAGCCACGATCCATCATCAAGCGTCAGTCGCCGTGCAGATGCCTCGGAACACACCACCAATCATGTCGCCGGCAGGGCACGCCGGACCGACTACCGTTCAACAGACGTCCTCGCCGGTGAGCATCACCGGTGAGCCTCACCGGTGATAGACAACCACCGGCCATACCACCCTCTTCATCACGCCCACCAGAGAACGGAAGGGAAACCACATCAACCGGAATGAAGATGAGCATCACCAACATCCGAAAACATCACCTCACCCGTGGCCAGGAGCTAACCGACGCGGAAGACGCCGACGCGCACAAAGAAAGTTCCAGAGCGCTCCGAAGAGTATGTCGTTGGACGAACCATACTTACACCCATAGATCCAACCAGGAGCGCCGTCAATCTCACCGTATCCAAAAACCAGCGACCATCAGGAAACATTTCCAACCCCGGCCAGAAAAAACCAGATACAGATCCAGAAAAACAAATCACACGTTCAGAGAAACAAACACAAACCATTAAACCCTAATCACGAGGGAACAGGAAACCGTTGTAAGCAAAGAAATCCTGCAACCCATATCCCATCGCCGCCGTCCTTATCGACCTCGATAGTCTCCGAAAAACCCCAACCGCCCACACCGGAGCTTTGAGCTTCGACCGCGCCTCCAATGAAAACCCTATCCAGCGAGAGGGCTCGTGCAAGCAAGCTGGGAGAGCCGGAGAAAACCCCGAAGCCACTGGAGCTGATGGAAGGAGACGGCGAGACCGAGGGAAGGATGCGGCGACGAGGAGCTCCGAAGAACCGCAGCGCCCCTTACGGGCCCATGGTTTTATATTCATAACATATATTCATTCATGTTTATACCATGTTATAATAAATGAATAATGGTTAATTAAATAGGATTAACCAACCTAATTATATCCTTTATTTTCACATTTGATGACTAATTCATTACCCAATGCATTAGAGAGATATATTAGGATCACTGATCAATATGATATATTTTTATATCATCCATCATCATTAATAAATATAAATTACCATATTAAGAAAAAAATCTAAACATTCAATTTTTTTATTATAAAACCCTCAAACCTCATTTTAATCCATAACCGAAGCACTGTTCAAATTCACATAAAATTACTAGAAATAACTTTTCCATTTGAAAAATCCTAAAAATAAAAAATTCACATAAGATATAGAATATAATCTTCCTTGAAACCCTATAAAAAATTGTATAGTAAAAATGCTAACTACTAAAGGACATGGTCTAGGGAGAATCTATTCAATCCGTATATGATAGAAAAAATATTATTTTTCACTTTTTAAAATGATGTAAAAAATAAAGCATATGGAAAACATTAAAAAGTTTCCATTTGAAATCCTTTGAAAAAAATATATTATAAAATAAAAATTATAAAACTTTTAAGCATAAATATGAACATTAATGAAACATTTAAAAGAATATAGATATGGAGGAAAAAAGTTGGAAAGAAAACATTAAAACTAGGTTTTAAGGAAAATATATTTACTTAAGTCTCATATAGCTCCAAAAATTATATAAAAACTAAATAATAAAGTTATATTAGTTATTTAATTTCATAATAATCTTTTTTATATTCATTCCATTATCATTATTCCCTATATTTCATTTACTACTATTTTTTATTTAGTAACTAAAATGGTTTAGTTCATATTAGATGTTTTGGGTTTAGTTAGCTTATACCCTTAAATAAAAATAAATTAATTGATAATGTTCTAATGGTTAATGGATCCATTACCTCATTAATCTTAATAATTTTATAATTATTATATCTATACATTAAATATTCTTTTAAAACAAACCACATACCATTTTATTAAGATGGAAGTCTATACATATGCATGAACACCATTTTAATTTGTATACTAGGTGGAATTTTAAAATAGTATATAATATTTTACTTTTAAAAAACCATAAATATTTTATTAATTTCATATTTATTTATTAGTTATATCCTTATGAACAACTGTATGAGGAGGTTTTGAAAAATGAATCACATTGCTATGTGGAGGTGACATTCCACATATACGCACGAGCGAAGTTATAATTTTCCAATGGATTAAATGTTAAGAAGGTAAATAATATATTATAATTACAGAATAATAATTATATATAAACCATAATATATCATTATTAAATCAATAATAATTACCATCCATGTGAGGAGGTGATGAAAAATTTAACACATCGCTTAGTAGAGGTGGTAGTCCACATTAATACATGAGAAATGTTTTCATTTCCCATATGATGGAAAAGAAGATTAAAAAGGGTAATAACATAAAAATAATAACATTTAAATAAATTTTATATAGTTATTTTATTATAAAATAATGATTATGATAGGTTCGAAGTATTTATAAGAACAAATAAATATGAAATAACTATGTTAAGAGTTATACCTCTTATTTTGGAAACCTCATTTTGATTATAAATTAAGGCATATTAGGATGGTATTTTATTAATATAAAGTATTATATAACATGGGTAGGTATTCTAAGAAGGTATTTTGGTAGGTATTGACTAAGTTAAAATAATCAATGTATGTGAATAATAAAAGAGAGGAGGTTGATTTTATATGTGAGAGGAGTAGTACACTTGCAATTATGCTTAACTTTTAAATATTATAAATGAATTACACATAACCAAGTGGTGAAAATAATTCCAATTTATAATATAAGGTGATAAGTTTATAAATACTAACATTCATTAATAATTAAGATAATATTTTGTGGCCATATAATGTAGTTTTTACCTTAATTAACATGTTTTATCCATTACTGTGTTAACTAATTTTTATCATGGTAACTATTCATTAGGACAAAAAATTAAATTGAACCCATTACTAAATATGAAACTTATTATCCTAAATATTAAATAAAAATTTCAATATTAAATTTTTATAAGTGACATAAATTAAATTTAATATAAGAACACAAAACTCAATGAAAAAAATATAAAAAAGTTTTTAAGCCTAAAACTAAATATATATAAAAATCAAGTATAATATGATTTGTATGAAAATAAGTAAACTATGATTATTAAAATTTTAGTGATGTTAGTTTAAAAACAATAAAAAATAGAATGATATTTTTTAAATACTTGAAATGAAATGGTGATTTTCATAAATATCATTATTTTTCACTAATCAGCAAAAAATTCTTTTTAGAAAAATTACCAAAAATTCACCATAAGATAAATTCAACATTATAAATCCAAAAAAATAATTCTATTTAATAAAATTGAAATTATAAAATTTATAATTTCATATTTTATATAAAACTATGTTATACACGAAAAACATTTAATTAAAAAATAATTATTTTTTATTGAAAATTTTATTAACATTTCTATAGGGAATATGAATCTATAAAATAAAATCATGATTTATTTTAAAAAGAATTGTCTTAATGTTAACATTGACTTGGTTTTCACACATGGGGATCAGTTATTGCAAGTTCACTTGTATGATGACAATAATCATTAATTCTTAAATGGAATGTTGTTTAGAAGTTTCATGGACATGAAGATTCATAAGAAAATTATATTATATACTTATTGAAATAGAGTTCAAAAATAATTAAATGATCAGTTTTGGGAGTTTAAAATGGTAATATCTTAACTACTTTTTTATTTATCAAATGGTTGAAATATTATATATTTCATAAGACTAATATTTGATTTATTCAATTGTAGATGACAATCTACTTTCCTGATAAGAAAGTAATTAAGAAGATGTGGATTTATTTTGTAGTTATTAGATTGATAGATTTTATTTCAAAGTTGACATAAATTCATATTTCTAGAAATAAATAAAATGAAAATCCATACCTCAAATATGAGTTTATATATGAGAATACATGGGAGAATTTTGTCTCCAGCAGGTAAGAGGAATTATTTATGACATGATAATCCTTTTTAATAAAATAAATTTATACAAATATTTCTTTATTAATTAATAGTTTATTAATTTATTCTTATTTAACATGAAACCTATAGATCTCATCAATAGATCTACACAAAGAATTTATACCCACATATTTTTTCACATGGGGGTATCCTTTATCAGAGGAGAAAATAATTGTTGAAATGTTTGATGAATTAAGATAAAAATCTAGTAAAAACACTAAATATATTTAGTTTGGTACTCTATATCCAACCACTCAACAATAATAATAATAATAAACTATGAAAAAAATATTGGTATTTCTTATTAATTCATCAAAACAAGTAGTTTACGAGATTATATGAAATTAATTATTTTTTTATTTGATATTAGTATTTTATAAATTCGTCAACTAAAATAATATTTATATATATCATTTTAGGAGCCCCTTTATGGGTAACCTATGTGGGGGAAAATTTTACCTAGCGGTAGGATGTATATTATTGAAACTACTTTAATAAATCAATAACACCTCAGCCATGTAAGTGTATATTAGGCGAGTTTCAGTTTTATAATTTTTTGGATGTCCTAGTATGCTATTGAGGGTGAAAAAAATAAAAGGTAGAAGTATATTACCTGAATTATAAACATATAAAGATTAATAGGTTGATAAATTAGTGAATTAAACAATCTGTACTAGCTATGAATATCGAAATAGAAGGACAAATGAAACCTTCCTAGCCTAGTTATCCAGATCCTCCACCTTATCGTTTATACATGAGTGTGTACTATGAGTTGCATGTTAGGATACCCATTTACATATTATAGTGTAAAAAATCATATATAATCCAGGGTATTATTCACATCATTAGTAATAGTATTGTTATATGATATTATGGATCAAATATCTTTATTATTGTTTCTTAATGAGAAGGTATCCACAATTTGAAAGAATATGGATTATTTTTTACTATGGATCGCAAGCCTTGATTATCAGTTGACATATGAGGTATGTGTTGTTTTTCATTTTTTATTTAATTTTTATTTAAAAATATATATAAATTTTTTAAACATTTACTTTATATTACGTTATTTACAAGTTGATGAATCATTACAAAATAAACAAAAAATTTGAGAACCAATACCTTCAGATACTTCTCAGGTTTTTCAAAGGCTAAAACATTAGGAATGAATTCATTTATTTAATAGTTTTTTTTTGAGTTTCTAATGTTTTATGACATATGTGAAAGGGAAATTTTGTAAAAAGATATTGAAAAAATACATCTTGGATACTATTATTGGTGATGATCTCTCGGTATATGTGTTATAGTTTTTTTCCATGTAATAGAATTTTATATTCAATTTTTGTTTTGTTTAAGTAAATTTAAAGTATAGTGATATAATTTATTACCAATATAATTAGGTATCTCCCTACTCATTGTATAAAAAATGAAATAACTTCTATTTATGCTTTTATAAATCCAAAATAAATTTTAATTAAAGTGAAATAACTAATAATGATTTTTAGAGTTGAATATATATATGAAAGATAGAAAAAAACTGAATCTAATTTTTGGTTTCTTCCATTTATTGATAGAAAAGAAAAGTTTTATGAATATAAAAAACTATTCAATATAATTTCATTCATTCTAAACTTTTTTCATTTTACCAAACATTGGATTTAAAGTGTATTTTCCCACATGAATTTCTAACATAGTGGTTATGCAATTTATTGTGTGAATATCATGAAAATTTTCAAAATCTATTAAATTTTAAGTTTTATTATATCCATTTATTTCTTAAATATTAAAATTTTCAGGTTACATATTTTTTTATTTAATATATAAAAATATAACAGGTCATGGAAGGTCTTTAACAGATCCCACTTGTTGATAAGGAATCCAAATGACTTAAATTTTATGTGAGTGTAGGTAGATAAATTTTATATTATTTAATACTTTTTTTTTCAATAAAATATAACATTTATTATTTTCAATTATTTTTTATAGCCATAGTTTGAACTTAAAAGATGATGTGTTGAATGTGGATATTAGGTTTTATGATTCATTTTTGATATTATCATGATCTTAACAACAGAAAAATTTCTATAGTTTTTTTCCTATTATAGTTATTATTTTTTAAACCAAAATTTAGAATAGTTAATTTTATAAAATTTACTATTTTTAGAGTTTTTAATGATGTTTCATAATATTTTTTAGAAGAATTAAAGAAAAATTGAGTATTATTTATAGAAAAATTTATATTTTTAATTATTTATTGAACTGTATTTAAAATTTTAATGTTTTAGTTATGTCTTAATGAGTTTTTTTTACTGTTTACTGCTATTGATTTTCTATTTATAGGTTATGGGTTATTGTATTTTAATATAAATAAAACTATTAATTAGGATTAAATATTTATTATTAAAAAATCCAATTCAAAAATTCATTCTCAACATTTATTATCATCACAACCAATGTTGAAATTTACTTTAAATATCTATTTGAGTAAAAAAACATATGTCAAGTGTCAATATATTGTCAATTAAAATTCAAATAGGATGTCAGTTTTTTAGGGAATATGATATTTAATATCTATATAAATATATATTTATCCATAATTTCATAATATTCTATCATAATAATTTATATTTAATTTATAATTATATATCATTTATTTTTAAAACCAATGAAAAAGGTAATAGTAATGTTCTTGGATATATTTTTTGCTCACACTGATTATTATTTACAACATGGAGCCAAAGTAGTTATAGTTGGGGTTTATAGAAACCTTTTTAGAGTAAGATAACTTGGTAGAGTAATATTATTGTTATATATTTATTTCTAGTGGAGTTAGAAACCTATAATACTGCACAAAGCCCTGGATCAAATATGAGAAAACCCCAATATTTGGGGTAAAGGGATTTATTTCCCATGAGGGAGTGTCGTCTAGTGTCAGAGGTGAAGTCCACATCAGAAGTCATCTGGGAAGGTGATGAAGGAATGGAATATGGTTGTGCGGGAGAGGGATGTGGTATCGATCGGAAGAGAGGGATGTTAGGAGGTGGGTGTGTCAATTGGCCATAAACAAAGGAGGTATGCATGGAAACACTTTAGTGGAGACCTCAGTGTAGGGTTAAATGACGAAGGAATCATGAAGTGAAATTGAAATTAAGGTCAGACAAAGACGGGCTCAGTGGTGATGTCTTTGGTAGTCAAAGGGAGTCACGAGATGCCTGGGGGGGATCTCGGTGGCCTCAGGAAGACATGACGACAGACAGTGAGCGTCGAGGTTCATCAGATCGTTAGTGTAATAGGCAGTGTAATGGAGAGATGGAAAAAAGAAATTTATTTCTCCTCAAGGGAAGATCAAGATGGGGTTCGGGAAAAGACTCATATATTTTCAAGGTTACTAGAGTAGGACATTTGAGATGGTTTTGTATCTTCTATCAGGACCAGACTCCATGCAAGGCATGTAAAAATGAAAGATGTGAATACCTATAGGGTTTTGAGTTTGATAAAAATATATATTTGGTGGAATGAACTGTATTTTGGTATCAATTCTCTTGGGTCTTTGAGCCATAATTGGTCCTTGTGCCTTTGGGACTACAGTTGATGTAACAGTTCCCTCTCAACCCATTTAAAAAGTGGATTATCCAATAATAAAAATATAATGGCCTTAGGGCTGTTCGGAGTGAGTGAGTGAGTTGAGGTGAATCAAGGTATGTTTATCTCTTCAAATTAACCATTAAAACAATCTTATTCCACTACTAGTAGAAGAACCAATCTATCTCACAACATAATTCAAGAACAGAGGAACACAAAAAAAATTACTTGATTCACCCAAATTGGTCTAATATAAGGAGAATAAAATTATTATATATCAATGTACTAGAATCACTAAGAGAATTTATTATTTATTATAATTTAGAGTGGCAACGGTGACCCTCCATGTTTATAACCGTTATAAAATTGGGAAACCACTGCTCTCAATCTCTCAAGAAGCTCAATGCTTCTCTATGTTTAATCAACTCTATCTCCATGAAATAATATTGTGTTTAAAACAATAATGGTGTATCAATTAGTTATTCCTTCATCAACTTGATGAAATATATTAGTAAAAATCCTTCTTAATAGTGTTTTTGGGGTTTTTAAAAGGATAGAAGTAGTTTTTCAAAGGAGGAATTTAGTTGTTTTTAGTTTTTGGAAGAAAATTTTCAAGGAGATGGTTTGTCATATAAATCCCAAAAGGTTATGTTATGAAATGAAGAAAAGGAGATCTGAGAATAACATAAACCATGGGTGATCAAGTGGTAAAATGAAGTGATCAAGATCATGTAATCACATAATCCAAAGGAGTTCAGGAGATGATGACTTACAAATCACATGAAGGATTTTTCCCAGGAAATAATGGAGATGCCTAGAAGTCACTCAAAATCACATGATCACATGAAGATAAAGGAATATCATGACCACATAAGTGAGTCACATGATTAAATAAAGGATATATGAGATGGAGTTTTTTTAGGTCACATGGAATCACATGATCATATAAGATCCAATGGTTCATGCGAATAGGTTTTACAATTATGATGGTTTTATAGATTTAGGAGAAGTTATTGAAAGTAGTGATGATGTCTAAGGAAGAGTGGCTTGTAACATGTGATGAATGTTTAGAGAATCATCTCATTGGTATTGTGATAGTGGTCTCATGATAAGGTTATGATAAGGAAGCAAGGCCAAGGTAGAGTTTTATATGGTGTTGGAATGGATGGCTAAACACAATTTATGGAGTTAAGGTGGTGGATTTATCCTAATATATATCACTTATCTCATCAGTAAAAGTGATAAGAATTTAGTTAAAAAATTTATCCAAAGAAAATTCTAGATAGTAGGTTTCATATGAAATGAAGGAGGTTACATGATCTAAGTCATGTAAGTTGAGATAAAAAGGGGTTTCTCAAAATGTGAAGTGTGTTTCACAATCACATTTTTATAAGCACTTTTTGAACTAGAGATTCAAAATCATAATTTGAAGGAGGTGTCTTACAAAACTGGTATCACTCCAGAGTCACACGATCACCTAAACCATTTAGGGTTACACACTCTAAGAAGAAAAGTTACATATGAAGGTAGTTCTCATCTCATTGATGAAACCAATGCATAAATACACATTCATTAAAGTGTCAAAAAACTCATAACTGATAAATATTTTCATAAGACTCTACCATAAGAGAAGTTCATTCACGTAAATAGAGAGATGTCAGTGATCTTTGAAATTGTGAATGGTTTTAAACAAGGCGGGACAGAGAGTTCACTCTAAACATTACAACTATAGTGAACTAGAGTAGATTTGGTACATTAGCACATTGACTGTGTATTATCTTTATATATAGTGCATTGAGGGTGAACCAAGTAAAATTTACTGTGTCCAATGTATGTTTTAATTTTTTTCTATTATTTCTAATGGTAAGGGTAGAAAAGATAATTATATTTAATGATGAAACAAGATCCAAATCAGTGATTATTTTAATCTATCATACCCTAATTCACCCCAGATCTCAGGGTATTTAACCATTTAGAACTAGAATTTGGTATCATAATGAATGGTTAATGTCATAGTTACTCTCTTAGAATATGTAATGAAAGTTGTCAATAATAATGGGATTCCGATCATTATTTGAAACACTTTTAAACTATGGAAGAATTTGATGCAACACTACTTCTGATAAAAAAGATTGGATTTTTTTTATAGTTGTGATGAATGTAATTTTTCATAGTATAGATAATGGAGATTTATTAGAAGTATACTGAAGATAATTTGATTCTTATTTCATAAGAATTAACCCTTTAGATATATATTTATATAATACAATCTACACAAAGGTTATTTCAGGTAAACAATCAAATTATATGTGGGAAAAGTTACTAAATATATATGAAGGTGAATAAAAATTTCATTAATAAAAATTTTAGGTTCTATAAAACATGTATTAGTAAATAAGGATACAACCAATGAGTTTTTTGATGTATTCTTTGATCGATTGAAAGTTTTTATGGAAGAAATGTGTGATCATATAGAAATACTCAATGATGTAATGATTGTGAAATAAATCTTGATAAGGTTTCCATATCTCTTCAAGCTGAACATAATTTTCACTGGAGGAGAAAGAACCAAATAATCTAAAGATAGATATCTTACATAGTACTTTTTGTGAACACAATATGAGAAATGATGACAGTGAGGTTGTGGGAAATGAGATGTCTAAATAGATGGAATTAAGGTCCATTAAGAAGATCACCCTAAAAGACGGCCAGAAAGAAGAAGAATTACATGAGGGGATTTCATTCCATTCCTCAAATCTATATAGGGGAAATAGAAATTTTTAAGGGATACCACCTATTAAATTCTTTCATTATTGAAGGGTTGGGTATCTTATAGAAAAGTTCCCAAATAAGTGTTAAGATGATGATAAGGATGATAATGTAATAACCATAAAAAATTCTTCAAACAATGTGAATGGTGAGAAATGTATTAAGAGAAATTTATTTAAGAAGAATAATCTTATTTCATAAAAAAAATATATAACAAACTATTCTAGAATAAATTAAAGACTAAAATGACCATAGAGAGAATTCTATGGTTGCTATTGTAGGAAGTTCTTATACAAGGTAAGCTAGTGACAATGATGAAGGATATGTGGAAGGATGATTCAATATCTAGGTTGAATTAGAATTATCTCCTGAGGAGATAGATGTTTTGGGATCCAGGAAGAACAAATCCCATAGATTTCCTCATTACTAAAAACATAATATTAAGTAACATGAAGAATTGAAGTATGATATGAAGGATGAAATTGAAAATCTCAAATATGGAAAGCCAAAAAAAATAAAAGAAGGTCATTGAGTACAAGATCAATGTTGATGAATAGAAAAGGGTTATTGATGGTTCGACTAAAATAGTGAAATTAAAGTCTAATGTATTGAATAACTTGAAGAGGATGTCAATGAACTATGAGTAAAAGTATAAGATTTGGAGACACAGTTTACCCCTTGTCTGATATTGAGAAAATAGGTCACAAAAGGAATGAAAAAGGGAAATTTGAGTATGGATGATCAAAAATAATAATATATTTTCTAGGGGAAGAAAAAAACATATCTGAATGACACAAATTGTATAGGGTTTGATCAAAAATAAAAATTAGTGATGATTAGTACCATAGAAAAAGCACCCACTTTCATTTTGAAGATTGAATTTAGTAAGGATCAGAATCAAAAGATTTAGAGAATCCAAGGGAAAACTATTTCTATAAATATGATGCATAGGAATACTCCACATAATAGGTTCTATTATTTTGTAATGTTGAGTCATTACCAAAATGTATGTTCCATATCCAATGGAATTTAAGGGAATTAGAATAACATAAGTAGATAGATAGAGTTCAATATTCCAAGAGTGATTTTAATGGTCACTATTTTTGTCATGAAATATTCATACACATGAACTAATATTTCACATTAATAATGTGGAGTAATATTCTAAAGAATAACCAAAATGGTTGTATGTGGTGGCTCATAGGATCATTAAACAAAAATAAACAAATTGTAGCTTTTCAAGTTGAATTTGTTCCACCATTCTCCATGGGAGGTCAAGAATACCCATAAATATCAGGTATGAAGTCTAATACATGGATAAAAAAGAAAAGAGCTATGCATGAAATAGTTTTAGAGATCTCCTTTATAGAATTAGATCATGAAGGTGTATGGATTCTTGAGATTTGATGCACTTCCCACATGATGGGAAATAATTATTTTATCATAGGAATCAAGTATAATAATGAAGTTCCCATAAAATTTAGCTGCAATAAAGGCTTGAAGATTATTATCTTAGTAAAATACATGATTGGGTACAAAGATATGAGACATGTAGATGTCTTGGTAGTTGATGGTATCATCCACAAATTTTTCAATTTTAGTCAATTGTGTGACTCGAGCATGTAATAATAGTTTCCAAGAATATGTGAATCATGAAGGGAAAATATGGAATAATTGGTGTACATGGGAATCATATAAAGGGGATTATCTACCTTATGATTGGAGAAGAATGTATCTAATTCCTATATAATTAAGAATAAAATATGTTGTGGCATAAATGTCTTAGCATATTGAACCAACCAACCATGGAAGATATAGTGAAATCTGATACTGCTCTATATATACCTAGGTTATCACATGATCATACTTATACATAAAATTATTTCAAATAAGGGAAGATCACTCAAATAGTGTATAAGGTGAAAGAGTAAAGGTTAACAAGAGTTTTTGAACTAGTGCATATTGATGTGCATGGATATATTTCACCAAGATATATATATTAGGACAGATATTATTTTACTTTCGTTGATCATTATAGCATAATTAAATGGGTTGAAATTATTACCCACAAATATAAGGTTTTCATTTGGATAACATAGTATTGGAGGGATATTTGAAAGATTCTTGTTAAAAAAATCTAGAAGTTATGAATTAATAATGGAATAAAGTTAAAAAACATCCATGGTGAGGATTATATTTAGAATCATGGTATAAGCAACCAAGTCTTAGAAGTAATAACTCCTTGAAAAATGGGTTGGTTGAGATAAGAAACCCGATTATGAATAATATGGACAGGACAATTCATATTGATAAATACCTTCCTAATATATTCTGGAAAGAATCAACGTTGACATAGTTCTACATTTCTAATAGTGAATTATTATCTCCAATGGAAGGAATGACTCCATATGATAAATAGTATAGGAATAATCCAACATGGAATTACTTTAGAGTATTTAGAATTAAGTGTTTCATTCTATATAAGAAGAAACATAGGAAGTTTGAATCTCTTAGATTTTAATGGATATTCCTTTTACAAAAATGAAAAAAATTAAAGAATATAAATGTTTTAATATGTGGATATGAAAGGCTATTATAACGTCCCGGACCCGGGTGCCACGCAACGGGTGCCCCGATCCCGGTTCTCCACGTGACCTCAATCACATTTCCCCAAACGCCAGAGGCTGCCGACTAGCAGCGAGGGCCCAGGTCTGATAGTGGGGAAACTATGCCCTCATTTGTCAAAGTGTAGCACAGAGGAATACCAAAATAAACATACAAAAAACAGCAGAAGCAGTAAACATACACAACTGAAATAACTACAGTAGTGGATATAACCAACAGTATATAAGTAATGATTCTACATGTTACAAGTTCTAAGAAAATAGCCAGAACATGTTATACATCAATACAGTACAGCAGGAAACAGAGTACAACAAAACATGCAAAATAGCTAGCAGCGGCATCGCGAGCCTAGGATCGGTCCCATGCCCTCCTACTCCTTAGCAATAGTCAAGTACCTGTATAGGCACTCTTTCCCCTATCTACACCTGCAGCAATGTAATCTGTTTGGGCTGAAAGGCGTGACCCAAACAGGGTGTGAGAAATATATCTCAATAGGCACTCACCAAAGGCCCGTTCTCAACTGTGTGTAAAACATGCAACAAGTGTGCAGTAGTAAAATGCAATAACTAAGAAGTACTCAAAAGTAACTAACTTAACAGTTAAATTTCCATTTTATTATTCATTTAATTCCTTTAATTTAGTAAAATTTTTGTGCTCAACAGCACCAAGCCCTCAGGCTAACCAGAACCGTGCCCTCAGGCTAAAATAGTAACCACACCCTCAGGCTTGCCCTCAGGCCAAACAGAATCCAACCCGCAGGTATTGCCCTCAGAAGTAACAAAACTTCTCGCCCTCAGGCATACGAAGTGTCTCCCTCAGGCACAGAAGTCAAGCCCTCAGGCACGAAAGGTTTCCCTCAGGTGGAATAACGACATCCCTCGGGCTAAAACAGTCACGCCCTCAGGCTAATCACAACAACGCCCTCAGTCTAAACAGGTAATCGGGCCATGCCCAACATATCAAAATGCAGTAAACAAGCAATTCCTCTCAAGGAAATTCTACAGTTACTACATTTAAGGCATACCCTCGGGTATCCTGGACAAACGGCTAAACAGAGGAACACACCCCTCGGGATGGTCCTGGATCCAATCAACGATCCCAAACAGCATTTTATTATCATAATTTAATCACCTATGCAATTCTAGGCATTAAATATAGCAACGACCTCAGCCACACGACACCCCAACATGGGTTTGTGGCACAAAAACGCACAAAAACGCACAACAGTTGAAAAAATGAATACAAAGCCACCTACCTTATACGTCAACGAACGCTATACCCGAACGCCGACTCCAGAAACGCTGAAAAACGGCGTAGATCTGACGAAGAACAAAACCCATTCAAACATAAATAACTTACGTTGGGAGAAGAATTGGCAAGAATGGTACCAGGAGGAGGAAGGGCTTACCCGTGCGGTTCCAATGAGATCGTCCGAAGCCGAATTGGATTCCAGACGAACTCCTAGTGGATATTCAAAGGTCCGGCCTCCTCCTTTGGCTCCAAAATGGCTCAAACGCCTCCTCTACCAAATGAGGAGGCTACTGCCTGTTTTAAGCGGAAAAAACAAAGTACACGACGTGTACTTCTGAGTACACGATGTGTACTTCTTTCATTTAACTATTAATTTGGCGGCACCGGCACTGTTCACTTGCCGACAAGAGTACACGGTATGTACTCCCGAGTACACGGCGTGTACTGCTGCCCAGCTGGCGACGACTCCACCGCCTTACTTTTTAACCTGCCGACTGACTACATGGCATGTAAAGGACCACTACACGGAATGTAGTCGGTTCCTACACCCTTTGTCGCCGGCGAGGCTACTCACCCCGTGTACTCATCCCTACACGACCAAAAGTACACGGTGTGTGGATAAAGTACACGACGTGTAGTTCCAAAATTCATGATTTTTCCCCATTTCCCATATTTTCTCAAAAACACTTAAGGAAACAGAAAAGAAGAATCTCATACCTCTAATACAAGAATTGGGTTCTTACAAACTTCCCCCCTTATAGCAATTCGTCCCTGAATTGTCCTTTCAAGGGTGGCGAAGAGAAAGCTCAGAATAGCTCTGGCCACTGAGCACGTACGTCAGCCTCCCGCTCCCAGGTCTCGTCCTGCACTCGGCCATGCTGCCATAGCACCCGTACGAGAGGAACTGACCGGCCTCGGAGAACCATCGTGCTCCTGTCAACGATACGGATCGGATGCTCCTAAAAGGACGCATCATGCTGAAGCTCAACCTCCTCTGGCTGAAAGGTGTGAGACGGGTCTGAATGGTAGTGACGCAATTGAGACATGTGGAAGACGTCGTGCATGGCTCGGTACCGCTGCGGTAACTGCAACCGATAGGCAACCAGCCCGACTCTCTCCAGAATCTCAAATGGCCCCACATACCTCAGCAAAAGCTTACCCTGTCTCCTGATCCGTTTGTGTCCCAGCCTCAGCGAAACATGCAAGAAAACTTGATCCCCAACCACGAACTCCAAAGGTCGTCTGCAGCGATCAGTATAAGACTTCTGACGAGACTGCACGGTAGCCATCCTCTTCTGAATTAACTGGACCTGCTCAGATGTCTCCTGCACGAGCTGTGGTCCCAGTAAAGCTGCCTCACCTGCCTCTAACCAGCACAAAGGTGATCGGCATGGCCTACCATATAAAGCCTCGTATGGTTCCATCACAATAGTTTCCTAAAAACTATTTTTATAGGAAAACTCAACTAAGGGTATATGATTCTCCCAAGATCCCCCAAAGTCTAGGACGCATGCGCGCAACATGTCCTCTAGCACCTGTATCATCCGCTCTGACTGGCCATCTGTCTGAGGGTGGTGTACTGTGCTCAGAAGCACCTGTGTACCCAGCACCCTCTAAAAACATTTCCAGAAACGAGACGTGAAGCGGGCGTCCCTATCTGAAATGATAGAACGGGGGACCCCATGAAGATGTATGATCTCTCGAATATACAGCCTTCCGAGCTCCTCCACACCAAAGTTCCCCTTGATCATCAAAAAGTGAGCTACCTTCATGAGTCTGTCCACAACAACCCACACGGCGTCATTGCCACGAGGTGACCTCGCCAAACCCGTCACAAAATCCATCGCGACACCATCCCATTTCCACTTTGGAATGGGCAACTTCTGTAACAACCCAGCTAGTCTCTGATGCTATGCCTTCACCTGCTGACAGGTGGAACACCTCGTAACAAAACTAGCTATCTCTCTTTTCATACCCAGCCACCAGTACTGATGTCTCAAGTTTCGGTACGTCTTGGTAACCCCGGGATGAACTGCCCAAGCTGAAGCATGAAACTCTCTCATCAGCTCCTCGCGTATATCCCCTGGAACCCATACACGTCCATGGAAACACAAAACCTCGTCATCGCCTATCGTCCAACCAGTAGGAGGGTCCTCACTTGCCACTGACTCTCATAGAACTAGGCCTTCTGAAACCGATAGATGCCTCATACTCACTATGTCCAGGAGGGTATAAGTCACAGCTAATGAGGAAATATAAGTCTGCCCCTGACTGTCATGCACCTCTAGATGCATCTCAGAGAACAAGGCCATAAGCTGCTACTCACCACTGGCCTCCTGCACTGCCTGTATCTGAGTCTTCCTGCTTAGTGCATCGGCTACTGCATTACCTTTACAAGGTGTATAGGCAAGCTCAAAATCGAAGGACTATAGTTACTCGACCCACCTTCTCTGCCTCAGATTCAGGTCATGCTGAGTAAAGATATACTTGAGGCTTTTGTGGTCGGTGAAAACCCCAAAATGATCTCCCAACAGGTAATGTCTCCAACAGCGCAACACATGCACAACTGCAGCCAACTCAATATCGTGCGTCAGGTAATTCCTCTCATGTGGCCTCAACTGCCGAGACCCGTACGCCACAACTCAGTCACCCTGCATCAAAACGGCTCCCAGCCCAATCCCTGATGCATCACAGTAAACTTTATAGCTCCTCCCCTGCTCTAGGAGTATCATGATCGGTGCTGATGTCAGCCTTCCCTTCAGGTCCTGAAAAGCTATCTCACAAGATTCTGACCAAACGAACTTCACACCCTTCTTAGTCAGAACTGTCAACAGTACTGCTAAGCGGGAGAAGTCCTGTATGAAACGTCTGTAGTAACCAGCCAGCCCTAAGAAACTTCGTATCTCAAACACATTCTTAGGCTAATCCCAGGAAACTACTACTCTCACCTTCTCTGGGTCTACTGAAACTCCTGCCTCTAAGATGATATGACCCAGGAAGTGAATCTAATCCATCCAAAAGTGGAACTTCAAGAGCTTAGAATATAACTGATGCTCTCTCAGTGTACTCAATACGATCTCAAGATGGGTGGCATGGTCATGTCGAGTGCATGAGTACACCAAGATGTCATCCACGAATACTACCACAAAAGAATCAAGATATGGATGGAACACACGATTCATCATAGCCATGAAAACTGCTAGCACGTTCGTGAGTCTGAACGACATAACTGTATACTCATATAGACCATACCTACTCCTGAAAGCAGTGAGAGGTATATCAGATGGTCTAACGTGTAGCTGATGATATCCGGATCTCAGGTCAATCTTCGATAACACTCGTGCTCCACGAAGCTGATCAAACAGATCATCAATCCTCGGCAAGGGATATTGGTTCTTAACCGTCAACTGGTTCAGCTTCTGATAATCCACACAAAGTCTAAGGGTACCATCCACCTTCTTCGCAAAGAGGAATGGAGAACCCCAAGGAGAAGTACTGGGTCGGATAAAAACCTTCGCCTGTAGCTCCTCTAACTGCCTCTTGAGCTCCTGCAACTCAATCGTGGCCATCCTATAAGGAGGAATGGACACTGGTGCTGCTCCTGGAACAAGCTCGATAGAGAAATACACCTCACGCACCGGAGGTATACCTGAAAATTCATCTCAGAAGACATCCCTGAAACGATCGACAACTGGAGGGAAATATGTCTAACAAGTCCCCTGGTCATACAGATATAAGCTCACAATCTGGGCTGTGACTCCACCTTTCCCATGATGCTCTGGTCCAGCTCGAATCGCCTGAACATCCCACTCTCCCTTGTATAGAAACTCTCCGCCCTCTGGTGACGTGAAACGCACCCTGTGATGATAGCAGTCTACAAAAGCTTGGAAGGGAACCAACCAGTCCATCCCAAGAATGACGTCATAGCTCATCATCTCCAGGACATAGAGGTCCCAAAGGAAGTGAAACCCACCAACCTTAAGGGGGAACTCCTTTCACTAACGTACACCAACCGTCCTAGTCCCCAACGGAGTGTCTAGCATCAAGATATCAGAAGAAGTAGAAACACCAAGCCCAAGGCTCTCCACAACGGGTATTGATATAAAACTATGTGTAGCACCCGTATCAAAAAGTACTGAAGACAAGATAGAAGCTACTAGAATAGTACCTCTTACTGTCGAAGGCCCGAGATCCAGCTCCTGCTGGGTCTGTTGCACTGCATATGCCTATCCAGTGCCGCGGCCCTGCGACACGGCCTGGCTACCCTGAGCTGTCCCGCCCTGTTGCCTCTGAGATCCTGGTGTCTGGCTACCACGTCCACGACCACCATCTCTGCCTGCACGCCCTGACGTATTCTAGTTCCCTGACTGGTAAGAAGCCACTGGTCCTGCTTCCGCACGCGGAGTCTGCAAAGAACCCCTCTCACTAGCCACTGGTAGAAACGCCCTGCAAAAGAATTGTAGATGACCCATCTTTCCGCAAGCTCGGCACTCCACTGGGTCTCGTGGAAACTGTGGCCTATTGTGCCCCTCTCTTCCACACTGGTAGCACTTGATCGGGCCACCTGAAGAAGATGCATGGCTGGTACTGACACCCTGAGATAAGTCCATCTGTCTCTTCCTCTTGCCAGCAGAAATAGTACCAGTAACTGGTGCCAAACCGTCCTAGCCCACACCACTAGATTCTCGCAGGTTCCTCTCTGTAATCAACGCCTGATTCACAACCGCGTGTACAGTAGGCAACCTGAAAACATTCACCAGCGCTCGGATGTCAAAACGAAGACCATCCTCAAAACGTCTGGCTCTCAGTGTCTCATTACCCACCAGCACGGGTGCAAAGCGCTGAAGCTCTGTAAAACGAGCAGAATAGTCCATCACTGACATAGTTCCCTACTGCAGATTCATGAACTCTCAAGCTCTATCTGCCCTCAGCATCTCGGGAAAGAATAAGTCATAGAAGACTGTCTGAAAATCCTCTGACGCCATGTCCCTGTGATGCTCTGACTGGGTGGTAACATCCCACCACCTCTTGGCGGAATCACACAGCATATAAGTCGCGAGCTTTAACCTTCGCCCTGGAGGCATCTCAAGATGCTCGAAAATAGTCTGCATCGATCCTAGCCAAGACTCTGCAGCCTGTGGTCCGCCATCCCCTGAAAACGTAGGCGGATGCTGCTGCTGAAAAATACGCGTCAGCTCGGCCATAGATGTGGCAGCCTGCGGTGCTCCCTGAAAGGTCTGCATGAACCACAATAAGCCTTCACGGAACTACGCCTCCACTCCCGTGTCCGGTATAACATCTGGTGCCTCACCTGGCTCTGCTGGTGGATCAACTGGTAGCCCATGGCCCACCATCTCCGGAGTATAATCGTCGCCACTCTCTTGGCGAACAACTCGCGGTCATCTAGGCGGCATGACTCTACAAGGTCAAAAGAACGCCTCAGATTCAAGATTATTAAGACTGAAACGAAAGAACCACAAATGAACAAGAGGAAGAAGGCGTTTCAAAATTTTCAAAACAAGACTACACGGCGTGTACACTGACTACACGGCGTGTACTTGACTTCCTTTCCCCTGCCTGGGTCCTTCTACACAGCTAAGCTACACGGCTTCTGTTCAACAAAACTACACAGCGTGTATAATATCTACACGGCGTGTACGGTGTTATTTTCCAACTGCCTGTGTTGTCTGTGACATGGCCGACCACTTGGATTTACTCTACACGGCGTGTTACACCCGCACACGGCATGTACACCATCCCGTTTCCCAGCCACACGGCTAATTCCACACGGTCTGTCCTCGGACAAGACTACACGGCATGTCCCATAGGTACACGGCGTGTTCAAGGAGAGGTGACACAGACCCGTGTTGTTAGTTACACGGTCGAGTCCCCAGATCACACTACACTGTGTGTGCATCATTAACACAACGTGATCTGTACAGGAGTTCACCGACCCGTGTTGTTAGTTACACAGCCTGACTCCGGTTCAACACTACACGGCGTGCCTAAAACTACACGGCGTGTTTTACCCAATCCCTTCCTTACCCCGTGTCGCCGTCCACACGGTTTGTGACACGGGAAGAGACTACACGGCGTGTACTCCAGGTACACGGCGTGTACTCAAAAAGTTCATTTTTCTTCCCGAACAGAAGAACATACACAGCATGTATAATGTACTACACGGCGTGCATACTGGGTTTCTGGACAGTATGCCTTAGAAACTTTTCTGGAACCCAGAAAATACCGAAAAACAACCCCTAAGTGTCAAATTCCGATCCGTGGGGGCCCATACACCCCACGAATCAAACTTTGACATCTTATATGTGTTATAACCAATAACCAGTCAATGATCCACCAAATTCCGGTCAATGGGGGCCCATACTCCCCAAAGACCAAAGTTTGGCGTCCATTCTATAAACAAGCTCAAACAAAAATACCATATCACAAGGAAGGTATTTATCAAGCAGCTATCACAACAACATGATTTTCTAGCACAACAACTATCACAACAACATGCGAATTTCTAATGCACCTACATGGCATGGAAACTATGCATGGCATGTGATATCCAGAATGTGCCGATATGATGCATGAGACGACATAACCTCATCTCATCAGGTTGCAACTAAATAGGACCCACAGATAAAATATAAATAGCACAATCCAAGTGCGTCACCCAATGATGAAAACATATCAACCGTAAAATTGCAAATCAAATAATGGAAAATACGAGGTAGACTGGCTTTTCCCTGTACACGGGTTAGCTACGCTCGGGCACAGCTTATTACCAACTACCGTTCTGTCCTATCCCTGACTACGGCTCCAAATAGTAAGTCAAAGAAAAGAAACACCTCTGATACCACTTTGTAACGTCCCGGACCCGGGTGCCACGCAACGGGTTCCCCGAGCCCGGTTCGCCACGTGACCTCAAGCGCATTTCCCCAAACTCTAGTGGTTGCCGACTAGCAGCGAGGGCCCATGTCTGATAGTGGGGAAACTATGCCCTCATTTGTCAAAGTTTAGCACAGCGGAATACCAAAATAAACATACAACAAACAGCAGAAGCAGTAAACATACACAACTGAAATAACTATAGCAGTGGATATAACCAACAGTATATAAGTGATGATGCTACATGTTACAAGTTCTAAGAAAACAGCCAGAACATATTATACATCAATACAGTACAGCAGGAAACAGAGTACAGCAAAACATGCAAAACAGCTAGCAGCGGCATCGCGAGCCTAGGCTCGATCCCATGCCCTCCTACTCCTCAGCAATAGTCAAGTACCTGTATAGGGACTCTTTCCCCTATCTACACCTGCAGCAACATAATCTGTTTGGGCCGAAAAGCATGACCCAAACAGGGTGTGAGAAATATATCTCAGTAGGCACTCACCAAAGGCCCGTGCTCAACTGTGTGTAAAACATGCAACAAGTGTGCAGTAGTAAAATACAATAACTAAGCAGTACTCAAAAGTGACTAACTTAACAGTTAAATTGAAATGTTATTATTCATTTAATTCCTTTAATTTAGTAAAATTTTTGTGCTCAACAGCACCAAGCCCTCAGGCTAACCAGAACCGTGCCCTCAGGCTAAACTAGTAACCACGCCCTCAGGCATGCCCTCAGGCCAAACAGAATCCAACCTGCAGGTATTTCCCTCAGGTGTAACAGAAATTCTCGCCCTCAGGCATACGAAGTGTTTCCCTCAGGCATAGAAGTCAAGCCCTCAGGCACTAATGGTTACCCTCAGGTGGAATAACAACAACCCTCGGGCTAAAACAGTCACGCCCTCAGGCTAATCACAACAACGCCCTCAGGCTAAACAGGTAACCGGGCCATTCCCAACATATCAAAATGCAGTAAACAAGCAATTCCTCCCAAGGAAATTCTACAGTTGCTACATTTAAGGCATACCCTCGGGTATCCTGGCCAAACGGCTAAACAGAGGAACACACCCCTCGGGATGGTCTTGGATCCAAGAAACAATCCCAAACAACATTTTATTATCACAATTTAATCACCTATGCAATTCTAGGCATTAAATATAGAAACGACCTCAGCCATACGACACCCCAACATGGGTTCGTGGCACGAAAATGCACAAAAACGCACAACAGTTGGAAAAATGAACACAAAGCCACCTACCTTATACGTCAACGAATGCTATACCTGAACTTCGACTCCAGAAACGCCCAAAAACGGTGTAGATCTGACGAAGAACAAAACCCATTCAAACGTAAATAACTTACGTTGGGAGAAGAATTGGAAAGAACGGTACCAGGAGGAGGAAGGGCTTACCCGTGCGGTTCCAACGAGATCATCCGAAGCCGAATTGGATTCCAGACGAACTCCCAACGGATCTTCAAAGGTCCGGCCTCCTCCTTTGGCTCCAAAATGGATCAAACGCCTCCTCTGCCAAATGAGGAGGCTACTGCCTGTTTTAAGCCGAAAAAACAAAGTACACAGCATGTACTTCTGATTACACGGTGTGTACTTCTTTCATTTAACTATTCATTTGGCGGCACCGACACTGTTCACCTGCCGACAAGAGTACACGGTATGTACTCCCGAGTACAAAGCGTGTACTACCGCCCAGCTGGCGGCGACTCCACCGCCTTACTTTTTAACCTTCCGACTAACTACATGGCATGTAAAGGACCACTACATGGCATGTAGTCGGTTCCTACACCCTTTGTCACCGGTGAGGCTACACGCCCTGTGTACTCATCCCTACACGGCCAAAAGTACACGGCGTGTAGTTCCAAAATTCAGGATTTTTTCCCATTTCCCATATTTTCTCAAAAACACTTAAGGAAAAGGAAAAGAAGAAGCCCATACCTCTAAAACAAGAATAGGGTTCTTACAGATATAGAGATAAATGATATTTTTGTGATGAAGAATGAATATAATCTTTAGAAAATTAGTGGATAGATTTAGGAGAATAATGATGAAGAGATGATAACCTCAGGGTGAGTGCATGTACCTAAGGTAGATTAAAAAGATGATTCATTTGATGAACATGATAAATTTTGACATGTATCTTTATAGAAGTCAAAGATCTAGGATAAAATTGATAGGAAGAACATAATTAGTGATCAGATAGAACCAATGTAGACAAGGGGAATGAAAACTATACAAAAAGAATGTTTCCTATCACTAGTTGAGCCAAATAGTTTTTATGAATCTAAAATGGATGATAATTGGGTTTAATAGATAAATGAAGAGGTCAACCAAATAAAAAAGAGTCATACATGAAAGATTATTTTGAGGAAAATTGATAAAAATGTCAATGATACAAAGTGGGTTTATCATAATAAATTGATTGAAGAAAATATGGAGATTTGAAACAAGGAATGACTAGTTTTAAAGGCATACTCTTAAATAAATTTTATTGATATAGATGAAACATTTACACCTATTGTAAGTCTGATTAGAATTCAATTATTCTTGTCCATAATAGTGTTAACGAAATTCTATATTTTTTTGATGGATGATATGTAAATGTTTTTAAATGGGTTTTTAATAGAATAAGTGTATATTAAATTGACATATGGTTTTCTTATTCATAAAGATGAGAATGGAACTTTTTGGTTGAAAAGGTCATTATTTGGATTAAAGAAATCACTAAGAGAATGATATTCACAACTTGATCAATACTTGAAGAAGCTCAGTTTCTAGCATAGTGGGGTTGATTAAAATATCTATTTCATTGATGAGTGTAGTAAAAGTATGATAGTTATGGTGTATGTTTATGATATAATAATTAGTGGAATGAAATAATTATAGTGAAAAAAGTTGACAGAATTCACGAAATTCATGTTTGAAATGTTGATAATGGGTGAAGAAATTTTTTTACTTGGTTTATAGGTAACACAGTGAATGAATAAAAAATTTATTTCTTATCAAAAATATTCTAAGGAGGTTTATAGAATATTTAAATTGATAATTACAAGGAGATTAAAACTCCAGTTACTACCTAGAAGAAACTATCAGGGGATGATGAAGGAAAATTGGTCAATGTCATAGGATACAGAAAGATCATTGGGAGTATACTATACCTAACTATGACATGACCAAAAATTATTTTTTCAGCATGCAATTAATAATAATACTAATGAAATCTAATGGAAAGAGACTTATATATAGTGAAAAGTATACTACATAATATCACAGGAATAATAGAATTCAACTTTTTATAAAATGAAAAATATTAATAAGAGTAATTGGTTTTTCTAGATGAAAATTGAGATGGATAAGTAGATAACCAAAATTTAACATCATGAGGTGAATTATATATTAGTGTACTATATATAATAAATAAAATTTCACTTTTCTGAGTACCACAAAAGTGGAATACATTATTGCTACTCAAACTTGCATGAATTTACTATAGATGAAGTATCATCTTGATGATATGAGAGTTGAAGTTTATTATCCAATCAGAATACATTGTGATAACTCAAGTGATATAAATATTTTAAAAATTATAGTCCATCACTCATATATTAATCACATTAAAATCAAATAACACTTTATCAATGAGATAGTAGAGCATGTGATTATAAATATGGGTAATGTGCCTACTAATCTATAGGTTATAGAAATAATAACAAAGGCCTTACCCAACATGGTATTTGATGAACATCAACTGTATCTTCCATTTTAATCAACTCCCCACACATGAATAGTATGGATGTGGGAGCCCTTCTCCATGAGGTTTGTTTTGTTTTTCTTTTTGATATGATATATGTTCTTTATCCTATTAGAAACCATAGATTGACCATTGGGTTCACTAAAAAAATGGTGAATTGATTTATTAATCAATGAAGAGGGAGAAACTGATAGGGGGAGCAATAAAATTGACTGAGAATTAAACTTAATGATGATTAAGCTAGGTTTTCAATGAAGAAAAAACATGAAAATGTGTGACCTTTGGGTTCATGATGCAAGTAGTTGACATGTGCATGTTGATAAGTGATCGCAGGGGTAGAGAATGTTTTATATTTTGTATTTTAGTTCTTTTTCTAAAGTTTAGATCAATGATAAAGTGATTCACACATGATCATTTAATGATAATCTTATTTCTCACACCTATATTAACTCATTTTCAAATAATGTACATGTTAAGGAAGTACTTGATCATTATATGATGTAACATAAGGAAAATGGTTTCCAAATGGGAGTTTGTAAATTTTTGAAGTATTTTCAACAATCCTGAAGGGGGATATTATCAGTAAAAATCCCTCTAAATGGTGTTTCTAGGGTTTTTGTGTTGTTTTAAATGGTTGGAAGTTGTTTTTCAAAGGAGGCATGAAGTTGTATGGAGTTTTTAGTAGAGATGGATAAGTATATGGTTGAGTGTATAAGTATAAAGGGTTTATGAGGTTACATAAAGGAAAATGGTTCATGTAATCCCAAAAACCATTAGCAATAACATGATCACTTTAAGTGAAGTAGAATAAACGATCAAAAAATCTAATGATATTCACATGAAGAATTATTGAAAATTTCAGGAAGTATGTTTCACTGGAAATTATGGATATGTATTAAAATCTCTTAAAATCAGATGATATAATAAAGGGAAGGGGATCTAATGACTACATAACTGATTCAAATGATTGAAGAAAATATTTTATATATGGAGTTGTGTTACAATCACTCAGAATAATTTTATCACATATGTGAAAATGGTTCACACAAAGTGGTCTTGAGGTTTTTGAGAGTTTGATAAAATCTGGAAAACAACATGATGTTAGTGTAACTATCTTAGACAGAGAGGCATGAAAAATGTGATGAAGGTTGAGCACATAAGTTTTAAGTGTTCTTATAATGGGGGTCACTTGATGAAGTTACGTGAAGTATGTAAGGCTTAGGTAGAGTTTTCTAAGGTGGTGTAACAGAAGGATAAGAAAAATTTAAAGAGTTTAGTTGGTGGATTTATTCAAATAAATACCCCTTAGCTGATATATTATATTTATTAGAAGTAGATTAAAAATTATATCTATAGAAAGGTCTGGAGAATAATTATGGAGGTTACGTAATCAAACTAATATAAGTGGAGTGAAAAAAAGTTTCTCATAATTTGAGTGAGGATTCATGATTGAATTTGTGAAAGAGTTTCATGAACTACTAATATGTGATTTATAATTGAAGAATGAGTGTTGAGATAGGATATTTCACTAAGGGTCTCATTCCAGAGTCACATAATCACATACACCATTGAGATTTATGTTCTTTAAGAATAAAATTCACACATGAATGTGGTTTTCATCCCTTTTATGAAATGAGAGCATAAATACATACTCATTCAAGTGTGAACCAACACATAAATGATAAATATTTTCAGAATATTTTACTCAAGGAGCATTTTATTTATTTCAATAGAGAGAGAGAGTGTGTAGTGAGTATTAAAATTATGAGTAGTTCTAAACTAGGAGGGACAATGAGTCCACTCTAAGCATTGTAATAATAGTTCCCTGTAGTGTATTTTGTACATTGGAACATTTCATTTATATAATCCTTGGATTTAGAGTAGTGTGGGTGAACAAAGTAATTATATTTTTAGATTGTACATGTTTTAATTCCCATTTATTCTTTTCTATGGTAAGGATAAAAAATTGAGTTTTGTTTAATGATGAATCAATATCCAAAGGGTTTGTTATTTTAATCTGTCATACCCTGATTCACCCCCACTCAGGTTATATAACCTAGTAGAGATAATAAACTCCATGAACCTCCAATGAGATAGCCACTTGAACCTACCTTATTTAATTTTCTAAATTTCAATCATATGTATTCAAATCACCCTTCTTCTTCTTCTTACTCTAAACTATATATATTTAACCATTCAGGTTTATTTCATTTTTTCTTCAAAGAGAATTATATCCCTCTAATATTGAGAGAATATTTAGGTTACCCCTTTAATTGTTATATACTTCACCCCAAATAAGGGGAAAAATTAATGCAATAAACTTCTACAAATCCGAGTAAAATTCAACTATTTAATTCTTAGATTTCCCTCCTTAATGATATAATATTCAGAATTTGGAGACACATTGCTTCATATTCTTCATGGTATGGCCATCCTTTCTATGAAATAAAAAAATTCATGGATAACTATATAAAAAATTATACATTATGATATAATTTATAAAAAAAACCATGGATAGACACATTATCAATCATACAAAATGTCTGATAATGGAAAATATAATAACCCTTAAATTTTATTGTGCAATTCAACACTTCGCCATTTTTCAACTAGGATAACCCCTATATATCACAATATACAGTGTAACTCATACTTATTATCCTAAATACCATTACGTATCGTGCCAATTAATTTTACGTAGTATCCTTGTTACCTTTATGCATTATCTTAGTAACCTTTATGTATCCAGATTGTTTAATATTATTTTATGTGACCTTTACAAAATATTCTCAACACTAGTTACCCTTATATATCTGGTTCTTATCACCTTTTTTGGACTGTAAAAAATTCTCAATCCCATCCTTCTTAGTACCCAATTTCTCAATACTTCTTCTATAACTCCTCCATTATTCCTGTTATATTTTATTCATGAATTTATAAGGTATTTTTTAATATTCTTCAATATCCTACCGAAAAAAACAAAAATACTCTAGGTATTTTTTTTATAATAGTATACCCCTTTATGTTTTTTTTGAAAAATATTCCAAAACTAGTTCAACACATATTCAAAAAAATAGAATTGACTAGAAACATTATTTGAAACCTCATTCTTTGAGATACTGTATCAAAGATTTTCTAGTCATCAACTCTAAGACCACATGACTCAATCACTTTGTGAGTGAGAAGAGTGAAATGAAAATAGTCCCAACCACACCATTGAACATGATTCTCTTCAATACTCTTCCACTAATAATCTCACCCAAGAATAAACATTTAAATAATCTCCCCCTTTCCAAGACATAATCATGTGATACATCCTCCCTTTTTAACAGGAAATTAAAATCCTAATCATCATAATCTATAATAATAGATAAGTTCACGAACTTATCCTAATAAAATAATTAAAAAAATCCAAGGACCTCAGTGAAAACAAAGAATACTTTAATAAAAGTTTTTAGACTGGTTTATAATTACAAACAATTAATTCTTTAAAATAACCATACCTTTGTCAATGTACCCAAATATCACTTATTTTAATTTTTAAAAGATGGGGTTAAAAATGAATAAAATTAATTTTATAAAATAACCACATATTTCAATAAATAATATATTCCCCATGGGATTTGGGGTCCCCTCACTAAATATTCTATTTGTATGGGGATGACTAGACTCCAAGATCTAATCAATTCTTTTCAAAACTATCCTTTGACATTTCCTTTTTCATGATGTCCATGACCTAATTCTATGTGGAAATATAATCTAACTCCCCTAGCCCTTGTTCAAACTTTTACTTGATGAATGATAATTCATCTCAATATTCTTTGTCCTTGAGTGATGTACGTGTTTTTTTATAATATTTATATCACTCTAGTTTTTAGATATAATTATAATAGGATATTTCACATTAGGTCCAACTTATTCAAGTTGTTTTTTATAAACATTAATTGAGTATATTCTTGAATATCCATAAATATGCTAATCTTACACATTGATTAGTGAGATACCGTATTTCTTCTTAGTAATACAATAAAAAAACAATCCTATAAGACCGAATGAAACGTACAATGTAAACTTGTGATCATCTAATAAACTAGCCCAATCTAAATCAGTGTGTACCAATAACTCATCATGTGTTTTTTTATAAAATAAAATTAAATAAACCATTTTATTGATATAAAAAATAATTCTCCTCACTACTAAAAAGTGTATTTCTTGAGGATATATTTGGTATCATGAAAATTAAAAATGAAAAATTCAATATTGGAACATAATAGGATTTCGATAATTTTCTTATATTCTTTTACATAAACAATTTTTTCCATCACATTCTCTTGATAACTTCATTTGGGAAGATACCATGGCTATAATTTTTCCTAGAATCCTCTATTATAAACCTCTTGATTTTATATTTATAATATTTTTTAAAAAAATAAACATTCCATGCCATCATAGAATCACTTATAAAACAAAGAAAAAATTTTACCCTCAAATCCAAAACATATCCAACTCACACTTAATATATTAAACTAAAAGATTTAATTTAAATTTACCTAATTCAATAAAAATTATTTTTCCACATAAATACGCACCAAAAACTTTTGATCATTATCTTTAATGATATATAGATAGTGATAAACCATACCTCCCTAGAATCAAGTATTTATCAAGTATTTATTACGACTTTAATACCACACACTTTATTCTTACTTCATCCCATATAATTATTTATTAAAAAATAATACTTTACCATTTTATTAATTTATAAATAGATCATCGAGTTTCTCAATTTACACATCCTCATTAAGGAATTATTTAAGGAATTATTATTTTACATCCATCTGGTACACCTTATACATTCTTTACTAAAACATTTCCACAAAGAGTCAAATATCTTACCATTAGGAATTAGGGGAAAATGTTTCATAAAAAATAATTATTTTGAGTTGGTAGTAACCCTCTCACACAAATAATATTTTTTAGTCAAATTTCCATATTAATTGAGTTTTTATGGAAAACCCACTAATTTTTATGATACTTTTGTCTTCATAAAATGAATTTTACATGTTTTATTCTTATCTATTTGGTCAATCTCTTTATACATAACTTTGACCCTATTATCTTCTTTAATTTCCTCTTGAAAGAAATTAGGCTCTACTTGAGATAATATATATTTTTAAGAGTATCATCCTCTGTGTTTATATTGGAATTGAATAATCACCAATGATATTTTCTTTATTGATTTCTACACTGATACTTTCTTTTTTATAGATATTGATGTTGTGCCAATTTTTTTATCATAAATACTTTATTCTAAATATTCTTCAGCAACATTTTCTCCCCCAGGACGCTCACTTTATTATCACTTTCCTATAAATTTTCATTTTTTTATATGAAAACTACTCACTAAATTAAATGTTATTATTTTTCTCCATAATAATGACATATTAACTTTTAATAAATTTTCTAATACATTTTTATAGAATTTATATTCTTTTATTTTGGAGGAGTAACAAAGAAAAATACATTCATCCCAATGAGCTTCAAACTCTTGGTTCTTCTCTTTGTTGATAACAAAACACTTAATTCTAAAACTTTTAATGTATTCCAATGTCAACATCTTCCAAAACCACATCTCATTGGGATTCTTCTCTTTATCTCGAAATAAAAATTTGTTTTTTGGATATATAAATAGATGTAACCATTACTTCCTTCCATTATATTTTTTTATATTTTCTAAATAAACATCATCCATGACATGTGGTTAATGACCAGGGTTTTCCTCTTAAAGAACCATTTTATTTAGGTGTTCTCACCATTGAAACTTGATTCATTATCCAGTTCTTCTTGAGATATTATTACACCTAATTGTTCACGAATTCCATGCCCATATCAGTATATAATTTATGAATTTTGAACCTGAGGATCTTATATTACAATATCAAATAATTTTTAATAAACTTGAATCTTTTTTATTTTTGATAAATAACCATTATCCTATCCATCATGTTGAAATCCTTAAAAAAAGAACATAATATATTTATTCATACATGGCCTTGGTTGATATTGGACCACACACATCAATGTGGACCAACTTAATCAATCTCATCAATATCTTTTCCTTTTTCATGAAAGTATTTAGAATGATTATTTTATTTTGCTTAATATCACAAATGTCAGTGTGATAACATGAGGATTTAGGGATATAATGAGCCCCTTCAGTCATGAACAAATCTACATTGTAATTTTAGCTCACATGGATAAGACTTTTATACCACAACATATTCCCTTCATTATTATTTAGAAACACATGTCTTATTCTCCACCAATAATGTAGATATTACCTTTATTCACTTTACTTACATCATATTTATACCATATAATCCTTTAATAATTAAATATTTCTCATTAAAATTTACTACAATCTCCATGTCACATAATTTCATTATACTTAGAAAACCATTATGGAGGCCTTTAATCACTAATACACAAGTTCACTTCAAGTATTTTCCTTTGATTTTTCATTTCTTAGAGCTAATAATCTTTTTTACCTTCATCACAACCAAAGATTATGATATCTTATTTTTTCATACTTGATACTTATGATACAATTCATATTTTCTATCATATGTGAAGTGCATCTACTATTTAAGATCTACACTTGAGTACAATATATTAAATTTAGTGAAATTTTTATAACATTCACCTTCACAGGTTTTCCTTTCTTAATACATGTTCACTGATATAATTCCTTTGGTGGTAAATGAGATGTTTCTACTTTTATCTCCATTGAAACATCCTCATCTTCTAGGGATGTAATTTTATTATGTTTTTTAGTATTATTGTTAATTATTATAACTTCTAAGATATCCTTGTATAGATTTATTTTTTCATACATATTTGTACCATTTATGAGAAATTCTAGGCCATGTGTCCATAATATTCATATAAAAAATAATATATATTAAAAATATACCATGCCTAGAAATTTATGCTCATATATTTTTGATTCTATTATAACCTAAAATGTATTTTTTTATGGAATACACACACTACATATACCCTCTAATTCATTAACAATAATGATAAATATGTGGCATATTATTCCATTACTTTTCTTTCCCACTTGTGGATTTTTGGGTTTATTATGAGTCATTAAAATAAAATTTCTTTCAGTGAGAGGGTGTTTTTTTCATTTCATTAAATAAGAATGATTATTATTTGTGATCAATACCCTTAATATATTTTTCTTTATTTTTTTAATGATTCACTTATAAGAAATTACGTACTATTTTTTATAACTCCTCATATTCATCCTTATCGTCTTCAATTGCCTACACACAAAAACTTATCTATGTAATGAAAGGGGTTAGAAGTCTCCCTTGACCATCAATATTTCATCGCATCTTCATTAATTTTTCTTTTAGATCCATTATATTTTAACATTATATTTCCCAGAATTAGTCAAGAAAGTAAAAAACCAATGAAACTATTTGATTAGAGATTGAGTTCAATTTAATTATTCATGATTTTGGGATTTTATGTTTTTAGTCATTAAATTTAAACTATTAACTAAGATTTTTATATGTATTTATTCATCATATTTAGTTAATAATAACTCAATCAATTATATTTCATAATTTTGGCCCTCCAAATATCAATTTATTCTAAGGAAGCTTCTAGTTTAACCTTTAGATCTAGTCATTCCTCAACTATAGTTGTTTTATTATTTATATCATATGATTATTATTTGACTATGATAGACACAAGGAATTTATAATTAACTTTATTATAGTACTTTTTTTATTTCCACTTTCATTTTTTCAAAACTAACATCTTCTTATGAAATAATTTTTTTATTTTTGATTAATTTATGGTATGAAATCTTAATGAATATTGTATATTTAAATGATTTCTTTATGGGTTCTTCATATTAATCATTTTATTATAATATCATTGGAAACCTTGTAGTAAAATTACAAACTTTTCAACACTAAAATCATGTATGTGGATGATTTTATTTCAATATTAGTTTTTTTTTGTTTTGAGATTTGAGGAAAGGGAACACATCAACTCCTTAAATTTCATATCTTTGGGATCATCCTCCAATGGGAGTTTCTTCATTTACTTTAATGAAATAACTTTAAAACTCTCATTTAAAAAGGACTTATTATATATTTTTTTTCTCATGTCATATACAATGAGTGTTCTATGAAGATTTTCAAAAATCTCCATCTTTGTATTCATGTTCTTCAATAATTGATAAATTTTCATTGAAATATGATAGTAACATTATCAGGTTACTCATAAATATTATGATATCTTTGAGGTTTTCTTCAATTATATTCATGTACTCCACAATGATGTTCACCCAATCAAAGAATGCATGAATGAACTCATTTTTGTACATCATCAAACCTCATACTGATACCATATAACCTTCAATAGAGATTCAATAACTTTAGAGTCACCTTCATAGATTTTTATAAGTTTTTCTCATATAGTGTGTGAGGATTTAAATAATATTATCTTCATGTATATTTTATTTTATATAAATCCTTTTAATATATTGTAACCATTGGTTTCACAATCATTGTCCCTATAGTCCTTCTCTGATAAAGATCTTCTCTCTCTACAAAATTTGATACTATGTATGGTATTCATGTAGGCATTAATTACCAAATATTAAAAATAACATTGCATTATATTATCCCATAATTAAAAATTATTACCACCAAATATTAGAATTCAATTATCGTTAATGATTTATACTATTTCATTGAAGATAGAATACTCCGCTGATATCCTTCATCCATGATAAAAAATATTGGTCCCAAGAAAGGTAAATACCTTGGGAGGGGGTTGAATTAGTGTATAATGATATCTTGAAATTAACCCCTTGAACACTACTATTCCCCAATTAGTTGTAACACTTCTCTCATTCATAATTGATACTAATAAATAATGTGATGAAATTAGAACAAAATAAATTTTACTTAATTTTACCAAACTAAGCTAATCAAGGGATCATACCATAAAAAATTCACAATGTTATAGAATCACTAAACATACTATTTTCTACAGAAAATTTAGAGTATCCACACTATCCTTCGGGGTTTAAAACTTTCTCAAAGAATAGAAATCACTAATCTCAGTCACTTTTAATTTTCAAGGATTCTTTAAGTGATATCATCTTGATCACTATAAACCAAGAATGATTTTATAATAACTATGGTGTATCAATCAACTATATATTCACCCACATAGTGAAATATAAAAACCCTTAGTGAGATAGGATATTAGACCTCCCATATTTTATTTTCTAACCTTTTTTAATACAATTAGAATTCTCTACTTCCTCTTTAATTGAACTAGATATATTAATCGATTTAGTTTTCATTATTTATTTATTTGAAAATAAACATATATATACAACACTGAGATAATCTTCTAGTTTCCCCTTTAATGAATATTCAATTCCCCATGATTAATATAGGAAAATTCATCCCATAACCCTTCTATAATTTAGTCAAGGTCATCCATTTAATTCTTAGATTTCTATCCTGAAAGATAGGATTCTAAAAACATGTAAACCTACTAACTTGTCCTCCTAAATGCATGATCATGATTCCCACAAAAAGAAATCACGGTTGGAAGAATTATCAATCAAACATTATGTTATACAATATATCATAAACCATAGTTGGATGCATTATTGATTATATTTTAAGATTGATAATGTAAAATCATGCAAGTTTTCCATATTTTATTTTATTTCCCTATTACTATTATATATTCTATAGATTAACCCTTAAGAATTATCATACAGTTCAACCGTTATACAATTTTCAATCTAGAAAATCCTTAAATATTATAATATTATATAGAGTAAACTTTATGTATCTTCTTGGTTACCTATAAGAATCAACTTAGTTACTTTTACATATCATCCTAGTTACCTTTACATATTATCATAGTAACCTTTATATATAAAGAATTCATTAAATTATTTCAAGTAACCTTTAAAATATAAATATCACTAGTTAATATTACATATCATGTTCTTGTTACATTTATATGTGATATTTTAACAATTTCTAAAACTGAACTAGCTTAACACCCAACATCTCTATACTTACTCCAAAACTTCTTTATCCTCTATGTTAAAGTTATTCATGACATTATATACCACATTGGATGTTCCTTAATTAGAATTTTCAACAAACAAAACTCAAAAATACTCCAAGGATATTTTTTATAATATGAGGGTATATATTAACCATGGTATTGAAATAACCACACTATTAATTAGTATCCTATAGAATATATGGAGGTTTTTCTGAGATTATGTGGTGAAATTATTAGGTTACTGTTTGGTTGAGTCAGGTCAAGGTTGTTACAATTTGGTAATAAAGGATTTTCTTATGTTTATTGTTATTTAAGATATGGTAGTTGGATATATGAGTTATTTGAACATAGTATAGAACCTATTTTTAGGTATAAATTACCCTTGTATTAATAATATATATTTTTCAAGGTTGTGGGATTATTGTTCATGGTATTTATATGTTAAGGTTTTGATATTTTTGAGGAATGTGCTATGAAATTTATGGTTTATTATTTCCATCTTTTATTGGGGTGGTAAGAGAGAAAGTACTCATGAATTATATTTGGCACATAGGACTCACATGAAATTCATATTATTTTATGTGATTGGTGAATTGGAATGATGTGGGGTTCTTCTGTTTTGACTATCAATGAAAAATTATATAGTATTTTCTTATATATGTTAACAATGGAACTCTAATTGAATAAAAAATGGTTCTGAATCATTTTTTATATGAAATGATGATTATGGGAATTTTTTTCTAATTAATACTTGTCTTGAGAGTGGGAAGGTTGGGTTAGAGCTATACCTGAGATATATGATACCCTTATATTGTATCATATGTATTTAGTTGCAGGACATGTTTCTATTTACAATGTTTCCTAAACCATGACATCATAAAATGTTATAAAATTTTTTGAGCCGTGAATTGGGGTATTTTAGTACTATACCACCTCAATGTTCTCTTGTTTATCACTAAGAGGGTGGATATGAGTGTTTCCCACCGCTATGGTGCAAGAACCCCAATTGTGTTTATACCTCCTACAGATGAGTAGCTCAAAGAAATCTTATTACAGGTCTTACAATTTTTGGGGCATGGGGTACTGAGAGTTGGTCCATAAATTTTAGACATCTCTCAAGAGTTTCAGATGTGATGTCCATTTATAATGTTGGTTTGGGTGGTCTGAATGCTACAATATTTTGGATTGAGTTTCTTTAGATCGTCTTCAATAAGATTTTTACACCCCCTAAGAAGAGGCTGAATCCTGCTACCTATATGATATGTGGACCAAAGAAACACAAAATGGATCTATTATTTTTGGAAGACTATCACATGGGGCTGTCTGAAAAAGATTTAAATGATCATTTATTTGAAATTTATTCTATAAAAATATGAGGGAATATAGTGATGGGTTTTGTTTAATTATATTATGAATTTTGGTAGTGAAAAAATTTGGATCTATCATTAAGATATTAAATGTGTAAATTATTATAAAAATAGAGTATTGTATATACCTAGTGTTCATAAGTGTTGATATTCATCTTCCATGATCTTAATGTAGTGATCTTAAGGAAGATCATTTGGATTAGTGAACCAAATAACCCAACACTTATATTTATACACTAATACATGCATCGTATTCATAGAAACATATATGAATCGTATAGATGTATTAAATGTACACTATATTATAATATCATATATTATATATTTAAATAATACATAGATATCATGTACGTACATTTTAGGGAACATCTAATTGTCCCCCACATGAACTAAAATCCCATAATTTCTTTATGAAAATATTTACAACATTGTGTATCCATCCAAGATCTATTAGATATGTTTTCATCAAACTCTATTAATTATGAAAATTATTTTTTTGAAAACATTATTCTTATAAAAGTAATTGAATTTTTGATCATGAAGGCCTTAAAAACATTAATAACAAATATGAAATCCCAATTTTGCAGATGTGAGTGAAGAGAAGCCTCGAGTAATGAATCAGTGCTACTCAATCTACTCTAGGGTTTGGTGTAATCTCTATAATACATACTCAAATCTATATATTAACATTTACTCTAACATATATATCATGTAAATAATATGTATACATATATAATCCCTTTACCTATGACATTGATTTAAAACTTGACATAAAACATGTAAATATAGTATAGGCCAACAAATCTTTTCTTGATTCTTAAAAAAGGCTAACCAAGTTGATGAACACATCACATGTCATTAATCTAATATATAAGTATATCACATGAACCTCATCTAAGTATCTAAACACATCATATGTGACCCCAATAAGCATGTTAATTCACTTACTTAGTACAATTAAATCAATGTACGTGTATCTTTACTTGTTGTACAAGTGAAAAAATTCCATATTGGTTTTGATCCAACCAATGAAATGATCAATAACATTCCCAAACATCCCTGTATTATTTAAGTAATTTTCAAATATATGTATTTAGGGTATAAAAAATAAATTTTTTTATGATTTGAATCTATCCAACGTTGGGTAAAAAGGATTAATAAAAATAATACACTCCAAACTATATTAATGACTGTATAACATTCCATGAGATAAACTTTAGTGGGCTAGTCATCAAAATAAGTCTCTACTTATTAGCTCAAGAATATATTCCTTGTATCTTATATACAACTACTTGTAATGAGTATAAGAATATATTAAATCTAAACATTAAATATCATCACAACCAATAATACTACATAATGATCATTAGTTAGGGACAACTCAAAGTTCTATAATAGGGGGAAATCATCATTTTACCATTCATTCAAAACAAACTGTAGAACACATGAATGAATTATAATTGGATATTACCTTTATTATAAAAACATGATAAATGTAAAAACTATTACAACTAATATCTCATGTTACTTACACCTATACATTCTATATCACCCTTATGTTGTTTCTACGGTAATGGTTTCCTCAACTGATATGTAAAATGATCCTCTATATACACCCAAATGATCTTTACATCTCCATACTCAATGATCTCCTGTATGAGATAGTATTTGAAAAGTATGTGTTTATTCCTTTAGTGAGACTAGGGTTCCTTAACCTAAAACTAACCCTATTTTTGTCACAATATAGTTTGATTACTCCCTTAATGATAAGAACAACTCTAAGTTCAGTAATGGATTTCTTGATCCAAACACCATCCTCAAAAACATCAAATGTAGTGATGTGCTATGTCTCTATTATTGAGTATGCTATAGTGTATTTCTTTTAAATAATCCCTCTGATTGCTCCACCATTTTGGGAAAACACTAATCCATATTGAGATATCATGTCATCTTTAATTTATTAAAAACTTTCATCTAGGTAACCCTTCATACAATGATCATCCTCTCATATAAAGATGAAGAATATATACATATTCCTTCTTAAGTACATTCAAATGTTTTTCATATAAATATATTCACTCCAACCAAGATTATACTATTATATACTTTCTATTATCAAAGAATAAGATACATTTGGATGAGTACACAACTTGACCTACATGATAGATTCTATGGAGGATGCATAAGGAATCATATCTATCATTTTTAACTCTTTTGAAAGATCCAAAAACATCATAATATCCATTCCATACAACACTGGTAAATATCCATTTTGAGAGTTATCCATGATAAAACTATTTATCACTTTACCAATATAGGTGTTTTCACTTAGTATAAAAAAACAAATTAGATCTCTATCTCTATAGATCTTCATACCCATTTTACTGACTGCTTCATCCATGACTTTCATTGGGAAGGATTTACCCAACCACACCTTCATAAAGTTAAGTGTCAAAATTTCATTTAAAATAAGTATTATATCATCCATATAAAATATTATAAATACTCTTATACCCCAAATATAACAACCAAAGTTTGAGTTATTTCCTTGTTATGGATTATTTTATGTTAGGTAATGTTTGGGTTAAGAATTCAGATATTGATGGAAGTTTTTAGAATAATTTTTGAACATTCATAGCTTGATCACAGTAAATAGATACTATACTAATGTATTTATAAAAACATTCAATGTGTTTACAGGTTATAGGGCGGGGGTATGTTTGGAACACAATTTGGACACACCATGAGACTAACCATGAAACATATAATTTATCAGGATAAAGATGATTCACATGGTCAATGCATAATTTTTCTAATTGTATGGCCTAACCAATTGATGAGAATTTAATTTTATGGAGATTAAATTTTAATCCCATAACTTTCCAAAAAATCCTCATTCTTACTTTTCTAACATAGTCTCTTGATTTACAGTGCCCCTAGGCAATTTTTGATGAAATCCGAGGTACAAACTCTGATTCTGATGATTCTTCGACCGTTTGATCATGGAAATCAAATGCTATGACTCAATTATTCTATACTATCCAAGATATTATCATTTATTATAGAATTAAAACATATATTAGAGTTTTTATACTAGTACCTATGATATTTAATGAGTTTTGATTATTTTTCTTGGAATTTAACAACGAAATAGATAAAAGGGTTAAATCTTTGAGATTTTCTAACAATCAGTATGCCGAATAGATCCAATGTAGGTGGTTTTTACATTTTCCTAGTTTTCTAGGAATGTGAGAGATTTTTTACCTCTGATTTATTCCTGATTATTTTAATGAAAATTCTATTGATAGAAATAGATCAAATTTCTTCTATTTGTTCTCGTTGTTAGTTGATGGGGGTGAAACCACATGGTATTAAAAATGATGGTTTTAAAATGAAAACTTTTAATAAAACCAACACATTTTTATGGGTGTTATTGTGATGGTTTGGGTTGTGTGTGTTATTATAAATCATTAAATTGGATCATGGAAAGAAGTTACCATGATCACATAACCATTTTGGGTGGTCAAGCTTATGCATGGGTGTGTGTGTGTGTGTTGATACATAGAATTTCAATGAAAAGATGTTTGAGTAAACTATTATAGTTATATCATGGATGAAAGTCACTATGATAACAATACCATTTTAACATTCTATGATATGTGTAGGTGTTTGAGTGGAATCATGAAATTGATATGGAAATGTGTTTTGAAAAATTGTTTCTACTTATTTTAAAATGATTTTTTTTTTGAGAAAATAATTTTGACCACTTGATTTTTAGTTTAGAAATATTTTATCAAAATATTATTATCTATCTTTATTTATATTAATTTCTTTAAAAAAAACAATTGAAATTCCTTTTTTTTGTTTTATGAATCTATGATATGACATGTTTCTAGTGTTAGTGGTACACAAAAAAAGTCTCTTGGTGTTTCTAATTAGTTTGTTATAATCACCCCTACACATGAACCGTGGTGAATATGTATATGTTTTATTCTATGATAAAATAATAAGATAAGTTTCAAGATTCACCAGTGGATCACCTTGATAGTGGTCATCATGGATATTCAGTGATGTAGATTTGATGCATGGTAATGGATTGGATTTTGAATTTGTTCCACCTTGGTGCCTGATTCTGTTGTTACTTTAGAGTATTAACTATTTTATTCTATTACATCCATTATTAATCTAATATGGGTTTGTGTTTTTTTTTATTTTTTAGATATTATCTCATGAATCATTATATAGTTCTCTCAAGAAATCAATACTCATAGCCTCTGAGCGGCGGCTCTCACTCCTCTCACGGATCTAGGGATTCCCCTCGGCGTTGATCCGGAGGGGGGAGGCTTGATCGCTCTCTCCAACATGCCTCCCACTTAATTATTCCACACTCAGTTTCTTCCTCTCTCAATGGATTTGGTGTTCGAAAGATGTCGTGGCTCAAGGTGCTTGTTTCGATCCCGTGGTGCATTTGATGGTGGAAGTTCTGCTGATGGTTTCGTGGCGTCGTCATCGTCGATGTGCCCTGCCCGGTCCCCGCTGGTCTCCCTCTCTTCTGCTCCCCATGAGTTTTCTCTCTCCGGCCTCTAGTGCAGGTTCTTTCTCAGCTCAGATCTTCCTGGTTTCATGCCCAGAGCAGTGCTTCTGGTTTGATCGGCTTGGACCCCCTCACCGATGACGCTCCTTTGGTGTGGTAGTAGGGTCTTTCAGCCCAGGGTGGCGTTGACTCGGATTTTCATCTTGGAGTGTTTGAATCTTTGGGGTGCTCATTCTGTGGCTGCATGGTCGATGGGAGTCTTGTGGGTTGCGGCGGGGCTTTATTCCGGCGACGGTTCCGGCTACCGGGATGCATTTTTTTGTTGTGCGATGGCGATGATTATCTGTTCCTGCGGGATTCTTGATTTCCAGGGGTGGTTCTATTTTGGGGGGATCAGTTGCGTGGATGCCATGGTGAAGGTGATGTCACAAATGGAAGGCATATGAACATGTTTCCTTGACACGTCTTCTTCGACGACTTTGGTTTTTGTGGATCTTGTTCTTCCCGGCGGTGTTTCGGGAGAATCGTCTCACGGTGTTGGAGGGTTTTGGTGGTTCGTGATCCATTGGGAGCTCACCAGCGGTTATGTGGCTTAGGGTTGGTGTCGATGGACGCATCAGCGTGGTCGCTTGCGGAGGTTGTTTCCAAGGTTTGTTCTGTTCAGGTTCTTATTTTTTTTAATGCGTTTTTTCCTGGTTCGTGGTAGGGTTTTTTTTTTAAATACGTTTTTCAAAAAAAAAAAAATTTAAAAAACGCCCAGATACGTAAATTTGGACGAGTATAATTATATAAGTAATAATTAATAAGTAATAAGTAATAATTATAATGAATAATAATAATTAATATTTATATAACTTATTAATAATTAATAACTAATTATTACTAATTACTAACTAATTAATTATAATTATTAATTATATTACCAATTAACTAAATAATTAGTATATATATAATAACTAATAAGTAATAAGTAATAATTATTAATTATTAATTATAATAAATAATAATAATAATTAATATTTATATTACCAATTACTAATTACTAATTAATAATTAATAATTACTAATTACTATTTACTAATTAATTAGTTACAATTATTAATTATATTACTAATTAACTAAATGATTATTAATTATATTACTAATAATTATTAATTAATAATTAATTAATCATTATTAATTATTAATTAGTAATTAATTAATAATTAATTAATCATTATTAATTATATTACTAATAATTATTAATTACTTAATTAATAATTATTAATTAGTTAATTAATAATTATTAATTAGTTAATTAATAATTATAAATTAGTTAATTAATCATTAATAATTGTTAATTAATAATTAATTAATCATTATTAATTATATTACTAATAATTATTAATTAGTTAATTAATTATTAGTTAGTTAATTAATAATTAATTAATAATAATTATTAGTTAATTATTAATTAGTTAATTAATAATTATTAATTAATTATTAATTAGTTAATTAATATTTATATTACTAATTATTACTAATAATTATTAGTTAATTTTTATTAGTTAATTATTAATTAGTTAATTAATAATAATTAACTAATAATAATTAGTAATTAATTAATCATTATTAGTAATTAATTAATAATTATTAGTAATTAATTAATAATTAACTAATTAATAATTAACTAATTAATAATTAATTAGTAATTAATAATAATTAACTAATTAATAATTATTAATAATTAACTAATTAATAATTAATTAATCATTATTAGTAATTAATTAATAATTATTAGTAATTAATTAATAATTAACTAATTAATAATTAATTAATAATTAACTAATTAACAATTACTAATAATTAACTAATTAATAATTAATTATTAATTATTAATTAACTAATTAATAATTAACTAATAATAATTAACTAATAATTATTAGTTATTAATTAATCATTATTAGTAATTAATTAATAAGTATTAGTAATTAATTAATAATTATTAATTAACTAATTAATAATTAACTAATTAATAATTATTTATTAATTATTACATATATAATGAATAATAATAATTAATATTTATATTACCAATTAACTAATTAATTACTAATAATTTTAATAAATAATAATAATTAATATTTATATTACTAATTAACTAATTAATAATTAATATTTATATTACTAATTAACTAATTACAAATTAATTATTAATTAGTTCATTAGTAATATAAATATTAATTATTATTATTATTCATTATAATTATTAGTAATTAATTAATAATTAATTTGTAATTATTAGTAATTAATTATTATTATTATTCATTATAATTATTAGTAATTAATTAGTAATTATTAATTATTAATTATTAATTAGTAATTGGTAATATAAATATTAATTATTATTATTATTTATTATAATTAATAATTAATAATTATTACTTATTACTTATTAATTATTATATATATACTAATTATTTAGTTAATTGGTAATATAATTAATAATTATAATTAATTAGTTAGTAATTAGTAATAATTAGTTATTAATTATTAATAAGTTATATAAATATTAATTATTATTATTCATTATAATTATTACTTATTACTTATTAATTATTACTTATATAATTATACTCGTTCAAATTTACGTATTTGAAGCGTTTTTAAGTTTCAAGTAGGCGGTTTTGAGAGCTTATAAATTATTTTCCATTAACATTTTTTATGAAATTCCTCTTGTTTTCAACTATTTATTATATGTTTAATCAATGTTTAAAGTTTCAATTATATTTGTTCTATAGTTTATATTTTATAGTCACTCAAATTCACGTGCTTGAAACATTTTTAAATTTCAAGTAAGCGGTTTTGAGAGGTTATAAATTATTTTCTATCAACCTTTTTTATGAAATTCCTTTTGTTTTAAACTATTTCTTATATCTTTAATCAATCTTTAAAGTTTCAATTATATTCGTTTTATATTTTATATTTAATAGTCTTTCAAATTTACGTACTTGAAACTTTTTTAAATTTCAGGTAAGCGGTTTTGAAACCTTATAAATTATTTTGCATCATCATTTTTAAGGAAATTCTTTTTGATTTCAACTATTAATTATATGTTTAATCAATATTTAAAATTTCATTTATGTTGGTCTTATAGTTTATATTTTATTGTCTTTCAAAGTCACGCACTTGAAACAGAATCCCACATCGGAAATGCAGAATGTACTGCGCAGGAAAGGGAGAACCTGAATCCCACATCGAAAATGCAGAATGATTTCCAGGGCAATGCATCTTATAAAAGGGAGGTCTGGGTGAGGGTTTCTGTCAGAATCCAGACTGCTGTAATGGCAGTACCGCTGGATATTTAGTAGCAGAGAAATTCTGCTGAAAATTTTTGTTTTATTTATATATATATATATATATATATATATATATATATAAACAAAACAAAACAAAAATAAAAATAAAAAATTTCAAAAAAAAAAATTAAAATTTTTTTAGGGGAAAGGCGGCATCTGCGATGCCGCCTTTCGGGTAAAGGCCAAAGGCGGCAGGCGCGATGCCGCCTTTGCCCCGAAACACAAAGGCGGCATCGCGCCTGCCGCCTTTGAGGGGCAGTTTTAAAAATATTTTTAACCTGGGCGTTTTTTAAAAAATATTTTTTTTGAAAAACGTATTTTAAAAAAAATCCTTCGTGGTATCCTCTTTTGGCATTGCTGCTGGTGTTCTTGGTGACGATGATGGCGTTGCACTTCTGTCTGGCGATGGTGTGGATGCAGTTTTCTTGGTTGGTTCAAAGGATTTACATGATTTGCGTGATTTGCATGATTTGTAGTGATGCTGGTTTGGCTTTTGAAACTGGGTACGTGATGGCGGTCTCTGCGCGGTGATCTGGTTATTTTTTTTTATTTTGATATTTGAACTTGGTAATGTGTGTTTTTTGGGGTATGCCTGGATGATGTAATGGTTCTTTTGGTTCCCACTTTCCCTCAAAGTTGGTTTTTAATAAAATAATAATAAAATGGATTATGTCCTTATATAGTTCTCTCTTGTGTTGTTTATATATAAATATATATATATACATCTTAGTTTTTTTATGGTCGTTTGCATCTATTTAATGGTAAAATGATCACCCTTGTTATTGTTATGTTAAACCCTTAATATTTATTACTGATATTTTGTGTCTAGGGAATTTCAAAAGCACTTCTAACTCGAACCATGCCAATGGGTTGGTAGGGGATGACACAAATTGTATCAGTTTGGTCGGTCCTTGATTTGGGATAGTAGCATAGAGATAAGATGTTCCAAGACATGAAATGTATATCATAAAAATACATATATAACCATTTATATTGAACTTAAATTTAATTGGGTATTCTGGGTAAAAATAGTTTTCTAAAACACTATTAGGCATGATGTTAATGAATAGTCAAGGTTTTAACCGATGAGTGTTTGGTACATGCATTAGTTAATATACTTTCCATTAAGAATGCCTTGTCATGTGGTTATTTAATTTTGATATTTTTATTGTGTTTCCTTGATATATATGATTAAACCTGGTATAAAAATGTTGAAAATTATATTTATTGGAAATTATTGATGTGGTTCTAGAATAAAAATTCAACCAAGTTGAATGAGAAATCAAGAGTGGGTTAAATAGAAAATTTGGTTCCAAAAAAACCATAGGTGAACCATTTGTTGGTTTAGAGTATATTACAAGTGTTCCAAGTTATTTAAAAAGGACCTATATATGAGGAGACTTCTTTTTTAAATCACATATTGAAGTTCTTTAATAGGAATTCACAAATATTATTAGGTGATTCATGACCTAAACAAGAAGAATATTTACTGAGTAGGGTAAAAAAATATTTAACTTATTCGAAACCCCAGAATAAAAGAAATAAAAGATATCAATATACATGCAATATGTCTTCACTCTATAATTGTGGTATTTATTGGTTTAAGAAAAGTTTGATCCAAACCTTATTTGGGAAGGGATCGAGGAGATGCTCAGGAATTGTTTTTTATTGTAATATATTCTAGATAGAAAAGAAGATGGATTTATTCACAATGAAACATATAAATATATAAGTGATTGAATATGATTCTCAATTCACTCACCTATTTTAACTCATACAAAAGCTCATAGCTAAGGAAACAATGAAGGATTGAACATTCAAGGTCATATTATGACCTGAGGAGCACTCTAAAGTAGTTTTGTTATGTATTAAAGATTATACTAAAATGGTAAACAAGGAACTAGTTGGGGAGAGAGACCTTTTAGTAAATCCTAGTGTAGGGGATAACATATCCTATCCACATGTGGGAGGGAACTCCAATGTTGGAAATAAATACAAGAGGGAGGGATACTCCCAAGGTAGAAGGGTTCCATAAAATTAGTCTACTAGATTAGTCTCTTGTCCACTGAGTCATACTAACGAACCTAGATGATTTTAGTGTGTCTCACTTCATCATAGGGAGAAGGATTTCACTACACAATAAATGAAGTTACACAATTGTAAAAAAGTGAATCTTAAGAAATATTTTAACAGAGCTATCATGTCAATTAGAGGAGATGTCTCAACATAGCCTTAGTCCTCATACAATCAAACAAATCAATAACATTAGAATAGTTGTCATACCCAAAATTATTTGATCAGGATAACTCTAGGAACATCACTTTTATACAGTTGAAACCTCAGTAGTGGGGAAATAACTACTCTATAGTGGATGATCGATAGATTTATAGAGTTTATTAGACTATTATTACAAATAGTACAGGTCTCTCCATGGTTCAAGGTACCATCCTTTTCAAATTAACTATTATGCATGTTTTGTTTGATATTGACGTGTCTCATTACACCATTAATTCTCACATGGTTAAACAATTAGGATTGCATGTCAATATAATTCCTTAAATCATGAGTATTAATGTAACACCCTGAGATTTTATGAGATATATTCTTTTATTAAAATTTCTTTAATATCTTTTGTTGTATGCTACGCCAATATTATCTTGCGCTATACGCAACACCGTATTAGCTTGTAGTATACACAACCCTGACTTGGCTTGCATTACACGCAATCACGACCTTCCTCGATAGCGTGTGTTGTACGCAATACCGGGTTTCACTAAACAACGATATATGATTATAATATTATTATGAACTAGCCATTATGAATAGTATTAACTATATTTTTAATGTTATAACATTATTATTTCCTTTTACACATTTTCTATAACATGGTATGTGAACAAAATAAATTTTTTGGGTAAAATGAGTATTTTTCAAAAAATGCAGTTTTGCCGCCTTTTGATGGCGCACCCAATTTAAATCAAGTTTTTGAAAAGATTATAAGTTCAATTTGACAAAATAAAATTCTTATTTGGAATCAGGATATAAAAAATTACTTTGGATAAATTGTTGATATTTTTCTGATAACTTTCATATTTTAATAAATAGTAAAAACATGCTATATTTTAATTAAAAACAACTTTTTCCATCGTAATAATTTATATGGTTAAATTATAATTTTGAATGGTTTTAAAGTATAAATATAATATATTTTTACCATTTAATATAATTTATGTCATTATCATTTATTTTACATTGAATTCATAGGTAAAATCATTTCAATCTTTTTCAATGTTTTAACTTTTAAAACTCATTTTCTTAACAACGGGATTAATTTTAAACTAATTTATGAAAATTTTGTGTATTGAATTTAAAAAAATGGATTCCATATTTGGAATCAGTGGGTCCAAATTATTTTAATAGGCTAATTTTTATTTTTGGGCATTATGAATAGTAACTATGGTAAATTTTATTTACCATAGTAAAAGGTAAATCGGGTAATTAAGGGTAAATATAATATTATAAAATTATCCTAACACTCTTATTAATATAATTGGATTCTTATATTTCTTAATAAGGCTTATTTGGATCGAAATGGAATCCATTGGAACCCACTTGGAGGTGATTAAGACCTTTAGTTTATTTTATTTAACAGAAAGTGAAATATGTCTCACTCAACTTTAATAATTAAAGTATTTTTAATATAAGTTTATACAGAATATAAATTCGGTTATAAATACTAATTTGAAATATAAATTTTTTTATTTATCAAGTTAATTTCTTTATAATTTTTAAGAGATATTTAATTACCTTAATAGCTTATACATTATTGATGCATAAATTATTTATTTAGTGAAAAATAAGTAATATAGTTTTATTGAAATAATAATACCCATTAAAAGGATCACAAACCATACCAAAACTTATTGGTAGTGTATATATACACCATAATCATACAATTACTGAATATATGACCGTTTGGAGTCTTATAAAAGTGATTATGACACTTATATTATTTTATTTTAAATGATGTCAAAGTTGTCACCTTCATAATTTAATAAATATACAATTTTAAAAGTTGGGTGTTTTAGAATATAAATCCGGCTAAAAGTATTATTATGAAATCTAAAAGATTTATCTTCATCATAGTATTTTATTTTTAATTTTTATGCAACAAATAAGTATATTTAATAATTATACAAATTTTTTGTATAAATTATTTTATTAAGAGAAGTATCAAATAAATGGGTTTACAAATAGTAATCTAAATATTATATGAACTGTTTAATGTGCTCCACTAATTTTTTAGATGAATATGACATGTTAGGAACCTATTAAATATTTTATATCTAATATATCCTCTGTTTGGATTTTATTTAAATTCAAATAAATGAATAGTGTTAAAATTGACACTATTGTTATTTTATAAAAATAAAATATTATTAAATTGTTTAAAAATCAAAAAAATATTTAAAAATTATAAATTGAAATTTATTTAGTCTAAAATTTCATAAAGTATCCAATTATTGAAAATTAACAACACATAAGTGATTATTTATAACCATTTATAATTTATAATTTTATTACCACAAATAAAATTAAATAGATTAAATAAGGATAAATCAAAATGATAAGGTTTAAAATAAGATCAAAACATGTCTAAATTTGATTGGTTGATGATATTACAACCCTATATCATCTAATATTCTAATTGAGTCTTTTTGGGAGGTTTTTATGTGGGGTTTGAATTTATATTGAACTAATATTTTTGAGGATTCCAAAGGTGCCCCTCTCCTCCCTTATAAAAGGGAACCTCCTTCCTCTCATATTTACACAACTTTGAGCCTTCAAGCTCGGCCAACCCTTGCCCATTTCCCTTATCAACTTACCTAGAAACATAATATAGATCTTGGTCTTCTTCAAAGACCAATATTAGTTCCCTAAGAGGAGGTTTCAAAGAGGCGTGTCGAAGAAGAGGTAATATCCGTTACCGATTCTTTCAAATTTATTTCTTCTTCTACTTACTCTTCTTTAGTTGTTTCATTATGAAGTAATAACATAAGTATCTCTAATATAAATATATTTTATTATAAGTTTTAAACAACCCTATTCCACTTTCTATCCATCCTACGGAAAACGAAATCACCGCGCGTGCGTACGTACGGAATACCGTCTCCACGCCGTGGTGTAATATGTTTTTCCACCACCACCTTACTTGGATGGGTATAATGGTGTAAATAATAACTAAATATGATTATTATAACATCATACTGATTCTAATATATTATATCTTTCACTCCAATTCCATTCAATAAATATGAGAACGATATCATCGCTCATGCGTACGTACGGTTTACCGTCTCCACGACGCGATGAGATTCATTTTCCAAGTTAAAAATTCACGAATGATTATAAAGTTTATATAATAAGTAATCATTAAATATATGACATAATAATTATACTGGATTTATATATATATATATGTATGTCATCTAATTAATTCCATTCAATTCAATAAGGAAACAAAAACAACGTTCATGCATACGTATGGCCTACCATCTCCATGAACGTTGTATTTATTTCCATTTATCGATCTATTATATATATGTATATTATAAATATATATTATATATAAATCTTGTTTTATATTCTGTAATTAATTAATCATGATTTAAGTAATCATATTAATAATTACAAGTCAAAACACAGATGATAAATGAAACGATTTTACCCAAAACGCTACTTTAACAAGAATTTACAAAAAATGGGTAATATAAAGTCATAAGTGAACCATATATGATATCATAACAATGAATATGATTCTGTAATAATTCAATGATATTATTAAAAACATTATACAGGAGGTTCGGATACATACGAATCATATCAGACCGAAGGTAAGGGATAACTTTTCCAATCTCGTTTTTATCAGAGATTGTTTATTCGTAAGTATTTACTGGGGCTATATTTATCATCCATGTCCCTATTTTATAAAAGTGGTTTCATGTATGTTTAATGTAATTTTTAACCATTTTTGAATTTTACTACATGGTATGTAAGGAATCTTTCTTTTGTTTACCGTACGAGGTACTTTTGGACTTTTCCTTTAAAAGTAAGAGGAGAAAGTTTTTTTAACTTATACGGCATGAATGGATTTTTACAGTTTCATAACGCTTTATTTTCACGAATCTTACTCAAGAAGATTTCTTGACTATTTTCAACAAAATACTTTTCTTTTAAAATTGTATGGCATTTTGTGAAAAGAAAATGATTTTGAAGATGAAAGGATATTTTCCTCAAAAATTCATTTCAAGTGTTTTGTCAAAACTATTTTCCATTAAGATGACATTATTTAGTATGATTATGTTTCAAGTATAATTTCTCTATTATTTACATGGTTTTATTTTTATTATGATTAAATTATATCCATTTGTTTTATATGGATTATGTAATGATGGGATGATGTTTATGAAACCCATTTTATTCTTTGGGTTATGATGAATGATTTATGTTTATGTTGTGGCACACATAAGAATGATTTAATTATGAGATGGGTGGGACCTATATCTCCCTCCAATGCATTGAGTAAATAATTATATCTCATGAGATAGACATGGATGAAATGGCAAGAAAATACGGTTCAGTAATGCAGGGCTGGAATGGCAAGTAAACCCAGTTCAGTAAGGGACTTTGTGCACTAAGATGGTCTTGGCAGCAATGCCTTGGATACTATGGAAATCATATCATGTGCTTAATGTTTTGCCACAATTACAAGTTTTATTCCCATGCTATTTTATCATGATTGATGTTCCATTGTGATCTATGCCTTACGTACTTCCATGTTTTATGTCATTTCTCAAGATCTTGATGTTTAAACATTATGTTCATGTTTTTAAGTTCAAATATATATGGTTTGTTTTATTTTCCCCATGCATACCCTTAATGAGAATTTGAGCTCACCCTTTTTATGTTTTATTTTCCCCAGGATTTAAAGAAATGTTTTAAGTAAGAAAACAAATGGGGAAGATCTTTATGCGAGATGTTGAAGATCTTTCACCACGATTAGAAGATTATATTCCGAGTTTCCAAAGACACTAAACTATTACAGTACTTATGTGTATTTTTTTGTAATGTATTAAGTATTCTGAAAAATAAATTTAATTTCAATGTACATCAAGCTTTGGGCCATTACAGTTGGTATCAGAGGAAAGGTTTAGCTAACCTTTGGAAACTAGGATGCGAAAACTTTAGTGAGATCCCTAGAGATATTTCTAAGGTATGTCTAAGGATGTACCAAGGTTAAGTATATGTATAGGTTATAGTCCTATAATTGCACTAAAAATCTTAGAATTAAACCTAAGATGTTAGATATTTAAGGTACTCCCCCTTTATTATGTTTTTTCCCTAGCATGATTTTTGCCTCTCACACTATTATTTTTGGGTTTTAGACGATGACTGGAACCCAAAGGAACCGTGTTGATTAATGTAATTGACAATGCAATGATTGTCCTACTGAACAAACCAATGTCATGGGAGATGGAGTGAAAAATATTATTGCTATACTTACACAATCTATGAATCATTCTGGACTTCCAAATGAGCAGAAAAGGGAACAATATTCTATTGAGTCCTTCATGAGGTAACATCCACCTTCTTTTAGTGGGTCTTCTGATCCACTTGTTGTTGAACAACGGATCAGTACCATTGAAAAGATATTTTCCATACTTCACTGTTCGGAACATGAAAAATTTGTTCTAGCTATTTACCATTTAGAAGGTGAAGCAGATCAATAGTGGACTCTAATTAAGAATACAAGGCCCCAAGATGAAATTGAATCCTTGGAATGGGATGAGTTCAAGAACATGTTTTTCAGTAAGTACTTCCCTCGTATTCTTCGAAAAAATATGGAAAAGGAGTTCCTGGAGCTTAAGCAGAAGGATGATGAATCTGTTGGTATATATGAATCGAATTTTAAAAGACTTGTATGGTATGCATCTAGATTTATCATCCAACCTGAAAGTAAAGTTGATCGATTCTTCAGTGGCTTAAAACCAAGTCTACGAAGGGCATTAGCTATAAGAGACTTCGGTAGCTATGAAGAAATTGTGCATTGTGCTATCAAGGTAGAACTTTAAGTTGGTGTAACATATCCATATCATGGTTTTGACAAGAAATGAAAGATGGAGTTCAAGGAGAAATCTCAGAATAATGGTGAAAAGAAGATGAATGTTTCTTTATGCTCAAAGTGTGGAAAGAAGCATGGTGGAGATTGTCTTAATGGGACTAGAAAATGTTTTAAGTGTGGAAAAGAAGGTCATAGAGCAGCTGAGTGTCGAAGTAATGGAAAAGGGTTACTAATGATGTGAATAAAGTAAAGACTGTAGAGAACTCACCACCAACACTTCAATGCTTCAAGTGCAAGGAATTGGGGCATTATGCTAATCAATGCACTAATACAAGGGTTAATGATGATCAACATGAGAAACCTCTTAAGGAAAAGGATAAAGGGAAGTCACATGCGATCACTATTTGTGATGTTGAGTATGACAATGATGTTTTGTAATGATTAAGTGTTTATGTAATGGGATTTCAAAATAGTATCATGGAATCTCATTTATGGTATCATGGAATTTTGGAATATCTATGTATTGGTTTTCAATAATACCAGTAACCATGAAAAGTGATTAAAATATTTTTGGAAAGAATATGATAAGCACATAATGAAGGGATAAAGAGAAAATTAAATGAGCTTATGATAGATATCATGGTTTGAGTATATAGAAATTTTTGGATTTTGGTATGTGGAAAGAGTTAACTTTTGACAGCTTTCACATTTTCACTAAGGTTCAATGGGTATTCATTTTTCAATAGAATACATGATTAAGGTATTCACATGATTGGAATGTGACCAACAAGATATATGAGGGATAAATGATGGTATTCACATGCTTTTTATATAACCTTTTTAGTAATCGTTCTCTTTATACTAAGAGTTTGGAACGAAGTATTTTGGATAAGCCTAAAGATTGGAATGGATTATGTTGAACATAAGTTAGTATTGTTTAAGGCTAGAAATTTTTTCTATAATATTGATAGAATGTTATAATAGTGTAGTTTAAGAAAAAGAACAACCTTCAGAACGGGCGACAACCCATCGTGTTGGACTAGGCTGTGGGAATCGAACCCACAATCGAAGTGCGACAAGACTTTATCGCGTACCACTGGCCTACAAGAAGTACCTGGTAAGTATAAATTAGTTTTAATTTATTATGTGATATGATATATGAAGTATAAGTCTATTTTAAGAACCATATACGATTAATCTCACTATATATGGACTTACGTATATTTAATAAATTTTTCTAACCTTTTATTTGAGATAGATAGAATGACCCACCGTTTTATCACATGATCTCCTAACGCTTCACGAATGACAAATTCAACTTCATTTATTTAAGATATGAAGTGGAAATTTTTCAAGGCACAAACAATGGTGAGAGTGTACCAAAATCAAGTAATTATTTCTTTTAGTTCAAAAATTCTTCAACATTCGGGAAATGATCTTAAAAACAAAAAAAAATGTTGTCCTAATGCTCTCATATCTGATGAATCATATGGTCCCTTAGATCATCACAAATTTATAGCTTTGTGACTGTTATCTTTATCATAGCCATATCCTCTACCACTCTCCATCAGAACTTGATGGTTAGATTTCTCTTCCATATCCATATTTTCACCTATGTTATCCTATGTAGAAACCCAGTCATTAGTTAATTTGGGTAACCGTTACATTTCATAATTTAGTTTTTAAAGTTCAGTTTTGGTATTACTTTTCATGATGTGAGTTTCTATGAAAGAAACTTTCAAGTAGAAAACTATTTATAACCCCGATGAATTTCGAGAGGGAAATTCATTTTAAAGGGGGTAGAATGTAACACCCCGAGATTTATAAGAAAAGTAACTATTTCATAGTGTTTTGAACTAAATTGGTTATGTATAGTGATGTTTTCATTGTTTAAAAATTTTATTACATATTTTAATGGGTTCTCATTATTTTAAATAGAGACTTCCTTATGTGTAAAGGGTTTTCTATTAAGTGTATAAAATGGAATATTTTTTTAGAAGAGGATTTACACATTTTAAAAATGGGGTAAAATTTCTTTTGGTGTTTTTTTCTTGGATGAATCCTATATTTATTTTAGTATGTTGACAATTTTTATTATTTAGTGTTATGTGTGATTTTCCCTTGGGTTTAATTTTGTTTAATATTTCCTTCAAAAAGTGATTTCCAAAGCATGTGATCATTATATATAAAGAGAATGTATGGTTTGAACTTTATGTGTTTTTATTTTTTTGGTAAGTGTTTACATATAATGTTATCCTACTATTTCCCAATGTTTATTATTTTGTGAATGTTTTTATGTTTATATGAATTATGATTCACGTTTATATGTTTTGGTTGTTCTCTTTATCGAATGGGGTCTATTAGAGGTGCAATGTTCATTTGAATGCTACACATCTTTCCTTAGAGCAGTGTTCTTGACACATGATGATGTTTTCTTGATGATAACGACATATTTTAGAAATTTCATGTGGAATGTATGTTACTAAGTGGGAATTTTGATGATGTTTTTTATGAGTTATGTGTGATACCTAATCTAATAACCCCTAGTTGGCTGTTATAACTATATTGGTGATGTGTCATTGATGGGGCTAGTGTGAGAGTGACATTACAGACAATTTGTGAAAACATTAATCTATTTGTAGTTGGTTAAACCTATTCTTGTAAATAAAAACTTATTCCATTAGTTTTTATTGTGTTACATCATGATTTTTACTTTATGTTATGATTATTTTAGATTTTTGTAATATGAGTTTTTTCTTTTGTTATGTTCTTAATTTGATGATTTATGAGTGAGAATCAAAGGGGAGAGACATGATTTTAATTGTTATTGATTTATAACTCTTATAGATTTACATTTTATTTTTCTTTACCTTTTTCCTTACCTATGTTGGTTGTGTGTGTTTGAGTTTTGTAAATGGCAAGGGGTGGTGATTTTTCCCATAGATTCCTTGAAAAACTTTTCTTTGATTTTTTTAAACCATGTGTCCTTTTAGTTTTAAAGGGGGATGTATCAAAAATAAAATGTTTAATTTTTTTCCTTTTAAACAATTTGTTGTTTAAAAGTTAATTTCTTGTTTTTTAAATTCAATTGACCTAGTACGTCCACATTGAGTCATGTTTTTCAAAGGACATGTTTTTAGAAATTATATGTGATACACTTGTTTTATTTCCATTTTATATAAAGTAAATTAAAGCTTATGGAAGTTTATATTATATGAATATGTTATTGGATTATATATGTTGTCAATAAGTTTTTATAAAGTCAATGAGGAAGTTTAAGGTAAAGGTTATCTTGGAAAAGGTTCTTTAGGTCATTGATGATGTTAAAGGTAAATATTCCTAAGGAAGGTTTGTTGGATTGTGATGTAAAAAGATACAAGAGAATGTTTGTAAGATGTGTAAGCACAATATAAGATATTTTGAGTTAAATAACTAAGTTCCAATGGATGATTAAATTTAAGAAGTATTCTAATCTAAGAAAAACTAAAGGTAAAACTGATGGAAGGAAATAGTGAATTATGAGTTTTTGTTGGAACTTGGGAAACATTCCTTATATAGGATAAGAAAGTTTCCTTGTGAGTTATTTATGAATGGTAGGAAACTTTGATAAAGTGTTTCTAGTAAAGGATTTTAATGTTTCTATATTTAATCAAGAGGGTGTTATATAAGTGTTTCTTGGATTTTAATGTTTCTAGTAAAGGATTTTAATGTTTCTGTATTTAATAAGTGTTTCTAGGACAAGAAAGTTTCCTTGTCATTGAGTGTTTATGCATTTTTATGATATATAATAAGTTAAATTTAAATCCTTAATATAATGAGGTTATAAAATTAATCATATATATAATCATAAAGAACAACAATAGGAGTTTATTGGACATGTGCATATGTAGTTTCTGGAGAGATAGTTTGCATGAGGTTTTCAAGAAGAAAGTGATTTTTTGAAAGTTACACGATGTAAAATGTTGTGAAGTAAAGTAATTCACTACTAAATTAAGTCGATCAGTTTGAGTCCATTGAATTAATGTAACTTATATTGAGTTTTTTTAATAGTGGTTTTACTAATCCAAGTGAAGAAGAGTTCTTATAGATATTTATAAGGATCATTGGGTGAATAGGTGTTGAGTTTTATTAGATGAAGAAAGTTAGAGAGATGTTATGAAGTATTCATGAAGATCATATGATGTTCTATCATGTTGTATTTTATGAATTCATACTAATTAAATTAATAATAAGTGAATTAGTTGAAGAATTGTTTTTACTTATGAATCCAATAGTATGAGTTTTTCATGTAAAGTGAATTAATAAAAAATACATTAGATATACGAGTATCATAAAGACAAACAAGATGTCATCATATAGACAATTACATGAAGATTTATTAGACTGAGTTTTTATGAACTCAGTTTTAAGTTTGAGTTGATCCAGGTTTGCTGAATAGAGAAATGATGAGTCATAAGATTGAAAAAATCAAACAAAAATTTATGAGTCCATCAGATAGGTGAAACATGTAAAGTGAATCAGATGAATGTTTTTGATGTCATCAGGAAGCTATTTGATAAGTCATAAATTGGAGCTTGGTAATTTTATAATTCAAAAATTTAAAAATTCAAATATCAATTTGAGTTTTGTTATCCAAAAAGGAAATGAATTATTATCGGTGATGATAAATATTATGATCATCATTTGGTCAAATGTGATCCCATTGGATAAATAAATGCACTAAAGTTCATTATACAAACATTTTTGAATTCATTTTATAGTGGAGGAATATGATGAGAACCTATTTAATATATGCAAAGTTTATCATATTGAGTCCATTAGTCAATGATAATATTGATTCCATCATACATAGAAGTACGAAGGTTCCAGAGGGAGAATCTCATTGAAGAGGTACCAAAAAAATGCTCAGATGAAGTTATTTTGGTATTTACAAAAAAATTATAAATACCCTATACAATGATGATTCTAAGATATTAATTCAATATTTTTTATCCTAACATGGTTTTGTAAGTTTTAGGGAATTCCATAACATCTAGTTTCAGTATGTTCAAAGAGATTGATATTGTGCTGAGTTTGTAAGAGGTTTCATGAATTCTATGGAATGTTGTAGAAGAACCAATAAATGTTGAGTTAAGAATAAGATTCAATAATTATGTTTTGTATGAGTGGAAAATCATATTGAATTCACACCTTTTGGATGAGTGGTAAATCATGTTGAGTTATGGGAAAGGAAAACACTATTTATATGCATTAAGAGGTGAAGTACTAATGTTTCATATCATGTTGAGTTTCCAATGAAGAAAAAGCATGGTTGAAGAATAATTAAACCATAGAGTTGTAGAGGGAGAAGTTACTAAATAAAATTTCTGGTCCAAGGAACCAGATAGATATAGTTTGAGTTTTAGTGCATTGGTCGAAGGTATAGAGTTTAGAGGTACACTACATGGAACATACTGGTTGGTGATTGAATTGAATCTAATGAAGACACACTAGATGATGATTGAGTTGAATTAGTCTGAGTCAAACCAGATGAACAAAAATTACACTATAAAGAGTTTTACCAGATAATGACATCAGATAGAGAATTTTCTAGATGATATTTTTGTGAGTTGATTACATATTTTAGCTTATTTCGGCTCAAAGATATAAAAAAATCATTGAAACTAATAGTATTTCATATAATTAACTTTTATAAGATATAAAGAGTCTAATGAGAGTTGTATCATTATATTCACGTGATATATAAATTAAAACCTATTTAGACTAAGGGGAGTTTCAATGGAAATGATACAAGTTCCCACAATTAGGTCGATCCTTGTCAAAATACATATGTGTTGTCTACTTCATGTATTCTATATAACAAAAGGGTAAAATGATGAGTTTGATATTATAAATATCCAAACATCTTAACCAATATTTTTGGTTCAATCAACTTATGAAATAAGATATTTTATGTTAAATATAATCATTAAAAAAAATTCACCCCCGATTCACCCCCCACTTAGGGTGACTACACGATACAACTAGGAATATCAATTTGTATCAGAGGGAAGGTAACCCATGTTTGGATGTACAATTTTTTTTTTATAAGTTGTATTTAACCATATTATATAAATTGAAACTTTCTATAATTTAAATAATCTGTTTCTCTAGAAGATAATAAAGTTAAGACTAAGCTTAATAGTATAGAAGTTATCTTCAATTTTAGCAACAAGGGTGTTTCATCCAAATCATTGAAAAAACAAAATAACATAGAATAAAATAATAAGTTTAAGTCATCCTATCATAAGAAAAAAAATTAGGATCCACCAATATCATATGTGAAGGTCTATAGTAAGAATTATTTTGAATTTGAGAAAATATTTCCTTTAGAAAAATCTTGCTCAACATATGATTAGATGAAAATTATTGAATATTTTTACTCTGAAGTCATAGATTAGATTAAAAATATCCCTGTTGATTCTTGTCACATATATACTTTCATATATTGAAGGAAATCTTGATGAAATCTCAAAGGTTAAATCATAAAGTGATTATACAAAGTAAGCATGAAGAAATAAGCTCTAAGAATGTAAATCTCTTACTAAACTCATTGAAGGCAAGGAATAAAATGTGATAGGTTCTCATAAAAATCTATAACTTAAATAAGATCTCATGTATATAATTTTTTTTGAATTATGTCATTAAATTATTTATTAAGGAAATATTACATGAATTAGAATGTACTACTAAGGATTAGAACTCTCTATGGTAAGGTAAAGTTTGAAGTCTTAGAGAGATTGAAGTATCACCATAGAAGGAGAGTCGAATGCATGAAGAAATTTTTTAAAATAAATACATGTGTCATACCCACACCAAACATAGTGATCTTATAGAATAATTTGTAACATAATATTAAGAAAATTTTACTTTTATGGAAGTAAATCTGCTAAGGAGTTTTCCGAAAGAAGATTTGTTAATCGTATTTGACAAGGAAGAGACCCATGCATTGAAAAATAACCACAAAGAAATTATTGAGGTTATGAATTATAAACTATAGATCAAGGAAAATAAATTGAAGGAACATCATCTTTACTTAAAATAGGAGAGTAAGTTACATAAAAACGATACAATAGTTAAAATTCATGTGTGAAGGTAGAGTGAGATGTATTTAAAATTTAAAGGACACTTTAAGCATAAATCATCTTTATAAAGTAGTTAGATTGAGAGAAATGGAATCTACTAGAGATGAATGTATACATTAAGATGATTGAATAATCTTTGATAATTTTTTTAAAAAAATTATTACCTCAAGAAAGAATCTACCCAATAATACGAATAATTTGAAAGAATCAGAAGAATCATCTTATGATATGAGAAGGAAAAAGATAACCATATGTTTTGATGAATATATAAGAACTAACACCCATATTACTAGTTCATTTTATATTTATGGGAAAAAAATTAGTGAAGAAAGGCGATACACCAACCTCTTCTAATTTTGTGGATGTTAGAAAAGAAAAGGGAAAGATTTCCCCTAGGTGTCAAGAAAAATTTATCAAGTACCTGAAAAAACAAGTTTCTAAAGAATTTTCCACTAGCCATATTATGAAACAATAAAATAATCATAGACTTATGGGCTATTTTTTGTGATATGGGATGTTAATACACATGTGTTTTGATTTTTGATACAAAAATATAGGGAATGAAGACCAGAAAATGAAAAAATTAAGGGGGATCAAATTGAATGGAAAATGTAACACATCTAAATATACAAAACATTTAAAAAAGAAGAACGATATGATGGAATAATACATATTTTGATATCTTAATGATTTTTGTGAAATTTTTTGATGAAATGGAAAATGTGAAGAAATGTAATAGTTTAATTTTAAAAATCACAACACATGTAATACTAATAGAAAGCTGCCAAAATTTTTTAAATAAAATGGAAGAAAGATAAATTGTAAATCTAGATTGGCATGAACAACAATAAAAGATAAGAAGAATATTACACCTAAAAGAATGTTACATATGATATCATATCCATTAAAAGATGATACTTCTATGGAAAAAAATTTCACTACATTTACAATTTTAATCTCATCATGAATATACAAAACAGTGGAAGGAATATAGAGAAAAATGTCAATAAATTTGATAAAAGAATAAATGGATTGGAATGGTAGATGATATTTCCAGGGAATTAGTATAAGATCACCAGAATTTATATATAATGAGTAACTTCTTAAAAGATAAAATGCCATATAGAAGATGTATTTTGGCCAATCGAACACAGAAATATTGAATGAAAATGTTACCATGATGGGAAATATAGTAAATAAAAATATATAATCCTTTTAAAGAAAAATTGGTTATATAAATAATGTTCAATATAAGAATAAAGACTAACATATTTGGATGTTTTTCATGGTTATATAGCTAAAATATCTGGATTAATAAAGGAGGTTAAAATAATTATAACATAATAAATGTTCATGGACCTTTATAGCTAAAGTTTAGAAGAATAAAACACATAATATTGACATAAAATTTTAAGATAAAAATCCATTACACCTAGGAAGATAGAAACTTATAATGGTAAAGGTAAAGTCATGAAGAACAATTAAGTGAGAGTTTCTGGGTGGGTAAAATTTCTTAGCTATGTTTCTCTATCTGATGAGCTATGGAAGATCCACCTTATTCCCACACATGTTCCAATGTGATTTCATCTAAAAGGGGAATTTAAGGTGATGGTGTTCTTGGGGAGCCCTGAAGTAGAAATATGTATATCGTTTTTCATAATCCTTATAACTTAAAGTGGAATGTAATTATGATCAACCAAAGTGTTCCAAAACTAGATACCCAAATACCAAAGAACTGAAGGATGCAGTCATCTTTAAGTAATGTAAGTTAAATGAAAATATGATAAAAATTTCCTTAAAATAATTTTTAATGTTTTCTTAATATGAAAAATTCATGGAAAATTTAATTTTTGGTTTAATCACACCTATTTTATACAATATTCATAGATCATGTAGACATAGAGTTGGTTGACTTAAAAATTATTTGTTTAAAAAGTGATTTTTGACATCTCTTAATAAGATCATGTTTATATTCTATTAAATAGAATAAGATAAGTGAAAAAGAGGAGGTTTGAAGAAGGTTCCCCCCTTGGCTCAATATATCGTAATAGGGGGATTTAAATTGAGATTATTAAGGGGATATAAATGTTTTACCACACAGAATTTATCAAAAAAATGAGACTTCGATTTTATTATCCATAAAAATGTGGAAAATATCATTGAATTTATTGAAAAATTGCTATTCACAAAAAATAGAAAGTATATATTATTGTTCATATCATTTGATAATGTTACTTCAATGTATATGTTTTAAATACTTTTTTATAAAATCAATAAAGAATATAAAGGAAATGTTTCCTTAAATAATGGTTTGTAAGGTCAAAGAGGATATTCAAGGTGAATGTTCATAAGGAAGGTTTATAGGGTAGTGCTTCTACTAAATATAGGAATTTTTTTTTGTAATATTTTGAAGAATTGTTTATGATATTTGGAGTTGAAGACCAAAGTACCAAAATATAAGTAGATTAAATAATTAAAACAAAGGAAGTAAGATTGAGGGTAAAATCAATAGAAGTATAATAGTGAATTATGAGTTTCTGTAGGATCTTAGGAAATATTAAATATATAGGATAAGAATTTTTTTATATATTACATCTAATGGTAAGGAAACATTACTAAAAATTTGACAATGAAGGATAAATTTTTTTCCTTATTTATGTTAGAAAAAGGTGTGCTTATCTTGAAGTTCCTAACATCATGAAGAAACTTAGGATTCTAGGTGAGTTTGTATGAAGGATGAGGTCATGAAATGTTACCATATGGAAAATTAATGATGCTATCAGATATAGAAAGGAAATAATTTCATGTTATTGAGTTTTTAAACATTTTTAAAAATTAATATAAGACAACATTTTAGCCTTAATATTATAAAGTTAAAAAAGTAATTAGAGAGACAATCTTAGAAACCGAGTTTACTCGACAAATTTAGATGAAGTTCCCATATAGAAAGTTATCATAAAGTTTATAGGTATATAAATATTTTGTTATAATCACTAGGAATTCTAATGTCAAAAAATAAATTATTTCACTTCTGAAAGAAGGCTATCGAATAATGTCCATCAGTTGAAGATCCATCAGGCTGAGTTTTTTTTTAATCGAGGATTAGCTACTCGAAGTGAAAAAGAGATTCTACTAATATTTAAAAAGATCATTGGGTGCACAGGTACTATGTTTGATCAGATGAAGATGACCAAAGGAAAATTATGAAGAATTAAAAGTAGTACCATTCACAGAATGGGCCTTGGGCCAAAAATTTGGGCCTATGGACCATGTAATGGGCTAAATGTCCACTGGTCCTTCGAGCTATGTAATGGGTCCCCCTCTACCTAGTTCAAAGAGGTCTTTTCTTTGATTTAAATAATTAATGAGGCTTCGGCCCCAACCTTTTAAAAAAATATTAGGATATTCCTTTGGATTGTCTGATATGAAGTATTTTCAATCATAGGAAAAGGAAGTGCATTAGTTGGAGATAGTGGTTGACTTATGAAGCCAAAAATATGAGTTTTCCATTTTGCATCATCATTGAAAACTCAAATAGATGAATGAAAATAAGATAGAGAATCACGAGTTCATTGAATATATGATTCTATGAAGATGTACTAGAATGAGTTTTTATGAACCAAGTATGAAGTTATAGATGAGGTATGGTGTCTAAATGGAGAGATTCTGACTCATCAGATATAAAAATCTGAACGAATATTTGTGAGTCCATCCAATAGATGAAACATATAAATCACACTAGATGAGAATTTTGATATCATCATGAAGATATTTGATAAGTAACTAGTTATAGGGTTATGATTTTATTGGTCAAACCTTTAAAAATCCAAATATCAAGTTGAGTTGTTTAAACCATTTAGAACACAGAGTTATATAGATAGTGAGAAATATAAATATTATTAGTCAAAACTATGTGAGACCATTAGATGGAGAAATGTCTCAAAGTTCATTGGATAAAAATTTGTGAATGAATTAGATATAGGATTAATATTAAGTGAACCAAATTAATATGTAGAATGTTTATAAAATTGATTCAATAGGTTAAAGAAAATATTGAGTCCATAGGATGGAGATGTATGAAGGCACTAGATGGAGAATCTCTTCGAATAGGAATCAAACAAACATGTTCCAGAAGAAGTTCTTAAGAGACTTATATAAAACTTTTTAAATTTCATTTTTAATGATGATTCTAATATATCTATTCAATGTTTCTTTATCTTTATATGGTTAATAAAGTTTGAAGAAATTCTATAATGGAGATTTTAATGATGTTTGGATAGGTTAATATGGATATGGTTTTGTAATAATATTATTCAATGTTTTAGAATATTATATCATCATCCAAATAATTTTAGTTGAGTATAAAATTTAACATTGATTTCTGGATAAGTGGGAAAACATATTTTGGATCTCAACTTTTCTATTGAGTAAGATCTTATATAAGGGGTGGGTGTTTTGTATGAGAAAGGAGAACACTATTCATATGCATGTAGTGGTGAAGTGATGAGGTTTTTAAAGATGGATGAGTTTATAAACAAACAAACTCATGGTTGAAGAATAAATTCACTAAATAGTTGTGTAAAGGGAAGATGTATCAGAAATAGGTTTTTGTCATAGGGACCTCACAAAGGACCCAGATAGTGGTAATTTGAGTTAAGGAATATCGGTTGAAGGCATAAAGTTTAGAGGTGCACCAGACATATTATAGTGGATGGATATTGAATCAAACTATATAGAGAAACACTAAATCAGTATTAATGTGCATCAGACAAATACTTACCATATGAACATAGAGCACACTAGATGGAGTATTACTAGATGAATACATTAGGTAAATAATTTTAAGGATGATGTTTTTGTGAGAAGCATACAAGTTTTGTCTTATGTTTTTCTTGAAGATATAAGAACATATTATAATAGATGGTAGTCTTTATAATTCACTATTGGGAGATAGAACCAGTCTAATAAGAATTGGACCATTATATTCACTTGATATATAATGAAAATAATTGATGGAAAAATTAGATTCTCCATGGTAATCATGCAATATCTCACACTAGGGATGAACCTTATAATGATACATGTATTTTTTATACATTATTTCAAATGTATATAGTAAGGGTAAAGTGGGGAGGCAGATTTTAAAATGATCCATATATTATAAATGATAGTAAAAGTGTGATCAATGTAATAAAATACATCGTTTATGTTGAATATAATCGGTAAAAGTTTGTCCCCCATGATTCTCGCCCCTTTAATTGTGTCTGTGCGATCCACTTGGGAATATAAATTATTTTTTATGTCATAATTTCAAATTACAATTATTGGTTTCTTTATAAATGTAATTTTAATAGACTAATGGTAGTGTCATATTATCCTCTGGTTCTCATCGTGCATACTCACAATGGTTGGTGTGTAGTCATCATGTTTTCTATGGGCTCTTAGGTTATGAATTTTATATTTAGTTTTTTACTAATCTCTATTGGGAAAAGGGTTTTATTAAATTTATTATGGTGACTTGATAATCACATGGAGATGTTGGGTGTTGCCTCATGTTTTAGTTCATACAGTTTGGGTCATGTATTTTATCAGCCTCTTAGGCCACCTGTTTCTTTTAAGGTCAGTTTTTATTTTCTTATCTTGAAAATGTAAATTATTTATAAAAATGGTTTCATATATGGAATATGTTTGTAAAAGATTTTATTTATTTTCAATATTACTCCAAGTTTGATTTCTTAGACTCGATTCACTCTTAAGAAAACAGATCTAGTTAGATGAATGTCCAAATGCATGATTCCACGTATGTTATAGGCTATCAACTATTAATAAGGGTCTCTGATAGTATGACAAGGAGACTATACCCTCATAATCAGAGTGTAGATAAATTTTATAATAATAACCAAACATATTGGGATTAGTTAATCATCAAAATCAAGTAATAATCCAAATAGAATCTTAAATAATAAACAAAACTAGATCCCATATCATATAAAAAATTATGTTATGTCTCTATTATATATGAAAAGGGAATACATGGAAGTAGGGTAGCAGTAATATATAACATGCAATAAAAAAGAAAAAAAGGAAAAAATCTATCTATAATTGCATTGAAAGCGTAATATCGAACCTCTTCACTTGAAATCCATCCTAGCACTGAGAATCAAGATTCCAAAGTTGGAAGATTCCATTCATCCTTACCTGTAACCATGAAGTCTTTTTAGGTAGCATAAGTAGGATGACATATGGTTTAAGATATACTCAGTAGGCCAACATGAACAAAATCTATTATAATACAACCATTTCATATAAAATGTTAGTGTGTAGATATAAAAATGTAAAATAGGAATGTAAATTGTAAACGAGTCTGCTCTGGTTCTTGAAGGACACCAGGATAACACTACCTACTTTGGCCTGAACCAGGATACCTCTGAACATGTGTCACCATTACAAATATAAGTGTATGTTTACATATATATATAAATAGTAGGACGTGTATTCCTATATATTCTCTATATTAGTTTTATTATATATGACTATATATGTAGATAATCAGTACTAGACCATACCCGAGGCACAACTCAGGAGTCCATATATAGTCATAAGAGTCTCATAGGTTAGTAAGGGATGCCATACCCATGTATCATGAGTAATAATGGACAACATTATTGATTATTATAATCAACAAGGGGTTCCAGGCCTAAGTATCATATTTAATAAGGGATTATAATCCCTGTGATCATAATCAATAAGGGACACCAAGCCTGAGGATAATAATCCATAAGGGACACCATGATCGAGTATTAGAGTCAATAAGGGACATCGTGATTTACTATAATATAATATATGGTTTTAGACCACTCTAAATTTCATTTATTTAAGACATAAAAAATAATGTATATAATGGCCATGGGACATGGTCTTACCATTCACTTCAATTTAATTAAATTTAATAATTTAATTTCAGAGTCAATTCAAGACCACTTAGACTATGGTTTGTTAACATAAGGATTTATAATGTAAAGGGGGGAAAACATAAGACTACCTCAAGATGTGGTATGATTCAAAGGCGATATCCTCCAACAAGGACAAGGGTGAATGAGGGGTTTTCTTACATGTCTAACAATTAAATTACGGACAAAAAGTATTTTTAAGGCTACACATGAAAAGTACATAGTGTGGAATCCTATCACATGATATAAAAAACACATAATCAAGGGAAAAGTAAAAGATCACCTACCATAGATGGGTAGTACTCTCCTTGTCTGGTATTGGAATTTAAACCTTGGAGATAAATTTCCATTAAGCATAATCATGAATCCTCATGAGGTTATAAAAATTTTTGTTGTTGTAATATTTCTCTAAGATGAACCCTAGGTGATATCCTAGGTATTCCATAGTGATCAGGTTTCATTACCTATCCTAAGTGTTTTCACCCTTAGGGTTCTATAGTCATCAAGCTCAAAGGCTATATCCAAGGAGATCATCCAAGGAATCCCATGTATGTAAATAGATCTCGTAAGGAAGAACATCTTCCTATATCATCTCATTAGGCATGAACACTGTCCTGAGTTCATATAATGTAAATAAGTCCAGCTTCTTAAGTGATCCACCTTTAATCATTAAAACTATAATAGGATCAAATCATCTATTTGGGTTCTAATGTGTCACCTGAAATAATAACTACTCATTTCTGAAGAACATCCTATCACTGGGGTCAACATGTCACTTGATCACCCACTAATCCCCCCTAGGTAACATTATAGATAATACACCCCTCATTGGTCCTCTTATCTCTATATGTCTCTCAGGTAAACACCTGTCACTATGAGGGATTAGTGTCCCTCAACATCATCAAAGTCTAATTGAGGATTCACCTGATTTTGAGTTATATATCACAAGGGAGATGTCTATAATATGATTTCCCTTTTCAAGTCACTCAATTCTATCAGAACACCCAACCTACCCACCAGTACCATTAGGGTCTACTCATCATCGTAACCATAATCTCAGTGGGGGAGTAACACTCACCTCATTATCATCTCACTAGACAAACGAAGTTAGGGAATATCAAGGTTAACAAATGCACTATGTGGTCCAATCATCTCAACCCAACACTCTCTTCTACTAGGAGAAATTAAAGGTAAATTGTACTAAGGGACTCTATAACCCATTCCATTCAAATTATTTAATTCATTTAATTTACAAAACTCATGTTCAGTTTATCTAAAGTCATAAAAATATAATAGAGGCCTCAATCATCAGTAGTTGTTGTAATAATTCCCATTCCCAAGGTTCCATTGGGACCCATGGAACATTTTTCAGTTTAACTATGTATCTCATTTTTTAAAATAAATTTTTTAACAAAATTTCTTTTTATCATGGTGGTGAGACCACATATCAAATTCTATAAAAATTAAAATATATAAATTCCATGGGGAATGAATAAGGGACCAAGAAACTCAACTAGATCTATTTCCCTTTTTTATGTGTTGAATGAAGACTATCATCCAAGATCATCCAAGTTCCTCTAGCCAGCACCCATCCTTGTGAGGATCTAACCCAAGGAAAAAAATTAGTTATAATAAATTTTAATTAACTAACTAATTACATCAAATGTATCAATTTAATTTAATTTAATTATTAAAGGACTAATTCCTAAAATATCACCAGGTCATCCCATTATGCCATAACCACTAGAAACGAGGTTTGGTCCACTCACAATGAACCCCTAACACAAAATAACTAATTTGTATCTTTAATACAATGACCAATAAAACCTAATTAAAACCAAAAATCATGGAAAATGCATCATAGTGACATAACTCATAAAAATAAAGTGCGATAGAGAGAAAATTTCATCTTGGGACATCACTTCATTTTGATGCATGAAATTCTAATTAATTAGGGAAATTTTGACAATGTTATTGTCAAATAACCAAAAACCAATAACTGAGATCAAGAAAAATATGTTGGAATAGAGGGAGGAAAAAACATAAGGAAGGGGGGAAGAACCTACCTAAAAATACCATTGAAATGCACCAAATATTATCTCAAAAGGATAGAGGGGGGAATAGAGGAGGTTCAACTGAGATCCACAATAGGAACATTACTACTCCGAAGTAAAAGGGGTGTAGATCCCCCTATTTAAAAAAAACCCATTGTACATCTTTCATTACATGAACATAAGTTTCATGTTGTGAATTTTTAGGAACTACCTCTATAAGCCCTATCCAGAATTATTTTATGTCTGGAATCACCGCATAAACCATTTCACAATGTGAATATGCCTTTCATTCCATGAAAGGGATTCTTTTGTTGTAATATTCAGTATTCCTAGCCCGAACCTCTTTGATGTTAAAATAATCACTTGGGATGTCCACAAATCCTCAATATACATCCAATAACACTCTTAATTTATTTTCAAACCTGTATAAACTCATTCTGATTCCCAGTTCTAAAAAAACCACCCTCCATCACAAAAACATAAATTCGTCCAAAATTTCCCAACCTATCTGAAAAGAGGGTATTAAAATATCCCCACAATAGAAATTATCATCTCTGAGAAGTATCTTTAACCATTCGAAAGATAAAAATGACCCACTCAGTTCTCTAAATCTTGCTAAATTTTCTATATTCTACTCTATAACATTGAATTAGCATCTGTTTCATAACTCCAAACACAATGCACACATTACAAAAAAACCGAAGCCATCACTCATAACTATCGTTGGAATACCACCAAAATTTCTACAATACCCATATATCCCAAGAAACCCATGTTTCATTATCCAATTAACCACCTATCCTATGAAACTCCATACTATATTGATCAACTCATAATGATATATTTCAAGTCATGGTGCTCCACACCATTGGAATCACCTTTCAAAATGAAATACCCACATTCCAATGACACATCAAATGTTACCTACATAATGAAATCCAAAATATATGGGAACACCCATCAAAATTTCAAACCATCCATCATCTCTAACCTTAAATTGAATCAAATGAGTATCCACCATCCATGTACATGGCCCACATGCATCAAAAACACCTCAAAAGGTCTAAAAAATACCTTGCGATACTCCTATCATATAAAATATTACATACCTAAACCATAGCACCAACTTCCCTAAGTTTAACAAGATTTTTGTCTCAACATGAAACATTACTATATATCATCACATGATCCACCCCTGAATGTAGATATGAAATAACTTCACCCCATGAACCATGTCACAAACTATGGTTCACCTCATGAACTACCATCAGATCGTACCAAAACTATCCCAACCCCATTTAAAAAAATACAAACTAATATAATAACTAATCTGAATATCTAATATAATATTTAACTTGAGGCTAGATATAATGAGATCCACTTACTCACTAGAAGACCAATTCCATATCAACCATTTAACGACTTGTGATGATAATCCCACAAACATAACAATATGGTGTGATTGCATCATGGATCATGATTCATCAAAAAACACCTATAATGAATTGATGCGACCATCTTTCTTATACTTGAGTACTAACATAAAACATAAATCCAATCACATTCCTAAATTAAAATATTTCATCCATAAGCATCCATCGAAATTATAATCATAAGGATGTTCACTCCCTCAAATATCTAATTGTTCCCTCGCCACTATATGTCATAACTTATACCGCTCATCAAGAACAACCTCAATAGGTTCCATCATCACATGTTTTTCATTTATCATGATCCACTCACATTTTATTGTAAGCATATCCTACCTATAATCAAATCCTAGATCGACAGTGCCACATCACTCAATCCATTTACTTTGCCTCAAATACTATGGAAGGACATTTATCATATCATTATAACTTCAATGAAACCAAGCCCCTAAGTATAATATCAAATCCATCCATCCGCATCTCACACATTCTTTCTCACTGATTCAAAATTCAATAGTACCACACATATCTATTGCAAGCTACCATGATCTAGTATGATAACCAAGGAGAAAGTGTTCTAGTACCACTCAATAATAAAAACTCAACTCATGATCTCATGAGTCATATCTCAACATAACTATGTTCACACTTCTAACCAACTTACCATTCCCCATGGAATTCTAATCTCATCAAACTGGAAGCACCCTTTTCACTCCTCTTCAAAATCAACATCTCCCCCATGAAATTTTTTGTCTCATAACCACCCACCATACGAGCGTTATTTATAATGAATAAGATTCCATCCATTATCTAATTTCATGACACGTGGAAACTCATCCAAAATATACAGGGTCATACATCCTATAAATTCCTCCCTTAAAAATGAACCTTGATAACAAGGCACTAGAACTAAAGTTGATTTCCAATTAAATATTTCTAAGTAATCTATATTCCTATACCATATATAGAAGAAACTTTAGTGAACTAATATCAAGGAAATAGCCTACCAATTCCTTTCATTTTCAAAATTGTTATGGCCTAACCATGCCTATATACCATACCCAGTAGCACTTCATGTGAATCAATATATGCAGAAATAATTTACCCATTCTTCAATAATAAAGGTTACTCACAATATTGGGATAACCCATCTCACGAGTTACCCACATATTCCACATATCATCTATCAATAACACTCATATCTCTACTATCATGAGAAATATCTCAAAGCACCAGGTTATCCTGCTAAACCTAGAGATCAGACTCCATATAAAAAAATCTCACATGGAATTACCAATAAACCTATATCCAAACTCATATATAAAATCACATAATAAATTACCCAAACTAGGTTTCAAATATACACATTAGGCATCACATTCAAACTTACTTCCTATAAGGACATTGATTCTGATTGGGCATCTACATATTAGATTACATTCTCAAGAATCAGAATTCTCAAGATGATTCTCTTAATGAATCTGTATATGGGAGTCACCCCCCTCACAGATCACATTCTCTTCTATTAGTATATAAATATAAAATAGAATCTAGATACCATGATATTTGTCATATACTCCATAGTAATATGGTTTAGTTAAGTAAAACTTTCTTTAAAACTATATGGGAAAACACTGTATAGTTTGTAACTGAAAATTTTAAAAAACAAACCCATTTTTGTCTCAAAAGACAATATAATAATTACCCACAATTGGTTCATCACTAAGGAATTATACATACATACATATATATATATATATGGATCTACTATGGTCACTTTATATCCCTTAAACTGAGAGACTGTATAGTCATCAACCAGAAGAAACTCACAGTAGATTCACATGACCTGTCACTATAATAAAAATATACTATCATTTAACTGAGTAGTATTTCATTTCATTTTATATATTAAAACTCCATATAATTTTTTATTTACATATTAAATAGTTTAAAACACAAATTTAAATGATAAAAATAACATAATTACACAAATGTCATGTGAATTCTATATGATCAATATGATGCATGAACGTTAGCCTATTTCAAACATGGAAAGATCCAAAAACCAAGAATAAACTATAAATATTATAAATACAAATAATATGTGAATAATTATAGGTAAAACTATAAAACAATCAAAATAAAATAAAAAATAGAAATCCAATATACGTGTTATCCTAGACTTATAACTAGAAAAGGTATGTATGATGCACCGGTTTAATATACATCACAAGATCCAACACATCCCTAGGTAACCCATCGACCATCCCCTAAATAACAATATAAAATAAAAATATATGATAAATTTTTGACATTAATCACATAAAACCTCTAGTACCACTTTATAATGTCTCGAGTCATAGGTCACTCGATTGGTGCACCGATCCAGTTCTTAATGTGACCTCAGGAATGCCTCCTGGTATGGAAAAGCCTGCTGACTTGAAATAGGGGTGTAGGTAGTAACATGGGGAGAATATAAACCCATATCACAATTATAAAAATATTTAAATACCTAAAAAATATATAAATTATTAAACAAATAGATTATAAAGAACAAGAAAAAATAATTGTCAATAATAAAATGTTGCGGAAGCATACAATCGTATGACAACGATCTCCCACCATACCGATCACATATAAAAGTTGAAACTAGAATAAAATAAAATTAAAAGAGTCTATATTACATCCCATATAATCACATCATCCAAATATCTAGTACCATCCATGCTATCCTACTCGACCATACATTCCCTATCCTCTACCCATCATGATCTTGTAATTAGTGAAGGCTATCTGGGTACCCAAGTGCCATGGCTGCCCAATCATAGTGGTAGTAAAAATTAGTAGGGAACCACCAACATGGTCTCATAATTTACCATTAAATTAAGTTTATTTTAATTCTAAGTTATCACTTGAATAAATATAAAAACTCCAAAATCATTAATACATAATCATTATTGATCCTTGGGTCTTATAATAGAAATCGATCGACCCAAAACTGCTTTGACTAGCGTCGAAGTGTTTTTGGGCATGTCACAATATTTTTACAACATAAAAAAGTGAATATAATATCCCTAGGTAGATTATAAAACGTATCCCATAGTATTAGGAATAACTTCAAGATATAAGGGATATGTCCATGGAATCCCGTAGTAGCGGGAATCATAATAAGATCAAAGGAATGTGTCCAAGGAATCCAATAGTGATTATGAATAATTTCATAACCCCAAGAGGTAATACCAATAATTCCATAGTCATCATGCACAAAATTTTAACCCAAAAAATTAATCTTGAGAATTCTATAACAATTAGTCTATATGTCGATCGTTGGGAAGTAATCATAGGCGTTCAAAAGTTATTAGGAACTGTCATCGAAGCTTTGGTGGATAACATATGTGTTTAAGTCATCATTGAGCTCCATGATGAACCCTAGGTGATACATTGGGCATTACATAATAATCATTCATCATCTTTCAACCCAAGGGGTATCACCCTTGGTGTTCCATAACCATCAAGATCAATGTTTGGATCCAAGGAGATCTTCCAAGGCATCCCATGTATGTAAATACACAATGTATGGTTGTGCTTAATATAATAATTTATCATTAGGGTATCACTTCTACTTGATACCATCTCACATAAACAATATTATCCTCTCAAGTTCACAACCTATAGTCAATTTAGGTTCTATTTTAATACCAAAAATCATCAGTACCCATTTCCAATGCACACACTCTAACTAGGGCCAACATGTCACTAGGGAACCCACTGGGGTCCCCTAGGTAATGTAATAGCCAGAAAACCCATCATGGGTCATCTCATCTGAACATGTACTTTAGTTAAACACCCTTCAATTAGATGTTTTATCATCCCACAACATCATCAAAGTCCCATTTAGGCCTCAATGGCCTCCTAGCCGCATCTTACATGTGATATAGCCTTAATCCCCTTTCCTTTTAATGCCACTCAAGTCGGTCCAAACACCCAATGTTTCCATAGATCTCATTGGGGTATACCCACCCAGGTAATCATAATATCAGCAGGGGAGTAATTCTCGCTCCACTATCATCTATCTTATCTGGAATATTAAGGTTATCTAAATTTTCTTTCATGGTCTATGTGAGATAATAAACTCAACCTAAGATTATCCTCTAACAGAAGAAACTAAATAGACCTTATTTAAGGTCCAATATAACACATTCTTTTCTATTTATTTAATTTGTTTAATTTAAACCCCTAATAACCCATGTATATAAAGGATTAAAAATATAATTAAGCCCTTTCCATTAGAGGCTGATGGAATCTTCCTAGTGCCCAAGGTTACATTATGACCCTTGGAACTTTTATTAGTTTAACTAGGAATTAAATTTTAATAAAACTATTTATTTTTTATAGTGGTAAATCAACCTCAGTGATAAGTCCCCATATCACATGTCATAAAAATTGAAATTTATAAATACCAGAGCGGGTACAGAAATAACCACCTACCGCAATTGGATATATTTCTCCTTTTAAGCACAGCCTGACAAATCTCACCTGAGATCATACATGTCCATCCGTCCACTGTCTATGTGGGTCACTAATTCATGGAAAAAAATAAATTATAATCATTTATAATTAACTAAAATTTTCTATAAATTTTAAAAAATATTTTTTATTAATTAAATAGGCATAATGTCTAAAATATCATTAGGTCAACCTATCATTTCGTAACTGCTGAAAATGAGGTTCAATCCACTCAAGATGCACCCTTCAGCCTAAGAACAACAAAATACATAATTAATATTGTTGTTTTAATGGAAAAAATAATCAAATTAAAGCTAAAAAGACAAGAAAATTCATTGTGGCATCATTCCTCACTAAAATGATGAGCAACAACATGAAGAAGTTGTCTTAGGATATCTTTTAATCAGGCTTCATGAAAACCTCATCTATTAGGGTGACTTCCATAATGCTCCAGTGGAAATTTCCAAAAAACCTAAATTAGGATCTATTGAAATTAGTGAGAATATAGGGAGAACAACATAATATGAATTGGGAAAAAGAACATACTCAAAAAAACCATCGAAATGCACCTGATATCATCATTAATAGATAGAGTAAGGGAGAGGGGAGAACTGACCAAGACCCTCCCCATGTTCATTGATTGTCTAAAGAAAAATGTGGGTAAGACTCCCTCTTTAAAATAAAAATTAATATATAGGACATATTTCATGGTGTGACTCTAAGGTTCACAACAAAACTTTCAGGTAGTTCCCAGACAACCTATGCCCACCCCTCTTTTAAACCTTGAATCACCTATGGACTTTTTCATGAATTCCATACCCATTTCACACCATGAAATGGAAACTATTATAGTTTTCAACAACCCTCGGCCCCCAAAACCTACATTGACATTCACCCAAACCCTCAGGACATCCACCAAACCTTTAACCACCTCCAATAACACTCTTTATGTCCATTATAAACCTCATAACCATATTACAATTCCTATTTCTAAAACTAAACTTCCCACTTTACAAAGATGTTAAAGTCCCCTAGAAATTTTCAACCCATTTATACATGAGGTATTATACACATAAGGTACAAAAACTCTACATGTAAAGGTATAGAGTTATATGAGATTGAAAATCATCCCACGAGTAATACTAAAGGGAAAAATAGACAACCACATTCACATTTTCTGAAAAGGCTTAACATTCAGGCTGGTAGGTATTTTGACCCCATGTCCATTTACCCGGGGAGACATTACTCAAGTGATAATTCAATTCATGATATATCTAACACCTAATACCCACATTCTATATTCAAAAACTATTCTCAAGCCCATAACTAAAAAAATGAGTTCAAGGTAGATGTAAACTAAATTTTATAGAGATGTACCAAACATGTAATGTAACGATATTACTCCTAGAAGGAGTTTAATAGTTAAACATAAAGCATAAACAACATTATTATTTATTAATAAATTATCTAAATATTAATATGAAAGGAATTAAACAAAAAGATAACTATTTTAGTTATTTCCAAATCATGAGATAAAAAATCATGAAAATTTCATAAATAAATGCCAATTAATTTGTTTTATTTAGAAATATATTATGGACATTCCATAAAATTTAATATAAATACATTGTATTCATTTCAATTTAACTAATTCATATTTTATATTATATAGAATTTATAATATATTTCATGAATTATAAACATTTTACAAATCAAATTTTATTATATAAACATTTTATATAATCTAAATAGATTTTCTAATTTCTAAGAACTTTATAAATTACCTCATATGATTTATAAATAAACTATTTTATTTATTTATCTCAAAACATGCAATATAATATTTGAAAATATATTTGAAATATAAAAAATTAATATTTGAGAATAAAAATGTATCATAAACATTTAATTAATTAATTTTATAACTTTTATAATTTATTTATTTATTTCTAAAATCCATTCAAATTAGTCATTCTCAAAATACATTTAAAATTATTTATAAATATTTTATAAACCATTTTAAACATTAAATAAAATGTGAAACATTTTTACTTTTACCCTTATGCAGCTATCAACACCAATATAGGGGTAAATTTCAGTTATATTTACACATATTCCCTATGTAAACCTATTCCACACTTACCTCTACATATAAAAATTTGTGTAAAGGTAATATATGATTACCTTTATGAAAACCCATTTTCATAATGATAAATAACTTGTACCATTATCTAAAATAATGTGCATAAAGGTTATTTTTATTAACTTTTATGAAGAATTTATCTGTGTAAGGGTAAATATGGGTTATCCTTAAATAAAAAATCAATGTAATAGTAACACTATGATTATATTTTTGTAAAACCCTTTATATATGGGTAATTTGAAAAAAAAAACATTACAATATCATTATATAAGGATAAATTTAAAACAAAATACCATTTTATAATATGCTAAGAATAGCTGGATCTTAGAAACTGGTAGATTAAACACATTTTATTCTTGAAGAAACCAACTTTGATTGAATTTATAGGTTTCATTTAATAATATTATAATTATTAGAAGTAAAAAAGTGAATATATATTTAAGAAATCATAGATGTACATTATTCGAAAAAAAATCATAATAAATACTTGGTATTTCAGATTTACAAAAACAATCTTCAAAGATCTTGAAGGAGAGAAGTTGAGTATGATTATGAGGATCAATAAAAATAACCTACCACAGAAGGAATATAGCAATAAATGGATCCTTAATCTTATCAAGAGGACACAATGATGCTATAGATGTTCAAGAACCTTCATTGGGAAATGATAAACAACACTTCAAGAAGAAGAGAGTTTCAAGAACATTACATGAAACTGATGATCATAGTAATGTTGAACAAACATGATCTATACACCAATGATCACCCAACATAAGATATCATATATATTATATATAATAATCCCAACACTTGTACTTTGTAACATATCATATGTGATACTTCTTTTTTTTGTGTATCATTAATTGAACATATCTATGAATAAATGAAAATATTTATTTAACCAATATTTAGTTTATGATTTGATAAAACCATTCAATAGATGTTTTATAGACTATCTCATCACATGAAACTCATATATGAATCTTAGGCATAGTAATATAATATAACATACACACACCCCAAACATATATATATTTTTACCCATACATGAATTGTATACATAAAACATAGATATATTTTATTCATGTACTAAATGTACACTATATGTATACAATTTAATAAATTATATATATATATATATATATATAATTCACCATACTCATGTGTACATGAATCTCAAACATGAATATTTTAGTACACATCCAACAAATATGTCCTAAGAGTTCACATATCTGCTGTAGGGGAACTCATTTATCATGGATTATGATGTGTGAAAACATCAATTTTCCCTCTTTTAGTTAGGTGATGAGACTACTAGGGTTAAATTGTTTGAGTATGGATTAAGACATTTGATATGGTCTTGGGTTAATATTTTTTACCTTATATCATTGTTAGAGGTTGTGAATCAAACCGTCATTACTAAGAGGAACCTAAATGTTGGTTGACCTTATAGGTAGCTTACTTATTATACCAAGGTAGATATTTTCCCTTTGAGTTGAAGGAAGTGGAGTTCCATCATTATTTTAGGTCCAATTATCTTCATATTAATTGTCATAAAATATGAAGGAGTGTCAATTTTGTGGACAGATGGGGAACTGATGGTGATTATGTAAGAGTGTATCATAGCTATTAAATTGAATTTGTTTTCTTCAGGACAAGGGGTTGAGTGTACAACTAGGATCATTGAATTATTGTAGTAGTTTGGATTCATCTGGTTAGTCAGGATGCATAGGAAGACATAGTTCATATGGGTAGGGGTACAAATTAGAGTGGAGTTATGCCCCTTGAGGTAACTAGCTGTTTTTGGTCTAGGATAGGGGATCCATATTTGGTAGCTCTTTCTATTGATTAGTTTCTAGATGATCATGGGTAGAGGCCTATTATAGTCATAGGTATGATAATTATACCATCAACCATAGTATATAAGTTATCTAAACATGCCACTTCACACTCATTAATATTATCTAAGATCATGGAATACATGATCTTGATTGTAGAGTATTTGATGGGTATAATGACCAATGGACCTCCTTTAGTGTTTGATATAAGGTTATTTATATGTGTTCAGGATGAACTACTATGATCAACATTTATGATTATCTTTTAGATTTATTTATATTAGATATGTTCATCTTCATTTTTATCCATGAGATGGATTTATGAATCACTATAAATAACCCATTTATTGTGAAGTTCCCTTGGATTTAGAGAAGTTTGAGCCGTATTTTTTTCAAGATAAAGTATGTAAATGTGAAATAAATATGAAAATAGTGGATACCATTGAACATTTATTGGATAATATATCCCAGGTTGAAAAAGGAATGTGAATTATCACCCCATACCATTGGATAATGGATAATAAAGTTGGATTCTTTTTGAAAAAATCACAAAAATCAAATGATTAAAGAATTTTTTATTAAGTCAAAGAGAAGTATCATGGATGTGAAATTACTGTATACAACATTTACAAAAGGATTTGAGAAGATGCATGAGGTGAAAAACATGTAGAGCAATTTGTTTTTTGAGATAAAATTTAGAATGAATGGGAGATTGAATTATATGAGTTTGTGAAGGAAAAATTTGAGGTGTACTATATATGAAGGATACTGAATATAGAGTTTCATAACTCTTGGATTATGTTTTGGGATGTGTTTGAGTTGTATTATAATTGATATAGATAATTTTATATTTGTTATGTTTTAGAGATTTTAGAAAGTATAGATTATCATAAACCTGAATATTAATTGTGTAAAGATCATCAATTTTCTATATAAACAATAGGAAAAGTTATGTAAGAATTATTTGAGAATCTATGTAAGCATCATCTAGTGCTATGTATGCATGAAGTCTTCTCTGTAATAACATCAACTGTGTTTGTATAAATATCATCACAGCTACATACAAATCATATATCTACATAATCATGAATTAATTATTTTCTTAATCATTATATTTTTAAGCATGAAATATATAAGAAACATTTAGTGAGTTGTATAAACCCAAAATCTACCTTGGGTATAAATTATCTACCAATATGAATAAACATTAACACATCTAGAATTTACATAATTCTGTAGACTGAAAAATTAATATTTCCAAATTTAAATTTGGTATAATAAAATCTATTGGGATTATTCCAATGCTATTATTATGTTTCCTAACTATCTCAAACACATATAAGGGTATGTGATTAATACAGTAAATTAGGAGTAATTGATCTTCATTCCTTTTAGAAGAAGAAAAAACAGTGGAGAAGAATGTGAGTGACTTTTTAATGTTTGAAAATTATATTTCTAGAATTCATGTATTCTGATGAAAATAATATATATAGACACTAAAGTTGAAAAAAAATGATTAAAAAGTTACAAATACTTATAGATACATGATCCAATATTTGATAATTGAGAAGAATAAAACTTCATGGCGTTTCAAAAATAATGAAGATGATGTTGTGTGGAGGCTTGGACTATCCAAATGAATTTAAATCATTAAATAATCAATGATATCCAAGTTTTATGAGCGATATTTTGATCTTAATGAATAATTTAAAGGAGATCAAGGATGATATTTAAGGATTAGAATTTTACAATGAGTTAAATGAGATGAATTTCCATAAAAAGTTAATCTTGAAATTCAAGAAAATTTAATTGATGCATGTGATGAGATTCCAGTGAATATATTTTACAAAATATTTTTGATTCAAACATGATAAGATATTAATGATGATATCCAACTAGAGTGTATATATTCAACTAAAACTATATAGGTTCCTAATTGAAGTACTCAAAGGAAATAAATAAGACTCCATAGTCAATAGTGAATGTTTTTGTTATTTTATAAAACTAATGTAAAATGATTTAAATGTGCTATTTATATATTCTTTAGAAGGTTCATTTTGAGAATAAGAATCTGACTTTGTTATATGAATAAAAAAATTATTAATTTGTCCATATGAGTTATACTAATTTTTCGGTATTTTTGGAATATACTTGAAGTAAAACATGATGATTATAGATAAATAAAAATAAATATTTCATATTATTTTATAGTGATAAAGTATCCATTAAATAAATTTGTGGTTATTAGAAATAAATTGTGATAGTTAATGTCGCTTCATACGAGATCAAGAAGATAGAGAATGGAAATAAAAAAGTAGTAGTTGATGTCATGTGACTGAGTTTTCCAAGATAAGAACTACTCTTAAGGAAGAAGAATAATAATATGTTCCATTTTGTTGTGAGGAATAACAAAGTGTTCCATGTATATGTTGAATACATAATCCCTAATAGATTTTGATAAAGGAGAATAAATGTAACTATATGATATGGCTAATTCTTCTAGATATATTTAGTCGAGGAAGAAGAAGAAAAAGAAGAAGTAGTGAGTATGTAACATACTAGTGTATTCGGGGTCCATATCACTAGTAGATATATTATGGAGTCAAGAATAAATTTATATATAATCACCATGAATGAAATATTTTTGGATATACTTATAGAGTTCTGAGTTGAGAGAGCTATCAAGCAGTTTTTTGTAATGAATCTGAAAGGTGAGTAAAAAAATAATGACTAATTTGCATGTCTGCTTATTAAATAATTTTTTATAGTCAAAAAATCCATTTTTAAATAAAAAAATCATATGTTTTGGATTAAGTGACATCCCTATATATCCTATGGATCTACTTTAGAAGAGAATAAGAAAGATGAGAGGACCATCTTGTGTGATGCCAGTTTGAAAACTTTGGGATGTAGTGTAAAGATCCCTTAACTTGTGTAATATATTGGAAGAATTTTACATATATAATATAGTTAACTAACTTTTAGGGTAACCCCTATTCACCCATTGTATTTGATAAAATTATTATATTAAATAATATCGAAGGTGACCCATGATATACATGTCTTTATTTTATATCATTTCAGAAGTTAAACATTACAATTAATGAATACTATCATAATCCAAAGAACTAAAGGTTAAATGTCATTAAGAATCAAATAAAATTGATTAAAATTTTAAAATAACTTTTAATATTTCTATATAATTAAATCTTACTAGATTAACATTTATATTTATAATAAATTATACTCAATTTAACACCCTAATATTTCATAGTACGTTATCTCTTCAAAGTAATTTATTAACTTCCGCTACACGCAACACCGAGTTTGAGTGCACCATGAATTACCAAAATATCAGTTCAAAAAGAAGTTATGAATAATATTAAATAAATTTTGAATTTTATATACTTATTATAATTTTAGAATCCATATTATGTGTTTCTTATACATAATATAATAATAAATTCATTTTTTCAGATAAAAGAAGTATTTTTCAAAAAAATGAAATTTTACCAACTTTTAATGGTGACTCCTTTTTAAAACCAATATTTGGAACTTTTATATATTAAATTAAATTAAATTAAATACTTATTTAGAATAATGACATAAAAAAAAATTTGTATAAATTTTTGGTACTTTTCTGATAACTTTCATATTCTGACGAATTGTGAAAAATACTAAATTTTTATTGAAAAAAACTTTTTTAATAAAAATAATTTATAGTTTTATATTATGAATTTGAATGGTTTGTAAGTATAATTAGATTATATTTTTATCATTTAATACATTTTAGTCCATTATAAGTAATTTCAAATTTAAATATGACATAAACACATGTCAATCTTTTGATAGTTTTTACTTTTTAAAAACCCGATTTTTAGTTTTGACAACAGGAATTAATTTTAAATTAATTAATGAAACTTATATGTTTTTAATTTGGTAAAATAGATTTTTTTTTTGAATTCAGAATATAAAAATTAGGTTAGGGTTATTTCTTGGTATTTTTCTGAAAACATTCAATTTTCGATGAATAGTGAAAAACACCACGTTATTCTTTAAAACCGACTTTTTATTTAAATAATTATTTATTTTATTTTAATTTATTTTAAGTCAAAATATATATATAATACCTATATATGTTCAATTTAACTCATTGGAGTCATTTTATAATAAAATTAGACGTATAAAACTTTATTGAACTTTTTAACTTCTTTTACCAACTTTTTAGGCACATTTACAAATTAGCAAAAAATTTAATTTTACCACTTATTTAAATTTAATTTCAAAAATCCAAGAGACACGATTGACATAATTAAGTAAAATTTGGTTCAATAAGATGAAAATTATTTTTGGTGAATAGTAACTTTTGACTTTTATTTACCACGATTAAAAGTAAATTGGGTAATTAATAGTAAAAATGATATTATAATTATCCTAAAATGTGTTCTAATTCTATTAGATAAGTTTATCTAGACCAAAAACAACCTTAGGAATAAAATCTAATCCTTTTGGTTCACTTGGATTAGATTAGGACTTTTATTATTATTTTATTTAAAAAGAGTTAAAATGGTTAAATTCAAATTTTAATAACTAAACCATTTTTAATATAGGGTTATATATAAGATAAATTATACTATAAATATTAATTATAAATCTAAAAAAATTTCTTACATAATGGTATTTTATTTATAATTTTTATAGATTAAATAAGTAAATTTATTTATGACAGAATGATGATGCAGTATTTACTTTATCAATGAAAGATTAAAAAAATGATATTATAAAAATAAACATAAATGTAAATAAAGTATTTTGATGCCATAAACAAATTTTATAGGTTAATATGACATGTTTGGATTGATTAAATAATTTTTTTTGAAGTGATAATGTTGTTATGACTTTAAAAAATACCAAATACCAAATAGTGTCAAAATTGACATAAATGAGTTTTTAAAACAAATACTATCTTATTAATTGATATAATATTTCTAAAATTATAAGGTTCAGAAAAAGGACTTATATAAGGTTAGATATATCAATAATGAACATCTTGGGGTTATATTGGCATTTTATAGTATGTTTATTAACCATTTATTATAATAATACACGAGGACATGTTAAATGTTAAACTATTTTACTAAGAGTTAAATCTAAACGATTGGGTTAATATGGTGACCTAAACTTATCTAAAACCTATTATTTGAGAGTTTTTCAACCCATCCCCACCTTATCTTTGAAATAAATCAATTTTTATCTATTGGAAACCGAAAATGAATTCATAATAAAATAATATTTCAAACTTTCCTAAAGTGACCCTCACCTCTCTTATAAAAGGGTACTTCCCCTTCTATCAAAATCACACCTCCAAAGTCATTTGGCATGGCCAAACCCTACCGAAATATACTCTCAAATTTCCTCACTTTAACGTAGAATCCTTACCTTGAGCAGAAAGCCAACCCAAGGATCCCTTTTTTTCAAATCAAAAGAAAACACCCAAAGAAGAGGTAATTATTTTATCACCTCTTTCAATGTTTCTCTTTCTTTGTTATTTCCATTACAAAATAATAACTCCAGTACCATTTAAATAATGTGATGTTATTATAAACATGGTACAACCATATACATTATTCTATCCATCCTATCAATGATAATGTCACCATGCGTGTGTACGTACAACTTACTGTCTCCACACCGTGGTGTCATTTGTTATTCAACACTATGTTATTTGGATGGATATAATTATAAGTAATATGTATATAAATAATTAAAATAACATGTTAATTTCTCTGTTCAATTAATATACCATCCAATTCCACACCTTCTAATCATTAAGGAAATGATATTGTCACTCGTGTGTAAGTACGACTTACCGTCTCCACGACGCGATGAGATTCATTTCTACATTCGACATTAAATGATTATTATAAAAATATATATTATTAATAAGTATGAAATATATGAAATAATAATTATATTGGATATATATATATTTATTTATTTATTTATTTAATTACATTTATCTTATTCACTTTCTCCCGTTCAATACGATATGAAAATGGAAACTGTGTTTATGCGTACGTACGACCTACCATATCCATAAATGGTGTTTTCTGTTTCTTATATCTATCTATTATACATATTTATATTCTAAATATATATGATATATAAATCTTATTTTATATTATATATGTATTTAAATCATGATCTAAATGATGCGATCAAGAATAACAAGTTAAAACACTCACGATAAAGAAAGCGATTATTACTTGAAATATTAATTTATCATAGAAATCATTATCAAATGGGTAATATAAAGTCATAAATGAATAATTTATGATATAATAAATATGAATATGGTTCTGGTATAATTTAATAACATACTATGGTCATTATATAGGAGGTTAAATGTATCCTCGACCAAAGGAAAGTGCAAGGTAAGGGTTAATTCCTCATTCTCATTATTATCCGTGATTGTTTATGTGTAAGTATTTTCTGGGAAATATTTATTATCCATGTCCATGTTTCATAAAAGACTTTTCAAAATGATTCTTTTAAGTTACTCTTTAACTAAAACATCATTTTAAATGTTTTAAATATTTATTCATCTAAATATTTCTCATTAGTGTCCATGTTTTCTAAATAGTTTTAAGGATTTATTTATACAGACATGAATGTTTTAAAATGATAATTCATTTAAAAAGTTTCAATGTGTTATGGGAAAATTTGATTAAAAAATATATCTTAAACGACTTTTTTTTATAAATTGTGAGACTTTTAAATTATTTCATGAAAAAATATATATCTCTCAAATGGTTTTACTAATTATTTTCAACTATGTCATCATCATTTTTGGATATTATTCTTGATTGGGGTTGATTTTTTTAAATACAATATTCAATATTGTATTAAATGAGTTATGATATGTTGGACTATAAATGTGCTATTTTTATACCATTCATAGTTTATGGTTTAAGTATTGACATTTCTTATGCTAGTTTTAATACAAATGTTTATGTTATGTTTCAACATTTTCTTTTGAGGAAAGTTGTGGACTTAGTATGTGATGGGTGTGGCCCACTATAGACCCTAGATGCATTGGTAGGTCTCATGATACAAACTAGTGTCTTGGCATAAGGCTTTGACAAAAAATTTATTTATAGTCATGGAACGAGGCCTTGACTATGTGGTAATGATGTCCGATAATAGGCATTACCTTTTTATGAAATTAATTATTACATGTGATTATTCGACTAGTAGAATATCAATTTGAATGTTAATATGGTAATGTTTGATTTATTTTCTCCATATTATGTTCAATTTTATGTTTAAAAGGATGTTGTTTTTATTACACATCATACCTTAAAAGTTTATATCTTCCACTAAATTATTTACCCTTACTGAGAATCTGAGCTCACCCCTTACTTATGTTTTGTTTTCCCATAATTCCAAGAAGTGCATTATGTTTGATATACAGGGTTAATCTTGGGTAATAATGGAATTCTCAATGGATTATTTATGTTTTGTTTTTTTTTAATGTGTAATGTAATGTTCATGTATGTAATCTATTTTCCAAGACTACTAAACTGATTGGTCCTTCGGGACTTGATTCCTTATAATCATGAAAATGTATTAAAATAATGCACTGACTCTCGGCTTCTGGGGTCGGGGCGTTAAAGTTGGTATAAGAATAAGTTTAGTTCAAACCTTGGAAACTAGAATTAGAAAAAATCTTATTATAGAACATTACCCTAAGATAGACTTTGAGGATTAGTATAGAAGAACTTCCTAGAATTTTGTTAATGTAGATATTTTGTGAATTTTCCAAGCAATACATCCCTATCTAGATACAAACAGGTAGAGGAGGATCTGAAAAAAATGTACCTAGGAGTGAAATATATGAAAAATAGTTTTGGGCTTGGCACGGGGTATCCTGGTACACGAAAACAGGCCTTACTTCACTCCTGGTTATGAAACTCCCGGGGGATATGCTTAGGATAATTCACATTTTCATTACAAACCACTATAAAGGATTTATGAGTAAATACTTCCTCAAAGAATTTTTTTTAAGATTATGGATTATATACATAAAAATTTCAATTTATGTTAGGTATTTTACAAGTTTATAATTATGCATTGAAATTCATAAACTAACCTATTTTATGCCATTGTTTATAAATGGTGCCTAATAGAAGAATGCAAAATTTAGTAATACGCATGATCCAAAGAGTGAGAAGGATCATATATTTCATGGTATTAAGCCAACATTTAGAAGAAAAACAGTCTCCCAATTATTCTCATCATATGAAGAAATAGTATCATGTGGTAATAAGATTAGTAAATAATTCTCCGAGTCCTATGGATTTGAAGGGAAGCAAGAGAAGAAAATGATGGTAGAGAGAAAGTTGGATAAAGGGAAGAGGGGAAAGAATAATTTTCCCATATGTGATAACTATGGAAAGAATCACCTTATTAAATGCTTGAAGGGAATGATATTTTGTTATAAGTGTGTAGAAAAAGGAAACTAATTACGTAATTTCAAGGGTAAGAAAACAGTTTCAAATGTACAATTCTTCATCTGTAAGGAATTGGGACATTACGTGAATCAATGTTTAAATCATCAGAGTATGACCCAAATGAAACTATTGGATAATAATAATGTTATGATACTACCATATATGAATAGGAATGACTAGTGTTTTTTTGTAGTTATTAAAGAATTATTTCATTTGATTTTTTTATCAATGATGTACTGGTTACATGAATTATGGAAATAAATAAGGATTGTACTACAGTACTATTTCATTGAGAATTTGAGCTTATATGGTTCTATAAAAGTAACTCAATATCAAGTTAAACTTTTTGGAAAATATATGGTTGAAGGAAAGATAAACTTTAATATGGTTTTGATACTGAGGTAGTGATTTTGGAATAAGATATGATTGATTTGGATAAATTATATTCAATATTCTTGACTACTTTGAAACAAATTAATTATTTGTTTATTCCATTATTGCTGGAGTTTACAACATTTTTGGATATAAGGAGTATATCCAGTATTCTTTAAGGAATAAGGGAGCATGAATGTAATAATGTTTTATTGTAATTTAGGGTGTTACCATGTTTTAAGAGAATACATGATGAAGTTATGAACATGTTATTACATGGAATGATAGATCTTCATTATGTTTACCTTCCTTATAAATTTTGGACTGTCAGTTTGGACAGAAGTATTTTAGATAAATCTAAAGGTTGGAATGAATTTAAGTTGGAGATTGGATAATATTGTTTAAGGTTAAAACATTTCTTGAGATTATTTTTGGATTGTTATAAAAAAGGACAACTCGGAGTTCTGGCGACAACCCATCACGTCCAGAAAGGCTGTGAGAATTGAACCTGCAACCGAAGGGCAACAAGGGTAAATCACCAACCACTGGCCTATGTGATGCCTTGGTTTGTATAATGTAGTTTTTTTAAATATTCTCACAAATGATTTATAAATTCATTATTTTTATAACCCTATACAATTATGATAAATAAAATATTTTTTAATTCTATTATCTTTTAATGTGAAAGGCGAGTTTGTGGTAGGAATTAGTTGAAGGATGAAACTCTACTTGTGAAGTGTTTATTTTTTCCCCCTTATTATATGAATAAATTAATTATGAAACTTTATGGAAGATATTTTAAAACTAAAAATGTGTTATCCTAATACCTTATGTTTTTTTTCATTTGATGATATTTTATATCATCATAGATTGATGGATTTGAGGCCCTCAATTTTACACTTGTTTGTGATTGATGAACTCAGTAAATCCCTATAAATATTGAAATTTTCCCCAAATTATGTGTCCTTAATTGCAACCAATGTTCTCCTAATAGAGATTATAATTTGGTGGTGACTTTTTTATTTCCCTTTTCCTCTTATTAAGACTAAAATTTATAAACCAAATTTCCGTTGTGGGTTTTCCACAATGAAATTTTTCTATTATAACTTTTTATTTTCGAAGAACTATTTAAAATTTCAAGGACTCAATTTATTGATGTATGGGATAATTTAACACACTAAAATTTCATAGTATTTTATCTCTTCAAATTAATTCAATAACTTGCGCTACACGCAACACCGAGTTTGAGTGTACCACGACTTACCAAACTAGTTGTTCAAAAAGCGGTTATGAATAGTATTAACTAAATTTTGAATTTTATATACTTTATATAATTTTATAATCTAAATTATGTGTTTATTAGATATAATATAAGAACAAATTCATTTTTTTCAGATAAAAGAATTATTTTTCGAAAAATGAAATTTTACCACCTTTTAATGGAGAACCCTTTTTTAAAACCAATATTTGACACTTTTATATTTTCAATTTAATGAAATTAAATTTTCCCTTAAAATAGGGACATAAAAATTTAGTTTGGATAAATTTTTGGGACTTTTCTGATAACTTTCATATTTTGGTGAATAATGAAAAATACTAAATTTTAATTGAAAACAACTTTTTTAATCGTATTAATTTATAGTGTCAAATTATAAATTTGAATGGATTGGAAGTATAATTAGATTATATTTTTATCATATAATACAATTTAGGTCATTATAAGTAATTTCACATTTAAATTTGACATAAACACATGTCAATCTTTTGATAGTTTTTACTTTTTAAAAACCCGCTTTTTGGTTTTGACAACGAGATTTAATTTTTAATTAATTAATGAAACTTTTATGTTTTGAATTTGGTAAAATAGAATTTATTTTTGAATTCTGAATATCATAATTATCTTAGGATTAATTTTTGGTATTTTTCTTAAAACTTTCAAATTTTGATGAATAGTGAAAAACATTGCGTTATTGTTTAAAACTGACTTTTTATTTAAATAATTATTTATTTTATTTAAATTTATTTTAAGTAAAAAGAGATACATAATACCTATATAAGTTAAATTTAATTCATGGGATTCATTTTATAATAAAATTAGATGTATAAAATTTTATTGAACTTTTTAACGTCTTTTACCCACCTTCTAGGCAAATTTGCAAATTTGCATAAAACGTAATTTTCCCGCTTCTGTGAATTTAATTTCAAAAATACAAGAGACATGGTTAACATCAATAGGTAAAATGTGGTTTAATAATATGAAAATAATATTTGGTGAATATTATCTTTTGACTTTTATTTACCACAGTTAAAAGTAAATAGGGTAACTAAAGGTAAAAATGATATTATAATAACCATAAAATATGTTATAATTATATTGAATAAGTGTATTTAGACCAAAACCAACCGTAGAGATAAAATATGATCCTTTTTCCCCACTTGGATTAGATTAGGACATTTATTATTATTTTTTAAAAGAAGTGTTAAAAGTGTTAAATTCAAAGTTTAATAACTAAACCATTTTTAATATAGGGTTATACATAAGATAAATTCATCTATAAATATTAATTAGAAATATGAAACAATTTCCTAAATAATGGTATTTTATTTATATTTTTTAGATATTAAATAAGTAAATTTATTTATGACACAATGATGATGTCGTATTTACTTTATCAATGAAAGATTAAAATAATTGATATTACAAGTATAAAAATAAATGTAAATTGAGGCTTTTGATGCCATCCATGAATTTTATAGGTTAATATGACTTGTTAGAGTTGATTAAATAAATATTTTTGAAGTGATAATGTTTTTATGACTTTAACAAAAAAAATACCAAATAGTGTCAAAATTGATATAAATGAGTTTTTTAAAAAAAAACTATATTATTAATTGATATAATATTTATAAAAATATAAGGTTTATCCAATGGAATTATATAAGGATAGATATATCAACAATTAACCACTTGAAGTTATATTGGATCTTTATAGTATGTTTATTAACCATTTATTATAATAATACAGGAGGATATGGTAAAAGTTAAACTATTTAACTAAGAGTTAAATCTAAACGATAGGGTTAATATAGTGACATAAAATTGTCTAAAACCTATTTTTTGAGAGGGGTTAGAACCATACCACCTTATATTTTAAATAAATCAATTTTTAGCTATTAGAAACCGAAAATAATTTTATAATAAAATAATATTCCCAACTTTTCCTAAAGTGAACCTCACCTCTCTTATAAAAGGGCACTTCCCCTTCTATCAAAATCACAGCTTCAAATCCATTTGGCTCAGCCAACACCTGCCCAAATCTCCTCAAAACTTTCCTCACTTAAACCTATAAGCCTTACCTAGATAATAAATCCAACCTAAGGAGATTTTTTGTTCAAATCAAATGGAAACACCCAAAGAAGAGGTAATTATTTTATCACCTCTTTCAATGTTCTTTTCTTCTTCCACTTTATATTTCTTTGTTATTTCCATAAAAAAATAATAAAATCATTACCTAATACATAAGTTTATGTTATTATAAATATGTTACAACCATATACATTATTATATCCATCCTATGAATGATAATGTCACCATGCGTGCGTACGTACGCCTTACCGTCTCCACGTCGTGGTGTAATTTGTTATTCAACACTATGTTATTTGGATGGATATAATGATGAGTAATATGTATATATATAATGAAAATAACATGATAATTTCTCTGTAAAATTAATATACCATCCATTTACAAACCTCTTAATCATTAAGTAAATGATATCATCGCTCGTGTGTACGCACAACTTACCGTATCCACGATGCGATGAGATTCATTTCCATGTTCCCCATTCAACGATTATTATAAAAATATATATTATTAATAAGTGTGTAATATATGAAATAATAATGATATTGGAGATATATATATATATATATATGTGTGTTTGTGTGTGTGTACTTACATATATCTTATTCATTAACTCCTGTTCAATACAATATGAAAACGGAAACCGCATTTATGCGTATATACGGCCTACCGTATCCATAAATGGTGTTTTCCATTACAAATATCTATATATTAAACATATTTATATTCTAAATATATATGATATATAAATCATGTTTTATATTCTTGGAATATTTAAATCATTACCTAAATGATACGATCAAGAATAACAAGTTAAAACAGGTACGAAAAAGGAAGCTATTATTACCCAAAATGTTAATTTAACATGGAAATCATTATCAAATGGGTAATATAAAGGTATAAACGAATAATTTATGATATAATAAATATGAATATGGTTATGGTATAGTTTAATAACATACTATGGTAATTATACAAGAGGTTAAACGTACCCTCGACTATATGAAAGTGAAAGGTAAGGGTTAATTCCTCAATCTCATTATTATCCGAGACTGTTTATGTGTAATTATTTTCTAGAACATATTTATTATCCAATTCCATGTTTCATAAAAGATTTTTCAAAATAATTATTTTATGGTACTCTTTAAATAAAACATCATTTTTAATGTTTTAAATATTTATTCTTATAAATCTCTGTCATTAATGTCCATGTTTTCAAAATGGTTTTAAGGATTTATTTATATGGATATGAATGTTTTAAAATGTTAATTCCTATAAAAAGTTTCAAAGTGGTATGGGAAACTTTTATTCCAGAATATATTTTAAACATCTTCCTTTAAAAATTTTGATTCTTTTAAATGATTTCAGGAAAAAAAGATATTTCTCTCAAAGGGTTTTACTGATTATTTTCAACTATGTCAACATCTTTTTTAGATATTATTCTTGATTGAGGTTTATTTATTATAAATACAATATTAAATATTTTATTGAATGATTTATGATTTGTTTAACTGTGAATGTGTTATTTTTATACCATTCAAAGTTTATGGTTTAAGTATTGACATTTTGTATGCTAGTTTTAATATGAATGTTTATGTTATATTTCAACATTTTCATATGAGGAATGCAGTGGACTTAGTATATGATGGGTCGGACCCTCTATAGCCCCTCGATGCATCGGTAGGTCTCATGAGACAAACTAGTGTCTTGGAACAAGGCCTTGAAGAAACATTTTGTTGAAGTCTTGGCACGAGGCCTTGACTATGTGGTAATGATGTCTGGTGTTAGACATTCCTTCCTTATAAAATTAATTATTACATGTGATTATTCGACTAGTAGAATATTCATGTGCATGTTTATATAGTAATGTTTGATTTATTTTCTCCATATTATGTTCATGTTTATGTTTAAAAGGCTGTTGTTTTTGTTACACATCTTGACTTAAAAGTTTATATCTTCCTCTAAATTATTTACCCTTACTGATCATCTGAGATCACCCTTTTCTTATGTTTTGTTTTCCCAGGATTCCAAGTAGTGTATTATGTTTTATATATAGGGTTAACCTAGGGGAATAATAGTGTTCTCAGTGGATTATTTATGTTGTGTTTTATGTTTCAATGTGTAATGTAATGTTAATGTATGTAATCTATTTTCCAAGACTACTAAATGGATCGGTCCTTCAAGACTTGATTCCTTGTAATCATGCCAATGTATTAATATAATGCATCGGCTCCAGGATTATGGGGTCGGGGCGTTACACTCATCTTCATAACCTGGGGAACAGAAACATAAGAAAATGTAAAGTCAAATGCCTAGTAAGGGTAATACCTATCAACATGTTGTAATGGCCCGGACCTCCTTGGTCCATTACTTTGTGAAAATGTGGTGTTGGAGGTGTTCCGGAAGGTCAAGGTGACTTATCCCCAACACTTTGCCGAATTTCCAGTTCTGTGAACAGTGTTTCTAGAACAGTAACCTTCTAATTGTGACCTTACAACTGTAGACTTGAACAGTGTTTCCAGAACAGTAACCTTCTAACTGTGACCTTCCAACTGTAGACTTGAACAGTGTTTCCAGAACGGTAACCTTCTGACTGTGACCTTCCAACTGTAGACTTGAACAGTGTTTCCAGAACGGTAACCTTCTAACTGTGACCTTCCAACTGTAGACTTGAACAGTGTTTCCAGAACGGTAACCTTCTAACTATTACCTTCCAACTGTAGACTTGAATAGTGTTTCCAGAACGGTAACCTTCTGACTGTGACCGTCCAACTGTAGACTTGAACAGTGTTTCCAGAACGGTAACCTTCTAACTGTGACATTCCAACTGTTGACTTGAATAGTGTTTCCAGAATAGTAACCTTCTAACTGTGACCTTCCAACTATAGACTTGAACAGTGTTTCCAGAACGGTGAGGTCTAACGGTGACCTTTTCTTTCCTTTGCCAAATTTTGAGTATGTGAACAGTGTTTTCAGCTTCGCAAATTTGACGTTTTCTTTGACGTAAAATACTTTTAAAACCTTATTTTAAGGACTTTAAGGCTGATTCAAAGTCCATAAATCCTATATTAATTATTCCTAAGGCCGGGATGTTTTTACTTGGTCAAACCGCGTGGGTTAATGCGATCCGTTTTTAATGGAGAATAAATCAGATCTTAAACCGTCGCCTCTCTAATTTATTTTTTTTAAAGGGAACGAGATATCATTCTTTGTTTTTCTTCCTCCTGGTTCTCATCTACGAGACGCCAGAACCTTGCAATCATTCCCGTAGGAGTTTCACAATCAAACGTTACTCGTATCAGTTCCGCTCTGTTTGATGCAACCAAGTTGTGTCGATTGTTCTTCCATATAAGGTATGTTTTATCATCGTTCATTCGGGGATCACCTTCTCTTCTTCTCCCTTCCATATTAGCATGTAATATCCATGGTTCTAATGGGTTTTCTTGGGGTTGGTTGGTACTGTCGTACCGTGGCATCCTCCGGTGGATGCAGTTGTCGTGAGGAGAAGAGGACTATGACCCGTTGTGTGGATAAAGGACGTCAAGAACTCTTCGAGGTTGGGGATTCATGGCTTCTCTAATTGTTTATGTGCAACTGTAGAATTAGCATGATTTAACCCTTTGGATCACAATGAAATTGACCTAATTAAATACTTGAACTGGATTAAAATAATTGGTTGATCGCATGTTGTTGCTTTGTACCGTGAAAACGGTTTGCCTCATGTTTTCCTAGATAGAGTGATATCTATGATTTTTCTTTAATTAGATGCTCGTTCATGATGGAAATTGATAAAGAACGTAAAGCCATAATTATTTGTTAAATAATTGGCTAAAAATAAAGAGGCATGTCAATGAATCTGTTAACTCAAGATGGATTAAATAACTATTAGTTCGATAATTTCAAAAGGGTTCTAAGTTACCCGCTTGCTTGTAAGGCTGAATGCCTTGTGGTTTGGAGCTATGAGTGCTCATTTTTTATGAAGGCTGAATGCCTTGTTAAAGGGACGAGAGACCATTTTGTGATCTTTGATTTCCTGCTGCTTGTGATTTGATGTGAGCCTGGATGGCTGTTGTGATATGTGGAGGTATGAGGACTTGTGGTTGTGGCGGATGACGCCTAGTGTGGCGAGATGCATCGGTTTATGCATGTGGGTGTCGGGGAGGACACCAAGGATGATGGTATGAGATGAATGTGATGGTTTGATGTTGGTGGTTTGGTTTGGTTGTTTATCTGCTTTACTTTTCCCCACTGCTCAAGGCAGCTGGTATTGCTTACCCTCTTTCTGAAGGAGGCGAAGACACGTGGGGTATGCCACGTGCTTTCCGTGTTTAGCCTCTCGATGGAGGATGGGTCTATGCTCTTGCTATAGGTGGAAAAGACTCGACGGGTAGTATATCTACTCGCCATGTTGAGCCCCTTTGTGTTTAGTAGCATAGGATGTTTTTCTAGAATGCCTGATATTATGGAAAAGTAATTCTGAAATTAAAGTTTGTTTAAATGGTGATAATCCATGGGGATGGAGAAACTGGAATTTAATAGTGATGTGAATCCTAAAAAGGAGCAGTTTTTTGAATTTGATGCCAATTTTGTTTAATGTAGTAAATTTATCATGGTTAATTAATGTTTAAAGAATTAATTAACGTACAGTGGAACTGATAAAATGATAATGGAGTAATCTAATAAAGCTCTTCAAATGGTTGTGTGCTTATAGGATACCTAGTCTTAGAAGTAGCAGCCTGGAGTCTGAGAGACGTTAGCTGCAGTTGTGCCTATGACTAGGTAATGCCCATAGTGTGGTTGTGAGTTATATATATTCTGTACTTTTTGTGTTTCTATATGCTACTCCACCCTGTCGGTAAGGGAAACTGACACCCCGGGGATTCTGAGCCCTGGGGAGGTGTTTTCCCCAACATTTTGATGGGAGGTTGAATGGATGACTACCCCCTTTGGCCCCGCTCTCTTCCCTTGGTAGATACTTGTGCCATGAGGCACAACGGTTAGTTACCCCATATATGTGTGTAGAGGGCTGTAATGGCTTGTGGTTATTCGCACACATATATTCTGGATATAGTATCCTATGGACTACTATAGGTGTAATGTGTATAGGCTATGATGGCTTGAGGATCCTTACTCAGAGTATGGGCTGTAATGCCTTGAGGTATTATATCCGATGTATGATACACATTATGCGGGCTGTGGTGGATCCCGGAAACTACCTGGTTACTTTTGGTTGTGAGGACGGTGTGGTGCTTAGCCCAGGTGTCTGCGGGCAAGCCTTTGGAGAGAGATGCACAGGACGTATGTCGTTGGGGAAAAGCGGCAAACCAGTGGGGAAGTGGTAGCGGGGTACCCTTGATATTCTTTACTATATGCTATATTCTTGTATGCGTTACTTGGTGAGAGTAGCCATGGTGAGGTTGGGAACTTAGTATACCTGTTTAGGTAATGAGTTAGTTTCACTTGTTGTTCACTGGGCTTTAGAATGCTTTCTTTACTTTTGCACGAGAGGCTTGGGGAGGATCCTACTGAGTATACTGTTATACTCACCCTATGTATATATATAAACTGTTTTTCAGGTCACTTGGAGCAGGTTGGAGATCAAGATGGTTACTACTAGCTTGCGGTTGGAGGGGGAGTTGTTCGGGCTTGTGGTCGCTGCCGTTTTACTTTCTTTTGGGTACTTTTAGTTTTCCCTTTCAGTTGTAGTACTTTTTCATGGCATTTCATATATGTACTTGGGTTTCTTTTATATTTAAGTTATGAGTTGGAGTTGGTTGGAGTCTATTCTATCTCTCTCTTCTGCATGTGTTCTCTTAGAGGGTAATGCCTCCCATTTGTGTGTGTATTATACCCTCGGTGCTAGTCACCAACCCGGGGCCTACTGGAGGCGGGACTCGGGGGTCATCATCTCCCTTCTCACATTACCGGCCCAGGAGGGGTACACTTTGTGGGGAGGGGGTCGTGACAGAGTGGTATCAGAGGCTCTGGTTGAGGGATAGGATGGAGTTTGGAGTTTGGCACATGTGAGGATGCATGGGATGGTAAGGCAACAGTGTCATTCATGTTTAGAAAGTGGGGTAAACACTGGAGACCGGCAGAGACATAGTCGTTTAGGGCCCCCTATGATCTGTTTCATGGACCTTTAAGCTTACGATGGCTACTAAACAAAGTGATACCGGTTGCAGGGTAGAGACCTAGGAAAGTATCATGCATCATTATTCCTTGCACATGTGTTTGAATGGGTAGACCTTGGGATAGGTAACCTAAAATAAATAAAACAAAACAATTAATTAATTAATGTGAGTCTTCCATATTCCAGGCTTAGGAGTTCTAACAGTTGTCATTTTACAGGTATGGCTCTAGGTCGACGTCCTCGTCAGGTTTGTGTAGAAGATGCCCAGCAGGCTGTTCCAGCAGAACGCCGCCGAGTAGAGGTTGACGATGATGACACTTGGAGGAAGACACTTCGAGAGTTTCAACGCCAGAGTCTATAGAAGTAAGAGGGATCCGTTTCAGATGCAGTCACAGAAGACTGGTTGGAGGAGATCGAGATAGGCTTCAGTTCGATTCATGCTCGGAAGGAACACTGGGTTTCCTTGGTTGTGACGATGTTGCGTGGAGCAGCGAGGCAGTGGTGGTTCTTGTTCCTCGGTGATCGTGAGGAGTCATCAATCTCATGGGAGGAGTTTCGAGACAAGTTTAGAGTCGAGTTTCTTTCTTCGACTGCGAAGGCGTCTAGTCGCCAGGAGCTTCTTACCCTTCGACAGGGGAGCTCCAGTGTTCGAGAGTTTGGAATCCGTTTCAGGAACCTTCTATGATATGCTTCAGACCTGTTACCAGATGATGAGGCCAGGGCGAGGCATTTCGAGGAGGCTTTGCATCTAGAGATCCAACGCCAAGTCACCCCATTTATGTTGAAGACATATCTTGAGGTGCTGGTGAGGGCAGAGGTTGTTGAGAGGACTTTGTCCAGGACTGGATCGTCATGAGAGGGGAATCGTCATGATTCCTCACGAAGAAGAGATGTGGTCCGGGGTTCCCGGTTTTCAGGACAGAAGAGTTTCCGTTCACCTGGGGGTAGGTCCCAGTCCTTCCCATCTCATTTCTCCGGAGGCAGCAACTCTCAGGCCTATGCCAAGGGATCAGGTGCTTGTTTTTCTTGTGGTGGTCATGGTCATCAGCAGCAGGAGTGCCCGACTTTTCAGAGCAGTCATCGTGCACCAGGCGCTCCACTCCAAGTTCCTCCGTTGAGGCAGTTCCAGCCAAGGCAGTAGCAGCAGGTTGCACCAGCTTTAGATCACCAAAGGGTAGATGGAGCAGGCAAAGGACAGCCCCATGACGCTCCCCGTCCTCAGAGAGCAGAGCGCGGCCGTGGTGGTGGTCGTCATCAGGGTCATAGAGGTCGTGGAGGAGGTCGTGGTCAGCTTCATGCTCTAGCGTTACCAGCCCCAGGCGAGCCAGATGTCGTTCGAGGTACCCTTTGCTTGTTTTCTACCTTGGTGTATGCCTTGTTTGATTCAGGAGCAACACACTCCTTCATATCACCTACCCTTGTCCATGCTTTGGGACTTGAGGTAGAGAGGCTTCCAGTACCCTTGGCGTTGACTACGCCAGTTGGAGGTCGAGCCGACTTGTTTGAAGTATGTAGAGACTGTGAGCTAGTGTTGGGGCAACACCGCTCTTGGGGAGATTTCCTATGTTTGCGAATACAACCATATGATGTCATACTTGGCATGGATTGGTTGTATTCGGTGCAGGCTGTTGTGGATTGCTACAGGAAGAAGGTCATTTTCTTTGATGAAGATGGAGAGAAAGTGGTGTTTGTTGGTGAGAGAGATCCTCGGATGAGTCATAGACGAGTTCCATCCTTATCATCCATGATGGATGGGATGACGCTGAGTTCTTCAGAGGTTCAACAGTTGGCGTTTCCTAGGGTCGTAGAGGAGTACCCTGACGTCTTTCCAGAAGAGGTTTTATCCTTACCCCCTCGACGAGAGATCGAGTTTGGGATCGAGCTACAGCCAGGAGCGTCTCCTATCTCTATGTCTCCGTATAGGATGGCCCCTTCTGAGTTACAAGAGCTACGTATTCAGCTCGACGGTCTATTGCAGTGTGGTTTTGTTCGGCCAAGTGTGTCACCGTGGGGTGCACCAGTTTTGTATGTGAAAAAGGTTGATGGCAGTTTGCGGTTGTGCGTCGATTATCGTCGGTTAAACAAAGAGACAATAAAGAACTGCTATCCTCTCCCCCGGATTGATGACCTATTCGATCAACTGAAGGGTGCAAGTTGGTTCTCAAAGATAGACTTGCGGTCAGGATATCATCAGATGTGTGTAAAGGATGAGGATATCCCAAAGACTGCTTTCCGCTGTCGTCATGGTCATTATGAGTTTGTTGTAATGCCATTCGGCGTGACGAATGCTCCAGCTGTTTTCATGGGGTTGATGAATTCTGTGTTCCGTGAATTCTTGGACAAGTTTGTTGTGGTTTTCATCGACGACATCCTTGTGTACTCCACATCTGAAGAGGAGCATGCAGATCATCTACAAGCTATTTTGGGAGTTCTTCGCCAACATCAGTTGTTTGGGAAGTCGTCCAAGTGTGAGTTCTGGGCTCGAGAAGTTCGTTTCTTGGGACATGTTGTGTCCCAACAGGGAGTAGCTGTGGATCCTTTGAAGATAGAAGCAGTGGTGTCTTGGCCAGCCCCAAGACCGTGTCAGAGGTGTGAAGTTTCCTTGGTCTCTCAGGCTATTATAAGAGGTTTGTAGCCAATTTATCTCGAGTTGCAACTCCTCTGACAGCTTTGACCAGGAAGGGTCAAGCGTTCATATGGACTGATCAGTGTCAGACAGATTTCGAGTATCTAAAGGAGAAGTTTGTAAGTGCTCCATTCCTTTGTCTTCCAGCGGAGGGAGTCCAGTTTGATGTTTTCTGTGTTGCTTCACATCTGGGGCTAGGTTGTGTTCTCATGCAGCAGAGGTGAGTTGTTTCTTATGGGTATCGGAAGTTGCGTCCCCATGAATGCAACTATGCCACCCATGACCTTTAGTTGGCAGCCGTGGTGTTTTCTCTGAAGTTGTGGAGACATTACCTCATTGGTGAGCACTTTGTGGTTTTCACTGATCATAAGAGTTTGAGGTATGTTTTCTCCCAACGTGACTTGAACTTGAGGCAGCGTCGGTGGATGGAGTTCTTGCAGGAATACGACTTTGAAATATCGTATACACCTGGAAAAAGGGAATGTTGTAGCTGAAGCACTAATCCGAAAGATACGTAATGATGTTGTGCGTGAATCTGGTGATTCCTGGAGAGTGATGGAAGAGCTAGCAGCTTTGCATCTTGATATGGGAGAAGTTGGGGGGTAGAGGTTGTCTTTTCCAGATGACGGTGCAGTCATCCCTGATGCAGAAGGTGGAAGAGTCTCAGTTGGGTGACCTAGAAGTGGAAGTTTGGAGAGACAGAGTTGTATGTGGTGAGTCCCCTGATGGTTCGTCAGAGGATAAACAACACTGAGTGTTGTATCATGGCAGGCTTTTTGTTCCCTTGGCAATGCATGAGACGGTTCTCCGAGAGTTCCATAGTTCACCCTTGGCGGTACATCTTGGTGTGACGAAGATGGACCGATCCTTGAGGAGTCAGTTTTTGTGGCCTGGGATGAAGCGTACAGTTGCAGAATGTGTGTCTCGATGTTTAGTCTTCCAGAAGGTGAAGGCCGAACACCGTGTTCCTGGTGGTCTTCTACAGCACTTAGAGATTCCTCAGTGGAAGTGGGAGGAAATATTAGTGGACTTTGTTACAGGTTTACCTCGGGCTCCGGGAGGACATGATTCTATATGGGTGGTAGTGGATCGTTTAACAAAATCATCCCACTTTATAGCGATCAAGGAGTCGAGCTCAGTGGAAGTTTTGTCGAGGCAGTATCTGGAGGAGGTGGTGAGGCTTCACGGAGTCCCTAGGACGATCATTTCTGATTGAGATCCACGTTTTACCTCCAGGGTGTGGAGGGGTCTCCAACCTGCTTTTGGTTCTCAGTTATGCCTTAGCACTGCTTTTCATCCTCAAACGGATGGTCAGACAGAGCGAACCATCCAGACTCTTGAAGACATGTTGCGCTCTTGTGTTCTTGATTTTGGAGGTTCATGGGTGAAGCACTTACACTTGGTAGAGTTCGCTTACAGTAATAGTTTTCACTCGACCATCGGTATGGCGCCGTTTGAAGCCTTGTATGTCCGGCCATGCCGTTCTCTGTTGTGCTGGACTGGGGTCGGAGAGTCAGCAATTCTCGGACCAGAACTAGTGCAGAATACAACAGAGATGGTTCAGGTTATTCGTGAGAGGATGAAGACAGCACAGGATCATCAGAAATCATATGTTGATCGAAGAAGGAGACCCTTAGAGTTTAATATTGGGGATCATGTGTTTCTAAAGGTGACTCCCCGCCGTGGGAAGCGAAGGTTTGGTCGTGGAAGTAAGCTTTCTCCCCGGTTTGTTGGGCTTTTTGAGGTGTTGGCTCGTGTTGGAGCTGTGGCATATCGAGTAGCACTTCCCCCTCAGATGAGTCGGATACATGATGTTTTCCACGTATCACAGCTCCGTTGTTATCTTCATGATGAATCTCATGTTATCGATTGGGGAGAGATCGATATTGACGATGATGCAACCTTCGAGGATCGACCTGTGGAGATCCAAGACCACAAGTAGAAGGTGTTGCGTGGGCGTTCTATCCCCTTAGTTCGTGTCTTGTGGCGACACGGTGGCATGGAGGAGAGTACCTGGGAGCGTGAGTCACAGATACGTGCTCAGTACCCAGAGTTGTTTAATGTTTAACTCTTTTCATGTAATGATGTTTCCTTTATGGTTAGACCTTTCATGTTTTATTTATGTACCTTTGATGTGATGTTATGTTTGAATTGTTTGGTTATGGATTGTTTGTTTCCATACTCTCGGATGTCGTAGTTTTGTTCCATCTTTTGAACAACTCATGGTGGTTTTCCCCTGAGAGGTATCTTATGGGGTGGTTGTTCGGACCCCTCTTTTCTTCTGGGTTGGTTTTTAATTCTCGAGGACGAGAATGTTTTGAGAGGTATCTAATGTAATGGCTCGGACCTACATGGTCAATTACTTTGTGAAAATGTGGTGTTGGAGGTGTTCCAGAAGGTCAAGGTGACTTATCCCCAACACTTTGTCGAATTTCCAGTTCTGTGAACAGTGTTTCCAGAACAATAACCTTCTAACTGTGACCTTCCAACTGTAGACTTGAATAGTGTTTCCAGAACAGTAACCTTCTAACTGTGACCTTCCAACTGTAGACTTGAACAGTGTTTCCATAACGGTAACCTTCTGACTGTGACCTTCCAACTGTAGACCTGAACAGTGTTTCCAGAACGGTAACCTTCTAACTGTGACCTTCCAACTGTAGACTTGAACAGTGTTTCCAGAATGGTAACCTTTTGACTGTGACCTTCCAACTGTAGACTTGAATAGTGTTTCCAGAACTGTAACCTTCTAACTGTGACCTTCCAACTGTAGACTTGAATAGTGTTTCCAGAACGGTAACCTTCTGACTATGACCTTCCAACTTTATACTTGAACAGTGTTTCCAGATCGGTAACCTTCTAACTGTGACCTTCCAACTGTAGACTTGAATAGTGTTTCCAGAATAGTAACCTTCTAACTGTGACCTTCCAACTATAGACTTGAACAGTGTTTCCAGAATGGTGAGGTCTAACGGTGACCTTTTCTTTCCTTTGCCAAATTTTGAGTATGTGAACAGTGTTTCCAGCTTCACAAATTTGACGTTTTCTTTGACGTAAAATACTTTTAAAACCTTATTTTAAGGACTTTAAGGCTGATTCAAAGGCCATAAATCCTATATTAATTATTCCTAAGGCCGGGATGTTTTTACTTGGTCAAACCGCGTGGGTTAATGCGATCCGTTTTTAATGGAGAATAAATCGGATCTTAAACCGTCGCCTCTCTAATATTTTTTTAAAGGGAACGAGATATCATTCTTCATTGTTCTTCCTCCTAGTTCTCATCTACGAGACGCCAGAACCTTGTAATCATTCCTGTAGGAGTTTCACAATCAAACGTTACTCGGATCAGTTCTGCTTTGTTTGATGCAACCAAGTTGTGTCGATCGTTCTTCCATATAAGGTATGTTTTATCATCGTTCCTTCGGGGATCACCTTCTCTTGTTCTCCCTTCCATATTAGCATGTAATCTCCATGGTTCTAATGGGTTTTCTTGGGGTTGGTTGGTACTGTCATACCATGGCATCCTCCGGTGGATGCAGCTGTCGTGAGGAGAAGAGGACTGTGACCTATTGTGTGGATAAAGGACGTCAAGAACTCTTCGAGGTAGGGGATTCATGGCTTCTCTAATTGTTTATGCGCAACTGTAAAATTAGCATGATTTAACCCTTTGGATCACAATGAAATTTACCTAATTAAATACTTGAACCGGATTAAAAGAATTGGTTGATCGCATGTTGTTGCTTTGTACCATGATAACGGTTTGCCTCATGTTTTCCTAGATAGAGTGATATCTATGATTTTTCTTTAATTAGATGCTCGTTCATGATGGAAATTGATAAAGAACGTAAATCCATAATTATTTGTTAAATAATTGGCTAAAGATAAAGAGGAATTTTAATGAATCTGTTAACTCAAGATGGATTAAAGAACTATTAGTTTGATAATTTCAAAAGGGTTCTAAGTTACGCGCTTGCTTGTAAGGCTGAATGCCTTGTGGTTTGGAGCTCTGAGTGCTCATTTTGTATGAAGGCTGAATGACTTGTTAAAGGGACGAGATCCCATTTTGTGATCTTTGATTTCCTGCTGCTTGTGATTTGATGTGAGCCTGGATGGATTTTGTGATATGTGGAGGTATGAGGACTTGTGGTTGTGGCGGATGACGCCTAGTGTGGCGAGATGCATCGGTTTATGCACGTGGGTGTCGGGGAGGACACCAAGGATGATGGTATGATATGGATGTGATGGTTTGATGTTGGTGGTTTGGTTTGGTTGTTTATCTTCTTTACTTTTCCCCACTTCTCAAGGCAGCTGGTATTGCTTACCCTCTTTCCGAAGGAGGCGAAGACACGCGGGGTATGCCACGTGCTTTCCGTGTTTAGCCTCTCGATGGAGGATGGGTCTATGCTCTTGCTATATGCGGCAAAGACTCGACGGGTAGTATATCTACTCGCCGTGTTGATCCCCTTTGTGTTTAGTAGCATAGGATGTTTTTCTAGAATTCCTGAGATTATGGAAAAGTAATTCTGAAATAAAAGTTTGTTTAAATGGTGATAATCCACGGGGATGGAGAAACTGGAATTTAATAGTGATGTGAATCCTAAAAAGGAGCAGTTTTTTGAATGTGATGCCAATTTTGTTTAATGTGGTAAATTTCTCATGGTCAATTAATGTTTAAAGAATTAATTAACGTACAGTGGAATTGATAAAATGAGAATGGAGTAATCTAATAAAGCTCTTCAAATGGTTGTGTGCTTATAGGATACCTAGTCTTAGAAGTAGCAGCCTGGAGTCTGAGAGATGTTATCTGCAGTTGTGCCTATGAATAGGTAATGCCCATAGTGTGGTTGTGAGTTATATATATTCTGTACTTTTTGTGTTTCTATACGCTACTCCACCCTGTCAGTAAGGGAAACTGACACCCCGGGGATTCTGAGCCCTGGGGAGGTGTTTTCCCCAACATTCTGATGGGAGGTTGAATGGTTGACTACCCCCTTTGGCCCCACTCTCTTCTCTTGGTAGATACTTGTGCCATGAGGCACAATGGTTAGTTACCCCATATATGTGTGTAGAGGGCTGTAATGGCTTTTGGTTATTCACACACATTTATTCTGGATATAGTATCCTATGGACTACTATAGGTGTAATGTGTATAGGCTATGATGGCTTGAGGATCCTTACTCGGAGTATGGGCTGTAATGGCTTGAGGTATTATACCCGATGTATGATACACGTTATGCGGGCTGTGGTGGCTCCCGGAAACTACCTGGTTACTTTTGGTTGTGAGGACGGTGTGGTGCTTAGCCCAGGTGTCTGCGGGCAAGCCTTTGGAGAGAGATGCACATGACGTATGTCGTTGGGGCAAAGCGGCAAACCAGTGGGTAAGTGGTAGCAGGGTACCCTTGATATTCTTTACTATATGCTATATTCTTGTATGCGTTACTTGGTGAGAGTAGCCATGGTGAGGTTGGAACCTTAGTATACCTGTTTAGGTAACGAGTTAGTTTCACTTGTTGTTCACTGGGCTTTAGCATTCTTTCTTTACTTTTGCACGAGAGGCTTGGGGAGGATCCTACTGAGTATACTGTTATACTCACCCTATGTATATATATAAACTGTTTTTCAGGTCACTTGGAGCAGGTTGGAGATCAAGCTGGTTACTACTAGCTTGCGGTTGGAGGGGGAGTTGTTCGGCCTTGTGGTCGCTGTCGTTTTACTTTCTTTTGGGTACTTTTAGTTTTCCCTTTCAGTTGTAGTACTTTTTCATGGCATTTCATATATGTACTTGGGTTTCTTTTATATTTCAGTTATGAGTTGGAGTTGGTTGGAGTCTATTCTATCTCTCTCTTCTGCATGTGTTCTCTTAGAGGGTAATGCCTCCCATTTGTGTGTGTATTATACCCTCGGTGCTAGTCGCCAACCCGGGGCCTACTGGAGGCGGGACTCGGGGGTCATTATCTCCCTTCTCACATTGCCGGCCCAGGAGGGTTACACTTTGTGGGAAGGGGTCGTGACAGAGTGGTATCAAAGGCTCTGGTTGAGGGATAGGATGGAGTTTGGAGTTAGGCACAGGTGAGGATGCATGGGATGGTAGGGAAACGGTGTCATTCATGTTTATAAAGTGGGGTAAACACTGGAGACCGGCAGAGACATAGGCGTTTAGGGCCCCCTATGATCTATTTCACAGACCTTTAAGCTTACGATGGCTACTAAACAAAGTGATACCAGTTGCAGGGTAGAGACCTAGGAAAGGATCATGCATCATTATTCTTTGCGCATGTGTTTGAATGGGTAGACCTTGGGATAGGTAACCTAAAAAAAATAAAACAAAACAATTAATTAATTAATGTGTGTCTTCCATATTCCAGGATTAGGAGTTCTAACAATTTTCATTTTACAGGTATGGATCCAGGTCGACGTCCTCGTCAGGTTTGTGCAGAAGATGCCCAGCAGGCTGTTCCAGCAGAATGTCGCCGAGTAGAGGTTGACGACGATGACACTTGGAGGAAGACACTTCGTGAGTTTCAGCGCAAGAGTCTACAGAAGTACGAGGGATCCGTTTCAGATGCAGTCGTAGAAGACTGGTTGGAGGAGATCGAGATAGGCTTCAGTTCGATTCGTTCTCGGAAGGAACACTGGGTGTCCTTGGTTGTGACGATGCTACGTGGAGCAGCGAGGTAGTGGTGGTTCTTGTTCCTCGGTGATCGTGAGGAGTCATCAATCTCATGGGAGGAGTTTCGAGACAGGTTTAGAGTCAAGTTTCTTTCTTCGACTGCGAAGGCGTCTAGTCGCCAGGAGCTTCTTACCCTTCGACAGGGGAGCTCCAGTGTTCAAGAGTTTGGAATCCGTTTCAGGAACCTTCTACGATATGCTTCAGACCTGTTACCAGATGATGAGGCCAGGGCGATGCATTTCGAGGAGGCTTTGCGTCTAGAGATCCAACGCCAGGTCACCCCATTTATGATGAAGACATATCTTGAGGTGCTGGCGAGGGAAGAGGTTGTTGAGAGGACTTTGGCCAGGACTGGATCGTCACGAGAGGGGAATCGTCATGATTCCTCACGAAGCAGAGCTGTGGTCCGGGGTTCCCGGTTTTCAGGACAGAAGAGTTTCCGTTCACCTAGGGGTAGGTCCCAGTCCTTCCCATCTCGTTTCTCTGGAGGCAGCAACTCTCAGGCCTATGCCAAGGGATCGGACGCTTGTTTTTCTTGTGGTGGTCGTGGTCATCAGCAGCGGGAGTGCCCGAATTTTCAGAGCAGTCATCATGCACCAGGCTCTCCACTCCAGGTTCCTCCGTTGAGGCAGTTCCAGCTGAGGCAGCAACAGCAGGTTGCACCAGCTTTAGATCACCAAAGGGTAGATGGAGCAGGCAGAGGACAACCCCATGACGCTCCCCGTCCTCAGAGAGCAGAGCGCGGCCGTGGTGGTGGTTGTCATCAGGGTCAGAGAGGTCATGGAGGAGGTCGTGGTCAGCTTCATGCTCTAGCCTTACCAGCCCCAGGCGAGCCAGATGTCGTTCGAGGTACCCTTTGCTTGTTTTCTACCTTGGTGTATGCCTTGTTTGATTCAGGAGCAACACACTCCTTCATATCACCTACCCTTGTCCATGCTTTGGGACTTGAGGTAGGGAGGCTTCCAGTTCCCTTGGCGTTGACTACTCCAGTTGGAGGTCGAGCCGACTTGTTTGAAGTATGTAGAGACTGTGAGCTAGTGTTGGGGCAACACCTCTCTTGGGGAGATTTCCTATGTTTGTGAATACAACCATATGATGTCATACTTGGCATGGATTGGTTGTATTCGGTGCAGGCTGTTGTGGATTGCTACAGGAAGAAGGTCGTTTTCTTTGATGAAGATGGAGAGAAAGTGGTGTTTGTTGGTGAGAGAGATCCTCAGATGATTCATAGACGAGTTCCATCCTTGTCATCCATGATGGCTGGGATGACGCTGAGTTCTTCATAGGTTCAACAGTTGCGTTTCCTAGGGTCGTAGAGGAGTACCCTGAAGTCTTTCCAGAAGAGGTTGTATCCTTACCCCCTCGACGAGAGATCGAGTTTGGGATCGAGCTACAGACAAGAGCTTCTCCTATCTCTATGTCTCCGTATAGGATGGCCCCTTCTGATTTATGAGAGCTACGTATTCAGCACGACGGTCTATTGCAGTGTGGTTTTGTTCAGCCAAGTGTGTCACCGTGGGGTGCACCAGTTTGGTTTGTGAAAAAGGCTGATGGCAGTTTGCGGTTGTGCGTCGATTATCGTCGGTTAAACAAAGTGACAATAAAGAACCGCTATCCTCTCCCACGGATTGATGACCTATTCGATCAACTGAAGGGTGCAAGTTGGTTCTCAAAGATAGACTTGCGGTCAGGATATCATTAGATGCGTGTAAAGTATGAGGATATCCCGAAGACTTCTTTCCGTTGTCGTCGTGGGTATTATGAGTTTGTTGTAATGCCATTCGGCGTGACGAATGCTCCAGCTGTTTTCATGGGGTTGATGAATGCTGTGTTCCGTGAATTCTTGGACAAGTTTGTTGTGGTTTTCATCGACGACATCCTTGTGTACTCCACATCTGAAGAGGAGCATGCAGAGCATCTACGAGCCGTTTTGGGAGTTCTTCGCCAACATCAGTTGTTTGGGAAGTTGTCCAAGTGTGAGTTCTGGGCTCGAGAAGTTCGTTTCTTGGGACATGTTGTGTCCCAACAGGGAGTAGCTGTGGATCCTTCGAAGATAGAAGCAGTGGTGTCTTGTCCAGCCCCAAGACCGTGTCAGAGGTGCGAATTTTCCTTGGTCTCGTAGGCTATTATAGGAGGTTTGTAGCCAATTTCTCTCGAGTTGCGACTCCTCTGACAGCTTTGACCAGGAAGGATCAAGTGTTCATATGGACTGATCAGTGTCAGACAGCTTTCGAGTATCTAAAGGAGAAGTTGGTAAGTGCTCCAGTCCTTTGTCTTCTAGCGGAGGGAGTCCAGTTTGATGTTTTCTGTGATGCTTCACATCTGGGGCTAGGCTGTGTTCTCATGCAGCAGAGGTCAGTTGTTTCTTATGGGTCTCGGCAGTTGCGTCCCCATGAATGAAACTATTCCACCCATGACCTTGAGTTGGAAGTCGTGGTGTTTGCTCTGAAGTTTTGGAGACATTACCTAATTGGTGAGCACTTTGTGGTTTTCACCGATCATAAAATTTTGAGGTATGTTTTCTCCCAACGTGACTTGAACTTGAGGCAGCGTCGGTGGATGGAGTTCTTGCAGGAATACGACTTTGAAATATCGTATAAACCTGGAAAAAGGGAATGTTGTAGCTGACGCACTAAGCCTAAAGATACGTAATGATGTTGTGCGTGAATCTGGTGATTCCTGGAGAGTGATGGAAGAGCTAACAGCTTTGCATCTTGATATGGGAGAAGTTGGGGGTAGAGGTTGTCTTTTCCAGATGACGGTGCAGTCATCCCTGATGCAGAAGGTGGAAGAGTCTCAGTTGGGTGACCTAGAAGTGGAAGTTTGGAGAGACAGAGTTGTATGTGGTGAGGCCCCTGATGGTTGGTCGGAGGATGAACAACACCGAGTGTTGTATCATGGTAGGATTTTTGTTCCCTTGGTGATGCGCGAGACGGTTCTCCAAGAGTTCCATAGTTCACCCTTGGCGGTACATCCGGGTGTGACGAAGATGTACCGATCCTTGAGGAGTCAGTTTTTGTGGCCTGGGCTGAAGCGTACAGTTGCAGAATGTGTGTCTCGATGTTTAGTCTGCCAGAAGGTGAAGGCCGAACACCGTGTTCCTGGTGGTCTTCTCCAGCACTTAGAGATTCCTCAGTGGAAGTGGGAGGACATCTCAATGGACTTTGTTACAGGTTTACCTCGGGCTCCGGGAGGACATGATGCTATATGGGTGGTAGTGGATCGTTTAACAAAATCATCCCACTTCATAGCGATCAAGGAGTCGAGCTCAGTGGAAGTTTTGTCGAGGCAGTATCTGGAGGAGGTGGTGAGGCTTCACGGAGTCCCTAGGATGATCATTTCTGATCAAAATCCACGTTTTACCTCCAGGGTGTGGAGGGGTCTCCAAAATGCTTTTGGTTCTCAGTTATGCCTTAACACTGCTTTTCATCCTCAAACGGATGGTCAGACAGAGCGAACCATCCAGACTCTTGAAGACATGTTGCGCTCTTGTGTTCTTGATTTTGGAGGTTCATGGGTGAAGCACTTACCCTTGGTAGAGTTCGCTTACAATAATAGTTTTCACTCGACCATTGGTATGGCGCCATTTGAATCCTTGTATGGCCAGCCATGCCGTTCTCCGTTGTGTTGGACTAGGGTCGGAGAGTCAGCAATTCTCAGACCAGAACTAGTGCAGAATACAACAGAGATGGTTCAGGTTATTCGTGAGAGGATGAAGACAGCACAGGATCGTCATAAATCATATTCTGATCAAAGAAGGAGACCCTTAGAGTTTAATATTGGGGATCATGTGTTTCTAAAGGTGAGTCCCCGCCGTGGGCAGCGAAGGTTTGGTCGTGGAAGTAAGCTTTCTCCCCGGTTTGTTGGGCCTTTCGAGGTGTTGGCTCGTGTTGGAGCTGTGGCATATCGAGTAGCACTTCCCCCTCAGATGAGTCGGATACATGATGTTTTCCATGTATCACATCTCCGTCGTTATCTTCATGATGAATCTCATGTTATCGATTGGGGAGAGATCGATATTGACGATGATGCAACCTTCGAGGAGAGACCTGTGGAGATCCAAGACCACAAGGAGAAGGTGTTGCGTGGGCGTTCTATCCCCTTAGTTCGTGTCTTGTGGCGACACGGTGGCATGGAGGAGAGTACCTGGGAGCGTGAGTCACAGATACGTGCTCAGTACCCAGAGTTGTTTAATGTTTAACTCTTTTCATGTAATGAAGTTTCCTTTATGGTTAGACCTTTCATGTTTTATTTATGTACCTTTGATGTGATGTTATGTTTGAATTGTTTGGTTATGGATTTTTTGTTTCCATACTCTCGGATGTCGTAGTTTTGTTCAAGCTTTTGAACAACTCATGGTGGTTTTCCCCTGAGAGGTATCTTATGGGGTGGTTGTTCGGACGCCTCTTTTCTTCTGGGTTGGTTTTTAATTCTAGAGGATGATAATGTTTTGAGAGGTATCTAATGTAATGGCCCGGACCTCCCTGGTCAATTACTTTGTGAAAATGTGGTGTTGGAGGTGTTCCGGAAGGTCAAGGTGACTTATCCCCAACACTTTGCCGAATTTCCAGTTCTGTGAACAGTGTTTCCAGAACAGTAACCTTCTAACTATGACCTTCCAACTGTAGACTTGAATAGTGTTTCCAGAATAGTAACCTTCTAACTGTGACCTTCCAACTGTAGACTTGAACAGTGTTTCTAGAACGGTAACCTTCTGACTGTGACCTTCCAACTGTAGACTTGAACAGTGTTTCCAGAACGGTAACCTTCTAACTGTGACCTTCCAACTGTAGACTTGAACAGTGTTTCCAGAACGGTAACCTTCTGACTGTGACCTTCCAACTGTAGACTTGAACAGTGTTTCTAGAACGGTAACCTTCTAACTGTGACCTTCCAACTGTAGACTTGAACAGTGTTTCCAGAACGGTAACCTTCTGACTGTGACCTTCCAACTGTAGACTTGAACAGTGTTTCCAGAACGGTAACCTTCTAACTGTGACCTTCCAACTGTAGACTTGAGTAGTGTTTCCAGAATAGTAACCTTCTAACTGTGACCTTCCAACTATAGACTTGAACAGTGTTTCCAGAATGGTGAGGTCTAACGGTGACCTTTTCTTTCCTTTTCCAAATTTTGAGTATGTGAACAGTGTTTCCAACTTCACAAATTTGACATTTTCTTTGACGTAAAATACTTTTAAAACCTTATTTTAAGGACTTTAATGCCAATTCAAAGGCCATAAATCCTATATTAATTATTCCTAAGGCCGGGATGTTTTTACTTGGTCAAACCGCGTGGGTTAATGAGATCCATTTTTAATGGAGAATAAATCGGATCTTAAACCGTCGCCTCTCTAATTTTTTTTAAAGGGAATGAGATATCATTCTTCGTTGTTCTTCCTCCTGGTTCTCATCTACGAGGCGCCAGAACCTTTCAATCATTCCCGTAGGAGTTTCACAATCAAACGTTACTCGGATCAGTTCCGCTCTGTTTGATGCAACCAAGTTGTGTCGATCATTCTTCCATATAAGGTATGTTTTATCATTGTTCCTTCGGGGATCACCTTCTCTTGTTCTCCCTTCCATATTAACATGTAATCTCCATAGTTCTAATGGGTTTTCTTGGGGTTGGTTGGTACTTTCGTACCGTGGCATCCTCCGGTGGATGCAGCTGTCGTGAGGAGAAGAGAACTGTGACCCATTGTGTGGATAAAGGACGTCAAGAACTCTTCGAGGTAGGGGATTCATGGCTTCTCTAATTGTTTATGTGCAACTGTAGAATTAGCATGATTTAACCCTTTGGATCACAATGAAATTGACCTAATTAAATACTTGAACCGGATTAAAATAATTGGTTGATCGCATGTTGTTGCTTTGTACCGTGATATAGATTTGCCTCATGTTTTCCAAGATAGAGTGATATTTATGATTTTTCTTTAATTAGATGCTCGTTCATGATGGAAATTGATAAAGGACGTAAAGCCAGAATAATTTGTTAAATAATTGGCTAAAGATAAAGAGGCATGTTAATGAATCTGTTAACTCAAGATGGATTAAAGAACTATTAGTTCGATAATTTAAAAAGGGTTCTAAGTTACCTGCTTTCTTGTAAGGCTGAATGCCTTGTGGTTTGGAGCTCTGAGTGCTCATTTTGTATGAAGGTTGAATGCCTTGTTAAAGGGCCAAGATCCCATTTTGTGATCTTTGATTTCCTGCTGCTTGTGATTTGATGTGAGCCTGGATGGCTGTTGTGATATGTGGAGGTATGAGGACTTGTGGTTGTGGCGGATGACGCCTAGTGTGGCGAGATGCATCGGTTTATGCATGTGGGTGTCGAGGAGGACACCAAGGATGATGGTATGAGATGAATGTGATGGTTTTATATTGGTGGTTTGGTTTGGTTGTTTATCTGGTTTACTTTTCCCCACTACTCAAGGCAGCTGGTATTGCTTACCCTCTTTCCGAAGGAGGCGAAGACACACGGGGTATGTCACGTGCTTTCCGTGTTTAGCCTCTCGATGGAGGATGGGTCTATGCTCTTGCTATAGGCGGCAAAGACTCGATGGGTAGTATATCTACTCGCCGTGTTGATCCCCTTTGTGTTTAGTAGCATAGGATGTTTTTCTAGAATGCCTGAGATTATGGAAAAGTAATTCTGAAATAAAAGTTTGTTTAAATGGTCATAATCCACGGGGATGGAGAAACTGGAATTTAATAGTAATGTGAATCCTAAAAAGGAGCAGTTTTTTGAATGTGATGCCAATTTTGTTTAATGTGGTAAATTGCTCATGGTTAATTAATGTTTAAATAATTAATTAATGTATAGTGGAATTGATAAAATGAGAATGGAGTAATCTAATAAAGCTCTTCAAATGGTTGTGTGCTTATAGGATACCTAGTCTTAGAAGTAGCATCCTGGAGTCTGAGAGACGTTAGCTGCAGTTGTGCCTATGACTAGGTAATGCCCATAGTGTGGTTGTGAGTTATATATATTCTGTACTTTTTGTGTTTCTATATGCTACTCCACCCTGTCGGTAAGGGAAACTGACACCCCGGGGATTCTGAGCCCTGGGGAGGTGTTTTCCCCAACATTCTGATGGGAGGTTGAATGGCTGACTACCCCCTTTGGCCCCTCTCTCTTCTCTTGGTAGATACTTGTGCCATGAGGTACAACGGTTAGTTACCCCATATATGTGTGTAGAGGGCTGTAATGGCTTGTCATTATTCACACACATATATTCTGGATATAGTATCCTATGGACTACTATAGGTGTAATGTGTATAGGCTATGATGGCTTGAGGATCCTTACTCGGAGTATGGGTTGTAATGGCTTCAGGTATTATACCTGATGTATGATACACGTTATGCGGGCTGTGGTGGCTCCCGGAAACTACCTAGTTACTTTTGGTTGTGAGGATGGTGTGGTGATTAGCCCAGGTGTCTGTGGGAAAGCCTTTGGAGAGAGATGCACAGGATGTATGTCGTTGGGGCAAAGCGGCAAACCAGTGGGGAAGTGGTAGCGGGGTACCCTTGATATTCTTTACTATATGCTATATTCTTGTATGCGTTACTTGGTGAGAGTATCCATGGTGAGGTTGGGAACTTAGTATACCTATTTAGGTAATGAGTTAGTTTCACTTGTTGTTCACTGGGCTTTAGCGTGCTTTCTTTACTTTTGCACGAGAGGCTTGGGGAGAATCCTACTGAGTATACTGTTATACTCGCCCTATGTATATATATAAACTGTTTTTCAGGTCACTTGGAGCAGGTTGGAGATCAAGATGTTTACTACTAGCTTGCGGTTTGAGGGGGAGCTGTTCGGGCTTGTGGTCGCTGCCGTTTTACTTTCTTTTGGGTACTTTTAGTTTTCCCTTTCAGTTGTAGTACTTTTTCATGACATTTCATATATGTACTTGGGTTTCTTTTATATTTCAGTTATGAGTTGGAGTTGGTTGGAGTCTATTCTATCTCTCTCTTCTGCATGTGTTCTCTTAGAGGGTAATGCCTCCCATTTGTGTGTGTATTATACCCTCAGTGCTAGTCGCCAACCCGGGGCCTACTGGAGGCGGGACTCGGGGGTCATTATCTCCCTTCTCACATTGTCGGCCCAGGAGGGGTACACTTTGTGGGGAGGGGGTCGTGACACATGTCATCAAGAGTTATGTTTTAAGAATATTACAAAAATTGATAATTTGAGAAATATATTATTGAAAGATCATGGGAATATAAATGGAAATAATAAAAAAAATCAAGAATTGTGGATCATGATATAAGAACATAATACCACCCAATGTTCCAAAAAGATTCAAAACAATTATAACATGGATTTTAGTCGTATAAAAATAATATTGAATCATGGTAGAATAAAATAATAAAGAATAATATCATAAATATGAAGAAAAAAGACAAGTATAAGTAATCATAACATTTTGATAAAATTCAATCATGTCCATTCATTAAATTTTGAATAAACCCATGATGTAAAAACACTAAGTTTTGAAGAAATACATGGTGTTCACTCATTATATTTGAGAAAACATGATCATTCCCATATACCATTATATCATGAGATATAATTCATTAAATAATAAATTTGAGGGATATATAGGACACCAACCATCAAAATCCATACATATTTGTGCCACAAGATATCAATCATTCATCATATTATGAAAACATATGAAAACAAAATGGGATATAAATAATTCCCAAATGGTATCACATAACGTGATATCAAAAGTAGAACATTTGAAACCAAAAATTGAATAAAAAAAGGATTATTTCATAAAATAAATTAGAATGTGATTAATAAAACAAAATTCCATAGGATTTGGAACTATTGGTGTTAAAAATAAATACAATATCAAAACTAAAAAAATTCGTTTAGAAAAAAATTCATAACATTAACATAAAGACATGGTGTTATGACTAATTTTAAAAAAGATAAATTTTGAGAAGATATGATGAAGAATTTTTCAAAATAAATTTTCAAGAAATATAATTAAATAATCATTGAGAAATATATGAGGTATTTTATTAGAATTTTGGGGTGGAATATAAAATATTTTCTCGTGAAAGGAAAATCTGTTTCAATATTAAAAATACCTTTATTAAAAACCACATCATAAAAAGGTTGACATTTATTTTATTTGAAAATAGTTAAATATAAATTTTATTATCACTTGAAATAATTCTTATTTTCATTTCAAAATAATAAAGGATAACATTGGTGGGATGAATGAATATGGATATGGAAGAAAAGGAGCTCATTAAGAGAGGATGAGAATTATTCTTAACATCATCATATTTTATGAAGAAAGAAACCAATAAAATAAGATTCATTTGATATTAAAATTTAATTCAATATAAATCAATTAATAAATGAAATATAATGTAATCATAATTTATAAGAAAACAATATCATAAAACCATTATCAAAGAGGAATAATTAATACTCAAGAAAATAAATTGAGTCAAAAAATTCCCTTACCTTTTACTTATGATTTACATGAATTATTTTAAGATATTTTCTAGGAAAAATAACTATTTTAAAAGAAGAATTCATAATCTAATTCCTATATATTAAAAAATATTCACTTAAATTTTAATAATTTACTATATATTTATTAGTTAGTTGTAGTATATATTTTTCATTGGATGTTTGCAATTTTTATTGTTTCAGGAATGTTTTAAAATGATGTTTTCAATCCCTGTTCCTTGATATGAAGCTCATAATTAATATATTTTATAAGGTATTATAATTAATTATTAAAACTTATTTTTAATTTTTTTAATTTCATTCCTTGATATTTTTAGTCACGATTCATGCAGATAGAATCAATGACAAGCTTGTTTCAGTAATATTTGTTGAAAAAAAGTTGGTATGTTAATAATTTGGAAAGAATAATAAATAAAATAAAACCTTAATCAGGTTAAAAAAATTATTTTAATTTATTAAATATATTATTATAATTTTTGATGTTTTTTGGTGATTAATATTGAAATACATCTTTCTATGGAGGCATTTGTCTTCATGTATACACTAATGACATTTTTCTTTTCCATAGAATGTAAAGAAGGTGGAAATTGATTTATATTTTCAGAATATTAATCATGTTATAAATTTTATATTTAATTTATGAATACCCATTTTAAATAAACATGAATAGTAGTTATGAAAAATGAAACATTCCATTCATGGAGGAAAAAATATATACATATAAATAAACAATGTATTTATTTGTCCAAGGAGAAGAGTGGAAAGTATGAAATGATTATTCCAGATATATAATAACACATAATTTTACTAATGATACTAATGTAATTATTTTATTATTGTATAATAAATTTTATGGTAGAATAATAATACATAATGAAATAGAAATAAAAAAGGAGTAATTTCTTAATTTGTACTTTACTCTATTGAATAAACCCTTTGTAAATTGCATTAAACATTTGAGAGGTGTTCTTTTGAAAAGAAAAAAACCCCTAGGATGTGGATTGGATTTTTTTATAAGTATTTAAGAATATTTTTCCAATAAAATGGGATTGTGGTTTGAGGATAAGTGGGATAGTGAAGGGTTCCTCTTATAAGTGAGTGGAGTGACTGTGTTGTAAAAAGAAGAGTACTATTCAATAAAGTTTCATTAAAAGTTCAAAATATTTGGGAGGTAATATGGTATGGTCAATTAATTTCTTAAAAAATAATTTTGGAAAATTTTTTCAACATTATTTACATATTTTATGCCTTATATTTGAAACTTTTACCATTTTGAATTTTACAGTGGTAACTAATTTTTTCATAACTAATGTTTTCTACCTAAAAATAATATGTACCTTTATAATTAATTTATAAATTATTATTAAAAATATAAAATCCATTTTATTGGATAAAATTTTTAAATGTGGAAAATATTAATTCTAAAGTAATTAATGTATAATACATTAAAGAAGATTTAGAGAAAAATATATCTTAAGCTCTAGAATTTCAAATTTAGTATTGTAGTAAAAATTAATTTTATTAAATTCAAAATAATATATTTAAAATAAATATTTGATCAATAAAAATGTTTCAGAAATATTTTTTTATGCTTATATATTAATTATTTCATATACTTCATGTTATTTATAAGAACTATATTTTTTACTATTCACTGAGAAATAAATCATTTCAAAAAAATCCAAAAATTCATTCTATGTTAATATTGTAATATTGAATCTAAAAATTTGGTTACTTTTTTAAAATTTAAATTCTAATATTTAGGAATTTAAATTATAATTGTAAATATAAAAAATAATGAAAATAATCTTTACTGGGAAATGAATTCTTCAAAATTTAATAGTTATTATTCTTATTTCATTTCAATTTATAAATAAATAAATGTTAATGTAAATATAATTTATCATCATTTAACCATAATATACATATTTCCACGAAATAAAAAATTCATAGTGCATAAAAATTCAATTTTATGATAAAAACATTTTTAAGTATAAATTGATTTTATTTGTTATTTAGATAGACTAATTAAATTCTATCAGTGCATTAGTATTAAAATGAAATTTATTTTTATTTAATATTTGAAATGTGAAATGTATAAAATAAATGTGATATATATAAATAAATTATTTTGTTAATAATTGAATATTTATATCATCCTAAATTTTACATACTTAACCCCTCCTGATCTTTGTGTAAAACATAAGGATAAGATAAGCTATGGTGGAATTCATGTGTTAAAGATCATCTAACATGGATCTCATGGGAATTTTATTAGTCTTGAACTTATCTCAAAAACTATTTTTTCATGAATAATAATAGTTGGAGTTCATCTTGGGCTTGGTTGAGGCAAAACCATAGTAAACTAACCTCCCTTCTATGCACAAAAATATAATCTACATAAGGAAGGACTCTAATACTTGATTCCATTTAGTATTCTTTTTTCATTAATTTTTTAATATAGTTACTTATATTTATAAAAAAATATTCAATGACTCTGTTATAATGGTTTTATATTAATTAGAACATTTTACATTTTCATTCATTGTTTTTTATAAAAAAAGATACTCAAAATAGTAATTATTTAACAGGAAGTTAATACTAAAATTTAGGTGTGTTAAATTCAACCCTAATAAATAAATTATATCCTTAAAATTTTAATAAACACTTACTAATGAAAATAGATGAGGATATATAAGTGATATATATGATTCAAGATATAATTTCTAGAGAGATATCAATCTTACAAACTTAGGAAATATATTTTGTTTCCTTAGAAAAGGATGATCCCTAATAAGGAGTTTTTCTTCAATAATTTGAGTTAAAAACCATCATTATTGTGTATCATATCTCTTATAATGAAATAAATTTTTTCTAGAGTGTTAGTAGACAACATTTCATGGATAGATGATCATTGTTTGGTTTGAAATATGAAATGTGATTTCTATATTTTGGTAATTAACATAGAGTCTTTACAGATAAACATTCCATTTCTAGAATCATTTAAGATTTTTATAAAGTGAGCATTAATAAGGTTTACATGAAACAAATTCTCCTAATATTACACTTGGGATATAATAATCATTAATCCAGAAGTTTTATTTGACAATAATATCATTGAGGAAATTATTTAATTCTCTTAGAAAACATCCTAGATATACTAGAGTTCCTAGAATAAAAATATAACAAGACATATATAACTATGGAGTGGATGATATGTGTTCCATAATTATCATGATCCATATTAGTGATAATAATAATGAATGATTTTTCCCTTGGTATAGAAGTTTTTTTGTTCTTATTACTTTTTTTCCTTTGAATTTGGGCATTGTCTTGGATAACACGGAAGTTCCCAAATTTTAGATGTTGAACTATCAGTGGTTCATTAGGATGAAATTTATTTTCTTACATAATGTTACCCAAACTATTAATTTTTTATCCCCAATTTTTTTCTCTATGACTTAATTTTACAAAAATAAAACATCTTCCATTTCCTTTGTGACTTTTCCATGGGTGTTTCTTCCCAGATTATTGACATGTTGGAAATTGAAACTTCTTTCCTCTATTGTTTTTATTCTCTTGAACTTAAATGAAACATAATCCTTTTATTTTTCATTGTATTTTCAAATTTATCTAAGATCAAGTTATTAATAATAATTCATGATAACTAGTTAGGCATAACCCAAATATTTCTCTCTCCGGATTTTATCTCATTTGGGTATTCATTGAGACAATAATTGTATTGTACTTTACACCTATTTTTGACTACGTTCCTCTAATTTAAATCTATTTACTAATATATAGGGTTGTTAAAGATAAAAATTCTTGATTTTATATGGTTATATAAAGGAAAATTATTTCCATAAAATAAAGAAATCATAAAAAAAATATGTTACCTAAAAAATAAAATTATAGGTTTCAATATGGTTTATTCATAGTGATTTAATTTTAGGTTCTCTAATCAAAATATATTCAAATCATGTATAATGGTTCATAATGATTGTTAAAATCCAAAAAAAACCTCTGAGATTGTAAAACTAGGTTTGTAGTTAGTCCTCCTTATCATGATCTTTGTAAAGACTGAGTTAACACACAACCAGCCTTGTCAAGGTTATTAGCCCTAGGTGAACCTGTGTTAAAGCTTGTATATACATGTTTGAATCTAGATATGTATTACATTGATAGGAAGCCTCACATTCAATAATTTAGCATAATTTTATTATTTTTACTTTTACTTCTATGTATCCATAGGGTTTTCACTAAAGTTGTCTCATATTAATCCACAACAATAACTAAATAAATCCCTAAAAATAAATAAACATTTCTCTAATACTGAATTATGTGAATCAATATAAAGATATCATTATTATACATCATTTACATAAGTTAAAACATTAAAAATAAAAAACAATCTCTCAATAATAATTTAAGAACATTTTTTTTGAAATAAAATACTTTGGAATATTCTTGATGTTATTCCAGTGTAGCGTCCTCAGACGACGTGCGATTCTGAGCCCCGGTGTGGCCAGAATTAAATTTTCAGTGCGTTCACACTGTACATGCCAAATAAATTGGATAACTCTTAAACGGTGCTTCAGATCCTAAATCTGAGCGTACAGATGGGTCTGAAATGGGGTGTTTACTCTAGGAACTACATAAAACATGTCGACGCGGGGCGTTTGGACCCCTCGCTCACTTCCGGAACGTTAAACGGATAAATAAAATAATTAATTTATTCGTTTAATGGTTAAACTCAAGTATCTCTTAAACGGTAGCTCCGTTTGGAAAACCGAAGCCACCGTTGGGTCTGGAACGCGCCGTTTACCCTAAGAGGGGTGTAATTTTAGTGGGTGCGGGCCTCCTATGAAAAATGGCACCAGAGGCGTTTTCGTAATTAAGTGGTTTCAGATGTTAAATTAAATAACTCTTGAACGGAAACTCAGATTGAAAATCCGAGACCACCGTTGAGTTCGCAATGTAGTGTTTTACCTAACCACAATGTAAAATGAGAGGGCGCAAGAGTTTTTCATACCGTGACTTTTGGCGGGTGTTGTTACACAGTTTGGCATTAACCTAATTACATGGATATAAATAGATGGTTATAGATTCTTGAATTGGGGTTGCCTCCTAAAACACCCACCACACGAAGCTCTATCCCTTTTGGCGAGCCTTCAACGATGCTTTGGCGGGCGTGTTTTTCATCATCAAGGGATCCAATCCTGAGGTAGGACCTTTGATTAATTGTTTTTGCTCTCCCCACCCCTTGTTTCGTTCTCTGTAAATTTGTTTATTTAGTTTACAACTCCATCGCACATCTTATAGTTTGAATACAGGAACATGTTAAATTAATTTTCCCATTGGTATATTTGAATCTGTGAAATCATCCATACATGCGTTCCTTTTTGGTGTGTGCGTTATTTGGTTCTATGTCAAACCGAAGTGGAGCAGAGACGGCGGAGGCCGGCAGACGAAGAGGGTATATCCGAGATCTACTGGTGTAGATCTGGAGTTGTGGTGGGGTGACCAGGAGCCGGCGGGCATGCATCAGAACGGCGGAGCAGAGACGGTAGGCTGTGTGCCGCACCGGGACAGCGGCGACCATGTGTCGTGGGAGCAGGCCGGCGGTCAGTGTAGCGGAGGTGGCCGGAAGACGCTGGAATGTACAATGGTGGTTGAACGGCGGGGTGACAATGGTAGTAGGCTGGATCGGCGTGGCCAGGTGACGACGGGCGTGTGTCGGAATTGTGCAGTGGAGTGGCAAGGTGAGGCCGGCGGGGTTGTGAACGGAGGCTGCATATGACTCAGGCGGAGACCCACAGAGCGGGTCTGTGTTTGACAAGAGAAAGATGAGAAGATAGGTTAGATTGGAGAGAGGGAGAATGATTAACCAAATAAAATAAATAGAAAAGAACTATAAAAAAAATGAGAGTTGGAAATTTGGGGAGGGTCATACCCGCGTGAGAGTTAAAGTGGGGGAGGCACATGCGCCCCACCTTAATTTAATTTTGATTGATTTTAAATAATAATAATAATAATAATAATAATAATAATAATAATAATAATAATAATTATTATTATTATTATTATTATGGATACCAATTATTAGTTAATGCATAAATATCTCATACAGTGTCCGTTTTGTATGCCGTCTACGACATTGTACCCCAGAAACGAGGGGTGGACTTTTTTTTGAGATGTTTTCGGGAATTTTTAATTCCCGAAACGAGGGGCTTCGGAGGCGCAACGCGTCTTTAAGTGAATTGACGTTTTTCCGGGGGATCTTGTTTTGGACGGCGCGGACGCGTCCGACGTCCATTTTGAGCGCCGTCAGTGGCGTTGCAACCCTGGCGTTGAGCTGGAGATTTCCAGTGTGTTTTCGGGCGTTGAAACCGAAGTTGAGGCGTGAGCCCCATGACCCGTCTTTTGAGCCGCGTGCAGCGTTTCACGACTTTTTCATTAGACGTCCGTTTGGGGCGTGCGAGCAGTCGATTCTGGATGTTTTTCCGAGAGGATTGCATTGGGGTAGTCTACCCGCTTTAATTCTGCATGCTAATGCGGGCCCCGCGAGGGCCGTTTCGGGAGTTGACGGTGATTTCCAGCTTTATCACCGGGTGTCCGTTTTGGACAAGTGATTAGTCGAACTTGTGTACTTTTTCGAGAGGATCGCAATGGTACGATCCGTTCGTTGTGTTTTGGGACCGGGATGCAGGTCCCACGTAGCACCGCTCGTGCGCGGTGTGCCAAAATGCATCTTTTTCTCTGGATATCCGTTCCACTCAAGTGAGTAGTCATTTTGACGTGTTTTTACGAGGGTATCGCAATGGTGCGATGCGTCCGACTGTTTTTGGGGTCGAGGATCGGGATCACAGGACGCCATTTGGGCGTAAAGCGGTGTTGGTGACTTTTCCGTCGGATATTCGTTTGAGGTGAGTAAGTAGTCTAACTCGCGTGTTTTTCCGCGAGGATTACAATGGTACGATCTGTTTGGCTGTGTAGAGCCTCTTGCACGATCTTATTGAATGTGGAAATGTGAAAGGTGCCCCGGTGGCGGTTCTTCTACCGTGTTTGTAGCGGACCTTTGTTGTGTGATCGCGTGCACTCCGGGGAGAGTGAGGTTGGTGTCTAAAGAGATGTGGTTGGCTGTGCCTCAGCTGTTGAGGTGGCAGGTTGTAGTTGTTACGTTACACCTTCGCATTGACGTTGGGTGCCGGGTGCACGTTAGCCTTTGGGCTAGAGACGTGGTATACTCTGGGAGTATACAAGAGCGCTGGGAGGTACATGTAGATGTTGGTACCTGAGAATGTTTGTGTGCTTGGTCGGGGTTGACTTGGGGCCACACGTCGTGTGGGTCCCATGTGCGTGATGTGCTCTGCTTTACGTACTTTTGACCTCTCGTGACGTAGAGGGTTTCTCTGTCCTTGTTTGTTGACCAACAGGGTTGAGTTTTCCCCTGGTCCTGTTCTCGTTTGTTGACCGGCACGGTTGAGTTTTCCCCTGGTTCCGTTCTCGTTTGGCCGATAGAGATGGTTTGGTTCCTTTGTTTCTTCAGCTGTGAGGGGTTTCAGTATCGTGCCCCTTCCACCGGACTAAGACACCGTTTACGACTGCGTGTGCTCGTACAGCGTGGGTGTTTTCCCACTTTCGGGGATGAGTTGTCTCGGTCTGCTTCGACAGTGACTCAGCGGATTGAAGTGGGATCGCCTTGTGAGGAATGGGGAGATTCTCCCGTCACTCTGTGTTCCCTGGTAGAGTTCTTGTGGATTCGGTGTGACCAACACTTTAGGCGGGCACCGATCCTCTACCCAGGAGGTTGTTTCCAGCAGGGTTGAGGTTGTTTCCAACAGGGCTGAGGTTGTTTCCAGCAAGGTTGAAGTTGTTTCCAGCAGGGCTGAGGTTGTTTCCAGCAGGGCTGAGGTTGTTTCCAGCACGACTGAGGTTTTTTCCAGCAAGGTTGAGGTTGTTTCCAGCATGGTTGAGGTTGTTTCGAGCAGGGCTCGCCAGTTGTACCATCCAGTAGGGATGACCAGTACAACGGTGTTCACCGAGCAGTACCATCTAGCAAGGATGACCAGAGCAGTTCCGGGTTTACCTCCAGCAGGGCTGGGCAGTGGTCCCCGATGCCGGGCTTACCTCCAGCGGGGCTGGGCAGTGGTCCTCGATGCCGGGCTTACCTCCAGCGGGGCTGGGCAGTGGTCCCCGATGCCGGGCTTACCTCCAGCTGAGCTGGGCATTGGTACCCGATGCTGGGTTACCTCCAGCTGGGTTGGGCAGTGGTCTCGTCGCCGACATTAGCAGGGTCACCCTCTAGTGGATTACCCTGTTACAGGACTGGGCAGTGTGGCACCCATCGACTCTTGCCGGGTCTCCCTATAGTGGGAACTCGTCGACTTCCAGGGACCCTCCAGCGGGGTTGGGCAGGGGTCGCCTGTCGACTTTAAGGAGACCTCTTGACTGCGGGGCAGTGACGAGTTGTGGTTTGACGTTCCCTCAGAACTCTCAAGTACGAGGAGCACTTTCCCCACCGAGACGCGTCCTTGTGACGCAACCTAAAACCGTGTGGGCGAGTCAGTGCCGCCCAAAGAGGATAGTGTCGAGGTGTGGTGATTGAGCCCTTGACTTGTAGTTTGGGGCAGACGTGCGGGATGCTGGGCATCGATGGTGTTACTTCTGGGACTGTTGGCGACTCACTTTTCTTGGGCTGAGCTACGGGATGAAGATCCCCTTATGGTCTTGTTTGGGACTCTTGATTGAGCATATGTATTTGTATATAACTTTTTCCAGTACCTACATCTTGGGTTTTGGTTACTCTCTTTCCAGGAGAGGTGAAGACGCGCGGGGTGTGCCACGTGCTTTCCGTGTCTAGATTCTCATGGTTGGACGAGTCTACTCTCCTGCTATAGGTAGCGAAGACTCGACGAGAAGTTCATCTTATCACTGTTTCCAGCTCCTTGTGTCTGGACAAGTCTACCTTCCTTCTTCTTGTTGGGTTGAGATGGACTCTTTACTGTACTCTTTACGGCCCTTTCGGTTGTACTCCTTTACTTTTCCTGTTCGCTCTACTGCTCACCCTTCGGTACCTCCTTGGTTGCTTCCGAGAGCCTTTGGGGTATCCTACTGAGTATTTTTATACTCACCCCTACTTGGGCTTTGCTTGCACTTGGTGTGCCCTTGCAGATGACAGACAGGTTGGTCGTGACGTCAGAGGAGCTTAGGAGCCGGGAGCTTGGACTGCGTGCGGTGGTTGTTGTTGGGCTCTAGGTGTGGGACCCTCCCAGCTGTTTACTGTTGTTTTACCTGTTACCGGGTTGTGACACTTTTTTGGTTGTGCACGTGTTTTGCCCCTTTTCTTTTCAGTTTAACTTCAACTTGTTCTTTGTACTGTTTTGAGGTCGATGCACTTTTGGTGGTTTATATATAGCAGTTTCACTTTACACTGCTTGTCTTTTCTTTTACTCTGCACTTTCGCATTGAGTGTGCTGCGTGTGTGTGTGTACAGGTACTCAGGAAAAGGCCTCCACTTGTTGTTTAGCCTTCGGCGCTTGTCTCCAACCCCTGGCCTATGGAGGCGGGCTTGGGGTAGTTGTAGCTCAAGCCTGGGTAGGGTCGGGTCATGACAAAGTGGTATCAGAGGTGGTTCGTTCCTTGGGGCGTTGTGCGGACGTCCCTAAAAAAGAATTGGTTGGGATTTAGGGAAACAATGTTAAAGTGTCTCAAGAGCGGCCCTCAGGCCAGGGAGTCCAGTGATGGTGCGGCGGCCGACGTATACATTCACCAGGACCCTGATAACCTGCTTGTCGACTCGGCATGCTGAGACACTTGTTGCAGGGAAAATTTGTTTGTGCATCACATATGAATAAGTCTTGACTGTACTTCTTGAGTCAGGTCCCCATTGTTGTTATTGGTATATACATATATGCTCATTTGATTGTGGCACTCCTTGATAATATTCAGGATGTCTCTGCGAAGACAGCCAGCCAGGATGCCAACTTTGGTTCGTGACAACGACTTTGTGAGATATGAGGCCTCAGTCCAGGACCCATCATGCGAGCCCCTTTCTCCGGGTGGGCCAGTAGCAGTACCCCCACCTGTTGAGCAGCAGACAGCTTCAGTAGAGCATGCTGAGTTTGAGCGCAGGTTGAGCACGCTCCGTGAGTTCCAGCGGTAGAGACTGCTGAGGTTCAGTGGTGAGCCAGACCCTCAGGCAGCAGAGGTTTAGCTAGAGGCAGTGGTTCGCCTTTTCAGGCTTGTGCAGACGCTGACAGATCAGAGAGTGGCCTTGGCAGCCAACCTTTTCCGCGGTGCAGCTTGGCGTTGGTGGAGTCTGGTGACTCAGTTTCTTGACGAGTCATCGCTTTCCTGGGGCGACTTTCAGTTCTTGTTTTGTGAGGAGTTTTCCCCCTCCTGCTTGCGCTCCGTTCGGATTCAGGGGCTCCTGCAGTTGAACAGAGAGGGATGATGGTGGCCGAGTACGCGGCTAGTTTTGCAGACCGTGCACGCTTTTACCCAGACTTGGTCCATGACGACAACATCCGAGCGCAGAAGTTTGAGCAGGGTCTCTGCTGAGAGATTCGTGCTATCATAGTACCCTTGGGCATTTCCACATATGCCGAGGTTATAAAACAGGAGCTGGTGACAGAGAGCTCCCTGTCACGTTCTAGAGTTGGTTGTGGCAGCAGGCACGTTGGAGCTGAGATGTCTACCGCAGCTAGCGGTCGTCGGCAAACAGAACCTCGACGTAGGTGACTTTCTGAAAACCAGACTCAGGGGCGTGGTTGTACACCACAGTGGCGCTGGAGGGCACCGGTGCATCCCATAGAGAGTCGGTGTTATGCTTGCGATGGGCGAGGTCACATGGCATGGGACTGACCGACCAGGCATGCGAAGAGCTTCAGGCAGGCAGTAGGTGCACCACCACGACAGAGGCAGCGTCGTGATCGGAGTAGCGCCCAGAGAGGTGGTGCTAGCAGAGGAGCGGGAGGAGCTGGAAGTGGAGGACGACCTTACGAGGTCTCCCCATCACCTCTAGGCAGTCCACATCAGGCTCCGGGAGCTGAAATTTGGGACCGCGGACAGCCACGAGCCTTGAATGTCTACGATCCGGCTGAGCATGAGTTGATAATAGGTACGCTCTACAGCTCTTCTACTTTCTACGGTAGAATTGATAGACTCTGTGTGTGAAATGATTTTCTCCCTGCTCTTTGTTTGAGGTGTTACTAGGGTGACGCATGGCGTCGGGTGTAACCCTGTGTTGTCATGATAAAAGGCACGATACCTTTTTTCTTTAGTCGATGGTGTCGACTCCATCGATTTCCGAGCATGTAAGAGAGTCTTGGTTGAGAGACATCGACTGTGAAATCTTGTGTGACTAGATATCCTTGGGTGTTTCACCATATGGATATTCTGAAGGAGGGAATCACCGGGCCTTGTTCCAGGTGCGGGCGGTGATTCTAGTCGCGGTGTGTGACATAGAGGTTTGATCGGGGACACGAGCTACCCCCGTGGTCCTTCTGACCATTTGAGATCATGCAGAGGGATGGTGAGGTTCCCTATCGCCTTGCCCTAACCCCAAAGTCTGGAGTGGGTGCACGATGTCTCTCGCGTGGTTTACCTGAAAATATGTGTACGTGCTCCTATGCACGTCCTCGAAGAGGCCAGACCTCGTGTGAACAAATCAAATTCTTTGGTGTGTGTGCGGTGGTGTAGAGCTGTGCGAGGGTTTTTCTGGGTACGGGAGAGCCAGGTGTCGGCTTAGTACCCTGAGTTGTTCCCTGGTTTTGCTTTTCGTGAATGAAAAGTTTGAAGGGGGGAATGATGTAAGAACCTAGTTTTTGCAATAAAAGACTTTAGAATATTCTTGATGTTATTCCAGAGCAGCGCCTTCAGACGGCTTGCGATTCCGAGCGCCGGTGTGGCCGGAATTAAATTTTTAGTGCGTTCACACTGGGCACGCAAAATAAAATGGATAACTCCTAAACGGTGCTTTAGATCCTAAATCTGAGCATACGAATGGGTCTGAAATGGGGTGTTTACTCTAGGAACGACATAAACATGTCGGCGCGGGGCGTTTGGACCCCTCGCTCTCTTCCGAAACGTTAAACGGATAAATAAAATAATTAATTTATTCGTTTAATGGTTAAACTCAAGTATCTCGTAAATGGTAGCTCAGTTTGGAAAACCGAAGCCACCATTGAGTCGAGAACGTGCTGTTTACCCTAGGAGGGGTGTAATTTTAGCGGGAACGGGCCTCCTGTGAAAAATGGAACCAGGGGAGTTTTCGTAATTAAGTGGTTTTGGATGTTAAATTAAATAACTCTTGAACAGGAACTCATATTGAAAATCTGAGACCACCGTTGAGTTTGCAATGTAGTGTTTTACCTAAGCACAACGTAAAATGAGAGGGCGCGAGAGTTTTTCATACCACGACTTTTGGCGGGTGTTGTTACACAGTTTGGCATTAACCAAATTACATGGATATAAATAGGTGGTTATAGATTCTTTATTTGGGGTTGCCTCCTAAACCACCCACCAAACGAAGCTCTCTCCCTTTTGGCGAATCAACGATGAGCCTTCAACGATGCTTTGGCGGGCATGTTTTTCATCGTCAAGGGATCCAATCCTGAGGTAGGACCTTTGATTAATTTTTTTTCTCTCCCCACCCCTTGTTTCGTTCTCTGTAAATTTGTTGATTTAGTTTACAACTCCATCACACATCTTATAGTTTGAATACATGAACATGTTAAATTAATTTCCCCATTGGTATATTTGAATCTGTGAAATCATCCTCCTGATATTGGAGCCTTTTCGCCATCCGTTTCGTGTATATTATACATGTGTTCCTTTTTGGTGTGTGCGTTATTTGGTGCTATGTCAAACCGAAGTGGAGCAGAGACGGCAGAGGCCAGAATACAAAGAGGGTATATCCGAGATCTACTGGTGTAGATCTGCAGTTGTGGTGGGGTGAGAAAGAGCTGGCGGGTATGCATCAGAAAGGAGGAGTAGAGACGGTAGGCTGTGTGCCGAACCGGGACAACGGAGACCATGTGTCGTGGGAGCAGGCCGACGGTCAGTGTAGCGGAGGTGGCCGGAAGATGCTGGCATGTACAATGGTGGCTGAACGGCGGGGTGACAATGGTAGTAGGCTGGATCGGCGTGGCCAGGTGAGGACGGGCGTGTGTCGGAATTGTGAAGTGGAGTGGCAAGGTGTGGCCGGCGGGGTTGTGAACGGAGGCCGCAGATGACTCAGGCGGAGACCCACAGAGCGGGTCTATGTTTGACGAGAGAAAGATGAGAAGATAGGTTCGATTGGAGAGAGGGAGAATGATTAACCAAATAAAATAAATAGAAAAGACCTATAAAAAAAGGAGAGTTGGAAATTGGGGGAGGGTCTTACCCGCGTGAGAGTTAAAGTGGGGGAGGCACATGCGACCCACCTTATTTAATTTTGATTGATTTAAAATAATAATAATAATAATAATAATAACAACAATAATAACAATAATAACAACAATAATAATAATAATAATAATTATTATTTTGGATACCAATTATTAGTTGCTGCATAAATATCTCATATGATGTCTGTTTTTTATGCCGTCTGCGGCATTGTACTCCAGACGTCAAGGCATACCTTTTTTTGAGATGGTTTCGGGAATTTTTAATTCCCGAAAAGCAGGGCCTCGGAGGCGCGACGCGTCTTTAAGTGAATTGACGTTTTTCCGGGGGATCTTGTTTTGGACGACGCGGACGCGTCCGACATCCATTTTGAGCGCCGTCAGTGGCGTTGTAACCCTGGTGTTGAGCTGGAGATTTCCAGTATGGTTTCGGGTGTTGAAACCGGAGTTGAGGCTTGGGCCCCACGACCCGTCTTTTGAGCTGCGTGCAGTGTTTCACGACTTTTTCATCAGACGTCTGTTTGGAGCGTGCGAGCAGTTGATTTTGGATGTTTTTCCGAGGGGATTGCATTGGAGTAGTCTACTCGCTTTAATTCCGCAAGCTAATGCGGGCCCCGCGAGGGCCGTTTCAGGAGTTGACGGTGATTTCCATCTTTATCACCGGGTGTCTATTTTGGACAAGTGATTAGTCGAACTTGTGTACTTTTTCGAGGGGATCGCAACGGTACGATCCATTCGTTGTGTTTCAGGACCAGGATGCAGGTCCCACGTAGAACCGCTCTAGCGCGGTGCGCCAGAATGCATCTTTTTCTCCAAATATCCGTTCCACTCAAGTGAGTAGTCCTTTTGACATGTTTTTCCGAGGGGATCGCAATGGTGCGACGCGCCCGACTATTTTCGGGGCTGATGCTCGGGATCACGGGTCGCCGTTCGGGCGTGAGGTAGTGTTGGTGACTTTTCCGTCGGATATCCGTTTGAGGCGAGTAAGTAGTCTAACTCGCATGTTTTTCCACGATGATTAAAACGGTATGATCCGTTTGGCTATGCGGAGCCTCTTGCACGATCTTATTAAATGTAGAAATGTGAAAGGTGCCCCTGTGGCAGTTCTTCTACCGTGTTTGTAGAAGACCTTTGGCGTGTGACCGCGTGCACTCCGGGGAGAGTGAGGTTGGTGTCTAAAGATATGTGGTTGGCTGTGCCTCAGCTGTTAAGGTGGCAGGTTGGAGTTGTTACGTTACACCTTCGCGTTGACGTTGGGTGCCGGGTGCACGTTAGCCTTTGGTCTGGAGACGTGGTATACTCTGGGAGTATACGAGAGCGCTGGGAGGTACATGTGGATATTGGTACCTGAGAATTTTTGTGCGCTTGGTCGGGGTTGAATTGGGGCCACACGTCATGTGGGCCCCATGTGTGTGTCGTGCTCTGCTTTACGTACTTTTGACCTCTCGTGACTTAGAGGGTTCCTCTATTCTTGTTTGTTGACCAACGAGGTTGAGTTTTTCCCTGGTCCTGTTCTCGTTTGTTGACCGGCAGGGTTGAGTTTTCCCCTGGTTCCATTCTCGTTTGGCCGATATAGATGGTTTGGTTCCTTTGTTTCTTCAGCTGTGAGGGTTTTCAGTACTGTGCCCCTTCCACCAGACTATGACACCGTTTACGACTACGTGTGCTCGTACAACGTGGGTGTTTTCCCACTTTCTGGGATGAGTTGTCTCGGTCCTCTTCGACAGTGACTCAGCGGATTAGAGCGGGATCACCTTGTGAGGCCTGGAGAGATTCTCCTGTCACTCCGTGTTCCTTGGTAGAGTTCTTGTGGATTCAGTGTGACCAACACTTTATGCGGGCACCGATCCTCTACCCAGGAGGTTGTTTCCAGCAGGGTTGAGGTGTTTTTCAGCAGGGCTGAGGTTGTTTCCATCAGGGTTGAGGTTGTTTCCAGCAGGGCTGAGGTTGTTTCAAGCAGGGCTCGCTAGTTGTACCATCTAGCAGGGATGGCCAGTACAGCGGTGTTCACCGAGCATTACCATCTAGAAGGGATGACCAGAGCAGTTTCGGGTTGACCTCCAGCGGGGCTGGGCAGTGGTCCCCGATGCCGGGCTTACCTCCAGCGGGGCTGGATAGTGGTCCCCGATGCCGGGCTTACCTCCAGCTGGGCTGGGCAGTGGTCCCCAATTTCGGGTTACCTCCAGCTAGGCTGGGCAGTGGTCCTGTCACCGACTTTAGCCGGGTTTCCCTCCAGTGGATTACCCTGTTACGAGACTGGGCAGTGTGACACCCGTCGACTCTTGCCGGGTCTCCCTATAGTGGGAACCCGTCGACTTCCAGGGACCCTCCAGCGGGGCTGGGCAGGGGGTCGCCTGTCGACTTTGAGGAGACCTCTTGACTGCGGGGTAGTGATGAGTTGTGGTTTGATGTTCCCTCAGAACTCTCAAGTACGAGGAGCGCTTTCCCCACCGAGACGCGTCCTTGTGACGCGACCTAAAACCATGTGGGCGAGTCAGTGCCGCCCAAAGAGGATAATGTCGAGGTGCGGTGATTGAGCCCTTGACTTGTAGTTTTGGGCAGACATGCGGGATGTTGGGCATCGATGGTGTTACTTCTGGGACTGTTGGCAACTCACTTTTCTTGGGCTGAGCTATAGGATGGAGATCCTCTTACGGTCTTGTTTGGGCTTCTTGATTGAGCATATGTATTTGTATATACCTTGTTTCAGTACCCACTTCTTGGGTTTTGGTTACTCTCTTTCCAAGAGAGACAAAGACGCACGGGGTATGCAACATGCTTTCCGTGTCTAGCTTCTCGTGGTTGGACGAGTTTACTCTCCTGCTATAGGTAGCGAAGGATCGACGAGAAGTTCATCTTCTCACCATTTCCAGCTCCTTGCGTCTGGATGAGTCTACCATCCTTCTTCTTGTTGGGTTGAGCTGGACTCTTTACTGTAATCTTTACTACCCTTTCGGTTGTACTCCTTTACTTTTCCTGTTCACTCTATTGCTCACTCGTCGGTACCTCCTTTGTTGCTCCCTCGAGCCTTCAGGGTATCCTACTGAGTATTTTTATACTCACCCCTGCTCGGGATTTTCCCACACTTGGTGTGCCCTTACAGATGACAGACATGTTGGTCATGACGTCGGAGGAGCTTAAGAGCTGGGAGCTTGGACCACGTGCAGTGGTTGTTGTCGGGTTCCAGGTGTGGGACCCTCCTAGCTGTTTACTGTTGTTTTACCTGTTGCCGGGTTGTGGCAATTTTTTGGTTGGGTGTGTTTTTCCCCTTTTCTTTTCAGTTTACCTTCAGTTTATTCTTTGTACTGTTTAGAGGTCGATGCACTTTTGGTGGTTTATATATAGAAGTTGCACTTTACTCTGCTTGTCTTTTCTTTTACTCTGCACTTTCGCATTGAGTGTGCTGTGTGTGTGTGTGTGTGTATAGGTACTCAGACAAAGGCCTCCCTGAGTTGTTTAGCCTTTGGCGCTTGTCGCCAACCCCTGGCCTATGGAGGCGGGCTTGGGGTAGTTGCGGCTCGAGCCCGGGTAGGGTCGGGTCGTGACAACTAAGAACGGAAGTTTTTGTGTCCTTGAGGAACAACTACATAAACGACTTATTTTACAATACTAACACACATTTTTCTGTAGTAAAATAACTTTAGAATCTCTTTTAGACTTATAATAAGTTGTATGGATCTTCATAAAATGAGGAAAGGAAACATAATAATGTGTGAGCACAGATTATTAGTAAGGGTAAACCATATCAACCTATCACCAATGGAAAGATAATAAGCATGCTAGAAATCATGATAATTTGATAAATATCTTAGTAAAAGATCATGGGATTTTAAATGGAAATAATAAAACATGTTTGAGTATTAAGGACAATGATATAGGAACATATGTTCATATAAAGGTTATTATGAATCATTGAAATTATAATATATATTTTAAATATATGAAAATAATCATGAATCATGGGATCAAACCATAATAAAGTGGAATATAATAGAAATAAAGCACAAACAAATTCCTAGTAATAATAAAATTATGGGGAAAATCAATCAGTCCCACACATTTTTTTGAACAAACCCATGGTTTCCATGCATTATGTTTTGAACAAACCCATGATGTCCGCACATTATATGTGAAAAAACACAACCATGTACACACTTCATTATCTAATGAGATATAATTCTTTAACCATTTCATTGTAGAGTGATATATGACCCACTAATAAAAAAACTCAATATATGTGTGTTTTTTTTCCACAAGATGTCAAGAATTCATTATAACACAAAAACCCTCTCAAAAGAAAATGGGTTTCATATAATTTCTTAATGGTATCACATAACATGACACCAAAATAAGACCAGTTAATGCCAAAAATTCAACTACACAAAATTTTTATCTCATAATGAAAATTAAAAGTTGATTTATAAAATATAATTCCATAATATTTGGGTCATTTATAGTTTGAGTAAAATAGAATCAAACATTGGAAAAAGATATTTAGATAGGGTGAGAATTATTAATATAGTCATGAAATTTTATGAAGAATGAAATCCATAAAAGAATATGTTTTTGATTTGAAAATATAATTTTATATAAAATATAGATGAATTGAAATATAATTCCATACTATGATAGAATAAAACAGTTTTGTAAAACCATAGTCAAAGAGGAATATTTATTACAGAAGAAAATAAGTTTAGTAAATAAAACCCTTTACTTTTTACTAATGATTTCCATGAATGATTTTATCCTCATTTATAATAAACAATACCATTTTGATAACCTATTTCAAAAACATATTCATATATATTACCTTATATACTCATCAATTATGACAATTTTTTATTCATTTGTTAGTCAATAATAGTTTATTTTTATCATTTGATATTTGTGATTTTCATTATTTCACACATGTTATAAAGTTAATAAGTCAGTCCTTATTATTTGATAAAGATTTAACCATCACTATATTATAAATGGAATTTTAATCAATTATTTATAATTATTTGTAATGTTTTAATTTCATTATATGAGAATTTTAGTCTAGATTCATGATGAAGGAATCCACAAAGATCTTGTTTTGGTAATTTTTGATGAATAAAAGATAATATATTAATAATAAGAAAATTATTAGTATTAATATCATTAACATTAATAATTTCATAAAATTAATTTTAATCCATTATTTATTTTTTTAGAATCATCTGTGTAGGGTGGTGATGAGAAATGAAATATATTGATTCAGGGAGGCAGTATTCCGCAAAAACCCAAGGACGATGTTTTCATTTTCCATAGAATTTAATGAATTTATAAATTTATTTATCTTTTAAAAATCATAATATTTCTATAAATATAATATTTATTTATTTAATAACAATTTTTAATAATCCATGTAAGGTGGTGATGAAAAATGAAACACATTATTCATGGAGGTGATAGTTCACACCCATGTATGGATGATATATTCATTTTTCTAAGGAGAAGAGAGGAAGGTAGATATTGAATATTTCTTAAATATAATAACTCTTACGTATAATAATTATAATTTTGTATTTAATTTAGTTTTATATAAAAGGATTTTAATTATTATAAGAATACTTAAAGAAAAATAAATAAAAAGGGGTAATTTGGGATTTTTACCTTACTCCTTGGGATAACTTCTTTGAAAATTAGATTAATCATTTGAGGGGTGGTAATTTTAGGTGAAAATATCACTAGGATGTGTTTAGGAGATTTTTTTAGGGATTTTGGTAGATTTTTCTCAAACTATAAGGATTTTGGTCTGAATAGAATTTGGGTGGTGAAGGGTTCCTCTTATTTGTGAGTGGAGAGAAATTGTTATAATAATATGTGTACTATTAAAATAAATTGGCTCAAAAAGTGTAAAATAATGGAATAGGGATGAGTTAGAGTAAATAAATTCCTCAACCACCCATTTGGATAGATTTTTTAAACATATATTATGACTTTTACCCCATATATTGTACACTTATAACATTTTTATTTTAACATGCGAAGTAATTTTTACCAATGATATTAATTTTTCTTCCTAAAAATAAAATGTACCTTATTAAATAATTTTGACCGTATAATTATAAATATAAAATCATTTTTATTTAATAAAATTTCTATAAGTATTAAAAATTAACTATAAAATAGAAAATGTATGACACATTAAAACAGTTTTATAGAAAAATATAACTTAAATTCTAAAATGTCAATTTTTAGTTTTTAAATATATTTTTTCAAATGTATCATTTTACAAGTAAAATAATACTTTGATCAATAATTTTTTTATAACTCTTATGGTATTCTTATATCCTAATGATGTCATATAAGTCAAGGTGTTGGTAAAACCAATATTTTTCACTATTCACATACAAATCAATTATTTTAGAATTTTTTTTAAAAAAATAAAAATAAAATAATACTAATGTGATGAACCCAAAATTGAATTGAATTTTTATTATTAAAAATATAAATATTATGAAATTAAAAATTTAGAGGTTATAAAAATCCAATATTAGAAAAAATAAATTTATAAACATAAAATGGTTAGATTAGTTTCTTATCTATACTAATTGATTTCCATAAGTGTGTTAGTATTTAATTTTAAAATATATTTATTTAAAATTATAAATGTTAAATATATAAAACACTTTTGGTATATATAAATAACTTATTACATTAACTAACACATTTTTATATCATCTGAACCTCTACTTCGACCCTCAAGATCTTTGTGTAAGACCTTAGGATAGGATAAACTCTAGTGGTAGTAATGAGAGGTGGATTAGAAGGCATATATATTGTGTAAATAAGAATTATAAAGAACTTGTTTTGAAGTTATTTCTTTCAAATCGTAATTAGTAGAGTTTGAATTTAGTTTTTTCTTGGGCAAGGCATAGTGAGCTACAAACCATCAAAGTTGAGACAAATTAGCTTTATAAAGAAGAACCTATGATCACCGTTATATTTATTACACATATAAAACAAACTTTAATATTGATATGTATATTTTATTTGTGAATTAGGTTCATTATATAACTACATAAAATATGGGGTACATTTTCCTTATTGAAAAATTCATCAACATGATCATAATATTCCATCGTACTTAAAACTACATGGGATAACCTGAGGTCATACATATGAAATGGGTGATAAATAAATAACAAAAATGGAATAATTAAATAATAACATGACGGAATCAGTACATGTTAGAAAATATTCATTTCAATGGGACATAAAAGGGAATAGAATCATAAACTTGAACAATGAGGAATGATATATCATGCTAATATAAAGGCAACATGGGAAATGTGGCAACAAATTTAAACATGGAATCATAATCATAGGTCAAGAATAACTTCAAATAAATCATTTTGGAAAAATTCTCTGGATTTATTAAGTTCACTACCTAGTCCCTTTAATGATGTATCATGAGACAAAAACATTACCCAATTCATTGGAGGTTTATATAATTCCAATCTAACCCATCACTTTCATATAATTCACATTTATAAGTGTGCCACATAGATCATACAACATGGAATCATTTTTAATCAAATTTTATTCCACAATAAATGAGTGTGGATTAAATACATGGATTTCCCCAATAAAATAACTATAGAATCATAAATTTTAACACCCATAATAGGAAATGGGTATAGGTATTCACTATATAGTTGTTTAGAATGGAAAACTGTGGTGAAATTATTTCAATATAATGATAGTAATAAAAAATTCATAAAAATTGTTTAATGATATAGAAAGTGATCTCTCATTATTTTAACATCAAATGAAATATAATTGGTATACAAAAAAGAAAATCCCAATATTAGTGTTTAAAACAAAAAGCCATAGAAAAAATAAGATGTTAGAATTGATAAGAGGATGGAGAGGTACCTTAAAATTTTTTAGCATGGTAATAGGTGTACATACATATTCATGGGATGTATTAATGAGATTTAATGTGTTATCTCATAAAATATACATTAAAAAGGTAGTAAGAGAGATGTATAAAAACACACTCAAACAAGAACAAGTGGAAATTTAGAGGCATAACATAAAATAGGTTCTAGAATAAAAAGTAGAGTAGGAGATCCCTTACTAAATTTCAGCATCTTAATGAAATAGGTAAAAGATAAAATGAGAAGGGAAAAATGATATATCATTATCCGGATATCAATTGGACAATATAGGTATAACATACTGAGTTTTTTTGGAGTGGGTGGAATTCCTCACCCATTTTGATTTTTCAGAGTTTGGTGAGTAGAAAAACTATTTTCCTATTTATTGAAACATAATTGTAAGAGTTCCTTTAATCCAAGTACTTTATTTCAGATGAATCGTGATTCACGACAAGTTTTTTAGAGATTTGGTTGGTTTTCAGGTCCATTGGTGGATGAAAATTCATGTTTTTGGGGTGCATAGACAATGGTGAATGTTTTCAAAAAACCGTGCAACCTCCTAAGAGTAAATGTGATTCCATCTAGGGTTACTAGTCAGGATTTGGAAAACCATGCTAAAGGGAGTGTATAACCATGTTACACCACTTCAATTTTTAGTAGAGGTGATTTTCATGGTTGTTGTAAGTTTTGGAAAACTGTATGGTTCAACCATGAAAGATACCCCTTTGGATAGTGGGTGTTACACAGTTGGTATAAAGTTATCCAAACCATGTGATCTATCTATGAAACTCATCTAAAGAGGTTAAATTACCATTTCAACCTCTCATATTATTTCTTATTTCTCACTTGTTATTCTCCCTCACATGGGATTCCTCCATGTGTCATGGGAGCTCCTTCCTTATCCTATAGGGTGGGAGCTGGATTCCTTATCCAGATTTCATTTCCCTATTCATATAGAATTATAGATGTGTATTGGTCAGGCTCAAAATTATTTTCATTCTCTTATCATTTTCTCTCACCTGATTGGGTTATCAACTTGTTCTAGATGATTTACCCTATTTTTAGACAGTTCATCTAAAATAATGATTTCTTCCAAATCATCTCAAGTTAGAGGCTATGACCAGACATGCAAGCATTTACCAACATGTGGTAGTTGGTGCCTATATTTCTTTATTATTTCAAGGTTTTTTTTGGGGTTTGGCTTTGAGCTTATTGTTTGTTGGTTTGGGAGAGACCCTAATAATTTTATGTATGTCTTTTAATTAACTAATTGAACCCATGAGATTCCAATTGGAATGATTAATCAATAATAAATATATTTTAAGCATAGTGCGAGGCTTTGGAACTTGGGAAGATTAGGTCAGGGTGATTTTTTATTTAAATTGAATTATTCAATATATTTATATTGAATTGTTGGGTTCTATGGGAACATGATTTGATTGACCTAAGTATTGAGATATAGTTGGCTATTTCATTTGAGGATATGTGATTATCAAGTTAGTAGTGCCCTGCTATATATATATATATATATATATATATATATGTATGTATGTATGTATGTATTATGAGTGATGTTGATCATTGGTTGGGTGACACAGTCATCAATTAAGGTGACAAAGACATCAGGTTACAGGCATTGCTCAAGTGAGATGAGATAGTGATGACCATCAGGTTGAGTGAAATGGTCACAGGGGAACGAGGTGCTAGATGGTGTGGCATAGGAATTTATTTGGATATTTCCACTCACCCATGTTGGTTAAAACAATATTTTGAAGCATGTATATAGAGACCGTATGTTTTCTTTCATAACTATTACATTGTTTTAAAGATAAAAAACATATTAGGATTACAAATTTATGTTCCAAAGGTTTTGTGTCTTGGGAAAATTTGGCTCATACATAAAATTTACATAAGAAAACATAGATATTATTTAATTCCTTCTTCTATATCTTTGTAGTGTCCCTTAACTTCTCCAATGAACAAGTAATCAACTTAAGATATAAATCAATTGATGGGGTGGGAAAAATCCTAATAAGAAGATGAGTAAGGGACATGAATCAATATAAAATTGGTGTGAATAATAATCATCCACATATCAGAATCACAGGATCATAATAAACATCATGATGAAAATATGTGATAAATACATGGAAAGTGGAAATTCAAAAAAAATAACTTTCATGTCTTAGTTGTCAAATATCACACATAGTTATGAAAAATTATAGCACCATGTTGACCCATAACATATGTGCATAATAATAACATTATCACTGTGAAAAAATCTAACATCTTATTCTTACACAATAAAAAAATCATCTCATGAGATACATCACGTTAAACAATGCATTAGAGGGATATAAAATCCTAGGCTCACCCCTCACATCATAACATTTAAATAATCATGCATTCCACTTAGAACATATAAAAATCATAGTCATGAAATGAAAAGAAGGAAGATAATGGGTTTTATAGGGATTTTATAAAAGAAAACATTCATGAATAAAGTTTATGGTTCCCAAATGAATATTTTCAATCATAATTGAACATAAAACATCATTATTCTTGAGTGGACAAGAAGTATTTCAAGAGATGAAATATATGATGTTTTGAAGTCACTTTGAAAAAATAGGTCTTACTTAGATTATTTTGATATGATAGGAACATTTATATCTCCTAAGTAAATGTGATTAGACATTTAAAGGATATAATATGAACATTCATACTGTGGAAGAAATAATAACCCAAAAAAAATTTGGGTTTGAGAATCACATTACCTTTATTACCTCTTTATTTCATTGATTTTACACCTCTTTAATAATAAACATATGTTTGCAAAAACATTGATACAAAAGTGAATTATATTAATTTATAAAAATAATTATCAATAATCATTTTACTATATTTCTTAATTATCATTGATGAAATTGAAGCATTTTGATATCATATTTTACTTAAAAATTTCCCATTTTGCACCGATGATTCTATTTTATTAAATTTAATTAATACATTAATCTAATTAATTATAGAAGTTAAAATGAATATAATTAAAATTTTATATATTATTTATAGTGTGTTATATCCATAAATGACAATGGTTTTATGTGTTAACATAGAAATGTCTCCGTAGGTGGTTAACTAACATTTGAATGAACATTTTTGGGAGTGCAGGAATGGGATGTTTAAAATTTATATATATCATAGTATGATATTTATAGTAGGTAGACATCATTAATAAAATTTTAACTTCATGCGTAATTAATTATTTCATGGTTTTTTTTCAAAGGGTTGGTGGAAAAAATAAATATAATATGAATATGAAATATAAAAGAGAGAGGAGTGGATTAGAACTTACTTAATCCTCGGTGTAAATTCTATTGTACAAATCTATAACTCCTTGGGGATTGGAATTGTATTTCTCTAGAATGTCCCTAATAATTATAACATGTTTATAAAAATAATTTGGGCATAATTTGGGTTTTTTAATGTATGGGAGGTGTATTTTTACAAGGGAAGTGAGATGGGTTATTTATACTTGAGGAGAGGATAATATTTAGAATAAAATATTGAATAAATTAATATATCAAAGGTAAAACTTGTAATGCTGAATTTTTGAAATTATAAATAATATATAAATATTATATAATGGGTTTAATACTTTAAATACTACTTATTATTATAATTTATTAGTTTATTAAAAAGGAATGTTGAATGAAAGAAAATTTGTTTTTTTAAGGAATCACTTTTGACATTAGGTTTTAGAATGTTTCTTTTAGGTTTAGAAATTGATTTTATTGTATTTTAATGAATTTTTTTTGAAATTAAATATACCATGGCCGAAACTAAAGTTTTATAAAGTATTATTTTTTTATTACATCAGGAATGATATATTTTGAGATACACCAGTTATATAGAAAACTATATTTTTACTAGTCACACGAAAGTTGAAGTATTTCATAAAATTACCTAAAAAATCACCCTTATATAATTTTGAAATGATTATTTAAAATATGATATTAATTTTAGCAAAATAAATGTCTAAAATATTTAATTTTAATAGAAAAATTATGTTTTTTACAAAATAATTTAAAATACAGTTTATTAAAAATGTGCTTATATTTTCAGTGAGTTTTTTAATCATGATATTTATTTTTTAGAATTATAAAATTTATGCTTACTTAATTTAATAATGATAACTATTATTTATATCTTAATTTATTATTTTTAAGTGAATTTACTATTCCATCAGTCATGTTACTATTCCCAATGGCCTGGTTACTATTCCAATAGTCAAATTACTATTCAAAAAATCACATTAACTCATATAAATACCTATAAATTAATTCATTCATTATTTAACTTAACTCATCTCAAGGTTCTGTATTTCCATATTCAATTTTTTTAGTTTACTAATATTTTTCTTCTTAACTATAATGTTTGTAGTGTGGGAAATTATTCTAATAGATTGGGAAAATCAATATTTTCCCATTTTAGATTTTCTATTTCATATTTTTGTCCAATTATAAGGTTTTGAATTTTATTTGGTTTCATTGTTGATTACTATAATAATATTTATTAATGAAATAATTTTTTGATGGATTCTATATGTATATAAAAGTATATTGTATATTATAACAAACATTTATTCCAAGATACAATTATTACTAAAAATCATTAGGTCATTACATCCCCCCCTTTAGAAATTTCATCCCCAAAACATCAACTTACATTCTTTATTGAGAATAGATTAGGGTACTTCTGTTTCATTGTTTACTCTGGTTCCCATTTTTCCTCTTCATACTTATGGTTCCTCCAGAATAATTTGAAAAGGTGATATGTATTATTCCATAGAACTTTGCCTCTATGGTCCAAGATCTTCACCGAATAATCTTCATATGAGAGGTCATTCTCTATCTGTACTGCCTCTTGATTCTATACATGCGAGGGATCAAGAATATACTTCCTCAGGAGTGATACATGGAATATTCCATCAACATGAGCCACACTTAGTGGAAGTGAAAGCCAATAGGAAAATAATAATTTGTGATAAAGGGTCTCAAAGGTTCCAATGTACCGTGGGATAAGCTTCCCTTTAATTTCTGACAACATAACTCTCTTCCATGGTGATATTCAAATGAAAACTTTGTCTCCAACATCGAACTCTTAGTCCCTTAGATAGTTTTTATCCTGGTTCTTTTTCCAACTCTAAGCAGCTTATATTTTTTTTTGATGCCTTGAACATTTTCTATCATATCTTGCGGAAGATTAGTTCCAAGTAGTTTTTCCCCAAATTTATCCCAATAAGTTGGAGTTCTACATTTCCACCCATAAAAATCTTCATATAGATCCATTTGAATACTTTAGTAGAATATTTTGTTATATGATAACTAATCCAATGGTATATGTTGACACCATAAACCTTTTAATTCCATTTACTAGGTTATTAGCATGTCCCCGAGCATCAAAATTGTCCTTTCATATTGTCAACCATTTTGGGAGTGATATATTCTACTGAAATTTCTATTCAGTACTCCGATTATGTTTAATACGTATCTAGAATTTAGATGTGAAAAATAAATCATGATCAGAGATGATCAAAATTGGAACCCCAATAATACTCACCACTTCCTTCACATATACATTGAAATGTTTTTCAAGAGATAAATCTTCTTGAATAGCGATAATGTGGGAAATATTGGTGAGTAGGTTCACTATAACCCATATAACATTGTTTCCTTTAGATGATTTTGGGAGGCCAAAGACAAAGTAAATAATTACATTCTCCCATTACCATGTGGGAATATGTAATGGTTGCATCATATCTTTATACTTATGTTTCTCTTATTCAACTTACTAACATACAAAGCACCATGATATATACTCCACAATCTCCTTCTTCATATTGTCCCTTAAAAATTGTTCTCGAATATCACAGTACATCATGGTACATCTAGGATAAATAAATAAAGGTGATATATGGGTATTATCCAATAGATCATTCTTTATCTTTGGTGATAAATTCACATAAATCCTCATTCCAAATCGATTCACACCATTATCATCAATGTGTAACTCATTTAAATTCCCTTTCTTTAGTGCTTTCAATTTATTTTGTAGCTCAAGATCATCTCTTTATGTCTCTTTGATCTTATATTGGATAGATGGGTTGTCAATCATTTGGGAAAGGTTGGATGTATTTCATATCATTATGATTTCCAAATACATCCTTTTCATATCCATGAAGATATGGTCTTTATCAATCCACATCGCAGATAGAGAAACATATTTATTTCAGTTAAGAGCATCAACTACCTTGTTTGGATTTCCTAGATGGCCGTGAATAAATAAATCATAGTCCTTGATTATATCTACCCATATTTTTGGATGTATTTCGATCTCCTTATGTATGAATATATACTTTAGACTCTTATGATTGGTATATATGTCACACATATCACTATAGAGATAGTTCCACCAAATCCTTTGAGTGAAGATCATAGCTTCTAAATACAGATCATGCGTTGGGCAGTTCTTCTCATTGATCTTCAATGGTCGTGAGTTATAAGCTACAAATGTATCACAATTCATGAGTACATAACCCAGTCCATTCATTAAAGAATCATTGTATATCACAAAACTTTCTTCACTTGTCGGTACTGTGAGTGTTAGTACAATGATTAGCCTCTTCTTGATCCCCTTGAATCTTTCTTCACACTATTCCATCTATACATACTTTACCCTTTTCTTTGTTAACTTAGTTAGCGAGATATAAAATTGTGAGGAATTACTCACAAAATGTTTGAATCACCCAACCAATCTAATAAAAATATAAATTTCCATGACACTAGTGGGTTTGTACCATTACTTAATTTCCTTCGTCTTTTAAGGGTCCACAAATATTCCCTCAATTTTTATCATGTGCACCAAAATGAGACTTTCTACATCTAATAGTCAAACTTTTTGAAATTAGTGTACATTTTTCCTTCCTTAAGGTTTCAATCACAATCCTTGGACACTCTACATGTTCCTCCTTTCTCTCAGAGTAAATTCAAATATCATCGATAAAAAATACCATAATTTTTTCTAGGTAGTATTTTAAGTTTCTATTCATAAAATCCATGAATATTTCCATGGAATTAATATGTTCAATGGGAATCACTATAAACTCATAGTCACCATACCTTGTACATAAAGTATTCCTCTAAATATTTTTCATTATTAACATTTTTTGATGATATCCAGAATGAAGATCCACCTTTGAGAAGTACTGTGATCCTCATAGTTGATTAAAAAAGTAATAAATCCTTATAATAGGATACTTGTTCTTTGTGGTGTTCTTGTTGAGTTCCCGATAATCGATAAAAATTTCATTGATCCATTATTATTCTTGAAAAAGATCACTGGAACATCCCCAGGTGATTCACTTGAGCATATGAATCCTTTGTCCAAATGCTCTTGCAACTATTTCTTTAACTCCTCTAGTTAGATCAGGTCAAATTCGTAGGGGAATTTTGAGATAGGAGTAGCTTCGTGTATGATGTCTATTGAGAAACATACCTCACAATATGAGGGAAGTCTAGGTAATGCTTCAAGAAATAAATTAGTGTATTACACAACAATGGGAATTTTCTCCAGGTTGATACCTTATTTTGACTAAACCATTTGATAAAGGTATGATTCTTCACAGGGTATTAACACCTACACCATTGAGAGATCTTCTAAAGGTGGTTCGTGATCTTAATTTCATTTTTATAGGAGCATTGTATGGTTTGTAATATGAATAATGATTTACATTTTTCAACATATGATATTTCTCTATATAATGAGAGCCAATCCATGTCTAGTATAGTGTCTAATTCCACTAAGGTAATTATTACAAGATTATCTGGAATAAGCAATCCCATAGATTCTCACAAGAGAATATTACAACACATTGGAATAAATGATTGTAACACTAGGTGTTTTTAAAGATATCTCTCCTTCAAGGTATTAAGGTTCTAATTCAATTGTTCTAGAAAAAATGTAGGATATGAAGGAATTTGTTGAACCAAAGTCAAATAAATCCTTTTTTATTCTTGAGTGAATATGAAGTGTACCTTGTATAATTCCATTTTCACGATCCATTTCAGTTTTAATGTTTTCATAAGCATTCCATTTCTCCTTATGCTTTGGGGGTTTCTTACATGGATTACCCTCAAGAACCCATGGTTTAGTGAACTATATTTCTTTGTTCCATTTCTCTATATAGTTGAAGCATTGAACCATAGATGGTGCATTAGGAAGTTCCCTCCTTTACTCCATGATTTTGGAAGGATTCTTCATGTCCCTTTGATATTCATGATCTTTATGGACTTCTCTTCCATAGATGATTCATTTATCTATTCCTTTGAGATAATTCCCATGATCTTATTTACACATTTTTGATATGTGGGTAGTTGGATCCTCTTTACACATTTTTCATGTGAAACTGTAGCTTGATACTCAATTATTTTCTTCTTATCTACAAAACTATTGGAACATTCTCCAAGCGCCATGTATACTTTGAAATCACATCATAAAACTTATTCAAAACTCTCAAAGTTGTGGATAGCTAGAGCCTTTTAAAGTTGTGGTTTCAAACCATTAAATAACTTATCTATTCTTTTATCATTATTAATATCAAAACCAGAGGAATATCTTGAAAAACTTGTAATTTTCTCCTCATAATACTTAATAGATTCACCTACTTTTTGCATCATCTCTATGAATTATCTCACCATATTTTTAAAGAGTTATAGGGAAATACCTAGAAAGAACCTTTTTCTTAATATCCTCAGACTCCATATCTTTTATTTCATCCTTTGGGTTGGTTTTCTTTATAAATTCCCACCATTTATTGAACACACCATCTAAATGATATGTGACTATAGTCACCTTTTCCTTCTCAAAACAGCAAAACACAGAAAAGATATTATCCATTGAATTAAACCACTATTCTGTGATATGTGGATCAGAAGTTCCACTAAACATCAATTTTCATTTCCACATAAAGGACTCAATGGCTAGTTGATTCTTTTTAGGTAAAGGATAAAATTCCACATGGTTCAAGTTACTATTCATAGCTTGAGAAAAATGGGTATGTATTTTCAAGAAGTTTTGTAGTCCACCTCCCATGTCATTTTGGATTTTTCTTGAACAATCATTGAATTATCTCTCACATGGGTTTTTGGAATGGTTTCTCCTATTTTCTACCATTTTCTAAAATTGAAAAGGATTGAAAAAAATAAAGTAAACAAAGGATGAATAAATAATTTATTCTTATGAAAATTTATCTTTAAAGGAATATATTATGAGGTCCTTATGTTTATCTGTTTCTAAAAATATCCTTCTAGGGCGTTTTTCTTGTATATAGACTAATACTTATTTTTTCACTCTTTTTCCAATACTAATTCCCAAATTAACTAAACCATGGTCAAATACCAAATATAGAGACCCTACCTTTTATTTCACAAATATTACATCATTTTAAAGATAAATAACATATTAGCATTATAAATCTAGGATATTAAGGTTAAGTTTATTATAAGAATTAGGGTCATACATAACTTTTAGATAATAAAACATAAATGTTATTTAATTCCTTATTATCTATATTCTTTGTATCCCTCACCTTCTCTTTAGTATAAGTAATCACATCAGGATATATATCAATGGAAGGGGTTATCTAAAAGACCTGTAAGAGGATGAATAAGGGACATGAATCAATATAAAAAGGCTGAGTATAATAATAATCATCAAATCATAAGCATAGAATCCTCATAAACATCACGAGGGAAACATGCGATAAATAAATGTAATCTGGAAAATAATATAAATGAAACATCAAGTATTAGTGGTCAAATACCACAAATAGTTGTGAACAAAGATAACATCATTTTCATGCATAAAATAGGTGAATAATCATAACATCATAATTTTTATCAAATCTAGAATCATGTTCATGCAAGATATACATCATATCATTAGATACATCACATTACCCAATGCATTGGAGGGATATATAATTCCAATACCACCCTTCACATTTTAACATTTACATAATAATGAATGCCACATAGAACACATAAAAATGATAATCATGAAATACAAAAAAGAATAGAATGGGTTTTATAGGTATTTAATAAAGGATACGTTCATGAATAATTTTTTCCCAAATTAATATGTTGAATAATACTTGGGACATAAAACAACATTAATCTTGAGTGGACAAGAAGTGTTTCAAGAGAAGTTAAATATGATATTTTGAAGTCACTTTGAAAGAAGTGGCCTTTCATAAAAAACATTATGACATGGTAGGAACATGTATATCCCTAAAGGAAAAGTGAAAGGATGTTTGAAGGATATAGTATGAACTCTTATTCTGTGGAAGAGAGAATAACCCAAAGAAAGGTTTTGGGTTTGAGAATCCCATCACCTTAATTCTTTCCCCATTTCATCATTTTTGAGTGTCCTAAATAATAAAATTACATATTTTAAAATATTTATCAAAAACTGAATTATAGTGATTTATACAAATATTTATCAATTATAATCATTAGATTATATTTCTTATTTTTTATTGATAAAATTAAATCATTTTGAAGTTATGTTTTACTTAAAAAATTCTCGTTTTGCATAGACTTTTCTATTTTATTAAATGTAATTTATACGTATTATAAATAATTATAGAATCAAATGAAGAATATAATTATATAATTATATATTATATATAGTTTATAATATTCATCCATGATGATGGATATATGTGTTGACATAGAAATGTCTTCATTGGTGCTTAACAGACCTTTGATGAGACCTTGTTGGGAGAGCAGGAAGGAGAAGTCTAAAATTTATATATATTAGTATGATACTTATAGTAGGTTAACATCATTAATATAATGTTAACCTAATAACTAATTAAAAATTTAAATGTTTTTTTGAACGGGTTGGTGAAAAAAAGACATAGAAGAGAAAGAAAAAATAAAAGAGAGAGAGGATTGGATCAGAACTTACTCAATCCTCGAAGTAGCTTATCTTGTATAACACTATAAATCCTTGGTGATTGGGGTTGGATTGCTCCATAATGTACCTAATTATTCTAATGCTGTTGATATGGATAATGTTGTTCATATATTGGGATTTTGAATGGGTGGGAAGATTTGTTTTCCAAGGGAAGTAAGAGGGGTTATTTATATGATAGGATAGAGGTATTTTAAGAATAAAATATTTAATAAAATAATATATCAAAGTTATAACTTATAATAGAGATTGTTTTATATTATAAATCATATATAATATTATTTAATGGGTTTAATCCTTTGTATATTATTCATCAATAAAATTAATTAGTTTATTAAAAAGGAAGTTGGAAAAAAAGAAAAATGTTATTTTAAGGAATGACTTTTGACTTTAGGTTTTGGAAAGTTATTTTTATGTTTGTGAATTGTGATTAATTTATTTTAATGAAAAATTTATGAAATTAAATATACCAAGGCAGAAAATAATTTTATGGAAATTATTATGTCATTATTACATCATGAATGATGTAATTTCTGATACATCGTTTATGTGGAAATTTGTATTTTTACTGTACACCTGAAAATTGATGTATTTAATAAAATTTAAAAAAAATCGCCATTGGTTAATTTTGATATGATAATTTAAAAAATCATATTAATTTTATTGAAATAAATTTCTAAAATAGGTACTTTTAATTTTTATTATAACAATTATGATTTTTATGAAATAATTTAAAATACATTTTATAAAAAATGTGCTTATATTTTATTCGAGTTTTTTTATTATGATATTTATTTTTTGGAATTATAAAATTTAAATTTAATTAAGTTAATCATGATAAATATTATTTATATCATAATTTATTATTTTTATGTGAAATTAATATTCCAATGGTCATGTTACTATTCCCAATGGTTAGGCTACTATTCTCAATGATCACATTACCTCTATTAAATACCTCTAAATTCCTTCATTAATTATTCAAATAAATTCCTCTCAAGGTTATATATTTTCATTTACTATAATTATTATTCTATTATAAATATTTTTCAACTTATCTGTAGTGTTTTCAGTGGGGATAATGATTCTACTAGATTTCGGTGATCTATATTTTCTCATTTTAGAATTTATATTTTTTATTTTTTGTGCAGTTATAATATTTTAAATTTTTATTGGACCCATTTATAATTAATTTAATAAATTTTATTAATGATTTTTTTTTCATTTTTTGTATGTGTATAATATTATATGGTATATTATAACACACATTTATTCCAAGAGAATAATATTACTGATAGACATTAGGTCGTTAAAATGTGCACAAATTTGGACTTAGATGATGAAGTGGTATTAACAGATCATGTGCATAAAGGTGTCTGTTAGTTGCTGCTTTAGATGATTTTTGGAGGTTCTTTCCAAAAAATCCACGAGGGTGGTGAAGAGAAATCAGTTGATGGTGACAAGACCGTCATTTTAGAGTTGAGGATCTCCGTACTTGAGTTCGTTGGCCCAAGATAATTTGAGAAGAAATACATCACTATTCCTCTGGACATCAGCTGTTGATCTGACAGTGTTACTACTTAGAGGGAAGACATAACTTTTCCTCAAACATTGTTCTTTGAGACAATGGGGTTTCTTATGAGATGAGGTTTGTGGGACTAGGTATTTGATTATTGGGGTGTGCCATTGGGATATCATGTATTGTTGGACATGAGTTGTCAGTTGGCATGATGTGCAAGGTGATTTTATTAGTGGTGGAACCTGAGGGTTCACTTGGACTGATTTATGTTAGAGGATTCCTTGGGACAAGTCTAAGTATATTCTCCACTATTGTATATTGTCATTGGACGAAGTAGGCGATCATTCCCATGTAGCTGCTGAGTGCAAGGGTAGTGAATTATTATTATGCATGTCTGCTGTGATATTATAATTTTTATTTAGACACACCTTATTTATCATAGATTTGGACTATTGAGATATTTTTTACACTCTACACGGGCCCTTTAGGATACATGTAGACTTTATATATTTTCTCTCAGGATCTGTATCATAGTGGTTGTGTTGGGGATAGAAGGAAAGGGACCATGGGTTCTTGCCTCAACTGGAGTTTCATATTTGAGTTTTTCTTTTGTATCAACATGCTATTATATGTACAGAATAGGGATGACTATTGGTGATTTTTATACATCTTTTATTTATGACATGATATATATTCATGTTCATTTTTACAATATATAAATTGTATGATGTGATTTTTTATTTCTAAAAATGGTTTATTTTGAGGTTTATTATTATTATTATCAAATTATTGCTACTCTTATTCCATTTTCTTCTCCCAAGGGTGGGTTACTAGTCTAGTGTCTATTTAGTCATTCTTTTATAATACATATAATTATTATACCATTATTATATCATCACCATTGACTATAGTCTCACCAATATCACCTCTTTACACCTTCACTTCTAGTTGGTGAAATTTGGCATTTAGGGAGGTTCACTTAAGGCAGAGTGACACTCGACCCAAAAAATGTTCTAGTGGATAAATGGTTCCTAGTGATACAAATGGTATCATATGAGTTTATTTAACCTCTTTTTTCATATTACTATTTGAGGTATGGTAGAATGGATATTAGGATGTTGTCAGAACTGGGTTTGGAACTTGTGTTGGGGTGCCTGCAGCCCCATTCATGGGGGACATACCAAGTTTCCAAGGGTTGGAATTACTATTATGTATTAATCCTTTTATATATTACGTAATTTTAACCTCAAGTGGTTCACTTGGATGTGAAATGTTATTTTTTAAGATATGTGAACTGTGACCTGGTATGGTAAGGGATTATCTTTGGACCCTTGGCCTGGTAAGGCGAGGGGTGGTTGTTTTTCTTGATAGGAACATAGGATGTTATATATATATATGAATGTGCATATGTAAAATTTCTTGTGATATGTGATTCCAATATATATGGGCCTAGATATTATATGATAAGTCAAAGATGAAGAAATGGGGTGATGTTGATCAATTGGCTAGGCGAGGTGGTCATTGTATTAAGGCAACATGGTTCGTCTGGATGGGCATGGACCAAGGAATATGTGATACCAGGATCTGATATGGGAGGGTAAAGGGCTAGGAGGTCGGATGTTGTGAGACATGGTTGTGATGAGGGAGGGTAAGGGTAGTGTGTTTTCACTACCTGTTACTGCTTTACCTATCTATGTTATATATATATATATGATATTGTGGTTGTCTACCCATTTATTGGTATTCAGTGGGATTCCACCTATATGGTCTCTCACGGAGCATTAAGAGGGATTTGATTTTGTGATTCTTTAGTGATCATATTTTGAGACCCTTGAGGTTTGGTATGGGTCCCTGAAGGGTCAGATAGATCATGAGTTGCAGAAACATGCTTAGGTATAGGTGAGGTAGCCACAATATTTAACAGATTTTGGGCCATGTCTTGACAAGAATCTCAGAGAAAGCATGGTATGTTTCATCTAGTGGATTCAAAGTGGAGATTATAGAGCATAGCCTTTGATGACATACTAAAATGGATAGTTCTATTCCAAGAACCCTTCATTATTTTAGAGTGTGGGTGGACCATAGACAACTAAGAATTGGATCAAGTTGATGAATATGATCTTCAATCAGGTTGAGACACCTCTAAGTTATAGGGTGAAGCTGGATATTTAAATGATCAGGGGACTGGATGAGAGATGGTGAGAAATTCAGGATCAAGCAGGTATATACGAGGGACTGTCCTGGAACAATTTTGGGGTCGGGGTCTTCGAGAACTTCTTTCCATATATGTTGATGGAATAGAGAGCTCGAGATTTATTTAGCCTAAAGTATGGATACATGTCATTATGGTCTATGCATAGATATTCACTGATTTGTATTTCTTCTCACCTAGTATGGTGGGAAATAACACCTTAAGGGTTAGGAATTTCTAGTATGGTTTATGGATCACCATTTGGGTGTAGGTAAACATCTCCAGGTTGGACTCATTCTCAGATGTGGTGAATTAGGTTCTCATATCTGAGGGGAAATTAGAATACCAATATTATTATAGAAGGGTGATAGCTTTGAGTGATTTTTTTGGTTATTATTCAAAAATAATTAAGAAAAAACAATATGATTTTTAGAAAGGCTTTTAGTCCAAGGACTCAAGCAGATCCCCTTGGAGTGGGTCATCAACAGTGATCTTCCAGTGTAAGTAGTTGGATCATGTATGGATGCTATGGGATCAGGCACTGAAGGATTTTCAAGAATGTAGATAGGTTTGGAATCTTTAGAGCTTTTGTAAGAGGCCTTCTCAGATAGATTACAGTCGAGAACTGGTAAATACATAGGGTTTTGAGATCGCACTGAGAGTGGTAATAGGAGACAGTAGTTGTGAGTCTTTTGCATGAGGAGGTTGCGGAAGAGATATAGGGTGATTAATTTAACATTTTTATATATTTTATACTATAATTAAATGTTATTAATCCCATCGTAGTGTTATTTTGTGGATAATTGTTACATTTTTTGGTTTTTTTTATTTTTTTATCTTGATGGATAAAATGGAATAATTTTGGGATTAACTATTTTATTTTTATTTTGTATTTCAAATTTAACTTTTACTATAATAAATAAAATTGTTAAATTCATTTTTTTATGATTCCATACATATTGGGACTCATTTAATCATTCTAAACCCAAATCTCAATCCATCTTTTGGAGGCCCAAAACTAGCTCACAATATTGGCTTTGAAAACCGTGCATAGATCTGGAATGTTTTAAAGATGATGTCATGTATCTGATTGGGATAGCCCAAAGAAGCTAATTTTTTACATGGATATGTATAAGTAATTTGTCAAAATATTTCAAGAAGGATTCCACACATAAATCTGGTGGATCCAAGGTCATAATGACATGGTAATTTGACGCTTAGGAATATGAACTGTCAGCCTATGTAGAATACATTTAGAGAGTAAATTTGATATATCCCTCTCTAAATATGTATAAAGAGGAAAAAAAGTTGGAAAAAATATTAGATAAATTATCAAACAACATTTATCAAGAAATAATTTCTGAATTCTATCATCATAAAGTTCATACCTGCGCATTCTTTTGGAGGTCGAATTGTGGAGTCAAAATTTCTCGCTTTTCCCTATAAACATGTGTCTCACTTCCCATACCAAAGTGTAGCCTTTTCAAGGGGGAAAGGTGTAGTAAATCATATTTAATTTTTTTATTATATATATATATATATTATTTCATATCTTCTTATTATTTTCATTTTATTTTGTTTTTGTTTTTATGTTTCTCCCACCATGATTCTTTTACCTCCATTATTGTGAAAAGGTAAACCTCAAAATTTTTCTATGGAGGAATTGGTGGTATTTGAGTTTATTGTAATTTAATGTTTTATAATTTTTTATTATAAGAATTCAGTAGTGATTAAAATGATTGTGGTCAGTGGTTTCCCCACTTTCTCTACTATTGTCTTCTACCTCCTCGTTCACTCATTTTCCTTCTAATTAATATATTATTCATTCAAAAGGTGAAGTTTCGACTGGTTATTTATTTGGAATATATTAATAATAGATATTGAGGTCTTGGTGTAGGGTAATTTAATTCAAATGAGAGGGTGTGTAGTGGCATGTCTTGATCTCCACATTGAATAATATATTTAAATATATTTTGAATAACAATGATAATACCACTATGAACCTTGAGAATAATGGTTCTATTTTGCTGAATTATTTGTTTCTTTTATCAATTTTCTTTTTAATAATATATTTATATATAATATATCATGTATTTTAAGAATATTACTCATATATATATTAGTATATTATTTTTATATTATATATATTTTTAATAGTGATAAAAGAAAAATATGTGTGTGTAAGAGGCCTCCTCGAGAGATTGAACATGGTTTAAACACTATATTTCCTAATTAGGTAAATGAAATATTAATTAGGGTAAAAATAATAAATCCATTTTATCAATTTGGAAAAAATTTGATGGAGGCGAAGTGCTTATGCACACAGTTTTTCACAAATAAAATAGAAAAAAAAATGTTTCAAAAATTAAAAAAAATGTTTTCCATTGCATACCATTGTTTTTGGGTCATGGATTAATTTAGTGATTTTTAATATGAATGGAATATTACTTATTTTTATATTAAAGAAAATATATTTATGTTTCATATATAAAAATATTTTTTGATGATTCAAAATAATTTCAAATTCCTTGAAAAAGAAAGCAAGAGGGATTTGCTGGCTATCAAACATGAAGAAGTTAAGATTCTATGGTTGGAACGAATACAAAAAGAGAACCAAGATGAAGAAGAATAGGTAAATGTTTTTCCACCAACATTTTATGTTTAAGAGACTGGGGGAACTTTAATATTCAAATTAGAAAACAAAACTTCTCTACTTGGCCATTGCTTGAAGAGGTTTCAGAAGGAAACATTCCAGCTGATACAACTGTTGGAGATCAGCATGATTCAGATGAACATTAGTTAGATTTTGTTGAATAAAAAATGTTAATTTATCCTCTAATATTTCTTAATTAAGAATCATTACCTCTCTACTTCTCTCTTTCATTGAAATAAAAATAGGAAAATTATGCTAAAATAGAATTTCCAATGGTCCTGCCAAAAGAGATGAATTTCTAAGATGACCTATATGAAGAGTGGAGATTTATTTTTTGAATACTAGTGTTTTAATCATATTCAAGTGGAATTTTATTATGAAATACCCTTTTACTAATTTCTTTAAATATAATCACATCTACAATCCATGGAACTTAAAGTTGAAGAAGCCACTCATGTAGTGGAAGTAAAGATAGCAGACCCATTATTTATCCTCCCCCATCATTCGAGTTGTGAAACATTGTGGTGGGTTAGAAGATAATTTAATATATCTGTGGATTTCTAAAAATCTTTTATAAGATGAATAGAACTGAGAGGAAGATTTTTGGGGGGTTTCTAAGCAAGAAACCTCATCCACCTTCGGATTGGGGTTAATCCACAACACTTTTCTGACTAGAGGTAGTAAAAACCTAGCACCGTATTGGGGGGGTGGTCAAAGAAAGGATTATCTATTTTCTTTAACCTCACTATTTATTTTTATTTAATTTTATTATGTTTTTTATTTTCATTATTTTATTTTTATAGTGGTAGAATCTAGGATCTTAACTCAAAGCTATCACATCAAAAATAAATCAAGTTGTGTCTTTCTTTTTATTTATATTTTTTAATTATCAATTAAAACTTTGCGTGAAAAGGTTTATATAATTTAACTAAGAATATAGTATTAAATGGATCATGTTTTGGGGGTATGTCAATATTTGTTTTAGGAATTTTGTGGGTTCTTTCATTTTTTTCCGTTTTTTCTTTTTCAAAATTTTTCCTGTTATTATTTTCATTTTTAGTGTGTTTTTTAGGATTCTAGTGGTGAATCGAATGATGGGTAAAATTCAAACCATCTTGGTATTTTGGGAATATAGATTGATTTTAATGTTTGGGGATTTAAATTATTACTGAATGAATTTTTTTCATGATTTCTGATCTTCTCATTTGATGAAGTTTTATTGAATATGAAACTCATGTGCACTAGTACTGTCCAAATTGAAATTTTTTCCTAAACCAATTGGTTTCTAAACATTTTTGATATATTCATAAATTAATATTTTTCTTGAGAGTCTTGAGAAATTTTGTGTGATCTAGAACTTTATATTTTTCTATTTTTCAATTCTTTTAGTGTTCATGGAATGTGTCAAGTATGATTGAGGCACTACTTTGAAATCCCTATTTACATTTAACTTTCATTTTGGCCTACCTTTGGATATAACCTTTATTAATCCCTCATAATACATGAAATACCATGTTAGGTAGACACATTACAATCTATTTCTCACTTTATTGCCTCCTCTATAAGTAAAATTCATTATTATTATTATTATTAAACTCAAGTGAGGGGGGGGGGGAGAAGATTAGCTGTATTTTTCTTTCCTGAAGAATTTGGTTGAGATGAAATTGAAAAACGCGTCGCTATATTTATTTCTGATTTTGTGGATGAAATATCATTATGGGAAGATTTATGGGTATCTCAAATTTCATTACAATGTTTTAGGTGGAGTTCACCAATTTTTAAGATCAAAATATGTCTCTCTTTTCCTCAAAATCATGATTCTTAAGAGAAATCCAGATCAGAATTCAATCTAAAAAAATGCTACTAATTAGGAAAAAGAGGGATGGGATTTATCATTGATGATAAAATTTCATGTGTTAACTTCCCAAAAAACAATAGGTTATTAGGGATGATTCATTTTAGAGATAATTAAGGAGAACATAATTCTTGAGAATTTTTTTATGCATTTACTTCACTTTAGATCCCAACCGTCCTCATTATTCCTCTAATATTTTTAAATTTAAAATACACCAACCCTAATCCTTCAAACAACCCATGTAAAACACCTCATTATTTACACATTTTGACTATTTTAAGTTGATATATTATATGAACATAAAACCTATGTAAATCACACATGTTCTTTGGCATTAGAAAAACTCCACAAAAAAACCTTGAGTGAAGAGAGAAATATTTTTTCCGGTGAGGTAGGTACGATATAAACATGAGGATTAACATTAAATTGAATGGATTTTTTTTATGATTTAGATATTTTTTATCCATGTAGGGGTCATGATATTTTACTTTGATATGATAATTGAGTTATGTTTTCATTTATGCTTTAGGAAGTTTGTTTTGACCTTGGTATTAAATGATTGTGAGAGAGTGCATTATTAAGTATAGGGGAGTGATGAAGATGATTTTTTCAAATATTTTATACTATAATTAAATGTTATTAATCCCATAATAGTGTTATATTATGGGAAATTGTCACATTTAAGGGGTTTTAAATTTTTTTAGTTGAATTGCTAAAATGGTTTATTTTTCAGATTTAACTATTTTATTTTTATTTTGTATTTAAGACATAAATTTTACTGAACCAAATAAAATTAGAAACGTCCATTATTAGTATTACATACTTTATGGGTCTCATTTCATCTTTCTTGACCTAAAGCATAATCCTTCTTTTTAAGGCCCAAAACAAGCACCAAATCTGGGCATCAAAAAATATGCATAAATCAGGAATGTTCTAAAGTTGAGATTTTATCTCGCGTTTGGAATTTACAAATAATCTTATGCTCTACATAGAGATTTAGAATGAAAAAATGAACATATTTAGTTAAGTATTCCATGCGTGAATTTAGTGGATTCTAAGTCATAATGGCATGGTAATTTGACACTTGGGGAATACAAACAATCATCCTATGCTGAATAAATTCCAAAACAAATTGATATATATCTCACCAAATATGTCCCTAAAAGCTAAAATTATGTTTAAGGAAAGAGAATACATTATAAAACGACTTTCATTAAGAAAATATTCCTAAATTTGTTCATTAAATGGTCCATCCATGTGCATTCTTTTGGAGGTCGAATTATGGGGCCAAACGTTCTCACTTTTTCCCTATAAATATGTGTCTCACCTCCCATACCAAAGTTTATCCATATAAAGGGGGAAAGGTGTAGTAAATATTTTTTATTATTTCTTAGTATTTTTAATATATATTAGTTTATCTCTTCTTCCACTTCTTCTGCTCATTTTCTCTTTTTTGTTTCTCCCCCAGTGTTTTTTTATCTCCATGATTGTGGAGAGCTAGCCTTCACTATTGTTCAGGGAGGGGGTGGGGTGGGGTGGTATTTGAGTTTATTGTGATTTCATGTTTTACCATTTTTTATTTTAAAAATTAGGTAGTGATTAAAATCACTACGTGAAAAATGGCTTTTTGCGATGGGAATAAATCTCGTCGAAAAAGGTCCGTCCAAGAGGTTATTTGCGACGGGTGGTTACCACCATCGCAAATAACCAATTATTTATTATGGGATTTCGTCTCCCGTCACAAAAGGTTTGGTGTGAATAACGTGAAAAACTACGCGAAGCTACACGAGGGTTATTTGCGACGGCGAGATCCCACCGTTGCAAATACCTGGCGATGGTTAATAGCTTTTTTTGTGACGAGATGTCGTCCCGTCGCAAAAAGTGAGTCGGCAGGGACTATTTGCGATGGGTCCCGTCGTAAATAACTTTTTAACCGCTGACAGTAATTAATGCGGGCGTAGGTATTTACGATGGGTCACGTCGCAAAAGATACTATTTATGACGGGATACCCGTACCAAATAGTCATGTCGCAAATAATCTAACCTATATATACCCTCATCCATTTTTACTCTCATTACTCTGAATTTTTAGATCTTGTTTTTTCTCTGAACTCTGATTTTAGAGGGAAATTTTTTCTAAGTTAATTTTTTTGTTCACGAGGAAGTTGTGAAGCCGTCTACATCGATAGAAAATCAAGCTTAAAGGTATTTATGTTTTATTTAATTTATTATTTCTTTCATTTTTTATGTTAATTTTTATTAGTGTTGATTAGTTGTAATTAAATTAAATTTAAATTGTTTTGTCATGAGTATTTATTTGTACTAATAAATTGAAATTTTTAGTACTAATTTTTAGTAATTAATTGTAATTAATAATTATTAACGATAATTAGTAATGTATATAATTAATTTGTAGTAATTAATAATAATTTGTAATAAATAATAATAAATACTAATAATTAGTAATAAATATTAATAATTATTAATAAATAGTAGTAAATAGTAATAATGAGTAATAAATAGAAATAATGAGTAATAAATAGTAATAATTAGTAATAAATGGTACTAAATTTTCATAAATAGTAATTAATTATAATAATTAGTAATAAATTTTAATTAGTAATAAACTGTAATAATTTGTAATAAATTTTAATAATTAGTAATAAAATGTAATAATTAGTAATAAATTGTAATAATTAGTAATAATTAGTTAAAAACAATTAGGAACAGTTAGGAACAGTTAGGAATAGTTAGGAACAATTAGAAACCATTAGGAACTGTTAGGAATAGTTGAAAGAAATTTTAATAAATTTTAATAAATTTTAAGAACTTGACACAATTTCCAGTAGATTGACGACACTCCTTTTGCTCGATGACTTTTCTCCTTTCTCACCGACTCAAAACATTAGAAAAAATGTGCTGCTACATAGGCATATTCAATATCGTTTGCATGAGATTGGATATGCTTTCGTAGGGTCATGTTTTTGTAATGTTTTCATGCGGTGATAGTTGGAAGAAGACGATTCATCGACCAAAAGGGGGCTCTTTTGTCCGACGGCTCATTTACTTGCATCTTTTTCACACTGAAATCACCATGAAGAATCTGGTGATTTCAGTGTGAGAAAGATGCAAGTAAATGAGTCGTCGGAAAAAAGAGCAGCCGTCAGTCCACTGGAAATTGTGTCGCCCTTAATTAATGGTAATTATTAAGTAGTAGTATTTATTTATATTCTTTTTTAGATAGTTTTTTTATAATTTTAAATTATTCAAAAACAGGGATGATTTTATATTTTGTAGAAAAATATGGAACAAGGAAGTCGACATCAGTCATTATTAGATGATCGTGTTTTGATAAATCAGTGCAGAAATCCAAAAGGTTCTGGTTTTAATCATGTATATAATGAGGGTGTTGAAGCTTTCTTAGTATTTGCATCATCAAAACCAGAATATGTTTCAGAAGGCATAATTAAGTTTCCTTGTAAAACATGTTCTCTGAGAACTTTTGACACATTTGACAAGGTTGGGGGACATCTCTTACGGTTTGGTTTTCAACCAGATTATGTTTTTTGGTATCAACACAGTGAATACAGTTCTAGAGAAGATACTAATACCTTGATTCCGGATCCATCATGGTTCCAAAATTTAGTACATGATGTTGCAGGTCCATCTGTTCAACAAACTGAAACTCACGATGATATTGATTGAACTCCTGAGTTGGAACCATTATAATTTTATGATTTGTTGTGGTCTAGCGAGGATGCATTATATCCTGGTTGCAAGATAAGCAAATTAGAAGTAGTTGCAAAATTTATGGCTATTAAATTCGATAATGCAATTTCGAACAACTGTTTTGATCAGATATTTTCTTTGGTTAAAACACTATTACCTGAAAGAAATGGTTTTCCTGCAAATTACTATGAGAGGAAGAGGTTGGTTCGTAATCTTGACCTTAGTTATCGAAAGATTCATGCACGTGAAAATTATTTCATCTTATATTCTGGTGAAAATGAGTCGTTGGATAGTTGTACCACATGTGGACAATCGAGGTATAAAGAATCTCAACTAGGGAAGTTTGGATCGATTCATGCAAAACAATTGAGATATTTCCCCCTTACACCCAGGCTGCAATGTTTATTTATGTCTCATAACACAACATCAATGATGTCATGGAACAAAACCAATATTTCAACCAGTAAAATCTTGAATCATCCATCTGATGGTGATTCATGGAAACATTTTGATCATTTGAATCCTTCTTCTGCTTTAGAAGCCCGAAACGTGCTATTGGGTATTTCTACTGACGGTTTCTGTCCGTTTGGTTCTTATAGTAGTTAGTATTCATGTTGGATTGTCTTTATAACTCCGTACAGTCTACCTCCATAGATGTTGACGAAAGAGCCCTATATCTTTTTGACCTTATTAATCCCAGGACATCCAAAAAAATATTGATGTTTATTTGAAACCATTTATTGATGAGTTAAATGCATTGTGGAGTAATGGTGTTAGTATATATGATGTTGATGAGAAACAAAATTTCACATTAAAGCTACATTGATGCGGATAATTAATGACTTTCTGGCATATGGAATGTTATCTGGATGGAGTACACATTGTCCGAAATCACGTCCTTACTATATGAAAGACAAAAATGATTTTATACTTGTCAATGAAAAAAACCTTTCTATTTTGACTGTCATCGCAGATTTCTTCCAACTGGTCATCCTTTTCGAAGAAACAAATCTCATTTCAGAAAAGGAACAATTGAAAGGGATGAACCTCCAAAAATGATCTCAGGTACAGATTTAAAATCAGTTGTATTTTCATTACCTCCCATCACATTTGGGCCAATAGTAAACCAATAGAAAATTCATGGCTTTGGGAAAGAACATAATTGGATAAAACAGAGCATTTTTTGGGATCTGCCATATTGACCTGATTTTTTGGTCCGCCACATGTTGGATGTCATGAATATTGAGAAGAATTGTTTTGATAATTTATTTCATACAGTTTTGGATACACCAGGTAAGACCAAAGATACTGTAAAAGAACGATTAGATGTTGCCCAAATTTGTAGGCGACCAGAACTTGAACTGTTTGAAAATGTCAGATCATAGAGGTTAATGAAGCCAAAAGAAGTTTATACACTGTTCAAAGAGAGTTGCTTATTATTTTTTCATTGGATTGCTGATTTGAGACTTCCAGATGGCTACGCTTCAAATTTGAGCAGATGTGTTAACAATGGTCAATTACCAGATTAAAAAGTGATAATTGTCATGTTATAATGGAAATACTTATGCCGATTGGATTTAGAGGTTTGTTGAATTCTATGATTTGGGATTCAATAACAGACATATCATATTTTTTTTCGAGACATTTATGAAGTGACAACAGACTACGATGCGCTAAGCAAACTGGAAGAAGATGTTGCTGTAATTATATGTAAACTGGAAAAAATCTTTTTGCCTGCTTTCTTTGACTCAATGGAACATCTGATATTACATTTGCCACATGAAGCTAAATGTGGAGGTCCAGTACAGTTTCGATGGATGTATCCATTCGAGATATGTATGCAGAAATTGAAGAAAAAAGTACGTAACAAAGCATCAGTTTAAGGATCAATTGCTGAAGCTTATTTGCAAGAGGAAATTGCTTTTTTTTCTGCTCTCACTACTTTGAATCTGAATATCCTTCAAAAAAAAACCTCATGGGATGAAATGAGGGAAATGTTAATGATTAATTGGATAATCAATTATCAATTTTTAATCAGCCAAATCTTGGATTCAGTGGAGTTCAAGAATGATGGATTTCCGATGATGAACATCACAGAGCTTATATATATGTTCTGCTCAATTGTGAAGAAATGATAGCATTTGTACTATGAGTGTTTCTATCACTTATTCTATAATTTCTGTTACAGTATGCAAACTTATTTTATTTTTATGTTATATGATAATCATATCAAGAAACAACTTCCACATATTATAGCAGCTGCTCTTGAAGAACGCAGACAAAAAATAAATTTCTCAATGGTTTCAAAAACAGGTAACATAAATTATTTATGGTTTAATATCAATTAAGTTTAGTATTTATTATATTGATAATTGTTTTAAAAAATTTCAAGTGTATCAACATACTGATATAATTGTTAAGCGACTTTTTATATTGAGTAACCCACCATCCAAAATGGTTAAATCTTATAATGCATATGTTGTGAATGATTTTTGATTTCATACACATGAATATGGGGAATAAAAAAACAATGAAAAGTGGATTTTTTTTGAGAGGATATCATCATAGAGAAACTGAAGTTGACTTTTACGGTATTCTAGATGAAATTATTGAGCTATTTTATCTTGGACAGAATTACATAATGATGTTTAAATGTTGGTGGTTGGATACTGGGAGAGGCTTGTGTGTTCATCCGACTCATGGAATTGTTGATATTAAATATAAAAGTTTTCTTGTAGTAAATGAACCATTTTTACTGGCGCAACGGGCACATCAAATTTATTATGCAAAGTATTGTGATACTTCAAGAGACCTGAGTGATTGGTGGAGCATAATAAAAATGAAATCTCTGGAAAATCAATTTACTCAAACTGAATGTGGTTCTGCTAAAGTGGAAGGAATTGAAAATTTTCAAGAGACTACTCAAAATCCATCTTTTTCACAAAGAAACGTGAATATCGATGATAACACCCCACATTTAAGGGTCGATGGTGAAGAAGATGTTAATGATGTTACAAATGAATTTGAAATGGTAAGGGATGGTGAAAGTGAAACTCATATGGATATTGATGATGTCGAGGAGGAATATGAAGACATTGACATTGTCGGATATGAAGATGATGATGAAGGTGAACATTGACATAGTTAAATGCTGTTTATGATCATAACTAATATATATCTATATATAATAGTTATTTTCAACTATCTGCTAACAACAATCATTTTTTGTTTTAGATGGACTCTGATCTATTACGTGATCTAGAGGGGGATGATCTACCTTTGGATGAAGGTGATGTGGGATCATCTAACCCTCAGCCTACTGGTGGTTTAGGAGGTATGCAGAGGGGGCACAATCTTACACGACTAATGATTCCTGACCATATCCTCGAGCGATGTCCATGTCTTGGCTTCGATAAACGCACAAAGAGGTATGGTAACCTGTATATTTTTGTTAGCTTTCAGTAATTTATTTATATATATACTAATTGTTTGATTATATATTCTTTTTTCACAGTTTTGCGCATGTAGCTATTGGACAGAGGAGCTCTATCTTGCACAATTATTTTTCTCAGCCATGGATCACATGGGAACAGATTCCCGTTGATGTGTGGCTCAGTATGTACAATCATTGGATGGTAAGTAAATAAATAATATTTATTTTGAAATTTATTTTGAAATTTATTTTATTAATAACTTGATATTATAAATTATTTTTAGGGTTTATAGTATCCCATCGATGATAGCATGCATGACGATATCTATGCAGCATGGGATGTGGCTATGCGTGAGCATTTACGTCAGTTTTTGCACAATTTGAGAAAGACAACCATTAAGAAAGTAGGAGCGACAGTATTTGATAAGTCATGTAGAGCCCACCGACCATATTACATTTCATCTTAGGTTTGGGATAGATTATGTGTACACTGTTTGGGTGGTGGATTTCAGAGGAGGTCTTCATTGGGTCGGCAGAACCAGGGGATATAGGAGGTGACACATTGAGCTGGTAGCCGTACATTCATTACGCATTGAGATCATCTGGTAAGTATTATTTTTTAATATTTTATATAACTTCAAATATAAACAATTTATTTTATATTCATATAGGCAATTGAGCATCCCGATATTATAGAGCTCGATGTTTATCGAAGGATGTACAATGATCCAACCACCAGAGAGATTAGAGGTGATCACCAGTGTCAGATTGTTGTTAGTCTTATTTTTTTTAGTTTGACAATTAACTGCATATAATATTTTCACAATTTTAATTTAAAATTGGAATTGAAGGATTCATATGAGGTTGAGACTTCTCCAACACAGGCTCAGGGTCAGGACGAGGCGACTGATCAGACCAGTGCCCACCATTTCGACGAGCCGACATGGATGCAGGCAACTCAGTGTGGATTTGAGAAGGGCCGAGTAGTTGGTATCGGCTCTAATGTGACTCCTGGTACTTATTATGGTACTGCTGCGATGTCGGCGTCCAGCTCGAGAGGAGCTTGTAGAGAGGCATCAACTTCTGCCTCACAATATTAGGAGCAGTTCTGAGATCAGATTGACCTTATAGAGAGTTTGCAGAAGCAGCAAGAAGAGACGTGTCAGCAGCAGCAGCAACAACATCATGAGGAGGAGATGCGTCGATGGCAGCAGCAACATCACAAGCATATAGAGTACATGTGTCGTCTGACTCGTAGTTTACAGATGGAGTTTCCTCCACCATCTACTTCAGCCCCCCCACCTCCTCTAGAAGACGACCCCCAATGATTTTTTTTTAAAATCATTTGAATTTAACATTTTTTATAATATTAACTATTTATAGTTTATGTCTTTTATATTGGTGCGAATATTACATAATTTAATTTTTAATATTTTATAATTTTTTTTGTGAATATTGAGAATTTTAAGAATTTTTTATTTTTTATTATTCTAATAATATTAATATTATTGTTTCATTAATAATAATTTTATTAAATATAATTTTTCAGTATTATATTTTTTAATGTTTGTTTATTTTACTAATAATAATAATAATAATAATTAATGATTTTTTTTATTTTTTTTGAATATTGAGAATTTTAATATTTTTTTAATAATATTAAAAATAGTTTTTCAATAATCAAAATTTTATTAATTTTTTTTAAAAAATTTATTTATTATTTGTGACGGGAACTATTGTGACGGGTTCTCGTCGCAAATAGCCTAAATAATTTTTTTTAAAAGTATTTGCGATGGGATTAGTGGCCCCATCGCAAAAAGTATTTGCAATGGGCCCGTCACAAATAGTCTAAATAAATACTTTCAAAAACATATTTGTGATGGTATTACGGGCCCGTCGCAAAAAAGTATTTGTGATGGGCCTGTCGCAAAAAATTATATATATATAAAGTATATAATCAGAGACTTATTTGTGATGGTGAAACTGTCCATCACAACAAATTATTATTTTTGATGGGCCCGTCACAAATAATATTTTTTACGACACCGTTTTTGGCGATAGACTATTTGTGATGGGACCCCATTGCAAATAACTCGTTGTAAATACGTAGAATTCTAGTACTAAATGATTATAGTGAGCGGTCTCCCCACTTTATCTACTATTATCTTCTTCCTCATCGTTCATTCATTTTCATTCTCATTGATATCTAATCCATTTAAATGGTGGATTTTCGATTGTGTAATGATTTGTAAGAGATTAGTGGTCTTGGTGTAGGGTAATACAATTCAAATTAAAGGGTGTGGAGTGACATGACTCTATCTCCACATTGAATAATACATTGACCAATATTTTCAATATGAATGATAATACCACTATGAACCCCGAGAAATAGTGGTTTTCTTTTGGTGAATTATTTATATATTTTCTCCCATTTATTTTTAATAATATATGTATATATTATATTTCATATATTTTTAGAATCTACCCCAATATATATATATATTAGTTTATTAGTTTTATATTAGGTAGGTTTATAGTAGTGAAAATTGACAAATCTGTGTGTATAATCGGCCTCCCTAAGAGATCAACCATGTTGTACACAATCTATTGCATACCTGGGTAAATAAAATATTGACTATAATAAAATGAATAAATCCATTTTATCAGCAGGAACTTGTAGTTGGTTCAGTGGCATGTGGATAGTGTAGCACCATAGGGAGGAATGGTTTCATGAAGTCATGATCCAGGCCAGGTGCATGTTGTTGAGCTGCCAAGGTCAAAGTAGGCTAGGGAGCCAGTCATAGTTAAAATTACGCTGTGGGAATGACCATGGTTCCATTTTTTATTTTTTAATTCCCATTGAGTAGGCATTTCCATTTTTGGTGCACGAGGTGCACAATATGTATCTATGCACTAACCAAATATTAGATAGTAGGATGGTAACGACACAGATGAAATATATATATATATATATGTGTGTGTGTGTGTGTGTGTGTGGTGTGGTGTTTGGAACCATGATTTACCAATGTGCATCTTCAGATGTGTTCCTTTTGAGGTGCGTTGGCAGCTAGACATCGATAAGATGTAGGTTACATATGAGATGCGCAACACCAGGACTTCCTTGAGCATCTGATGAGATGCGTGACAACATGGGTACCATGTGTTACTTGGGAATGAGGTGAGCATCGGTTGAGATATGGAACATAATGGTAGGTTGATGATGAGATTTTATAATTTGATCACCTACTGAGGTGAAGGAGTGATGATGCATCATGGGAGGACTTTTGAGTCTAGGGATTGTCAATATTCGATAGGTTTTGTTTGTATTTTGGGTTGGGATGATACCGAGGTACATAACTTCTAAGGTGGGGAGTTCCCTAAGGGATTTCACATGTGAATTTATGATTGAGTTATTCTCGGTTAAATTAAATGAGATGGGTTTTTTGGTACCATCCCCAAGTTTTTTTGAGCTCAGGGTGGGGAGATTGTAATGTCCTAGGGGTTTGGAGACAGTCAAATTCCTCACCCGTTATTAATTTTTAGTGTTTGGTGGGAAGACCAAATCTTTTCTTATTTATCATAACATAGTATTGGGATTCCTTTTACCCAATTATTTTATTTTAGATGGGTCATAATGTTCATAAATTGTATCAGCGGTTTGGTTGGGTTTTGGGTCTGTCGGAGGCTGAAAATCCATGTTTCTGGGGTGTGCAGACTGGGTGCATAGTTGGGAAAAATCGTGCAGCCTCCTAGGAGTAATTGTTCTATCATCTAGGTTTATTGGATATGGTTTGGTATACCGTTTTGGATGGGGAACATGACCATGCAACACCTCTTCATGTTTAGTAGAGGTGATTCGCATGGTTGTCATATGGTTTAAAAATCTGTGCAGGTCAACAGTGAAATATACACCTTTGGATAGTGGGTATTTCACAGTTAACCAAACTGTGTGGGCGAACCATAAAATTCATTTAAATATTAAAATCACCATTTTATTAATCCCTATTATTTCATCTTTTTCTCATTTTCTTCTCCCTCATATGAGCTTCATCCAGGAACTATGGGTGCTCCTTCCTCATCCATTAGTGTGTGACCTAGATTCCTCATCTGGACTCCATTTCTCAATCCGTATATGGATTTGAATGCATATAAATAATTATCCAACACCTCTTTCTTTTCTTTTCCTTTTCCCTCACCCCCCATAGCACTAAATCCATGTGAGCTGATTTACCCTATATCAAGGTTGTTCATCTAAAATGACAACTTCTTCCAAATCATCACATATTAGTGGATAAGATTGAATGTGTGAGAATCCACCAACAAAATGTGGGTGGGGATTATATTGATTTTTTTTATTTTGATAGTTGTCTTAGTGGTGTAAATTTGAGCTTGTCATTGGGTATTTTGAGTGAGACCCTAATAATTTAATGTTTTTAAATTAATTAACAAGTAGAACCTATGAGATTCCAATTTTCATGATCAATCAAGATTTGAAATGGTTTAATACCAATGAGAGGATTCATAATGTGGGGATATTAGATCATGGTTATGTTTTATTTAAATTTAACTGTTTAATTTATTTATATTTAATTCATGGATTCTATGGGAAATGAGGGTATTATAATGAGGATCGAGATAACATTGACTATATGATTTTATACGATGTGATCCTCATGCTGGTGATGGAATGATATATATATTCTTAGTGGTGTTGATCATTTTTTGGGTGACACAGTCATTGATTGAGTTGAAATGTAATCAGGTTGTAGGCATGGCTCATTTGAGATGATATGGTGATGACCATTAGGTTGAGAGACATGGTCACATGAACAAGAGGTGTCGCATGTTGTGGATTTGGAATTTATTTGGTGATTTTCGCTCACTTGTGTTGTTAAATTCACCATTTGGAATCATGTGCACAATGTAAGACTCAGATGATGTGGTGGTATTGACATCTCTTATGAGTATACAACTTTGTTAGTTGCGTCTTAGGATGATGTTTGGAGTTTCTTGCTGTAGAAATTCACAAGGGTGGTGAGGATCCATCTAGTGTTAGTGTTGAGACCACTGGATGGTGGATGAGGCTCACCATACATGAGGCCATTTTTCCATGAATATTTGGGATTTTGTGCATCTCCATTCCCCAAGATGTCAGTTATTGATCCAATGATGTTATTACTTAGAGGGAACACATCGTTGGGCCTAAGACGTCGTTCCTTGAGCTGATGAGGTTTCTTATGAGTTGAGGTATATGGGGCCAGAAATTTTATCATCAGGGTGTTCCTTGGAGATGTTAGATATTTTTGGACATGATTTGTTATTTGGCATGAGGTTATGAGTGATTTTATTAGTGTTGGAACCCATGGGTTCAACTGTACTGATCTACATCAGGGGATGCCTTGGGATGAGGCTAAGGATCCTCTCCACCTCGGTATACTGAAATTGGCTAAATCAGGTGATATCTACCTTGTTGATGATGACTAGAAGGGTAGGAAATTATTAATAATAATTGGTTTTGTGATTTTATATTTATTATTTATGAGTTTGTTCTTAGGTAAGGGTTTAAGATCATGAGTTGGATCTTAGTGGTTGAATTATCATAGTATGCAAGGAAAGGAATCATGGGTTCTTGCCTCATCTGGATATTAATTTTTGAGTTTTTCTTTTATATCAACATGCTATTATATGTACATAATGTGGTTGGCCAATGGTGAATGTATATCTTATTATCTATATTAAATGATATGTATTCAAGTTCTATTTTAGTATCTAAAAATGGTTTAATGTAATTTTTGTTTCTAAAAATGGTTTATTTTGATCATTATTATTATTATTATTATCAATCTGTTACTGGTCTTATTTCTCATGCTTTCTACATGGGTGGCTAACTTGTCCAATTTTTTTTGGTCTCACTTTTCCGCTGCATATTATTATTAGACCACAATTATATCATCACTATAAGGTATAATATAACCAATATCACCTCTTTACACACTCGATTCTAGTTGGAAGTCTTTCATGTTTAGGGAGGCGCACTTAAGGCCTAGTGACACTCACCTCGAAGCACCGTTTGAGTGGATAAATGGGACAGGGCACTAAAAATGTATTAGAGGAGTTTCTATTACCTATTTATTGATATTATTATTTTTTATATAGTAGACCAGATATTAGTATGTTTTTGGAACTGGGTTTTAACTCGTTTTCAGGTCCCTTTAGCCCAATGCTTGGGGGACGAACCAAGTTTCTAGGGGTGGGAATTGATGTTTTGTATTTCAATATTTATAATTGATATGATTTACACGTATAGTGGTGTAATTAGATTTGAAATTTTATATTTTAGTCTATTATACCCTCGAAATTTTATGGTAAGGGAGGAACTTTGGTCCCTTGTCCCAGTAAGGCAATGGGTGGTCGTTTTTCTTGATAGGCACATAGAATATTATATATATAAATTCACATGACTATGTAAAATTTATTGTAATATGTGATACTTATATATATTTTCCTATATATTATAAGAGTAGTAAGAGATTATGATGTGGGGTGATGTTGATCACCATGTTGGGCGACACGATCGTCAGATTGAGGCAAAGTGGTTCATCGGGACAAGTGTAACCCAAGGCATATGTGATACCTAGATATGATATGGGTGGGTATGGTGTCAAGAGGCCTTATTTTGTGAGACATGGTTGCAATGGGGGAGGATAAGGGTAGTTATTTTTATCTTCCTATTATTATTTTTCATATCTGTGTTATATATATATAATATTGTGGTTTTATGACCATGTATTGGTATTTAGTGGGATTCCAACTATATGGTCTCTAGTGGAGCGTCAAGTGGGAAATTATTTGACTACACTTGAGATAGAATAGGTTGAGACCCTTGAGGGTTAGGATGATGCACCATAGTGTTAGTTAGATCATCATATATGGATGTAGGCTTAGGTAATGGTTGGGTAACCACCTTATTTGACAAAATTTTATCCATGGATTGAAGATAAGGTCAGAGCAAGCATAGTACATGTCATCCTTGGGATTGAAAGGGGAACTGAGGAAGAAGAGACATAGATTATGCACTTGATTTAATAGTTTCGTTCATTTAACCAACAATAATATCAGGGTGAGGTTGGAATAGAGGTGGGTAAAAATTGGATCAAGTCAACGGAGATGATCTTCCATGAGCTTGAGACACCCCTTTGGTGGTGGGTGAAGCTAGATAAATACCTGCTCTAGGGTCAGACCAATTTCTAGTGGTACATGAAGGTTCATTCATACAAACATGAAGGACTATCCTGGAAGGATTTTGTGGCCATGATTTTCAATAAATTCTTTCCGAAGACACTAAGGGCAGAGAGAACTTGGGGGTTCTTGGGCCTACATCATGGAGACATGTCTATCATGGTCTATGGAGTGACATTCAACGATTTTTATTTCATCACACCCAGTATTGTGGTAAAAGACACCCTAAGGGTGAGGATTTTTGAGTATTTTTTATGGAACACCATTTAGGTAAAGGTAAACATCTTGAGGTTTGCATCACTATCGGAGGTGGTGAATCTGGTTCTCATGGATGAGGGAAACTTGATAAGATGGTATTACTCTAGTCGAGTTACAATTTCATATGATTTTAGTTTCAATGGATTATATATTAGTAATTGAGTATGATATGAGTTTATATAGGGAATTCAGGCTAAGGACTAAGGCATATAACCTCCGAGTGGGTTGTTGGTGGTGCACTTCTAGTGAAAGAACCTGAGTAATATGTAGACATAGTGCGATCGGGTGTCGAAGTAGTTCCAAGAATATGGATTGGTCGAGAATAATGAAAGGTTTTGTAAGAGTACTTATAAGATAGAAATCAATCAAGGAATGAGACATACTCAATGTTCTGAGATCGGACTAGGTGTGGTACCCATAGTTGGTAGTTGGGAGTCTGATGAAAATAGAGGTCATGGCTGAGATAGAGGCACCAAGCTGTGGGGCCAGTGGCTAATGGTTTTTGCAGAATTATAGGGAATACATGCTTCAGGAAGTCAAGATCTTGGCCAATTTCATGTTGTTGATCTATTAGGGTCAGAGTAGTTTAGGGAGCTAGTCACAATTAAAGGTACTCCATGGGTGTGACCGTGGGTGTAACCATGCTTCCTTTTGTTTTCTTTTGGAATGGCCCTTATCTTTTGGTCTATCCTAGTAGTGGTTATAAATTTGGAATCAGATCATATGCATTATATATATATAGCTGTGTGTGTGTGTGAGAGGTGCGTGACACCATGATGTATATGTGATCATTGTTGGATGTGTGGATTGTGAGGTGTGTTGGAATCTGGGCATCAATGCGATGTAGGTTACATATGAGGTTCGTGATACAAGTACTACCTTGAGAAATTGATGAGATGAGGGACCTCATGGTTTGCATGTGTGACACAATCATCGATTTAGTTTATGTAATCATCATGATGGTCCTAACATGATATATATATATATATAATATGAGTGATGTTGAACACTGATTGGGTGAAACTATGATTGATTGATGTGAAAGGGTTTTCAGGTTACGGTCATGGATAAAATGGGATGAGATAGTGATGACCACCAAGTTTAGTGACACAGTAATAGGGGCATGATGTACTAGATTGGATGACTTTGTAATTTATTTTGTGATTTCCACTCACCCGTGTTGGCCAATCAACTACTTTGAGTTATGTGAACACAGTAGGAATCAGATGATGATGTGGTATTAACTAATCATGTGTGTATATGTAAACATTAGTTTCATATTAGGATAATGTTTTTTGGTGATTTCAGTTGAAATCCACATGGGTGGTGAGGAAACATCAGTTGACACTGTTGAGACCATCAGTTGGGGCATGTAGCCTATCCGACATTAGGTTGTTGGGATAGGACTATTTGGGAGGACATACATATCCATTCCTCACAATGTCAAGAATCCATACAATGATGATATAATGTTGAGGGAATACATCATTGTACCATATACATTGAGATTTCATCCGATGAGGATTCTTATGAGCTGAGGTTTGTCGGACCAGGTATTTGATTATTTGGGCATGCCTTTGGGATGTTGAAATTTTTTGTACATGAGGTGTTGTTTGGAATGAGGTGATGATTAATTTTATTAAAGGTGAAACCTAAGGGTTCATATGGACTTATTTTCATCAGGGGATGCCTTGGGCTGAGGTGAAAGATCCTCTCCACTATGGTATACTGACATTGGCCAAAGCAGGTGATCGCTCCCTTAGAGATTCTGAGAACAAGGGTGGAAAGTTATTATTATGAATGGGTTCCATGATATTATATTTATTATTTACACACACCTAATTAATAAAAAATTTACGATAGACACATGTTTTTGGTGGCCTACTGAGATTATTTCTTACATTGTACGTAGGCCCTTTGGGACACATGTATAACTTATGGATTTGTGCTTTGGTAGATGTTAGGGCACATGAGATGGATCATAGTGGTTGTGTTAGTATTTGTAGTAAAAAAAGGAAAATGGGTTCCTACCTTATCTAGAGTTTCATTTTTGAGTTTTTTATTTTGTATCATCATGCTATTATATATATGTACTATGTTCAACCATTGGTGACCCTTCTGCTTATTGTTTGTTTGAACTGATATGTACGCATGTTCTCTTATAGTATATAAAAATGGTATAATGTGATGTTTATTCCTAAAAATGGTTTATTTTGAGGTTTATAATAATAATAATAATAATTATTATTATATAGTTATTGTTGCTATTTTTTTGTGCTTCCACCATGGATGGATTACTAGTCCAGTGTATATTCAGTCTTTCTTTTCTGATACTATTGATGCCCGCCAAATGAGCACCTGAAAATTCAAAACAGAATAAATACCTAAATATGGGTATTATATTTCCCCCAAATCAAAGGAAGAAAAAGGTGACTAGAACTAGTGAATCATGTGACCCTCTAAATGACATGTGATGGCATGACCTTAAGAAGGTCATGTGAACACTTCATAAATAATTCATAACCTCTATAAGATTCTATGGATCCCCTTTGACATGTCCTTCTACTCTTTCAAAGGCGCCCTAGAAAATTAGTGATCACATGGTGGTTTCAAGATGAGTACCCCAGAGTTACGAGACTTTTCAATCTATGGACACCTAACAATCCATCAAAAAATTATTGTAAAGTTGGAGGAACATATTCAAATAGTGGGATCCTATTGTGTAATAAAACTCACAAGATGCACCCGTGTATCTTGTGAGACACCAAAAAAGCCCCAGTGAAATTTTCTTCTCATCGTACAGGTGCCTACAAGAATTTTAACCCCATTACACTAGAAATTTTGACTTGACCAGGTGGTTTTATTCTCCCACTTTTGCTCAAAAAACAAGATGAAGGGTTTTCCCATGATAATTCTCAGGAATCACCACATGAAAAATTACTGGTCACATTAGAAATCACTAATGGGGAGACTTATTGTTATCGAAAACACTCAAGAAAACTCACTAGACCCTAGGCCCCTATAAAATAAATAAAGAAATAACATGGGGAAAATGAGGGAGCCTCTTGCAGACATAAACATCATGAAACACACCCCATATGGTTCTTGGGACACCAAAAGACAATAGTGACATGTCCACATCACTGAAAAAGAGCCCGCTGTCATGTCACCCTTTCCATACTAAGGGATTCATACATGTCCAAGTTGTCATGCACTCCCCCTTTTTCTCAATAAGGAAAATAAAAGGGTTTTTCCATGAATAGTTTTCAAATCACCATAGGACCATTTTCTGGTCATGTGACTCATCAACAATGGGGAGAGTGATTGTTTTTAATAATACCCATGCAATATCACAATATACCCAAGACATTGAAGAATAAAAGAATAAAATAAAAGTTAAAAGGTGAGAGAATATTGCGTTCACAAACATTAGGTGACACACTCATGCGCTCTGAAAGACTCCACAAAATCCCTTCATCTTGAAGACCTAATATCATGAAAGCCCCTATAAATCCACCATTTCTTCATGGAATATCCCATAAAAGGAATAAAATATCACATTAAATCCTTTCCATAGGTATCCTGATCTCTCAAAAATTTCGTATGCATGTCAGCCAGAAAGTATTTATTTCCTCAAAATGTTCGAATTATTTGAGAAGACCCCATTAATTTCTTATAATCCAATAAATTCATCATTAATTGGATGAGTATTTGTTCACCGAAAATCATATGACTCCCCTGGAATAAACTATAGTAGGATCTCATGAAACACATGACATAAAATCCCTCCACCAACTACAGCTTGGATTTACGCAATATGTACTATATAAAGAGGAAAATAACTGTGGTGGAAAGTCCAATAAATCCCAACCGAAACCTAAAAAATAAATCTTTGTATCCTCACATAGGCACACCCAGGTATTGGATCAGATTTCTAGGATCATTGGATCTCGTGATTAGAATGTTTTTCTCAAAGGTAAAATCTAAGGAATCACCAAAGAAGATCACGTGACACGATTAGGAACCTTGTGTGATCACTCATAGATCACGTGAAGGACTTATGGGGCATTACACAAGGAAAATCTTGTATATCTTCTAAATTACACAAGACTTAAAACAAGATAACACTGAACAAATCTAAGTCATGTGAAATAGAAGACTGGAACTAAACCTAAAATGGATTGAGACTTATGAGAATAAAAAATATGTTGATCCTCATGTGATTCGCATAAACCACAAAAGTTGTGCGATAGCCCAAGGACATGTTTCCCATATCACATGAGGTTCCTTTGGTATACTATTTGCATCATGTGAAGTCGTTGATACATGTCAGAGAAAGCCACATGGTGCCCCCGAGTATGCCATTTGACTCCCATGAAAACCTATGTGATCATCGTCCCGATCTTGATATGTCATTCAGATGTATCACCTAGATCATATGGTGGAACCAGTACATATCATCTATGTCTTGCGATGGAATCATGATATGTCAACTGCCTCTTCTGATGTACTATAGAAAAAAAGATAGATCTCATCATGAACTTTGGGTTTGTCAGCTGGATCTTGCAATTTCCCCTAGATATGTCATCTTTCGTTCATTATGAGACCTAGAAAAGTCATCCAGGACATGCATCACCCTCCAGACATGTCACATTGATTCTCATGAGTCCTTACTAGCATGTCAACCAACATTCGCGATGAAAATATGGCAGTTCACCTAGATCATACGATGCCTTTAATGAATTCTAGCAGATATCATACAATGGATTCTAGAATCATCCATCCAGGTCTTGCAATGTCATTTAAACAAGCCATCCATGGTCATGCGATGGACTTCAGACATTCCATCCAGATTATGATACGTACCTCATAAAATTCAACTAGATCATGCGATTTTATATTGAAATTTTAGGAATAAATCCTAAAAAATATCAAGCATAAAATCAATCCATGTCAGTGGACAATTAATGCTTGTCAGGTAGATAATCATACTAGCCTAAGCGGGCATCCTAAGAAACAAAAGATGTTTCTAGAAAAAACAAGGGAAACCTCATTGTGTAAGTCCCATCCAATAGTGTAATATGATATGTCTCTCATATAAGAGTAACCTTACTATGTAATCCCCTATCGAGTGGAAAACTATGATATGTCCTAGATATAAGGTAAACCTCAATGTGTAAGCCCAATACAACAACATAATATGATATATCCCACATATATGGGAACCTCAGTGTGTCAACCCCATCCAGCAGTATAATATGATATGTCCCGCATATAAGGGAAACCATGGTGTATAGGCCCCATCCATTGGTATAATATAATATGTACCACCTATAAGGGAAACCTCAGTGTGTAACACCCATCTAGTGATGTAATATGATTTGTACTGTGTATAAGGAAAACCTTAACAAGTAAGTCCTGACCAATAGAACTATAGTGACTTTGATTATGGGTATAACTAGGATATGTAGGAAGCCTTTTTATGGCCTGAGATCCATAATAAACTTACAATGGGTAGTCCTAGCACATAATTACCACACCCACAAGAAGTGAGACTGGCCATTTTCCATCCATTGTTTCAAACACTGAGAAAAGCTCACATGGGATTAGGAAATTTTAATGATTGTATCATTCACAAAGAGAATTATTAGTGTGTAATCCAGGATCAAATGAACTATGATGACTCTGATTCATACCATAATCAGGACATATAGGATTCATTCCTAACAACTAAGTTGAAATAGGCATTGATCTCCATATAATCCCTACCATGTCACTGATTTTCCAATCATTGGGACCAAATCTCTCACATGTGGATGATCTTCCATCATCACCAACTAGCATATTGAGAACAACCCTAAAATTATATGGATCTAATTATTTCCATAACTAGGATATGTAAGACACATTCCTAAGGCTCAATCTATGCATTAAGTACCTAATGGTCTATCCCAGCATGTAATCCTCACTTCTATATGTAATGAGGAGGATTAAATTCTATCCCTTATTTCTCACACCAATCATAGATCATGTGGTATTAGGGATTTTCATTGAGAAAATTATTGTAATCATAAATCTCCACTAGTTATGGAAACCCGAGTGTGGAATCTGTAATCATTTGCATGATATAACTACCCACCATTCAAGGGTTTCTACCATAGGGAAGTTCCCAAGGGCATGATTGAACTATAATAACACAGATTACTTCTATAATCATGATATATAGGATGCATCCCCAAGGTTTGAGCTCAAATGTCAGGTGGTCTAGTTCCCCCAATATATATTTTTTCATATGATGATAAACTACATGGGTTTAACGAACTATGTGGGTTTTGAAGCTTGTTATAAATTAAGATATGTAGGATACATCATAATGGCTCAATCCCATTATCAAAATATTAACTGCATCCCTGGATGATAAAATACTCCATAATACCTGGTTATATGGGTCCAAAATATATATAATTATCCACAAATGGGGAATGGATGAAAAACCTCATATACATATAGATAGATTTACTAACAAGACCCCCTCTCTTTGTTGATAAAGATACTTAACCTATGATCATTTTTTTAGGGTAACTGGTCCCGTATTTGGATTCGAAATAGATTATCAAACATATCTTAAATCTATAATTGAATCTTGGAGTAGGAAACAATTCCACCAAAAAGGGTGTGATGAGCCTGACCTCCCATCCTCTCAACCAATGTGAGTTCATAACCATCTTTGGGTCAAAAACCCTAAAGGAGCACTAACCTTTGGAAAGAAGGTATGTTCCCAATTATAGATACAGGAGCCATAAGGAGTTTATATGAACGATTAAATAATGGTGAGTCTGACACAAATGACTGTGGAGAACATTGAACCCACCACAATTAAAAAATAGAAAAAAATACATCAACATAATTCCCGTTAATGAAAAATGGTTAACCTAACACGAAACTCTCATATATAAAGATGATCAGTTGACCATGACATAGATATTACACCTGATCCCTTATGGTCAAGGTTCTTAATAAATAATTTCATCATTTCATTGAAAATTCCACAAGATTAGAATGGATTAATCATGAATAAATGAAAAATTAGGTTACCCATCCATATCGGAATGAGCACATATCATGTTTAAAATGGTGCACTAAAAGAAGAATTTATTCCTTGTTGTATTCGTGACTATATAAATTACTCTCTCAAACAACATCCTGACCCCACAAGTCTTCATACAGTGAACATTTTGGAAAATCAGCTGCAACTGAAACACATACAGGCCTTATAATGACCTCACACACCCAAAATCTCTACTGTAGGGTTGAAAATAAAATGGTATAAGAATTCCATCAACATGGTATGATATCAAAAATTGAGGCTTCCCATGAGGGTCTTCAAGTAATGAAACCGAAGAGTTCTAATTGTCCAAATAAATGTTGTAGTAAAGACAATGTAGCTCGTAACCACATCTAATCTATTTAGAAGATTATATCTAGAGTGTGACAATCTCCACTTTCAGTATCTGAAGAAGGTGGATCAAGGATCCAACTATGGCTCACATCTGGTTCAAGGGCCGATGAGGATGGCTCTTGTAAACCTTCATCACTAGCTCAATATTGTTGGTGACCTTCGGTCACCCTCTGAAGGGTACCACTCGACACACTACTACCTCTGAAACCCATGCACGATCAACAAGGAAGACAAATTGGGAATGAAAGGATTCAGATAACTGTGAGTGGGATCATATCCTTGCTCCCATCGATGATTTCTACTGACATATTCAAATGATATCAAGCAATTAGGCTCATATAAATGCTCACTAGAAATAAGTATGTGGGAATATTTCTATATAAGACATGGGGGAGGTGCATATTCTGTTCCCTATGCTTGAAGTCCATATGTATATTCTAGTGGAACAGGGAATAAAAATGTAGGGTCATATACCCACTTCAATCAAATATATATTCTAGTATACCGTAGATACAAAAAATGTTCTGGAATATATCACCGCACACACATTACTATGATTAAATTACATCATAAAAATAGCTAAACAACTCCATCAAAAAATCTTGACACTAGTAAAGATACAGGGACATGCACATTTTCCTATCCCTGTAGTGAGATAATCTCAACACTATGATCATTATGAACAAGTTGTTTCTTCAGAGAAAGATCATATTCTTGCTATTGCCCAGGAGGATTATCATCATATTCTAGTAAAAGATGAGGCATTCGACTGAGTTCATATTTCTATTCCAACAAGGGATAACTAAGTGAGAATGGAACATGCCATGGGATAGGGGAACACGCCTATCAGAAAAGTCCAACGACATATTCTAAAGCCCAAAGATCATTCTCAAATCCATCTTCTATCTAGGGATCACCAAGTGAGAGGGTAAAATCCTTAGGATAGGCTCATATTACTATTGAATAAGACAAATGGAATACTTGAAAGGCCCATAATTAGGCTCATATTCTCATTCTAATCAGGTATCACCAAGTGAGAATTGTCAGGATAGGCTCATATTATTGTTAGTGAATTTTCATGGCATATTACAGAAGATCACATATTCTTAGAACATATTCCTAATTATTTTTATTAATGACTGCACTATCATCCTTTCTAGGTAATACATGAAGAGGCTCATATCTCTTCTCTCATTCCATAGGTCTATCAGTATACCCCAATGGGGAATGTATATTCATACTGGGATAATATTACCACTCCAACATGAGATTACCATGTGAGAGAGACACATACCACGTGGTAGACTCAAATCCACACCATAAAAACCAATATCATATTAAAAATGCTTGGGATTGGGCTCATAGTCCAGTTTTAACGAGGCTCACCAAGTGATAATAGAACTTTCTTCGGGACTATCTTAAATTACTTTTAATAAAGAGGAATATAATTTTAATTTTTCAAAATCTTCTCAATAATGGACTAATATTCCTACAACAATATACCATTATAAAAACAGTTTAGAAACAATCATACAATAAGATCATATCCCTACAAAATTCCATAACACTGGTAAAAAAATCTAGTAATGATGTAGAAAAAGGCTCATATCCCAAATCTTCTCAATTCTAGTCTCCTTGAGGGTTTTCGGGACACATTTTCAACATCCTAGGGGTTAATAAACTCTTCAACCGAAGAAGAAGATGAACATTACCATGATAGTCATCCTCTTTGTAGTGTGAAGATGGATCATAGGGACTGTACTCATAACATCTACCATGGTCAACTACCCGATGGTGATTTTTCCCACAGATAATAAAATCCTCTTCTTTCCAAGTTACCTCTTCATAGAGATGTGTTAAAAAAATTTATGCCTTCATATAGAGAGGTTCTTGGTACATCGGGATAAATTGTATATAGCTCCCCATAAACATCTAGTGACACTCCACTCTCGTCAGTAAAAAACCCTAATAAGCACATTTTGGGGTATGATTAGATGGAGGTGTGTAAGTATGATGAAGAGGAAGCCAACATTAATACATGGAAAAAGTTATCTTGAAACAACCTCCCCATCATGTTTCGACATCTTTCTACTTCTGACTTTGAGGTCTTAGATAAGCTAGAGAAAAAAGGAATGACTTATCTATGAACAAATATGTGAGAAACTCATCAATGAATGAATACTAGAAACATCCATTATCCTGGATAAGGGGTTCACCTTTAGACCATCAAAATAGAAATTTTTCATCTATAACTAGAAGTTATCACCATAGAATGGGATCCAAAACCAAAAAATCTGTATGCAAATCTTTAACATGCTTTTCACCATTTAATCATAAGTCTTTGACAATTGATATCCAAAGTCAAGTAATGTATCTATGTTTGAGGATGAGGAAATTATGGAGCCTTACACTTCACCACACCCTAGAATAGTATAACCCCTCCGATAAAAATTCTTTTAATGTAATATACTCTGAAAAAATTAGGGGACTGGTTAACACTTGGGTCAATTGGTCACTACAACAAAATGATCCTACTTCAACGATGACAAGACATCACGAATGAAGGAACCTGATAGCCAAAAAAGACTTCAAACTAGGCCTCTCAAAGTATAAAGAATGAATTTTAAACATGTAAGACAAGAATTCAATCAACATGAAGATATACTATAGAAAAAACTCTCTTAACTGGATTCCATTTCACCCATATCCTACACGAACACAACTATACTACATCAAATTGGCCACAAAAGTAGTTTCCATATCATCTGTCCAAGAGTGGACCTAGATCAACAGGATAAGGAAACATCTAAAACTGTATCCACCTCTCAGATCATCAAATCCCAAGAGGGTTCAATTCATTTCAGTAATATCCACAAACAAACCCCAGGTCACTGGACTAGGGGAATTTATATATCAATCTCCATTGTCAGGTTCATCATCCCATAATAGCGTCTTTCAGAAATCAATGGCATTTCCCGATTAACCCTTTCCCACCAGATTGGGGGAATTTATATCTCAATTTACATCCTAGGAGTCATCAAATCATCAATAGGAATCATTTGATCCTGAGCAATATGATCAATCAATTCCAATTATGGCCCCAAATAGTCCCCAGCCCATCGGGCTGGGGTAATTTTCATCATCGCCATCACTATAGAAGGAATCTCTCTTCTCCATCTCAGGATGTAAAAATTGATTGTCGACATACCATACATTCCTATCATCACAAGAAAAGACTATAAAATTTAGGGACCATTCGATAGCCATGACTAGAAATTACATCAAGTTCATTTTTAAAGGTCAAAATGGGAGGAGCGTACGGTGAATTCCATCAACCCTCACTGGGGTTGCAAGCTAAAATAAAACAATATGGACAAGGGTTCAAGAAATGATCCTAATAAAGGTAGAATATAATCATCTTATTGTGATGAATGTAATGTAAAAACCACCATTTCCTGATATAAGTTTGTGAATTTCCTCACCATCAACCCAACATATATTTTGGATCAAGACAAAAATATAGAGGGACATAACATAGAAAATTTACCCTAAGATAAAGGTGATTTGGATGCACCAATAAAAGTTTCACACACCCAGAACCAATGAAGGCTATAATATATGGCACCTCTAAATATCAATATTCCATATATCTCGAGGAACATTATGAAGGATAAAGGTAATGTTGTGGAAACATCCCAATTACCACCCAAAAGAGTCAAATTTACTTCCACGGAGGAAAAATTGTAACAATATGAGAATGAGATAAAATCTCTCAGACAACTCAATGAGGATGTACTCATGGATAATTTTTCCACTAGGAATTATCTTCATGGAGTGAAGGATATTCTATCTCATAAGGTCAATCCACATTAAAGAGAGGTATATGAGCATCATAATGGACCATGATCTAGGAATTTGGTTTATATAAATGAGTAAGTTAAAAATGATCAGGATTTCCCTCCTTTTTCTAGAAAACCTCTCTCTTTATAGTGTGATCAATCTATCTTTGAAAAAGTCTATAATCAATAAGATACAAAGACAAGGCCACCATGTCAGTCCTTACTCACTCCCTGTAGATGGGAGGAGGCATAACCAATTGTACCATTAGAATTTCTCATTGTAACTGAGTCCATGGATTCTCAAATGTAATCCATGGAGTGGAAAGGATTTAAAATCCATCATTCTCCTAATTGGCTTGAGAAGGTGGTGAGATGTTACTAGGCCTTGAGAAACATCCCCAAGAAACCTAATGCTAGCAATAAATAGAGAAGGGCTTCAATATATATGGGGAATGATTTTCCCTTTGAAGATGAACAATAATCCAACAAACCAAAACCAAATTAAACACTATATGATTCATGATAAAAAGAAAGATAAATAAATCATTTTATTTATCTCAAAACCAACCAAAGAGTACCACAATGTAAGAAAAACTACCATCAAAGTAAACAGTGGAAAAAACTATTTAAAATCCAAGATAAATACAAGACTCCAAGATCCACAAGATTCATGCTCCAACTTCACCAACCCGACCAAGTGTCATGAGGTCGTGCTAAAGACATGTGATACTTTACCTCTTCACTTGAATTGGTAGATTCTATCTACAGAAGCACCAAATTTACAAAGCAAGGGTGACTACTAAAACTAAGTAGGTTTTCTTCAATAACATCCCAATTCACTAATAGGATAGAAAAGTTAGAAAATTTTATATAAAACCATTTATATAATTTTTTTTAAAAAGTTTATAACTAATTATAAACAAGTTCCATAATAACCAATTTTACTAACAAATTCTATTTTCAAAGAAAGAAACCAAAAAAATAAATAAAATATTTTCACAAGTTCTCTTTGGATTAACCATTCCCTTTTTCACATCACCACAACTAACAATGCATACTTCATTATGATAGTTCCATAATCATGATATTTCTCTCACTGATATTCCATGTCATTAACAGGTAATTATATCCCAAGTTCCATTACACTTTTTCACTAAGAACAAGGTCATATTTCAACCAAGACTCTTAAATGGAAAAGAACACACACAACAAGTATGACAAAAAACAATGACAATACAAAGGTGAAAAAACCCTTTTCCAACAATCCATATCAATAATCCAACAAATCCATATTTTAAAATCAACATTTTCAAATCAAAAAATCAAATCACTTTGCACAAAAAATTACCACAATTCAACAATTTGACCAAAAACAATAAATCCTCAGTAATAAGAATTTATATTATGATTTGGACCAAAATATCACAATCAATTTCAATCAATTAAATAAAATTGAAAATGGTACAATCAGTTCTAGCAAGAGGAGTTGATATTGAAGACACCTACCTCGAGAGTTTATGAGAAAACAATAAGAGTCATAAAAAACCTCACAAAACCAGGTTGAATGTGACATCCCGGACCCGGCTGCCTCTCAACCCGAGCCCCAAGCCTGGTTGGCCACATGACCCCTGGCTCGTCTCCCCATAGGCCAGGGGCTGCCGACTAGCAGTGTGGGTGTAATGGTAAGTCAGTGGGGAGACTGTACCCCCATGTCAGAGTACGCAGTGGAATAGAACAAAGTGATAGAAATAGCAGAAACACAACCATTGGATAAACAAGAGAAAGGGGAAACATACAACAAACCAACAGAAGTAAGGAAACCCTGATAAATATACCAAATCCATATAGGCAATGTCTGATACAAAATGGATGCATGGCATGCTAGTACAATGGAAATAGAAGACAAGCATGCTCTACAATAATATAAAAATAACAAAAGTAGTCCACGAGAATGTCTATCCAAGATCAATCCTCTGCTATGGATCTACAACTAGAACATACATGTATCAACAACCTGAAGCTGGGACTTTGCCCCTACTAGTACCTGTAGCAGTAAAGTCTACACGGGTGCCAAGGAGGCCACCCAGGTAGGGTGTGAGACAAGTCTGAGTAGGCCACCACCAACGATGTCTACGTGTAATCTAAATAGGTGTTTTCAAGAAAAGTGAGTAATAGACTGCAAGTAAGTAAAGAAAATTTAATAAACAATCCTCCCGCTCAGGTTCTGGAAGGAAACCTGGTGGGTCTAACTACTTCAGCTCATGACTGGTAAACTGAATGATCAGCAGAGGTATAAGTACATAGATATAGGTTACCACCGGAACGAGGTAAACATCCCTCTCGTCCATGCTTCTCACATAAATACATTCATCACTGGCCCGAGGTATAAATGCCTCTCGTCCACAAGCACTGTAACTGGCATGGGGTAGAAATGCCTCCCACCCGTAAGGTTATATAGGCACGAGGTATAAATGCCTCTCATCCTCAATCACTATAGTTGGCATGGGGTAGAAATTCCTCCCACCCGTAAGGTTATATAGGCATGAGGTATAAATGCCTCTCGTCCTCAATCATAGTAGTTGGCGTGGGGTAGAAATGCCTCCCACCCGTAAGGTTATATAGTCATGAGGTATAAAATCCTCTCATCCTCAATCACTGAAACTTATCTGGCACGGGGTAAGAATGCCTCCCGCCCACACACGGGTTGTCACAAGCATGTAAACACAACAAAGCATAACCATTCACATTACAATATATAAGGCAAAGCATCTTATATCATATCACATTAACAATTAAAGGCATATCCATCTTATAATATCACATAAGCAATGAAATGGCATACATACATTTCAATTTGTTAAAGGTATTTAGGATCTCTCATCCTAGAAAACCTCTAACCAAGTCATTTAATTTGACTAACATGGAAAATTCCCTTTCAAGACATTTCATTGAGGTTCAAAGGTGAAATGGGGCCAATTCCCAAGGCACATCACCTATGGTTGACCACTCCCGGTCCACATATAATCTAAACACCCAAACAAGGTTAGATTCATCAATATCATACCACATGGGTCATTTAGACATGAAGCAGTCAATACAAATAAGGGGTTTAGAAAAGATACAAAACACGTCATGAGGATAGTTACTCAAAAAGGAGAAAACCCAAAAGGAGAACACATGACCACCTACCTTAGAGCTGTAGGAGTAGGCTCGCTCGATATCGACCTCAGATCCGAGTAGGTTGGGAGAGATCTGAATTCCAGTCCAATGCCATGAAAATAGGTCATTTGAGACTGCATCAAAATAACACAATGGTAGGAAAGATTTGCAGAGAAGAAAGGGTTGCGTGAGGTTAGCCTTACCAAGGGTGATCCAACGCCTTCGACGAATCGAAGAACGGACACAGGGGGAAGAAACCACAAGAGATTGAGTGAGAAGAGGGTTTGGAATCTCAAAGAGGCTTCTCCTCTAGTTCTATCTGTAGGAGGAAGAAAGATATGGGTTTAGACTTAAATAAAATTTAGTGTTAAATGGTAATTTTTTCCTAGGACTGGTCGCACGGTTTAGGCGCAAGGTTTACCAAACAGTGCGCAAACCGTGTGCACTTCCCTGCCTCCAGAAAAAGGTTCGTACGACTTAGGCGCACGGTTTACCCAAACCATGCACAAACCGTGTGAACCTCCCTGCTTCCAGACCAAAGGCCGCATGGTTTACCCAAACCGTGCGCAAGCCATGCACATGCCGTCCACCCTTTTCTGCAAGTCCATTTCTCAAACTCTCGGGCTCCAAACAAACCCCGGACACTCCCCGGACCTTCCTTAGAACATCACACACATTAAACAGGCTTAAAGGAACGGTTTGAAAGAAAAACTAATGATCCACACCTTTGCCAAAGAGTCGGGTCGTTACAACCTCCCCTCCTTAAAGCAACTCGTCCCCGAGTTGGCCTTCCGAGGGTACTGAGGTGTCATCAATGAAAAGCTCAGGCCATTGAGAATGTATACCAGCCTCTCACTCCCAGGTCTCATCCTGTACCCAGCCGTGCTTCCATAGCACTCGTACAAGAGGAACAGACCTACCACGGAGTGTCTTCACGCTCCAGTCAACAATTCGCATCGGATATTCCTCAAAGGAAGCATCCACATCCAGTTCAACCTCATCAGGCTGAAAAATGTGAGTCGGATATGAAAAGTACCGGCGTAACTGAGATACATGAAAAACATCATGCATGGCCTGATATCTCTATGGAAGTGAAAGCTGGTAAGCTACTGGCCCGATTCGCTTCCCCACCTCAAAGGGTCCTACGAACCTCGGTGAAAGCTTACCCTGCTTCTGTATATGCCTTTTCCCAACCTGGGTGAGACCTTAAAAAAACCCCGGTTCCCAACCTCAAACTCAAGAGGTCACCGGTGCTTGTTAGCATAGGACTGCTGTCTAGACTGAGCTGTCTGCATACGCTCCCTAATCAGCTGTATCTGCTCTGTAGTATCCTGCACAAGACATGGTCCTAGAACAGTTGCCTCCCCTGCTTCAAGCCAACACAAGGGTGAGCGACAAGGCCTACCATATAAGGCTTCATAGGGATCCATTTCAATGGCAGATTTGAAGCTATTGTTATAACTGAACTTGACCAGAGGAATGTGTTTCTCCCATGAACCTCCAAAATTGAGGACACAGGCACGTAACATATCTTCTAGTACCTGTATAGTCCGGTCGGTCTGTCCATCAGTCTGCGGGTGATAGGTCGTGCTCAAAAGTACTTGCGTACCCAAGGACTTCTGTAAACCCTGCCAGAACCGATATGTAAAATGAGGATCTCTATCCGAGACAATAGAACGAGGTGCTCCATGAAGGCGCACTGTCTTCTTGATGTACAGTCTTCCCAAGTCGTCAACCGTGAAGGTCTCCCACACAGGTAATAAATGTGTGACCTTTGTCAGACGGTCGATGATAACCCATACTACATCATTGCCACAAGGTGACCTGGGTAAACCGGTTACAAAATCCATAGAAACATCATCCCATTTCCACTACAAAATGGACAACAGCTGTAAAAACCCCACTGGATGCTGATGTTCTGCCTTCACCTGCTGACAGGTGGAACAACGCGTAATGAAACCAGCTATCTCCCGTTTCATGCTAGGCCACCAGTACTGTCGTCGCAAATCATGATACATTTTGGGGATGCTCGGGTGAACTGCCCATGCCGAGGCATGGAAATCCCTCACCAGTTCCTCTATGATGTCAGCTGGGACCCATACACACCCAAAGAACAATAAAGTATCACCCTCATCCACGGTCCAATCTGTAGAGGCATCATCTGCGACACTTTCTCGTAGAACAAGGCCTTCCGGATCTGATAATTGTCTATCCCTGACCCGTTCCAAAAGAGTAGATGTTACCACTAAGGCTGAGAGAATAGTCTGATCCCAACCCTCCTGAACCTCAATGTGAATCTCTGAAAATAGGTCCATCAGCTTCCACTCCTCATTAGATTCCTGAACCATTTGTGACTGAGTTTTCCGACTCAGCGCATCGGCTACTGAATTTCCTTTCCCAAGAGTGTAGGCCGGTTCGAAATCAAAGGATTGCAGGTACTCGACCCACCTGCATTTCCTGAGATTTAGATCCCGCTGAGTGAAGATAAATTTGAGGGTTTTGTTGTTAGTGAAAACCACAAAACACTCTCCCAACAAGTAGTGTCTCCAATAGCGTAAGGCATGTACAACCGTCGTGAGCTCGAGGTCGTGCGTCCGATAATCCCGTTCATGAAGCTTTAACTGACGACAACCATACGCAACAACTCACTCGTCTTGCATCAAGAAAGATCCAATCCCAATACCTGATGCATCACAAAAGACCGTATAAGATTTTCCTGACTCCAGCAAGATCAGTATCGGTGTTGAAGTTAGTCTTCCCTTCAGTTCCTGAAAAGCTACTTCACAAGGTTCTGACCAATAGAATCTCACCGCCTTTTTTTCAAAGCTATAAGTGGTACTGCTCGGTGAGAAAAGTCCTGAATGAACCGCCTATAATATCTAGAAAGCCCCAAGAAACTCCTGATATCAAATACGTTCTTGGGATACTCTTAGTAAATTATAGCACTCACCTTCTCAGGGTCAACTGAAACTCCAGAATCAGAAATAATGTGACCCAATAAGTGAACCTTATTTATTGAAAAGTGGCATTTACTGAGCTTAGCATAAAGCCGATGCCCTCTTAGTGTATTCAGCACGATCTCAAGATGTGTTGTATGGTCGTGTCTCGAGCGTGAATAGACTAAGATATCTTCCACAAATACAACCACAAAAGAATCAAGGTACAGGTGAAAAATCCGATTCATAAGAGCCATAAACACTATAGGTGCATTTGTAAGCCCAAACAGCATGACTAGGTACTCATAGAGGCCATACCTACTCCCGAATGATGTGCGAGGTATGTCTGAAGTCCTAACACGCACCTGGTGATAGCCTGACCTCAAATCTATCTTTAAAAACACCTTCTCTCCTCGAAGCTGATCGAAGAGGTTGTCAATTCGAGGTAAAGGATATCGATTCTTAATAGTCAGCTGATTTAACTTACGATAATCCATGCAAAGACGAAGGGTACCATCTACCTTCTTGGTAAAAAGGACCGGTGATCCCTAAGGATAAGTGATAGAGAAAATATTTTCAATTAATTTATATTAAATATCATTTTTTTAAACCCACAAAATTGTTCCTCTAAGATGAATTGTTTCATTTTTTTGATAATGGTGTTATTTTGAGCTGAATAGTAAAAATTGGCCATTTTGGATTTTTAACAGTTTTAAATTATTTTGGTAGTTTGGCCATAACATTATCTACACTGATCCAAATTGAAAAACTCTTTCTTTTAAAGATTGTAGACATCCAGGGATTCATTTAATATATTTGGACTAAAATCTGAATCGGCCATATGGAAGCTCAAAAGAAGCTCACAAGTTGGCTCAAGAAAACTGTTTTCAGTTCTGCCTATTTTTGATGTGGGATCCATAACTCATCCACTGTGGGCCCAAAGATTGTGAAATTCGGTGGGTGGACGCGCAAGGCGTTTTGGAGCATCTTTTATGAAGGAATCACCGAGTTAATTGGCCGTTCATGGGGCCATTAAATCACCCTAATCCGGAGGATTTCGTTTTGAAGAGTCTGACTGGACAGAATAAATTCTCATAGTAAAACGGTCATAACTCTCGGAATACATGTCAAAATCCGCTGAAATTTTGAGGGGACACGGAAAAGGGAATTATGAACAACATTCAAGAAGGGATCAACGCGTGAAGATATCATTTAATGGGGCTACAACGCGTCGACATTCGGGGGAAGAATTCTGGCTATAAAAGGAGGAGAGCTCCACCCTCTCAAAGCATCCATTTTTCCACCCCATTCCTTCTGGGACACCAAGAAGGAGAACTTTTCATCTTTTTCTTTTATTTATTTTCTTTTTCATTGTTTTGTAATGCCTTCTTCTTCCCCATTCAACTCGATTACCCTTACCATGGTGGGGTAAACTTTTGGAGTGATTGGGGAAGGGTTGGTTTTCTACATTGTAATGCTTGAGTTCTTGTATGCAATTGAATAAATTTCTTTCTTCTTCAAAGTTGTTTTCAATTTATTATAGCGGATTTTATAATAAAGTGCGATCGTTCTTGAATATTAATTCCGTTATTTATTTTTGCCTTGGTAAAATAATCAATATCTCCCTCCACTAATTTCTGGTTTATATACGATGGAATAAACTAGGAATTAGTGGTGAAGTACTCGACGATCGTCAGTACGTGTAAAAGGTGTAGTGAATGTTCTTGATTGTTTGGGATAAACAAAACCCGATCGGGAATTGCCCATTTCAATTAAGGATATTCAATACAACTATTTTACACATGGAAGGAGAGTTGACCAAACCGAGATCTTGGTAAGGTTTTCTCTCACAATAACAATTTCACCAAGGAAGTGAGAGGAAACGATTGTGGAAACTCACTTTAATCAACTAAGAAGAAGAGGTTTGAATTAAATTGAACAAAGATAGCATTATAATTAGGAAACCGACCCCGACCTAATCACCCTTTTAATTTCATTGTTTTTCAATCATTTGAATTTCAAATTTCCTTCCACAACATTTTTACCCCCGTTTTAAAGTGACAACCCATTTTGTGTGCACTCCTCTTCGGGAGACATCCTAGGTAAACCACATTACTACATTTTAACTTAGGAAATAATTGTTTTGCCACGCCCTACGACAGGCGTGCGTCAAACTTGGCGCCATTGCCGGGGAGGTAGTGCCACAAACTAATTTTTGAATATTTGACCTTTTCAATTTTTTTTAAAAAAAATCTTTTGCCATGTTGTTTTCAAATGATTATTTCTTTAATTCATGGAATAATTACCCACCAGTTCAAGAACCAATTATTGAATCACCTTGGTCTATTCAGTATAAAGTTTCTTTTTTGTCTAAACAAATTCGAGGAGCTCGAATCCAAATCATCACAGAGAATGAATTCAAGGATCTCATTGAAAACCTTAAAGAGAACCTCGAATACCCAGTGTTGGAGGGATTAGCCAGAGAATTAATTGAACTTCTGGAGTATTTTCCAGAATTTTATCAAGACATAATCAAAGTACAACACCAAGAAGAAGAAGTTCACAAAGATATTGAATCCCAATTTGAAAGAATTAGTCAAACAGTTCAAAACCTAGAGACTTCAATACAGTGGATTGCGGAACAAGTACATGCATCCCAGGATCAACAACAAATGGAGCCCGAACAAGAACCAGAACCAGAAAAATTGATGGAAGAAATATACCCACAAATCCTTCAAGTTGAAGAACCCATGGAAGCATTGATGAAATTAAAAGAAGATCCATTGAACCCATCTCAATCAATGTTGGATGAGATTGATGAAGAAGATTTTTCAATTGAAATACATATGGGAGATCAAAAAGATCTGGATAACTTCTGGAATGAGTGTGAGGAACTTCTTGAGCCAACTATTCCTCATAATGTAGATGATTCAACAACATTGAAGGAAGAAACCAAAAAATCAGTGAAATTTGAAGAGAAAATAGAGGAGTCTGACTGCCTACCTCTATCTAGGTAAATTCAACTTCAAGAAGCACCTCCCATTGAAGTAGAAATTGAATCAAAACAGGCTCAGGGAGTTAATATTTTCATAAACTCATTATCTTTTGATTTTGTTGAAACTGAATTGAGTATTACCTCCCCTTCTTTTAATTTTTCAGATTCAGCCAACACAAGTATTTCCTTGGAGGAAGAAGATGAAAAAGAAAAGTCATCCATGGAGGAACATCTAGAGCTCCCCAAACCCGTTGAACATTTAATGGAGGGAGTACAAGAGAATATCAAAGTTGATTTTCTGGAGGAAAATGAGACACAAGATACTTACTTTGAAAGGGATGAATTTGATATTGATTCTTCATGCTTTAATTTTTTTCAAATAGAATTAAACTCTGACATTCCCTTTGATTTTTCCCCAGATGTATCATACCTTCAGCAACCACTAGAAAATAAAGAAGATGTTGATCATGAGGAACCCAAGAAGGAGGAGGCTCTTTACTTCATCCTACCCCCACCATGCACAATGTACCACATTGATAAGGGGGTGGATCTGGTGTACTCTATCTATGGAGTCCTCCTCAACAAGAAAAATGAAATTAAAGTTGGGAAGAGCCACATGTGGTGGTTCAAATCAAAGAAACCTCATCCACCATCAGATTGGGGATAACCGATTAGAACTGCCCCTCTGGAGGCAGTCAAAACCCAGGGCCCACTTGGGGGATTAAACCAAGTTTTATCCTTCTATTCTCATCCTATTTCTATTTTTATTTCTTTCAATAAATATCTTATGTTTTCTTTTGTTATTTTATTTGTAGGTTTTCAGAGTGAAACACTTGGAAGCATAACTCAATGTTGCACTACAAATAAATCAGGTTGTACATCTCTTTCACACTTTCTTGATGTTGTGATTAATTTGAAAATTGGCTTACATGTTAAATCCACTTGAATGCATCGAGGACACTGCATCATTTAAGTGTGGGGGAGGGAACCTTTGTAGTATAGGATTTTTATTTGATGTTTGTTTTCAAAAATAAAAATGTTTGTTTTCAAAAATAAAAATAAAAAATAAAAAAATTGTGTGTTTTCAAATTTTTATGTGTTTATTTTTCAATTTTTGGTGTGTTTCTGAAACTTTTGAGCTGAAAATATTATCAATACCATTTTTGAAACCCATGTTAATGAGTGAACCAATCTATTTCATGAAACCGAGCTTAAATGAATGCTGAAATGACTTCTTTTCAAGTTCAAATCTTTTAGAATTTCATGAAAAGTACACTGATTTTTGAAACCCATGCCATATTTCACTGTCTATATCATTGAAATAACTTTCCTGTGAGGCTTCTGAACCATTTTTGTCATATTCTTTTCATTCACCTCATTTCTTGAGAGAACCAGACCATGCTTGCTTTAACCAGAATTTGATTTATTCCTTTCAAAACATGAGGGTTGGGGTATGTGTGTTTTAAATGATTGAGGCACTTATTTTGTTTGAAGCCCCCTTTTCAAAATAATCCTTTTCGTTATGGCCCACCTTTACATTTATCCTTCATTGTAGCCCCTAGTATCCATGAATTGCCTGTTAGGTTAGCCACATTACAAGCCAATTTTCCCTATCATACCTGCTCTTGAAGTAAAATTGCATGATCTTGTTGAACTTAAGTGTGGGGGAAGATATCTTGTGGTGTACTACCTCATTTGGTTATACTTTGGGTGGAAAATAAATTGTGGAAGAGATGTGTGTGATGATGAAAAATTATTCTGTTGAAAGCTGTGCCTTTTCTGGAGCTTTTATGACAAGAGAAGCTGTGCCTTTCTGGAGCTTCCAATGTAAAAAGAAAGCTGTGCCTATCTGGAGCTTTAAAAAAATCATGTTTGAAAAGATTGAAATGTTTGCTGCTGAGCTGATTGAATGATGATGGAGCCTATTTTCAACAAAGGGGAAGTGAAGGAGACCATATTTGAGTGAAAACTAGAATCTTGCAATTTTGCTTCAATAAGAGCCAAGCCTTCCTTTTTCGGCCTCAGAACTTTTAACATCTAAATCCTACCAACCGGAAGCCACAGAACAACCCTGAAAAGTCCTCATGAGAAACACATGTTCTTGACTCACATCGGTGGAGAAGTAGGAATTTATCAAACCTATGGTGACTCTTGTGTGTGTTTGGATGAGAAAAACCTTGTTCATCCTTTACATTTGTGAGATGAGAGAAAATTCATGTGAGGTAGGTGTTTTGTGTGCATGGGATAAGAAATTAAGTGGAAATATATTAAAATCTTAAATGGAGAACTTGAAATAATAGTTTTTGTTGAGTCATGATATCTTTTTGTTTCTTGAAATTGATTTGATTGATCTCATTGATATGTGTTTTGATTTTGATTTGATTTGATTTTTACTTGTCCAGGAGTCCAAGTGCTAAGTGTGGGGGAATTGATAGAGAAAATATTTTCAATTAATTTATATTAAATATCATTATTTTAAACCCACAAAATTGTTCCTCTAAGATGAATTGTTTCATTTTTTTGATAATGGTGTTATTTTGAGCTGAATAGTAAAAATTGGCCATTTTGGATTTTTAACAGTTTTAAATTATTTCGGTAGTTTGGCCATAACATTATCTACACTGATCCAAATTAAAAAATTCTTTCTTTTCCTGATTTTAGACATCCAGGGCTTCATTTAATATATTTGGACTAAAATCTTAATCGGCCATATGGAAGCTCAAAAGAAGCTCACAAGTTGGCTCAAGAAAACTGTTTTCAGTTCTGCCTATTTTTGATGTGGGATCCATAACTCATCCACTGTGGGCCCAAAGATTGTGAAATTCGGTGGGTGGACGCAAAAGGAGTTTTGGAGCATCTTTTATGAAGGAAGCACCGAGTGAATTGGCCGTTCATGGGGCCATTAAATCACCCTAATCCGGAGGATTTCGTTTTAAAGAGTCTGACTGGACAGAATAAATTCTCATAGTAAAACGGTCATAACTCTCGGAATACATGTCAAAATACGCTGACATTTTTAGGGGACACGGAAAAGGGAATTATGAACAACATTCAAGAAGGGATCAATGCGTGAAGATGTCATGTAATGGGGATACACCGCGTCTACATTCGGGGGAAGAATTCTGGCTATAAAAGGAGGAGAGCTCCACCCTCTCAAAGCATCCATTTTTCCACCCCATTCCTTCTGGGACACCAAGAAGGAGAACTTTTCATCTTTTTCTTTTATTTATTTTCTTTTTCATTGTTTTGTAATGACTTCTTCTTCCCCATTCAACTCGATTACCCTTACCATGGTGGGGTAAACTTTTGGAGTGATTGGGGAAGGGTTGGTTTTCTACATTGTAATGCTTGAGTTCTTGTATGCAATTGAATAAATTTCTTTCTTCTTCAAAGTTGTTTTCAATTTATTATAGCGGATTTTATAATCAAGTGCGACCGTTCTTGAATATTAATTCCGTTATTTATTTTTGCCTTGGTAAAATAATCAATATCTCCCTCCACTAATTTCTGGTTTATATACGATGGAATAAACTAGGAATTAGTGGTGAAGTACTCGACGATCGTCAGTACGTGTAAAAGGTGTAGTGAATGTTCTTGATTGTTTGGGATAAACAAAACCCGATCGGGAATTTCCCATTTCAATTAAGGATATTCAATACAACTATTTTACACATGGAAGGAGAGTTGACCAAACCGATATCTTGGTAAAGTTTTCTCTCACAATAACAATTTAACTAAGGAAGTGAGAGGAAACGATTGTGGAAACTCACTTTAATCAACTAAGAAGAAGAGGTTTGAATTAAATTGAACAAGGATAGCATTATAATTAGGAAACCGACCCCGACCTAATCACCCTTTTAATTTCATTGTTTTTCAATCATTTGAATTTCAAATTTCCTTCCACAACATTTTTACCCCCGTTTTAAAGTGACAACCCATTTTGTGTGCACTCCTCTTCGGGAGACATCCTAGGTCAACCACATTACTACATTTTAACTTAGGAAATAATTGTTTTGCCACGCCCTACGACAGGCGTGCGTCAATAAGTAATGGGACGTATAAAGCCTTTTCCTTCTAGGTCCTTCAGCTGACTCTTGAGCTCTAGAAGTTACTTAGGTTCCATCATATAAGGAGGAATGGCCACTGGTGCTGCTCCTGGTATAAGATCAATAGTAAACTCCACCTCTCGCACTGGAGGTAGACCAGAGAAATCATCAGGAAAGACATCACTTAAAAGCTCTACCATGGGAGGATAAATGGAGGGTTGTAACCCTTGGTCATCGAGATAAAGACTGGAAACCTGTTTTGTGACACCACATAAACTCTGGTGTTCCATTCCTGCTCGTGTCGCACTAAGATCCCATTCTCCCTTGTGCATATGTGTGTCTCCCTCTGGTGATATAAACGCCACCCGACGACGATAGTAGTAAATCTGGTCTCTATAGGGAACCAAACAGTCCATCCCGATTATTACATCAAAACCTGTCATATCCAGAACATACAGGTTCCACACGAAAAGGTAACCGCCCACCTCAAGGAGACAATTATGACAACGATGAACACATTCTGAATGGATACCCAATGGGGTATCTAACGTGATCATACCATGATATGACTCAACGTCAAGGACCAAACTTCTGATAATCGCCTCCGATATAAAAGAGTGAGAAGCGCCTGTGTGAAACAAATCAGATACTAATGTAGAGGCAACTAGAATCGTACCTCGTACGGTAGATGATCCGGCGTGCTGCTCCTGTGGCATAGGCTCGACTGTATACAATTGGACAGTACCAAGAACCTGAGTCACAGCCTAGCTACCCTGTGCAGACCCATCCTGATGGTGCTGAGAGTCATACACCTGATTTCCTCTGGCTAGACTACCACCATGGCCTGATCGACTGAGGATATTCCAGCCGCCTAACAGACGTGATCCTGCCGATCCAACACCAGATCATGGAGTAGGTAAAGATCCCTACTCACTAGACCCTAGGGGAAAAGTCCTACAGAAGCGGTGGAGATGACCCAACCTACCTCAACCTATGCACTCCACTGGGTTTCGTGTACATTGCCTCTTCATGTGTCCTGGAACCTCACATTGGTGACGGATAGGAGTACCACCATAGAAAAGGGTTTGACCACCACTAACACCGTGAGAGTCCTCAAAACACCACTTCTTCCCAGAAGCAGATCCACTCAAACCCTTCTTTGCTAAACCACCATGGATCACATTTTCCGCTTCTCTCAAGTTCCTCTCTGTGATCAGCGCCTGATTGAAAATCTCTGAAACGGTCATCAGCCTGAACACGTTAACCTGCAATCGGATGGCGTAACCCAACCCATCCTCAAAATGCCTAGCGGCCATGAGATCATCAGCAGCTATTGTAGGAGAAAAACACTGTAACTCAGTGAAAGGGGAAGAATATTTCATGACTGTCATGGTCCCTTGTTGCATATTCATAAACTCCCTAGCTCTGTCAGCCTTCAAAGTCTGGGGAAAGAAATAATCATAGAATATGGTCTGGAAATTAGTCCAGATCATATCTCTTTGCTATCCCGACTGGGTGATGACATTCCACCACCTCCGAGCTGAACCATGTAACATATAAGCTGCGAGCATGAACCTCCGCTCTGGAGGTGTTGCAAGGTGCTCGAAGATGGTCAGAATAGATTCCAACTAGGACTCCACATCAAGTGGTCCGCCATCTCCCGTGTAGGTAGAAGGATTCTGTGACTGAAACTCACTGGTCAACTCTTCCATACTCGGGGCAGGTCTCACTCCACCTTGCATACACTACATCATACACAAGAAGCTCTCAAAAAACAAGGCATTGGCGCCCACCTCAGGAATAGAAAGAGGAGCCACAGGTGGCTCGACAAGAAGATCAACTGGAGGCTCCAGACCCGCCACCTCAAGAACGTGATCGTCGCAGCCTTCAGCACGCGCGACTCAAGGACCTCTTGGTGGAATAGTGCTACAATTACAAACGAACGTATCAAAAGAAGGAACCAAAAAAAATAAAGGCTGAACTCTAGAAGCTAGGACAGGTACAAAGACTTCCTACCCCTAAGATCACCTATCACACCCATAGGAATTCTTAGTAAGGCCTGCAACTTTTCCAATTTAACTCAGTCCGGTGATATGGAATTTCCCATCCCATAAGGGCCTATACTCCTCATGAACTTAAATATGACACACACATGGATGTCATTCCTTATTTACTTATGCTAATCAAGCATTTAAATTTCCTTTAAAGCAAATGATTGGTTTAGTTGGAATGTCATTTTACGATCCATAAGGGCCCACACACCTTATGAACCAAAGAGTGACACCCACTAAAACCACATAATTCCTCAATCCACAACAATCATGAAGGGCTAGCACAAAGGCACACATATAAATAAGGTATGGAAATAAACAACAAGTAATGATCACTGAAAATTTTAAACGTGGCATGGAAAGACGCATGACCTAATCATATTGTGCCTATCGTGATGCGTGTTCTAATGCATAACCCTCATTTCATCGGGTCGAACCATGAAATCCAGATTCCAACTTTGAAAATCTCAATAACATCACAAAACATGTGAAGCACCCAACGGTGAAATAGTATCAACAGTAAATGGAAGAATAAATAACAACATAAAAATAGGAAACTTGGACATTTCCCCGTACATGGGTTCACGATGCCCAAGAACAGATCATGGATAGGTCCCTAAGTGTTTCCATTCTCCAAGTCTATTGTTGCTAAACAGTAAATAAATAAAGAAAGAAAAACCCTCTGATACCACTTTGTGACGTCCCGGACCCGGCTGCCCCTCAACCCAAGCCTCGATCCCGGTTGGCCACATGACCCATGGCTCGTCTCCCCATAGGCCAGGGGCTGCCGACTAGCAGCAGGGGTGTAATGGTAAGTCAGTGGGGAGACTGTACCCCCATGTCAGAGTACGCAGTAGAATAGCACCAAGTGATAGAAATAGTGGAAACACAACCCATGGATAAACCTGATAAAAGGGGAAACATACAACCAACCAAAAAAAGTAAAGAGACCCTGAGAAATATACCAAATCCACATAGGCAGTGTTTGATACAAAATGGATGCATGGAATGCAAGTATAATGGAAATAGAAGACAAGCATGCTCTACAATAATACAAAAAGAACAAAAGTAGTCCACAAGAATCTCTAGCCAAGCTCGATCCTCTGCTCTGGATCTCCAGCTAGAACATACATGTATCAACAACCTGAAGCTGGGCCTTTACCCCTACTAGTACCTGCAGCAGTAAAGTCTACAGGGGTGCCAAGGAGGCCGCCCGGGTAGAGTGTGAGACACGTCTCAGTAGGTCACCACCAACGATGTCTACGTGTAATCTAAATAGGTTTTTTCAAGAAAAGTGAGTAATAGACTACAAGTAAGTAAAGAAAATTTAATAAACAATCCTCCCGCTCAGGTTCTGGAAGGAAAACTGGTGGGTATAACTACTTCAGCTCACGATTGGTAAACTGAATGATCAGCAGAGGTATAAGTACATAGATATAGGTTACCACTAGAACGAGGTAAACATTCCTCTCGTCCATGCTTCTCACATATATACATTCATCACTGGCCTGAGGTATAAATGCCTCTCATCCACAAGCACTGTAACTAGTGTGGGGTAGAAATTCCTCCCACCCGTAAGGTTATATAGGCACGAGGTATAAATTCCTCTCGTATTGAATCACTGTAGTTGGCATGGGGTATAAATTCCTCCCACCCGTAAGGTTATATAGGCACGAGGTATAAATTCCTCTCGTCCTCAATCACTGTAGTTGGCGTGGGGTAGAAATGACTCCCACCCGTAAGGTTATATAGGCACAAGGTATAAATGCTTCTCATCCTCAATCATTGAATCTTATCTAGAAAGGGGTAAGAATGCCTCTCGCCCACACACGGGTTGTCACAAGCATTTCAACACAGCAAAGCATAACCATTCACATTACAATATATAAGGCAAAGCATCTTATATCATATCACATTAGCAATGCAAGGCATATCCATCTTATAATATCACATAAGCAATGAAATGGCATACATACATTTCAATTCATTAAAGGGGTTCAGGCTCTCTCATCCTAGCCAACCTCTAACCAAGTCATTTCATTTTCCTAACATGGAAAATGCCCTTTCAAGACAATTCATTGAGGTTCAAAGGTGAAAAGGGGCCAATTCCCAAGGCACATCACCTGTGGTTGACCACTCCCAATCCACATCTAATCTAAACACCCAAACAAGGTTAGATTCATCAATCTCATACCACACGGGTCATTTAGACATGAAGCAGTCACTATAAATAAGGGGTTTAGAAAAGAGACAAAACACGGCATGAGGATAGTTACTCAAAAAGGAGAAAACCCAAAAGGAGAGCACATGGCCACCTACCTTAGAGCTGTAGGAGTAGGCCCGCTCGATATCGACCTCAGATTCATGGTAGGTTGGGAGAGATCTGAGTTCCAGTCCAATGCCTTGAAAATAGGGAATTTGAGCCTGCATCAAAATAACACAATGGTAGAAAATATTTGTCGAGGAGAAAGGGGTGCGTGAGGTTAGCCTTACCAAGGGTGATCCAATGCCTTTGACAGATCGAAGAACGGACACTGAGGGAAGAAACAACAAGAGATTGAGTGAGAAGTTGGTTTGGGAGCTCAAAGAGGATTCTCCTCTCATTCTGTCCGTAGGAGGAAGAAAGAAATGGGTTTAGATTAAAATAGAATTTAGGGTAAAATGGTAATTTTTTTCCCAGGACTGGTTGCACGGTTTAGGGGCACGATTTACAAAATCATGTGAAAACCGTGCGCACTTCCCTACCTCCAAAAAAAGGTTCGCATGGCTTAGGCGCATAGTTTACCTAAACCTTGCACAAACCGTGCGCACCTCCCTACTTCCAGACCAAAGGGCACATGGTTTACCCAAACCGTGCGCATGCCATACGCAGGTCGTGCGCCCTTGTCTGCATGTCCATTTCTCAAACTCTCGGGCTCCGAACAAACCCCGAACACTCCCCAAACCTTCCTTAGAACATCACACACATTAAAAAATCTTAAAGGAAAGGTTTGAAAGAAAAACTAACGATCCTTACCTTTGCCAAAGAGTCATGTTGTTACATTGAATCTCTATGAACCTTCCTTAGATCTCTTACCCTATCAATATGAAGACCAAATATAAACATATTTAGAATCCATAACCTTGGATCTACCCACATCAACTATAGATATATTAAATTGAGTAAGAGAACGAAGTATATCCAATAAAACTAACAAAAATGATCAAGAAAGATCACATACCATGAGAATCGAGCTTCAATACACCAAGGGATGGATTTAGATCACTTTGGAATCAATGGGGAGAGGTTCTAAAACCTTTGAGAGACCACAATCCTGAGTTAGGGCTGTTATGGGTAAAAAATGAGGCACTAATAGGTAAAAATGAGTTAGATCCACAATTTAAGGATCTAACTTTGACCCTCCCACGGTTTAGTTTCACTATTAGGAAAAATGTGCACTAACCATGTGGTATCCACTTCCATAAGGATGAAACTTGTATGGTTTACTTACTTAGTCTCCAAACTAGGTGCTAATTGTTCTTTAGGAACTATCTCAAAAAGATAAAATCCAAACTTCAGCATAGTTTATACTAGGCAGTGGGACGGTTTGGACAAACCATGTGTAGCTCGTGCGTCTTCTACTTTGCCTCCATCTCACTATTCACGGTTTCCTAAAAGTGTTGCAAGGTTTCCACAAAATACGGACCACCCATGCACCTATATAAAATCTCCCAAAAAAATTCAAAATTTCTCAAAACTCTCCCAATGTTCACCCATATACTTTATATACATCAAAAGAATAGTAAAAGGGTTACATACTTGGATCTAGCGGTGATAAATTCTCCATACCATTGTCCTTTTCATCCCAAAAAGTAGAAAACCACCAGTGTCTATAAATAGTTTCATCTATTGATCTTTCATATACTTATCTTGTTCTCAAGTCTCTTTGTATGTTTGATAGTGTTTCTATAAAACCCGCACAAGATCAATGCTTTTTATACACAAGTCATTCTCTTACATATCCACAATCTTCACCAGGATATATACCAATGAAACATTCGGATCTAGGTTTTCATGATTTTATATGATCACATGTTTAGGATATGGATGATACTTTTTTCAACTGAGATACGTGGCAAACATTGTGCACCACACTGAACTATGGTGGTAATGCCAACTGATATGATACTTCTCCCACCTGTTCTAGTATCTCAAAAGGGCCCAGGTATCTAGGAGATAACTTTCCTTTATTACAAAAAAATCGATGCACATGACTTGTAGAAATATATAAGAACTCCAGATCACTCACTTAAAATGAAAATGGCCATCGACGATGATCTTCATATGATTTTTGATGAATCTGAGTCATCTCTATCCTTTTTTTGATCAACTTTATCTTTTCAATTATCTCTTGAACAAGGATTAGACCAAATAGTAATGTCTCACATTTTTCTACCCAACAAATTGGAGGATGACAAGGAGGCCCATGAAAAGATTCAAACAGATACATATGTATCAAGGCCTAAAAGATGTTGTTCTATGAGAACTACAATAATGGTATGTTCTCTTCCCATGAGCCAACAAAATACCTTACACAATCTCGAAACATGACATCCACCATTTATAGCATCCTTTTGGATTTTCCATTCATCTAAGGATGATACACCAAACTCATAGTCAACTGAGTCCCAAGGGATTTCTGTTAGGATTTCCATAAAAGAGATGTGAACCTAGGATCTCTATCTAATATGATTGAGACTGGTATTCCATGTCTCTTTACAACTTATTGGATATATATTTCAAATATATCCTCCACCTTATGAGTTTCATGAATAGGGATTATGTTGGCCAACATGGTGAGCTAATCCACAATCACCCATATAGTATATTGTTTCTTAACCATTCTTTGGAGACCTGTTACAAAATCCATAGTTATTTTCTCTCATTTAAAAACTGGAATAGGTAAAGAATTCGACATACCTACTGGATGTTGATGTTTTACCTTAACATGATGAAACGTTAAGCTTCTTAAAAAAACTCAGCCACCTTCTTTTTTCATGCCAACCCACTAAAACTATGATTCCAATGCATTATACATATTTTGTATTCCCAGATGAAAAACCCATATTAAAATGTGGTATGAAAGAATAAGTTTCTCCTGAAAAGACATAGATATGACCATACTATTCTGGAACCACAACCCTTAACTCTCATTTAACCACCAACCCTTAATTGCCTCCCCATCATAGAGTTTTCAACTCATTGCCACAAATTCTGAATCTGATGTCTGCACCTCTTTAACCATGTTCACCAAATCAAGAACCACTGAAACTAAAAAACTATAACATTTCCTCGATATTCTCATTCCATATTCATTTTTATTAGGACCAACATCAAATTCCATTCATTTGAATACTCTTTTTCCAACTGAGTATATGACTTTATTCTTAATGCATTGGCCACTGAATTTCATTTACCTGATGAATACATCAAGTCAAAGTCAAACATCTGGAGGTACTCCATCTCTCTCCTTTGTCACAAATACAAATCCCATTGTAAGAAACTATGTTCCCAGCTCTTATGATACTTGAACATAGTAAATGCCCAACAAAGAGACAATGAAACCAAGTATTCAATGAATGGACTATGACATCTTACTCCAAATCATGTGTTGGGTAGTTCTTCTCATGAATCCTCTAATTCCTCAATCTATAAGAAAACATATGGTCTCCTTTCATGAGAATTGACCCCAACCTTGATCCTGATGCATAAAAATACACTGCTTACCCCTATCCAAATTCTAGAAATATCAAGATTGGTGCTGATGTAAGGAGAAACTTTAGATCTTGGAAAGACTTCTGGTATTCCTTATTCCATTGAAATGGAACATTATTCTTTTTCAATGTTTTTATGGGTGATTATATCCATGAGAAGTCATGAAAAAAGCACCAGTAATAACCAATGAGACTAAGGAAACTTTTTGTGTAAAGGTAATTCTTTTGGGGTTGCAATGAAATAACAGCTTCTAAATTTTCAGGATCCACTAAAATACCTCTTTCAGAAATCACATAGCCCAGAAAAAGTACCTATTGGGTCCAAAAATTATACTTTAATCATTTTTAATACAAACTATGGTCTCTAAATATTCCCAATATTGTTTTTAAGTGTTTCTCACGCTCATACCTTGTTCCTGAATACAATAGTATGTCATCCATAAACACCACAGAAAAAGAATCCATATACCACTGAAATATCCAATTCATCAATTTCATAAAGCTAGGTCATTCATAAGACCAAAATGAATTACCACATATTGATAATGGACATATCAAATTCTAAAAGTTGTCTTTGGAATATCCTTCTTCTGAACTCACAATTGGTGATATCCTGATTGCAATTAAATCATAGAGAATAACCGAGATCCCCTCAATTGATCGAACAAATCATCAATGAATAGAATTGGATATTTATTTTTTAATGTAACTTGGTTAATCATAGAATAATCCACACACAACCTTAGAGTTCCATCTTCTTTCTTTATAATCAATCCCAGTGCTTCCCATGAAGATGTTCTCGTGTGAATAAAACCCTTTCTTTCCATCTCTTCCAACTACAGTTTTAACTCCCTTAATTCTATTTGTTACATTAGATAATATGGAAGTGATATAGGATAGGTACCTAGAAGGAGATCATTCATAAAATCTACTTCCCTTACCGGTGTTAACCCATAGAAAGTTTTGGAAAAAGCATCAGGAAACTGATCCATGACTTTTAGAAAACTGTTATTTTCGATCTCTTCCCTCAATGTCAATGTCATTGCTACTAACTGGTATGAGGTCATTCTAAATGATGGTTCCAAAAAACCCAATGCACTTGTCTTTACAACCCTGTCTCCTTTAAAGAGATGCTTGACATGATTCTCACTATCGAAACTAATTGTTCTATTATAATAATTGATTTGAGCCTTGAATGCTATCAAAAAATCCATATCTAGGGTTACATAATAGGCATCCATTTCTAATACCTAGAAATTCCATTTCATCTCAACTCTATCAATAGTTATAGAACATGCTCTATACAAAAAGGATTGACATTCTATTTCCCTAAGAGGATTGTGATGTTTTGTCACAGAAGGCATAATATCATGTTTGAAACATAAAAAATCGTCAACATGAGAAGAAAAAAATGAATTTGATGAACCATTATCAAACAAAACACACATAAGGGTATAATTCAAAAGAATCATACCTCTCAAAGTAGATGGTCCAACCTAATCATCTACAATCACATGCTCAGCTCCATATAATTACTTTGTCACTGCACTTTGTTCTTTGATTCCTTGTTGAGATTTACCTATCTTAGGTGTCATGGTATTCCTAGAATCACCATGTATAGCTATGTTCTACTGATGAGACTGATTCTATTGTCCTCACCCCATCAAAGAATACGACGCTTGCAATACTTGAGAAGTGTCTCAATCACCTAACTTCAGAGAACTATGAAAATATCACTAAATATTTTCCATCTTACTATTATTATGTAATTGTATTGCTTGTGTGGTACACTCTCGCTTCATGTGGTTTAAGGAAACACATTGAAAACATCCATATTTTATCATGGGTCTCAGAGGAATATTTACCAATCCTGCCATTTGATTCTGAATCATGCTCCCACCTTGAAATTATGTGTCCCTCTTCCTCTTACTCTTAGTATTAGAGTTCCCACTAGTTTCCATGGTCATAAACATACTTCCTCCTCCCATTTATCCTGATATGTCTCTTTAATCCACCATATTTCTATTCACTATCACTTTATAGTTTGTAATTCATATCACATAATCCTTGAGCGAATCTCCTACCATAACCCTAATTCAAAGATGTGTGCCTGCAAGGATTCAATAGAAACAACATTGGGTACAAAGCACAATAAATTCATTAATTTCACGGCATAATCGATGAAAGGGAGATTATTATGCTTCAGGATGAATAAGGTTGTATTTCTTTGAATCATGAACCTATGAGGATAGAATTGTATGTTGAATAATTCCTCAAAATACTCCCAAACAAGGCCTGATCCACTTTATCATACATAGCTAGATCCCAAAAATTATTTGCAGGATCCTCCAATATATAAATCTATATATTGAAATTCATCTATTCTAGTGTTCCAATGAAATTGAATATATGATTCATCTTGTTCATCCACACCTCTTACCTTTATGATTCAGAATTAACCTGGAAGATTGGTGGATTTTTTATCTCGAACTGGATAGAATTTTCCACTTGTCTTGGATCATCCCTTTGGTTTCCTATGTCTACAACATGAAATTATTGGATGATACTCTGAGCCATCTATTGGTTCACTAGTGGTTTAGGTGAACCAACATTATCTGTAGCTTCTTCTGGTTGATTTCTACGATGCCTATTAGGTGTCATTTTCTAAAAAAACAACAAATCCATAAGTCTCACTCTCTAGAAACTGAAGGATTATAATTCAAATTCTACCACATCATACTACAACAGAAATGCTTTCCTGGAGAAAATTTTTCTAAGTTTAATCATTTTGAAAAAGAAAATTTATTTCTTTTTAAAAACAAGCTATTTTTAAAATACCACAATAATGCACATTTTTAAAATCTTTCATTTGAATTTTTTAAACATTTTTAAAAAATTTACACTTTTTCAAAAAATAAAAATATACTACTCGAAATGATGTATCCACTGCTAGTGAGAATTCATTCTTTTAATACCTATCATTATTGTCTTATTGGATGAACCCAAGATAATGATATTCTAAAATCCTATAAGTGTCTCCAAAGCACTTATGTACCCAACTCCCCGTTAAATTTAAGTTCATTATAAAATGTTTATCTACGTATTTTTATGCTCTACATTTCAATTCTAGAAAATCCCACTTTTTTCTGTGATCCCAACTCGAATTGAAAAAAATGAATTCAACTCTTAGACTAACATAATTGATGACTACTTGTTACACAAGTTCAGGACCAAGCTAATACCACTTGTCTCAAATGGACTTTTAGACAAAAAAATGGATACCATTTGTAACACCCCTCCTTCTCCTCATTTTCTTGAGAGGTTAGTGAGACATTACTAGGCTTGAAGTGACATCCGCAAGATGCCAATGGCATGAAATAAATTTTGAAGGGCTTTAATATACATGGGAGAAGATTTTACCATTGAATATGAAGAACCAACCAAAAAAACAAACCCCAATAAAACACTACATGATGCATGATAAAATTAAAGACAACTCAAACATTTTATTTATATCAAAACAAACCAAAGAGTACCACAGAGAATGAAAAAATAGAATTAAAGTAATCAACATAAGACAAACTATTAAAACTCTTAGGAAACTACAAGACTCCAAGCTCCACAAGATCCATGCTCCAAATTCACCATGTAGCCCAAGTGTCATGAGGTAATGCTAAAGGCATGTGATACTTTACCTTTTCCCATTTACCAGTAGTTGACATCTGAAAAAGAACCAAAGTTCTAAAGAATGGGTGAGTACTAAAACTCAATAGGTTTTCCCCAATGACTTCCCAACTCACGCCATTAGGATAGAAAATTTAACAACATTTATATAAAATCATTTACATAAAAAAATTCAGAAATAGTTTATAACTAAATATAAAAATTTTCCATAACAACCAGTTTTACCAAAAAAATCATTTTTCAATGAAATAAACCAAACAATAATTTGAAACCATTTCACAAGTTTCCTTTGGCATAACCATTTGATTTCTCACATCACTACAATTAACCTTGCATCCTTCGTTATGACAGTTCGATACTCATGAATGGTATATTGTCGATCTACCAAGTTGTCAAAAGGTAATTATATCCCATGTTTCATTACACCTTTTCCATCGAGAACAAGGTCATATCTCAACCAAGCCTTGAAAATCCAACATGAAGACACACACCAAGTGTGCTCAAATTTCATGTCAATCCAAAAATTCCAAAAACCTTTCAATAAAACTAGAATTCTTATTGAAAACCATTTTCCAACAATCCATTTCATAAATCTATCAAATCTATTTTTTTAAATTGTCTTTCTAAAATCAGGAAACCAAAGCACTTTGCACAAGAAATTACCACAATTCAACAATTTAACCAAAAACCATAAATCATTACTAAGGAGAATTGATATATTTCTTTGAAAAAAAATTTCACAATCAATTTCAGTCAAATAAATAAATTTTATACTAAGACAATCAGTTCTAGGAGGAGGTGAGGAGAGTGAGGCCACCTACCTTGAAAGTTTTGGTGAAAACAATAAATGGCATGAAAAACGTTAGAAAACCTGGTTGAATATCTACAAAACCACATTCGATATCTTCCCCTATCAACAACAAGACTAAATATAAACATATTTGGCATCCATAGTCATAGATCTACTCACATAAGTCATAGATCTAAGATCATGGGAGGGAGAGGGAGATGTATATCTAATAAAACTAATAAGAATGATCAAGGTAGATCACATACCAAGAGAACCGAACTTCAACGCACCAAGGGATGTCTCTAGATCACTTCTGAATCAATGGAAAGAGATTATACAAACTTTGAGAGCACAAAATCACGAGTTAAGTCCATTTTTGGGAAGAAACAAGGAACATATAGGAATAAAGAGTTATATCCACAATTTAAGGATATAATGTTGATCTTCACACAGTTTTGTCACACGGTTAGGTAAACCGTTCACTAAACATGTGATAACCACTTCCTTAATAATAGACATCACACAATTTCCTTGAATAGTCTCCATACCATGATACAACTATGTCAGGGCCATTATCTCAAAAAGACCAAATCCATAATTCAAAAAGAACAGTACTACTAGGTAGTCACATGGTTTGGACGAACTGTGTGTCACCTGTAATTGTTATTCTTTTCCCCTATATCACTATATATGGTTTCCTGTATGTGTTTCATAGTTTCCACAAACCGTTCAACACCTATGTACCTATAGAAAATCCCCAGAACACTTTAAATATTCTCCAATCTCTCCCAAACATCACCATATAATTTATATACATAAAATTCATAGTTAAAGGGTTACTTACTTGAAACATGGGGTGATATAAACTCTCACTTGTACAACACAAGAAGAATCCATATCTCAAATAGGTGGATGATAATTTGCCTCAAACCAATTTTATAAATTCTACCTTTTCTACATTTCACAACATGAGAGACCCTGAACAGAATCTCACACACTTCATATCTCGATGTAGGCCAATGATGTCCCCTCGAGATCAGTAGGAGGAGACAAATATTGGGTGCATTTCAAAAAAAATAATATGGAAAATCATTTTTTATTATAATATCCTTATAAAAGGATTAGTTATAGGATGGGAAGAAATTCATCATCAATTCCTTTATGAGTTGATCTCAACAATGGGAAAACTAAAATCATTAAAATGAAGAACTGCATAAAACATGAAAATGAGAGGATATATGACTTTATAGAAATATGGAAAATTCTAACCCATTCACTCGGAAGCCATCTATCATATGAGCATTTTTTATAACTCTAGGATGAAAATAACTGAGATGAGTTATAAACACCTCTAATCTCAAAAATGTATCTTGGTGTGTGTTGTGAGTTCCCAAAAACAACCCAACATTTAGAAGATTCTATTCAAAAAACCTATGTTAAATCTTGAATCATGCCTTCAACAAAAGGGAAAAGGATCACCAAATGATAAGATTTCACTATTAACATCAAACTAGCATCTGTGTACATTAAAGCACCTAGGTAGGTTATAAACCACCCGATGACTCCTCTGAAGTGGAAACCACAAAAAAATCTCCCTCGACAAGAAGTATAGAGAAATTGGGGACTCCCAATATTTAAGGTACAAATGAAGAAATATTACCCATTAAGAAATGAAATATTCTCCTATTATTTCATGGAATCCATGGAAAATAACCTTACCAAGCTACCAAAACCCATAAATCCCAATAAGGTCAACATCATAGACCCTCCTGAATACTTTTATTTCCATAGAATTATACGTAATAACATCCGAGACTATATCATATTCAAAGGAATACTTTAGGGCATGGTCGATTCTGGGTAGGTGGTGTTAAGTAAATCCTTAGAGAAGGTGTCATGCATAACTGTTTCCCAATAATAATAAGGGTGTGATTCACAAAATGTTATTGATAGGCATGGATATAAGTTCAACAATTTGTTGACTCAAAAAATAGTTGACTAAGACACTGCCACCCTGAAAGCAGTTTTGTGTAGACCAACAATAGATCCACTACCCATGAATGTGAAAACATATATGTCTCCCAATGTTGGACATGACCATCAGATATATGAAGATATAGAATAGAAAGAATCATTTTATCCATGAACGCAAACACTAACTCTTGCAGAATTCTTCCCTACAACATCCCAAGCATGGGAAATACCCCACAAAATGAAATCCTCACTAAAAGAAGTGGTCATCATTGGTTATTTCAATGTGATAAACTTGTAAGAACCATTTTTTGATGATGAATAGGCCTCTGAGTATGTGTCCCCACACCAAATAGGGGAATAGAAGGTCCCATGAATAGTAACTGAGGATACAAGGGATAACACAGGTGTGGTCAAACACAATATTTTGATTACATAAACACATATGACATATGTGTAGCTGAGACCAGTGGTAAAGAAATACAACAATAGTAGAAAAGATATATAGGTATCTGAGAACCCTGCAGCGGTTGTCCACACCCAATTTTCATACATTGCCTCCTAGAAGGGGTTTGATTACTTGACTATCCTAGACAATTTGGAAGGTTTAAATGATACATTCCACTAAAAATAGATGTTACCTCAACCATTGTACAATAACTATGACCATCCACCTCAAATTTCATAGATAATGAGACACTTGTAAAGAAGATACCCCACCCCAAGAAGCGCCATCCTCTAGCACAAAAGTATGATATTCTGAGATAGCTTATGGTTTTCCTAATGAATATATTAATCATGTATGTTCCCCATTATTCAAAATAACTCAGGGAGGAACGTGTTGAATCCCCACAGAGTCCATAGGAGTTTAAGATAGAAGTTGTTGTAGCTAAGGTCTATCAAGTAGATACTGATCCGGTAGAATTCCATGTGGCCATCCCGTTCATAGTGAAGGATTAGGAAGAGGTCATTCGGGGTCACATCAGACCCAATATGATTCATGAATACTCAATAATGTTGAAATATGTAGGGATATAATTGATAATGGTTATGGGATTAATAAAATCTCAATTTGATCCCTCTGATGTTTGGGATATGGAGAAGGAAATTTGTCTCACAAAAGTTAACCATTAAAGTGTATTATAAGAATGATAAAAGACATCTCAGGAAGTTCAAAATCAAATATTATTTTGTGTATCTTACAAATTATGTTTAGATTATGGTTATCTAGTAAGACACCACAAACAATTGCCTTCTTGGAATGCATTGTCTCCATAGTCACATGGCAGTAACTTCAACATTCCACCAATGTATGAAATACCCCATTGAAGGAAAGGTTGGCATACTACATGGTGATAATATACCCTTAAAGACTTGTGAACCTACATATACTAAGAGAGGATTCTAAAAGAGATAAGGAAAACAAAATTTGGTGGATGCTGTTATATAGGTTGTAGCCCTAAATGACTTAGGTACCACCCTTGAAAATCCATGGAGTGTGCATGAAATTAAATATGTGCTCCACATAATTATAGTTTAGGAAATTCAACTAATCCTATATGCAGAAATTCTTTTTCACTAGTGATATCATAAAAGAAAACTAGCTCTAGCATCTCTTTACAAAAACTTTGGTAGAAGGGGATGATAATGTCTCTTCTCATGGCCTCTCTCACCCTGACAATGACAAAGATTCCCCTAGATTCCTATAACCATTTAAAAAAAACCTTCACATACTCAGAGGTGGAACAAGAAGAGGATGATATTTGGAATTCCCCTCCCACATTTGAGGATGGAATCTACACCACCATTGACGAGATCAGGTCTGTTAATCTGGGATCATAAGAAGACCTGTAGCATACACAGATTAGGGTTTTTGTTTTTCTCAAGGAGCAATACATGTAAATTCCATTTCTAACGAAACACTAATATTTTTTCTCTTGGAATAATATATAAATGTATGGATTGGATCCATATGTCTCTACACACCATCTTGGATTACCCTATGGCAATCGAGGCTTCAAGAAGGAAGCAAAGAGGATGTACCCCTCTCATGCTATAAATGTAAAGGAAAATTCTTTCAAATTGATAAATTCCAACATTGTTCGAGAATTGAAATACCCAAGATGAATTTACAATATCTTTCATGTCAAGAAAAATAATGGATAGATTAGTGCCTTCATTGATTTCAATGACCTTAATTCACATTTCCCAAAAGAATAATTCCCATTACTGATCACATAAATCATGATCAATGAAACTACCGGATTCCAAGACCTTTCCTTTATGGATGGGTATTTAGGATACAATCAAATAAAGATGTCTCTTGAAGATGAAGAAGCCACTACCTTTAGAGAACCTCAATGGATCTTTTTCTATAAAGTCATTAACTTGAGATAGAAGAATGATGGTAATACTTATCAATGATCCATGCACCATATATTTAAGCCATTCCTGGGACGGACAAATGAATGTTTTGTTGATGAACTGGTGGTCAAATATCAATAGGGATGTGATCACTTCATAGACATTGAATTTTTTTCCACAAGCTATATAATAACACTCAGAAGATGAATCCACTAAAATGTGATTTCGGGCTAACATCAAGGATGTTTATTGTCTTTATGGTGAACCACCATGATACCGATGTCGTCCCAGAGAAGCCTAGTGTTATTTTGGAAATAACCCCAGAAATATCAAGTAGTTAATGGGAATCTAAGGGTTACTCGCCTGTATTTACTATTTCCTAGAAAAAATAGCCAGTAAAGATCTCCCTTTCACCAGGCTAATAAAGAAGGGAATCAACAAACAATGGGACATGGACTTACAAGAATCCTTTGAAAGTCTCAAGCAGTATCTACTATACTCACTGGTCTAGATGCCACCAGTGGAGGTAAATACACTAATCTTACATGTGGCAACCATGGAACACTCATTTGGAACCCAATTACATAGAAGAATGTTATCTAAATAATAACAATCACTACTACCTCAGTCGGACAATGATAGGTACTGAGACCCGATACTCAGATGTCGAAAAGAACATCTTCACACTCATCTTTGTAGTGAAGAAGATGCAGCATTACATGAATCACAATGATGTACATATGGTATCTCATATTGATTCAATCAAGTAAAAATTTGGCCTCCCTGTGCCAATGAGGCATCTAGCTTGATGGGCAGTGATTCTACAAAAATATGACATCTAGTTCGTGTCTATGAATGTGGTGAACAAGAAATCCCCAGATAATTTCATTAATTTTCATCCCTCCCCAGAATGTACAGAAGTTTGTATCTAATTCCCATATTGGGAGGTTCTATATGCCCATGAAACTCCTTGTATATAGGAGATGTATTTTTATGTCTCCTCTTGAAGTAATACCAAGAAAATGATGGAAAATTCAAAGCTCAATTGGGTTGTATTGAGGATTGTATTTGATTCTCTTGAAAAATTAGTTTTTCCATAATCATTCTCACTATCCGAAGGCTCCACAAATAATGAGTCAAAATACTAACTCCTCATAGTTTTCTTAGAACTGGACCTATTGTTATACATATCCAACCTGAATATCAATGGGGATTCATAACTAGTGATAAAGAAGATCAATGGAAAATATGGTATCAAAAAGGAAAAATTCAACCCTATCATCAGCTACATAAGGGGGTAATAAAATAATTCCCTTTTGAAACCAAATTGCATCATGTTCCCCGATCACAAAATGATTATGCCAATGAAATGGATAATGCATCCATAGTCCTGTCTGACCCTGATTAGAAGGGAGAAATATTACGTATTGCACACTGAAGAATGGTCTTATCAATCATCATATGTGTTATGGAATAATTCAATTTGTTCAAAACCTCCCTAGAGCATGATGAACCTATATCTACCCACAGATGGATGGAGGCCATAATCGATTATCTATAAAATGAGACTCTCCTAATATATGGAGTTGGAAGGGAACAAATTTTGCACCGTGCAATGAACATTACCCTACGAGATGACCCAAATGAAAAAAAATCTCTCTAAAAGTGAGGAATTAATAGAATCCTCATTTGATGAATATTTGAAAGAGAGATTAATGCCATCATGGAAGAAGAACATATAGGTTCTTGTGATGCTCAGTAGTATCACACTAGACTCACCCACCAAATCAAGAGGCTATGTTATTACTAGAAACCCTTGATACAATACTATATGGAATTCACCAGGAAATTTCATGCATTACAAATTTATTAAAACTTCATCTATTACACTGTAAAACTTCTAAATATAGCTAAATATTATTTTCTATTTTCTATTTGGGAAATAGATTTTGTGGGGATATATCCCCTATCCACAGATATGTAGTACAAGTACATCCTTACTACTGCTGAATGCTTCTCCAAATTGTGTGAGGAAATACCCATAAAGAAATCCAAGTAAAGAATATCATCAAATTCACAATGTCCCATATCATCACCAGGTTTGGGGTCCCTCACAAAATAGTTATGGACAACAACACCAACTTTTTTTATGTAATCGAAGAAATTTTACCATGAGTACAACATCAAGACCAATCACAAATATTGATATCATGTAGCAGAAAATAAAAAAATAAACGCCTTCAACAAGACCTTTTAAAAAATAATTCATAAGATAGTGAATAAATATTGGAATTCATGGATAGATAAACTCTTCAATGATTTATGCACTAAACATACCACCATATGTACTATTACACATGCTAATGCATACTAATTGGTATGGAGAAGCAAGGAAATATTTCACATAAAATTATAGTTTCCATCGCTTCAAATAGCTATTTATGGACAAATATTGAATAACTAGCAATCAAAAAGGTGGTTGGATGAGCTGAAACGGATTGATGATAACTGGTTTCATACATTTAACATTGTTGAAGGCCATTAGAATCAGATCACTTGGGCCTTAATTAAAAAGGACAACCTCCATTCATTCCTCCATGTAGAAATAGTGTTGGTTCTCAGAACCATATTGATAACAAGGATTAATTCTCTAAAGAGGGAACCCAAGTGGGAAGGGCTTTATATCATACATAAGGTCTATCACAATAGATCCTACTCATTGGATACAATATAAGAGAACCATGCCACCCCCTCCATAGTGAGGTATCTCAAGAAATAAAATGAATAGATTTCATCATGTAACACCCAAATATTTTATGGTATTCCTCTTCTTAATTTAATTAATTTTTTTGATAGCATAGTTACATAGAACACTGAGCATAAACAAACAATTAATTATTATTTAATTGTGATTGTTATCACTTAGCTATTAGAACAATCAAAATAAATGAGAATAACTATATAATAAAAATATAGCTTTCACTTTTTTATAAAGTCATTTCATTGGTTATTAATAAATTTTAAATAAAAATGTGATCCAATTGAACATAAAGGATGTTTTTTTATAAAAAAAACTATTTTTATGCCTGCAATGCATTTTATCTTAATAAATTAAATTAATCACAATTATTGTAAGGTATTGATAAAATTTATACCTTATATATTCAATAAATTGTTCTTAAATTCATCCAATAGGTTTTTAGGATTAAGATACGAACAAAATCAATTTTGAGCATAACATGATGCATTTTTTCAAAAGACAATTTTGCAATATTTTTATGGTGCAGTTGTTTTAAATAATAATTATGACATTTTTATAATTTTTTTTATGAAAAAATAAACATCATTTTAAGGGTAATATCAAAATTATCCTCTGGTAAAATTTTGGTATTTTTCAGAGAAGTTTGATTTTTGATGAATAATGATAAATATTGAATTTAAATTTAAACCCCCTTTTTAGTCTAATTTATTTATATAGTTAAATTATAATTTACATTTTTTTCAAGTAAAATTAGTTTAATTATACATCAATAAAACCAATTAATTCCATTGAAATCAATTTTACATTGAAATTATATATAAAAACATTTCATGATTTTGAAATTTTTAACTTTTAAAACCTCTTTTTTCATTGTTTCTACATGATTTATTTTAAATATAAATTTTCCAATTAAGTAAAATGTATTTTTTAAAATGAATTCCATATTTGGAACCAAAAGGAATGAATTATTTTTTAAGGTTATTTTCATTTTTAAAAATAAAAATTTTACCATGGAAAAAAAATATTTACCACAGTATATGTAAAATAATGAAAATGGTTAAAGTTTAAAGGTAAAAGATTAAAATATATAAAAAATAAAAATTTAAATGGGTATTTGATGTATTTATCAAAAACAACCAGAAACCATAACATTAATTCAAAAAAAATCTTTTAAATTAATTCCACCTCAATGTGGTTGGCTTTAATTATACAATATTCATTATTTAATCACTTAAACGCACCTCTCCCCATGTATAAATACCACCCTCACCACCTAATTTATAATCCAAATCCCTAAAGATCCTTAAATGTATGATAAAACCTCCCCTCATCAACCTCCAGTTCCAACTACTTAGGGTATCACTAAAATACCAAATCCATGGTCCTCAAGGGTCTCTTAAGGAGGTGATATTAAAAAGATAATTTTCTCAAAACAAATCTTTTAATTTGTTATCTTTTTCTACTTTATCCTCACCTCCTTCATTCATCATGAAATTATAATTCCAGAATCACAAAAATAATATAAATTGACATTTAAAGTTAAATATATTATATCCATGAAAATTAAAACCCTATCTTATTCAAAGAAACGAATCTATTGTTCAAGTTATGCCTGTTAATCTTTTCTGCGAATAATGTTTTTTCCGTTTTCCATTACCATATTAAATAATGGTCATAAAACTATTATTATGGTTAAATAATATTTTTATAATTATATCATATCCTATTTCATGTTTGGTAACTAATATACACACACAATATCAAATAATATGAATTTCTTGATGTTTGAAAAAAACCGTGAAAGTAAATTAAACATTTATCATTAACATTTTATCTAATGAATCACCCTTATGTAATAAATAAAAAAGATTTATGGGGACATTAAAAATTATTTAAGTTTATTAATACAATTTCATTCCATTTCTGACGTTTTAATCCCATTTTATAAGAACAACCATAATTTTACACAAATGAACCGATCATGAAACCATGAAACGAACGCACCCAAAACCATGAATATAATGAAATATTATCCCTGAATAGGTCATATGATGTCATAAAATACTCACATAAGGTATTATAAATATTAAAATATATATTTAATTAGTTAATAAAATCTTTTAAACCATTATACAAGAGGTTAATGAATGCTACAGTAAAGGGAAGCGTGAGGTAATGATTTTCTCATCTCACCTTTAGTTCTGTTAGATATATGACATATTCACCTCTTATTTATTTTGTGTGATGTATATATACTTCTACTTGATAGATCATATCATGAATCTCATTAAATTCATGTAATTAAATGATTTATTTTATAATTAATACTTTTATGGGGAATATGATTAGTTTATTTACAAGTAACAAGGGATTTCTTAACTCAATTTTATTTCATTGGGTTAAAAATATATTCCATCTATTATTTTATGCTATGTTTATGTGAAAAATTACTTTATATTATCTACTATTTTATTTCAATATTTTATGTGTATTTAATTTGAATACACATAATTGATCCATTTGATTAACAAAATGATCTTTTTAATAGATTTAGTCTCAATAAAATTTCATTGAGGCATATTTTTTTTATTATACCCCAAACTTCTTCTATGAGATGCATATATAGCCCCTTTGACATATTATATCATGAGTTAATTTATTTTCATGTTATTTTATGTTTTTTAAATGTTATTTCTTCATGTGGTAATGATTTAAATGTCTTAAAGTGGTATGAGATACTCTGATTTTAAACTATCCTTTTAAATTATTTATTCAATATTTGAGGAATTATTTAGACATGAAAACACATGTGGGACCTGGTTATAGATAGCCACTTGATGCACTGATGATCTCATGAGATGAATTTTTTTCCCAAATTAATTTTTTTTACCCACAACAATTTAACTATCTCATGAAAATCCTTGATGGTAGAGGTGCTATGTTTCTTGAGATCAGAGAATCCAAATAATTAAGCATTTCATTCCTTTAGCATTTAGTTCTAGAAAAATTTAATTATGAAAAAATATATATACACATTTTCATTTTCATTTTATTGTTTAAAATTAATTGTGTTAAATTATTTACCTTTTTATGATGATAATCATTTATTGATTTATGATAGATTCTATTGTACTTAACCCTTACTAAGAATCTGAGCTAATCCCTTTCTTATGTTTTTATTTCCATAGGTTTCCAAGAAGTTTATTGTGATTTATATATAGGGTTATTCTATGGTGGATAATTTTGTTATCAAATATATATTTTTTATTATATGTTTAAAATGTAATTTAATTTTAAAATATATATCTAGTTTACCAAGACTACTAAACTATTCAGTCCTTTGGGATGGGATTCATTTTATAAAGGTCGATGTAATAAACTATGGCACCAGTTCCTATATATTGGTTTAAGGTTTATTAAAGTTGGTATCAGAGTATGTTTAGAAGAAAACTTGGGAACTAGATATATGTAAACATGGATTAGGGAAACATAACCCTATGACAGATTTTGAGAATATTCTTAGAGAAACCATGTTTATGATTTAGAGATTATTTATACCTAAATCTTATATGTATTTTTATTATTTTAGTAGTTTGGGACTATAATGTATGATCTAATATAGTTTATATCATAATTTAGAAATGGTATCTAGCAGAAATATTGTGAATGTAAAAAATAAACTTGATACAAAGAGTAAAAATGATAACATATTTTATAGGATTAAGTCAATATTTCAAAGGGAAGTAGTCTCCAAAAAATTATCATAATCTAAGGATATAATATCATGTTATAAAAATATAGAGAAAGAATTACTCAAGTATTATAGCTTTAAATAAAATTAAGAGAAGAATAGGATAAATGGAAAAAGACGGATAAAGGGAGGAAGGGAAAGAAATATTTTCCCACATGTGATAATTTTGGAAAGAAACACCCTAGTAATTTCTTAAAAGTAATGGGAGTTTATTATATTTTTAGAGTGAAATGAAACTATTATTTTAATCAAAAGGTAAAGAAAAAAGTATCCAATATGGAATGGTTTATCTATAGAGATATGGGGACCTATGCAAATGAACTACCCAAGAATCAAAGGAATACACCTCAAAAGATACTTATGTATCATAGTCAAGATAATTCTATTACTATAAACAAAGAGTGTCGGAAAAAATCCCTCAAATAATCTTCTAAATGGTTTTTGGTATGATTGTGTTTTTTGAAAAATATATATAACTGCGAATGAGTTTGGTTGGTGCTGCCAAACCAGGTTTCTAAGATTGTGCAGTTTCCCAGTGTTTTCCAAATTTTTGGGCTTCAAAATTGGGAGTTGGTTTTTTGGAAAAGGAATACTTCCACAAAATAGTGAAAAGTATGAGGTCCTTGAAGGCGTGGTTCACAAACCACAAAGTAGGTTTTCATAATGGTGAAGGAAATCAGAAAAGACTGTATTTCCTCATAGCAGCACTATGTAGACCACAAAGCATAGTACTCGAACTACATATGGGAATCCGTTTGTAGGATAAAAATAGTTCGTAGGAATGATTTTGGTTTGTGGGAGTAAAACTATTTATGGATATCTCATCATTTGTGAAAATGAGTGGGTGATTTGATAATCCTCAAATGTATTGGTTCGTGGAAGGAATCAGTCTCTACAAGGAATAAATGTGCTACGTAGAACGAGGATAGAAAAACGGTTTGCAGGAGGAGCTCAGTACATGGTGAAGGTTGTACCACATTGAAGATTTGAGTAAAAAGTATTTGGAGATTTTTTAGATCTATTTTAATATATAATTACTGATAATTATATCATTACATAGAGTGATTTTCATTAGAAAAAATCTTTTATCTAGGAAGAATTTTGTGAAGTCCAAAAGAGTTCATGAAGAAGAAATTCCATGAAGGATAAGTGGTTCAGGGGTAATAAAATGCCTGAAATAGAAATTACAAGAAGATAGTTTGTGGAAGGGAGATTATGGGGTACTGTAGCTCGAAAATTATGAAGGGTTCATGGTGGAGAGGTAGTCTGTGGAAGAATAATCCATCCACAAAGAAGGGATGGTCAACGAAAGGACGATAATAAGAAGAAGTGAAGGCAGTCTATAGAGGAAGTGGTGGTCCACAAAGTATAAGCACTATATGGTAAAATGCAGTTTGTGGATGAATCAAAGTTATTCTCAAAGTATTTTATAAATCTTTTTAAGGAACTAAAATAGTTCTCAAAAGTAATTTCAACAAGGTAACAGTTTACAGAAAAGTTTAATTCATCTTCAAGTGAAAGAGGGAATTCAACATAGAATACACCTATAGTTAAGGATGTGTGATTTATTTTAAATGAAGGGACCTATAAGTACATAAATTGTAATTGGATCTCTTCCAATATTAGTGAGAAAAGGAAGAGGAAGATGATGATCCTTTCTATTAGCAGTGGGCCTAAGAAAGAGACATAGAGAGAGACCTTTGGGAATATGGTGAATAGACCCTGAATCATGTAAAGGCTATGAGATTGGGTATAGAATTGAGATACCCCGAATATAATTATTGGAAATGATCCTTAGTGAATTTTTTACAATTAGGACATTGTTGTTGTATGCTTCCTGGATGTATCCCAGTGAGGGTGAACATAGTAAAAATATCCATGTCCTTATGCTTTCTTTATTTCTTTACTTTTAGTGTGTTATCATCAGATCAAATTGGGTTGGAAAAAATAAAAATTAACATTTAAGAGAATAATATGTTATACTTATAATAAATAAGTCAAGATCTAGTGGGGTAGGAAGAAGATTAAAAAGAATATCCATACCCTGATTCACTCCCCCTCTCAGGGTATCTAGGCCCCCTTTAGACATAACAAAGAGGAATTGATAATTTTATTTTGTGTGGATTCAAAAATATTTTATTTATAAATGATGCCTTGATTTTTAAAAATTTTAAATATATAATTTTTATACTACCATACTTTTTTGTTAAGGATTTTAAATCATGTGTTGAATGGTACAAATAACTAAGAAAAGTGATTTTGTTGAATGATGATCTTTTGGAAAACAAATGATTAAGGGATGATAACCCTTAATATATTATTGATGTTGACATAATAATAAAAAATATATATTTATGGTAATGTATTGGTGACCATTAAAGTGGTTACTGATTTGATGGTTTTTGTTCATTTTACTACATGTTTAGATTTAATGAATATTTCCAACAACCTGAGATCTTTCTTAGAAGCAGGCTTATTTTCATTAAGGTTTAAATGTTTTCAAGGTATTAATAAATTGTTTATGTGAAAATAATATCTAAATTATGATGAGAATATGAAGATTTTGGAAATTTAGTGACCCTCCTAAATTTTTTTCCTTTGAATTTGAACACACTTATTTTGAATGAGTTTTAATATTAACTAATTATTGAACAGATTTAGTTGAACTTTAGATATTATAGTTTGAGGTTAAAGTATGAATTATCATATTCGATAACATATACATACCATTTTTCTTTGGGTGAATATTTTAAGTCCAAATAATGGACTTACAGATCATTTTCGAAAAGTGATACAAGCATACAAATTCATCTTTAATATCAATTACCTGGCACAAGAGATGAAGTGAAAATATATTTAATGATAACCAAAGGATAATATTATTCTTATGACATGGAAGGATAAAAATTTATTTTATTTTCCCAAGTTCGTGATCTAGATTTTAAAATAATTCCTCAACTCTAGGAATATGATTTTGGAATAATAACATTATTCTTTTAATTTTATTAAAGTGAATTATTTTGCATCTTTAACCCAACATATATGTACGATTTTGTGATGAATGAATTTATAATGAACATGTTTTCAATAATTCTCCATCTAAACAATATAATTATATTTATATTCTTATGTCCTAATTTTCACTTTACTCTAATTTTAACCTATTTAGAATCATAATTTTGTGATAACCATCAAATTTCCCTTCTCCTATTATTAAGAGGAAGTTTTATTAACCCAATTTATGAGGTGGGTTTCCCACAAAGGGATTTTCAATTATACACATTTTATTTTTAAAGTGAAATTTAAAATTTTGAGGTTAAAATTTATTGAATGAGTGGAGAATGTAATACCCCATGATTTTATGGTATGTATATTCTTAAATAAATTCAATTTTTTCGATAGTGTATGTTACACATAACATTGATCTTAAAAAAATGATTAATATTATTATTTAGGTATGATAGTTATCACATAGCCATTAGAATGGAAGGAATTAATGCGAATAACTACATTATGAAAATATATTTTACACATGTTTAGAAAATGAAATAATTGGTTACTAATTAATTATAAATAAAAATGATAACCAATTAAACATAAATGATGCATTTAAAAAAATCTATTTTTATGTCCGCAATAGAATTTTATCTTAATAAATTAAATTAATCACTATTAGTGAAAGATATTAATTAAATTTATATGTTATATGTACAATAAGATGTTTTTAAATACATCTAATAATTTTGATATGATTAAGATAATAATATGTTCAACTTTGAGAATAAAAGCTATGTTTTTCTAAAAGATAATTTTTCTAACTTTTGATGGAACATTTATCATAAATAAATTTTTTAACACTAATAAATTTATTTTGAAAAAATAAACATATTTTTTTTGAATGATATATCAAAATTATTTTAGGTTAATTTTTTTTATTTTTTAGAGAAGATTAATTTTTTGATGAATAGTGAAATTATTGAATTTTAATTAAAAACTGGTTGTTAGTCTAATTTATTTCTATAGTAAAATTATGTTTTATATTAATTTTAAAATAAAATAATTTTATTTATAAATAAATTAAACCAATTTAGGTCATTATAATTAATTCATAATCGAAATAGGATAATAAAACATTTCAAACTTTTTCAATTTTTCACTTTAAATAACCCTCTTTTTCATTGTGTTTAAGAGATTAATTTTAATTCCAATTTTTCCAATTATGTAAATTTAATTTTTCAAAATGGATTAAATATTTTCAATCATATTTTAAAAATTAGTTTTTGAGTTCATTTTTATTTTCAGTCATAAAAAATCTAACATGGTAAAAAAAATATTTACTATATCATAAGAAAAATAATGAAAAGGGTTAAAGTTAAATGATAAAAGATTAAACTAACAAAAACAATTAATGGGTTATTGATGAATTTATAGACCCTAAAAATAATCTAAAACATTAATTTAAAATCAATTTTTTTTAAATTAATTCCACCTCAATGTGGTTGGCTTTAATTATAAAACATTCATTATTTAATCACTTAAACTCACCTATCCTCAAGTATAAATACCACCCATAACTACCTCATTTCAAATCAAAAGCCTTTATTATCATTAAATATATACCAAAAACTATCCTCATCACTCTTCGTACATAAATGTTTTTCTATTATCACCAAAAGACAAAATCCATGGTCGTTAAGAGTCTTTCAAGGTGGAGATATTCAAGAGTTAATTTTCCCAAAACACCTCTCTTAATTTCTCTTCTTCTTCTAATTTATCCTCACCTACTTCATCCATAATGAAATAGTAATTATATAATCATTTAAATACTGAAATTTTATGTTCCTAATGAAATATATCATATCCATACCTTTTATTACCTCCTCTTATTCAAAGAAATGAAACTATTGTTCAAGTTATGCCGGTTAATCTCCTCTGTAAACCGTGTTTTTATTCATTTTCCATTACCACCTTCAATGATGGTAATAAAATTATTATTCAAGTAAAATAATACTTTTATAATTATATTATATCTTATTTCATGTTCTATAACTAATATTCAAAAATAATTTTAAATAAGAAAAAACTAGTTGGTGTTTTCGGAAAAACCACCAAAATAAATTAAACATTTATCATTAACGTTTTATCTAATGAATCTTCCTCATGTAAGAAATAAAAATGATATGTGGGTAAATTATTAACTCTAAAATTAAATTAAAAATATCTCATTCCATTTTTGGTGTTGTAATCTAATTTTACAAGAACATCTATAATTTTACACAAATGAACCCATCATGAAACCATGGAACGAATGCACCTGAATCCATGAAAATAATAAAATATTATTAAGGAATGGTTCATAAGATGTTATAAAATAATCACATAAGTTATTATAAATATTATTATTGTTCTTTAATGAGTTATTGAAATTATTTAAAATTATACAATAGGTTATATAATGCTACACTAAAGGGAAGTGTGAGGTAATGACTTTCTCATTTGACTTTTACATTTATGAGATACATGAACGATTCAACACTTATTTCTTCTATGTGGTGTATGTATACATAACTTTGATATATCATATCATGAATCCCATTATATTCAGGGTATTAAATGTTTCATTTGATAATTATTAGTTTAATGGGGTATATGATTCAACTGATTACAAGTGGAGAGGTATTTCTTAACTCAATTTTCATTCATTGGGATTAAATTATATTTCATCAATTATGTCATGATAAGGTTTTGTGTGAAATTAATTTTATTTATATCATATTTTATCTCCAATATTTTAACTTGTATTTATATATAAAACACCTAATAGATCCATTTTATTAATGAAATGATCATTGAAAGGGACTCTGTCACAATATCCTTTCATTATGGAATATTGTGATGTAATACACCCACCATCATCTATGTGGTTTATATAAATCCTTTTTGATATATAATATCATGAATTTATTTATTATATCTTTATTTAATGTGTTGATAAAAATTATTCCTCCAAGGGGTGTATGATTCATCTTTTTCAACGTTATATGGGACACTAGGATTTAAAAATATATATTTTGAATAATTTATTCGATATTTTAGGAATGAGTTGGACATGAAGACACAAGTGGGGCCCAACTATAGATAGACCCTTGATGCATCAATAGTATGACAAGAAAAAAAATTTCTCCAAAATAAATTGTTTTTTTACAGAAAATGATTACAATGTATTTAGAATGGTCTTAACTGTAGAGGTAACATGTTTATTGAGATCATAGAATCAAAATAATTCAGCATTTCCTTTGTTCATCATTATATTCTAGAAGATTTTCACTATTAAAAAAATCTATGGATTCACATTCATTCTCAGTTTATTGATAATATGGAATGTTTTCTTAGTTATTTACCATTCCATGATGATTATCCTTTAATGAATGATGATATCTTATGTGGTACTTACCCCTTATTGAGCATTTGAGCACACCCCTTTCTTATATTTTATTTCCCCAAGTTGAAAATAAGTTTATTATGATTGATATATTTGGTTACACTATGGGGGATAATGGAAATACCAATGAAAATAATTTTTTCATTTATGTTTAAAATGTAATTTGAATTTTAGATATGTATATATTTTATCAAGAATACTAAACTATTAGGTCCTTTGGTATTCGATTCCCAATACCTATGCCAATGTAATATGGCAAGGCACCAACTCTGAGATACTCGGGTTGGGGTCGTTACACATTAAGAATCATGTCATGGAAACAAAAATTTAAACTAAACAACATCTCACATACTGACCACATGATTTTAAACTATACGGTTTTTTCTTGGTTGTATGGTGTTAAAATTCAGAAAGGCATCCTAGTCATATGACTTTAAACTGTGTTGTCATATCCAGAACACATGACACTAAACTATATGGATCACATCCTCACTGAAATATGTTAAACTTCACATATCCTCAATGGTTCATCTTCATTCATATTGGGTGAACAACATCATTACCGCAAGATGTTAAACTACATGGATGATGTCATTGCTTTATGAAATTAAACTATATGGGTTTCTAGAACTATGTATGATATGATTATCATTTCAACAAGATATGTATTGATTCCTCAATCTTATATCTCGGTCCATCCAACACATGATACAATATTCCCCTATTATATATTTAATCACCTCTCTATGATGAGATGAACCATTTTCATTCCTTCTTTCTCACACATAGAAAAGCTCACATGACAATAAGAATTTCAGTAAGGGATTTCCCACAAAAAAAGAAAAAAAGATCCTAAAATGTTAATAATGGTACTAAATTAAATACCTTAAAAGGGATACCATGAGTCATCATCACATAACATTAAACTGAAGGGTTTATGCCCCTTACTTGATATAAAATTTCACATTCTTATGGACCTCACCTAAGAGGACACCTATTATTGATGATTAGTAACCTACCACACCTTCATTCAAGAACTACGTGTGACTTGATTCCTAAAATAATAGGATATGTATTAATTCTTAAATCTTCAACCTTGGGTCTAGCCAAAACAAATAAGAAAAGAATCCCCCTCCATACATGTAGGTTAAAAAGGTGAAGGATTCTCCTTCATCAAGAACTATGTTCTCCTCGATTCCTATTACCAAAACATATATAGTGACACCTAGATTTTCATCCTTGGTTCCAGTCTTAATTCCAATTTTAACATAGGGAAGCCTACATATTTACCAAATTACATTAAAATTCATGATTCCTCATGAAATACGCATGTCTTGATTCCTGTCATTATAGGATACATAGTGACTCTTGGACCTACAATAATGGGATCAACTACAAAAATCAATGGAAACAATTTCAATATTTTCATATAAGTTAGACCTGCCTAAAGAGTTTACCATTTTATAATTACATGGGGCTTGATTCTTATCATCAAATGACATGTAGTGACGCTTGGATCTCCAATCCTGACAAAAAATGATAAAAAATTCAACCCAAATGCATATAGGTCGAGTCATATTAGTGAATTTTTACGATGTATGAGTCACATTTTCATTCAACTTTATTATGAACATGATATATATCTTGAACAATTTTTTACATTAGTTCCCATGTCTTTACTATATAATTATTAAACTATAAGTAACATGTCCTCTTCACATGACATTAAAACTGCACAAAAAATAAATCCTTACAACATGATATTAAACTGAATGAAAAATTTCATTACCACATTAAATTAAACTGTTCAAAATAAATTAAGCCCATACTACACAAAATTTACCTATTCATACCATCATTTATTAGCATCCCTTATCAAACGACCATATGAGACGTACCCTGGTCAGCTAGAGTATGGGGTTCTTCTGCCATCTTTTAAACAACTCAATTTATAAATCACACTTGATGTCTCAGGCACCTCAAGTTACTACAAAACTTTTACGGCCTTAGAAAGGATAAGGGATCTCCCTCTTTGACCATGTTATTAATTCATAAGGGATCATACTTAACAACCATATAAATATTTTTTCTATAATGAGGGATTTATAAACCTCGTGATCCTGACATCACAGTGGTGGAACTCAACACATGAGGGTGTCCCGGGTCATCCCAAGTGTGATTGTCCTATATTATTACTCATAACCTCAGAACCTTGAGATGTGATTTATGAAATTTTCTTTTCCTGCATAGAATTATGTTAGTGTTATCTTAAACATGGGTATCCCAATTGGGTTCTAGTGTAACATACACCATATTAGGTCCATGTGCATAATGACCTTAAACATCCAATACTTTGGTCAAAGATGCATCACCTTAAACTCTACCCTATAATGGTCCAATTTGAAACACCATAAAATACTAGAGAATGAGACACAAAACTTGTCAAGATGAAAAAATACAAAGGGAGGTATGAGAAAAATTCAAGTATTCACCTGCTAAATTATTCATCTCTATAAGAGCACAAATAAATAATGCATAAAGCTTATAGTTCCCACTCTGTATACCTTGTAGAAGCCAATCTATGCTAAGTAGACCCAATAGGCTAGGAAAAAGTCAGATTAATGGGTTTTCACATCTCATTTCAATGAGAATTTTTCTCTTGGAAGTGGCATAACGTTTAGGGTGTTTGAACCCTTTTTGGATATTACACTTTCCACAAATCATACATCATGATTTGAGCACTTCAGATCACTATAAACCTTCAATAGCCCATGGAAAAGGATAGCTGGATTAAAGGGACACTTTTTATACAATTCATGTATGCCTATGGCTCCTACATATACACCTATGGTCATAAAAAAAATCCATCACTCTGCATAAAGGGATTTCTAATCCTTTTTATCCCTAATGTCACCATGGTAGAACTTAGAACTTTAGTGTTTTTTTGGCCATTCTTGATATGATTTTCCTATATCATCCTTACAACTTGACAAATTTTGACCATGATTTACAATCCATGTAATAGACATTACAAGAATATTTGACATCCTTGATGTTACTTCATCATGTTTTTTACCCTTTCTCAAATCAAGAATATGACACTACATTACCAAACCTTTGATGTCCCACACCTCATGATTAGAAACTATAAGGCATATGGATTGATCATCAAAACATAAGATCTAAATAACCACAGAGTTATATAATCCTTCATAGATATCTTACCCTCTATACCCAATTACATCTTCTAGATGATGAAGACTTCAAATATCTTTCATGGACTTTGGAAAAGGGTGTGGAAACCTTTGTTTGACCATTCTACCAACACATAAGGGATTTGACCTAACAATTGGAAGCATCACCTATTTGGAGGAAAGAAACCCAAATCCCTATGATCTCTATTAATCCCATGGTAGAATCTGACACCATAGGGTGTTATGGTTCATTCCCAACACGTCTACCGCATCCCATACTCAGTGACTAAAATCGTTTTGTTATGACTTACATTATCCACATTCCAACAATATAGGTGGGACTAGCATCCCTATTATTTATCCATCAACCAATATAACTCCAATAAATCTTCCAAGGCCCTTGGATAATGTTTGATATACCTTTTTTACCATTCCATCAACACATAAGTGATTTTCACTACCAACCGGAGGCATCCAATCCTCGTAGGAATGAAGCTATAATCCTTGTGAGCGTTAAAAAAACTACAATATAATTCAAAACCCTAGGGTATTTTGGGTCATTCCTGGCATGTGTACATCATATTACATTATCACTGATCAAGTCCTAATAGTAAGACTTTAAATTGTAAGGAATCCTAATGTCTATCCTAAAAACCCTAAAATACTGTGATAGAAAGACGGAGCTAATAGACCATAAACTATAGTGATAGATGGCTCAAGCTAAAAACCCTAAAATAAAGAGGTAGAAGGTACCATCTAAAAGACCCAAAACTATAGCACATCCGTGATTTAGTCTAAAAATATAGAAAATCATGTAAGGCCCACCATATTTCCTTGAAAAAATCAAGCTATGATCATCAATCCTATCTTCCTTGGAAAAAGATAGTTCACTCTCTCTCTAGGACATGTATTCTACCCAATTTTCATTTTGAACCAAGGTAATGTCAAGATATCTGTAGAGAAAAAATCAATGATGAACCTCTTGATTGGGGGGAATTCATGAGAACTTCTTTAGAATAATCTTTTGTGATTTAAATATTCAAATCCTAACATTTTGGTTTACTTGATATTTTACAAATGATGGGTTTCCTTGGAGATTCATATAACATCAGATCAGTGAAATAGAATGCACATCATGAATGAAAGAAAAACTATACAACAATGTGATTGATTCAAGAAATTCATACATTGATTATGTGTAATAGGAGAAATATAAACATTTTGACATCTCTCCCATAAATATATGATCAAAAAAAATGTTTCAAAATTAAAAATCCATAATAGCATGTGATCAAAAGAATCCTTCGTCATTGAAATACTGTACTCTAGGGAAGTAACAGGTTGGTGTAATTAGTCAACATACTCAGATTCTACCTCTACAACCTACTACAACTTCTCCTCGCTTGTAACAGTTTTAAGCCTCACTATTTCTACCATGTCAAGAAGTCCATGTTTCTACAACACATCCTTCTATGATATATGAAGTTCATGTTGAAACTGGGATATAAATTTTTGAAGAAAGCTGATCTCATATTGAAGAAGGTCGATCACAGACTACAGATGGTCAATTTCAACCTTCCCAGTGCTAACTACATTTTGGGGAGCTTTTTCCTTCACCACATACTGGGAAACTTCATTTACAGCATCATCCTGGGTTTTTTTCACTTAATAGGAAGACTTATTAGGTACCACCCTTGATTAAGTGAACCTATTCTACTCTATAAAAGGGACTACCACATTCATCCCATTATGGAGGGTGGTATAACCAAATCCCTCATAACAAAGGTGAGGAAGCATAAATCGAAGGTGTCCTAACAGATCCTTCAACCCTTCTTAGGGGGTATCCAAAATTAAGGCCCAAATCTCCCTCCAAATTCTCCTCTACATCAACAAGTTGAATGATGTAGAACCCATGCCTTGACCAAAGTCTATCCTCCGAATGGGAACATATTTCGAGACTGGGTTACTTAGATAAAGAGTCATGGTAAATTTTATTGTTGAATTTTGAAGGGAACCAACCACAATATTGGTGGATATAATCCAAATAACCCCCAAGGGAGAATGGAAGAGAGACTCCAAACATCAGGGTGATGAAACTACAATAAGGGGAACATGGGTTTATTATTCATAGGAAAAATTATATGATATCACTAGATTACCAATATATATGACTGATATTAGAAACAAACCTTTCTCAGTCACATCATTGGAGATGTCTGTTTCTATAGCCCCATACTTGGGTAAAGAGGAGAAACCATCTTATGATGAGTGACTCCATGGAACATTTGATTCTTTTACAGAAGATGTACTTTACCTGTCACCCTTGAGAGTAGTACAGAAAAAAATGAATGTTAGGATACATGGCACGAAGTACAAAAAAGTGTCTAGTTTTTGAATAATTATTAACCTTCTTTTTAAGAACCCGGATCTTCTTTTTAGGTATGTTTTTCCTTTTCTTGTAGTTTTTGAGAAAAAGAGGAAAATATGGAAATATTCGGAGTACACATCATATAATTTATGAGTACACATCATGTACTTCGATGCCACTAGAAGCCGTGTGCTGGACATGTCATGGCCACACACACAATCGTGTAAGGGTGACTTGGAGGTTGCCTAAAGCGGAGTACAGAAAAAGAAAGTACACGCCGTGTACTCCAGAAGTACACGCCGTGTACTTTATTTTTTTAGTTAAATGGACCGGGGTCACATCTAATCCGTATTTCCATCTTCTTCTTCACCTAATTCCATCCAAAGCATCTGAGGAGGCCAAATCTTCTCCGAGCCGCCGATACCTCACCGGTTATCCGAATCGAACACTATCGGTTGAAATAATATCACACCAGTGAGTTCCTGGTTCTTCTTTGGCCACGTCTCCTGATTCTTTCTCTTATGAGAGTTATTGTTTGTTGAACGATTTATACATTTTTGAATATCTACTCCGTTCTAGGCCGATTCATGGGCTGAGGTTCAAGTATATCGATCTCCTAGGATCAAGGTAGGTGGTTTGTTTCTTTACATTGAATGTCCTTGAGTTTTTGTGCAGGAGTTCTGGATTCCCATGTTTCGGGTATCCCAGGTTAGAGATTTTGGTCCTATTGTTTAATTTCCTTAGATTTCTTGTTAAACTAAGGTAAATTGATAATAATATATTCTTTTTTTCATTTTTGAGAATCACCCCATGGGTGTTATCCTGGTTTGGTTGTTTATCACCGTTTGGCACAATTTTCCTGCAAGGAAAACCCTATTGAAATTGCTAGTTTTTTGTTATAACTGACTGCATGTGTTTCCTGCTGTTTTAATGATTTTTATGCATTGTAGCTTTTATCCAAGTAGTTTCTATACTTACTTAGGGCTTCTGAAAGTTGATTACACACGACTGGACTGCTCAAGGCTGTGAGAACCTAGTGCGGGAGACCAAAGAGGGAATATACGATTAAGTGCTTCTCTTGGGGGTATGTTGGAATTAGTTTTGTACGCATGACCTATGGGAATTGGAATTTGTGCTTACTAAGAGTGTCCTTAGTTTATGCATGTATCGATACCGTAAGAGGAATTAGATGTAAGAGCTTCCTCAGAGAGTTTGTAGCTATCATTGCAAGACCATAGGGGAATCGACGTGACTGCTTCCCAGAGTGTATGTGCCTTTGTATGTTTACCTGACTATAGGGGTCTTCTAGTTTTAGCCACCCAGGGAGTCAGTGTGAATGTGGATTGTTTGGTTGGTTTAGATGAGTCTACCAAGACAAAGCACAAGCTTGGATCTTTTGTCTTTCTTGTTTGTTTAGGTAGTCTTTTGATGCCTACTGTGTTACTTTTTTACCTTGGAATAGATAGCTTTGATAGATTCCTTGGTTGTTTGATTAAATTAATGTGAATGGTAATTGGTAGGATTGTTTACTTGTGTACTCATAGTTCATTACAACATTTACTTTCATTACTTCTGCTATATTACTCACTAGAAGTAGGGCACAAATCTTGTGGTGGTTTCCTACTAGGATTAGTCTCAGGCCCTGTTTGGGTCCTACTTTTCATCCCAAATAGGTTATATGGTTGCAGGTATGGATAGGGACTATGACCCTTCTACTTCAGGTACATTATTGATGGTCTGTGATGGAGAGCATAGTACCGAGCTTTGGCTTGCAATGCTGCTGGAGTTACTGTTTACTTTTTGTACTTTTCTTCTCAGTTGTATTTCAACACATTGTTGTGTTTGCTGTTTTCCTTAGATACTTGAACCTACTGCATCATTATCAGCATTACTATATATTCATTACTTATGCTATTTATTTTTAGTTATTGTATATTGTTTCCTGCTTCTTCTATTGACTGTTATTTCCTTTCCCTTGTATACCTTACCAAATGAGGGCATAATTTACCCAATGACTCACCAAGGACCTCTCTGCTAGTCGGTAGCCTCTGGAATTTGGGGAAATGCGCTTGAGGTCTTGTGGAGAACCGGGTACAGGGCACTAGTTGAGTGGCTCCGAATTTGGGTCATTACAAAGTAGTATCAGAGGTTCCTTTTTTTTTCTATTGACTTACTGTTTAGCGACATTAGACAGGGATATGATGGAATAGGTAAATGGTAAATAGCTGTGCCCGAGAGTTCTAGAACCCATGTACAGGGAAAATTCTAGGTTACCTCGAATATTTCAATTTTCGAGTTTTGAAAATGTTGAAGTTTAATTGACTTCACCATTGGGTGGTGCACTTGTGTTGTGTTGTCACTATTTATACGATTTTGGTTCTATTTTGTTGCAACCCGATGAGATGAGGGTATGCCATCTCATGCATCATATAGGCACTTGTTAGAAAGTCACATGTCATGAATTTTTCCATGCCTCTAAATTGAATTAGAAGTTTCATGCTGTTGTGATTGAATTTTCGATAGACTATGAATGTTGTTGTGGTAGATACTGTGATAGAATACCTTCTATGTTGATAGAGTATCATTTGATTAGAGCTTCATTATCATGGACGCAAAACTTTGGTCTTAGAGGTGTTATGGGCCCTCGAGGATCAGAATTTGGTGGATCATGAGTTTTTTATATTGTTTACTTGTTATATGCACTGTTATGATTCCATGCTTTGATTCGCGGGGAGTATGGGCCCCCACAGATGATAATTTGGCACATAGGTGCTTGTTTTAGTGTTTTTCTTCAGTGGTTTTGGGGGTTCTTGTATGTTTACTGCCCAAAAACCCAGACAAAACGACGTGTGGTCTTATGAACACACGTCATGTGTTCTTCTATTCGGGAAGAACTACTTTTCATGGTTACACACCGTGTACTTTAATGTACACTCTGGGTACTTGCCTTCCGTGTGACCTAGCCGTATAGTTGAATACATGGGTTGGGAAATCCACAGGACAACATGACATATACCATGTTGACACGCAGTGTAGTAGTGGTACATGTACCAGTCCGTGTGACTAACGACACAGACATGGGAAAAGTTTTAGGGACACGCCGTGGTGTGGAAAAACATGCCATGTAGTAGTGTTCCATGTACCATTTCGTGTGACTAATGACACAGACAAGGGAAAAGTCTTAAGGACACACCGTGTAGTGGAAAAACATGCCGTGTAGTCTTTTTCTAGGACAGTCTGTGTTCCCAGCCATGTAGGAGTAACTGGGAAGGGAGAAAAAGGGTTAGTACAAACTGTGTAGTTTGAGACCATGCCGTGTAGCCGCGTGGATTACACATCCGTGTATATCCACGGAACACGCCCAGGGTAAAATTTTTGGAAACATGCCATGTAGTGGTACGACACACCGTGTAGTTATGTTCTACCCAAATTTTAGAGTTTTTTTCTCTCCGGTTCCGTTTTACTCTCTTAAGTTGAAACTGTGTTTGTCGTTAATGAAGGTGTGCTTGTGACCTTGCAGACTCATGCCGCCCAAACGTCCTCCCTTTGCACATTAGGAACCAAGCAGTGACCGTACACCTGATATGGTAGATCAGGGACTACCAGTAGTTCCGCATATCGTTACGGACATGACACCTGTAGGGATTCCAGACACTAGTGTCGACGCTCAGTTCAAAGAGGGTTTGATGAGATTCATGCAGACCTTCTAGGGAGCTTAGCATCCTTCCCCGTCTATGGTAGAGCTGACGAGGGTATTTTAGCAGTAGCATCCTCCCACGTTCATAGGGGATAGAGGACCACAGGCAGCGGAGTCATGGCTAGAAGCCATGCTATCCATCTTCGAGCACCTGGAGACACCTCCGGATAGGAGAGTGAAGATTGCAACTTATATGCTGTGAGATTTGCCAAGAGATGGTGGGATGTGGTTTTGCAGGCAGGGCACCAACAAGATATGGCTTGGGAAGAGTTTCAGTGTACGTTATATGACAGCTTCTACCCAGTGACGTTGAGGGATGATAGAGCCATAGAGTTTATGAACCTGCAGTAAGGTACTCTCACAGTTATGGAGTATTCCTCTTGATTCACATAGTTACAACGTTTCACTCCCGTTCTAGGGAATGGAGAGCTGTTTTTAGTAAGGAAGATTGAGGAAGGCCTCAGACTGGACATTAGATCATAGGTGAACATCTTTCAGTTGACTTTTATTACTCTGATAGTCAACCAGATGCTTATCACGGAGAGAAATCTGAGGGGGATTGGAGTTGTGGACTAGGGCGGTTCAACATCCAGGGCTGGTTCATTTCAGATAGACAACAGGAAGCGCCATCGAGAGTCTACATGAGGTGACTCGAGGAAACGAGGTATTCCTTTTGGTAGGTGGGATCTTCCTTCCAGAAACCATGTGGTGTGCTATCAGTGTGGAAAAAGCGGTCATAAGAATCCTTAGTGCCTGAGAGACCCAGTGGAGTGCCGATCTTGCAGCAATATTGGTCATCTGTAGTGTTTCTGCAAGATTTTCTTTCCAGTGGCTAGTGAAGAAGGATCAGTTTCGACTCCGCATACAGGAGCAGGATTACTAGTTCCATAGCAGACTAGGGGATGGAGTTCTTCAGGTCATTCAGGCTAGGGTAGAGGCCGTGGACATAGTGGTTAGACTCAGGGAGGGTTAGCTCAGGGATCTCAAGCTACTACATAGGGCCGTGGTGAAGGCCATACTTTTGCCGTAGAGAAGATTCATCAGGATCAGGATCCTGTACCTTCTACAGTTTGAGGTATGATTTTAGTAGCCTCAGTTTTATCCTCTGCACTTTTTGATACAAGAGCTTCTCATAGCTTTATTTTTGTGTATACTGTGGAAAGCCTTAGACTTACTGTTTATACTTCTGAGGATATGATGACGCTAGACACTCCCTTGAGAATTAGAATGGATAACGTGCGTCAGTTCTTAGACTGCCCCCTTGAGGTTGGTGGGAATCATTTTCCATGGAATCTCTATGTTTTTTAGATGACATGCTATGATGTCATTCTCGGGATGGACTTGTTAGTTCCCTTCCAGACCTTTTTCGATTGCTATCTCCATAGGGTGAGTTTCACATCACTGGAGGGTAGATCTTTTATTCACAAGGGAAAATGGGATGTCTAGGTGAGCAGAGCTAGACCGGGGCATCATGGGTTGGGTGGTGTTACGGCCTAGATTTCTAGCTTATATCTGGATGACCATGAGACTTCTCAGATATATTTTCCTCCAATGGTTGATCGCTTTCCAGATGTCTTTCCAGAAGACTTTTCAAGTTTGCTTCCAGAGCGAGAGGCAGACTTCTCTATTGATCTTATTCCAGGAGTAGCATCAGTATCCATACCTCCTTATAGGATAGCTACACTAGAGTTATAGGATCTTAATAAGCAGTTGGAGGTGTTTCAGGCAAAGGGTTTTATCCGACAAAGTACTTCTCCTTGGGTTTCACCCGTTCTATTTGCAAAGAAGGTGGATGGTACTTTACAACTTTGTGTGGATTATCGGAAGCTAAAATAGTTGACAGTCAAGAATTGATATCCATTTCCACTGATAGATTATCTCTTTGATTAGCTTCGAGGAGACAGAGTGTTCTCAAAGATCGACTTGAGATCCGGCTATCATCAGTTACATGTCAGACCATCTGATATACCTCTTACAGCCTTCCTAAGTAGGTATGATCTGTATTATTATTTGGGTAGGCCATTCAGTCTCACGAATGCACCAGTATTTTTCATGGCGCTGATGAACAGAGTTTTCCATCTGTACTTGGATTATTTCATGGTGGTTTTTGTGGACGATATCTTGGTGTACTCTCACACTCGACACGACCATGCTAACCATCTTGATATCATTATGAGTACACTGATCGAGCATTAGTTATATGAAAAGATCTTAAAGTGAAACTTTTGGATGGATGAGATTCACTTCCTGGGTCATGTCATCTCAGAGACAGGAGTATCAGTAGACCTAGAGAAGGTGAGAGCAGTAGTTACCTGGGAGCAGCCAACGAATGTCTTCGAGGTACGAAGTTTCTTAGGGATGGATGGTTACTACAGGTAGTTTATACAGGAATTATCACGCTTAGCAGTGCTGTTGATGGGATTGACTAAGAAGGGGGTGAAGTATGTTTGGTCAGAAGCCTGCGATTAATCCTTTTAGGAGTTGAAGGGGAGATTGAATTCAACATCGATTCTAGTTTTTCTGGAGCTGGGCAAGAGTTATACAGTTATATGTGATGCATCTAGCAATGGTCTTGGATCGGTGCTTATGCAGGAGGATCGTGTTGTTGCATATGGATCTTGGAAGTTAAGTTCATTTGAGAGGAACTATCCTACGCACAACTTGGAGTTGGCTGAATTTGTTCATGCTGTGCGTTGTTGGAGACATTATCTTCTGGGAGAGCATTTTGTGGTATATACTGACCACAGGATCCTCAAGTATATCTTCATGTAGTGTGACTTGAATCTGAGACAACAGAGGTGGTTGAGTACTTAGAGTGTTTTAATTTCTAGCATGCTTATACGCCTGGGAAAGGCAACGATGTGGCAGATGCACTGAGTATGAGGACACAGATACAGGAAATTCAGGAGGTCAGCAGCGAGTGACAGATTATGGATATGTTATCTGAAATGCATTTGGAGGTGCACGACAGACATGGTCAGACTTTTATTTCTTCTATAGTTACCTCTACTCTGCTTGACCGAGTTCGAATGAGGAAGCTATTAGATTCTGAAGGCGTAGTCCTACGAGAAAGCATGTCAAGAGAGGACCCTCTTCCCGGATAGACCATAGGAGAGGGTGAGATCTTGCGTTTCCAGGGATGCGTATGGGTGCCAGCAGATATACGTGATGATCTGATGTGAGAATTCCATTCCTCAGTTTGGGTAGTTCATCCTGGCATCACCAAGATGTATCATGATCTACAATGCCAGTATTGGTGGCCAGGTATGAAGAGAGATGTTGCTATTTTTTTCATGAGGTGCTCCACCTGTCAGTAGGTGAAGGCGGAGCACCAGCGACCAGTAGGGCTTTTACAACAGCTACCCATTCCCGAGTGAAAGTGGAATGATGTCATGATGGACTACGTGACAGGGTTACCAAGATCACTTTGATGGAATGACGCGGTATGGGTTGTCATTGACCGGCTCATGAATGTTCCTCACTTCTTACTGATTAAGGAGACCTTCGGTGTTAATGATCTTGGACGGTTGTACATCCGTGATATTGTACACTTACATGGGGTTCCGAGTACTATCATTTCAGTTAGGGATGCCTGCTTTACGTCACATTTCTAGGAAGGTCTAAAGAGGGCCTTGGGTACATAGGTAATTTTGAGTACATCTTACCATCATCAGATAGATGGCCAGTCAGAGCGCACGATTTAGGTGCTAGAGGACATGCTACGAGCATGCGTCCTTGATTTTGGAGGTTCTTGGGAGAGACATATACCTCTAGTGGAGTTTTCCAATAATAATAGTTTTCAAGAAACTATTCATATGGAACCTTACGAGGATTTGTACGGTAGGTCGTGCCGATCACCCTTGTGTTGGCTTGAGGCTGGAGAGGCAGCTATGCTGGGACCTCATCTTATTCAAGAGACCACAGAACATGTGGAGTTGATTCGAAAAAGGATGGATACTGCATAGTCCTGGTAGAAATCATATGCTGATCAGCGGAGATGACCTTTGGAGTTCAAGGTCAGAGATCAGGTTTTCCTACGTGTTACCCTAAGGTTGGGACACAAGAGGATTAAGAGACAGGGTATGATTTAACTAAGATACGTCAGTCCGTTTGAGGTTTTGGAGAGAGTCGGGCTGTTTTCTTATAGGTTTTAGTTACCTCAGAGGTACCAGGCTATGCACGATGTCTTCCATGTTTTTCAGCTTTAACGTTATTTCTCAGACCCTTCTCATGTTTTTCAACCCGAGGAGGTTGATCTAGAGCAGGATGCATCATTTGAGGAGCATCCTATCAGGATTGTTGATCGTAGTGAAAAGGTACTCCGTGGATGGTCTTTTCCTCTAGTGCGGGTGTTATGGAATCACGTCCTTGTACAGGACGAGACTTGGGAGAGGGAGACCTATATGAAATCACAGTGTCCAGAGTTGTTCGAGGTCTCTTCTTCGCCACCGTGTTAGGGAAATTCAGGGATGAATTTATTTAAGGAGGGAAATTTGTAAGAACCCAGATCTTCTTTTCAGGTATGTTTTTCCTTTTCCGGTACTTTTTGAGAAAAAGAGGAAAATATGGAAATTTTCAGAGTACACACCGTGTACTTTATGAGTACATGCTGTGTACTTTGATTCCACTGGAAGCCGTGTGCTGGCTGTGTCATGGCCACACACACGGCCGTGTAAGGGTTACTTGGAGGCCGCCTAAAGCAGAGTATAGAAAAGGAAAGTACATGCCATGTACTCTAGAAGTACATGCTGTGTAATATCTTTTTTTCTTTAAATGGATTGGGGTTGCATCTAATTCTTATTTCCAACTTTTTCTTCGCATAATTCCATCCAGAGCATCCAAGGAGGCCGAAACATCTCCGAGTTGCCGATCTGTCACCAGTTATCCGAATCAAACACTATCGGTTGCAATAGAATCGCAGCGGTGAGTTCTTGGTTCTTCTTTGGCCACGTTTCTTGATTCTTTCTCTTATGAGAGTTATCGTAGATTGAACATTCTAGACATTTTTGTAGATCTACTTTGTTCTAGGCTGATTCACGGGCCAAAGTTCAAGTATATCGATCTCCTAGGATCAAGGTAGGTGGTTTGTTGCCTTACATTGAGTGTCCTTGAGTTTTTGTGCAAAAGTGCTGGATTCCCATCTTTCAAGTATCCCGGGTTAGGGATTTTGGTCCTATTGTTTAATTTCATTAGATTGATTGTTAACTTATGGTTAATAGATAATAATATATTCTTGTTTTCATGTTTGAGGATCACCCCATGGGTTTTATCCCTGTTTGGTTGTTTATCGCCGTTTGGCATAGCTTTCCTACAAGGTAAACCCTATTGTAGTTGATAGTTTTCTTATTATAACTTTTTTCATGTGTTTCCTGTTGTTTCAATGCTTTTGATTCATTGTGGATTTTATCCAAGTAGTTGATAAACTTACTTAGGGATGATAACAGTCAATTATACATGACTGGACTGCTCAGGGCTGTGAGAACCTAGTGCGGGAGACCAAAGAGGGAATAGACGATTAAGTGCTTCCCTAGGGGGTCTTTTGAAATTAGTTTCATATGCAGGGCCTATGGGAATTATACTTTGTGCTTTCTAAGAGTGTACTTAGTTTATGCACGTATCGAGATTACATGAGGAATTAGATGTAAGAGATTCCTCAGAGAGTCTGTAGTTATCGATGCAAGACCACAGGGTAATCGACGTGAGTGCTTCCCTAAGTGTATGTGCCTTTGTATGTTTACATGACTGTAGGGGTCTGCTAGTTTGATCCACCCAGAGAGTCAGTGTGAATGTGGATTGTTTTGTTGGTTTAGATGAGTCTACCAATCCAAAGCACAATCTTGGATCTTTTGGACTACTTGTTTGTTTAGGTAGTCTTTTGATGCCTACTGTGTTACCTATTTACCTTGGAATATAGAGCTTTGCTATATTCCTTGGTTGTTTAATTAAATTAATGTGAATGGTAATTGGTAGGATTATTTACTTGTTTACACCTAGTTCATTACAACATTTACTTTCATTACTTATGCTATATTACTCACTGACAGTAGGGCACATATCTTATGGTGGTTTCCTACTGGGATTAGTCACACAACCTGTTTGGGTTCTGCTTTTCGGCCCAAACAGGTTATATGATTGCAGGTGTGGATAGGAACTATGGACCTTCTAATTCAGGTACATGTTTGCTGGTTAGAGTTGGAGAGTATAGGACCGAGCTTAGGCTTGCGATGCTACTGGAGTTACTGTTTACTTTTCATAATTTGTTTCTAAGTTGTATTTCAACACGTTGTTGTGTTTGCTGCTTTCCTTAGATACTTGTACCTGCTGCATCATTGTCATCATTACTATATATTCATTGCTTCCACTTTTTAGTTTCAGTTATTGTATATTTTTTAATGCTTCCACTATTGACTGTTATTTCCTTTCCCTTGTATACCTTACTAAATGAAGACATAGTTTCTCTAATGACTCACCAAGTCCCTCAATACTAGTCACCAGCCTCTGGCGTTTGGAGAGATGCACTTGAGGTTATGTGGCGAACCGGGTACGGGGCTCCAGTTGCGTGGCTCTAGATTCAGGTCGTTACATTCTCCAAAACTCACATCAATCAAGGATAATTCAGTAACAGAATTACTACCTAAATTGGTGTCCTCAAAACTTGGGTTTTCCAATGGCGCAACCACTTAGACATCAGCAAAAGGAAACAAGCATAACCGAGTCATTACCTCATCCACCTCGGCTTCTTGACTGACCGGTTCTAATAGCGAAGGGTCTTCCAATGTAATTAAACACTCTCCCACATCCTCAAGAGGGGATATATTCTCCTCTAACCGAGTTTGGATTGGGGCTACACATTATTGAAAATTTAGTATTTGTTGATGATGTAGCCCATAGAAAAGAAAATAGTGGAATTCCACACATACTTGAAAATTATGTGGGATATGACTATGAGAACTCAGAACACTTCCTTTTCATCTTCCCTTCCAGGGAGTCCCCCCCAAATCATACTAAATATAAATTAGTTTCCCAAAAAAAACCCCCTCATTTGGGGAATTTGACCTGGTGATCCCCAATCATTGTTTTGTTGTTCACTGCCAAATTCATCCCCAACATACGTACCCAAGGGTAGAATATTTTAGGGATGAAATAATTACCCAGTCTTCTGCACATTCCCACTCTGTCAAAGGAAGCATAAAGGATGTCAATATGTTTGAAATAGATCCATGAACCTTTAAACATAGTAGAAAGTTCATTCTTACCATTTCATCTGTAATGGGAGTACCATTTTCATCCATGCCCATTTGAAATGAACCCCAAACCACTATTTGATAGACCAATGGGGAATAAAATATATGAATCTTGATTCTTTCCAAAGATACATTAATGTATCAAAATAAGGACCTAACCTCCTCAATATAGGGGAGGTGGCATGGCATAAATCTTCTATAGGTAACCCTGATTGTGTAGTATACCCCAGAGCTCAACCTCTAGGTTAGGTATCCTCCAATCCAAAAACTATAAAGATTTGATAGAAAATAATAACTAAGGAATAACCTCAAACACTAGTACTACACTTGATGAAGTTGTATCAGTTGGCACTCCTACCGGAAATTGAAAATTCCATATTTCTTTATAGGATGCTTCTCAGGCTGTTGGTCCTCATGAATCTAATTTTTTTTATAGGAAACATGTTTTCCTGGTAAACCAGTGGTAACTGAGAGGATTCTATTACCCATTTGTATAATTTACCATTGTGATAAGAGGGAATCCAATCTTCAATATAATGTTGTGATAAACCAATTTCTTCATTGTGGGGAGGAAGGTTTAACTCAGCACAAGTCTCCTTCATGGTAAATGTCATCCTAAATTGGTGATCTACCATCAGATTCTTCTTAGATAAAATATAAAATGAGTGACAAAATATCAACTACACACACATAAACTGGAGGATAAACTAATAGGGTGAATACCATTAAAAAATAATGTCCCCGTCAATATGGGTGGAAGGGACTTCATTGTGAAGGGAGGCGATATAGGCTCAGGCCTCAACACTAAAATCTCCAATATCAACCATGTCACTCATCAACACCGGCCTATAGGATATGAATGAGAGATGGTGATAATAGATCATATAAGCCATGACATCTTGATATTTTATTACAATGGATCTGACCCTGTAGATACACTATAGGTATGGTTTGAACTGAACTTTAGAGATTCCTTGGATATTAAGAAATTCATAACCTCCTAGATGATCCCCCATCCAACACCATAATAAATGAAAGGGTCTTGATGTCCTATAAGTGGATTTCCCATATAAACATGGTATAAAAGGTGGTAATGTTTGTCCAATATTGGGACAAATAGATTGATATAATACCCCTATCATGGAGGTCTCCATCATGAATGTGGAAACTCTAACTCCACCTTTTTCCATCATTCGATATATGTACCCACTTAGAAACATGGAAAGGAATCCGGATAGTTGGATAGCCCAGTCAACACAAGGGAAAACTTTCTATCCCCATTATTTAAATTTCTATTCATCAACCATGGGCCAATAAGTACCCTCTATACTACCGGATTCCTTCATAGGATATGACTTCATCTTATTACTATCTGGCTCAAAATAAATGTTCTTGATAAAGTATCCCACAAAATTCTTGAATGGGATATCTGATCTTGGAAGTGGCTCCTTCTGGAGGGTCTTTTCGGCAAGCCTAATTAGTTCTTGGGTGAGAGTAGGAGTCCCCGTTACGTCATCCCAGGTGGACCATGGGTGAAAACTATCTATAAATCCCACCTAATATGGGTGCACCACATATCTTTTCAACATCCCAGAGGCTGATGCCCACATCACCATGTGTTAAGTGGGGAATGTTTGTGTCTGGACTCTATTGACTGAACATGACTAACATCAAACTCTTGTTATAGTAGGAAAATGCATGTGATGTCTATAAATCATCACACATACCAATTTTCTTCAACTCTTCAATGAATTTGTAAACAATTTATTACACCCAGAAGAGCCAACCCGAATCTATTCCACAACTTTCCCCTAATAGAAAGTCCTAATTAGGGACCAACCCAAACAACTAGTTGGAAGAATAATTTTGAATTATCAAGAAGTAAATATGAACTCCCAAATCAGTTTCATGATTGTACTCATTAATTTATATGGTTATATATGTCTGTATATTACCATATTCACAGTCTCCCTCAGTGAAAAAATATGCCACCTAAGAGATATTCACCTGGAAAGTGTTAGGGGTTTGGAAAACCAAAGAGAAGAGTATGAATGCTGACTACAGAGAAGGAATGTGAGTATCATTTGTAAGACCATACCTATAAAAGGGAATAAAATATAAAATAGGATATTCCCTAATATTCCCTCCAATTATCTCTATCAGACTCATATGAAGCAACCCAAAATTATGGAGACAAGTATCTTCCACACTCTCTATAATTGCATTGAGATAGAAGATCACTCCTTTTTCCTCCTTTTAAGGTTTTTGGGAAGTATGATGAGATATTAAATCCATCTGAAAAAAGTAAGTTTCATATATCAAGTGCATAAAATAAAAGTTTTCTAAGGAAATACCCAATATTCCAGAAGCTTCATGCGCATTGCATGAATTAATAGGGGATTTATATTCGCATAAAGGTTTCAAAAATTTCTTGGTTAATGAATATATCATGAATCTTATAAACCCGTATAATTTCCCTCAACCACATGAACCTCATAAAACTCATGATTGAGTGATTTTAACATAGTCATGCAAGTGGTGAAATAGTAAAAAAAATTATCACATGATCGTGCCAACATATCCCAAAAAACCATCAAATTCAGCCATCCATCCCAATGGCTGAAACTCAAGAAATTACCAAAATTTATTTCATATTTGATTCAAACAAGTGCCTTGGAAAAATAGTTATTATTAACCAGTTCTCACAGGAAGGTCTCATGAATGGATCATGAAATCGGTTCTTACAAAACAGTCTTATGAAATAATAATGCAATGGTGTTATGACACATGATATTTGATATGTTTTGTAGCCAATGAATGAATAGATATCCAATCCCCTATTTATATGGAATTTAATGGAACTCCAAATTCCACCTAAAAGACGAAGTGTTTACAAAAACACTGATTAGAGACAATACCAAGACCTAATAAGGGAATTTACTTTCCTCAAAATTGATCCCTTGTCCCCACAGATTTCACTCATAAGGGGTGAATTTGTTGAAGACCTCCAAATGATCTTTATAAAATTCACAAGGGAAGAAATACTATAATATGTGTATTATTATCCCTAAGAATCAAAGGAATAAGAAGGTATTTATAACTAAAAAAACTTGTGAACCTATAAAGGAAATGTGATAACATGGAATTAAGAAGGTCATGGAAACTATTTATATATAGCACATAACCCATAGAAGATCCCTCAAAGCCCCTATAACAAGTGAATCTTATCTTATAAAGGCACCCCAGAAAATTGGTGATTATGCGGTGGCTACCAGATGAGCACCCTGGAGTGACGCGACTTTTCAATCAATGGAAATTTGACAATCCATCTAAAAATACATGGACAATATGAATAAAATATCCAAAATTTGGGTGCCTCTTGTGGTCATAAAACTCATGCGATGCACCCATGCAACTCATGAGATGCCGTAGAATCCCGGATTACATGTCTTCTTGGTTTTTCAATAGCCCACTGATATGTTACCCCTAGCATGAAATGGGGTTCTTATATGACTAGGCAGTCTCATGCTCCCCATTGGCCTCAAAAAACAAGCAGAAGTGTTTTCCATGAAAATTCTCATGCATCCCCATAAGATCTTTTATTGGTCACACAATACATCATTGATTGGGAGAATGATTTTCCTTAAAAAGACTCAATAAAACTCATGATACCCCAATACCTTGTTAAAATGACAAGGAAATAAAAATAGGAAAAGGTGGGAGCCTATTGAGGTCACAAATATCATGTGATGTTACCCATACGGTTTGCGAGACACCACAAGGCCATGGAGAAATGTCCACCTCACCATGTGAGAGGCTACTAGAATTTCACCCTCGCCACATGAAGGGCTTAAGACATGTCCAAGAGGTCTTTTTCTCCCACTTCGACTCAATAAAAAAACAAATGGGGTTTTCAATGGAATTATCACGTGTCACTACATGACCCTTTGTTGGTCATGAAATGCACCACCAATGGAGAGGTTAATTTTATTTAACAACACTCATTCAAACTCATAAATATCCCCAATCATTTGAAAAAAAATGAATGAAATAAAAGGGAAAAGGTAGGATCCTATTACAGTCAAAAGCATTATGCTCCACACTTGTGAAGTCATCAAGACCTCACAAAATATCTTCATCATGAAAGACTTGTCTCAGGGAAGCCCCATGGTGCAATATATTTGTCTGAAAAAATAGACCATAAAAGGCATAAAAGATCAAGTGATAGCCTTTCAACATGCATCCTGACCTTATTGAAGTCCTTAGACATGTTTTCTTAACGATATATAATTCCCTCAGCCTCTCCGCATGATTTGAAAAGATCCCATTAATTGTCTATAATCCAATTAATGGAGTGTTTACAGGATGATATCATGATTGATGAAAATAATGTGACACCCTTAGAATGAACTATAACATACTCTCATGAATTGATTGATATAAGAGCCCTCCACTAACTTTATTGTGGATTTTCATGATACGCACCATGAAAAGAGGTGAATAATTAGGGTGGAAAGGCGTATAATTCCCCCAACCCATCATCAAAAAATGTTTCTTTGTATCCTCACACCAGTACACCCAGGAATCCGAGTGGATTTATTGGGGAGGTCAATGTCATGATAAGAATATATTTTTGGTAGGTAAAATATGGGGAACTACCAAAGTCTACTATAAAACATGCATATGAACTTCTTGTGATAACTCATTGATCACATAAAGGAATTTTGGAAGGTTACATGAAGGAAATCCAGCATATCTTCTAAATATCAGGAGGCACAAAACAAGCTATCACTGAATACAAACTAAGGAATATGTAATAAAACATTGGAACTAAAACTAAAATGATGATAGACTTATGTGAAGAATAGATACGCTAATCCTCATGTGATTCACATCAACCTCCCAAGTCACATGATATCATATGGACATGTCACCCAGATAATGAGACATTACTTTGTTATACTATCTGGATTATGTCAAGTCACATATAAATATCCTAGAAAGTCACATGGTGCCATTGGTCTTGCCACCCGAGTCCCATGAAACCCTCAGATATTTCCATCCAGAACATGTGATGTCCTACAAACGTGTTACCTAGATCCTATGGTTACACTAATACATGTTAGATAAGTCTCACGATGGCATTAGGACATGTTAATGGGATCTCACAATGTCATCTAGACAAGCCATACAAATCTCACAATTCCCTCTTGATTTGTTAGCTAGCTCTTGTGAAGTCTTTCGGAGTTGTTAACAAGCTTCCGTGATGATACCTAGATAAGTCATGCAACACCTGAATCACCCTCCAAACATGTCACATTTACTCTCATTAAACCTTTCAATCATGTAAACCTGATTTTGAGATAACCCCGATTCAATTAAACTAGATCATGAAACACCCTCCAAGTATGCCAACCGAGATAATTCAATGGCCTCCATGATCAGCCGTGTAGGTCTTGTGATGTCCTCTAGTCAAAACATACTTCATCATGTGATGACCTTCGAGCATACCTTACATATTATATGAATCCCCTCCAATAAGTCAAATGGATCATGAGATTTTCATTGGACATGTAACACAAACATCTTCCGAAATTTCATGAAGATAATCAAGGCATGTTAGGCTGACAATCAATGCATGTGTGGAAAACACGTAGACTAGGCTAATCAAGATTCACAGGACACGATAACCTTGTCTAGACCAAATGAGGCAAACCTTAGTGTGTAATCCTGATCTAGTGGAATAATACAATATGTACCGTATATAAGGATAACCTCAGTGTGTAAGCCTCATCCATTGACATAATATGATATATACCACATATAAGGGAAACCTCTAAGTGTAATCTCTATATAGAGACATAATATGACATGTTATGTATATAATGGAATCCTCAGTGTGTAAGCCTCATCTAGTGGAATAATATGATATGTACCACATATTAGGGAAGCCTCAATGTAAAATCCCTATACAACGACATAATATGATATGCACCACATATAACAGAAACCTCAACATACAAGTTTAGAACAATTGAACTATGGTGACTCTAATTCCTACTATAACCAAGATATGTAGGACACCTTCCTAAGGTCCAAGATCAATAATAAACATCCAATGGGTAGTCCATCACATATGTATAGCATTCCCAAGAAGCAAGGATGATAATTTTCTATCGTTTGTTTCTCCCACCGAGCATAGCTCACACAGGCTTAAGAAATTTCAATGATTTCATTCACAAAGGGTAGACTCAGTGTTTAATCCCTAACCCAATAAACTACAATGAATATAATTACATCCATAATCAAGATACATATGATGCTTTACTAAGGCCTGATCAGAAATAGGTATCTATCCAGGTAAAATCCCTTTGATGTCTCTTGCATTCCAACCATCGAGAACTAATCTCCCCCATCAGGGGATCATTCTTCCTCATCCACCAGCTGATTGAGAAGTTCACTAAACTATGACGAATCTGATTCATTCCATATCTAGTAAACATAGGATGCCTTCTTAAGGTCTGAACTCTACAAAAATTACCCAATGGATTGTCCGAACACGTAATCCCCATATCCATATGCAATAGAGATGATTAATTTCTAACCATTATTTCTCACACCAATAATATCTCACATTATATTAGGAAGTTGCAATGAGAACATCATTGGCATCATAAGTCTCTACCAGCCAGGTAAACCTTAGTGTGAAATCCCTAATTTGTGGAATGATATAACTACCTAACATACAAGGATACCTACCTTAGGGAAAGTCAAAATGGTTTGAGTAAACTATGATAACTTTGATTACTACAATAACAAGGATATGTAGGGCTCCTCCCCCTAGTTAGAGCTCAAATATCAGGTTCTGGAGTGCCCCCATATATGTATTTTCCATACAACATTAAAATTAATGGGTTTAATGAAGTAAGTGGGTTTTGATTTAGGTTATAAATCAAGATATGTGGATGACACATAATTTCTCAATCCCATCCTCAAAATATTAACCGCATCCATGGATGATAACACACCTCGAAGCGCCTGGTTATGTGACTCCAACATAAACGTATCTACCAATGAATGGGGAATGTATGAAGAACCTTAGATACATACAGATAGATACGACTCCATATCTAAGAAGATAAAGAGACTTAAAAAATGATCAATTCATTAGGGTAACTGGTTCTATATTGGGATTAGGAAGATATTCTTGAACATATATTAAATCTATAAGAGATTCTGAGTGTAGAAAAATTCCCCCCAAAAGGGTGTGATGAGCTCAACCCCCATCCTCTAAACCAAAATGAGTTACTAAGAATATTTGGGTCTAAAACCCCAATATACCACTTACCTTTAAAAATAAGGTTCATACCCAGTTATGGATGTGGGATCCATTGGGAGTTTCTATGAAAGATTAACAAATGGTGAGTCTGAAATGAATGATTGTGGAGAAAATTGATCCCCCCATAATGAAACCATCATATTAAATCTATCAAAGTATTTTCCATTGAAACAATTTCTTTTAATTTTTATACCATTATTATATAATCACCAGAGGGTATAGTGTCACCATTATCACCTTTTTATAACCTCATTGTGAGCCGACAACCTTTGAAATTTAGGTGGGCATGCTTAAGGCCTAGTGTGACTTGGAAAAAAGCATTGTTTTAGTGAATAAATGGGTTAGGTAACTACAAGGGGGATATTTATAAATTAATGAGAACAAAATTGAATTATATTCAAAAATAAAAATAAAAATAAGGTTCAAGAATTGAAATTAATATAGAAAGGTCTATTACTAAATTTCAGCATGGTAACGGGGTTGCATAATGAATCATAGGAGGGATTAATGAGAGTGAAAGAGGAATATAATTAAATGTATATCAAAATGTAAGTAATATTGATTTATAAAAACATACATAAATAAGAACAAATGGAAATTATTAGGAATGATATAAAAGAGGCACTTCAATAAAAAGAATAGAGGAAGATATATTACCTTGAGAGAGTGATAAAAAAAGAATGGTAGGAGATTCTTAAGAGAATGGGGATACCTTGTGAGGACTCTAGATAGGGTAGGGAATAGTAAAGATGTGATACTAGTTTCTTGATTGAAGATAATGTGGATCCTGTGTGGTTATATATAAGATAATAGAGGGAAGTACTTTATTATTTCACAAACATAGTTTTTGGAATGTATATAATAAAATAACCAAAAAACTTAAACCATACCTTGGTTTTTTCCCATTATTCTACAAAATATATGCGGTTTTTATTATTTTATAAGAAAACATTCCTAAATTATTAAAATACTACCCTTGGTGATGTTCAAATGAGTTATGTCCTTAATGAAATGATTTTAAAACCTTAAAACATAGTAAATTTTTTGGAGGATTCATAAAGGCTTTAAAAACCTAATTAAATAAACATAAAATAACATTATTTTAAAGAATAAAAATATATTTTGTCATGAATAACTTGAATAGAATTTATTACATCACTTTTTGGACATTATGTTTTCATAATACACACAATATATTTGTATCGTATTTAATTTTTATGTCAAGATTTGGCTATCTTAGAAAACAATTAAAAATGAACTATTGGATAATTTGGATGTGTTGATTCCAAAAATATTATTTATTTACCCAAATAACTTTCTAAATATGTTAATTATTATATTTAAAACATAATAGACATTCATTTATAAATACTATGTTTTTTTGACAACAATACTTTTAGAACACTCAAAAAAATTACATTTTCACTTCATTAAATTATATTAACATTTATATTTAATATACAATATTTAATAATACTATGTTATTAATGTAATATAATTTAAAAAATTATTTCATTAATAAAAATATACTTTCTTTAATAAAAATATATTTTATCCCAAATAGAATTTATGTTTTAACGTATCAAAAATCTAATTTCTATCAAAATCTGTATTTAATCACTTATAAATTATAAAGAATATATAATTATTATATATATATATATATTTATACAATTAGGTTTACTTTGTTTCTAGTCTTTGTTAAATTATTTTTACCCTCAATTAACTAATTTTTCTTTTACCGTGTTAATAAATATTTACTCTAGTTACTATTTAAATTTTCCAAAAATTAATTTTAACCTATTAACTATTAATAATTATTATTATTCAGGATATGGAATAATTTTTATAAAAATAAATTCATGTATTTTGAATAATTTAATTTAAAATAAAACCTAGAAGTGTGATAAAAAATCAGTTTTCATAAAATGCAGTTTCAAGGAAAATTAATTCAACTTTAACTATATAACTAGTAATATTAATTATATTTTTTAAATTCGTAAATAAATATATATATAATATTAATATTTAATTTAAATAATTTCTCATTTGTGTTTATTTCAATTAATTATAACAATGAAACATTTTTTATTTTAAAACAGTTTTTAGAAAAATGTGTTTTTAATCATAAAAATAAACATATACTAAAATCCGATATAAAGATGATTTAAATGTAATTAATCTAAATAAATATGAATATATAAAACTTATTTTTTCTTTATATAAAAAATATAATTTTTTTACTTTTATGTTACTTAATTTATAAAAATTAATGACAATTTTAAATAAAAATGACTTCTTTCAATATTCACTGAAAATCTATATTTTTTTGTAAAATCAAAAAACAATTATCCAAATTTAATTTTCACATGATTATATAAAAAATGGAGCATTTTTTTAAATAAATTTTATAATTTTCTATAAAATAAATATAATATTTTTTCACAAAAAATAAACAAAAATTTTTATTGAAGAAAACTTATTTTGAAGACATAACCAAAAATTGAGTGATTATTTATTAAGAATTTATTGTTATATTTATGTCAAGTAGGACACATATATATTTAATATAATATTTAATCCTACTAATATCTAAAAATATAATAGAGAGGTTTAAAGTATCATATTTTAATAATCATTATTTATTTGGGTTCAGTGTTGTGTATCACAAACAATATCAAACATAGTTTTCTATATCAAAAACTCAAGGCATTAATTAGTTCCCCCATTAATAATTTTTATCATCATAATTTAAACTTTAACTTAGTAAGAAATTTCTTGACACTTGAAAATATCTTTATTGAAAACCTACTTCATAAAAAGGGTTAATAAAAGACCCCCTTGAAAAGGGAGAAAGGGAAGTACAAATGTCATCTCATAACTAGGTTTCTAAGTTGGGGAAAATTAGTGGGAAGTGAGAAAATAGAGATATAAGAGAAAAAAAATAGAAAAGAGATAATATATTTTGATAGTGAACATGGTAAGATGAAATTAAATGACCACATAATCATAACTATGTGATGGGTAAAAAGACCATCAATTCTTCAGTAATGATTTTAATATGAAACCATTTTGGTTTTAAGAGTATTTTATAAGAGTTTAGGATTTTTTTTATAATATATAATTCTAACATAAGGAAATATACATTCTTGACTGGTATAATTTCTTCCTTCACTAAACTTCTTCTAAAATCCAAGTTTATATCCAATGTATGAGCACTAAATATGATTTTTTTATGCTCGAAGCACCAGAATAAGATTATAATAGTTCTCATAATCCACCAAATAATAAAAATCTATCCATCTAGTCTTTACTAAATCCATAACAGTTAGAATAAAGTAAGATATTACTAAAAATTAATAAAACTTATTAATTTAATCTCCAAAATTCATCAATAAGAAATCTCAAAGGTTTATCATATATCATTCCCAAAATAAATACCCCTATATCCTTAAATATCACCAATAACCTCAATAGTATGGAATACTTAAACCTTAAAGGTTATCTCATACCCTTCATCATAATTCTCCATAAAAACAAAATAATTATTCTCCAATAATCCTTTAAATTAAACTTAATTGTTATATTTACCATAACAAGAATAACATATCCAAAAATATAATTAGTCACCCCAAAATCAAAAACATTTTCTCTAATATTACATTTCCCAAAATATTATACTAAAAATACATTACAAAAATCTTAAAAATATGAATCAATGATTTTAAACATAATATTATCCTAAAACATATCATCACATGACTCTTTAGGATTATCCCAAACATCAAAAACCTTTCAATGGTTATCAATTCCTCAATCATGTGTTTTATAAAACATCACTTTATCACTAAACCACTTTTATAGGTTATCGATACCACTAAACATGTATTTCAAGTCCTTAATGAAAAACTAATATGGAAAACCCTTAGATGATTCATGATTATTATATCCAAAATCTCATTGATATATTACTTCTAGAACATAACCCACCAATAACAATACACAAATACTTTAATTCATACACATTAATGATTTCCATAGAAGAATTCCTTCCTTAGTTTAGGATTAAACCCTTGGATTAGGTAATTGACTAGGACAAAGCCCATATTCTCCACGCACAATACATCAAAAAAAGGGATGTTGTAGGATTTAATTTATTATCTTAATCATACCATTATTTTTTATGGAAACTATCTACTTTATGACCTATTTTTTCATATTTAAATCACCTTAAACTTCCTTTATAACATTTTAATTTGATCTACTATTCAATTTTTTTAAAAAATGAAGTTGAATCTTCATTACTTTATCTTAATTATCTATTGAACTTACTTGAGACTTTTTACTCCTATTATTTGGTGTGTCTGGACATTCAACTATATGCCTGTTGTTAATTGTGAATTTTGATAGATAGTTTTGAAAAATTACAATATGTCTTACTTTAGCTCCCATTATTTTAGACATCCCATTTGGGTAGTCATCAAATAACCCATTACATTGGTTTTTGACTCTATTACACATATTTCAATCCATAAACAATAATAAAAGAAAAATTAGGGATGATAATGTTTAAAATTTTAAACACATAATCAATAATCCAATAACATTAAAGGGATAACATATAAATGACATGTATTTCATTAACATATGAATTTAGAGGCTTTAATTAACGTTATCCATGATATATTTCTTAATATAGACTCCTATGATAATATGTTTTTACTTAATAATGGTTTATAATGGGATTTTAAATTTACTAACCAGTATCCCATGGGTTTGTCAAACTAGGTGTGCTACAATGCCCATTTTCAAGCACCATTCCCTGATCGAGTCTATCTCAATGTGGTGTTCTTAGGTTTTACCCATAGGTATATCTTTGGTAGAGACACATCCACTTGTAGTATCCACACATATTTTTTTTATAAAACACTTACTCTATAAATTTCCAAATTTTAGGGATGTATTCTTTTTATTAGTCTTAACCTAAGGCTTTCAATGTGGTTTTCTAATCCAAATCCCAAAAATAACAAAATATTCCTTTGATACAATCTATAACAAGCCTTATATTTATTAAAACTACAATACAACTCATAATATCAAGAATTATAGTTTCTTTGGTAATTAGGTGCATTACATAGAAACATATAATAAGGATTACATCACCATTATTGATAACTTCCTTAACATTCTCATAATATTCCATCAAACATAAAAATGCATGGGCTAACATGGGGAGATACATAAGAAATGGGTGAGTTGTAATGACATGTAAGGGAATAGTTGAAGAAAAACATTAAGGAATCATTAAATGTTGAAAAGTAGTAATTTAAATGGGACATAAATGAGGTCATGGTAATAAACATGAACAATGAGGAATGATATATCATAATAATATAAATGAAACATGGGAAATGTGGAAAAAACATTAAACATGGCACCATAAAATAAGGTCAAGGATAACCAATAATATATCATGGGGAAAAACGTGATGTGATGGATTAAATTAACTCCGAAATCCATTTCATGACTTCTCATGATACTAAAACATTATCCAATTCCTTATAGCGCTATATAATTTCATTCACACCCTTAACTTTCATATCATTCACATACATAAGTTTTCCGCATATATCATACAAAATTAAATTATTTTTCATCAATTTTTTTCGTTGATCAAGGAATGTGGAATAAAAAAATGAAAGTTCCCAATAAAATAAGTATAAGTTCATAAATTTTAACACCCTTTATAGGAAATGAGTATAGTTATTCAATACATGATTGTTTGGCATGGAAAATCAAGGTGAAATTTCAGTAGCATAACCCAGTACTCATAGTTTAATAAAAACGTTTAATGAGAGGGAATGGGGTCTTTCTTAATTTTGAAATAAAATGGACTGTAATATGGGTATGAAAAATAATTCCCTAAGATTAGTATTTATAACTAAAATAAATAAAATATAGAAAATTCTTTATTGAAAAGAGGAGGTAAACATCCCTTACTAAATTTCAGTATAGTAACTGGTGTACATAAAGGTTCATGGGAGGGCCTAATTAGAGTGAAATGGATCTCTCAAAAAATAGAAATAAAAATTTCAGTAATATTTATTTATTAAATCATATCCACACAAGAAAAAATGGATATTAAAGGGCATAACATAAAAGAGGCGCTTCAATAAAAAGTAGAGTGAGTTATCTCTTAATAAATTTCAACATAGTAACGACATAGGTAAAATCTATAATGATTATGGATAAATGATATATCATTATTATAACATAAATTTTATAGTATAAGTATATTTATAATGTCACTTAAACACAACCAATTATGATTCACAAGGCTAAATACAAAGAAGGTGTAGGAATTGAAAAGAAGAGAGAAAGTTCTCTAACTAAATTTTGACATGGTAACATGGGTACATAATGAATCATGGGATGTATTATTGATAAAGAAATTAGTATATAATTACATGGAGATAAATAGTTCATTAATAAGGATGTATAAAAACACACCCAAACAAGAAAAAATGGAAATTAAGAGGCACAACATAAAAGAGGCCATAATAGAGAAAGATACCTTACCTTGAGATGGCGATTCCAAAAGCATAGGAGGATATTATTAAGATAATGGGGGAACCGTGGGAGGACTATTGAGAGGTTAGGGTAGATTAAGGACAGGTTTTGGGTTTTTTGATTGAAGTTAATGGGGATATTAGGTGGGTTTATATAGTAAAATAGAGGGGAGTTATTTGTTAGTTCTCTAACATAGTTTTGGGACTCTGTACAATAAAATAACAGAAACAACAATCTTTCCCATCGGTTTTAACCATAGATTATAGAAAAGAGAGATTTTGTTTCTTTATTATATAAGGATGAGAGACTAAATTATTAAAATACCACCCTTGGTGATGCGGAAGTGAGTCATGTCCATAAAGAAATGATTTTAAACCTATAAAATATTATATAGGTTTCGGAGGATTCATGAAGGATTTAAAAAATTACTAATATTTTATTAAAATCTAATTATTTTAAAGTATAAATATATTTTTGGTCATGGATTCCCTTAATATAATTTATTACATCACTTTTGGGTAATTATGATTTCATAATACGCAGTGTATATTTATACCGTATTTAATTTTTACCAGAAAATTTGACTGCCTCAAAAAATTATAAAAAATTTACCATTGGAAATTTTTTTTATGATGACCCCAAATAAATTTTTTATTTTCCCAAATAATATTCTAAATATATAAATTTTTACTTTTAAAATAGAATTAAAATTAATTGAGAAATACTAGGGTGTGTTTGACATTAATATTTTTCAAACCCTTATAAAAATACATTTTCACATTGTAAAATTATATTATCATTTATATTAAATATATAATATTTTGTAACACTATTTTTAAAAAATATAAATTATCTAAAAAAATATTTAACTAACCAAAAAAGTGTATCTTCCTTAAAACTTTATTTTACTTGAAATACGATTTATGTTTTAACGTATAAAAAACCTAATTTTTATCTAAATCATTATTTAATCATTTAAAATGTAAAATAAATATATCCATTAATGTATATATTTATATATATTCATACTATTAGGTTTACTTTATTTCTAGTCTTTGTTAAATTATTTTTACCCTTAATAAACCAATTTTCCTTTTACTGTGGTAATAAATATTTACATTTGTTAATATTCATTTAGTTAAAAAATTAGGCTAGCCCTATTTCAAAATATTAACTATTATGATCCAAAATATGGAATCCATTTTTCAAAACCAATTCACAAATGTTGAACATTTTAATTTAAAATAACACCCTCTTGCATGATGATAAGACGTTTTCTGAAAAATTTAATTTTCAAGGAAAAGATTTTTTTAAATTAACTCTATAACTATTAATCATCATTTTATAAATTTAAATTCATCAAGTTAGATATATAATATAAAAATTCCAATTAAATAATTTATCATTATGGGTTATTTTAATAAGTTATAATGGATGAACATTATGAATTTTAAAATAGATTTCAGAAAATTATTTTTTTAATCATAAAAATGGACTTATAATAAAATATGGTATAAAGATGATTAAAATATAATTTATTGAATAAAATATAAATACGTAATACATATATTACCTTTAAATAAAATTAAAATAATTTTTTACTTTTATTTTACTTAATTTATCAAAATAAATGATAACATTACATAAAATGGTATCCTTTACTATTCACTTAAAATATATATTTTTCAAAAAGTCTCAAAATTCTATCCTAATTTAATTTTCATATGCTGATACAAAAAAATTATCTTATTTAAAAAAAAATTATAAATTTTATAAAAAAATATTATAATATTTTTTCACCAAAAGAAATATAAAATATTTTTGAAGAAAACATATTTTAAAGACATAACAGAAAATGAGTCCTTATTTACTAAGAAAATTTTAATATATTTGTATTGAGTAGCATATATATATATATATATATATATATTTCAAAAAGTAGATAATACTACTCATATATGAAAATTTAATAGGGAGTTTAGATAAGTCATATTTAAATAGTCATTTTTTTTGGGTTTGGTGTTGAGTTTCACATATGCTATCGAACATAGGTTTCTCTTTAAAAAACTCAAAGGGTTTATCGAACCCGATATCATTTTATCTACTTTCTCAATTAACTTTTGAATATGGTTAATTATTTTTTGTACCAGATTATTCAATAACTATGTTACAATGGTTTTATATTTATTACAATGTATTTAAATTTCATTCAGTGCTTCATGTAAAACAACCTATTCAAAATTGTAATTATTTTAATTAAAATTAATAAAAAACTTATAGGGTGTTAAATTCTCCCTATTAAATAAATTACATCCTCATAATTTTAATTTACACTTTATAAATAAAATATCTATGCTTATCTAATAGATATTCAAGCTTAATAAATAATTTCAAGCTAGATATAAACAGTAAAAAAATTAAGAAACATATCCTCTTCCTCACAATAGTTTTAGAACTAATATTGAGGTTTTACCAAAAAAAATTTGGTCTAAACATAACACATGATTTTGTATAGTGAATCCTATAAAATAATTATTTTTTGGATATTTAATATTTATCCTTGAACATATAGATGATCATATTTTGGTTTGAAATGTAAAATATGATTTCCTTATTTAGGAAATTAATATGGAGTCCATGGAGATAACTAATTCCTTTCTAAAATCACATAAAATTCCTATAAAATAAGAATTAATAAGGCTTATATAAAATAGTTCCCATAAACATCATATTGGGACTCAATAATAAGTCATCTAGAAGTTTCTGATGATAATAAAATCTTTATGATGGTGAATTATCTCTCTTGGAAATCTTACATGATATACTAGAGTGGATAGAATCAATCCCTAGGAATTCATTCACTGTTATGGAGTGAAGGAAAAGTGTTCCTTAATTATCACTACACACTTTATCTATTTTCATAGTGTAAGAACATCCTTATTCCATTGTTCTAATTTTTTTTGATACTTATTATCCTTATTAGAACATGGAGTAAGTCATTAGTTTGTATAATGGCCAAGTTAAACAATTTTAATATGTTGATTTTTTTTACCGTAGGATAAAATTTATTTTCCTCCATATTATTAACCTGACCCCTCATTTTCTTTATAAATTAGTTTCTATATTCCCATTTTTCTATTCATAAAAAATCATCTAGATCCTTTGAGATATTTACCTTGGCGCTTTTCTTATATTTTTGAAATATCAGAAATTGAATATTCTTTCCTCCATGGTACTTTTCACTTGAAACCCCATGACACTCCATTATCCACTTCTTCGATTTTTTTATACATTAAACTATGTTTATGTTTTTAATAATAATTCATGATATATTCTTAGGAATAACCACAATACTTCCCACTCCATATCTTATCTAATTTGGTTGTTCATTGGGAAAATTACTATAATGTCGGTGGAACCAATTTTTATCTTTATTCCTCCTACTTTTAATCATCTAATAAACTATAGTAAAGTTAATGTTAAGAAATAATTATTCGATATTCTTATAAAAATTAAAACTACTACATAAAAGGAAATAATCATAAATTACATATTCACACTAACTTATAAATCTCTAGATTTTATCTAGGTTATTCATTGTCATTTCTTATTATATTATTTAATATAAATATATTCAAATCCCACATAATGGTTCATATAGACAATTTGAATCGCCAAAGTATATCCCTCATAATTTTAAAACTAGGTGTGCAATTAATCCTCCTTATCATGAACCTAGTGGAGAGATATTCAATACCCAATAAGCCTATTTAGGGTGATCACCCATAAGAATGTCTATACCATGTCTTTCACACTTGGTTGTGTCCTAATAGGGATATCATTTATATGAAACCATACACTCTCTAAATTACAAAAAAATTAATATTTTATCGTATAATTATACTAACCCCCACAACTTTTATTAATTTTTTCTCATCCTAATCCCTCAAAATAACTAAACTAATAACCAAAAGTTACTAAACCATGATTTGATACCAACTGGTGTTACCCAAGTTAAAAATATCATTATTTACATCATTTACTTAAGTGAAACATTACCGTGGACCAAAAATCTAATAATATAAATTTAAGTTCCAAAATGAATTTTAGATTATAATGTTCAGTGTATTATTAAATTGAGAAGTTGGTTGTCAATGTATGGTTAGAGAAGTGTTTTGGTAGATTAAAGTTTTCACCCACCTGATTGTGTTGATGGATGATTTTTAATGAATATCTTAATACTTATAAAAACCAATTTTTCTCAAATATCATTGAAGATATATTTAAATCATGATACTTCACACCAAATGCCTTCCATTTCTACCCTCTCTCCACTATCCTCTTTGGTGGATCCCCTATTAGAGAACCCTAATCTGTTGCATTCTGGTAATGTTGTCTATCATGTTCTTCTACTATCATATTTAGGATCACTTTTCGGTGGGGAGGGGTATTTGGGGGTGTGATCAATTAAGGTGGTTCTTACTAGACCATATATACTTTATCTTATGAAATATTTTCCATGAATTATAGATATAATGATTGAACCTCTCTGTGTGTATCGATTGGAGTAGTTCCCAGTTGTGGATCTTTTGGGATAGGATCACAGTGAAGCCTTGACTTACCACAACCTTTCTCTGGTGGAGATATTTAGTCATGAGAAACCTCTCCTTTGGTTTTTAATGTTTTTTTGGGATCATGGGGTCTCAAGAACCCTAGAGCGGTGGAAGTTCTGTCTAGATCATATTTTAATATCCAATTTTTTATAGGGAATAATTTATTAAGGTGAGGTCTAAAGAGGCTTAGTATTTAAGGCCTTACAGATTCCTTCTTTCTCGGTGGTTTTGGGATGTTTATTATGGGAAGATTCAAGTTATTCTGTTGTGTGGTATAGGTTTCTAGGTCTTCCAATTCAACTTAATAACTCATTGATTTTGAATTATATGGAAAATTTCTTTGATTTTTTTTATTTTCATGGATGATGACTGTTGGAACCAGGTTCTTCAAAGCATGATTTGGTGTATGGTTTGTGTTTGTTGTCAATCCTCAGTGGAAGTTCCGAATGTGTTCCAGCAAAGTGATCATACAGTTCAAGCAGACAACAGTTTTGAAGGTGGCACTGTTTCCCAGTGTTTGCCAAATTTTTGGGCCTCAAAATCGGAAAATGAAGACATGGATTGTCTGCAAAAGGAGGTTCGCAGAAAAAGGAAGTGGTGCGCGAAATTTTAGAGGCTTGCGCGAAATACTTATGTTAGGCGCGAAAAACAACGGGATGCGCGAAATAGGGGATCAAGGTTTTTCGCGGAAATAGTGTTTTGAAATCAGTTCGGTGAAAAATGTCAAAGGCATGGGCTGCGCGGAAAATAAGGGTTGTGCGCGCAATACTTAAGCTGGGCGAAAGATTATGCGCCAGATGAGAGGTTTTCGGCGCCGAAGGGGATTTTGCGCGCAGTGGTCTCAGTCGCCTATAAATATGAGGTGACCCCCTTCATTCGTGTTGTTGGAAGACTTAGAGAAGATCTGAGGTCTGATGCGCGAAAAAGGATCGCGTAAAGGAGCTTGCGCGAAATATTTGGAGTTGCGCGAAAAAGGGGATTTTTGCGCGAAATATTTTTCCGCGCCAAAAGAAAATGTTGCGCGCAATAGGATGATTTTGCGCGCAAATGGTTGATGTTTCGCATATTTCTCAGTAAGGTTTGTCTGCACGTTTTGGTTATCCAGTTCAGTGGTTCTGTGCGTTCTAGTGCATCTCTTCCGGACTTCGATGCAAGCAGAGTCTCGTGCTAAGCAGAGGCAAAGACTTCAATGCAAATTTATTGAAGAGACCTTCACGTCTATAAACTGAGTGAGACTTCACCAACGGCAGTGAGCCAGGGGGAGTCAACGGGAGTGACCCGAGGGAAGCAGTGAGCTATCCCTAAACCTTATGTAAAGGCAGTGAGCCTGGGACAGAGTGTCTGTACCCGAACTTTTGTATCCGCAACTAGTGAAGCATAGTGGATTTAGGTACGACCGACAATCTGTCGGCGTATGCTCCTTGGACGTAGCCCTTAGTGGTGAACCAAGTAAAAATTGTTGTGTCATCTCTCTGCATGTGAATGTTTAATTGCTGATCATATCCTTCATACAGGTTTAAGAAGTTCCTGCCAACGTGGGAACAAGATCCACAACTTTAAGAAGAAAAGGTTGCCACCCTGATTCACCCCTCCCCTCTCAGGGTGTCCCGGGGTCCTTCAAGTGGTATCAAAGGGAGGTTGCTGGTCTTGAATCTGTCCTTTGTCGCCATGGAGAATGCAGCCAATGTGAGGGGAGTCCCTCTCTTTGATGGAAATAATTTTCAGATCTGGAAGAATAGGATGCGATCTCATCTAAGATCTCTTGGAATGGAAGTTTTTTTTCTATTGTTCAAGGAATACAAGTCACTGATCAAACAGGACTGGCTATGACTGACACAGACAGGAAAATTCTTGATGCAGATGCTAAAGCTCAAAATGCACTCACCGCAGCTCTTTCTGATCAGATATATCTAAAGGTGATGAGTTTCACTTCAGCAAAGTCTATGTGGGATAAACTTGAAAACATTTATGAAGGAGATAGCAAGGTAAAGGAGGCAAAACTTCAGGTTTTACATAACAGGTTTGACGACCTAAAGATGCATCCCAATGAAAATGCAGATTCATTTTTTAATCGAATTACTGAAGTAGTGGGAGCAATTCGAGGTCTTGGAGAAGAAATCAAAGACATTGATATCGTTAAGAAAATATTGAGAAGACTTCCTCCCATGTACAATGCAAAGGTGTCAACCCTCGAAGAAAGAGATCTATCCAAACTTTCTCTGGATGATTTGTTAAGTAGTTTAGTGGCATATGAGATGAGAGTCAAACCTGAAGATGCCACGACTCGCGTGAGCAAAGAAATGGCATTCAAAGCCATGGACAAATTGAAAATTTCAGAAGATAGTAGTGGTGATGATGACGAAGAAAAAGAAATTCTTTCCCTCATCGCGAAGAAGCAGAAAAAGGGTAAAGGTAAATTTAGAGGTAAGTTACCTCTTGCATGTTTCCGTTGTGGAAGAGTTGGGCACATTGCCTCTCAGTGCCAAAGAAAGTTGGATAATGATGAGAGCGAAGCTGAAGACATTGAAAAGCCTCGGAAAAGGTTTTTCAAAAAGGGTGATTTCAAATCTGGAAAGAAAATGAAGAGGAAGAGCTTTGTCTATGAGGAAGAAGATGATGATATTGAATTCTGTGAGGAAGAAGAACCAGAATTTAAAACTGAAAAACATGCTTCCATGATGGATACCACTGAAATATCAGATTCTTCAATCAATAAAGGCATAGATAATTAGAGTACTGCCCTTGATAATCCAAAGGTTCAAATTAAGGATGATTTCTCCAAGATTGAGAGTAAATGTAAGAAATGTAATAAGTGGAAGGAAATGGTCAAAGAGTCATCAGAAAATGTTGATGAACTTGAAGCTGAAATTGAACGTCTGGAAGAGTTTGTGAAAGTTCAGTCTAAAATCATTGAAAGCAATGATGATGTATTGGATCTTAAGATAAGAATTGAAGAGCAGGGAAAGGTCATCAATGACCTCACCTCAAGACTGGAAGAAAAGTCCAAGACTACTGAGGGTCTTGAGGAGGAAATTGTTACTCTTAGGAGTAAACTTGAGACCGAATCTTTTTCAAAAGAATCAAGGAAGAAAATACAACCTAGAAGATTCTCAGATGCTGAATTATTGGCAAGAGCCAAATGTGGTTCTGATGGAGTTGAAAAAATCTTGAGCGTTCAAAGACCCGCCTGCATGGGAAAGCGTGGAATTGGATGTGAAGCTGAGACATCAACTGCTGGAAATAAAGAAATTCAAAAGAAAGACAAAACGAAGGTTGAACATGTTGAAACATTTTCTGAAGTGCTGAAAAAGGAACCCTCAATCCAAACTAGAAGGATAACTGACAATTACCATCGAACATTTAGAAATGATAGGCAGTTCAACTACTCTCACAGGGATGAAGGTATGAGGAGAAATTCAGGTGTGAAGGCATTCCCTCACATGAAGTGTCAATTCTGTGGCTATCTGGGCCATACTATGTCATATTGCGAAGAGGCAAGGAGTTACTTTAATGGAGAAGATCTGGGAAATCAACAAAGGAGACCGATTTCATATCCTCCATCTTATAGAAGAAATATCTTCTATGGTTACTGTTTTAATTGTTCTAACTTTGGCCATAAAGCTATGTTTTGCAGGCAGCGGTATGACAAGAGAAATTCATACAACACCCAAAGACGGGACAGGGTTCATCCTCCTGATGATGTTGTTCTCACAAATAGTTTTTCTCTTCTGGAAGAAGATTATGGGTATGAAGACTCAGATTATGTGGAAGAAAGTTTTAAAAGGCCATCAGTGTCTTATGCTCAATCCAATATCTCATGGAAAGAAAAGAAGAAAATCGAGAAATCCAATCTTGCGGAAGTAGCCCTCAAAGCTACAAAGAGTAGCAGCACCTGGATTCTTGATAGTGGATGTTCTTCCCATATGACAGGAAATGCTGACCTTCTGAAGAACATTGAAAAGAAGGTTGATGGAATAGTACGGTTTGGTAACGATGGCGCTTTGAAGATTAAAGGCAGTGGGAATACTGCTCTCGCCAACGGAGAGCTGAAAAAGACTGAAGTTCTTTATGTGGACGGTCTACGCCATAATCTCATCAGTGTAAGTCAACTCTGTGACTCAGGGCTCATAGTAACCTTCAATCAAAAAGGCTGCACTATAAAAGGAAAAACAGGGAATTCTCTTATGAAAGGTTGTAGAACAGATGGAAACTTATATCAAGTTGACAGCAAAGTGAACTCTTGTTACTTGTCTGTTGACAAAGAAAACAATTTATGGCATCGAAGGCTGGGGCACATTAACCAACAAGACATGGAAAAGATATCTAAGCTGAAGATAGTCATGGATATTCCCATTCTAAAACGTGAACGGGAAAAATCTTGTGATGCCTGTATTCGTGGGAAGCTGGTCTGTAATTCGTATCGTCCAAAGAAGAAAAGGGCATCACATCTTCTCGATCTCATTCACACTGATGTATGTGGCCCAATAAATGTTGCTGGAACCTATGGAGAGAGGTACTTCGTCCTTTTCATTGATGATTATAGTAGAATGGCTTGTGTAATGGTGATTCACAAGAAGCGACAAGTACTTGATTGCATGAAAACTTATCGCCGAATTGCCGAGAATGACACTGGACGGTCAATAAAAGTCCTACGATCTGACAATGGAGGGGAATACACATCCATTGAGTTTGAAAAATATCTAGAGAAACATGGAATACAGCATGAGGTAGCTGCTGTGAGAACTCCACAACAAAATGGAGTTGTTGAGCGTCGAAATCGACAGGTCAATAATATGGCCAGGACTATGTTGATTGATAGTGGTATCTCTCGCCATTACTGGAAGGAGGCTGTTGAAGCTACAGTTCACATTCAGAATCGAACAGGGCTCTACATGGGAGAAACGAAGACACCGTACGAATTATGGCATGGAAGGAAGCCTTCCCTGAAATACTTTCGGGTTTTTGGAAGCAAATGTTTCATCCGGAATAAAGAAGGAAACCAAGGAAAGTATGGTGACAATACTGATGAAGGAATTTTTCTTGGGTATACAATGAATAGTAAAGCTTACAAGTGTTTCAATAAACGCTTGGGGAAGATTGTGGTAAGCAGTGATGTTAAGATAATTGAAGAGAAAATCACAAATGCTTCAAGGACGCCATATGCGGATGTGATGGACAATCAGGAAGAAAGTGAACGTGAAGAAAACACAAACACAGAGATAGAGGAAGTTGTTCAAAACTCTCAGCAGTCACATCATGATGTTGACTCAGAAGAAGAATCAGAAGAAGAACCTATAGCTGAAAAGAATGCTATTGAATCTCTCAGGAGAAACCGAAGAGCTGAGATTGATCCATCCAACATAATTGGGGACATGAATGCACCCACTCAAACAAGGAGGATGAGAAATAACACACCTTCTGCATTTCTATCAGTTGTAGAGCCAACCTCATTTGAAGAAGCTGCAATGGATGAATCCTAGGTGAAAGCCATGAATGAAGAGTTAGATCAGATTGACAAAAATCAGACGTGGGATTTGGTCCAGAGACCCAAAGGTCACAATGTGATTGGCACCAAATGGATTTTCAAGAACAAGTTTGATGAGCATGGAAATGTTATCAGAAACAAGGCTCGACTGGTATGTAAAGGGTATTCTCAGATTGAAGGTGTTGATGTTGAAGAAACCTTTGCTCCAGTGGCTAGATTGGAGTCAATCAGGCTATTCCTTTCCATGGCTCTCCAAAGAGGATATAAAGTATATCAAATGGATGTCAATACAACATTCTTAAATGGTGTACTCGAAGAAGAAGTCTACATTGAACAACCAGTGGATTTTCTTCTTGGTGCTGATGAATCAAAGGTCTGCAAGCTAAAGAAAGCACTTTATGGATTAAAACAGGCACCAAGGGCATGGTATTCTAGACTAGATTCGTATCTCAAAAAGCTGGAATTCAAAAGAGGAGGAGTTGATCACAATCTCTATGTGAAGAATTCTCCAAAAGATCAGTTCATGGTTCTTGTTTACGTCGATGACATTATATTTGGTGGCAGCAAACAGAAATCAGTGGATAAATTTGCCAATCATATGAAATCAGAATTTGAAATGTCAATGATTGGGGAGCTCACATATTTCTTGGGACTGCAAGTGACTCAGAGGAAAGACTACACTTTTATCTCTCAGGAAAAGTATGCAAGAGAGCTGCTGAAGAAGTTTAACATGCAAGACTCCAAACCAATGTCAACTCCGATTGCAGTTGGAACCAAACTTGGGAAGCATGAGGATGGGAAATCTGTAGATCCCACCCTGTAAAGGAGAATTATTGGGAGCCTATTGTACCTGACAACGACACGGCCAGATATTGTCTTTGCCACATGTCTTTCTGCCCGCTTTCAGAGTAATCCAAAAGAGGAACACATGACAGCAGTGAAAAGAATCATGAGGTATATTCAAGGTACTTACAAGTATGGATTATACTTTGCTGTAGGAAGGGATAGTGAATTATCCGCATTTTCTGATGCTGACTGGGCTGGCGATGTTGTGGACAGAAAGTCCACCAGTGGTGGAGCATTCTTTATCGGAAATAATTGTGTTGGCTGGTTGAGCAAGAAACAAGAAAGTACTTCTCTTAGTACTGCTGAAGCTGAGTATATATCTGCCACAAAGTCATGCACTCAACTGCTATGGATGAAGCAACAATTAACAGATATTGGTGATGAGGTAAAGCAGCCAATGGTGATCTACTGTGATAACAAAAGCGCAATTGATCTCACGAAAAATCCGGTTCAACATTCTCGTACAAAACATATTGAAATACGATATCATTTCATCAAAGAAAAGGTTGAACAAGGGGTGATTAGACTGGACCATGTGAGAACTGATAAGCAGGTAGCTGATATCCTGACAAAGCCACTGTCAGCAGCTGTGTTTGAAAAGCATCGGTTGAACCTAGGTGTTCAACCACCTCCTGCTGCATAAGGAGGTTTCGAAACTCCCCTCTCCCCGTTTGTTTTAACTTTTTTTATCTGCTTATGGCTGTGATGTAGGTTTATGGGGGAGATACTATCCATGGGGAGTATGTCTTGAGCTGAACGTTGAACAAACTTTTCGGTATTTGGTTTTATTGTCAATGGGGGAGAAAGGAATAAATTCACGGCAAGAGAATTCAAGGCAAGAAATTCACGGCAAGAAATTTACGGCAAGAAATTCTTCTGTGATGGAAGTGTAAGATTGTGATGAGAAGTTTAATAAGGATAACATCGGGCGTCATGGAGAATTTCAAAACACTAAGACCCAATTCAAGCTTCCTCTCTTGTTTTCTACACCGAGCATTGCTCACGTAGACTTAGAGTGTTGGCTGAGTTGATTCTTGCATTTTGGATTTGCTCTTGGTTGGAGATCTATTGAGTTTATTCTGATTGCCAACAAACCCAAAGGGGGAGATTGTTGGAACCAGGTTCTTCAAAGCATGATTTGGTGTATGGTTTGTGTTTGTTGTCAATCCTCAGTGGAAGTTCCGAATGTGTTCCAGCAAAGTGATCATACAGTTCAAGCAGACAACAGTTTTGAAGGTGGCGCTGTTTCCCAGTGTTTGCCAAATTTTTGGGCCTCAAAATCGGAAAATGAAGACATGGATTGTCTGCAAAAGGAGGTTCGCAGAAAAAGGAAGTGGTGCGCGAAATTTTAGAGGCTTGCGCGAAATACTTATGTTAGGTGCGAAAAACAACGGGATGCGTGAAATAGGGGATCAAGGTTTTTCGCGCAAATAGTGTTTCGAAATCAATTCGGTGAAAAATGGAAAAGGCATGGGCTGCGCGGAAAATAAGGGTTGTGCGCGCAATACTTAAGCTGGGCGAAAGATTACATGACAGATGAGAGGTTTTCCGCGCCGAAGGGGATTTTGCGCGCAGTGGTCTCAGTCGCCTATAAATATGAGGTGACCCCCTTCATTCGTGTTGTTGGAAGACTTAGAGAAGATCCGAGGTCTGATGCGCGAAAAAGGATCGCATAAAGGAGCTTGCGCGAAATATTTGGAGTTGCGCGAAAAAGGGGATTTTTGCGCGAAATATTTTTCCGCGCCAAAAGAAAATGTTGCGCGCAATAGGATGATTTTGCGCGCAAATGGTTGATGTTTCGCATATTTCTCAGTAAGGTTTGTCTACACGTTTTGGTTATCCAGTTCAGTGGTTCTGTGCGTTCTAGTGCATCTCTTCCGGAATTCGATGCAAGCAGAGTCTCGTGCTGAGCAGAGGCAAAGACTTCAATGAAAATTTATTGAAGAGACCTTCACGTCTATAAACTGAGTGAGACTTCACCAACGGCAGTGAGCCAGGGGGAGTCAACGGGAGTAACCCGAGGGAAGCAGTGAGCTATCCCTAAACCTTATGTAAAGGCAGTGAGCCTGGGACAGAGTGTCTGTACCCGAACTTTTGTATCCGCAGCTAGTGAAGCATAGTGGATTTAGGTACGACCGACAATCTGTCGGCGTATGCTCCTTGGACGTAGCCCTTAGTGGTGAACCAAGTAAAAATTGTTGTGTCATCTCTCTGCATGTGAATGTTTAATTGCTGATCATATCCTTCATACAGGTTTAAGAAGTTCCTGCCAACGTGGGAACAGGATCCACAACTTTAAGAAGAAAAAGTTGCCACCCTGATTCACCCCTCCCCTCTCAGGGTGTCCCGGGGTCCTTCAATGACATACATAGCCTGTAGTTAGTGTCGTGGCCAAACACTTTCATTCCAGTATATATAATGGTGAATATCTATTCATGGGTTTTTATCAAGGATGTGGATGGCCTCTATTTTTTTGAAATAGTTTTTTATTAGGATATACCCTGGTTATATGTATATTGAAACATTAAGGGTCATTCAACAAACATGTGAAGGCATATTATTTCATGCTATATCTTGGAAACACTTGAGATAAGCTCTAATATTGGTGATTCCTCAATTCTTGGTGGTGATTAGGTAGTTGTGCTAGAGCCTAGGCTTCTAGATTAGGCTCCTTCATACCCCCTTTATCATCACTATAAATCAAAAGTGTGTTGGCACAAAAGGAAACATTTTGAAATTTGGATCATGCTTCTCAAGTTCATATTTCTTATCTAGTTATCCTAACCATTGCTGATTCTATGTATCCTATCCCATCATGTGGCTATAGGTGTATGATGTCAATTAAAACCAACAAAGGCGTCCTTGTTTCTCTGAATTTTATATCCCCTCCTACCATGATTTAGTCTTCACTAGAATTGCCCCAAGGATATCCTAATAAAAAATTACAACCACCACCTTCTTCACAGGAAGATAATTTTAGTAATCTTGTGGAAACCTATGAGTTTCAATTGGCTCGAGATTTATTCTAGATAACTTTTCTACCAAATGAGCTAAATGTGTTCATAGAAGAAGAATAGTATGAGTAACTCATGAATTTGAAGTCTCTAAATAATATTTCAGTGGATTATTCTCATTTAGAGGGGGCCACATCGATTTCTTAGATGACTACAACAGGCTCTCCCAACTGGTCAGTAGTGATAGGGGTCTTGAATGATGAAATAGTGGTTTTGGATCTTCTAGGAATCAGGAAAAAATTATGTGAAAAGGGTCTTTCTACTTCAATGGATAGTGGGAATATCACCCAAGATAGATAAATATAAGATTCCACTTCCTATTCAATTTTTAATTCAGTTAGACCTTTAGGTCACAGGGCCACTTGACCTGTTATTTAATGGTTTTTATCCTCATTTTGAATATCAAAGTTTTTGGTCCTGGGAAAAGGAATCCCAATTTCATAGTTGATTGAGTTAGTTTCATTCCTCTATTATGTTTTCTTTAGAACCTAGTCATAATGTGTATCGTATCTTCTCCATCGCGAGGTGTATGAGATTTTTTGAATGCATTCATGGAAACCCTTACAACACACACATTTTTATTTTCTAGAAACATGATGTTAAAATGGAGTATGAGTAATATTCTCAAATAAATATTTCCATAAAAATAATGTGGGTGGCATCGATTTATTATTTTATATTTTTGCACTATTTTTTTTTGTTTCAAATAGAATGGTTTTGGTAAAAATATCTCAGATTTTTAAATAGGTAGCTTAATATGGTTCATTGAAGGTGACTTTAACACCACTATATATCATTTAAATAAAAATGGTGAAGATTATTTTTATAGATAAGTGATGTAGGATTTCATGGGTTTTATGTTTTCAAATGAAATTGTGGACATTGTATTTTCGAGGAAAATTTTCACATAGTGCATAATTGGAAAGGGAGAAGAAAAATCAATAGTGGGATGGATAAATGTGTTTCCAACCTCCAAGGAATTGATAATTTCATACAGGACTTAGATACCCATATTTATAAGTTACTCTCAGATCATTTACCATTATAGGTGCATCTAAAATGGGAGGATTGGAGGGATAAGTGATTCTATTATTCCTCTAGATGAATAGAGGTTAATGGTTTTTTTAAAATGGTTAGATCATCTTGGGATCATCCGAAGACATATACATGGTGGGTAGGGATTGTAAACCATATTTATTAGTTAATGAGGGATATGTATGTGTACTCATCATGTATAATGAATAGATAACCTAGTCTAGAGGGAAACACATAGGTCATTAAGATGTTGGAGGAGGGGCTCCAAGATAATTTTTATGATGATGCTTTCAGTATTTTGGTGGATAAAAAAACACCTTGGAAGAGAAATTACTAGAAATAAAAAGGGTTTGTAGGGAAAAATTAAGGGATACATTCCATAGGAAAGGAAATAGGAACATAAAATTCATTAATATGTTACCAAATGATAGGAATGTTCCTGAATGTATCAACATAAAATTGGATTTTGGTTTCTATAAGGTGGATGTAGAGGCGGTAGGGAAGCTAGCAATTGATCACTTTGTGGAGCTTCTAAAATTAGTGTGTAGCTTCATTTAAAAAAAGAAAACAAGGAGGAAATGGGGAGAATATGTTATTAAACTATATTACTAGTCTGGTGAAGGATACAAACAATGTTTTTTTAAAAGCTACATCATAAGAGGAGGAGATTAAAGAGATGGTTCTCATTGTGAAAATGAAAAGTGCACCTATACCTGATGGATTCACTGGATCTTTCTATTTGGATGCATGGGGTATTTTCAAAAAGTATGTAGGAGAAGTGGTTTGAGGTTACATCAAAGGCGGAGTTTTTAACATGTAATTGTGTGATTCAAAGGTGTTCCTCATTCGGAAGGTTGATTATACCACTACAATAAACCATTGCATACCTATTTCTTGTTATAGTTTTTCCTATAAAATCCTTGATTTCCTCATTAATATATGGATTAGTAGTGTTATCCCACAATTTTTATTGGAGGAACAAAAACAATTTCGAGGGCGGAACATCCAAGGGGCCATTGGGATTTAAAAATAGATGGAGTATGACATTAATAAGAAAGCCATTGGATCATATATTATGATTATAGTGGTCATGGATAAGGCATATGACCAGATAGAGTAGACCTTCATTGTAATGTTCCTGAGGGAGTTTTTATTTAAGTAATGTGACTTTAATCTATGCATATTATGTTTTGTGTCCTCATGGATAAACATATCTATTATAGGGATAGTGTTTGGATTTTTCAATATTACGTGAGGAGTAGGGTTGTGAGATCCTATGTCACCTAGTTTTTTTATTCTAGATCAGGAGTATCTCATAAGAAATATAAAAATGTTATTGGAGGAGGGGAAGATAATGCCTCTTATAAATAGTTTAGGTGATGGAATTGTGTCTCACATTATGTTTTTGATGATATTATTTTCTTCACTAATGAAAGGAAAATTTCTACCAATTACTTTAATAAAATAATGGATTACATAGACAAGTACAACTTCCAATAGATCAACAAAGGAAAAAGTGTTTTGTTTTTCAAGATATGTTCTTGATAAATTATAGAATAACCAATCAAGATAAATTAGGCATGGTGAGGAAATTCATACTGATATAGTATCTCGATACCCCTATATTGGATGGAAGGATTAAGATGGTTTTATTTGAGGGTATTATCAACCGAATCACAGGTCAAATATTCTATAGAGATAACTGATTTCTATTTTTTGAGGAAGGATTACTCTTGATAATAGTGTTCTCACTTCTATAGAAAGACATGGTTTTTCAATTACGAATATGCCAATATGGAGCTTCAAGAAGGTGGAAAAACTATAACTACATTTTTTGGGATATGAGATGGGTTTTAAAATACCACTAGGAATTGTAGAAGATAATAGAGAGATTGATCAATGAAGGGGAGATTAATATTTATATATTTTCGAAAACCATGTAGGCCATTCAATAGAAGATCAAATGGGACATCATTGAAGGAAACTCTCTATGTGAATGGTTTTTTTGGAATATTTATAGATAAGATATGATTGAATTATTGGATATAAATGGGAGAACCATATACCTTGTGAGGAGGATGATCAAACAAATGGACACACCTAAGGATAATATTTGGTGTGTTTTTGGCCATGGGGATAATAACTACTGGGAACAAAACTGGGTAGTAGAAGATTTGTAATTTATTGGGTGTTCAGTGCTAGGGATTTGAGTCTTGGAAGTTATCTTTTATCATGAGTTTATTGACACCACTCTTGATAAAAAAAATAATATACTTCACCAAAATCTTATCCAAATTGATAAACCTCAGCGATGTTTTCATTCCGAATCATCTAATGGATGCCTCAATGGATGAGACTTATGATCTTTGGTATATGAAAATAATTTGATATATGAGTGACTGTAAAAAATATGGTGCATGAAGATCCCAACTAATATGAATTTATGGGTGTGGAATTTGAGGAATCAATAACTACCCATTGAAGACAATGTGAAGAAGAGGGGTGTTATCTTGGCATCGAGATTTTGATGGTTTACAACTCCATACTCTAAATACATCTATAATAACTTTTTTATAAGTGTATGGGTGACTAGAATTTGTAATAGTACATGTCATGGAATAGGTACTAATGGGGGTAGGGATAACAACCTTGAATTCAAGGCGTCGTGGTTCTAGGGAGCTGACAAAAAAGGTGTGGAGATTAAAATCAATAAATTTTCTTTTTTGAGAATATATTTGGTGAGTTTGGGGGTTTGGAATAATGATAGAGATGGTAGAATATATCAACCTTTTTCACGTTCACATGAAATCTCATCAAGGGGAACTTTTTGAACTCCTCAACAGCGTAGGGTATTTTTTTCATTAATAATGATCTTACCTAGGATTTTAATTAACTTGGAAGGGATAGGTGCAACTAGCTTGGGGAAATGGGTTAATGGAGTCCATAAAATATAGGGATGGATTTTAACGTCTATGGATCATATGATTTCATATAATTGCAGGGATTTGTTCCTTTTTGGGACAAAAGGGGATCATTGCTTTTGGGATTTATCTCTTTTTAGGGTCCAGGAAACATGATTAGTAGAGTCCATGGTGATGGTTGCTGGTATTGTATTGTGAAGGCATTATAACATTAACATTGTCAATGATGAATTGATCTTATCCATATTGGTAGGACTTTTTCATATAAATGAATGATCTACATAGGAACTATTTTATTTTGTTATAAAATATATGATGATCATTAATTAGGGAATTTATGTGGGACACACATAGAAGGGATGGAATTATGATGTATATGATTTAGATAGAAAATGGAGTATAAGTGATAGAATTATTATTTATACTTTCACATGGTCCTTAAAAAATGATTTTAAGCTCATTATAATGGGAAATTACCTTGGCCTCCCTCATTTCCATCCCCCACGAGACAAGTTTTGTATATTAAGAATAAAACAAGAGAATATTCAGTTTATTAATACTTATCATATCATTTAGAAGTGAATTAAACCCAAGTTTTGGGATCTCCTATTCACGATATACAAAACCTATGTATGAAAATAAATAAAGAAATACTATAAATTATATATATTATAATGAGTAGAATATGACACCATTGATCTTCCTTTGATACACTTGATAATGATCATTTCAAGAGCTGCCAAAATAGGTCATCTCTCTATGGGTATACATAAGTTGAGACTAAATAATTCATTATATGGATGAGATCCATTCATCCTCTATGGATTATTATATCCTCTAAAAAAATCAGAAATATTTATAGAGCTTTGGGTGAGGTGGAGTATTTTACTAGAATGAAGAAATCACCACGAAAAATTGGCATCACATGGAATCAATTTATATAATACCTGAAGATGCTCCTTCGGTGTTGTTGCATTTATTAATGGATTGTAATACATGAATAAATGATATGGTCTAGAAATGAATTCATAAATGAATGAAATTATAGTCTTGCATTAAATCCCATGTAACAATTTAATAAATAATATATTTATGTAATATTAATTATTTTAATATTGACACACATAATATTATTCTGTTCAAATGATCAAAGGAAATATCATGCATATAATCTTATTTTCTTAATGAATCTAAATATCTCATAAATATGTCTCTTTGATTTATACATACCATGTATATTTATTTAAGGAAAATATTTCCTTTAATCTTTATCTTTAACGATATTAGAATAGTCTCTTGTGCCATTTCGACTTATATTGTATCATATACTATAACTCAGGAAATTATATCAAAAACCCATTTTGATATCTTCCAAAACTCTTTTTTTAAATATATCATTAACTTTACCGTGTATAACATAATTTTAAATACCTTTTTAACACCCATACGAAACACTTTTGGATAAACACTAAATCATTTTTAGAGTATCTATTTTAGCCAAACACAATCCCCATTCAATCAACCATAAAGTGTGACCCCATAAACCTTTACATATTTGACAATATATATGAATATATGGATAAAAATATGTATGAAAAGGGTTTCCTCTTGTAAAGTGTTAATGAAACTCATTTTATAGAGGGATTTGGTGTGATATCCCCCATAAATATGTATCTATATAACTATATCCACCAGTTTTCATCATATTCACACATTAATTATCATATTTTCCCACTATCCAAGACATTGAGTGACTATGGGACATGGATAATGTTAATAACATTTATCTAACTCATCTTTTCATAAAAATTAGTGCATATACCGATTTTTTCAATTAATACATCAGAAGTCATTCATCCTTATGGATAATCACATCATTTCCCCTTATCTAGATAGATATAAAATATCTAGGAGTGGTTCCACACTCCTATATTCTATATTATTCAAGGGACCATATGTCTTACTCATTACATCATATTAGAAATCCCATCATGTTTAAGCTCCAATCGATGAAATTATTAACAACATACCCAACCATCCCTGTATTAGCTAGGTAAATATATAGACTTGTATAAATATTGTATCAAAGTGTGAAGATTATCATGCTAGGTATCTTGTTAACTTCAGGTAATTGGGGATTATATATGATCCATACAAACTCAATATACCAAAAATATATATATAACACTCCATGTGGTATACTTAGTAGTTCATCCATCGTACATAAAGAGTCTAATTATTTATTTTATTCCTCATGATAATATTATTTATCTATATACAATAACCATACTCAATCTAACCTTAACATTTCTTTATAACCTATAATACACCCTAATGAACATCAGTTAGGGATAAAATCCATATCATTCATTGAGAGGTAAATTATCGTTTCACTTCACAAAACGTACATATATAGAAACTTTAAAAAATGGTAAAACAAAGTTTTCCTTTAATATTATACATTTTAATACTCTTATAATATTTAATAATATTTAATAAAACCAATATAAACACTAGTTTATCAAATCATATATGGTAAAATACTTGATCTACCATATGTTTGGTATACTTTCTAGGTTTTCTTATCTAATTACATCAAATGCAATCTAGGATACATCACTATGCAACCATCTACAAAACCCTCCCACTAACTATTTAGAGAGAAATATTTATAAATCATCTAGTTGGAACAATGGTGTGATTTTGGAATCATATTCCTTACTATTAAAAAATGATAATATTCATACCTATTAACTCCATAACATCAAATGTTGTGATGCTAACTTATGTTGTCTACTTATAACTCTTTATAAGTTCATCATCATCATCCTTGGAACCTTATTCTATAAAAATGTTTCCATTAAATAATTTAACTACTTACTTAATTGTTTACCGAACCTTATAAAATATTTTAGAATAAAGTGAAAATTACTTTAATATGGTAACTAAATGTATCTCTGACATTTATATTTACGCTATACCATAAACTATTTTAAGATAAAGTCATAACCACTTTGTCATGGTAACTAATTCATATTTTTACATTTTTCTTTACCTCCATACGTTAAAATATTTTAGGATAAATTAATAACCAATTGATTATGGTAATGAATGTAACTCTTATACATTTGTGTTTACCTCCATCGACTAAACAATTTTAGGATGTCAAGTGTAATTTATATTTCATTTTTACTGAAAAAAATCCTTCAAAAATAGTGTCTTTCACATTTCACAATAACTAAATATAACTCTTTACATTGTTCTGTATTTTTATGGATTGTAATAATTTTAGATTAATAAGTAGAAATAAGTTTAACTTAATTATAGTTTAATCCTTTATTTTCTATATTTTAGCTTCTTTTAGTCCAAAACATACTCTAATTAACCTCTTAGACATTATATAATTTTCAAAAAATATTTCCAATATACAAAAAACCATTTTTTGTTAATAGATAACATCTATTTCATTTTAGTGGGAATACAAAAAATTAACTATTGTTTCCAAATGATATGAAATATTCTATTTTTTTCTAACATTTTCCTTTGAAAATAATACATTATTAAAATATACCACAAATCGATGGTAGGAAAAAAATCCCAAACATTTTAATAAATATTTAGAGAAAACATTTTTTTATTCGTATATTCTTCTCAAAAAATGTTATTGAAATAAATGAAACATAAACCACGTGTATACATTTAATATTCTCCTAATTGATTATAAAAACTTCATATAATTGAAAAAATTCTCATATCATATTAGATAAATGAGATTAACACACACATATTTTAATTAGATTCATTTGATATTGATAAAATATGTTACATTAAAATCCTTGTTTTTGTAACCATTTACATCATCCCATGAATAAAAACAAAAAGCTTGATCACTTATTCCTTATATTTTGAATATTATATAATTAAAACACTTAGTAAAATTTACATTCACTTTCACATACCTATAAAAATAAAAGAATTAGTTTCTATAATATCTATTACTGCCATAGTAATTCCATGAATTTTCATAAAATTCATCAAGAATACCTTAGATAAGCTAATCATATTGATTTTTACACTTAATCTCTAATAATAAAAGGTTTAAATGACCTTGATATCCTTATTAAAGACACATTTTCAAACTTTTGAACCAATATTTTTCTTAACTTTAACTCTTACATACTTGTGCAATTTATAGATTACTTTAAACCCAAAAAATTATATCCCTAGTTCATATATATATATATATATATACATTTTCCTAATAAAATGATAATAGTGTGTAAACATTATTTCTATCATATTTTTATAACATTTCCATAGATTTTAATAGGTTAAATTCCCTAACTAGAACAAGAATTCTTTGGTTCCCCCTTAAATAATGTTATAGAATTAAAAAAAATCATAAACCATGTGTATTAAAAAAATACCATCACATTTCACTAAACAAAAATCTGTTGCTTATTCTTCTCATGATAAAAATGAGATAAAATACCCATCTTATGATATCTTTATTCAATCTTTATGCATCCATGTTATTAATGAAATAACTAATTTTGAACATTACTTAAAAGAAACATTCAATATTCAATACTCAATTCTTTTCTCTTTATAACCTTCTATATACTTATAACAATTGTAAATAACAGATTCAATATCATTTTTATATCATAATAGTAAAATTTAATTATATAACCAATAAATATTCAATAAAACTTTAGTATCACCAATTCATTTAACATATTCAATCTTAAAAAATATCATTTTACATTCACAATCATATAGACTATATGAGACTAAAATTCTTTAAATATTTTATGTATATGATCATATTGAGTACATTTAGGTAGATTAATATTCCTTTATCCATTTTTCATATAATTCCTTTAAAAGATTAAAATAATCATCCTTTTTTACATAGAATATTGATTCACTTTTCAAATAATTTAAAATATTAGTTAATGAGGGAGGAACTGTTTGGACACATAGAATTTTCCTTTTGAACATTTCTTAAAACACCAATATTGATTAAAAATTTTCTTAAGTTACATTGATTAGGAGCATCTTATTTCTCCTTAAAAGGATTAATATCATTTTCTTGTTTTATGATAATGATATTTTCTACAATTGAGGATTTTATCACATGATTGTCATGTATTATTAACCATTTAAAAATTAATTTTATTCAATGGACTCGCAGTAAAATGATGACCCCCTTTCTATATCATATATATTATTAATCCTATATTCATATTTAACTTAGAAATGTATCTAGTACATCTTTTCTCTCACTACTTAGATATACAGGTAAAATAGCATCCCTATAATATCATATATGACTCTTTGATAGTCAAGTGAAATATATTTTTGGGAATATTAAATAAATAAACTCAACTCTATTCCCTATGTAACCTAATACTATTAGGTTCTCTCGACTAGTGTAACCCAAAACAAGCATCGAGAATAGACTAATAAAGGATAATCCATGGAAACCTGGATATGTAATGAAAAAACTAAGGATGGTATTGTGTCATCTATAATTTCTTTCTTTACATGGGATAATATTAGGGAACCCAATTATGGAATGACCAACCCATTTGGATGATAAAGGTACTAAAAAGTGTTACTTTGGAAGCAATCTAAGACATAGTATTTGAAGGGGAGTTTAATATCACCATCCTAACTCTTGTTATTTTGTTTTATGTAGGAATTATTTTAGTATTTTAGTTTTTAATACTATTCTATCAACCAAACCAATATGTTTATACTGTACTGTCCCAATATAAACCTACTCATCATTAGATCCAGTGCACTATAAGGATCAAAGCGTGTTACCGATCACCACAGGTTGGCGATAAGAATTGGAATAACCAAAAATCAATTTGGAATGGTTTCTCCCATGGTGAAATGACATAACCCATCCATAATAAGAATGGAAACCCTAATATATTTAGAGTGAATAAGAATAAATAAACATACAAAGTAAAATAAAAATAAAAATTAAGAACCGTAACAAGACAACATGAAATCATATATAAAATTTTCCATAAAAATAACATATATTTGGTATCTCAAGTAAAATATCAAAACAAAAAATATTGGGCATATGACCAAATATGTCCTATTCAAAGATTCAAAATGCACAAAAATCCAAAATGGAACCTCCTTGGGGAAACCCAGTGAGACCACATCTCCCCCAAAAAATGAATGATGATAGTAATCAAGGGGATCCATTTAGGTATAAGGCTCCCTTTCCATTACATGTGCCCTCCAAAAGAAAAATCTAAAAACACCCAAATGAATAAGTATGGCTTGAGGAAAAAATCACAGTAATATATGATCTTGAATATATTTAAGGATTCGAAAAAATAAATCTATTAAAATAGTTTGATCTTTTTTAAAAAGAAACAAATTTGAAAACATAATTTTTTAAAACAAACCATTAAAAATAACTTTGGATTTTATTAAATCAAATACTTATTATAAAAACACTTTATTATATGGGTCATATAAAAACAGGTCTAAGAGGACCTACATGATTAATATAACCAAAAATTATAAGAAGGGTAAAAAAGATATCATCATCATAATATATCCAAATAAATTAAAATTGGCATAACACACATGATATCGCGATAAAAAGGAAGTAATAAATTGCCAAAATCATATAAGTCAACCTAACATGGGTAATGTAAATCTAGGGATCTAACCATTAGGGTATAATGTGAGTGAGACAATAAATATTGTCCTCTATGGATAGAAAAAGGTCTATGCTCTCACGATCTTACCTAGTAATAACTCAAAGAGCACTCAAAGTCTCTAATTAAACAAATGGAAACTCTCACAGACATCCTAACAAAGTCTCTAATAGTTCCTTAGAAATAAAATGAAATTTCTCTTGGGATTCCCACCAAAGGCTCCCATGTTACCTTAGAAATAATATGCTCACACCCTGGTCTACTGATGTGAAACTCAAAGCTAAAAATATCACATCACAAGTGCTAAATAATCAAAATCCATTTCAAAAGGCCAGTTCATAGGAAACATCTCCATTTTGATAAAAAAATGGATAGGGAAAAACCATTCCTCAAAAATAATTTAAAAATAATATTTACACTAGAAAATATCTTCAATCTATTTTTTTAAAAAAACATGGTGTACACACAAGCCACAACCATTTCAAAACCCCACCCTTGAATGTGAAATTTTGGTAAAAACCCATGTTTTTTATGATCTGGTTTAACAACCCAGAACTCTATCAATTAAATTTTTCTTCTTATGTTTATTTCATATAGTATAGATAACATGAAATCACATATATAACACAATAAAAATATCATAAATGAAGAATGAATAAAATAAGAGGTATTTAAAGAAGTTAAGGAACCTATAAAGATGAAATAGTAACTTGACCTTATGAATAGTAATATGATCCTTACGAATAGTAAATTAGAATAATGAATAGTCACATCACCCATGAAAGTATAAATAAAATTTAGGCACCTTATAAATGAAATTATCATGTAATTATATCATAGTATAAGTAAATAAATATTTTAAAGTTTTTTAATTAAATGTTAGTATTTTTGTAACTCATAAATATTTAATTACAATTATATAATTAATAAAAAGATTTAAAAGAAAAAAAAATTCATATAAAATGTATTCATAAGTTAATATTTTGTTTTCTTATGATTTTAGGATAATTTTATGAGGCCTTAATTAATTTTTGAAAGTGTTATTAAATTAGATATATATTTTAAACTTGTATTTTTTGAGTAAATGTTTGTTTTAATTAAAAACTAAATATCTCAAAAATTAGAAAATTGGTTTAATGAAATAGAGTTTATTTTTTAATTCTACACATAAAAAAATGATTAGGTATAATTTTTGGTGTTTTTCTAAAATACATTAATTATTGTGAATATTGAAATACGATAATTTGCAATAAATGATATATACATATTTTATTGATTCATAGGTGATGTTTGACAAATATAAGCACCACGATTCAAACTAAAATGAACTTATTACTTTATTTAGTCACAATAATCAACACTGTTTCTTATCTTGATCAAAATAATAAAATAATGAATAAAATAATGAGAAATCACCCATCTCCTCCACTATAAATACCACACCTCACCACATCTTCTCCTTGCACCTTTCAAGAAATTAGCCTTATAAAATTTCTACCCAATACTATTCCCATGACTCTCTTAAGAATCTAGTATCTCTTGGTTTAAAAAAAATTCAAACCCAATCCTATTAAGGAGGTTCTCAGGGAGGAGCATTCAATAGGTAAAATCCTCTTCCTTTTCCTTTTAATTTATTTTCATCTTCTTTTCTTTTATCATTATGTCCTCACCTACTATGTAAAAATGAGAATTATAACTCTAGTATCATCTATATAATGAAATTATATCATGTTAATGAAATATCCTTACTCATATTCTTTTCTCTCCCTCTTTTATTTAAAAAAATGAAATCATCATTCAAGTGGTGCAAATTTACAACCTTCAGGGATGATAGATTTTAATTCTTCAATTTCTACTTCAAGGATGGTAATGAAACCATTTTTTTGGTTATACCAAGAAATAATATATTTATTAAAAACTTTATTATGTTCTTTAAGAAACATTTTTAAATAATAATAAACTATAAACTAAAATGAGTTCATTATGATCAATAACAGCCATAATAATGAAAACGATTATCACTAAATTTACTGTCTGATGATTCATCCTTATACCACATAACTAAATGATATATATAACCATTTACACTTTTATATGTTCATTAATATAATTTAATATAAATCTAGAGAATTATACCCATTCCACATGAACTTCCATACCCATATACTACTAAACCAATAATGAAAACCAAGGAAACAAATGCTCCTAAGAAATAAAAATGTATCTTATAACTTTTAAAAAAGAACATAAATGAACATAAAAAAATTATAATAAATAAAATAAATGTATAGTAGGTTATTAATTAATAAATTAATAGATTTAATGTGTTTATTTAGTATTTTAAAGTCAAGCATAGAACTCATTCATAGATAATGTAAGGGTTTTCTTCCAGAATCTCCATTTTCATTTGGGTTATTCATTCTTCCTCTATAAACCAATATAATTCGTTATTATTTTTATATAATTATACAAAATTATATCTATAAATTTCAAACTCATGTTTCCAGATCATTTCAATTTTTTTTAAATAAAATGCATGTTTTCTTTAAGGTTCCCTTTTCAATTCTTCCTGATATGAAATCCCGATTAAAGGGAACATCTCTATTTCTTACCCATTTTCAAGTACCATACATAATCTGTTTTAAGACACCATTATTTTTTAAAAATCACTATTTTTTTCATGACAATATATATTTTTTCATTAATGGTTTTATACAAACAATCATGAAAAATAAAAATTATTTTTCCAAAGGTTCTCTTCTTTATAATGTAATAGGGGATTTCCCTCAAGAATTCCTTAATGATTTATTAGTGTATTTTCATCTATTTCAACACCAATATTGAATTTTTTGATTTATTGAGATTTATATATAATTATTTTAATCTAACATATGTTATTAAATGGTTTATTACTAGTTTTAATATGGATTTGATATCCAGATACCATTCACCATGCTGCTCAGATTGGTTAGTGATTATGATTATAGATTATGAAAAGTTATTTATATTTCATATGTTCATGTTTTTTATGTTTAGAAGAATTAATAAAAGGAATTAATTAGGCATATAAATTGATGTGTGGGTCCCACTATAGCCCCTCGATTCATCCGTAGGTCTCATGAGACAAAATAGAATTGGGTTTTGGATAATGCTTTATCCAAGTATTTTCATACATCATGGTCGGGGCCTTGAAAATATGTTTTAGATATCTGACATTATACATTCCCTCATTATGCTATTATTAATTGATATAAAATTTAATATTATAATATCATAATATCCCTGATTAAGTTTGATTATATTATGATTAGTTATATGGATTTATTTACTCAGCTTTCATTCACACCACATTATCCTCATGTTTATTTTTAAGGGCATGTGGTTTTATTTATTCACCATGAAAAATGTTTAATTTTATGATAATTTTTTTTGTATTAATTACCCTTACTGAGAATTTGAGCTCACTCTTTTATTATGTTTTCTGTTTTTTCAAGGATATGAATATGAATATTTTGAATGACTTGCAGGGATAATATAAGAGATAGAGATGTTTCTAATGGAATTTATATATTTCATTTACTTCCAATTTTTAATCTAAATATTAGGTTTTTAAATAGTTTTTCCAACACAAATAAACTATTTGGTCCTTTGGTATATGAATTCCTTATAATTATACCAATGTAATAAAGTAAGGCACGGTCTCTAGGCTACTAGGGTTGGGGTCATTACAGTAAGTATCAGAGTAAGTTTAGTAGAAACATTGGAAACCATATTTAGAAAATATATATTAGGTAACATGACCCTAAGATTCTCTATGACGCTAAGAATATAATGAAATCCAAGAATTTTGGTAAGGTTGATATTATATGGAACTTTATAGCAATACATCCATCTCTAGATACTATAAGTGGACATGGTTCTTGAAAAGATGTACCTTGGGATAACAACTCCAACAAGGCGTCCTAGACCTAACTCGTGGTAACCCAGTACATAACAATAGGCCTTAATACACACCTAGTTTGAAACTCCCTAGAGATATTCTTAAGATAAGTCACATTTTCTTTATAAACCATTATGAAGTATCAAAATTAAATATGTCCCCAAAGAAACCATGTTGATGATTATGAGATTAGTTATGAATAAAACATAAATTTATGTTAAGTGTTTTACTAGTTTGAGATTATACATTACAATTAAAAACCTAATCTGGTGTATTCCATTATTTAGAAATGGAACCTAGTGAAAGGAATGGAAACAGTATTAATGCACATATCCTATGTAGGTATTTCCCTTTTATATAAGATAATTACGTTGGTATTGGAGCAGCTACTGGTTTTGAGAAACATATAAATATACTGGGACAACTAACTCTCGTTATGAACAATAAACTTACCTATATAGAGAATACTCATCCAAAATGTGAAGGTGAAATGTCATAATTCTTTATGTGACAATAACCTCTATCATTCAATGGAACTAAAAACCCATTTTTAGTTGATTAGTGGATATATTCCTTAGAGAAGATATTTCTCACATTGGGATGTAACAAAAGGGAGAAGGTTATCATGGAATTTTGTCATCTATCAGGATATGTGGATCAATGTTGACCACTAATCCAAAAAAAAGAGGATGAATAAATTAAAAATATGGGATATAGGGATTTTAAGGAAATTTTTCTATAAAAATATTTTCCTATCAAACAACGAGCGAATATGGAAATGAAATTATTTAATATGAGGAAAAATGAGGATGATAATGTTTACATGTATGAATACATATTTACAAGGCTAGAAAGGCATCCCACAGACTACATACAAAATCCAAGTAGAAAGGTTGATTGATTCTTTGATGTATTAAAAAAATTCCTCCTAGGGGAACTAGTTTCTCAAAATTTATCATCATAGGAAAATATAGTCTCAAGTGATATCAAGATTGAGAAATAATTCTTATGAATTGCCGGTAAATAAATATAATAAGAGAGTGTCATATGAAATAATGGATAAAGGGAATAAAAAAAAGGAATTTTCTAACATGTGATACTTGTCGAAGGAAACACCTCAAAGAATTAACCCATATCACGCTTATGTGAAATAATTAACATAATGGTAAACCACTTCATGTAATGGTAATTATGTGAATAACTTTACAAAATCATTAAAATATAGTAGTACATTTATATAAATATAAATCCCTTATCATTTTATGGTATCTTGAAATAACCCTTACAAAAGCATTAAAAAATACTGCATAACCTTTACCAAATAACATTTATTATACTATAGGAATTCCTCAAATAACTTTACATGACTTCTCATATATATGAAATTTTGATATGACCTTTACATGATCTCCAATTTATAGTTAATAGATTGTTTACATTTACATAAACCATCATAGTGAAGGAAACTCCTTGGTTACCTTTACATATTCCTTCTATGTAAGGGTAAAGAATACTTATAGATTTTTAACAAACTCATAAAATGATGATCTTATTTCACTTGTTTCTTTATTTTGGTGTGGAATTTAAAAAAATTTAATCATGGTTTCCCTCTGATACTAATAAAGGGATTTCTATGAATATAATAACACTTATCAGATCATGTGGATGTGATTTAAACTCCAGTACAAGGATCTTCCATTAATGATATATGAAACATAAATAAAATCTAAAATCAAGATATGATATAAATGGAATAACTTAAAATGATGATCATATTCCACCTTAATATTCATTTTATATAATTGATAAATATCACTACAAGTGTATCAAAAAATCATCCTCTCTCCATGGTTATCCAAGGGTTTCACCCGAATCAACCATCATATGGATGAGATACATTAGTACTTCATATCCTTCTAGATCCTATAATATAAAGGACAAAGATGAAGATATATTTCATTAAAGAGAATCCTATCCTTGGCATGAGTAAATCATGAACACACACTTCTATCTCATAGAAGTGATTTATATAACACCCAAGGATTTTACTAAAGTGTTGTTGAATTTATTAATGCATTGTAACATGTGAATTAATTCGATGAAAAATACAGGTATTGTACACATTAATGAAAATAAACTCTATAATTTCATCCCATATAATTTTTTAATAAACTATGAATTTATGTGAGTTGAACTATTAGTATAATAACACTTTTAAAATTCAATTGTTTTTATTACCTATGGGAGTAGCATGTATAAAATATTATTTCTTGAATGCATCTAGATATGCAGTTTATATGTATCATAGATGTATTCATCCCATTAATATTTATTCAGTACATATATCTCCATCATTATATGACATCCCATGCATTATGAGTAACTTATTAGTGTTGGATTTCATTCGAGATAGAAATTCCAAGACTATTCACATGGAAAAGGAAAGTTTAGAAGAAATAAAATCTTGGAATAGTTTCTTGGATAGGTTCTAATGGTATCACTTTTACATGTTATGATTGTTGAGATGATCACCATTTATATTTTTTTAATATTGATATTAAAGCCTCTTTTTATTATGAAAGTAAAGAACTCATTCTATTTGGGTAGAGGGAGACCCATTTTTTCAAGAATTAATCATTGAGTACCTTTGATTGAAGTCAATAAAATAAGTGACAGAACTCACTTGAATGGAGATAGAATTGATTAAAAACTGAAACATATAGTGATCTATACTGAATTACACTAATATGACTATTTTATTTTCTGTAAAGTTATTAGGAATGTAATTGAGGTGTTTGGGCATTGTTATAAATTTACAAAAGGTGTTTTGTATAGTATATTAGGGGATGAGAATGGATAGAGATGGACTAGAGGTTATTTTCTTTGAAATAAATGAAATTAGGAAAAATTCATACGTCTAAGATCCATATAGTTGAAGTCTACATATATGAAAATTTATCTCCTAATGGAATTTTGAACCACATATGGGAATGTTTTCAAACATGAAGATCGATTTAGAGATATTAATTCCACATATGGGAATTGATTTTATGGTTTTGGATGATGTAGGATAATCCATGTACCAAAAGTCATCATGTTAGGGAATCCACATTTCCAAAAAACTAATACAAGGGAATCCAACATGCAGACAAGTCTATGCATATGTTGCCGTAATTGATGTTATCAGATTTACCTTACATTCAGGTTAAAAAATTTATTATTTCCATTAAGATTATTCTAATCATAAATTAGTCTATGAATATGAAAATGATGATATTAAATATTATAAATATCACAAACTCCATGAATGGTATTCTATTCAATATCGATACACTAATTTGATTATATTGAAGCTATAAAAAATAACATCAATACTGTTGATAACATATGGGGTTTTTTATAAATCATAATTTATGTGAATAAATTATATATTAAATGAGAACAAAATGTGATGAATATATTATTTTATGACATTAATATAATTATACATCAATAGCATTTGAATTATCACGACCCAATCTAATGATTAATGAAGCTACTACTGAGAAAGTTCCATGCCAAACATAAAATTTCCAGGACACATTTTTTATTTTGTATATATTATATTGTTATGGTGATTACTTAATTTGTGGATTTTTTAATGGAGGTTTTTTGTAATATTAAAAGATATAAACACTCAATTTTTTGGCTAATTCAAATGAGGATATTTGAGATATATTTTAATGATTTTTAATGAGAAAAAAATAAGACTCTATTTATATATTTATTTATGAGGATCACATCATCCGATAAAGTATCTTGATATAAAGAATATAACATCCTATGATTTTCATACATTAATATTATATCTTTATTGATCTCAAATACATGCTCAAGGACCACATTGGTTTAGTGTCATCTAAAACATGGATACATAAACAAATTATTCATATGTTAACTACAAGATCACCCAGTAAGTTATTAATAATTAGAGCCCTTCATAGAAATATCAAAAATAATACCTATATTCATAACCCATGGAAATCAAATATAATAAAAGGGTGAGGAAATATTCTTAGTAAGGGTAGAAAAGAGAGATCCATAAATATAACATGATCATAATGTTATACGAAATTGCTCATGACATTTGAAAACCATTCAATATATATTGAAGATCATAATATTAGGTTATGGAAAAAATATTTGGTAGTTCATATGACATTAATCATAGAGGAATAAAATAACACAAGACATGAGATAATAACATATGCATAAGATATATAATTATGAAATACACATGATCTTATAACATTGTGATCATGTTTAAATAGAGACATGTTTACTCATTAACCTAAGGACATGGAATTTGGAAATCACATAAACTTATGGACATCAAATAATATCCATATATAACCTTATAGACTTGAAAGCATGTCCACAAATAACATAATGGAATCGAAATAATGTCCACGCATACCATAAAAGACATGAATGAATGTACAAAAATAACATTGTGGACTTGAATAAAGGTCTACAAATAACATTATGGGCATGAAATTTGGTCTCTACATAACATTGTGAACATGAAATTTGGTTCACAAGTAACATAATTAACCCTTTAGTTATCCATTATTTCACAATATATTAGAGGGATTCAACAGACCTAACCATCACATAATCATAAACTATACAAATAAAATTCATGAGATCATAATTAATTTATCATAAAATACCCCATTAAAAGGAATGGGTTTCATAAATATTTCATCATAACTTAACCTATGGTAATAGAACAAGTTTCACAATCCATTCATTATTTCATCATAGAATAACCCATGGGAAAGGAATTTGTTTTATAAAAATCTTGTAATGATAAATATAAAAAATTTAGAGAAAAAATAATAATTGTATACATATATACCATCCCTAGTGAAGCATTATTATTATAAAAGGATTTATTCTTAGAAGGAAAAAAGATTTTGAAAGATCACTTTCCACATTTATTGAGGGAAAATAATTCCACTATAATTTTTTTTAAAACATAAAATGTTTTTAAAAAACATTTTTTTTGAAAATAAACATGGAAACTTATATAGTGTTCTTTAAATAACATTTAAAAACATTCTTGAGTAAAATAGCCTTATCATTTTGAAAAAACTTATTAAAACATAAAATATTTTCCAAATATATTTCTGAGAAAAATAACCTTGTAATCTTATAAATGAATTTTTAAAGATCATTTAAAATAATTCTTGAGGAAAATAATCAATTTATTTTGAAAAACAACTATTCGAAATATAAAACATTTCCAAAATCCTTTTCTTTTTATATAACCTTTGAAACTTATAAAGGAATATTTAATGATCATTTAAAACAATTCTTGAGGAAAACAACCATTTGTTTTTTAAATTAATTTTAAAAAGAAAAATATTTCCAAAATAATATGGAAAAATTTTCTTTGATAATAACCTTTAAAACCTATAAATTAAACTTCAAAATTATAAGTGGTAATGATAGAGGAAAATTTCATTCATGTCGTATAAGTTAAGCCAAATATTATTTTCAAATTTTTGATAAAATTCAAAAAATACTTGTTTAGAATATGATAAGAAGATTAATTTAAAAAAAATTAAAAAATTAAAACCAGGGTAAAAATTAATTTAAAAAATAATAATGGAATATCATAACATTTTTTTAAATCATTTTCAGAAATAAAGATATTGAAGGAAAAAATCGACTAAATAGAGAAATAAAGTTGATTTTCTATAAAAACATTACTTTGGTCTATTGAGTACTTAAAGAGAAGAAAAGGAAGATAAAAATGTATTCTAAATAAATGAACATTGTATAATAAAATTCATGATTTAATTGAAAAATAGATCAAAATATTTCATCTTCAAAATAATAATCATAAAAAATCCTGATAAATAATGATATTATGACATCAAACCCTTAGAACTTTATTAACATTTGAATCATAATACCCATGAAAGTGAGATAATAAAATGGATATATAAAGCCTCATAATTTTTATGATAATAATCATAAAATTAATTCGTTATAATTATATACACCTCATTACAAAATACAAGTTTATAACATAACATATGTCCCAAAGAAGGCAATTTGAGATAAAAATCCCATTCTGATTTGGAAAAATTTGAATTGTAAGACCCAATAAAGATTAAAATCAAATGATACATTATAAATCATTAAAATAATTATATTAATGATATAAAATTTCAAAAATATGTAGTACATACACCATAATAATAAAAAACTGGTGAATATAGCATAAGTCTCCCAGAAAATAAAAGTGAGACTATAAATCCCTTACGTTATGTATCTAAATTATTCTTACATGTTCGCACCAATGTTATAATAAATATAAATTTATTAAAAATATATAAATGAAATATAAAAATAATTTATATGATTTACTTATGACCTTTAATTTCACATTCATTAATAATTTCTTTTTAAAATTACGTTTTGGGTAATAAATGCTTTGTTCTTCATTTTTTTGTTTTATTATTTTGGGTCCTTTTACTTTGAAAATTTTTATATAATTGAAATGATTTTAAACATGAAATAAATATCATTAATTTTAATTATATTTTTTATTTAGTTTTCTCCATTAATTTTAGGGATAAAACATGAATTACACCTCTCATAGAGACGATAGGTCGTACACACGTATGAAGGATATTTCCATTTTATCAATAAATGGAAAATAATAAAGATATATATTATATCAACCTTAAGGAATTATTATTATTATTATGTATCTAGGATAAATATCATATATTTCAATAATTTAATCTATTCTTATTATCATCCATGTAAAGAATAAATTAAAAACATATCACATTAGTTTATGAGGCGATTGTCTGCCATACACACGAGTATTATTCTAGTTTTCTGATGGGTTGGTAAGTAAGAAGTTATTTTTGATATTATATTTTCTGATGTTATTTTATGTGATCAAAATCAATTATATTTATTGACTTTATAATTATTTCATTCTATGTAATTTTTAATTGATGAACGAATCAAATCACTTTGCGAGGTGGTAGTCATCCGTACAAACGAGCAACATTATCATATCCTTCATAGAATAAAAAGTAATCTCATATATGTGATATAAAAAATTAAATAATTATAATAATGTTAAAAATATAATATATATAATTTAAATTCACTATTATAACAATTTATAAGAGTCAATGATGGAAAACGAACTATGTGTGTTTGGAAGGTGGTAGTACACTGCACACACGATAGACAGTTTTGTTTCCCATTTGAGGGAGGATGAGATGAATATCCATCATTAAATTAAAAAAAATATTATTATATTTATGATATTCACTTTATTATATTAACATGTATAAATATTTTTTATGGTGGTGGAGGAAGAAATAAAATAAAAATTCATGTTGAAGAACACTACCTCTTCTTTAGGTAACTTCTTTAGGTTTGCACCAAAATTATTCCTAGGTTATATTTATGATCAAAATATTGATTATAATATGTGTTGAGGTATTTAATTAATCTATTTGGGTGGGTCCTAGATACGAAAAAATGGGTTTTGAAGTTTGAAGGGGAAATGAGAGCTAGTGTCCTTTTATAAGTAGGAAAGAGGACACACTTTGTATATTTGAAAAATAGAAAGGTGTAACCACTTTTTTGTCATGCGAAAAGGATCCAAAATGGATAATTATCAAACATTAGGGGTGATAGAATTGAAATATGTCAATATAAAGGGTTTTAGATAAGTGTATACATGATTTTCACCCTTATCTTCTTAGTTTGACCCCCCTTGTAAACACATTTTAACTTTAACCATGATAATTATTCTTTACTATTTTTTTAATCATTGTGGAAAAATATTAGGTTGAAAATATTATAAAATATATATTAGGTTTATTAAAAATATATAATCCATTTTTAAAAATTCCATTCACATTAGTGGATGGATTTAATTTAAAATTAAACCCATATAGGTGAAGAAAAGATGGTTTTATAAAGAGAAAATTCTTCTTAAGTGAAGACAGATTTAATATAAAAATTGAAACTTATATTGACTAAAATTAAAACAATTGTCTTAATAAATATATAATTTCACTAATTTTACATTACTATCTAAAAAAAATTATATTTTTTAAAATTCATTAAATAAAATGACAACTCTCAACAAAACTAGTATTTTTCCCTATTCATTGAAAATTTATATTTTTTTTAAAAAATAAAAACTTTACTGTAAGATAATTATTAAATTTAGATTAAAAAAATTATATTAATTTTCTCAAATAAAGTTTTTGAAATTGTAAAAAATTAGTTCTAAAATAATTGTGCATAATGTGACCGAACTGCTTTTTAGAAAAAAAATTGTTTTATGCATAAAATTATATTTTTTACTATCTTATACATAGATAAAAAAAAAGATAAATGTAAAAAAAATTTACAGAATATATAATATATATATTTCATTAAAAGAATTAAATAAAATATTTTATTAAATTTATTGAGATAAAACATGTTTTTGTACAGAAAAAATAGTATTTCAGATAAATATTTCCTCTATTTTAAATTGGACTTTATTTTCATTTCAAATTTATTAATAATGAAGGAAATAATCTTACATTTTTTTAAAACATATAATTTCATAATTTATTTAATCATATTAATGGCTTCCATTCCATTGTTTAGATGACAATTGTCACATTAAATAATAATATTTTAATAGTATGGCATATTTCATTAAAACTGGATATTGTGTATAATGAAAACTTAGCATGGTGTTGCATGTAATTCAAGATAAACTAAGTTTTGAATTAAAAAAAAATATTCAATTTTTCATGTAATTAAATCTATTGACACAATCTAATTTAATAAAAAAATTATTCATAAAAATTTTGGGTGTTACATTCTACATCTTTAAAATGATTTTTCCTTCAAAATTCTTCTCGGTAATCAATGGTTTAACATTTGAGAATTACTTTTTTAAAACCCGCATCATACAAAGGATTAATGAAACATAAATTAAAAATGAAATTCTAGAAGTATAATGGCTACATTAAGTAACACAAAACAAGGATTTCACATAGGAACACATTGGTGGGAATTGAAAATATAGACATGGATGAAATCCTAACTCATAAAGACTAATATAGATCGATAGAAAACATGGTTAATAGAAATTCAATGAACACAAAACCATAAATCAATGTTGAGTGTAGCTACACTACAATCATAAAATTGAACATAAAGGACAAAATTTTATTTCATGATCCTTTTTCTAACATTGAGGGATTTATTTACCACCTAGGATAATAACATAAGGAAATATACATACCTGGAAAGTATAATTTCATTATTTAATCTACATTGATGAAAACATAATATATTTCTATATATGATAAGTATTCAAGATGAATTATCCATGTGTTATGCAAAAAAAATCAATTTTATCATATTATAAGATCCATAAAATAAAGAAAATTGATTCATATTATCTTTCTACATTTACCAAAACTATAATGATTTACACTAGTTATCCGATATCATCGAAAAATTGACTTAATCCATTACATAAAATGTTAAACCTAAAGCACCTCCAAAATATTTCTAAAAATTATTGAAATATAAAAATTTTGAAATATGGTTACTAAATTTCCAAAATCAACTTATCATTAATCCCTCAAACAACAAGAAGTGTATTTTAATGACACATACTCTATATGTTAATACCATGTTCATATAATATACTGAAACAAAGTAATAACAAGAATTACGATAAACCCATAATGAAAACATGCATTCTTAAAAAAATAACTCTCTAATTATTCTATAAATACAACCAAAGATTATCAAATATATACCATGAATCCAAAATGTTGTAGAATCCATCTAAGATATTATAAACCACTTTTTTCGTAAAACCACTAATTGATTTCAAATTCATCAATACTATAAAATTTTCTATATCTATATCAATCATATCATTATCCTAAAATCATTATATCAACATGATAAAAATATTAATGGTTATATTTATTATAATAATTATTTCTCTTTAAATATAACCATACCATTAATTCACTTTTTTAGTTCATAAATACTATTCAACATATTCTTGTGAATCCTTACTGAAAAAATGACACTAAAAAATACATAAATATTTCATGATTCATATAATGTAATTATTGAATTCTAATACATAAAAACTTAAATAATTCATCTTCATTATTAAATCAATAATTATGCTTCATCATCTTATTCCTCAATACTTTATTCCCTTTATATGTCATTTGTCGTCTCTTTATCATGAGAAGAAAAAACTTGACATCCACAACCATACTAGTACACTTCTTTCTAATTCCCCATTGGACATTAATTTACATAATTACGATACATTAAACATTTAAAACATTCAACCATCGACAATACATTAGGAAAACCATTGTCAAAAACCATTACATTAATAAAAAATTTCAATTTTAATTATCAATTACATACTATGTGTCCTTCTCTAAACAGAAAACATCTTCTCAATCAATTATGACATTAACTTGAGTGATTCTTCACAAATTCTAGAAATAAAGGAATTTTTTTTCTTTACTCTATGGTCTCCACAACCTAAACTCTCATCGAACTCTATAATTTAGTTCTTTTGTGAGTAAGATAGATAGTTAAGGTTCATGTTGTTAGTCGGGTTTTTTGATAAGTTATTATCTATAATCACAATATTTTTTATTGTATTCATCATCCCATTTGGATACTCATCAACAAAATGTCCCATAACATTCATCGTTTGTGTATTTCATTTTGTTTTTCTCAATTTACTAAAACCAAATATCACTATTTGTGAAATAATGGTCTTTATGGAAAATAAATAGTTAAGAAAAATCATTTGTTGAATGTCAAAATAATTGATAAATTTATTTTATTCTATGACACATTTGGTGTAACATATGTTACCCATGATCAAAATATATTAAAATCCTTCCCAATATTTTCTAAATAAAGTGTGTGTTAACTAAAAAATGTCCCTTTATAGTGTCAAACTAGATGCACAGTAAGGCCCGTTGTAATGTACCAAGTAATGCTCGAGTCTATCCTGATGTGCTATTTTTAGAGTTGTTAACCCTAGGTGCATATATTCTAGAACTAAATCCTCTTTTATTATCTAAACACGGATATATTTCTAGGATAACCACACAACTTTAACAACCCCAACTTATGAATTTATTCTATTCGTAGTATTAATTGATGTTTAATCACAAATGTTTTCTCAACCTATTTTCCTAAGGTTAACTTAACCATAAATTGGATTCCAAATAAAAAAACTAAGGATTTTAATAAATAAGTATTACATCCTTATATATGAAAATTCATTACATCACACAAATTTATTCTTGAGGAAAGTATAGGTATATTTTCATTGGAAATACAGATATGTAATCAACTAGTACATAAAAAAACTACAAAATCATTCCATTATGTTCTTCATAATTAGATACCTTAGAAATATCATAAATAATAAAATTATTCATAACCTATGGAATTTATACATAATAAAAGGGTGAATTATGATGCCCAATAATAATAAACAAGGTAGATACATGAATATTATAGGACCATAAGTGTATGAGAACATGAGAATAACATTTGAAAAACATAACCCTATATATAAAAGGTCAAAATATTTTTTCATGAATTAATGACTTGGTAGTTCATAAGACCTGAATCATAGAGGAATTAAAGATCATAATCCATGATAGAATAAACTATTTGTATCATGTGTATTTGGGGAATGCATATAAACATTTCACACTGTAAACATTATTAAATAGCGACATTTTCACTCATTAAGTTAAATATATGGAATCAAGTACTCTCATAAACTTATGGATATGAAAAAAGGTCCATGAATAACCTTATGGAAAAGATATAAGTTCCATGAATAACATTATGAACCTGAATGTAGGTCCATAGATAACATTATTGATATCAAGGATGGTCCAAAAATAAAATTATTGACATGAAAGCAAGTCCATGCATAACATTGTGAACATGAAATCAGGTTGAAATATAACATAATTAACACATGATTTATCCATCACTACCCAATTCATTGGAGGGATTTAGCAAGACAAACCATCACATAATGATAAACCATAAACATAAATTTCATAAGAACATAAATTATTCATCATAACATTACCAACGAAAAGTAATGGTTTCAATAAAAATTTCATCATAGATTAACCTTTGGTAAAGAAATTATTTTCATAATCTAGTAATCATTTTATCATAGCATAAACCATAGGAAAGGAATGGGTTTTATACAAATATAGTCATCATAAATATAAACCATTTAGAGAAATAATTAGAATGGTATACTTGGATCATATCACTAGTGATGTATAAGTAACACCAAAGGATGTTATATTATTTATAAAATTATTTTTAATGATCATTTAGAACATTTTATGAAGAAAATATCTTTTCCACATTGAAAAACGCTTTTTAAAAACAATAAGTTTATCAAATTGCATTTTATTTGAAAATATATTTGAAAAAATATAAATGAAACTTTAAAGAACATTTTAACAAAAATATTTAGTACAATAATAATTCCATTTAGAAAAAAAATCATTTTATAAAATAAAACATTTTCTAAATAATTTTCTTTTGAAATAAACTTACAAACTTATAAAGGAATATTTAAAGAACATTTAAATCAAATTTTGAGAGAAATAAACTTTCTATTTTGAAAAAAAAAATTAAAACCTAAAACATTTTTAAAATCATTTATTAGTCTAAAATAACCATGGAAACATATAATAGATGCTTTAAAGATCATTTAAAACAATTCTACAGGAAAATAAAATCTCCATTTTGATATTTATTTTAAAAATAAATATATTTAAAAAATAATATAGAAAATATTTCACTTTATAATTACCTTGAAATAAAATAAAGTAAGATTAATAATTGATTGTTCACGATGGTGGAAAATGTTTTTCATTACCTAAAAGTTAAAATAAATATTCCTTTCACATCTTCAATAAATATAAAAAAAGTATTATTTCGAATATGACAAGAAGAATAATTTTAAAAAATTATATAATATTTTAAACAAGGTTAAAATAGATTTAAATAATCATAATGTAACATTAAAAAATTTTTGAAAACATTTTTTTAAATGGTTTTGGAAGAAAAAGTAATTTCTGACCGAATAGAGATATAAGGTCAATTTTATTTAACAAAATTATTTTTGTATCTTGAGTACATATAGAGAATAATATGAATGGAAATTTGTACTATCCTAAAATAAAAATTTGAGAATAAATTTAGTTAATTTTTATGAAATAAATCATAATATTCCATTATTTATAGCATTATAAAAAAATCTCGATGAACAATGAGATTATAACATCATTCCCTTAACACTTTGGAAATTTTATAATCATAATCTCCATGATAGTGAGATCCTAAAATGGATTCATAAAAACCAATAAATTTCAATGTAATAATCATAAAATTAACTCATATGTAGTATATACACATTAAAAATAAGATGGTGCAAAACATAACATGTACCCCAAAGAAGGAAATTTGATAAAAAAACCCTTATTACTTTGGTAACTTTTGAATCATAATACCCATTAAATATGATCATTAAATAAAACATTAAATATAAATAAAATAATGTTTTTAATGATATAAAATATCAAAATTGGCTGTATATACACCACACAAAAGAAACAAATGGTTAATATGGCATAAGTCTTCTAGAATAAACAAGTGAGACTATATTTCCCTTACCTTAGGTCTTGAATTTCCTCACACACATTAATAACTCATGTATAATAAATATAGGTTTATTATAAATACATTAAATTACCATAATAAAAAATTATTTGATATAATTATGAAATTTTATTTCCACGTCATTAACAATTCCTTGTTAAATTTACATTTCAGGTGATAACTACTTTATTTTTAACTTATGTTTTGGTTTAGCATTTTTTGTAATTTTACTTTGATAATGGTTAAATCATTTACATAATATTAAAAATGATATATATATATATAATGATTATTAATTTTAATTTCATTTAGAGTCATCCATTATTATAAGATAGAGAAAATTAATTATATTGTTCATGGAGACGGTAGGTTGTACGTATGCATGAATGATGTTTCCATTTTCTCGATGGATAGAACATAAGAATGGTAAATAATATAAAATCCATCCATGATAATTGTGATGTCATATTTGACATGTATATGATTAATTTACTCTACTATTATTTCCATCCATGTAAAATAGAAATGAGAAACACATCACATCAATTTGTGAGGCGGTAGCCCTCCATACACACAAGCGACATCATTGTTTTCCGACAGGTTAGAAGTTAAGAAGTTGTATGTGATTTTATATTATTAGAAGTATGTTTAGGTAATAAATATTACATATGTTTATTAAATTTATCCTTATTACCTTACATGTAAAGTATAAGTGGAGAATTAATTAAATTTCATCACGAGGCAATAATCCTCTGTACGCGTGAGCGATGTTATCACATCCCTCAAGAAATGGAAAGAAAATATGTATATGTGATATAATAATTAAGAATGAATAATAATGTTAAAAATATCATATATATATATATATATATACTTTAAATACTTCATTTTAATAATCCATGACAAGTGTTGATGGAAAACAAACTACATCGGATCATGAGGCGGTTGTCCACCGTACACACAATCTACGATTTAGTTTCCCATTTTAGGGAATGTGAGATGCATATAAGTTAGGAATTTATCATAAAAACGCATAATTATATGTATCATAAAAAATTAATTATATTATAATTGTTAAATATGATATTACATAGGTGGAGGAATAAATAAAATAAAAACTTCTATTGAAAAATGTTACCCCATCTTTTGGTGACATTCTTAAGTTGCACAAAAAAGCCATTCTAGGTTGGATTTATGATAAAAATAAGTAATATTTGAGTTTATGAGGGACATAAGTAAGATATATTTTTTAGTTAATGTCCTATAAAATTGGTTTTTTAATTGTGAATAAGAGAGAAGGTGTGGTGACCTTTTATAAGTGGTGGAGAGGAAACACTTGGAATGTTTGAAAAGAAAAAGGTGTAACCATATTTTTCTCATTACAAAAGGATTAAAAATGGATAATTATAAATCCTTATAATAGATACAAAATAAATATTGAAATAAAATTTTCTTTTTACAAGTTTATATGTCATTTTACCACATATATGTTTAGTTTAACCCCTGGTAAACGCATTTTAACGTTAACCGCATTAATTAATTTTTATTATTTTTTCTATAGATTATGGTAAAAATTTAAGTTTAAATTATTATAAAATATATATTATTATTATTTAAAATATGGAATCCATTTTCATAAATTTCATTCAGATAAGTAATAGATTTTATTTCAAAATCAAACCAGCAGACGTGAAGAAAAATTGATTTTCCAAAGAGAGAATTTTCATAAGTAATGAATGTTTTAATATCAAAATTCAATTTAAAATTGACTAAAATGACATAAATTGAATTAAAAAATATATAATTATAATAATTTTACTTTTCAAGACATATTAAAACAATTTTTATTTTTTTAAATTCTTTAATCGAAATGAATGTTTTAAATAAAAACCAATATTTTCACTATTCATTGAAAATTGTATATTTTTTGAAAATTATAAAAAATTTACCCTAATATAATTTTGAGATGTAGTTTCAGAAAACTAATTTCATTTTATAAAATTAATTTTATTAATTTTGAGAAAATAATTATGAAATAAGTGTGTAAAATAATACAAAACTGATTTTTAGAAACAAAAACTATTTTGATGTGTAAAATTGGATTTGTTCTTATATAATACATATAAAATACATAATATGAATATTAAAAAATTTGATTGAATATGTAATATATAAATTTCTTTAAAATAATTCAAAAAAAGTTGTTTATTTAATTTCATGAGATAAAATGCATTTGTATGCGTAAAAATAGTATTTCATAAAACAATCTCCTTTATTTTCGATTAGTATATATTTTGTTTTCTAATTAATTATTAGTCAACGAATTAATTTTAAAATTTTGTGTAAAATATATAATTTTATAATTTATCTAATCCTATTCATACCCTTCATTATAATGGCTTAATGAATTCTGACACCATTAATATTAATATTTTAATTGTATGTCGTGTTTCGTTATAACTCAGTATTGTGTCTGATGTAAGATAAACTTAGTGTTGTGTGTAACATAAGATAAACTTGGTGTTTCATGTAACTCAAGATATATTTATTGTTTTGTGTAAAAAAAAATATCAAATAAATTTAATTTATTCAAAAAAACTCAGGGTTTTACATTCTACCCCCTTAAAATGAATTTTATCCACGAAATTCATCTCAGTCATCAAAGGTTTGACATTTGAAAATTCTTATGCTGAAACCCACATCATACAAAGGAATAATAGAACACCTATTAAAAGGAAATTTTGGAATCATTATGGTTACCTAAATTAACACATAACTAGGTTTATATATAGGGATAACATTATTTAGAAGTTAAAATAGGGATGTGGAGGATAAAATAACTCCCAATGACTAATTCAGAGTGATAGAGAGCAAGGTCAAGATAAATTCAATGAATACAAAGCCACGAATGATTTATAAGTGAAAATAACATAGATTTATAATAAATGAACATAAAGAGATAACCTTTTATGTCAACGTCATTTTCCTAAGTCTGAGGGATTGATTTACCACCCATGATAAGAATATAAGGAAATATAATTACTAGAGAAGGTTAATTGCATCCTTTATTAAACTATTATGACAATATCATCTATTTCTCTAAAATATTCATAATAATTATGAATTTTCCATGATTGAAACTCTAAAATTAACTTCAAATAGATTATAAGATCTATTAAATAATTAAAATTCATTCATACTATCTGTATATATTTACCAAATCCAAAATGATTAACACTTGTTATCAAATATCATCTTAACATAAACTTAATACATTACATATATAGTTAACCTTAAGGATCCAACAAACATATATCTAAAAAATATTGGAATACAATAATTTTTAAAGAGGGTTACTGAATTTAAAAAATCAACTTATCATTAATCCCAAAAAGAAAATGATGTATCTCTTAATTTCACATACCAAATATTTGAGTGCCTTGATCTTATAACATTCTGAAACATGGTAATAACTATAATTTATATATAACATTATTTTAAACATGTATTCATTAAAAAATTTTAACTAACTATTTATTCCTTAAATAAAACCAAATATTATCTAATATATACCATGAATAAAAAATATTGTAAACTTCACCAAGATATTGTCAACCAATATAAGGACCCAGCCTTAAACCTTACTTAATCTTGAGTTATTACAAGATTACACATTTAGGATCTTTTCAGGTTTATAGTTTTAGAGAATTAGATCATGAAACTTGCATTACATTCTACATTTAAACAAAGTGGTTACATAAAAGACAGTATTCATTCTTCCCATCAACGGAAACATATTTAAAATAAAACATAGATTCTTTCTTGACACATCCTTGACACTATCATCACATCACATACCTTTCCCTTGACCTGTGAAAAACATTTCAAAAACTTGGGATGAACATAACAATCTCAGTAAGGGATATAAAATTATGGAAAGGAAACATGAGTTCATATATACATAAGAATTAAATCATACTTTACCCATAAAAAAAGGCACTTTAACATACCTCATAAAATCATGAATAAATCATAGAAATCATAAGACATAAAAGGTAACTTGAGGCATTCATAACATTCTTACGTAGGGAGTAACCCTCTTGGTTATGTTTTGGAATACCCATCATAGTATATTCCCTAAATCTCTTCGGAGAAACCTTAACGTTTCACTCCTTCGTGTTACCCAATGCATTGGAGAGCTATATCGGGCTCACCCACCCTTAATTTATCACGGAACCACCCGTCTTCATAATAATGCCCAAGAACCTCAACATAATCGTATCACATAAAACATGCATAAAGGAAACATAACATTTCCACCTTTCAATCACAAGATATCAATACAACACATTGATATAAAAACATTATGAAAACCATTTTCAATACCAAAATAAAATAAAATTAAAACATGGTATTTATTTTTCTTTTAAAAAAAGGTATGTCTTGTAGAGGAATCCGAAACTCAAATAATGGTCACGGCGGCGGAGAAGTCGTTGTCGCCACATACGTACGACAAAAACATTCCCTTTTTTCGTTTAGTAAACGCTTTGTATAAAAAAAATTCCTTTTGAATAAACGTAAAATTCAAAGGGGTTTATACACCGTATAAAAGAAGGTTGTGTATAAAACAAAATATGCCTCAATGAAAGGAGATTGAGACGAAGTCCCATACAAAGACGATATCCTTGGATTAAGGATAAATAAGTTACATAACTATGTGTGACAAACGAATACACAAAATATAAGTGGGTATTAAGTGTAAAAAAATCAGAGGACATTCACACATAATCAGAGAACGACATATTCAAGGTGTACAAGTTTATCCCAAAGAATCGAAATTGGGTTAAGAAGTTCCCTTGCAATAATTAGACAGCCTAATGGCGTCACTTCAAAATTCAGAAAAACTGTTGATGAGAGATAAAAAGGGTATCTCATCACTTGGAAATAAAATTAACATCAATAAGGATATATAAGAACATATCCCAAAATAATATTATGTGAATTAAAATACATAACAAAATAAGTCCTTTAAAAAGAGGAGCGTGAAAGGTTCCCTTACCGACATGAGTATCTTTCGAAACATACACCTTGTGAAAGAAGGACAATACAACATTGATGTAAATACTCATAAAAGAAAGTATATTACACAATGAGTAAAATAATGGGTAGTACATACACCACTCAAAGGAAATTGTGGAAAATGTAGCATAAATCTCACGGGTATAAAAGTGAGATGAAAAATCCCTTACGAAAACTCGGCAGCCTAACGGCGCCACTTAAAACATCCAAAAATGGATTGATGAGAGAGCATAGGGTCTCTCATCACATGAACATAAAAATTACAGTAAGATTAATATAAAATAACATCCCAATAACAAGAAATATTAGCTTTAAAAGGAATGACATAAAAGAGTGTACTTAAAAAGAAAGAGTGGAGTAGGATCCCTTACCTCGTGTCCGACTTGACTCGATCGTTCTTTAACGTCCTGAATAATAAACATGAGTTAATTTACACTTTATTAAGAAACTTTTTCTAGTTCATTATTCCTTTTAGATCACTTATTTCAATGTTATAAACATTATTTAATCATTTAAGTTAATAATGTTTGTTTTGTCGATATTTGGTTCTTAAGTCGAAAGTGGACTTCTTACAATTCCATGTTGTTCGTGTGGTCAAATGTTCATTATATCCAGAATTATATTCATGATTTGGATATCATATATATCATATATATCCATAATATACATGTATTTATAATATTACATAATCATTTAGAGGTAAGAAATGAAATGCACCGTTCACGGAGACGGTAAGCCGTACGTACGCATGAACGCTACTTTCATTTCTATCTCATACTTTAATGGAAAGAAATAATAATGATATATAGGTATATAATAATTCCAGTATAAAATCATATATAATAACATTAAATCCATCCTTTATACAACCCACATATGGCATTAACGAATCACATCACTTTGAGGGGGTGGTAGTCCGCACTTCCTAAAATGAAGACATCACGTATACCCATAATGGAAGCCATAAAGGTAAGACACAAATGAAAAATAAATAATCTTAAGTAAAACATAAAAATATTATATATCATATATAAATATAGTGACATATTAATGTCCACCTTTGAAGGTGTTAAAAGAATGTTGAACAATCATCGTTTCGGGAGGCATAAATTCGCCATCCACGGAAACAGTATGTTCGTTAACCATTAGATGTAGGTGTGTGTAAGTGTAGCTAGAATCATTATAATAACAAAATCCTAGTATATTTAGGATACTGGAGTTGTTACAAAAGAAAATAATAAAAAGAGTTTAGGGGGTTGGAGAAGAAAAATAAAACAAAAGGACTCAAAAGAAGACATTACCTTAAAATCGGGTAACTCCCTTTGGTTTGAGCTCAAAGGCTTCCTTGGGAAGACTTCTGCCCAAAGTGAGGATTCAAGGAGTAAGAGAGGGAAGTTTAGAGACAAAAGGGTCAGGTTTTGGCCGAGCCAAAGGCTTTGGGAGTGTGGGTAAGGAGGTAGAGGTGGGGGCCTTTTATAAGAGGAGAGGAGGGGCACTCTTGGAAAGTAAAGATAAGTTACTTTATTTTAAAATGATTTTCGGATTCAAAAGGTCCCACATTGATATAATTCAAGGATAAGGTGATAAGGGTTATAAATCCACTCATCCAATTGGTTTTTTCCATGTGTAGGTCTTAGATTTTACATTATCTTTCCATTTTATTTAAATCCTTTATTAATGAGGTAATCGCTGCATCATCACGATGTCATAAATAATTTAATTTATTTAAAGTCTAAAAATTATAAAAAAATACTATGATGTAGTAAATCTTTTTATCTTTCTAATTACTATTTATAATCAAAAATCTGACTTGTATAACCCCATGTAAAAATTGTTTTAGTAAAACATTTCATGTGTGTGTCATTTTTTACTTTAACATTAAATAAAAAGTTATTTATGTCATTTCCCAACCAAAGTGGCTCCATGGGGTCCCCAAGTTGACCCATGTCTTTTCTTGGTCGTCCATGACACATCCAATGAGATTAGGACATTTTTCAAGTTCATTTCATATTATTAAAACATTATTTTTACCTTAAACTACACTAATTACCTCTAATCGCGATTAAAAACTTAATAAGTTACTATTCACCAAAAAATTATTTTAATCCCATTGAACCACATTTTACTTCTTAATGACAAACATGTATGTCAGATTTTTGAAATTCAAAACACAAAGGTGGCAAAATTTCATTTAAACGGAAAATCAGTTTTTATAAGTACCACTTAGTGGTTTCACTATTCATCAAAAATTGAAGTTTTTCAGAAAATTACCAAAAATTTACCCTAAGATATATTTGATATTCTGAATTCAAAAATGAAGTATATTTTAAAAAATTAAAAACATATAAGTCACATTAATTAATTTAATAATTAATTCCCGCTGTCATGACAAATAGCGTGTTTTTATGAAACAATAAGTATCAAAAGATTGACACTAGTTTAAGTCCGATTTCAAAGTGAAATTAATTCCAACGACCACTATTGGATTTAATGGTAAATATATATTCTAATTTCACTTTAAAACAAATTCAAAAGATAATATAATCATATAAATAAATTAGATTAAAAGAGGTTTTGAATTAAAATACAACATTTTACACTATTCATTAAAAAAATGAACTTTATCAGAAAGATACCAAAAATTTACACATAGTAAATTTTGATGTCCTGATTCTAAAGAAGAGTTTTATTTGGTCCAAAAGGATGTATAAGAGTGAACAAAACTATATTTAATGACGGGTCGCCATCAAAAGGCGATAAGTGAACCTTTAGTGAAAACTAGGGCATATACGCCTAAAATTAAATTCTTTCCGTATTTTAAGCCTTTATATTTTATTGGATAAAAGTAAAAACATTTAAAAACATATATAATCATATTTTAGTTATTTCTATCCATTCCCGCCAATACAACGGCTACATGTTAACTGCCATTTAAAATAATATTATTTTATTATTAGAGTGCAACGTAAGATTCCCAAGAAACTCGTTGTTGCATGTTGGGTACGCCATCGAGCATTGCGTCCCCTTTAAAGTCATATTAATATTTTATTCACAATTATGGATAAATATGAAAATGTCATATTCTTTATTTACCTGAGGTGTTACATCCTTCCCCCCTTTTGGGAATTGTGTCCTCGCAATTTTTAAAATTGAGCTTGGAAACATCCTTGAAAGTCCCACATCGGAACAAGAGTCGGTAAAACAATCACTTTAAAATAAAGAAAGATAAGTACAAAGGTCACCCGAGTTAACCCATACTAGGATTCCATGTATAAAAATATGGACATGGAGGAGAAAAAATAGGGTCATGTTCTGATGGAGAGTGATAGAAAACATGTTTAGGAGAAAGTTAACCACAAGAAAATCACAAACTTATGATGGGTTAAACGGTATTTGATTCCCCAGTAGGAAAAGTTAATAGACAACATTTTTGTTTTAAGTTACTTTTTATTGAGGAATTTGTTCATAAGGAAACTTAATCACTTATCATGTTGACTTTCAACTTTTACTAGATTCCTTAATCAAACTCATATTTTCTCCAAAAGACGAGTATTTAGGAAGACTTTTTCGCATTAAGAGTACTATAATCAACTTCTAGAGAGTCACCTAATCCACAAAAGAGAACTATATACTTCCCATGTCTTTAGACACTAACCAAAACCAAAACCAAAAAGGTTAGTACATGATCAGATAATCCAGAAAAGGATAACCCTTTATAAAAAGAAAATCTATTCTTAATCTCCAAAATTTGTCCAACAAAACCCAAAGTTCAACGAAGACCATTCGATAAATAATTTGTCCATAAAATTATTCAAAGTAAACCAAACTAAGATTGAAACCCAAATATTTGAAGGATTTAGTCACATAGTCTTCCAAGTTAAATCGTAACATTTATCTCCAAACAACATCAGTTGCTCCTAAAGTCTCATATTTAAAAGTAATTAACCTAATCACATATCCTCCATGATAGGTTAATCATTTTCATAAATAACCCAAAATAAACTTACTCTTAATTCATAAAATCATATAACTAAAAGAATCAGTCAAACTAACCAGGGACTTCACGTAGTCCAGTGGTAGGCGATAAATACCAGTCGCACTTTGGTTGTGGGTTCGATTCCCAAAGCTTTGTCCGACGCGACAGGTTGTCACACGGTCTGCGTGTTGTCCTTTTTCCAAAACTATATAATTCTCAAATCATTCCCCAAAAGGGATAAAATCATCAAAAATAACCATAACATAATTTAACCTCAATTTTATCTCATGCCTTTCACTTCCATCATAACATATAGTAACCCATAATTACCTCAAAAGTAAGGATCATATAAACTCTAATGGTTACCTTTATAATTATTACCTGAACTTCCACATCGATTGGTCATCTCGTACATGATGCATTAAAGATCATACCAAGGTTCAAGTGGTTGATCATGACTCCTTGATAGTTGGTTTAGAACAACCACGAGTTTCCTCATTGAATCCCCCATTTTATCTAGTATCTTAATCATAGAACCACCACAGTTTCCTTCAAACCTGTTGTCTCTTTGGTGCCTGCTAGATCCATCCATTCAATAAAAACAGAAATGTCAATGTGAGTATATCAACAAAACCATCATGTACTAATGAGGAAGGTAAACACTAAGATATACTTACTCATTCACTTTATCTAAAACCAGGACTCTTTCTGAAATCCTAACCATTATGGTAATGTCACTTATGCTTAAAAAATACGCTAACCACTAAAGTTATCTAAACTGACCTCTGATACCAACTATAAGGCCCCAACCTTAAACCTTACTTAATCTTGAGTTATTAAAAGATTACACATTGAGGATATTTTCAAGTTTAGAGTTTTAGAGAATTAGATCATGAAACTTGCATTACATTCCACATTTAAACAAAGTGGTTACATAAAAGACAGTATTCATTCTTCCCATCAACGGAAACATATTTAAAATAAAACATGGATTCTTTCTTGACACATCCTTGACCCTATCATCACATCACGTACCTTTCCCTTGACCTGTGAAAAACATTTCAAAAACTTGGGAGGAGCATAACAAGCTCAGTATGGGATATAAAAATATGGAAAGGAAACATGAGTTCATATATACATAATAATGAAATCATACTTTACCCATAAAACATAGGAACTTTAACATACCTCATCAAATCACGAATAAATCATAGAAATCATAATACATAAAAGGTAACTTGAGGCATTCATAACATTCTTACGTAGGGAGTAACCCTCTTGGTTACGTTTTAGAATACCCATCACAGTATATTCCCTAAATCTCTTCGGAGAAACCTTAACATTTCACTCCTTCGCATTTCCCAATGCATTGGAGAGCTATATCGGGCTCACGCGCCCTTATTTTATCACGGAACCACTCGTCTTCATAATAATGCCCAATAACCTCAACATAATCGTATCACATAAAACATGCATAAAGGAAACATAACATTTCCACCTTTCAATCACAAGATATCAATACAACACATTGATATAAAAACATTATGAAATCCATTTTCAATACCAAAATAAAAGAAAATTAAAACATGGTATTTATTTTTCTTTTAAAAAAAGGTATGGCATGTAGAGGAAGCCGAAACTCAAATAATGGTCACGGCGGCGGAGAAGTCGTTGTCGCCGCATACGTACGACAAAAACATTCCCTTTTGTCATTTAGTAAACGCTTCGTATAAAAAAGATTCCTTTTTAATAAATGTAAAAGTCAAAGGGGTTTATACACCGTATAAAAGAAGGTTGTGTATAAAACAAAATATGCCTCAATGAAAGGAGATTGAGACGAAGTCCCATACAAAGACGGTATCCTTGGATTAAGGATAAATCAGTTACATAACTATGTGTGACAAACGATTACACAAAATATAAGTGGGTATTAAGTGTAAAACAATCAGAGGACATTCACACATAATCACATAATGACATATTCAAGGTGTACAAGTTTATCCCAAAGAATCGAAATTGGGTTAAGAAGTTCCCTTGCAATAATTAGACAGCCTAATGGCATCACTTCAAAATTCAGAAAAAGAGTTGATGAGAGATAAAAAGGGTATCTCATCACTTTGACATAAAATTCACATCAATAAGGATATAGAAGAACATATCCCAAAATAATATTATGTGAATTAAAATACATAACAAAATAAGTCTTTTAAAAAGAGGAGGGTGAAAGGTTACCTTACCGACATGGGTATCTTTTGAAACATACACCTCGTGAAAGAAGGACAATACAACATTGATGTAAATACTCATAAAAGAAAGTATATTACACAATGAGTAAAATAATGGGCAGTACATACACCACTCAAAGGAAATTGTGGAAAATGTAGCATAAATCTCACGGGTATAAAAGTGAGATGAAAAATCCTTACGAAAACTCGGCAGCCTAACGACGCCACTTAAAACTTCCAAAAATGGATTGATGAGAGAGAATAGGGTCTCTCATCACATAAAAATAAAAATTATAGTAATATTAATATAAAATAACATCCCAATAACAAGAAATATGAGCTTTAAAAGGAATGACATAAAAGAGTGTACTTAAAAAGAAAGAGTGGAGTAGGATCCCTTACCTCGGGTCTGACTTGACTCGATCGTTCTTTAACATCCTGAATAATAAACTTGAGTTAATTTCAACTTTATTAAAAACCTTTTTCTAGTTCATTATTCCTTTTAGATTACTTATTTCATTGTTATAAACATTATTTAATCATTTATGTTAATAATGTTTGTTTTGTCGATATTTGGTTCTTAAGTTGAAAGTGGACTTCTTACAATTACATGTTGTTCGTGTGGTCAAATGTTCATTATATCCATAATTATATTCATGATTTGGATATCATATATATCATATATATCCAGAATATACATGTATTTATAATATTACATAATCATTTAGAGGTAAGAAATGAAATGCACCGTTCATGGAGACGGTAAACTGTACGTACGCATGAACACTAATTTCATTTCCATCTCATACTTTAATGGAAAGAAATAATAATTATATAGAGGTATATAATAATTCCAGTATAACATCATATAGAATAACATTAAATCCATCCTTTATACGTCCCACGTATGGAATTAACGAATCACATCACTTTGAGGGGGCGGTAGTCTGCACTTCCTAAAATGAAGATATCGCGTATACCCATAATGGAAGCTATAAAGGTAAGACACAAATGAAAAATACAGAATCTTAAGTAAAACATAAACATATTATATATCATATATAAATATAGTGGCATCTTAATGGCCACCTTTGAAGGTGTTAAAATAATGTTGAACAATCATCGTTTCGGGAGGCATAAATTCACCATCCACGGAAACAGTATGTTCGTTAACCATTAGATGTAGGTGTGTGTAAGTGTAGCTTGAATCCTTATTATAACAACATCCTAGTATATTGAGGATACTGGAGTTGTTACAAAAGTAAAGAATAAAAAGAGTTTAGGGGGTTGGAGAAGAAAAATAAAACAAAAGGACTCAAAAGAAGACATTACCTTAAAATCGGGTAACTCCCTTTGGTTTGAGCTCAAAGGCTTCCTTGGGAAGACTTATGCCCAAAGTGAGGCTTCAAGGAGTAAGAGAGGGAAGTGGAGAGACAAAATGGGCAGTGGTGGGCCGAACCAAAGGCTTTGGGAGTGTGGGTAAGGAGGTAGAGGTGGGGGCCTTTTATAAGAGGAGAGGAGGGGCACTCTTGGAAAGTAAAGATAAGTTACTTTATTTTAAAATGAGCTTCAGATTCAAAAGGCCCCAAATTGATATAATTAGAGTATAAGGTGATAAGGGTTCGAAATCCACTGATCCAATTGGTTTTGGCCATGTTTAGGTCTTATATTTTACATTATCTTTCCATTTTATTTAAATCCTTTATTAATGAGGTAATCACTGCATCATCATGATGTCATAAATAATTTAATTTATTTAAAGTCGAAAAATTATAAAAAAATACTATGATGTAGTAAATCTTTATAGATTTCCAATTACTATTTATAATAAAAAATATTACTTGTATAACCCCATGTAAAAATTGTTTTAGTAAAACATCTCATGTGTGTGTCATTTTTACTTTAACATTAAATAAAAAGTTATTTATGTCATTTCCCAACCAAAGTGGCTCCATGGGGTCCCCAAGTTGACCCATGGCTTGTCTTGGTCTGCCATGACACATCCAATGAGGTTAGGAAATTTTTAAAGTTCATTTCATATTATTAAAACATTATTTTTACCTTAAACTACACTAATTACCTCTAATCGCGATTAAAAACTTAATAAGTTACTATTCACCAAAAAATTATTTTAATCCCATTGAACCACATTTTACTTCTTAATGACAACCATTTATTTCATATTTTTGAAATTCAAAACACAAAGGTGGAAAAATTTCATTTAAACGGAAAATCAGTTTTTATAAGTACCACTTAGTGGTTTCACTATTCATCAAAAATTGAAGTTTTTCAGAAAATTACCAAAAATTCACCCTAAGCTATATTTGATATTCCAAATTCAAAAATGAAGTATATTTTACAAAATTCAAAACATATAAGTCACATTAATTAATTTAATAATTAATTCCCGCTGTCATGACAAATAACGTGTTTTTATGAAACAATAAGTATCAAAAGATTGACACTAGTTTAAGTCCGATTTCAAGGTGAAATTAATTCCAACAACCACTATTGGATTTAATGGTAAAAATATATTCTAATTTCACTTTAAAACTAATTAAAAAGATAATCTAATCATATAAATAAATTAGATTAAAAATAGGTTTTGAATTAAAATACAACATTTTACACTATTCATTAAAAAAATGAACTTTATCGGAAAGATACCAAAAATTTACACAAAGTAAATTTTGATGTCCTAATTCTAAAGAAGAGTTTTATTTGGTCCAAAAGGATTTATAAGAGTGAAAAAAACTATATTTAATGACGGTTCGCCATCAAAAGGCGATAAGTGAACCTTTAGTGAAAACTAGGGCATATATGCCTAAAATTGAATTCTTTCCGTATTTTAAGCCTTTATCTTTTATTGGATAAAATTAAAAACATTTAAAAACATATATAATCATATTTTAGTTATTTATATCTATTCCCGCAAATAAAACGGCTACATGTTAACTGCCATTTAAAATAATATTATTTTATTATTAGAGTGCAACGTAAGATTCCCAAGAAACTCATTGTTGCGTGTTGGGTACACCATCGAGCATAGAGTCCCCTTTAAAGTCATATTAATATTTTATTCACAATTATGGATAAATATGAAAATTTCATATTCTTTATTTACCTGGGGTGTTACAACCACTTTGTCATCAAATCACTAATTACTTCCAATGTCATTAATACTATTCAATTTACTATATCCATATCAATCATCTATTTAACCCAAAAATATTGTCTCAAAATCAATAAAATATTAAGGATTATATTTCCCTTAATCCAGAGTGTTCTATAAAATATCAACATACCATTAATTCACTTCTCTAGGTCATAAGTACCATCCAACATATTCTTGTAAATCCTTAATTCCAAACTTATACCTAGAAATCCATAAGTATTTCAAGGTTCATATAACATAATTCTTGAATCCTAATACATAAACACTGATATTATTCCTCTTCACCCTTAAACCATTAACTAAGCTTCATCATCTTATTATTTAATACTTTATTTCCTTTATATGTCATTTGTTGTCTCTTTATCATCTACAAGATATTCATTACCCCTACAAAATTTCTGATCTTCTTCTTAAGATTTCAAAATAGTTCAATGATTTATATAATTCATGCAATTTCAACATTTAAAACAATCAATCTATTAATGATACATTTGGAAAACCATTAACTATAACCATTGAATTTACTAAACTTTTCATTTTTTTCTCAAAAATTTCTTACTCCGTGTCAATCTACTCCATACGTTATATTTCATTTTAGAAATTACCCTGAGTGATTATTCACACATTCTTAACATAAAATAAAATAATATTTATTTCCTCTGTGGTATCCACCACCCAATCTCTTAATATACTCTGTCTGTCTCTTCTGTGGTGAGCCTAAGAGGTAGTTATGTTGTATATTTTTAATCATTTTCCTTGATAAATGATTAAGAATAATCACAATATCATTTGCTCAATTCATCAAACAATTTGTCTTATTAGAAAAAAAGTCCATCACATTCATTTTTAACACATTTCCGCTGGGTTTTCATCATTTACTAAAACCAAAACAAATTGTTTGATCAGTATTGTTCTCATTGGAAAACACATAGTCATGAAAAAACATTTTTAGTATTTCTAATTCTTGGAACCGTCATTTAAATATATGATACCTTAGGTTTTTCTCTAGTCATCTGTGATAACTATTTGTTCAAATCCATTATAATGGTTGATAAAGAAATTATGGGTTGACAAAGGCATATCCCCAAAGAGTGTCAAACTAGGTGCGCAGTAAGGACTATTTTTTTGTACCATATAATGCTCGATCCAAGAATAATGTTCCTTTTTAGACTTATAAACCTAGGCACATTGGTTCTAAATCGACGTAAAATTGTTCTATATAGACATGGATATATTTCTAGGAAAATTACACACCTTTCTTAACCTTAAATTAAGATATTTTCCAATTCCTTGGATTATCCAAAGTGTTCTCACTAATATTATCTAATCCTAGATGCCAAAGGTTTAGTAAACAATTTTTGTGATACCATCTTTATATATCCCTAATTTTTATACAAAAATATTATATATTTATATATGATTATTCATTCCATTAAAAAAATACATGCTCAAGGAACGTATATGTTTAGTGTCTTTGGAAACCTGGATACATAAAAAATGGTTCATAATTGAACTAAAAAATCCCCACACTAAGTTCTTAAAAATTAGAAACCTTCCTAGACATATCATAAATAATACATTTCATAACAACTTAGGGAAATGAAACATAAGGAAAGGTGATCATAGATTCTTAGTGAGGTAAAAAAGGACATACATAAATATAATATGAACATAACAATATGAGAACTTGAGTATAATACTTGAAAACCACAACCCACATATCAAAGGTTATAATCTTGAGTCTTGATATATAGATATTTTATTTTGTGAGACATGAATTATAGAGTAATCAAAGAACATAATACATGATAGCATAAAATATGTATAAGACATATAATTTTAAAATACATATATTATTATAAAATTGGGAACATGGTTAAATAGATACATGTTCACTCAATAAGTCAAGATAATAGAACCAATCCCTCTCATAAAATGATGGATGAGAAATAAGGTGAACTCATAACCTTGTGAACATGAAACAATGTCCTTGAATAATATTTTGAACATGAAATAAGGTATACACATAACAATATTGACATAAAGGCAGGTCCTCTTATAATATTATTGACATTAAAGATGGTCCATGTAGAAAATTTTGAATGTGAAATTAGGTTCACACAAAATATAGTTAAATCACGAGTTATCCATCACTACCTAATTCATTGGAGGGTTTTAACAGACCCAACACATCACATAATCATAAACCTAGCATATAAATTCAAAAATATCAAATGTTATTCATCGTAACATAACTCTTGAAAATGAATGGGATCTATAAAAATTTCATCATAGCTAAACCCCTATTAAATAAACAATTTTTATAATAAATTTAATTGTTCATAATAGCGCAACCCATGGGAAATGAAATGAGTTTCATGAATATCTTATCATCAAGAATATAAACAATTAAAATGAAGAATAGGAAAATTATATTTGTATCATATACCAAATGAAGCATAAATAACATTAAAGGATGTCATCATATATGGAAACTTATTTTGAAATATCACCTAGAACATTTCTTGAGGAAAATAGTCATTCCACTCTAAAAACACATTTTTAAACATAAAAAATTTTAAATCCCATTTTTCATTGATGATTAACTTAAAAATTAATAAATTAAGATTTAACGATCATTTAAAATAATTATTGAAGAAAATAAAATTTCTATTTTCAAAAAAACATTTTAAAACATAAAAAAATTTCATAATATTTTTCAATGAAAATAATCTTGTAACACATAATGCTAGATTAACAGTTAATTTAAAACAGTTTTTAAGAGAAAAAACCTATTTATATTAAAAAAATCTTTTTAAAATATTAAATATTTTCAAATTAATTTTTTTGAAAATACCAATTTATTCTTATAAAGTGTGATTTAAACACAATTTAAAATAATTCATTAGGAAAATAACATTTCCAATTGAAAATTACTTTTAAAATTAAAATATTTCCAAAAACAAACTGAATAAAGTTTCATTTAAAATAAACTTGACAACTTTTAAATTAATCTTCAAAATAATGATTGGTCATGAAGATATAGAATTATATTTGTGTTATACACGTTAAGAAAATGATTACTTTCAAATTTTTGATAAAATTAAAAAAATTCTTGTTTGGTCAAATGAAATAATATTATTTTTAATGTTGTTGAAAAAAGTAGAACATTGAAAAATAAATTTAAAAAATTATAAATAAACATTAAAATATTTTTTATTTTTTTAGAAAACATTGAAATGAAATTAATTATAATTTTTGAATAAATTGAGAAATAAAGTTTATTTTTTTAAATAAAATGTTATTTTGGAATGTTTAGTACATAAAAATTCATGAAGTTATTCAGAAATAGATCATAACATTTCACCATCAAATGCATAATGATAAACAATCCTGATAAATAATGAGATTTTAACATCAAACCATTACCACTTTGGTAACTTTTGAATCATAATCACCTGGAAATAGATATCATCAAATGGTTATTTAAATACCAATAATTTTAATGATAACTATGATGAAATATATTCATGGTTATTATAAAAATTAAACAAATCATGATAGGTTCATAACATAACATATACCTCAAAGAAGGAAATTTGAGATAAAAATCCCTTATTAGTATGGTCACCTTTCAATCATAATCAAAATTAAAGATTAAAACCAAATTAATATATAAATATCATTAATATAATTATATTAATGATATAAAGTTTCAAAATTTGGAGTATATACACCACACAAAAGAAAGAAGTGGTGACTATGACATAAGTCCCTTAGAAAATAAAAGTGAGAAAAGAATTCCCTTACCTTAAGTCTCACTATTCATTATACACATTATAACTTAAAATATAATAAATATTTGTTTATTATAAATCCATTCCATAATCATAATCATAAAATATATGATTTACTTATGATATTTCATTACCCATTTATTAAAATTTTCTTGTAAAAATTATGCTTTGGGTAATAACTATTTAGTATTTCACAAATGTTTTGGTTTTAGTATATTCATTCCTATTAACATGATCATAGTTAAATAATTTATAAAATTTTATCCATGGTAAAAATATCATATAAATTTATTATATTATTATTTATAGCCATCCATTAATGTTAAAGATAGAAAATGAATTATATCATTCATGGAGATGGTAGGCCGTCCATACGCATGAACGTAGTTTCCATTTTCTCGATGGAGAGAAAAAAAATAAATTTAAATAATATATCACCCTTATAGAATCGTTATTATATCATATATGACATATATATCATTAATTTAATCTATTCTTATTATCATCCAAGTAAAACATAAATGAAAAATACATCATATCAGTTCATGAGGTTGTTCTCCACTGTACACACGAGCGACATTATTTATTTTTGACGAGTTGGATGATAAGAAGGTAGATGAGATATTATATTTACATAATAATGGTTAGTTCATTAATAATAAATATTGTCACTAAATTTATACATATTACCTCTATGTAAAGTGTAAGTTAATATTAAATCATTTCAATTCTCAAGGCGGTAGTCCACCATACATACGAGCGACATTATCATATCGATCATGGAATAGAATTTAAATAGGTATATGTTATATAATAAATATGTATAATTATGTTACCCATATAATATATATACTTTAAATTCCTTATTATTTCAATCCATGATAATCATTGAAGGAAAACGAACTATGTTGGTTCGTAAGGTGGTTCCACCGTACACACAATCGACAGTTTCATTTCCCATTTGAGGAGAGATGGGATGGATATATGTAATTACCTTATCGTAAAATCATATCAGTATAAGGATTATTATAAGGATATTATAGTATCGTGGTTAAATAATATTTTTATTAGGTGGAGGAATTAATAATATAAAAATGCAAGTTGATGAACATTACCTCTTCATGTTTTCACCAAATTCATAATTATGTTGGATTTATATCCAAAATAAGGATTCCATAATATGAGGAGAGAATTATGAAATGAATTTGGTTAGGTATTGGAAGATTAAATTTGATTTGGAATTGTGAATAGGAGATAAGAGTGGTGTGGCCTTTTAAAAGTTGGGAAGAGGACACACTTATATTTTTTTGAAAATAAAATAGTGTACCCATTTATTTTTCATTAAAAAGGATCTTAAATTTCTCATTATATAAAAATAGATGAGATATAGTTAAAATATGTCCATTAAATGGGTTTTCTACAAGTTTATATGTCATTTAACACTTATCATTATAGTTTAACCCTCAATGTACCCATTTTTACCATAACCATGATAATTAATTTTAAATGTTTTTACTCTCAATTATAGTATAAAATTATGCTAACCTTATTATAAAATATAAATTATTTTTATTCCAGATATGGAATATGTTTTTAAAAATCACACTCATAAAAGTGGTATAATTTTATTTAAAAATAATCCCGTAGTCGTGATGAAAAAATGGTTTTCCAAAGATAAAATTCTCATATATAAAGAATGATTTAATATCAATATTAAAAATTTAATTGATTAAGAAAATAACTAATTTTAGTTATTCCTATTTGTATCTTCCATTCCAATGAATAAATTCCAACTGTCATAATAAATAAAAATATTTTAGTAGTATATCATGTTTCGTTAAAACTCGGTGTTTCATATAACATAAGCTAAACTTAGTGATACATGTAACACAATATATATGCAGTGTTTAGTGTAATTAAATATATCAATGAAATTTAATTTATTAAAAAAAATAATTCACAAAAACTTTATATGTTACAATGAAGATTATTTTTCCAGAAGAACTAGGATATAGAGTATTATTAAAGACTTCTTGGCATTTGAATGATCATCTTGTGTGAAGAGGTAGATTTTTTTTATTGATGAAAATTCATCATGTAAAGATTGAGTGATCGAATTAAAAGAATTAGTATTAATAAAAACACTTTAAAATGGATTTTGTGAATCCATATATCTTGTATGACTTATTATATATTGGGATAACATACTGTGAAGTTGTGGATACAAAGTGAAGTTATTGGTTGAATTCCTATGAGAAATATGCAACTGGATGGTGTGAATCTTGCCGAGAGAATATTTTTGAGACTTTTATTTAGTCCACTTGTAATTGAAGACATTAATTATAGTTTATAACTCTTATTATGGAAAATAACCAATGAAGTTGAGTGGTAGGTCTTAGTATTGATCCTTTTAAATCTAATGCAGTTTTACTTTTAAATACTCTATATCATATATAAATTATATAATTTGTTAAAAGGTAATGATATCCAAATAAACTATTAGAAATAATGGATCTTAATTTATAAAGGTTTTTAGGTATCTAGAGGAGAATTATTTTATTGGGTAAAAATCATTTGACACCTAATTCATACTCTCTCTCAGATATCTATACTGATCTTATATGACACAATAGTAAGAACTAAAGGTTTAGTGCCTTTGAAGATCGACGACATTATAAAATTATTTTACAATACATGAGGAAATTTATGTATAATGGAATCAAAATATACTCCCTTAAATACATATAATATGTTATGACCATATTTATAACCTAGGGAATTAAAACTTATCAAATGGTGAGAACAAATGTGTAGGAAGGGTAAAAATTATTAGCATGTCATCTAGGGTAATATCATAATTATGCGAGAAAACATGAGAATGGGTAAAATATATGATTAAAATATCATGGGATCATAAATAGAAATCATAATTTTTTTTAGAATTAAGGATAATGATATAGGAGTATAATACCATATAAACGTCATCAAGGAAGTATAAAAATTATTACATGGCATTGAAGAATATAACAACATTCTTCAATATGGAAGTATAATATAAGAAATAAAATTATTGTAGGAATATGGAATAAACATAATAATACATAATAATAACATTATGAAAAAACTCAATAACTTACTTTAATTGAGTTTTCAGAAAAAACCATTATGTCAACACATTAGGTATTGAATAAACCAATGATTTCCATACAATATTTGTCTGAAAACATAATCAGGACAAAAATTCATTATCTCATGAGATGTAATTCCTCAACTAATAGATCTAAGGGTTATATAACAACCAAACCACTAATATATATTCTTATTTTTTCTATAAAAAACCAATAATTTAATATATCATGAAAAAGAATGGAAAGAAAAGCGGGTTCATATCATTTCCAAGTGGTATCACATAACATGATATTAATAGAATATTAGTTGATACAAAAAATTCCATCACCCAAAAAGAATATTTCATAAAAGTAAATATAAGAATATTTATATAAAATAATTCCATTGGAATTGGATCTTTTTTATTAAGTGGTAAAATTAATGAAAAATATAAAAAATTTCTTTGGAAAAAATTTCTTTATATCGATATAAAGAGACAAATATATGGGTAACTTTTAAAAATATAATTTTTGAGATATTTTAATGAATAATTTTTAAAATATTATTTAATAAGAAATATTATAAAAAAATAATTGAAAAATTACATAATGGTTTTTCAAAAAAAAGTGGCAGATATCTTATAAGATCATTCAAGAAAAAAATAATATTATTAAAAACATTTATTGAAACCCACATCATAAAAATCCTAATAAAAAATACATTCTAAAAGTTGTTAATATAAATTTTAACATGAATGTAATTATTATTTATTAATTATTTGTATTTAAAACTAATAAAAGAGAAAATTTTCTAGAAGGGTGAATAAAGATATGGAGGAGAAAGTTCTTATTTAGAAATGTCAAGAATTATTATTATCATCTTCATATTTTTTTAATATGGAAATCTATAGAACAAAGATTTATTTCATGTGGAAATGAAATTACCTATAAAAAGGTGATATAAAATATAATATCATCATAGGATATAAGAAATTATAATTTTAAAACCATATTCCATGAGGAATAAACATTACTCAACAAAAGAAGTTGTGTCATGAAAATCCATTATCTTTTACTCATGATTTTCTAGAATGCACTTTAACCTATAATAAAATAAAAATAACAATTTTAATAACATAATTCAAAAAAATATCCATATATTTAGCTGAATATTATCCATAATTATAATAACTTATTATAAATTTATTAGTTAACTATACTTTTGTTTCATCATTAGATGTATGAGATTTTGATTATGTCACGCATGTTTCAATATTTTGATGTAGATACCCATTATTTGATACCAATTTAATCATTCCTAGATTATCAATTTTATTTACTTATTCAATAAAATTATTTATAAATTTTCAATTTTATTCCATGATAGGTATATTCATGATTCATGAAGATGGAATCAGTTATTAGCTTGTTTCGGTAATTTCCGATAAATAAATGTTTTTAAAGTAATAGTGAGTTCAATATTAATATAAATCCTTAGAAAAATTAATTATATCCTAAAAATAATTATAATTTATTAAATACCTTTTTTTAATCATCCATGTATGGTGGTTATGAAAAATAAAATGCAAAATTACATGGAGTCAATAGTACGAACATACACACGAATAACGTTTTCATTTCCCATAGAAAAAAGAAGGAAGAAATAGATTTATATTTTATGAATCTTAATTATGATATAAATATCTTATTTATTCATTGAATACCCCTATTTAACAATCACTATAAAGTGGTGATAAAATATAAAAAATGAAATTTATGGAGGTAATAGTCTGCACATACCCTTGAACAATGTATTCATTTTTCCAAGAAAGGATAAAGGTAGATAATTATCATCACATTAATATATAACCACTTAAGTATACTAATAAATATTATTTTATTATTTTATTATTTCATAATATACTTTTTGGTTAGAAGAAGAATACTTAAGGAAATATAAATATAAATGAGTAATTTGTGAAATTTTACCTTAGTCCTTGGAATAACCCATTTAAAATTGGATTAATCCACTGAGGGTTGGTATTTTGAGGAGAATAGAACCTATATAATGTGAATAGAAGTGATGGGGAGGTATTTTGGTGTATTTTGGTCAAACTAAGTGAATTTTTGTGTGAGGATAAGTGGGGTAGTGAAGGTATCATTTATAAGGTAGGGGAATAAAATTTTTAAAATAAGAGGATCATTATTAAATGTCTCAAAAAGGAAAAAAATTGGATATGGGATTAGTTAACATTTTTATATACCTCAAATACCCATTTTTAGATAATTTTATGTCATTTTTTTAGTCTTTTATCCCTTAGATTCAATCTTTTACCATTTTGACTTTTACTATGGTAACTAATTTTTACCCAAGTAATTTATTTATTTTTTAATAAAAATATAATATATATTATTACATTATTTGAACTATAGGATTTCAGATCTGAGGAAAAATTATATTAATAAATTTTTAAAAGTGATAAAAATTTACTCTGAAATTATAGATATATAACGTACTCAATATATTTTAGAGAAAAATATAGCTTATGTTCTAAAATGTCCAATATTATGTTTTAAATTAAAATTAATATTTTTAATGTACAATTTTACTTATAAAATATATATTTGATCAATATAAAGGTTTTATAAATGTTATAATATAATTATATCATAATGATTTTATAAAAGTTTTGGTGCGTGTAAAAATAGTATTTTTCACTATTCACCTAGAAATCAATTATTTTAGAAAAACACAAAAAATTATGCCTAAGATAATATTAAAATGAAGAATCCAAAAATATATTTCATTTTTTTTAATTTAAATTCTAATTATTAAGAATTTAAATTTTAAAAAGAAACATAAATTATATTGAAAACTACATTATAGGGAAATTAATTTTTAAAATATTAACTATTAACATTTGTATTTTGTATAAATTTATAATTATACAAGTATTAATTAATATATTTTATCATATTTTTTTTTAAATATTTTTTTGTTCCTTGAAATAAAAAAATTATAGCACATAGAAATCCAACATTAAAAAATTACTATTTTAATCAAACAAATATGTTTTTATTTCCTTAACTACACTAATTGAATTAAATATTTTCATTTTTATTAAAAATAACTTTTTTTTTGTTTAAAATATGAAAATTTAAATGTATAAAATACAAGTGGCATATATGAATAACTTATTTTACTAATGTTTATATGTTTATATCATCCAAAATTCAATTGAAAAAACCCCTCCAGATCTTTTCATAAGACCTTAAGATAAGATAATACCAACTGGTAGTTGTAGGTAGTGGGTCAAATAAAATAGATCCCATGGTTTTTTCAAACCTCTTTAAAGTCTAACAAAAAATATTTCACCCAAACTTTAATTACTATAGTTTTGATGGGGGTTTATCTAGGTTTAAACCTAGTAAAGGTACCTCCCATCCAGGTTCAGAAAAATGAGAATAATAAGGAAGACTTATCATACATTATTCCATTTATTCTAATTTATTCTTTGACTTTATAAAATGTTTACTTATATTTATAATTATTTTTTCATTTACCATGTTACAATAATAATATATTAATTAAAATTTACTTTATTTTCATTCGGTGTTTCATTTAAAAAATTATTTTGAATTGTAATCATTTATAGTGAAATTAATACCAAAATTTCTATGTATTATAATAAATGTCTCGTTATGAGTTTAACATAGTAGGGAGTATAAGATTCCTATATCAGGGCCAAACATTTTAAAAGTACTTCATAATGATTTTTTTAATATTCTCCATTTTAAGGGTTTGAGACTTATTAGATAAACTATAAAAGATCTATTTATGTCTTAATTGCGCATAGAGGTTTAGGGGGTTAAAGGAAAGGAATTAATGTTAAATTAAAAATTGGTTTTGGTAAAATTTGGTCATACCAAACTAACCCCTTTTAGTTTTGTATTCATGATCTTATGAAGACTCTAAATGGGTGTTATAATAGGTTTCCATTAATTGGATCAAATTTTTACTATAAAAATTTTTATCATAGAAAAGGGTTTAATAATTAGATAATTTTTTTCCCTAGTTATAATTATAGAAATTCATAATGTTTACATTTGAATAGATTTTTTAAGTTCCTTAGATTGAAAATTTGGTCCCCTTCCATATTCAAATTAATATAGAGGTGTTATCCAATACTTCATAAAAATAGAATAAAAAAAGGCCAATAATCTATGAAAATATTCCAATTCTGAATATTAATATCCACTAATTAAATATAGTTATAGTGGTAAGTATTTTTGTAAATTTTGTAGTTATTATTCTTTCATTTAAGAATATATGATCTATGAAATTTGAGGAATTTAATCTGTTAGATATCTCTACATTGATGTTAAATATTCTTTAAAAAATATCCCCAATAATTTGGCGACTTATATATTCATATTTATCAAAGTAATTCATGATAATAATTCAGTATTGTAAGAATGTGCTTATGAAAAAAATATCACAATTATTAGGAAGGCTACATAAGAAACTATCTCACTTTAAAATGAAATAATTCATGTCGTTTATGATGAATTGGAAAGAGTTTTTTTGTGAGAATGATGATCTTGAAAAGGTTTTTAAAACGGGGTTTCATACATTATAAAATGTTCTAATGTCTCCATTAATGATAATGAGGCTCTTTTGAAAGTAAAGTAAACGTTTATGAAGGGATGGATTTTCCTTTTTGAGAGACAAATAAAATGAATATGGATCAAGTTGGAAGCCTTGAATAGTTAATGGAAAGGTATGTTTAGATCATCTTAAGAGGAGAAAAATATTCTCAACAAGAAATTTATTGAACTAGAAATCAAGATGAAATATATGGAATCTATATAACCTAAATACTATTATAAATTCTTTGAGAAAATATTTCTTCCCACAAAAAAAATCAGAGATGAGACTCATATCTATGAAGAATAAAAAGGGTATCACGATAATAATGTGATCATATTAATGTTATCCACTATTATCTCATTAAAAGGTAACTCACAATTCAATATTTTCATTTGGTACTTAATCTATTTTTTCAATATGTGCATGATAAAATTTATATTTTGTAAACATTTAGATGAAGAAAAACAAAATAAAAGTCACCACATCATAAAGGCTAAATTTACTCATGTCCATGAAAATGATATACATAATTAATAAAAGAAGAGTGGAGAAATTTATCAAAATAACAATCATTTCAGGCTGGATATATTTTACTATAAGTGTAAATAATAAGGTTAATTGAAAGATATTGGGGTTTCTAGATATTCTAGTAAAGGGAAAATGAATATTAGAAAAAAATATCAATTTTTATAGATTATATAATACCTAGAGAAGTAGTGAGAAAATATAAATGTTAATGGAAACCAACTAAACTGAATAATATGTCGTAGATAAATAATAATCTATCTATAAGAAACTAATTTTCTATGTTAGATAACTTATTTTAATTTTCCATCAAATTATTCTATTGAGAATATGTGTTTTGGTGCTAAATCAATGAAAAATGCTATTGAACATGATACTCCCAAAAGTCCATTAATGATAGATGATCAACATTTAAGACTAGTAGAAAAGAGATAGTTTTTTTCTAAAAAGAGATAGTACATCATAAAAATTTCAAGATATATATGTATCCAAATATAAAAGGGAGAAATATTGAATAAAAAATAATCTTTATTGATGAGAGATTCTTGGATTAGATTAGTCACTGACACTCCTTATGAATAGGTTGAGAGGCAGACTAAAATGTGTAGCTAAAAGTTGTCTAAAATAAGTGCACAGACGATGCCAACATTATTTATATAAGGATTAAAAATTTATTACTATTTTTATTGTTCAAATATATAACAATTGAAAATCCCTAATTATTTTTTATTCCATTAATTCTAATTTAAATTAGGATACACAAAAAATTAATAATGTTGTGTATGTAATGATATGTAGATTCCATCCAAATTTTTTTAAATTATATTTCATAAATTATAGTGCCAGTTGTTATATTATAGCTTAATATTAATTATTTTAATTATTTTATGGAATAAAATTTAAACAACTATAATTTTGGAAGAATATATATATATACAAGTGTTGTATTTTTGAAAATAGAAATATTCATTTTTATAGGTTCAAAAATATTTCCAACACAATCATAGAGTATAAGATCAGGACTTTCATTAAAGGGAGGAATATCTTTGACCATGGGAATAGTAGGGGAGTAGGTAAGTGAAGTGGTAGGTTAGGATTAGTGTAGGTCAATTCTGTAGGTTCCGGGTGTAGCAGAAGCGCGTTGGTGGGTTTTCCCAACATTAATTTTAGCGTTAAACAACGTTCAAATCGAGGTCTATCATGATATAAAACACCGGATCTTCAGAATAGAACTAAGAATGAAAAACAAAAGAGGGAAATCCTGGAACCATATAGATAGGATCATCATATGTTGGTTATAATTATTTTAATTAATTCACAAGAATTACCTTGGTGGAATTCTTTCTTTGTTGATGTGTCCGGTCACGATTCGTTGATCCATTGTTGTGTTGTAGAATCCAAGTGTAGGATTCCTCTAGTAGTGATCCACACGTGTGCCACGTATCTCCGGACGTCGCCGAAGGGATCTCTGGGTGCTAGCGCGGACGAACCTTCACTTGCGATGCCTGCCTTCGATCGCCTTGATCTCTCGATCTTGAGAGCATTCTTGGAGGAAGGAGTTCTTTCAGGATTGAAATAATTATTCATAATTGTTGTGCACAACAATTCTCTTGTGGAAACGTTTTGGGGTTGTGAGGATATTTATAATCAGTTTGTGGTTATAGAGTTATGATAATAAATAAACATGTAACACATTTTAATTTTTTCATTAACTCTTATTGAAAACCCCCATGTCAAATTATTTATTCCTTGACATGCTCCCACGATGGTTATAATAAATATCATTTAATAAAACAATATTATATCCTCAAAATCCCAACTGGAAAAACTACACGACGTGTAATCATTAATACACGACGTATACTTTTTTTCCATAAAAGTACATGACGTGTTTATTTGATATACACAACGTGTACTTTTATTTTCCTTTATTTCCTCCACCACATTTATTAGACCTTGAGTAATGGCTATTTATTTCATAAATAAAGGTAACTACATTACTCGCTAATAAACATATTATTTCACCCATAATATATTCTCTCGAATAACTAGTGTTGAAATAAATGTGATCAGGCATCCTTAAATAATTATTAAACCACAGTCAGGAATAATATTTATTTAACTTGTTAAATTAATATTTAACTAAGATACATGGACACACTTAGGGTGTGACCCTATAGGCCTCTTTCTTAGTGTCATTAGGCGGAGCCTGCCTAAAGTCCAAGGTTAGCATCTAGAAACACGCCAAGGCACCAATAGAGAAAGAAGTTAATGCCTCAATGACGTGTCACCTCATACGAATTCTTACCGTGTAATATAATCCATTTGTCTCGATATCTCTAATCAATCGGGTTGCATGCTAGTGCCATCAACCCATGTGCTCGATTATTCTTTATTTGACTTCCCAGAATTGAACTCGCCCATACCTTACAATGTTCATGGATTTATTTAGGAGATATTAATTCCATCAAAGGGCCTAATATATATACTTCTGTTATGGAACAGAAGGGAAAAATCCTTTCCCGCATTATCTATTAATGAAGTATTACTCGTGACGCACCCAACGTATCCTAACTCTCTACGAAGAGTGTGTCATCACAGTTTTTGTCAATACATCTAAGTGTGTGATTTGTAATACCCATTAATAATAATCTTAAAGTCTAAGTACCAATACACATGTCCGCATATAGAAACATCCAATGACACTATGAAATGTGGATTTCCTACTGGTGGTCCTCGTTCTCATAATATCCTCCTGGATATTACCAAGGGCGCACACCATGAGAAAGTACCTCAATGTTTTATGAGTCCTCACCCCTAATGACCTTTATTATTTGTTCCCCTCAAATAATATCATCCGGTCATAGAACATATATTCAAGAACAATGTTATGGTACTTCTGGGTTCTCATCATAGCAGGGATCCATTATGACCCTTTAATGCAACAGATGTCCTTTGGACATTATACATGCATTGTCACACAGAAGAACAATCAAAACGTGATAAGGATTTTATTAAGGAATAAAGTACAAAGTAGTTGGTTCTAGGCCACCAACTCCAACAGACTCCCACTTGGACTAGATCCAACTGCTAACAACCTTTAATCTGCTAGCTCTCACATGATATTCATGCTTCTACTGAGATATACATTTAGTCATGGGGTCTTCCACGTTCTCTTCCATGGACACTTTTATCATTGAAATTTCACCCCTTTGATAGAAATCCCCTAAGAGGTGATACTTCCAGAGTATGTGCTTTGTCCGTTGGTGTGACCTTGGTTCTTTTGCAAGAGCCACCGCTGCAATATTATCTCAGTACAATGTAATGGGATCTTTATTTCTGGGAACCACATCAAGCTCCTGTACAAAGTTCCGAATCTAGATGGCTTCCTTGGCTGCATCAAAAGCTGCTATATATTCAAAATCCACAGTAGAATCGGCGACAACTGGCTGCTCTGAACTCTTCTAGCTCACAGCTCCTCTATTGAGACAGAAGACATATCCGGATTGTGACTTCAGATCATTCAGATCTATCTGAAAACCAGCATCAACATACCCTCTGAGGACAAGCTCCTCGTCTCCTCCATACACCAGGAACATATCCTTAGTTCTTCTCAGATACTTAAGTATAGTCTTAACAGCAATCCAATGTTGTACTCCTAGATCATCTTGATATATGTCTACCATGCTCAGTGCACAGGAAACATCAAGCCTAGCACATAACATGGAATACATGATGGATCCTATAGCTGAAGCGTATGGGATCTTACTCATTCTATCTTTCAATTTTTGTGTCTGAGGACATATTTTCTTAGAAAGATGTAGGCCATGTGACACTGGAACTAATCCCCTCTTGGATTATTCCATAATAAATCTCTTTAGTATCTGGTCAATGTATGTACTCTAACTTAGTCCAAGTAGCCTCTTGGATTTATCACGAATGATCTTGATCCCAAGAATGTAGGTTGCTTCACCCAAGTCCTTCATGGAGAAACACTTGTTCAACCAGTCCTTAACTGACTGTAAGACTGGTATGTCGTTTCCAATATGAAATATGTCATCAACATATACTATTAGGATAACGATCACATTCCCATTAGACCTATTATAAACACATGGCTCACATTCATTCTTAATGAACCCAAATTCATTTATGTCTTCATCAAATCGAATGTTCCATGACCCGGATGCTTGCTTTAATCCATAAATATATTTCTGCAACTTACAAACCCATTTGACTTCACTTGGTGTCACAAAAACTTCTGGTTGGGTCATATAGACATCTTCCCGAAGGTTCCCATTAAGGAATGTTGTTTTTACATCCATCTTCCAAGCCTCGTAGTCATGGTAAGATGCTTTGTCAAGTATGATTCTTATGGATTCAAACATGGAAACTAGTAAGAAGGTTTCATCATAGTCAATTCCTTGACGCTGTCTAAACCCTTTTGCCACTAGCCTTGCTTTATAGGCGCTAACTTGACCTTCCATGTCCAGCTTTCTCTTGAATACCCATTTGCATCCAACAGGCTTTACATCAACTGGCTCATCGACCAGAACCCAGACATGGTTCTGATACATGGAATCCATCTCAGAATTTATATCTTCTAGCCTTCTTATAGCTTCTGAGCTTTCTACTACTTCCTTGTAGGAGAGAGGTTCATCATTGTCCAACAATAATGATTCACCATCCTTGGTGACTAGGAAACCAAATCTCTCTTGTTCCCTTACCTCTCTTGAGCTCCTATGTAGTACTTGTTTTTTTGGAACCTCTTCCACAGGGACCTGTGGAACTTGTTCCTGTACCAACTCCTGTGTATCTTGAGCATCAACTTCATCGAAGTAAATCTTTCTCCCACTATCCTTCTTGAGGATGTGCTCCCTCTCAAGAAAGACGGCTTGTCTAGAGACAATCACTTTCTTGTTTGAAGGGTTATATAGGTAATATCCTTTTGTTTCCTTGGGATATCCTATAAAGATACACATCGTGCCCCGGGGTGCTAGTTTGTTGCCTGAGGATGCCTTAACAAACGCCTCGCGTCCCCATACACGTGTGTATGACAAAATGGGTTTCTTTCCATTCCATATCTCAGAGGGAATTCCATTTTCCACCTTAATTGTTACTCGGTTTAATGTGTATGCTGCAGTTTGTAATGCATATACCCAAAAGGATAATGGAAGATCCGCATGACTCATCATTGACCTCACCATGTCCAACAAGGCACGGTTCCTCCTTTCACTAACACCATTCCACTATGGTGTATAAGGGGGAGTGAGCTAAGATAGAATCCCAAACTCCCATAGAAGATCGATGAACTCTTGGTTCAGATATTCTCCACCTCAATCTGATCGAAGTTTCTTTATCTTCTTACCAAGTTGATTCTCTACTTTATTCTTGAATTCATTAAATTTCTCTAAGGCCTCTGACTTATACCTCATTAAGTAGACATAACCATATCTACTCAAATAATTAGTAAAAGTAATGAAGTAAGAATATCAATCTCTATCTTCTACTGGAAATGGTCCACACACATCCATGTGTACCAATCCTATGAGCTCTATGGCCCTTTCACCCTGTCCACCAAAAGGAATCTTGGTCATTTTTCCTTGTAAACAAGCGTGACATCTATCAAGTGGTTTTAGCTCAGTAGAGTCCAAATAGCCATCTTGGAAGAGATTTGTCAAGAACTTCTCGTTCACATGACCGAGACAGTGATGCCACAACTGGGTGATGTATGAGTCATGTGAGTTTGTTTCATTATCGATTACCAACACTTGGTTTTCATAATTTAATACATACAAACCACTATTTAAATGTGCCATACCATAACATACGTTGTTATTATAAAAAAGACAACTCTTATTTCCAAATTTGAAAAAAAATCCATCCATATCCAAACAAGATAAAAAAATTATGTTCTTGGTAACACTAGGAACATAATAATAGTTATGTAAAACCAAAATCATCCCAGTCGGTAGTGAGAGGTGGTAATCACCAATAGCCAATGTAGCCAGCCTTACACCATTGGCAGCTCGAAGATCCACCTCTCCTCTGGAAATATTTCTAAATCTACTTGGTTCCTGCATTTGAATACAGATGTGAGCCCCACAAGATGTATCTAATACCCAGTGTGTAGAAGTAGAAAGGTTACACTCGAAAAAAATGCACCTTTAATGTCCCCACGCTTCTGAGTGAAGTTCCTCTTCTAGTGGCCTTGCTTTTGACATGCAAAACACACCGCCTCCCATTCCTTGCCCTACCTCTGGATCTTCCCCTTCTTGGAATGACAATTCTCAAGGGCTTCAGAATGTTTATAAATCTTTGGCCCCTTTGCCTTGTCCTTCCTTTTCCTATTCACCATAAGGAATGCAGGTTTTTCACTCACCATGTCCTTATCTACCTGACGAATCATGGTCAGAAGTTCTGATAGACTCATCTCATTGTTTCTCATGTTTTAGTTGACAATAAATATAGATAAGGTCTTGGAAAGTGATGATACGATGAGATCTGTATGCAACGCATCGGGGAATTTAATCCCTAAGATGTCCAGGTGTTCAATGCAACCAATAAACTTGACTACATGAGGCCCAGCTGGCACAGAATCTCCAAGATTAGTTGTAAACAAAGCATTGGAGATCTCATACCTCTCCTGTCTCGCCTTCTCTTGGCAGAGGTCCTTAAGGAGAGACATCATTCTATACACGTCCATGTTTTCATGTTGCTTCAAGAGATCATTGGACATGGATGATAGCATGAAACACAAGACATATTTGGCATCATCCATGTGTTTTATATAGATAGATAATTCCTCATCACTGGCCTCTTTCCCAATCACAACTGGAATAGGCTCTTCCAGCACATACAATTTCCTTTCGTGGCGAAGGATAACGTGTAAACGCCTCTGCCACTCTTGGAAATTGGCGCTGGTGAGAAGGTTTTCCTTCTCAAGTATGGTTCACAATGATATTTTTGAAGTCATTTTATTGTCGTTTCGACAAATTAAGATGAGAAAAGGTTTATTACTTTATTACAAAACTGAGACAAATAAATAAATTAATACTTATTATTCTCCCAATATTTTATAGAAATCTAATAGCCCTCACCATTGACTTCAGAATATTATGTTGCCTAAATATTCTAGTGGAAAGAATCCATATTTCCCTTCGCATTACCCCAACTAGGGTTGGTCAAGAAACTTGAATGGTTTTAGGTAGGAATTTAAAATGCCAACTGCATTAACTCGCAGCTCCTTTATCCGCTGAGTAGACTCCCCAATCCTGAAATCCTTTTATTTTGGATTTCTTCAACCTTTGCCTCTTGGTCACACCAAGTCATGTAGTGGAACTCAACCCTTGATGATAACCAATTCAAGTCAACCCAAAACCTTGAATTAGAATTCCCCGATAATTGAAAGAACCCCAACTAGGGTTGGTCATGCACTTTGAACTATGGTTCGATTCTAACCATGATTATGGAAGGTTATACTGACGTAATATTTCTTTTGTGGAATTTTATCCTTATACATAAATTTCCATTTTATTATCTTTGATTTCATGCTTGTTAATATTAAGTGGGATATACTTAAGTAATTAACCATGTCTAAGATAATATTTACGCATAAGCCGGTTTTTATTTTAGTTCCATCTTACATGATTGTTTAATTCATTAATTGTGTGATTGTGACAACACACCCACAATAAATAAACCATGAAACTGACTGAAATAAAATAAATGGTATGATCATGAGATTTTCTATTGGTTTGTTTATCTAGCGGTTGATAAACTAACCCAAGAACAAGGGGAGAAACACCTTGTACCTTTCAGGATCGTGTTTACAGCTTTCCACCTGTCCACCATTGTATCTACTTGGATTGGTTTCGCCTTTGCTCTTGACTTGAGCCGCCTCCAATAGCTTGGGATCTCCATCCATTACATATGCATTTATTTCACACGCAGGTGAGGGGTAAAACAGGGTTTTTACATAAAAGAATCCTAGGTCACGCATGCCCTAGGATTAATGAGGAGAAGGCTTGCAGGCCAACAAATTTAAATAAATAAATTAAAATAAACCATTCAAATACAATGGTCTTGATCTAGCTCATGATCATCCAAACATGCAATAATATTTACGCATAAATAAAACTAGAATTCAATTCTTTAATCTTTCTTGTTTAAGATAAATCACGCTTGAATCAATTAATTATCTTTTAATTAATCAATCCTTTTATATTAAATCCTTTTTTGAATTTCCTTGAGATTCTCATCCATCATAATTTTAAACAAATAAATTCATTTAAAATTATCCTTGTACGTAACTTGTACCTTGGAGGAAACCCGGTGAATTTCTATTTATTACATAGATGTTAAATTAAACACACATATATAAAACACCTATCACATGTTGTGCCTCAGCTTTACACCTGCACTATGGTACAAGTCTCAAGGGTTTGTATAATATAATAATAAATTTTAATTAATCTGCGTAATTTGGGTGAGTACACGGTGTGTAGTTCTGACTACACGGCGTGTACTTTTATTCATCGTCCATCCGAAGTACACGCCCGGGGACATGGTGTGTCAATGTTCTTCGGAAATTTTTAGAGTACACGGCATGTATATTGGGACACACACCGTATAGTTTCCGCGTTACACGGTTTCCAGCCGGGAAAGCCATGTACGAGGTACACGGTCCAACCCTAACCCGAAGGTACTACATGTCGTGTTCTGTTGGACCACACGACGTGTAATCTAGAAACCATGTGCCACCTGTTCCTGGTCGACACATGGTGTCATAAATAACTTAGATAGGATCAATACATGGCCTGATTTGGCAGACCAGTCTGATGCATGAACCTAGACTACACGGCGCGTACTTCCGAATACACGCTTGTATTATCATGTTGTACAGTCAGGAACATTTGGCTCCTCCGGATGAGATCCTATATTTTATTTTAATATAAAATTAAAAGAAAATGTCGTTTCTATATGGTGAACGAGAAACAATAGAGGAGGAACAGATCTCAAGATTCATATTTAAAGAACGATTAACTTGAATTGAAACAATTAAATTATTTAATGCGTAGATCACCAACGAATAACTAAATAATTATAATCAATGATATAACATCTCTCTGATACCACTTGTAGGTTCCGGGTGCAGCGGGAGTGCTTTGGTGGGTTTTCCCAACAATAATTTTAGCGGTAAACAACGTTCAAACTGAGATTCATCATGATATAAAATGCCGAATCTTCAGAATAGAACGAAGAATGAAAAACAAAAGAAAGAATCCCGGAACCATAGAGATAGGATCATCATATATTGGTTATAATTAATTTAATTAATTCACAAGAATTACATGGGTGGAATTATTTCTTTGTTTATGTGTCCGACCACGATTTGGTGATCCGTCATTGCATCGTAGAATCCAAGTGTAGGATTCTTCCAGCGGTGATCCACACATGTGCCACGTATCTCCGGACATCGCTGAAGGGATCTACAGGTGCTAGTGTGGAAGAAACTTCGCTTGCGATGTCCACCTTCGACTGCCTTGATCTCTCGGTCTTGAGAGCGTTCTTGGAGGAAGGAGTTCTTTTGGGCTTGAAATAATTCTTCAGAATTATAGTGCACAATGATTCTCTTGTGGAAACGTTTTGGGGGTTGTGAGGATATTTATAATCGCGTTAGAGGTTATAGAGTTATGACAATAAATAAACATGTTACGCATTTTATTTATTTCATCAACTCTAATTGAAAACCCCCATATCGAATTATTAATTCCTAGACATGCACCCACACTGATTATAATAAATATCATTTAATAAAGAAATATTATATCCTCAAAATCACAACTGGAGAAACTACACAGAGTGTAATCATTAATACACGGTGTATACTCATTTTCCATAAAACTACATGACTTGTATATTTAATATACACATCATGTACTTTTATTTTCCTTTATTTCCTCCACCACATTTATTAGACCTTTAGTAATGGATATTTATTTCTTAAATAAATGTAACTGAATTACTTGATAATAAACATATTATTTCACCCACAATATATTCTCTCGAATAACTAGTGTTGAAATAAATGTGATCAGACATCCTTTAAAAATTATTAAATCACAATCGAGAATAATCTTTATTTAACATGTTAAATTAATATTTAACTGAGATACATGGACACACTTAGTGTGGGAACCTATAGGCCTCTTTCTTAGTGGAATTAGGTGGAGCCTACCTAAAGTCCATGGTTAGCATCTTACAACACGCCAAGGCACCCATAGAGAAAGAAGTTAACACTGCAATGACGTGTCAGCTCATACGAATGCTTACCGTTTAATATAATCCCTTTATCTCAATATCTCTAATCAACCGGGTTGCATGCTAGTGCCATCAACCCATGTGCTCGATTATTCTTTCTTTGACTTCCCGAAATTGAACTCGCCCATACCTTACCATGGAAATGGATTTATTTAGGCTATATCAATTCCATAAAAGGGCCTAAGATATCTACTTCTGTTATGGAACAAAAGGGACAAATCCTTTCTCACATTATCTATTAATGTAGTATTACTCGTGATGCACCCAACGTATCCTACCTCACTACGAATAGTGTGTCGTCACATTTTTCATCAATACATATAAGTGTGAGAGTTATAATACCCATTAATAATAATCTTAAAGTCTATGGACCAATACACACGTCTTCAGATAGGAACATCCAATGACACTATGAAATGTGGATTTCCTACTAGCAGGCCTATTTCTCATAATATCCTCCTGGATATTACCAAGGGCGCACAGTATGAGAAGCTGCCTCAAAGTTTTATGATTCCTCACCCCTAATGAACTGTATTATTTTTTACCCTCAAATAATATCATCCGGCCATAGAACATATATTCAAGAACAGTGTTATGGAACTTCTGGGTTCTCATCATAGAAGGGATCTACTATGACCATTTAATACAATATCTATCCTTAGGACATTATCACATGCAGTGTCACGCAGAAGAACAATCAAGATGTGATAAGGCTTTTATTAATGAATAAAGTACAAAGTAGTTGGTTCTAGGCCACCAACTCCAACAAATTCTAGGAAGTGCATGTCTGAAGAGAGGAGTGTTGTATGTGGGGAGGTGCTAGGAAGGAGGTTCCATGCAGGATGGTCTGAGGATGTTAATATAATCTGACTACCGAGTGTCTAGTATGACTAGGAAGTGATATGATTATAATATTTTAAATGTGGTGTGTCCTATTATGTAAAAACTATTCATAATTAATATAAATAAGGATGCATCAACTTATGGGTGTTCCTCCACCATCAGAATATAATACTTGTCATCTTCTACATCATCGCTCTACATTGGACCACTATACTAGGCCACCTCTAAATTCCATTTTTGCTAATAATTAACTCATACATGATCCATAAGTTCATTAAGAATACTATAATTCACTGTGGAGGAATGTATAGAGTATGTGTGACCCACAAAGAATCCATTGTAAGAATAAAAAAGTTACATATTAGGGTATGATGGATACATAATGGAAATAATGGTGTGAATGTGGATTCTTTTAAGAGATATGAAATTGTTGATTTATCTTCATAAATAAAATATTTGTGTTTATAATAATAATGAAAACATTCTACTAGATACACATGGTTTAACATTTCAGTAAACCTCAAAAACAAGATTAAAAAGAACCACTACTATTCTCATCAGATAAAGACCATGTTACATAGAAATAATCCAGAATATAAAACAATGAGTGAAATTCCATGTTAGTGGGGAGGATTCCATAGTCAATATGAGAGATAAATGAGTTAGAATTAGTATACCAAATATGGAAACATCTAAAAAATAAGCTAAATAAATGATTTTATATCATAGTTATGGTTTTATCCACATTTAAGATATGTGAATGGAAGAATAAAATGTTGAGTTCTATTCCATACAATATAAAGCCACGAATCACATGGGAAGTGTAATTTCAAAATGGAGAACCCTTAATCATGGATATTTTTATGGTGGTTGATGCAAGTGTATGTGAATAAAAATATAATGGGAAACTCTTATTATTAAAATTTTAGTTACAATTTCATTCCATTTTGAGGAGTATCATGGCTACTCAAGTGTGACTATTTTAAGATTTAAATGGATTCAGTGTGGTGAAACTTCATAAAATATAAAGTGTTTTTTAGAGAAATATACCATGTTGTCTATACATGAATAAAATATTCAAATATTAATTTATGAATCCTTTTTATAATTTCATTGATTTAACTTGGGGGTGATACAAGAAAGTCCATATGTGGATTTGTAAGACCATCTATGAGTAGTATATGTTCAAATTCATTTTAAAAAATATATAGAGATTAAATATTGAGATTTGGATGCCATATTTACCCTTTAATATATAATTATTCCTATAAATAATATGGAAAATACTATGTTCAAGGGATATGAGGAGGGGAAGTGGGCTAAAATAGAACGTTAAGTGCTACGATAAGTATAATTCAAAAACTTCTTCACTTTATCATATGATTTTTTTATTAATTTTATCACACTCTCATGGCTAGAATTATTGGGTGACTTCTTTTGTTCCAAGACATATTATGGTAGTGGGGTTTTATCTATTGTGAGTGTGGTTTGCCTATATAATTCAAGTTGGATAATTACATTTTAATACTCCTCTATAATTCACTTTATTTTTTATCATATATGACTATTAAATGTTAATTAAAAGAGGGTGATATATTAACATTTACATAAATAATACTTATATATGACTATTAAGTGGGTTTAATTGTATGATTAAATAACAATTTAAGTTACCTATTTTCTTAATAAATCGAAGTTCATGACTGTTAGAAATGGGGAATTTATGACAGAGAGAGAGAGATCATTTGGTCACCAAGATAAAGGGTTAACTTAAACCTAGTTATTATGAAAAAAAGAATAAACATTTTAACCTTCACTACATCTAATTCATGAACCTAGATAGACTATTCTTGGTTTTTTGATTTTATGTTTCTTCACTCACTCTTCTATAATACTTCCATAATATTTATAGTTTATTTCATTATAGTTATTGAGTCTTACTCATAAATATAACGTGTTTTACCATGTCTATATAGATTTTACCATAGGGAAAATATTTCCTATACTTCTTATTAGTGTTAGGTTTTCTACCTCATATGTTTAAATTATAAATTTGTCCAAGGTTATTGAATTAATGAATCCTACAACCTAACTATGTGACTAAATAATGTATTTTTATATTGAAAAATTAGTTAATAGAGTATAGAAAATTAGAGCATGATGAAAATAAGTAAAATCCACTAATTTACAAAGTGAAGAATCCTATTACTATTAAGAAGTAGGTTGAAATTTGTAAGAAAATCATACTACTCAATGTGGAATAAATATGTTGAATTAATAATGGATGAATAAAGAATAATTCTAGGAACTTTAGACCTTAATGGAAAGGAGTCTCTAGGTTTAGAAATCTTTCATATCATTATGGGTCGAATTTATATTTTTAAAAAAGTAAAACTAATTCTAATATTGTGGTTTCTATACATCATGGAATATGGAATTTAATGTGAATCCTAACCAAAGGGAGATATTGAGAAATGTAAAATTTATATATATCTTGAAGGATTACCCAACATGTATTTTCTCAACTATAATTCCAATTTGAATTGTTATCAACCATCTCAAATGGTATTATAAAAAATTTGAAAAGTGTCATGTTGATGAACTATTAATGAAAATCCATGGAGTAGGATCTTAATAAAAAAATCTATGTGAAATTAATTATTTTACAAGATTCTATAATTTTATATATTTTTGATGAAATTAGATATTATGATGTGATTTTCATTCTCCAGTCACTGTTTAAATTAAAATTTAATATTTTTTTCAAGGGGAGTGAATATGTAACCAAATTGGGGAAAAAGTATCTTTCACTTGAATTTTTTTTATGTTTATATTCAATTAAAGTAAGAGTTTATTAAACTTCTTGAAAATCTACTTGGGAATATTGTTGATAAAGTAAGTCAAATGTGGTACCACATTGAAGTGAGTAAATGGGTTGATTTTTTGTTTAAACATGTCACTCTTGTTTTGTACATAGGGATAGTCCATGTTGACTTAGATTTTATGAGAATATGGATCATTTATAAGAGAAAATGTGGATCCACCCTTCTCTCAAATTGAATTTGAATGAATATTTCAATGGGTGATAGGAAATCAATAACAGGAATATGAGTTTCTTAAAAATAGATGAGTTAGTTTGAGATGGGAAGGCCATAACTATCATATAAATTTGGGGGATAACATTTTACACTCACTTCAATTTCATATCAAATAATGGGTGGGAGAATTGGTATTTACAAAGTTCGTAAAAGATATTAGCAAAAAATTAACAGGAAGAGAATAAAGTACCCTTGGATTTTGATAAGGTTGAGTTTTATTTGTTTTCAATATAATATATTTTATTTTTTGATAAAGAAATAATGATTGGATTACTTATATATAAAAGGGAGAATCTATCTCATGTTATTAAGGTAAATCGTTGGACCTACCCATTGTATTGGGTAAAGGATAATAAAACTAATGGCTTGGGGAATAACTAAAAACATCAAAAAAATTGGGAGATGATCCTCAAGTCAAAGATAAAAACATAGGATGTGACTGTAACGCCTAAAATATGTTAAATGGTTTTGGGAAGCAGGATAATGTATAAATATTATATTGATCTTGTTGATTAATATAAAAATTTTCTTGAATAAGAGATTCAAGTCCATGAGATGTGAATGAAACATCAAATGAATACTACAGATGAAGGCTTCCAGATTTTGAGTTTCAAAATTCTTGGATGAAGTTTTGAGATGAGTGGGTATAGAATTAAGTCAAATGAGTTATCTTATAAATTATTAGAAGAATTATATATTTTATATATCTTTTAGATTTTAAAAATTCCAAATCTACATAAGCACAAATCTGAGTTTTGTAAATAATATCCCTATTTGTGTAGAAATTTTATAGAGCTTCATAAGCGTCATCCAAGCATCCATGTAAGAATCATCCAGTGCTATGTATACCTGAATTATTCTCTTTGTAAATATCATCTAGATTTGATTAATGAATATCCATAATGTGTTAACATTATTTATCTATGTAAGTAAGAATTTATTATCTATGTAAGCGTAATATACTAAAGCATGACTCTTGTAACCATCATTCTATTAGAAATGTAAACATGAATTTCGATTTAAGTTTAAATCATCTCCTAGTATACATAATCATCAACAATTAGAGAATTTGTAGAATTATACATACAAAAAAAATTCATATTTCTAGATTTAAAAGATGAATAAATGTATCTACTAGGATGATACTAAATCTATTATTAAGTTCCCAAAATATAATAAACACTTGGAAGGGTATTCGATTAAAGCATGAAATTATATGGAACTGATCTCAAATCCTTGGATAAGAAGATTAAATAAATAATAGGGATTTCATTGACTTTTTAAAGTCTAAAAATTGTGTTTCCAAAACTCAAGTATTCTAATGAAAATAAAATATGGATATTTTAGAGCTATGAAATAAAGATAAAAAAATAATAGAGCCTTGACTATATATTATAAAATATATTATAATAAAGAAGAAGAAAAATTCATGGGATTTCAAGAATAATTCAGATAAAGTTGTATCATGGTTTGTGATATCCCAAATACATTAGATCATTATAAAATCATTGTGATCTAGGTTGTACGAGTGATTTAATGATGTTCACGAATTTTTAAATGGATATCAATGATGAGATGAAAATTTGGGAATTTTCCCAAGCCTAAGATGATAGTGAATTTAAGAACTCAATTTTTATATGTATAAAAGAACATGTTAGTTTATGCACGTGTTGTTTTTTTAATGATTAAATCTAAAATAGTTTTTTAATTCAATTATGAGAAGAAGGTAAATATTATATAGAAATAGAGTGTACAAATTCAACCTGAATCTATAGGAGTTTATTATTGAAGCACTAAATGTTAATGGATTACACTCCACATTCATTGTATTATACTATCGTTACTTTATATAACCAATGTATAAGTATTTAAATTTATTCATTATAACTATTGTGGAAGGTTTTTTTATAAATATAATTTTAACTTGAAGGAGGAAGAAAATAAATATTTATTTGGTTTTGTGAGTTGTAATAATTATGGGTATTTTTAAAATAATAATTGAGTTGAAAAAAGACATTAGGGAGAATAAGAAATGGATATTATTTTGTAGTGATTTTCAGTTGGTAGTGAGAAGGTCTTTAGGTATTCTATTTAGGGTAATTGGAAATAAAGAAATATAAATAATGTATCCACATGCGAGTTCAAGAATATTTGGTATGAATATAAAAAATAAATCCCCTACTCCTATGTGACATAGTTTTCTAAGATATACATCACTCTAGGGAATAAAAATGATATTAATCCATTATATGATATATTGAAGAAGAAATGAGAATGTTGATCCTGTATTCAAGATAAACTACTTTCTACATTTTTAAGAAAGATAAGAAGAATAAAAACTAAGTGAGCATACTTGATCCATTGGATTGATTCATCCAAGGTGGAAGAAGAATAAAATGTATTGATTAAGGAGAATATAAATTTATTCAGCATGGACACAACCATGAAACATGTTTAGGAGATAGAAATTATTTATTTATTTTATATAGGTTATATGTCTTATTAAACTAAATTTTTGAGTTTTTAGTATAGAGATATATTAATAAATCTTATATTAATAATCTAGAAGTTGAGAAACAATTTTTTTAAGTTGGATGACTATTTTTTGAAGACATTCAGGTTGTCAGAGACTCTATTGTTGAGAAAGATGATATCTTATAAATTCAGTGACTTCCCTAAACATCAAGTTGACTTATTTTTAAAGGGGGGATTGTAGTTGAGAAGACCAATTGGTGTTGTGATAGTTTCAAGACCATGAGATGTAGTATAAAGTTTAATTTACTTGTGTAAAATAGGATAGTCATTTCTACAATGTAATATAGTGAACTCGGTTTTAGAATAATCTCTAAATAAAAATTACAATTAATAAAAATATCATTCTAGTGAATCCATATCTTAGTGGGAGATTAATAGGATAAGGAGTGGGTTACCCACATCGAGGCCAATCCTTGTAAATATATTTCCTATTTATTTACTATTTATATTATGTATTTCATATGGTAATGGAATATTGGGTAAAATTTAAATTAATACATTCATTTTCAAACTAACCATAGTGGTTTAGAAGTATAAACGAGAGGAAAGAATATGAAATATGAAATTATTTTTTGTTAAAATTTGCCCACAAAAAATTTACCCAACTCTTATGTGTGTCTTCATGATCCTGTGAGGAATGTAAGATTGATATCATCATCATTTGTCTTTCACTTCCCATATAGGTTGTTGTTATACCTATTTTGGGGAATGTGATATACATGAAGGTCATTTGAGAACTGATCATGTCTAGTTAGTATTGAATAGGTCTAAGTATTCTAGTATATAATTGGTGGGTGGGGATGAGAGGTGATAAATGGTTTTCCTCAAGTAATAGATATTTTTCAGTAAATTGTTTCTAATTTCTTTCGTGGGTTACAATGTATGATATTTTTACAATTTAGTGATCAAATTATTGTCAAGAATGGAACATATTTTTATAATATTATATTGGATGACACAAATTGACCTTAGATAAATGAATTTGTAGCTAGAGGACCTCAAGGAAAGGAGAGTTATTCACTCGATAATTTTACCTTATTGTGATCTTTTATTGTTCTATGATAATGGTGATGATAGTTTATGATTATGGGTGGACTACGAGTGGTTTAAAAAATTAATAATAAATAACTAGTATAACATTCATCATATTAATGATTTTTTTTTATCATTTATAGGGATTAAAATATATCCTCATGATTGATATGAGTTTAGGATATTACAATTTTCTAGTTGGTTTAGGTGATATTCCATAAATTCCTTTAAATAATTAGTATGTCCTATTTGAGTTTCATATAATTCTGTTCATGTGGATTAATACATTAGTAGTGTTTATGGACATGATAAATAAGGTTTGATATCTATATTATGTTCTTTTTTTGGTTGTATTTTATAGGGATAATCTATTATACTCCAAACATTTTGAGGATCCTATTCAACACCTAGAGATCGTATTGGTCACCCAATTATATAATCAACTATATTCTATGATCTTAATGACATATTGATGGATTAGAGGAGAATTTTTATGAATCTAAATGATATATGATGTATGAATATCTTTTTTCATTGATAAGGTTGATTCTATCATTTATTGGGTGAAACTCGAGATTGTTTTCATGTTCTATAGATTCCTAGGGTTATTAATCTACTAAAATAAACATATTTATGACTTCTTTAGGTTGGAGAATCAATAAAAAACCAAACTACGAATAGTGGTATGTTTTAGTAGTATGATCCATTTGATACAGCCTTCTCAAATCTTAAGGGAATGTTTTACCTTTTTCAACATTAACAGTACTAGAGGAGTGTATGGAGTACACTTTATATTTTGATGCATTATGGACCATTCATAGAGTAGTTCTGATGCTCGATGGGTGAATAGTCAATAATGGGTCCCAGAAGTGAAGGTTATATGATAATAAAAACCTCAAACATGATATAGATATAGAATTGGTTTCTCATATGTTGATATATTAAGATCAATTTTTATTGGGTGGGTAGTTTGGGGTGTAAACTAAACACAAGTTTATTAAGGTATATTTTTTACTACATAACCCGAAACTTATGTTGAGAAAGTGGGTTAATTTATTATAGTTTTTTATTTGATATGATGTAAAACCCTTGGAAGGGGAAGGCAGTAGATGATGTATTGGTAATTATGATTTAGACCAAGGTATTGTAATTAAAAAATAGTGAGTGAAAACTGATATGAATTTTTTTTCCAGATTCACGTTGATGTTTTAGAGTGTTAGGGTTGAGATACACTTCAAGATTTTATCATTACTTCCTCACTTCTTGATAGAGTAGAGGAGAGTTAGTTGGATAACTCGAGATTCTAAGATATGACAGAAAGAAAATAAAATGGGAATACACTACAAGATTGGGCCAAAAAATAAGAATATATCAGATATCATATATATATATATATGAGGTAGAGTTTTAGTCCTAATGGGAATTGATAAAAGGATGATTATGGACTTAAATGCATCGATGTGGGATTTTTACCCAGATTTGAAAAAGATGTTTCAAAACTTTTCTATGTAGAATTCATGGCCCAGTATAAATAGGGACATTGTAGGGTTCATTTCATAGTCCATCACCTGTCAACATGTTAAGGAAAATAATCAAATAAAAAATTGTCTTCATTATCCATTACGCATTCCCAAGTGTAAATTATGTGATATAACTATGGATTCTGTGAGTATAATTTGAATGTCGGCTTAGGGAAACAATTTGATATGGGTTATCATGGACCGATTGATTAAGGTTGAACATTTTTTTACTAATTTGGGATCCCATACTAGGGATGATTAAGTCAATATATATTTTCAATTTGAGGATTGGATGTACGGTGAACTGGGGAGAATTACATTGAATTAGGATTCCTCATTCACTTCAAATTTATTGATGGAATTACATAAAGACTTGGGAACTTAGTTTCATATGTGAATAAATAAGTATCCTTAGAACAATAGGTAATTTGATTACATTATTCAGGTATTGGTGGAAACGTTGAGAATATTTATCATCAATTTTGGTAGTTTTTTTTGGAGAGTCATCCTTATTTATTAGAGTTCACCTACAATAAGAGTTATCAAGAGACCATACATATGACATTTTATTATTCCCTATATTTTAAGGCAATATGATCACATTTATTCTTGTTAGAGGTAAAATGGTCCACAATTGTGGGACTAAGTCTTCTGAATGATACACCAATGTAGATCCAAGAATCTTCTTGTGATGGATTCGAGTGAAAAGTTATTATAAATTGATTAGTGATGTCAACCTATAATGTTTGAGTTAGGGACCAGTTGTTCCTGAGAGTTTCAACGAGATCAGTACATCAAAAGATTTTAATAGGGAGAAATATTTCATCGAGGTTCCTAAAAAATTTGAGGGTTTCTAGAGGTTCAATACTTTGTCATACTAGTTATAACTTCCCTTGATATACCATGAGATTCCTAATATATTCTATATATTTAAGCTCTAGAGATATCATTCAAATCCTTATCTAGATTTTAGTATTAATGATTTCAAGATAATGATAGATGAATCATTTGAGGAATGACTGATATATATAGTGGGATAGAGTAAATATATCTTATATCAGATGATGATAACTATGGTATGTGTATATTGGTAGCATTTACCTATCCTAGATGATACTTAGGATTAGAACATGGATATGAAATCACAATGGCTAGAGTTTTTTTTTTTCTATTTTGGATTGGTGATACAAATTTATTATGTGTTTTTATATGGATGAGAATGGTTAGTGAAACTCACACATAAAAAAATAAATTTGAATAAATTTTTATAAATTCAATTTTTTATGTTTCTCAACTATTAGTGTAGTCAATTGGGGTTGTGGATTGGTATTTGAGGAAACATTCTAAATATAGAGAATCTATCTTTTATGACAGATACAACTAGGAACCCAATGGCTTGGTACCTAGTTCATGGTGGAATAAGAAAATAGGGTATATGATCTAGTGGTCTATCTACCAGTCAATGATCTCTATGAAAGTACTTAATGACAGTTCGCCACATAGAACATGTAACAAATATTTTCTTTGTTAAATATTATTTATTAAATTAAAAAATGAGAAAAATAATTAATTTTTTTTGAAATGATTTCTACATCCCCTATATTTATACCCCCTTCCACTTGCATTTCAGTCTTCCAGGATCAATATCACCTTTATTCATGTTCATATTCAAGTTCCATTCATCCCAAAGGGATTCTATAAGTAATAATAAGGTTTTTCATATTTCTATTCTTTTTTTTCTTTCTTCATTATTCTATACACTTTTCCAAATCAATAAAATGGTATTTTTTATCTGATTCAGGGACTTTGGATGACTATGAATAATTATTCCAATGATATTTGAAAAGTGGGATTATACATTTATAAGGTAGTTGGACTCAAATTATTTCACACTTTTATATGATTTTTATGCACCATGTGTTATGTGGGAATAGGCATGTTTGTATGATTTACTCAAAATAGAACTAAATATATATTTTTTAATCCTTGAGTAAGTATAGTATACCCAAACTATGACATATTTATTGAGATCCTAATTTATAATCACGGTTTTTAGTGGCTAGTTTTTTCTAGAAAAGTGGAGAGAAACATTTGTATTAGATTGAAAAAATAATGTCCATACTTGTGATTTTATCAATAAATCCTTTTGAGGTATAATTATGCATTTTTTGACAATAATAAGTTCATATATAAGGTAGGATAATATTTATTTATCCTTACTGTAGTGATTATATGTGATTAGTTCTAAATTTATGGTAATCGTTTGGATATGGGTGATTATTTTATATTACATTTCATTACAAGTTTAGGTCAAACAAGATCTTAATATTCTTGATATACAACATAATAGGTATGAGTATCCTAGAAATTAAATTGGATTATTGAGACTAATGATTTAGTGGAAACAGATTTACTAATGATGTTGTTTATATATATTGTGATTGTTCATTCACTTTTATTCATGTATATACTTATAAATAATGTGTATCAAATCATATTATGATTAAAAGAATAGGTAAAATCTATTCAATGTAAATTATAGTTTATATATATTGTAATATCCCATTTACTATGATTATGATTGTCTGAATTTAGATAACATATTCACCTTGAGTTCATTTTTGATTATGATGATTACTTGTTCAAGTTTGTTATGATTTCAGTGAAAAACTATTAACATTTATGTTTTATACTATGGTGATTAACCATTATCCTTATTAATGTCAATTTTATTAGTGATTATCTATTCCCAATTATTTATATAGTGATAGGTCAACCACCATTCTAATGATATCAATAATAAGCTGCTCAACATTAATATTTTTATTATTTTGGTGATAATCAGTTCATATATGTTATGATTTCAGTGATAACATATTCAACTTGAATATGTTTATTATTATGGTGATATTCCTTTTACTATTTTTCACGACCTGTCCCCTGAGGCCCGTATCGTGACTACCCCAATCCCGCCTTCAATAGACCAGGGGCTGGCGACTAGCACCAAAGGCATAAATTCCTAAACTAGGAAGGTAATGCCTTCATAAACTGAAACACACACAACAAAGTACGCATCTGGAATTAAAACACTAAGTAAAACATTATAAAAAAGAGAGTTTTGAAAGTAAAGGGGCCGGAAATACAATCCCAATAGTAAATTACAAGGAAACAGAAAAGTAAAAGTACAACTGAAATAATAAGTAAAGAAGATGTTGGGTCATCCTCTGGGGTTCCTACCTAAAGGGTAAGTACATATGGCCTCCTCAGCACTCCATGTCCGTCTGTCCGCTCCGTGGACCATCACGCCGAGTGGTCCACCTCCGGGTACCGTCCAGTCCGGCTACTCTCTGCCTCAGTCAGCGCTATCTGTCGTCTGTATCCAACACAACGAGGTGCGGGCATAGCCCACGTAGGGGGGAGTATGAGGATACTCATTAGGGACCCCGAGACCCTCAATGTCTCAAAAAATACAACAAGGATTAACCACAAGGTATGAAATCAGAGAAACCATTACATAGGTATATGCCCATAAATATACCTAAGTTATCTAGTAACCCATCTCAATAGTGAAGGGAAACACTAACATCATTGACTAAGCTCAAACAAGGATTTTATTTTAGGGGTAGTATCAAGTAACAAACCCAGTCACACTGTTAGAACCTCGGTAGATGGTGTACTCCTCCTCTATCGATCACAGTGGGCCTTCTGCGCCACACAAAGGTGCTTCCCACTATCCTAGACTGCTGTGGTACTCCTCTTGTCGAGTACCGTGGATCTTCTGTACTCACACAGAGGCGCTCCCCACTATGGGTCTACCGCGATCACACAGAGGCACTCCCCCTCGTAGCCTGTTGAGGTACTCCTCCAGTCAAGTACCGTGGATTTTTTACATCACACAGAGGCACTCCTCATTGTGGGTCTGCCGCATCACACAGAGGCGCTCCCCACCAGACTAGTCGAAACACTCTAAGTCGAAAGGTTAGCACTCATCAGGTCTCAGCTAGCTACTAGGTCTCCGTACTCAACTCGCTCATCTTCGCGAGGATCCGCTCCACGAACTATAGGTCGATTCTACAACTGTCAATAAGTCCCTATTAGAAGTATCTCAAAGGTCCGTCTCATCATAGGGGTCTCAATGCAATAGACGACGCATCAATCGGACGCCCGTTCTGTGAGTTATTGGAATTTCCGTTGTAGGGGCCCGGTTGGTTTTTAGGTTCTAACCAACTCATCCGTATCCTAACCAACTGTGTCCAAACCTCATGTGGGGTATTCTAAAAGAACTGTCTCGCTCTAAGATTCTCGTCTCCATAGACGGTTCGTCGATCGGACACCTGCAACCCGAGATATTAACGAAAAGGTGTAAATAGGTCAGATGGGTTCGAGTCCAGTCCGACCCAGTCGGACCGACCCGACCCAACTCGGGTCAGGACCGGGGTCCGACTCGGTCCGCGGGTCCGATCCGGTCTATCAGAGCCAGCCCGACCCAGCGCGTCGGCCCAGCCCGCACGGCGGCCCGAACTGCTGGTCATGCAGCCCATGTGGCCCTACCCGAGGGGGGAAGTGGTGGCCAACCCACATAAATAAATATTATCCTACCTTATGTGGGCCCCAAGACCTGCATAAATGGGGGTTAAATGGGGTAGGTAGAGAGTTTCATCCCACATAAATGGGGGTTAAATGGGGTTTAAAGCCCATGTGGGCCCCATGATGGATATCCTCCCAAGGGAGGATATGTGCGGGTGGTCCCCACCACCATAACCTCTCATGGGAGGTTATGGTGTGGTGGAACCCACCTCTAACCTCCTCTTGGAGGTTTTAACCACCATAAAATAATAATACGTTATCACATTATTTTTATTTAATATATTTAAAAACCCCAAAAACTAATTTCCATTCCCGACCAACTGTCATCAAGGTGAAAGTCTTCCTAAGTGAATATCGACGCTGTGAGTTCAACGGTGCCCTCAGATTTCAATTCCGAGCACTGGTTCAAAAGTTATAAAATCCTTCTCATACGTTTACTGAACTTACTTGAACAAAACTTCCGAAATTGATTCCAGGCACACTGGGCCTTGGAATCAAGCGCTGTAAAAATTCATGGACTCGTAAAATTCCCACATATTAAAAAGAAATTCCATGGGAATTTTATGTCTTTAAATTCTTCCCACCACAGGGATTTGCATCCCCATAAGCTATAACTCGAACTAAGGGAACAAAAAGGTGGTACTGAGCATGCATCTGAGCCTCCCACTCCCATGTGATCTCCTGGGGGTTCTCGTGCTGCCAACGAATGTGCGCCAGAGGTATCGACCATCCACGTAGGACCTGCTCCTGTCGATCCTCAATCTCTACTGGGACCTCCATGAAAGTTTCCCTATAATTGATGTCTAGCTCTCTAGGGTTGATGATGTGGGATGGGTCGTGCATGTATCTCCTTAGCTAAGATATGTAGAGGTCATCGTGCACCCGGGGCAACTGAGATGGAAGAGCTAAGCGGTAAGCCACCTCGCCTACTCTGCTGAGGACCTGGAAAGGTTTGATGAATCATGGGGATAACTTTCCGCCTTGGTCAAATATTTATAGACCTCGTCAAGGTGAGACACGTAGAAAAACATGGTCTCCATCCTCAAACTCCAGTGGTCTCCGTCTCCTATCAGCATACGGATTATACCTGCTCTGTGCAGTCTTCATCTGCTCCTGGATGATCTGCACCTTCTCCGTGGTAGCCCGTACCATCTCTAGTCCCACAAGTGTCGACTTCCCTAGATCTATCCAGCACAATGGCGATATGCAAGGTCAACCATACACGGCCTCAAAAGGTTCCATACCAATGGTGGAGTGATATCTATTGTTGTAGGAAAAATCTACCAATGGTAAGTGATCATCCCAGCTGCGACTGAAGTCGAGGACATAGGCACGTATCATGTTCTCAAGGGTCTAGATGGTCCTCTTGGTCTGACTATCTGTCTGTGGATGGAAGGTGGTGCTCAAGCGAAGCTGTGTCTTGAAAGTCTCCTACAACCCCTTCCATAGCCAGGAATTAAACCGTGCGTCACTGTCAGAAAAAATAGAAGAAGGTACTCTAGGTAAATGAACAATCTCCTACACATAAAGGCATCCCAAGCTCTCTACTGAGCCCTCCTCTCTGATCGGTAGGAAGTGGGCCGACTGGGTGAGTCAGTCAACGATCACCCATATCGAATTGTGACTCCTGGATGTACATGGAAGACCGGTCATGAAATCCATGGATATACCATCCCACTTCCACTCTAGGACCTCTATGGGATTAACCAAGCCTACTGGTACCTGGAGCTCCACCTTCACTTGCTGACAAGTGAGGAACCGTGAGAAAAACTCTGCTAATTCCTTCTCCATACCTGGCCACCAGTGCTGTCGTCGGAGGTTCTAGTACATCTTCGCCACTCCTGGATGTACCGTTAGAGGGGACGTGTGGAACTCCCTCAACACTTCCTCCTGAAGTGACACTGGTACCATAGTACATCCTTTAAAAAGGATGATGTTATCCCCAACTTCATAAAATCCATTTGGTGCCTACCCTGTGGATATCTAAACACGTCGTGTCTCGCAGTCAGCGTCCCCACACAACGCCTCCCTGACTCACTAAAGAAGTGGAGGAGTGACTGTAAGAGACTATAGAAAGGTTGTTCCATCCCTATCCACAAATGATATATCTAAAGGATCTAGCTACTCTGTCGCCTCTCCTAGCAGCTGTATACCAGATCTCCTCCTGAGTGCATCCCCAACAACATTCCCCTTCCCAGGTGAATTGACTATCTCAAAGTCATAGTCTTAGAGGAACTCAAGACATCATCACTATCTCAGGTTCTGGTCCTTATAATAGAAGATATAAATGAGACTCTTGTGATCAGAGTACACGGTAAAACGTTATCCCATAAGATAGTGTCACCACATCTTCAGATCTAAGACCACTTCTCCTAACTCTAGGTCATGGGTAGCGTAGTTCTGCTCATGCTGTCTCAGCTGCCAAGAACCATATGCGATCACAGCTCGCTCCTGCATCCGGAAACACCTGTGTCCGGTCCCTAATACTATGCAGTAGACTAAGTACCCTATGCCTTCCTCTGGAAGCCACAAGATGGGGGAACTAGTCAGCCTCTTCCTCATCTCCTGAAAGCTCTGCTGGAATCTCTCCGACCACACGAAAGGTTTACCCTTCTTTGTCAAGACTGATAGTGGTGCTGAAACTCTGTATAAGTCTGGAACGAATCTCTGATAGTATCCAGTCAAACCCAAGAAACTTTGTACCTCTATCACACTCTTGGGTAGCTCCCAAGAAAGTACCGACTCAATCTTCGCTGGATCTACTGCAACTGCAGCCTCCGAGATAACATGTCCCAAGAAGTGAACCTCTCAAATCCAAAACTGGAACTTCGAGAGCTTACTATTAAGCTGGTGCTCTTAGAGTGTGTCCAGTACTACCTGCAAATGGTAGGCACGCTCCTCCTCAGTAGTCGAGTAGAAAAAAATTTCATCGATGAAGACTACGACAAAGAGATCAAGATATGGCTGGAAGATACTGTTCATGAGACACATGAACACTTCTTCAGTGTTGGTTACACCAAAGGTCATAACTAAGAACTCATAGTGGCCGTACCGACACCTGAATGCCATCTTCTGCACATCCTCGTCTCGAACTCTAAGCTGGTGATAGCCTGATCTGAGGTCTATCGTTGAGAACCACCGTGCTCCCTTCAGCTGGTCAAAGAGGTCGTCAATCCTCGATAGAGGGTAATTGTTCTTCACAGTCACCTGGTTCAGGTGATGGTAGTCGACACAAATCCTCAAGCTCCCATCCATCTTCTTGGTGAACAAAATCTGGGCTGCCCAGGGAGAAACGATGGTCTGGATGAATCCCTTCCCCTACAAGTCCTATAGCTGTACCCTCAGCTCGAGAAACTCAGCAGAGGACATCTGATATGATGGAGTAGATATCGGTGCTTTCCTAGGGTAGATGACAATGTAGAAGTTTGCCTCTCTGTGAGGAGGTATTCTTGGAACATCGTCAGAGAAAACATCTGCATACTGGTCCACCACTATAGGATAAGTCAGACTCTTCACATCAACTGCTCCGAGGGTAAGGCAAGCCAACTAGTGAGTGATCGGCTGCACCCCCCCTCTGAGTAAGTCCATCTTGTGCTATAAAGGTTCTATTCTTGCCGGTGAAGGTGAACCTGGTCCCATCTGTGCAGACACACCACACTTTTTGCCTATTACAGTCAATCTGAGCATGAACTGTAGATAACCAGTCCATACCCAAGATGATGTCGTAAAGCCTCGACACCGCTACGAGGAGATCCCATATGAAGACCTCACCCCCTAGAGTAAGCTCACACTACCATCACCATTGTTTAATCATCGAGTCTGCTCCCATAGGAGTCTCTAGCCGTAAGATCGAGCCAACGTCTCCATCGGAATCTCAGAGCTCCGAACGAGTGCAGTGGAAATGAAAGAGTGACTGGAACATGTGTCTATAAAAACTGCATCAAAGGTGGAGTAGACACATATCGTACCTCGAATCATCTCTGGAGCGTCGTGGTCATATGCCTCAGCTACCTGAAGCTGAGATATCCCCTATCCACCTGCTCCCTACGGTCGAGGTGGACCTCCTAGCGGTGGTGGTGGTAGCATCTCGTAACGTCGTCCACCACCAGCTGCACGTCCAACTCCTCTTCCATGTCCACCTGCTCCCTGTGGACTACCTCGATTGAACCTCTGCCTCTTCCTGGGAGGTCCCTCAACTGTCTGATGATAATCTAAATGGAGGGTTGGATAGTCACGAGCCATGTGATGCTGCCCGTCGGACGAGTAACACTGCTTGCTTCTGGTAGGTAAGTCACTGCCCCAGGTGCCCCACACAACAAATACTAAGTCTTGTAGTCATCCACCTGTGGTTCTGGTCATCTTGTACCTCTACGTCATCTGTCTACTTCCACTTGTAGAAGACTCCACTGCATGTCGACTAGTAGTGGGTCTCACTGCTGGTGACTGTTCAGCAAGGAAACTCTATACTAGGAGGGATCTCTCTAACACCCCTGCCTACGTCGGGATATTGAGTGAGATCATTGAAATCTTGATCTCTATCCTGAGCGCCTGTTCGAAAGTTCGGGCCCTAAAGAATGGGTCTCGTACCATATCTGTGGAGTAGTGCAAGAGGTCGGTGAACCTCGCTGAGTACTGTGCTACTATCATGATGCCCGACTGTAGATGAAGTATCTCTTGTATCCGCACCACACGATGGGTGGCTAGTACAAACTCCGCCTAGAACAGGCTCTCGAATTCTAACCATAGATGTGCTTCCTCATCATGCACCTGGAGCATCAGGCTCTACCATCTTCCTACTGCTACCTGAAGGAGGCTGGCAACAAGGATCACCATGAAGTCTGCTGGTGTCACTACTAGCCTGAGACTCTCACCAAAGCCTCCACCTAATATTCAGTTGTCTGTGGGTCTGTCTCTTCCCGGAAACTGGGTGTCCTCTGGCGTTGGAACTCATTCCACGAGATCAAGCGACGTGCATCGTTTGCTGCTCGGGCTGGTGTCATTGGTGGCTCAATGAAAGGTGGTACCGCTAGTGCCTCCACTGGTAAAGGGACCTGCACCGAGGACTTGTCCCTTGGTG